>CAXKWD010000006.1:6294529-7544529 GCA_964059195.1 Ectobius pallidus
ACAGGGAGATGCTCTCGCTCCCTTGCTGTTTAATACAGTGCTGGAAATCTCTGTCAGGAAAGCAAATGTCCAGCAGAAAGGAACGATATTTAATAAATGTAGTCAGATACTGGCCTATGCAGATGATGTGGTAATCTCTGGCAGGAGAGTGCAAGATGTTAAGGAGACCTTTGAAGCCCTGGAATGTCAAACCAGGAAATTCGGCCTAGAGGTGAACGAAATAAAAACTAAGTTCATGACAGCTTCCAAAATGCCTCAAGGGAGGGTTAAGCAGTTGGAACCATTTGGCCCTTTCTCCTTTGAGATAGTGAATGAGTTTGTGTATCTGGGTTCTGTATTAACCAGTAACAATGAACTAAAGAATGAAATAGGTAATAGAATTAAAGCTGCAAATAGAGCCTATTATGCACTTCTCCCAATACTGAAAAGTCAGAATATCTATAGAACAACTAAAATCGAAATATATAAAAAATTAATTAGACCAGTTGTCCTGTATGGTTCAGAAACATGGACACTAAATGTCGAAATCTGCAATAGGCTTGCAGTTTTTGAAAGAGAGATATTAAGAAGGATACTGGGAGCGATATATGATGGAGCTAACTGGCGGAGAAGATATAACACAGAGTTGATGGCAATGTATGGTGACACAGACAACATATCCTTCATTAGATTAAACAGGCTTAGATGGGTGGGACACGTTGGTAGGATGACGAATGACAGAAAAGTGCATCAAGTTTGCTATACGCAACCAGAAGGAAGAAGGACGAGGGGAAGACCTAGGAACAGATGGTGGGACTCGGTTCAGGACGACATCAGGAAATATGGAATAAAGAGATGGACTCAACTGATAAAGGATAGAGGAGTGTGGATGAGGACATTGAAGAAGGCGAAGGCCCGCATTGGGCTGTAGGGCCATACAAGAAGAAGACAAGCAAACTGCGATGTTTACAATAAACCTGTAATAAAAATAACTATGAACACTTGGTGGAGATTCTCAAATAAGAACGATTGTCTGTTGTCTGAAAATAACGGTTTGCACATGAAAAGCTCCTCTCTACCCAAGGGTGTAGCCAATTGTGGACAAGATATGGAAGAAATGAATATTGTTTATAGGCCTATTACTTGTTGAATTTTGCCTTTTTAAATATAACTAACTCCGTGGCGCTAACATCCCTGAAGGGACAAGGTCTAGAACTCGTCCACTGCGTCATCTACCATAGGCAGATGGCAGGATTAGAGGCATGTGGTCTGCATGCCGACACCCACGGCCGTTAATGGTGGTATCCATGACCGGAGCCGCTAGTCCTCTCTGCTCAATAGGAGTCACGAGGCTGAGTGCACCCCGTTCCAGAAAAATCCGAGGAGGTACCGTAGATCGAACCCGGGCCGACGGATCTGTAGACAGCGACGCTAACCACGAGACCACGCCGGTGGCCCTTCTTAAATATACTCGTATAATAATGTATTATAATTGGATGTTTAAGAAAAATACCAACTTCAATGGAATTCACGATTTTTAATCGATCATTTTTCCAATTTTTAAATCCTATTTCATAATTATATAGAGCTTACTTTAGGCACCTAAAATTGCATTTTACCAACCTAAAATCCCGAAAGCTAATAATAATATTTGTGGTGTTGGCGAACAAAAAAAACCGTTACAGTCAGACGCTAGGGATGTGTGCAGTGTTCTACTCACAGAAAAAGCGGGGACGATATCAATAAATATTTATTATATGGAGAATTTTTTTTTTTTCCGATTTGAGTTGCATGTGTTATTTATAATTCGACCCTTCTGAACACGAATATAACAATAATAATAAGCAGTTTCTTCCGCACTTCGAGAAAATGCCGATTATCCAATAGTGTCACACATTTCTCGCAGGAAAAGAGGGAACTATTCAAAGAAAAATTCATTCTGTGTAGGATAAATTTTTTTCCAACTTGAAATATGTGTTTTATCTATAATTCGTCCCTTCTGAACACGAATATAACAATAATAATAAGCAGTTTCTTCCGCACTACGAGAAAATGCCGATTTTCCAATAGTGTCACACATTTCTCGCAGGAAAAGAGGGAACTATTCAAAGAATAATTCTTTCTGTGTAGGATACATTTTTTTCTAACTTGAAATACGTATGTTATCTATAATACTACCCTTCTGAACACGAATATAACAATAATAATAAGCAGTTTCTACCGCACTTCGAGAAATTCCGATTTTTCGTTAGTGTCACACAATTCTCGCAGGAAAAGAGGGAACTTATTCAAAGAAAAATTCATTTTGTGTAGGATAAATTTTTTTCCAACTTGAAATACGTGTGTTATCTTTTCTACGACCCTTCTGAACACGAATATAACAATAATAATAAGCAGTTTCTACCGCACTTCGAGAAATTCCGATTTTTCATTAGTGTCACACAATTCTCGCAGGAAAAGAGGGAACTTATTCAAAGAAAAATTCATTCTGTGTAGGATAAATTTTTTTCCAACTTGAAATACGTGTTTTATCTATAATACGACCCTTCAGAACACGAATATAACAATAATAATAACCAGTTCCTTCCGCCCTTCCAGAAAATACCAATTTTCCATTACCGTCACACAGTTTACGCAAGAAAAGTAGGAATGTTTCAAACAAAAATAAATTATATGGAGGCAAAAATTTTTTTCCCACTTTATTTACATGTGTTATCTATTACTCGACCCTTCTGGACACGAATATCACAATAATAATAACCAGTTACTTCCGCCCTTCGAGAAAATACCGATTATCCATTACCGTCACACATTTTACGCAAGAAACGTAGGAATGATTCAAACAAAAATTAATTACATGCAGGCAAAATTTTTTCTCCACTTGATTTACATGTGTTATCTATAACTCAACCCTTCTGAACACGAATAGAACAAAAATAATAACCAGTTCCATACGCACTAGGAGAAAATTCCGAATTTCCATTCGTGACAAACAGTTTACGCGTAAACTGTGTGACACGAATGGAAAATCGGAATTCTCTCGAAGTGCGGAAGAAACTGCTTATTATTATTGTTATATTCGTGTTCAGAAGGGTCGTATTATAGATAACACACGTATTTCAAGTTGGAAAAAAATTTATCCTACACAGAATGAATTTTTCTTTGAATAGTTCCCTCTTTTCCTGCGAGAAATGTGTGACACTAATGAAAAATCGGTGTTTTCTCGAAGTGCGGTAGAAACTGCTTATTATTATTGTTATATTCGTGTTCAGAAGGGTCGTATTATAGATAAAACACGTATTTCAAGTTGGAAAAAAATTTATCCTACACAGAATGAATTTTTCTTTGAATAAGTTCCCTCTTTTCCTGCGAGAATTGTGTGACACTAATGAAAAATCGGAATTTCTCGAAGTGCGGTAGAAACTGCTTATTATTATTGTTATATTCGTGTTCAGAAGGGTCGTATTATAGATAACACACGTATTTCAAGTTGGAAAAAAATTTATCCTACACAGAATGAATTTTTCTTTGAATAAGTTCCCTCTTTTCCTGCGAGAATTGTGTGACACTAACGAAAAATCGGAATTTCTCGAAGTGCGGTAGAAACTGCTTATTATTATTGTTATATTCGTGTTCAGAAGGGTCGTATTATAGATAACACACGTATTTCAAGTTGGAAAAAAATTTATCCTACACAGAATGAATTTTTCTTTGAATAGTTCCCTCTTTTCCATCGAGAAATGTGTAACACTAATGGAAAATCGGTATTTTCTCGATGTGCGGAAGAAACTGCTTATTATTATTGTGATTTTCGTGGTCAGAAGGGTCTAATTATAAATAACTCATTTAATACAAGTCGGAAAAAAAAATTTCCTCCATGTAATGAATTTTTGTGTGAAACTTTCCTACTTTGTTTGCGTAAACTGTGTGACACTATTGGAAAATCGGTATTTTCAAGAAGTGCGGAAGGAACTGGTTATTATTATAATTATATTCGTGTTCATAATGGTCAAATTATAGATAAGACATAACTTAGGTCGGGAAAAAATTTTCCTTCCATGTAATGAATTTTTGTTTTGAAACGGTCCTACTTTTTCTGCGTTAATTGTGTGACACTAATGGAAAATCGGTATTTTCAAGAAGTGCGGAAGGAACTGGTTATTATCATTGTTATATTCGTGTTCATAAGGGTCTAATTATAGATAAGACATATAACTTAGGTCGGGAAAAAATTTTCCTTCCGTGTAATGAATTTTTGTTTCGAAACGGTCCTACTTTTTCTGAGTAAACTGTGTGACACTAATGGAAAATCGGTTTTTTCTCGAAGTGCGGAAGGAACTGGTTTATATTATTGTTATATTCGTGTTTAGAAGGGTCGAATTATAGATAACGCATGTAACTTAGGTCGGAAAAAAAATTTCCCTCCATGTAATGAATTTTTGTTTTGTAACGGTCCTACTATTTCTGCGTTAACTGTGTGACACTAATGGAAAATCGGTATTTTCAAGAAGTGCGGAAGGAACTGGTTATTATTATAATATTATATTCGTGTTCTTAAGGGTCATAGTATAGATAAGACATATAACTTAGGTCGGGAAAAAAATTATTCTATGTAATGAATTTTATTTAAATACTTCCTACTTTTTCTGCGAAAAATGTGTGATATTAATGGAAAATCAGTATTTTTTCGAAGTGCGGAAGGAACTTATTATTATTATTGTCATATACGCGTTCAGAAGTGGTGAAATACATGCAAAAACATGTATATCATCTACAATAACATTTTTATTGCCATATAATTTATATTTCTTATATTGTTAATATTATTACTCAGAAAATTGCTTAACATTAATTTTAAATCGGAATGTATTTATTGTGAAATTCGCGTTCAGGACGATCGACTAATATAGAAAACATGTATTACATGTCAAACCAGATTTTTACTGTTATATTATTTATACGTTTAATAGTTATTTATAACAATTATAATTATGAAATTAATGAAAACTATTATCTGCCCACCCAATAATTCATTCAGCCATGTATCAATCCATCCATTTATACATCCATTCATTTTTCATTCATCCTACCATCCATTCGTCCATCAATCAATCCAGTTATCTAACCAACCATCCATTAATTATTAATTGATCCATCCACTTATTACAGAAGTCATTCATCGATCCATTATTTAACTAATTCATTCACCAAGCAATCCACCCTTCATCTATCAATTAATGAATTAGATACATAATTAATTAATTCATCCTCCCATCCATTGATGAATCCATTAATGCATACATTTATCCATCCAATTAGTTAATTAATTCAACCGTCCATTAATTTATTTATATATCCATAAAGCATTTGATGGGTGGTGGGTTAGGTGGGTGAAATAAATAATTTCGGATGAATGAATGGATATATTTATGGATGAATTAATTAATAATGGATGGATGAATGGGTAGGTGGGCTAATTAATAAAGAAATTAATGAATGAATGGATTGATTAATGGTTGGTTGGATCGATGAATGAATGAATTTATTGATGGATGCATGAGTGGATAGATGGGTGGATGAATGAATGAATGAATGTATGAATAATTAAATGGTGGAATACATGAATTAATTAAGGGACGAATGACTGGATGGATGTATGGATGATTGAACAGATGGGTGGATGAATGGTTGGGTGGATGAATTAATAGACAATGGATGGATTAATAATTTTAGTTAAAAATGAAAATTAATTATCTCATTGTTAATAATTGGATGGTTGGAAAAATAATTTATGGATGAATGGATAATTCGATGGATGGATAGATTTATTGATGTCTGAATTGATGGATGGGTGGGTGGTAGGTTTTTTGGATTAATTAGGGGATGAATGGATGGACTGTTATTAATTATTTAGTAAATATATTGATGGATGAACGAAAGGATGAATGGATGGGTGGATTCACGGATGAATTAATTGATCAATTAATGGATGGGTGGATTGGTTAATCAGTGAACTAATCAATGAATGGATGAATAGATTAATGCAAAATTTAATTAACATACGGATTTGATGGATTAATGAATGAACCATCCAACCAGCCATTCATCTATCAATCAAGCCAACCACCCCTATAACCAAACATTCATCCGTCCATTAGTTAATTTATTATATAAATAATTCATTTAACTATTTCATCCACCCATCGATCCAAACATTCAGCTATCCATTAATAAATCCATGCATCCATTTATCCACCCACTCATCCTTTTCATTAAATAATTCAACAATACACCCATAGATTCATCCATCCATCAGTCTATGAATGGATGGTGGAAATAATTTATTAACTAGTAACTGGATGGATGGATGAATTTAAATATGTATTTATGGTTGAATGGATGAATGAATGTACGGATGAATTAATGGATGAACGGATGGATAAATGAATGGATGGAAGAATGTTTCATACCAAATTACGATTATTATTTTTTTATGAAAGGACAATGTTGAAGACAAGTATTTTAGAAAACAACAACAACAACAACAATAATAATAATAATAATAATAATAATAATAATAATAATAATAACAATAATAACAATGTGAAGAAAGAAATTGAGTAATATTTAAAATGTTTCTCTGTTAGCTCTTCATGAAACATGAAGCAAAACAGCAATTAAACAATGCTTTTTCTAATATCAAGCTTCAATTCGAATTTGTCTTAGTTTAATAGTGGTAGTAGTAGCCCTACCGGATCGCGCAAACGTCTCCTGGAGATCCTTTAAGGGGTGCGCCAGTCCCCTACCTCACATTTAAACCTAAGTACAACACAAGCACCCAGTCACGAACCCGGGAAAGAGATTTTTCACTGCTGAATCGAACCCGGGCCGCCGGGTGGAAGGCAAGCGTGCTACCGACTAACACAAGGCGGGGGGACACTTTAATGTTAATTGATCACGAATTAATATTTGAAAAAGTTTCCTTATTCTACTTCATTAAAACACGAAGGAAATATGAGTTATTACATAAAATACTCGAACATGGTTTCTCTCCATGTATTACATAAAATTAAGCTTCCGTTCGAATTTGCGTAACCCCAGCGCTCTTATTTTAATATAACTTGTCATTGAGGAAGTTCCTATTGTTTTCCCGACCGGAAATTATACGAAACGAAAGCTTCCATTCTAACTTGTGTAAATTAATTAAATGCAGTGTGATACTAGCTGTCAGGTTGGTACTGCTCCAAAGTCAGATGTGGGTTTAATCATCAAATAGCCGTGGTAGAGAATACTATGATTTTATATGGGGAAAATCACGACTTTAATTACTGTTTTTTGAAGCCTTCGTGGCAAGTACAAAGGTGTGTGACGTGTCAAAAAATTCTGTGAAAATTCCTGAACGATTAGAGTGGTTTTTCACATCGATAAAAAAATTGGTTTTCATGAAAATCGAAAACTTAGTTCAAGTGCACTTATACCCCGTGACTTATGGTACTAAATCAGCTTCATTTTTAGCCATAAGATCCCTGCATCAGCTGTCGATAGAAGAAGAAGCTAAATACCCTCTCGCTTCCCAAGCAGTTAGAACTTCCTTCTATGTGGACGACTGCCTGACAGGACATGATAATCTTCAAGAAGCGCTACGCCTTCAAGAAGAATTAATCCTCATGCTTGACAGTGGCGGATTTCCATTGCGAAAATGGTGCTCCAATCATGAAGCTTTGTTGGAATCTGTTCCGTCATCTCATCGAGAGACCCAATTGCCTCTGTCTCTTGATAACAGTGAAAATGCACATGCCCTTGGTTTACTATGGCATCCTGCAACTGATAATTTCCAGATACAATCCCATCCTTCTCTCCAAACTCATACACAAGTTAAACTTACCAAGCGTACTATCCTATCAGTCATCTCTTCTATCTTTGATCCTTTAGGCCTTTTCAGTCCTATTGTTATCAATGCCAAAATCTTCATGCAATCATTATGGATTGAAAAGCTTGGTTGGGACGAGGAAGTACCGTCACACATAGCAGAGAAATGGATTGAGATCTGCGACATTTTAGGTACAATACACACTCTGCGTATTCCACGATTTGTTCTCACACATGGTACCCTTCAAGATATACAGATCCATGGCTTCTGTGACTCTTCAGAAAAGGCCTATGTGCATGCATATATCTCCGTTCTGTGAACAGTGAAGGTGAAGTTACAGTTAACTTGCTGTGTTCCAAATCTAAGGTTGCCCCTCTTAAAAGGCAAACCATTCCACGTCTTGAACTTTGTGGAGCATTGTTGTTATCTAAACTGTACAACAAGGTGTTGAATGACCTTAATATTCAAACATCACAAAATTATCTATGGTCAGACTCAGTTATTGTTCTGTCGTGGATAAAATCAGACTCACGAAAGTGGAAAACATTTGTGTCCAACCGTGTGTCACAAATACAAGAGCTTTCTGAAACAGCAGCCTGGCGACATGTTTCTACAGAAAACAACCCAGCTGATCTCGTTTCAAGAGGTGTATCGTCTGAACAATTGTCTGATATTGATTTGTGGTGGCACGGTCCTAAGTGGCTATCGCAAAACACAGCATCATGGCCTGAACAACCAAAACAGTTAAACGTTCAAGATTCCTCCGAGCAAGTGGTTTCTATTTGTATGGCAGCCACCACAGTAGAAGATAGTTTTCTCACAAGATTTTCTGATCTTAGGCGCCTGCAGAGAGTCACTTGTTATATGTATAGATTTATTTCTGCCTGCCGTCATGAAAACAAATATCATGGACCTCTCGCAGCAGAAGAACTTCAAAATGCTTTACAAGTTTGTGTTAAAATTGCTCAGAAAGAAGCTTTCACCCAAGAGCTGAAAGATCTTAGCAATAGCAAGCAAACATCAGTGAAAAGCTCCATCCATTCATTAGTTCCATTTCTAGATCAGAATAACATTATAAGAGTGGGTGGACGGTTGGAGAAAGCAGATATTACACATGATGCAAGACATCAGGTTATATTGCCATCGAAACATCACTTAACAGTTTTAATAGTGCAACATGAGCATCTTAAGCTATTACACGCCTCACATCAGTTGCTTATAGCTTCATTAAGACAAGCCTACTGGATACCTAGTATTCGAAGAGTAGTGAAATCTATTTTGCATAGATGTCTCACCTGCTTCAAGTTAAAGGCAGAAAGTGCTCAGCAGTTAATGGGAAATCTTCCTAGCTACAGAATAACTCCTGCTAGACCTTTTCTCCGCACAGCAGTAGATTATGCTGGACCCTTCAACATAAGATATGGGGCTCCACGCAGTAAAACCACTGTAAAAGCTTACATCGCCATATTTGTTTGCTTGGTAACAAAGGCCATCCACATTGAATTAGTTTCTGATCTAACATCAGATGCCTTCATAGCAGCCCTAAGAAGATTTACAGCACGTCGTGGACTCTGTAAAGAAATCTTCAGTGATAATGGCACTAACTTTGTTGGCGCAAACAACAAGTTAAGGGATCTCAGATTGTTATTGCAGTCAAGAGACTTTCAAACTACAATTCAAAATTTCACTGCAAATCACGATTATAGCTGGTCGTTCATTCCTCCAAATTCTCCCCATTTTGGTGGTTTACATGAAGCAGCAGTGAAATCTATGAAGTTTCATCTCAGGAGAGTTATGGGAGAGCTCAAATTCTCACATATGAACAGCTTTCTACGCTTCTATCTCAAATCGAAGCTTGCTTGAATTCTAGACCACTTGTTCGTCTAAATGATGATCCAGCTGATTTGTCATACCTTTCTCCTGGTCACTTCTTAATTGGAGAACCTCTCACATCTCTACCTTCACATCCTCCTACGGAAGATAAAAGGTTTGTAGAAAAATGGCAGCTGTTACAAAATCATTTGCAACACATATGGAAACGCTGGTCATCCGAATATCTTCACTCACTACAACAGAGGCAGAAATGGACCTGCTCCAGTGACAACATTCAAGTTGGTACTGTCGTCATCTTGAAGGAAGACAACATTCTTCCTCTTCAATGGAAGTTAGGCTTGATCACCGCTACTCATCCGGGAGAAGACGGCTTAGTTCGAGTGATTACTGTGCGCACTTCCAGTGGTGAATATAAGCGACCCATAGTGAAAGTGTGTCCTCTTCCCCAAGACGAGTAATGATAGCACTTACTATGATCTTATATTCAATTTCTCCCAGTGAATTACACTCCTTTTCTAATTTATTGCTACGAAAAATCGTATTCTTGCAATATGTGTAACATGTCATTGCTTTTCTTTTCAATAATATATTCTTGTAATATATGTAAGAAGTCATATTTCTAACACATATCACATGTATACCTCCAGTTAGAATCAGTGACGGTTTTGTGTTTATCTAGTGCTTCTTTTAGCTTGCATTTCCTGATTTCTTTTTATTAAAGCAACTGCTTTAACGCGGGCTGTATGTTAACGCAAGCTAAGGGTTTCTTTTCCAGCATATTTATTATGTGCAGTGAATAGTTTTAATTCAAATCATCCGCTATACCTTCTTGCGGCACGTCATCTTTGAGTAGGCGTATATTACATCATATCCTGATCATGAGTTCTTTGTGACGGGTATTTCCCCTGTAAGGACGCTTCGAAGAGCGTCAGCAAGCCAAGTCAGTATTAAGCCGGCAGTTACACGAATAAGTTGCGTTCTGACACTGCTCTGATTTACTAGTAACAAAGGCCTCTTCGCGCCCTTTGTATTTATACTAGAAATCGTAGGAATAAAACTTCATTTCAAGTTTTATTCAATCCAAGTAAATTATTCAACATAATTTACGCATTTTAAATATTCAAAGTGCATTAGATTCACTTGCAAGCTCCACGTAAGTACATAGCGTGTGACGTCATCAGTTAACCAAGAAGCTATATTACGTGAACAGTCAAGTGCTAATAACTTTAAATATATTCATTTAACAGTAAATTTTATTACCTTTAATTTGAGATATAACTCATTGGTAAAATACAAAATTTACGAAATTACTTCTAGTGGTGCAACACTATTCGCGCCATTTTCCAGTTCATTGTTTCAACGTGTTTCTTTAGTTATTATTCAGGGTTCATATATTATTTCTTCAAGTGTTTACAAGTATTAATAAAGTGCAAAGTTTTTCATTACATGCTAGATTGTTAAACCAATATAATTCCTGGGATCTCTGTATCCAGTGTCCTCGTGATATAGTCCACTCTTGCTCTAAATGGTCCTCCGCTTCCCAGAGAAATTTTCCTATGTATTGCACATACATTGTTTCACTTCAAACCCGAACATTTGTTCCTCTCGAACCTGATACCCAACAAGTAGTATCAAAACTAAAGTTAAGTTCTAGAAAAAGTTTGTACAACAATACAGTACAGTATATGCATTTTAAGGCAAATTCAATTTATTCTGGAATCTTATGACAACTGTCACTACCACTTCACATTACCCAAAGAAATCTAGAATTGTTGATTGTTTATTGTGCTTTACAACATCCACTTTCTCTTTTAGTGACAAACATTTACGTTTTTGTGACATCTTTAATATGATTGCACTTCCGAACACTCAACTTCACAAACTAAGAATGTACGAACTGCTCATGTATCACAGCTAACAACTGTGCTGCTAAGAGATTGTGACTGAACTGAATGTAACAGTAAAAATGCATGATAATGACTGTTGCAAAGAATTCCGATAGAATTCAGTTTAATTTACAACAGTCTTTCACGCTGTCCGTTATTTGGAAGTTTTGATTGTTGTTGGGGGATACATTTCAGTGTCCGCATCCGTTTTTGAATGTCCGCTATTTGGAAGAATTTTATCATAAGGGCCAATGTTATTTTGCAGGGGAATTTAAAAATGTCTGCTATTGAGAGAAGTCCGCTATTGGGAAGTGTCCATTAAGGGAAGTTTCACTGTATATGCTAATGCTTCTTTAGATTTTATTATGTAGTTACAACGTACTAACTTTGTACTTTGAAGCACTGAGTTGGTGGTGGTCAAGAAAAAGAAGTACCACCTAGGTCTATGTATATCATGTTAAATATTCATTCTATTACAACTTTATAATATTAAATATGTTATTGACTGTCAAAACAGTCCACTCATTATCAAATTATTAAGTTAATCAGTCTTTGTTTTGTACTTTGAATTGGCAAAATTATTATTAACAATAGTGAAAAGTGCACAATGTGTATTCTGGTGGTAATTTTGTTAGCAATATTTGTAACATTCTGCAGTGGCGAATGCAGAATTTTCTTTTGGGGAGGGATTTAAGGACATAGAATGAAAACTAAAAAAAGAAGTGTGCGTGGAACGCCACATGACAGAAGCGAAACTTTTTTTTTTTTTTTTTTTTAATTTTGGATATTTGAATATTTGGATTTTTTAGTGCTGGATTTTTTATTTTTTTAAATTTTGTACTTTTTAAATTTTGGATCTTTGAATTTTTTAATTTTGGATTATCGAATATTATAGATGTTTAGATTTTTTCAATTTTTTAATTTTTAATTTTTGATTTCCCTTTGAGTATTTCATTTTGTCCTTTAAATCGTATAGCAGCTGATTACTCTCAATTATTGAGTTGATTGTTTTCTGTGCAGTCCGTTCCGTCACATCTCATTAATTTCGTGACGATTTTTGAGCGTGACACATTTCTCGATTTACCCCCTACCGCGGCTAAAGGAGTTTCACTTCAAAAATATAAGTGCACTTATATTTATAATGAGTTTACCAGAAGTTCTGTATGAATATGAAACATGGCCACTTACATTACAAGAGGAACACGAATTGAAAGTATTAAAGAAAATATTTGAACAAAACAGAATGGGATGTCAGGGGAATGGAGTAATCTCTACAACAATAAGTCTGTATCGCTTTCTTAATATCGTAAGATAATTAAATGTACGAGGTTAACATGGGCTGGACATGTTGCTTGAATACGAGTGGAGAGGGATATGGGAAGACAAGAAGGAAAATGACTATTAGGGGAACCCAGATGAAGATGGGATGATAATATTAGGATGGATCTAAGAGCGACTGACTACAAATTCAAACTGGAAGTTGACTAAGGACTAATATTTTCTGTATTCTATTGAGAATGAGAAATAAGCAATTTAAATACTTCCGAACAAAGATATAAGAAGTTGTGTAAAATTTGTCATATTGATTTGTGTTTATAGTCTATTCTTTTTACTTTTTTTAAATTTTGGGGGAGAAAATGTCCCCTTAATCCCCCCTCTGCATCCGCAACATTCTTCAAACTCGGGCATGGTATCTTTCAGTTCACGTATCCAGTCTTCATTTGACTGGTGGAACAGTTCGGAGGCACAAAGCTTATGCAGTCAGTAGGTGAGATCACATGCTTCTAGAAACAAGTTCTCTTTCAGTAGGACAGAGCTGCTTTCTTGATCAAACTTACCTGACAAATTATTACTGAATAGCCTTCCAAGAAATCCACAAATAATAATAATAATAATAATAATAATAATAATAATAATAATAAAAATAATGTAATGATAGTAACTGGCCCTTATCTTTCCACTGTAACTTGTTAAAACCGTCAAAGTCAAACATACACATACACAAAGATAAAACATTTGAAAAAATCAGCACCGAGGTATTTTATCCACTGATTTTTTCAAATGTTTTATCTTTGTGTATGTGAATGTTTGACTTTGACGGTTTTAATAATAATAATACTTTATTGATCCAGTAACATCATTATGTACAGGCAGGGAAAAAAAAAGCGGACCGACTGAAATATCTAATACAAGTAAGAATCAGCTTGAAAAATTTTATGTCATAACCGGGATTTGAACACGGATCTTCAGCTTAACGCGCTGATGCTCTACCATTGAGCTACCATGACAACATGATTCTTACTTGTATTAATATCCCAGACATGGATTTAATGTCTATTTCCTTTCCCTCCACTTAATGAAATATCTAAGTTGCCGATATGAGCCTAGATATGCCTAGCGGCATTCACAGGATAGCAGGAAATATATTGAAATTTGTTCTAGTGTCGATATATTGCTTGAATTGAGAAATAATTTCACGTAATTTGCATTGCTGGTGAAAACAAACGTTTCCGTTACATCTCTTACATTTATTTACGTATCACAAGGCTCTGAAATCAGCTACAAGAGTCGGTCCGCTTTTTTTTCCCTATCTGTACAATGTACAATTGAAACTGGACAAGTCAAAATACTAAAACTAAACTAAAGTAAAGAAAATATAAATAAGAATTTGTATGGTAATGTAAATAAAAATCAATTTTGTGTACAACGTTAGATTATGTTGGGTTCTATGGTTCTAGGGTATTTAAGGACAGGTATATTTCAACGGAATGGTGAATGCAGTCGTGAATGAAATATGCCTGAAGAGTTTAAATACAAATGAAATACAAGTTTGCGTTGATTTGCATGATCACAAGCTCCTGCAGAGACGTGGAAAGCGTCTTTCAAATGTTGAAAAATTCCTCTGAAATGGATTTTCATTTAATAATGTCCAGTCAAAGAATAGGCATCAGTATTAGTATTTTCTGTACGTACCCAACATTCCTTGTAAAATTTCATCGTCCCATGGAAACAGTCTCATGATATCCCATGACGGGAACGGTATGTGAAGGAAGAAGGCAAGTTTACATCTCAGCTTTTCTTCTTCTACAACCTACAACAGGGAAAGCTCAGTATAATCAACTTCTGTTTCAAGTAGTTTTCAGTTTTAAACAGCCTAAATACGAGTCGCATCCATAAAGTAAGTTTCCCTGAGGCCGTTTACAGAAAGAAAACACAATTTCATGCTAATGTTTGTTGCAACAGATACTGCAAGTGTTCAGCTATTTTTCAAAATATTCGCCACCGGAATTGAGACATTTTCCATTCTGTGGGACCAACTTTTGAACACCTGTGTGGTAGAACTCTGCCGCCTGGGATATGAACCACGGTTCACCACTGCTTATATTCTGTTGAAAAATGCCTGTCCTTAAATACTCAAGAACCTTTGTCATTCTTTGTCATTTATTGAGGTGTAGGAAAAGATGGAAATCACTGGGATCGAGATTCAGGCTGTAGGATGAATTTTTAAACTCCTCCCAGTCGAACCTCTGCAGGAGACTTGCTAGCAGGTGTTTAAATATCCATCATACAGCCCGGACTTCGCTGCCAGTGATTACCGTCTTTTCCTACAGAGGTGGAGTTGTTTGTCACACAGTGGTTCAAATCCCTTGCGGCAGACTTCTACAACACAGGTGTTCAAAAGTTGTTCCACAGTATGACAAATGTTTCAGTTCTGGTGGTGATGTGTTGAAAAATAGCTGAACACTTGCTGTATCTGTTGGAATATAAATGTTCATGAAATTGTGTTTTGTTTCTGAATGGCCCCGAGGAAACTTACTTCATAAATGCGCCTCGTACTAGAAAATATAATATAGTCCTTTTCTCTTTTACTTTCTCGCTTATACGTAGTATAGAGAAAGTATTGTGATCGTGAAAAAAAATCAAAGTCGAGATAACACCGGGAGAGCATGTTTCAAGAAGCCTAGAAACCGAAAAAAATATTTTTGGAATGACGTCTGCCCATCTGTCCGTCTGCCCGTCTGTCCGTCTGTCCGTCTGTCCGTCTGTCCGTGGACAAGCACAGCGGGTCAACGGTTCATTGTATTTACTTCATTTTTTTAAATAAGGACTTTTTCGAAATTTTGTCGAACCGCCCTGAAATTTAGCTTTACAACTGAAATATTAAGGGGACTTTTCATGAAAACATTTTTAAAAAAGTTGATTTTCTAAAAAATGGCTCTAACGATTTTAATAAAAAATTAAAATTGGAAACTCATATCTATGAATAATAAAATGGCTATATTTGTATTTCTGGAAAAATGACTTAAGGGGTACTTTATTCGTAACCATTTTCAATTTTTCTACATTATATCCATTACAGTAGGCGATACATGGAAACCTACCACAGTAAAGTTGTAGAGAAAATTAAAATGAACATTTTTTGTTTAACACATTTCTTTATACATTTAAAGGATATCAAGATAAACACGAAATAAGTACGGCTTAAATGCGAATTTCAGAACATACATGTCAATTAAAATATGAATGACATTCTGTTGCCCCTAGCAACAAGAAAACTATAGGCCCAATATACTTCTTGTTGTGAAATGCAATCAGTTTAGCTCAGTCGCAATGAACACACCAAAACCAATTACAACGCGGTGGTATGGGCTAACAGGGAAGAGGTCCTGGGTTCAAATCAAACCTCGTGGCCGCCCAAATTGACTTGGGTTTTTCATGGTTTCCTCGTTCGCAAAGGCAAACGCTGGGTTTGTAGGACAACTCATTGCCACTATGTCACTGGATATTATAACCGTTTAAACTGAATATCACATAAGAAGACATCACTAAACAATAGAAACAGATGACGCGAATGAGTGTTAATATAGATTAATGGTTCACGCAAACATACTAAACACATAACCTACATGCAGTTAATGTAATATAACCAAAGTAGTAGTAGTAGGCCTTGTGGCCTTGTGGTTAGCGTCGCTGACTAAAGATCCGTCGGCCCGAGTTTGATCCCCGGATTTTTCTGAGGTAGACAGGTCTCGTAGGGGTACACTCAGCCTCGTGATTCAAATTGAGCAACTACTTGATAGAGAAGTAGTGGCTCTGGTCATGGAAACCACACCACTAATGGCCGTGGGTGTTGGCATGCTGACCACATGCCCCCCAATCCTGCCATCTGCCTGTGGTAGATGACGGAGCGGTCGGGTGGTAGGCCAAATCCCTCCAGGGATTTAGTGCCATGGAGTTTAGTTTTAGTTTTAGTAGTGGCGAAATTCAAATATGAGTCGCCCCTTAAGCTCCGCCCATTCGATATCACATTTGCACGGACTGTGTGATGTATTTTGTTTCTGAGCGAAGCAGAGTGACCAACTGTCCCTGTATATTGTCGCAAGTGCCTTGTATCCACCTCTACATATAGCTAAATAATGCATAACACTAACCACATAGTTAAGTGCGCGAAGCGCCCTTGGATTTTCGAATAATGTACGATACACTGTTTGTAGGTTTAGGAAATGTGGGATATCATATCTTCCGCAAGGTTTTCCTGCCTGTCACCTCTCGTTTAGCGGTATGACGTCACACCTCCAACGTCCAATCACGAGTTTCTCATAATACGAAGACAGAAGAATTCGCTAGATCATGGTAGAAAAGAAACAGCATCGGTGAGGGTGGGTTGGGTGAGAACGATTCATCCCAAGGTGCGACTTATATTTGAATTTTCCCATGTATTAGTAGTACTAATAATATGCGATAGTACTAATAATAGAGGCGATTTTCAGAGGACTGAGCTGGAACAAAAAAAGGAAAGGGATAAACATCAACGGAAGGCTACTGTCAAACTTAAGATTTGCTGATGACATAGTGTTGTTCGCAAAATCCGCCACAGAGCTACAGGAAATGCTAGCAGAACTGAATACTAAAAGCGCAATAGCGGGACTACAAATGAACCCTACAAAGACCAAAGCAATGACAAATCACATAGAGACGCCAATAATAATTGATGGCACACCAATCCATTACTGTAGCGAGTACATATATCTAGGCCAAGCAGTCAGTCTGACAGAAATTGGGGACAATGAGATCGAAAGAAGAATAAGGCAAGCATGGGGGAAATTCTGGGGACTCAAATTCTTACTCCTAGACAAAGACATTAACAGAGAACTAAGATTGGAAGCACTACAGACCTGCATCATACCGACACTATCATATGGAAGTCAAACCTGGACGCTGACTAAACAACAAGAACTGAAGATACAAAGATGCCAGCGCAGAATGGAGAGAAAAATCTTGGACATTAAACTAGTAGACAAAGTAAGAAACGAAGAACTGAGGCTAAGAAGTGGTATCGAAGAGGCACATAAACAGGCAAGAGAGCTCAAATGGAGGTGGGGAGGACATGTGGCCAGACTACCTGCAGACAAATGGGCCTATGCCACCACGATCTGGGACCCAAGAAGAGGGAAAAGAAGGAGATGGGCTCAGGACTTCATAGAAGTGATAGGACCTCAATGGTCACGAGTAGCAAGGGATAGGAGGGAGTGGAAAATCACAATTTTAGGTTTAGAATAAAATGTTGACATAATTTAGAAATTAAAAGTGAAGTGAAGTGAATTAGGGAAAAAGTACAGGACACTCATTCTAGACTCAAAATGGAACACAAGCTACACACAGTAACTAACAGTTAAAGTAAAAGCTCAAATCCGAGCATGCACACAGGAAATAGCTCACCCCGTGTGTACAAACTGAGCTAACCCTACCGATAGTAGGAGGCCCTTGCCTGAAAAGGATTCAGTGGCTTTTTCTAATTTTTAATTTCTAATTCTAATAATATGCAGTTTTACTGCCATTGATTATTATTGTTATTATTAATATGATTTCACGGTAAAAGCATTGAACATAACGATCGACCCTGATGCTTTCCGTTCTGGATAGGCTACTTGTTAGTTTTATGAAAATGTAATAAGTAAAATTTAATTGTCTCTTTAAATTACTTTTTTCTGTGCTAGCTTTTAACATGTATAAGCGAGAAAGTTTGTGCAACTTATTTTTGCACCATTTATTTAATTTCAGTTAATTTTACCATCTGTTCAGCACAGTCAATAAGTAAATTAATAAAATATTTGAGTAAATTATAATTTGTCATGAAGTAGGCTACAAATCACATGGTTTTGATGTGTACACCTTCTGTTTCATATATTGGTTAAAGCTGGAAGCTGTAGGCGTATCCCATAGGCCCAATTTAAATCTTTGAATCTAGTAATTCTATAGATCTTTGAGCATTTCAAAGCCATAATGATGACAGAATAGCCCATCTCCTCCTGAAGAACTTAGCAGAGGAACAGGTGTGTGCATGAAACTGCTGAAATTTTATTCATGGACCCTTACAAAAAATATATAAAAGTTCTTTGACATGCATCTAGGATATAGGATTAAAAGTTTTTGTCTTAGGACTAAGTGCTTGCAGTATAGGCCTACACAACCTGTTTTCTGTTCTTAATGTCACTTAATTTCAAACAAGTTTGTTTTGTTTACTCAGTAGGCCTACTCATATCATTCATTTCAATGAACTATGTTCTGATATTCTGCGTTTTAAGTCACACTTACAATACTGTTTTTTAGTTTTTAACTTGATACCTAATAATTTTTTACAGAAATATGTGATAAAAATGTTCAATTTAATTTCTTCTACAACTTTACTGTGCTAGGTTTTCATGCATCGCCTACTGTAATGGAAATCTGTCTGTCTGTCTTTTTGGAACCCTATAGCCCCTATGTTGGAACGAAGGGGCCTCCAAGTGGAAGTTTCTGTTACCGATATGAATTTTATTATGCTTATTTTCCAAGAGAGGGCAGAGGGACAGGTGGTAAGTCCATCGCCTCTCAACCCCCTTCAGGAAACTAAGGTATTACTTGGACGTGAAAGGGTCGAGAAATTTTGTCCAGAGGCTCTAATTTAGGCTTGGAGTTCTTTTAGTGCTGTAAATCTATGATACGGGCCCCCAAGCTTAAAGTCCCTCCCGGAGGACTCCGTGCCCAGGATTTTTACGTCCTGAAAACCCCATCAACCGCGGCCAAGTTCGGTAATGGAAATAGTTTAGAAAAATTGAAAATGGACACAAACTATTAACCGCAAAGTAATTCTTATAGAAAAAAAATTGTGGAATACAGCTAATTTATTAGTCATTGGCAGATGTTTTAAAACTTTTATTTTTATGAAAATTGTTAGTCATATTTAGCAAATCAAAATTTTCAAAAAGTTTTTATATTTCAGTTATAGAAACAAAATTCTAGGTGGTCTGATAAAATTTTAGAAAATCCTTGATTAAAAAAAAAAAGAAGTAATGTAAAGTACAATGAACCATTTACTCACTGAACCAAGGCATCGTGCAACATGTTTTGCTGGTGTTATCTTGATTGATCACAATAAAAAGCATTTGCAGCATACCCACTGGGTGCAAGCATTTGAACCATTTGACCAGCAAGAGTTAAAACATTTGCTTAAAAGTCCTTTTTCTACCTTGGCAAGTCATAACATGTTTTTGTTAAATAATATCAGTCAATGTTTGCTTTAAAAAATACCAAAGCACTGGAGATTTTACCTGCCTCACTGTAGTGGCAGCGACAAGAAGTTGGTAGTCGTGGATCCACACGACTGGAGAAGTGTCATATTTCTGTTGCTCATCGAGTTCCTTCACTGATCTCCTTAATGCGTCTATCGTACACTGTGCGAACTGCTTGTTTACAATACAGTATGCCTGAAAATGAGTACATAGATGTGAGTATAATGCGAAATTGTGTAAATTTAAAATTTGTCTGTTAGGGACAGAGCAGTTTTCAGGACTTAAATTCCTGCCAACTGCATTCTGTCCATAAGTTCATTGTGCTGAAAAACTTCAGGGATTAGAAATATCCATCTATAACCCAAGGGGGAAAAAAATTGAATTTTTGAAGTGAAACTTCTTTAGCCACGGTACAGGTAAATCGAGAGCTTGTGTAACGCTAAAAAATTGTCACAAAATTAATGTAACGCTGAAAATCATCACGAAATTACTGAGGTGTGACGGAACGGACTGCACAGAAAACAATCAACTCAATGATTAGGTTTATCCAAAATTTAAAAAATTAAAAATTTTAAAAATCTAAAAATCCAAAATTAAAAATCGAAAATTAAAAAAACCAAAAAATAAAAAAAAATCAAAGATCCAAAATTTATAAAATCCAATATTAAAAAATCCAAAATTCCAAAATTAAAAAATCCAAAGATCCAGAATTAAAAAGTCCAAAAATCGAAAATTTAAAAATAAAAAATCCAAAATTTAAAAGATAAAAAATCCAAAATTAAAAATCCAAATATCCAAAATTTAATAAATCGAAAAATTCAAACTTCAAAAATCCAAAATTTAAAAGTCCAAAATCCAAAATTTAAAAATAAAAAATCAAAAATTAAAAAATCGAAAATTAAAATAATCCAAAAAATTCAAAGATCTAAAATTTAAAAAATCCAAAATTCGAAAATTCAAAATTCGAAAATAAAAAAATCAAAAGATCAAAAATTAAAAAATCCAAAAGTAAAAAGAAGTCCAAAAACCCAATATTATAAAGTCCAACAATCCAAAATTGAAAAAAATTAATAATCCAAAATTGAAAAAATTAAAAAATTAAAACAAGTTTCACTTCTGTTGCTTGGCGTACCACGCACACTTTTTTTAAAACCACATATGTATAGACAGTTGTCTCTTTAATTTCGTATAGAAATTTTAAAAATTAAGGCTGTTAATTCCTTACATAGAGCCCTTTTTCTAAGAAGCTTCATTTTTCATGCCCTTTTGCCATGTATCAAATTTTAGTATTTTTATTCTTCCCTCTCTACTAGAAGTTCTTATACTGACTATTGATTGTCACTAATACACTAATAAGTAAGTGGAGCCATGCTGGGGTCAAAATGAACTGTTTGGACCTCATATCTTCATGTTCATCCCAACATGTGATTTCCACACGTCTCGATACAAGTTTTGTTTTCTTCTCAGTTTCCCATAAGTGAAAATCTCATGGCATTCAATTGTTTCAAACATCACAATCTCTATACATATAAGAGGCTTTGTCCTGACTGACTGACTGACTGACTGACTTAATGACAGAAAATCAATGTAGAGCCTAAACTATAGCAGGTAGAGACTTGGAATTTTGACAGTACCTTCGTTTCATTATGTAGGTGCTCAATAAGAAAGGATTTTGAAAAATTTTGATTTTAAATGCCAAAAATTAAATGTTTTTGAGAATACTTAATCCCTTTGTACACAGAATTATCAAATCCAAATCACAGTTCGCATGACAACATATTGTTGCCAGTGGTCTCAGATAAGTTTGGAAATAAATGAAACGTGTCTCTGACAATTAATTAGAGAAGCTATCAATATAATCCGTGTTATAAATAAATAGTAAAGAATGAAATCCACGAAAATAATGCAGTCACATAACTTTTTCTACCCTGGACATAGAGAAAACAATACGAGGTATGGTAATGTGTATATTATTATATCGCAGGTTTTTGGAGAGAGAAGTATGAAAGTGATATTACATTTCTGTTTAATTTCATCCCCAAAACGGTTTTATGGTAACATGAGAGTGATAAATAAAATATTCCGCAAAGACAACACAATTTTATGTTACCGAAATGTATGTTTCTTCTTATTTGAACCCCTACCAGGCTTGCTGTGTACAAGCGATGGGATGCAAAATTCTACATCCTCTATGAGTCATAAAAAGCTATACCAAGTGTTTTCTGAGGGAATAGTTTGAGTGTGATAAATCGTTCTTCCTATTTCAAATTCTAAATACCTATATAATGACCTATAATTTAAAAATCAAAAGTCCTTCATAAGATAATTTCCAATTATAAAATTAAAAAAATCCCTTTAGGCAAGCCTACAGGCTGAGGTAGATTTCAAAGTGCTTTTGGTTTAATTTACCGTCGCTGCATAGCAATCTTCTTCTTTAGCCTTGGCATGACATACCCGCAATAATAATTGCAAAAAAGAGGAAAGAGCACTTTTTCAAACATTCAAATCTCGCCTTAAATGAGAGCTATCGAGAAACTAATTATTGATTTGTAGAGTACTCATCAAGAGCTTTTCAATGACACCCCACAAGACGTGGCTTCAAAAATTTCGAATTTCCATCCCTCCCACCCCCACCCCCACTCGTACCCCCAAAACCCCCGAATCGTTGGTGTCACTGTGAACTCCATAGGGAGTACTCTAATTTATTCAAACAAAGTTTCCCTCTATACTTCATAGGGGCCGAGATATAAATGTTTTAAAATTTCAACCCCTTCCCCCGACCACCCCCTTGGGCCAATTTTGCTCATTAACGAACTTGTCCGAACTATTGGGCCTAGAAATAACATAATAAAATTTGGCTCAAATATCTTCAAAATTACGGCCGCTATCGTGTAAAGATATAAATATATGTAGGCCTATATATAAATATCACCAAAAATTTCTTTTTAACGGGAAGTGGTTTCGTACTTAGGGAAGCATGAAACGTAAAGATATGAAAGAATTTTTCGAAAATCATGACATGGTATCCATTGCAATAGGTAGATTTTTCTTCGAAATCTACCTAAAAAAACCCGGGCGACGCCGGGCCTTTTAAGCTAGTTCTTCTATAAATTAACATATCAAGGTGATTTTGGTGTTATTTTGGAACTTGAAATGTTCTCTAGTGCTTGATTGGGAGAAATTTTTGATATATGATTATTCCATTGTGTTCTAGATTTTTGTTTATAATGATGTGAATAAAAAATATTTTCAGCTTACAACAGTTTAATATCTTAAGTATAAAAAAAAACTAAATGTCAGGCACTTATGAATTATTCTATCTGCAAAATACTGAAAAGGTTGTCTGTTTTCGGCGTGTTCCAAGCATAGACGGTAATTTTCGCTCAAATATTTTACATATTTTGTTACTAGGTTTTCTTGTCGACCATTACTGACCTATTTTATACACACGAGTAAGCCAGTAGGCCTACAATAAATATTACTTATTTTCGTTCTTACCTTTCTGGATCTTTCAAGAAAGTGAAGAAATGCAATTCAGGATTTCTTCCTTTATTATTACTGAAATTTACAGCAGAACAATAAGGTCCTTTCTAATAAATACAACACTCCTATTCATTTACATACTTCCCGGAGTAGTTACTGTAGTGTTAGTTTATGGCCGCTACGATCGCTAGTGTATGCATGTGCATGTTCGTCTGGCAGAAAAACGGACTGAGTTTCTTTACTGTATTAATACTTATACTGTGATATTACTATAAAATTGGCACGAAAATGGGCTTTACTCCGGTATTGGTCAACCAATTTGGTCCAATATCAATAAGCTTCTTCCCATTGATGTCATAAATGTGTATACAAAGTTTCATGAAAATCCAATAAAGCGTATTTAAGTTATGACGTGTACAGACACACAGACAGACAGACAGATGGACATACTTTTTTCCATCCACCACATGATCTGAGAAAGTACCATTCTGGCATTTAATAAACAAAATATGCAATATTTTGCATATCCTGTTATGAAAATGACTAACTTAACCATTATTTTACAGTGCATGTATGTAGTTATTGTGCAATATAGGCTACATCATATTTTGTCTATTTCAGTTTGAGAAAAGTTAATCATAATCATTTTTTATTCACCATAAGAATTTTTACAAAAAAGTTGAGCACAGAAATGAGAACTGGCAGCAGAATTCCTTCTTCCTGCTGCTGGTAATTGGCACAAGGACATTCTCACATTAAAAGAATGCTAATTGATAGGCTTTTCACTCTGACATTTGGGTTCTAAAAATATCTGACAAACAGATGCCAGCAGGAAACACAAATTTCTTAGAACACGAATAAATAAACACATTACCTCCCAAGTGTGTGCTTTGAAGACAGCTCGGTCCGGCATTGAATGAAACAGCGGCCAAAATGTTCCGTTACAGCATCCATTGTAGAAGTCATCAAACTCCTGTTCTGGGATGTGAACCGCAACCACCTGTCACATGATTAAGAAGAGAATAAAACATCCGTATCGGTCCTGACTTCCACTGAGTCAATAAAAAGACGTTTTTAAAATTATTTCAAAACCAGTGGATAAATGTTTAAAAAGTTAAAACACGACGTACAAACATCTTGGCATGAACAATGACAAAATTAATTTTCCCGGAGTGTATTCAGTAAAATGCAGTGTTTGTGAGGGAATTTATGTCGGGGAAACAGGGAGGGACTTTAAAACTAGAATCCGTGAGCATGTAAGGGATGTATATAGTTGTAAATGTTCTACTGAACTCAGCCAACGTATGACAGAAAACAAATGTAACATTGGTGAGGTAAATATTTTAAGAATTGAGGATGATTGCATAAAGAGAAAGGTATATGAGGCATGGAGTATATTCGGCACCAGACGTGATATAGATGTAGGTGAGGAGGAGATTGAGAAGGGAAAAATCCGGTGGTAAAATTTCGCCGGCCACCTGTGGAATGCATAGAGGAAGCAATATTTGATATTCCAAAGGAATGGAAAAAACAGATATTTTAGGAATAATGTTTTTATCAATGGTGGACAAACGAGTTACCATGATGAAACTCAATCTTCCTTATGATCAGTCCAGTGCGGTGTGTCACCTGAGAAAGACTCAAGGATAGAGTCGAAACGTCACATTTTTATCTTTTAACTTTTATCCACTGGTTTTGAAATAATTTTAAAAACCTGTTTTTATTGTATGGGGGGTTATAGATGCCTTAAAATATTTATCATTTTAAACTAATATAAGTATACTTCAGGCCGTATTCATTTTTAGGTTTAACTTACTCCTGTGAAGTAAGCAGATACTTAACCTTCTGGCAGGCGTGCCTAATTTTGTCACATGAGCAGTAGTGCATTGTAAAATTTACAACAT
The DNA here is from genome assembly GCA_964059195.1 of Ectobius pallidus. NCBI lineage: Eukaryota > Metazoa > Arthropoda > Insecta > Blattodea > Ectobiidae > Ectobius > Ectobius pallidus. The sequence continues at coordinate 6,320,037 of CAXKWD010000006.1, forward strand.
GGACATTTTAATATAATAACAAGAATGTGCTATACAAATTGGTTAGTATAATTATGAAGAAGACAGTACATGCCCACTGTTGTCACAGGCTTTAACAAAAATTTCAGCTCTTTTAGTTGTTCATGATCTCATTTTGTCCAGGTATTCTGAAACGTCCACTTTCATAACAGCTTTCACAAATTTGTATTTTAATGTGCTTTTTACAAGCATTTTTGGCAACCATCACATTTAATTAAAGTGGACGAAATTTTTTGATGCCCACGGAGTTACAGGTCCTGTGCTTCTTTGCCGGAGGTTCAAGGATCTGATCTTCAGAAGTCGATTATTCAACTCAGAACTGCATAAGAAATACAGTGAGATCGGCTGGCAGTGATTTGGGTTGCACTTTAGATCTTTCATAAGACCTGCTAACTTCTTGTGACTACATTGACTGCAATTAGCTATGTGGTCTGAGCAAAGCCTTTGACTATGTCAACCATGCATCACTGCGGGATAAACTACACCCATATGGTGTCGGAATGATTAGCTTAAGGTTCCTGAAATCCTATCTTGACAATCGCTGTCAACTTGCCTGTGTTGGTAAAGATAAATCCAGTATAGCTTAGGTTAAGGTTGGAGTACCTCAGGGATCTGTAATTGGTCCTCTTCTCTTCTTTGTAATGATAAATGATCATCCCCCTTTTGTTGGTATGAACACAAAACTTTATGCAGATGGTACAACTCTTCTCAACACCAGTAATGATATAAATGAACTTAATTCATTATTTCTTAGCACAATATCACAAGGGTTTAAGGTAAATGGATTTCTATTAAATGAAAGTAAAACTCAGCAACTACTTTTCACGCTAAATGACAATTCAATTTCTGAAAACTTAAAAAGTGTCAAATACTTGGGTGTTTATCTTGACCACAAATTATCTTGGGATCCCCACGTTACTTACATAAGTGGTAAGCTGTCTGGAGTAATATATTTACTTAGACACCTTAGGAACTATGTGCCTAATAACTACGTCCGATGCTCGTATTTTTAATTCTTTCTTATTGAATAATTCTCTGGGGTAATCCACCCAATTTTAAAGATATTTTGCTAATCCAAAAGAAAGCAATCAGAGCAATATCAGGATCATCACAGAGAACACATTGCAGGCCACTGTTCATTAAACACAATATTTTGACCGTCATTAATACCTACATCTACTACATCTTACTTCATGTCAAATCTAATTCATCTGAACTAACACTCAGGAATAATGTCCATAGTTACAATACTAGAGAAAACAACATTCAACCCCTCGACACTTAACTTAAAGTTCAGAAAATCAACTGAAAAAGCTAAACAAAGAAACTGGAGCCATATTAACATTGCTGAGTAAGCTTCAACAATGGGATAAATTAGGGGGTTGGTACAATTGCTCAAGATTAAGGCATCGATAATGCACAAAAACTGCTGCTGTTGTAGTTTTTACAACAGCGTGCCTGCCAGAGGGTTAAGAATATTTATTATTTGTACTTGCCTGTTTAGATAGCAGCCCAGCTGTTGGTGCTTTGTCATCAGGATCAGATTCAGGTATAGATTCCAGTGGTTCCTTTGTGTGTATTCCAGACCAGCCGATCCACAGTCCTCCACAGTCAATAACAACAGGAGCTACGGCTGTCACTAAACCTCCAGCACTGAAATATTTACAATTCCATTCATATATGTTTAGCAGTGCCTTGGATATAGACCAATAATGATCGTTTATCTTACAATATGCTTGCAAGAATCAGGAGGATGCGATTTTATCTGATAAAAGTCAGCTCGAACTTCGTTCTCGCAAATATATTGATATACTTGTACTCTCCCGTGGTGTTGCATTACATTTTGTACCCCATTGTCCCGATAAAGGACATTGTTAGTGAACAAAATACCGGTTTCTTTAGAAGCAAATGAAAAGCATTGTTAAGAAGCATATACTTAAATCTATTCACAGTGTTTGCTCCAGCAAATTGAAGTAAGTTACTGGTTTTCAAAAAATTGACTGAATAATTGAAATCGTTCTTGGCTGAGTTTATTTGGTGCAGTTGGAAATGCGAGGGCAATTCTAAAACTAAGCAAAAAGACGTATTCCAATAGATTTGTGGTTGAGAGCCAGGGAAATCAAAGTAAAAAGAAAATGAATTAATATATCTTTTCAAAGTACATATTAAAGTGAAACTATAGAACGAGTCTGTCGGCTGCGGTGGTCTAGAGGTAGCGTGCCCGCCTCTAGATCCGAAGGTCGCGGGATCAAACCCGGCCGCAGTCGATGGGTTTTTCAGGACGTAAAAATCCTGGGCACGGAGTCCTCCGGGAGGGACTTCAAGCTGGGGGGCCCGTGTCGTAGATTTACGGCACGTAAAAGAACTCCAAGCCTAAATTAGAGCCTCTGGACAAAATTTCTCGGTCTTTTCACGTCCAAGTAATACCTTAGTTTCCGGAGAGGGGTTCAGGGGCGATGGGCTTATCACCTGTTCCTCTGCCCTCTCTAGGAACATAAGCGTAACAAAATTCACATAGGTACAGAAACCTCAACTTGGAGGCCCTACGCCCCAACAAGGGGGCACAGGATTAGATAAATAGAACAAGTCTGAAAATGGTAAAAAAAAAAACTAAAATAAAACTATTCCAGCATGTTTAAATAACCAAAACAGTTTTCATAAAAAACTAAATTTCCAGGCTATCCACAGCGTTTATTCAGTCTAGAAACGCTAACACCTTATGATTAAACTCGTAACCTTTAATTAACCCTTGGTCGCATTCCTGTGAAATTTATGCAAAGCCTTAAAAAAGCGGACACAAATATTATTTCATTTGATAAATATCACCCGTTACACAAAATTCATGGAGGGTGAATCAAATTTGACTATGCGACGAAAATTCAAGCATGTAAGTTTTAGGGAAATATTTTAATACCATTATTATCTTGAATGGTAGTGGTACTTTACTCCAGGTGCTAAAGCTGTCTGAATGATCTGGCGCTTGAAGCATGGCTTGACACTAGAGAGCTGTCCATCTTCTTTTACGATAGAAATCAGTAATATGAGGGGCGTTCCATATTGATTTACACTTTATTTTCTTTACACTCACTAAGAATCTCTATGCCTCAGCAGATATCCACTTTCTCAACATAATCTCCTGCACAGACATCATTTGCGCCACCAAAGTGGAAGTTTTCGAGGCCTTCCTAGAAACACTTCTTCAGAGATGAAGACGAATTGTAATAACTGATTAGCACATATACATTATTATATTTTGATCAATCACACACTTTTATCCTTAGATCTAGGTTGTAGCAATTAGCTCTTAGTCTGTAAGCTTGGCAATGTCAGAAACTTGTATCAAGTCAATTGACAGCAAATAAATTATTATTATTATTATTATTATTATTATTATTATTATTATTATTATTATTATTATTATTATTATTATTATTAGAGTCTGTTCCACCCACCTCAGGATAATTCATGGAAGTTGACAAAATGATGTCTGCACAGAGGTTTTTTCATAGCTCTGAATAGGTGGTAATCAAAACCAAAGCCCAATCAATGCACTGGAAGCATAAAGGCAGCTCCCCACCGAAGAAGTTTGTACAGCACCCTCAGCAGGCAAATGCGTGGCCACAATCTTTCGGAACAAGGATGGAGTCATCCATATTGACTGGATGGAACCAAGGACCAACATTAAAAGAACGACTAAGATGGGGTTTCCGGTGCTGCCACATCCACTGTATTCCAACTTCTGCACAGACATCATCTCGCCGACTTCCAGGAAATGCCCTGAGGTGGGTATGACAGACTGCAAAATATTGGTTCTCAGAGGGCCTAGAGAACTTCCACTTTGGTGGCGCAAGTGTGTACAGCTTAATGAAGACTTTGCTGAGAAAGTGGTTATATCTGCCAAGGCATAGATGTTCTTAGTGAATGTGAAAAAAAAATAATAATAAAGTGTAAATCAATATGGAACGCCCCTCGTGTATTGATTTCAGTAGTACAGTTGGTCAATTACTCAATGCATGCATTTTGTAGTATTATTATTAATATATACATTATTAATATTATATTATAGAATATAGTCAAAGTAGGGAGACTTGTGTATAGATTATGCATTCTGCTCTACAGAATCGGTTTGTAAAATCTTTCGGAGAATGTAGATTTGTACAGAGATCGCAACATGTGGATAGAAAACAGCTAAGATGTGAAGTTCTGTTATTCAAGCTGCCTAAAATGTTCTTCTGATTCTTCAAGATTTGTCTGTTAAATCTGGTAAAAATCTGTCAAATGATGTAGGTTTTTAATGGAGACTATACTATAATATAGGTATAAAACAACTAAGGGGTGATTTGATCTAGTATTTTCTTGCCTCGACTAAAATCAGGAAATGCTTGTTTTTATGCAGTTAAGAAACTCTTATCTTCTCGTCTTCTGTCCAGAAATCTAAAAATAAAGATTTATAAGACAATTATCCTGCCGGTTGTATTAAGTTATATGGAGTGAGACATGGCACCTTACATAATCTGAGAGTGTTCGAAAACAGGGGCTTAGGAAAATATTTGGGCCTAAGAGAGATGAAAATGGGGTCTGGAGAAAACTGCACAATGACGAGCTTCATAACCTGTACTCTTCACCGGATATAGTAAGGGTAATTAAATCACGAAGGATGAAATGGGGGAGGAAAGATATATCTCAAAAATATTGACAGGGAGAACCGAAGTGAAAACACCACGCGGAAGACCTAGACGTAGGTGGGAGGACAATATTAGGATAGATTTCAGAGAAGTAGGATTTGCGAGAGATGGTTGGATAGAGTTAGCACAGAATAGGGTTGAATGGCGGGCTCAGGTGAGCGCGGCAATGAACCTTCGAATTCCATAAAATATATAATATTCCTTTAGCTTGCTGAGGAAGTGTCTATTGCCATTGAGTAAGTACGTAAGTAAAATATTCCTCCTTCTGTGGGGTATGTTAGTATAATTTTAGGAAAATTAAATTTGTATGGAAATTAAACTGTCATATAATAAGGGTAGAAAACACTTAAGGGCTATTTTTATGGATTATTATTAATATACACAGTCTAATATTAATATTACATTGTGAAGAATATTGTAGAATATTAATGTGTAGTAATAGTAATATATTTATATTAATATTAATTTTCTCCTGGTTATATGGGGTAAATTATTCAGGTAGTGATTGGTGAAAGACGGTCAAAAGTGTAGATCTGTATACAAATTATGTGACATAGATGATATAAAAAAACTAATTGATGGTTTGTGAATTGCAGGGAAACTTTCATAAGCAGCACTGCAAAAAGATCCGATAAGGACAGACATATACAACAGTTTTTTCCAATGTATTCTACATATATATCACAGAATAATTCAAACGATTTTCCATGATTTTTTTTCATTAAAAAATAGCATCCTCTTGTTTTAACACTATTACCCATTATCGTTTTATTATTGAGTTCAGGGATTAAATATTTAAGGATTTTACGTTATTGCTGGTTTTTTATGGAAAAGAGGCTTGCTAATACCTTAGTACCGTCCCGATAGCTTTAGCGCCTGGAGTAATTACCACTCTATTACTCGTAAACCATTCAAAATAAAAATAAAATTTAAAAATTTCACTAAAATTTTCTCGTTTGAAGATTTTTCTGGACAAAAAAAAAAGTCGCATAGTCAAATTTACTTCACCGTTCATGGATTTTGTGCAATTGTTCATATTTATAAAATGAAATAAAAACATTTGTGTCCGCTTTTCTAAGGTTCTGTTTCAACCATCAGTAGAGCTGATGTGTGTAGATTATTCCTGCACAAATTTCACAGGAATCCGACCAAGGGTTCATTAAAGGTTACGAGTTTAATCACAAGGTGTGAGCATTTGTAGACTGAGTAAAAGCTGGGAATACCCCGAGTTGGAAACGTGTGACATCACGCACTCAAGCGTTGTGATTGGTCTATTCTCAACCTCTATATTTTACCTGGGAAACAGCCCTCACACACGATAACTGTCTACTAAAACTGAAAACTTTTATTTCAACCATTTTCCGTCGAACTTGCCGACGGGTAGTTATAAGCTATCCAATCCACAAGCAGTTGCTTTGCGTTACCATGACGACCAAGTCTAACTTTGTCCTGTGTAGAAAATTAAATTTAAGATACCTGTATGCAGGGCTGTTTTTGGAAATAACCCGCCCTCGTGTATCTGCCGCCCCTCTAAACTAGTTTGTATTAGTAAATGGACTCTTTTTCATAGGGTTTAGGTTTAAGGTGCGTATAGCAGTGGCGGCTCGTGTATAGGCACTGTGGAACTATTTCCACTTGATATTATCGATAAAATTTAATATAATGAGTCCTATTTTTCTTTAATTCTTTCTTTATACTTGAACAACATATAATCCTTAAGCTTAATGCCAGTAGCCATCCCCCAGTACATTAAAAAGAGAAAAGAAAATCTTTGTATGGGACTGTGTGCTTCACAGTTCCAGTGGCGTGTTGTTTGACTGTTGTGCGCATGCCCACATAGGAAGTGCATGCTACAGTCAACGCTGTTGAAGTGTAGAATTATATTATTACCTTGTTTCCAGCTATTCTGGCTATTTGATTCATTTTCTTCGATTCTTTTATTTAACAGAAAACTTTAACCATGGCAGATCAAGGAGAAAATTATTGATCTTTTTGAGGAAATTAAAACAAGAAGAATGGATTTCATTTTTAAATGAATTGATCAAGTTTGAACTGTAACAATTTAGATTAAAGTAAGTAAGAAACATATGTTTTGTTCTTTTAGGGTTTTATCAAGTTCCTAAATGAATTGTCTTTTTTATATATCTACGTTTCCATTTAAACAATTTTAAAACAAAGGCTAAAGATTTTCTGGAGCAGCACTCCCACTAATTTTAGTTATGAGAAGCCACTGTCTTATTATTATGTATGATCTTGATGACGTGTAAAAATTATTGATTTTGAAATGAGTGATACTTTTGTGATACTGTAGTTTTGTTTATACAATACTAGCAGATCCCCATGGCTTCGCCCACGATAATTCATTGGAAGATAAAAAAATTAAGAGCAAAATAATTAAAACATTTTATTCATTAAAACACGTGAGTCATTCATAAACGAAACTAATAATAAAATCAGGTAAACTGATGTAAAAAAGTGCCAGTGTGTTTTTGTTTAATCGGTTATCATTGCAATTATGATATGCAGAATATGTTTATTTTTAATTGATTTCCAAGTTAAGCTCCAGATTTCTTCATTAAGCAGGGCTTACGGAAGAACAAAGGTCTAGTTTTTTTAATCAGTTTAAAATCTTCCCGCATCAGCTGAACTGTACAGATTTGTGATATCTTGACAATCGCACACTCACATAAAAATACCAAAAAAAAAGCCAAATTGGCCGGTTTCGGGATTTGAACCATGGAACTCCAGAATGTGAGGCCAAGACGTTACCATTTCGGCCACCTGGGTCAGTTTAACGGTCTAGTTGGATAAGCGCATGAAAAACAATAGTGTTTTTGGTCATAGCTAACTGTATTTTAATTTCCAAAGCCTTATAAGATCACAGTAAAACAATAGGCTATGTTGTCAAGATAACTGATTTGCTTTTTTTTTTATAAATTCTTTCGAATACCTATATTACCATAATATAGGCACTAAATTGAGCATTACTCCGAAACAGGTCAACCGATTTTATCCATTATGAATAGATGTCTTCCCATGAACATTATAAATGTGTAAGTTATACCACGTTTCATAAAAATCCGGAAAAGCGTATTTGAGTTACCGCGTCTTTAAAATAGACACTAAATTGGGTTTTACTCCGGTACCGGTCAACAGATTAGGTTCAAATTCAATAGGGTACTTCTCATGGACGTCATAAATGCGTATACCAAGTTTCATGGAAATCCGATACAGCGTATTAAAATAGGCACTAAATTGGGCATTACTCCGATACCGGTGAACCGATTTGGTTCAATATCAATAGGGTTCTTCCCATGGATATTATAAATGTGTTTTCCAAGTTTCATGAAAATCCGAAAAAGCGTATTTGAGTTATGGTGCGTAGAGACGCACGGACAGACAGACGGACAGACATTTTTTCTTCCCCCACACAATCTCATAAAGTACCATACTGGCACTTAATAACTATAAAGACCCAGCTAAAATTACGACTTTAATGTGCAATCCACGATTAGAAAGCGCCGCCGGGCATAAACGACCTCATATTCGAGTTCTGTGGCCCAGAAAACCCCTGTATAGTGAGTTCCGTCCAGATTGATCAATGTTTGTCCAATTAAAGTTCATAGTCATTATCCCTCCTCCGACTATGTTGAAAATTTCATATGTCTGTGGGCCTTGGCTTTATAAACAAATGAATCGACCAGGGTGAGCTTACAACATGAAGCGATTCTTTTATTTCTAAATCATGACAAATTCGGCAAAGCCATCTGCAATTGATTAGACAATCGAAATGTATTACTGAAAACTGATGCTTCGATAGCGCTAAAATCACGTTTTCTGCCTGTTTTTAACTCATAACTCACGAACGAAAGCGAAAATTAAAAATCGAGCTTCGAGGCGCATTTGCCCACCCTTCAGTCCATCTATGTTTAAAATTTCAGATCTCTGCGTTCAGTGGATTTCGCTGGGCATCGCGCAAAGACAGACAGACAAACACTTCCTCTTATTAACCTAACCTAACCTACTGTAGCCTATTGGAAGAAATGGCCCTGACAGTATGCTTCAGCTTAAAGTAATTATTGTTTTTGTACTTACAAACTACCCATCTATTTGTTTCTGTCGTAAAACGGCGGTAAATTTTGGCTTGGTTATTGTCCGCGAGAGAAAAGTACAGTAGAGGCTCCTCCCTCTCCCCCCTCTCTCTCTCTCCCCCTCTCTCCCTATCTCTCTCCCCTATCTCTCTCTCCCTATCTCTCTCTCCCTATCTCTCCCTCTCTCTCTCTATATCTATCCCCCTCTCTCCCCCTCACTCTCCCCCTCCCTCTCTCTCTCCCCCTCTCTCTATCCCCCTCCCCCTCTCTCAATCTCTCTCTTTCACATACACACACATACTCACAGTGGCTATTGGGCTATGCCAATTCATATTGTAAAACCTCCCACTTAAAACCTTAAAATCCCATCTCAGTTATTAGGAGGCGCGTTCAGAAAGTAAGTTTCCCTGGGACCATTTACAGAAACAAAAGACAATTTCAAGGAAATATTTATTGCAACGTATACAGCAAGTGTTCAGTAATTTTTAACAAATTCGCCACCGGAATTGAAACATTTGTCATAACGTGGGACAAACCTTTAAATACCTGTGTCGTAGAAGTCTGCCGCCTGGGATTTGAACCACTATGTGACTGCCATTTCCTCTTCTCTCTCATTCCCTGTCATTTCTCGAGGTGTAGGAAAAGATGGATATCATTAGGAGCACGGTCTAGGCAGTAGGGTGGATGTTTAAACTCTTCCCAGCCGAACTTCTGCAGGAGACTTGCTGGGAGGCGTTTAAATATCCACCCTACAGCCCGGATCTCGTTCCCAGTTATTTTAATCTTTTCCCACACCTCAAGAAATGACAGAGAATGAAAGAGGCAGAGATCTTTGTCACACAGTGGTTCAAATCCCAGACAGCAGATTTCTACGACACAAGCATTAAAAGTTGGTCACACGGTATAGCAAATGTCTCAATTCTTGTGGCGAATATGTTGAAAAATAGCTGAACACTTACTGCATAAGTGTGTGGAAATGTCATATGGGAAGGAACTCTAGAATTTGATCTTTCACTGTAAGAAATGCAATTCAGTGTGTGAAGAAACGCATTCCATAATGTAATTACTGAATATCACTTAGGCTATAACTAGACTCCGGATTTTAGGTAAAAACCTATTTTAATCCTTAAGTGATATATGGACGAAAAGTTGTATATGCATGTTTCATAAGTGACTATGCCTAAAACTGATACTTTTATAGGACCTAAAACAGCCTATTTTTACGTTAGAGCCTAATATTGCCTTTTTGCTTGTTTTCCTCTAAAATTCAAAATAAGTCATTTTATGTTATAAATTCTAGCATTTATTTTTAGTTCGTACCAAATTTTTAGTTCGGGATGTGCATACATGAAAAAAATTCCTTGGAATCCCAAAGAAAATGTAGTGTTTTTCTCCCGACTCCCACATCCAGTAACAAACAAACAAAAACGTAGTTCTCTGAATCACTGAGGGATGCAAGGGGTTGAATATGCTAGCGTGCTTAGCTTCTGGGCGCAGGGATTAGGTTTCCACTGTTGTGGTAGTAATACAGGCCCTAGTAATAGGTCTATATAATTCTGTGTACCATAGGCCTGTATCTGTGTTTTATCATTATTATTTATTAATGGTGACTTCAATAAATATAATATACTGCATTGCAATTGAGATATTTCAGAAAATTGGCAACTTGATGATTATATAAGATACTATTTTCCAATTTTTAGATCATATTTTAGGTACCTAAAACAGCATTTGTAGCGACCTAAAAGTCCGAAATCTACTTATAACATCGTAAGCAATCCTTCATATGTTGTATATAGTATTACTTACCTGGCTTTTCTCGAAAGTTCACCATTTGAGTTCCTTTGCAGTACAAACGGCAGCCGATTGGACACCACGATGAGCGGTGCTTTGATCTGATGACGCACCATCTTTCCTTCCTCTTCGTTGCCCGTTACCTGGAAGAAAGAACCAGGATTTTAAAATACAGTTTTTTCTCCTAGTCTGCACCTAGGTTTCATATATAAAATATTCCTAAATAACTGCACGATCGACACTATATTATCAATTTGATATTCCATCACCATTAAAAGGTCCGAATTTAAGTGTTTCTGGCAAATCTAGAGGCCAGGCAATATTCACTAAGCAGAATGATCTTGTATTACAGCAGCCACCATACAACAAACGTTAATAAGTATTGCACAGTTTTGCATTTTCATGGAGTGTTTGTAATACTCCTCTGTACCACTCTAGCTACTCATACTCCAAGCTACTGCCTGCTAGCTATTGTAAGGTCTGTGCCAACAGACACAGAGTGAAGCCCTATATTGTGTCACCAATTAATCAAATAGTGAAATGCCTTAATTAAAAACTAGTGGGAAAGGGTTTTCACTTCTACGAGTATATGGACATCTAAATGAGGATGATGAAATAAACATTAAAGACTACTTTATTAAATGCCAGTATGGTACTTTATAAGATTGTGTATGGGGACGGGAAAATGTCTGTCCGTCCATCCGTCCGTGTGTCTGTACGCGCGGTAACTCAAATACTTTTTTTCGGATTTTAATGAAACTTGGTATACGCTTTTATAATGTCCATGGGAAGAAACCTATTGATAGTTGACCAAATCGGTTGGCCGGTATCGGAGTAATACCCAATTTAGTGCCTATTTTCCGGTAACATATTAGAATGAATTTAGCAAATGCAAATCGGTTATCCTGACATGTTTTACACTGATCATATACGGCTTTGGAATTTGCAATACAGTTAGCCATGACATATCCCTTCGCATTTGATTATCAAACTAGTCAGATGTTTATTTCGTTGATCAAGTTGAATACTGTTTATATACAGAAGGTATAATAATTAGGTGGAATAATTAGGCCTACGTACATTAAGTGGAGTTCTTCGCCAGTTTATTTTGTGAAATGTTGACATATTTTAAGAATTTCTTATATCAGTGTATACGAGTTTGAATTAAGGTTAAGTATGTTCTCTTAATGAATCGATCTGGAGCTTGACTCGGAGATAGATTACAAAAATAACTTATTTTGTTCATATCTTAATTGCAATTAACTTATCACTGATTAAATAAAAGCATTCTGGCACTTTGTTATATCAGTTTACCTGATTTTTATTAATATTATTAAGTCGTCGTTTAGTGCAAATTCTCTATACATTTATGTATGCTAAATACTTCTTCAGCAATATTTACAGCAAGAAAAAAAGACAACAACGACGGCGACGATGATGATAGCGTAGTAGTAATACATATTAATAACCAAATTTGACCAATCTTATGTCTTAAGAGTTCCATTTATTAAGGGGGGACATACAGCTTTCGGTGAAATTCATAGGTGGGAAATAGGCGAATTTCATTATTTTTTCCTCAGCAATGAATTGCTCTACAATCTTGCAATCTGATATCCTCTTTATTGACTACTTTTACAATTGCATACTATTTTCAAAATTAATCAAATTATTACATTAACGGGTAGTTATCGTTACAAGATGGCAGCCACATAAAATGCCGTTTCCATGATAATTTCCACAAATGTCAATATTTCTGAGCTATTATTTGTCTGTATATTTGTTAATATCTTATGAACAACACTACCTATAGTCGTTCATTTAACATATTTTAATGAAAAAGAAAAATTGTTTTTAAAAATACTTATACGATAGATATTCCAGAGATGGTATATGTTGTTCATATGACGTTTGCAAACAGTAGGTATAGTTGGAGGGATTGGTATAGTGGCACAAAAGACAAAGACTCAAGTAGGTTAGGTTATTATCACTAGCTTCCACCATGATAGAATGAGCGAGAATTGGATGACAAACACTATCGACGGGGAAAAAAGAAAGAAAGCAACCTTTTTGGAAGAAGCCATCTTTCGCATTCCATTTGTCGGAGGCTCAGTCGGTAATTGTTGAGGTGCACTTGTTTGTTTTACACAAGCACATTGCCCCATGTTGAAGATGAGAATAGTTGAGACTATCAGTTTGCTGCTTGTCGTATATTCACTTATCACTGGATGCTTCACACCGTCTCAAGTGAAATGTCATCCCGTGGATGGAGATGTCGGAAGAAGCTCCAGAAGTGTATGACGTCACACTCGTTCCCATTTTCTACTTCTTCAGCAAACCCGGGGTTTAATTAGTGTCTCAACCAAACAACATCCGCATTTTTCTTTAGAATTCTCTTTTATTTTCTGTGTTAAGCATACTTTTGAGAAATTCAAAGCCTCTTTTAGACCCATGTTTTCCAGCTCTGATACTAATACTTTATTAATCAAGTGATGTCAATAGCTTCTAATTTTTACTTTTCTTCGGGGATGGGTACGTCTATGAATTATTTATACAGGGTGTTAATGAATAACACAGAAATATTTTACCTGTGTATAGAGGGGACATAGACAAGCAACTTTTATTAGGAGATTTCTACTATATGGATTCAATTTTACCTGTTACAGCATAAAATCTCCAAGGCTATGGCCGCCACTGCCTTCTAACATTTGAATAATGCAAAACAAAGGAACTTCGTTGTTAACATTGTAGTTATGAATAACTGAACTAATGCAGTGGCGGCCAGTCATGTGATTAGTCTGTAAATTTTGTAGATTATGGAAACACTAAATTATGATAAGTTATAGCTGTTGATGAATTATTAAGAATCGGGTTTTTATCGATCACTAAGAAGGCATGAAGTCAATTTAATTAACATTTTAACCCTATTTCCCTTCATTATTCACTTATGAGCATCAAATTGTAATGACTTTAATGCCCTGTAGCATACACGTTTTATATTTCGGTGTTATTCAATAACAACCTATATATGTAAATAATTGATTTTTTCTTCAATGTTTGTAATTTTCGGTAATACTCGTGATTTAAGTACTGGGTACGTGTGACCTATAAGTGACCCTGTGCTGGCTAATGGTAAAATATGGTCTATACAGGGTGTTAATGAATAACACCGAAATATTTTACCTGTGTATAGAGAGGACATAGAGAAGCAACTTTTATTAGGAGATTTTTGCTCTATGGATTCAATTCTTCCCGTTATAACATAAAATCTCCCAAGGATATGCACGCCACTGACTTCTAACATTTGAAACGATGGGAAACAAAGGAACAGTGAATATTGTGTAGTGGTCGGGAAAATTGTGAAAAATGACGATCGATATCTTACAACTCTGAGGGAAAAAAAGACAAACGAAACATTTTTGTTAGGTCTGGAATTAGGAATAAAAACATAATGCAGTGGCGGGCAGTCATGTGATTAGTATGTAAATTTTGCAGATTATGAAAATTTAAAATGATGTTATAGCTGTTGATGAAAGATTAAGAATTAGGTTTTTATCGATCACTGAGAAGGCACGAAGCCAATTTAACGAAAATGTTAACCCTATTTCACTTCATTATTGACTTAAAACATCAAATTGTAAATGACTTTAATGCCCTAATAAAAGTTGCTTGTCTATGTTCCCTCTATACACAGGTAAAATATTTCGGTGTTATTCATTAACACCCTGTATGTAAGCCTATGCGATTTCTGAGAAACAAATAGACACACAACTATTTCTACCAAAGCAAAGCAGCGGCTATCAAACTATTAATCTGTAAAGCTTTGGTAGAATCCAGTCTGCTCTATCGTATGGTGGTTTGGGAAATTTGAGAACCATGGGACAAAATTGTTTACGGTGATAAGTAGATAATGTAATAAAAATTCTTTACTTACCAAAGAATTCAGCCAATTTGGCGGCTAGACATGAAACAGGTAAGGAGAGCGTCAAAGGCTTAACTTTAGATTGGTTAGATAATGTTAAAAGAAAGGTAAAGTAGAACGAGGAGGCGATTTAGTTAGGACAGAAAATAAACAACAGAATGCAGAACTGGGTTAATAAGTTAAAATAATAACACTGACAAATTATTTTAGGACTGATTTGGCAAACGATGTTCACTAAAAAGGGAAACACTATTTTCTAAAATCATCAATAGGAGTTCCGTGATAGACGAGGACAGGTTCCTTACGTTGTTAAACCAAAATAAAATAAATCTGATGTGAAAGTCACATAACTTCCTCTGCCCAATTAAAAGTTAGGAGTATTCACATATCCTTGTACAGAAACGCAAGACACAATTTAACGCCAATTATACGATAAATACCTGATAACCTCTTCTTTGAAAATGATGCGACTAATAAAAGTGCAGACTATATAGCAAACAAAAACAAGTGACTGCAGACATTTATTGAAACTTCCGTCGTTAAGAATAATTTCCGAACTTTATCGAATATTTCCCTCCAATACGTCTTTCTCACTTCATTCTTATAAGAATAAGAGGCCGTGAAAGAGCGCGTATTCAATTGTTCACCACGCAACACAAACTTTCTACAAACAGTGGGTGGCTTGTAACTACCTTCAGAGAATTTTTTAGAAAAAAAGTTTCATATAAAAGTTTTAGCTCTCACTAAGCTACACTTGTGCAAAATTTAAAGAAAATCGTTAGAGCCGTTTTCGAGAAAATCGCGAAAAACGAAAATTTATTTATGTAAAGTCCCCTTAAAAATAAGAGAAACTTGTCGCCAATCTTGGGCACACATCTTCGGAAGGTACTTGACCCAAATACGAAATTTTGTTTTCATACGATTTTCCGTTTCTGAGCTAGGCTGTTCACAGGCAGACAGACACACAGACATGTTTCCAAAAATAGTATTTTTGGATTCAGGGGGCCTTGAAACGTGTATATATGCTAATAACTCAACTTCGAATTTTGGGGTCGAAAACAATACTTCCTCTACCTATAGTACCTATGGTACGGGCAGAGGAAATAATAAAGTGGAGGATGGAAAAATACATAACAGAGTATAACAAGAAAGAAAGAATTGGGCTAGGTAGTCTGTGGAGAATATCGTGTTTGGAGACTCATGAATAGAAAGGGTGACTTCTCTACGAACGTATGCCCTCTGTGTGGAAGGCATGGAGATGCCCTTCATATTCTATTAAGTTAAATACGGAAACAGAAGGAGGAAGAAATGCACATGCAACAAGTAACAGGAAGATAGCTTTTGTCAAACTGCCAAGAACGGAAATTACATGAGGAATAAAACCAAATTTTAGGATGAACAGTAGGTTGTTAGGAAGTCATGTGGCTAATTTAAGATTATCAGTACCGGTACATGTGCTGACCCTAAAGAAAAGCTATAGAGCAACCGAGGGATCATTGGATGTTCAAGACTGGATTATAGTGTTGTGCCAGTATGGTACTTTATGAGATTGTGTGCGGGACGGGAAAATGTCTGTCCGTCCGTCCGTGTGTCTATACGCGCGATATCTCAAATACGCGTTATCGGATTTTCATAAAACATGGTGTACGCATTTATAATGTCCATGGGAAGAAGCCTATTGATGTTGGGCCAAATCGGTTGACCGGTACCGGTGTAAAGTCCGATTTAGTGCCTATTTTATTGTAATAGGCCTATATTATAACGAATTTCTCATATCCAAATCAGTTATCCTGACCTCCATTCTCGCCGCAAACACAAATTAAACGTGAATTGCATGAAATATGAATTTTGCATATAAAGTCACATTTTGGTCATTTTCATGGTTTTGGTCATAATTTGGTCATATTTGTTATTTAACGTCATATTTCAGTTATAAATTCGATTAAAGAACACAATTATTATGCAGCATGTGCACTAAATTCTCGACTTATTTTTTTTTCTCGAAAAAGTCACGAATAGCCTATTTTGCTTTCATTGTAACTTAACTGAAATGTGAAGGGACAATAACAAGTAATAGCACAATTACCCCTTCCTCCTTCCCTTCCAATAGACATTTTTTTAAATATTTTCAGTTCACATTTGCTGTGGTATCTAGAAACATTAACAGATTAAAAGTTCTTTACAATTAAAACTGAAATCACCTGTAAATTGTTAAAAGTGATTATATGATTGAATTAATGTGATGTAATAATTTAGTATCATTACACGTTTAAAATTGGAACATTTATTTTTAGAAAATACGTTTTTTTGTGAGTTCATATTTAGGATTTTTGGGTCATAGCCTATTTAGTCACTTCTATGGTCATATTTTCCACTTTTTTAGGTCATAAATATCCGAACTAATGTTCACTAATAAGTTTGGCAATGCCTGATCACCGGGGTTCAAATTAAGGGGGATAGGGGAATTTCCCTCTCTCGTCAAAATATTTCCCCGGCTCATCAAATAGAAAATACGTTCTATTATGAGGTCAAATTTAGGATTTGTTGGGTCATATTTAGTCATTTTAAGGTCATATTTGCAGTCAAATTTCCGCTTTTTAAAGTCATAAACATCTGAACCTTAGTCATGAATTATGTTTATTAAATTACAAGTAGAAATACTAAAACAAAATAACACACTGGTGCCTAAAATAATGCAGGTATAATAGGGATCACATTCAAGCTCAGTGGTTCTCATTCGTTTACTTTCCATCGCCCAACCCCATAAATTATAATCGTTTAAACTGAATATCAGACAAGAAGAAACTACCGAAAAATAGAAACAGATGCACACTAATAAATTATTACAAGAGCTTACTGGTAAACCCAGACATCCTAAACACGTAATATGACCAAAATAATGCAGTTAAAACATGCATAATAAGCTAAATAATAATGGTAAAATAAGCATATTAATGAGATGACATTAATTTTCTAATCCTTCTGCTGGCACTATGGCCCTGGGGTCGACTCAGCCTCTAACAGAAATGAGTACCAGGAGCAATCCGTGCCTCACAACCTTACCACCTTCACTTACCGAATGTCTAAAAACCAGGGAGCCTCAACCTTCTGGAACCCTCTAGGCCTCCGTGGCCTCTATAGGGAACACTTTACTTTTTTTAATGATATTAACAATAACGAAAATAGTAGGCTATTTTCTTGAACAAATCTGAATTTTTTAAAAAAAAGTATTCAAATATTGTATGAGTTCAGATTTTCCTGGCGTAGCGTATCGAGTTGTATTTCATAAACATGGCAATTCTACAACTGTCAGATGACAATCAAATGTCTGACAATCCTATAATGCGACAATTGCTGTTTCTCAAAGCAACGTAGGCCTATGTGTCGGAAAATCGTTGACAATAATTATGTAAATTGTTATGACTAGGGCTAGGACTTTTAGGTAAATACATATATATATATATATATATATATATATATATATATATATATATATATATATATATATATATATTTTGCTATTACTTATGATTTCTGGACTTTGTCAAAGTTTCGGTTGGGACCTTTGGATTCAAAATACTGAGTTGCATATCACATAAAAAAAAATATTTTCGATATTTCTTATTTGAATAAATATTTTTGGTAACTTAATTATTTTTACATATTTTACCACATATCATGTTTAGAAATGAATATTTTGACAGTTTTTGTAAAATTGCGCCATATTTTCAATGTGTTGCGTTGTTATGTTCAGTCAGAGAATAAATCAGGGCGGATTTGGCCTTCATTAGTGCAAATTTCTGTTTCCTCTCACACTGCATTACTAAGTTGGAAACAACAAAACAATTGTTGACAGAATCAATAAAAGAAATCAAACACATTGAAAACAAACTTAACAAAATCAGTGGTTCAAAAGCAAACAAAATTAAAGAAAAATTCCTGTCATGCCTAAATAAGAATGAAGGGTTACAAGTGTTGCACAAGATTTCAGATATTTTAATGGGTAACAGTGTAGAGAACTTGGAGCAGATGGAACAAATATGCAAGATGTTGAACATACATTTTCAAGATATAAGTCTCTGTTCCGTGAAAATCATCACAGCTTTAAGATGCACAACTTAAGATCTACTTTTGTCGTTCACTGCAACAGTTCTACACTTGCTGACTAGAATGACTACATGGGTACTTCTGTAAATATTGGTTAAATAAGTTAATTAAAATATTTTCATATTTTTAAACATATTTTCGACTTTTTAAACACATGAAAAATAAATATTTTCGTTTTTAAAAGCACCTAAAAGTCCGAGCCCTAGTTATGACAATTTGTCACTTTTCTGTTTCACAAAATTTTACAATTGACATACGAAAATATGACAAAAATTCATGTTTTCAGACAATTTTCGTTTATGAGACATTTGACTGTGTCGTAGCATTTTGAAGAAAAACTGAAGAATTGGGATTCATTTATTACAATAAATAAATGTATAATGTTGACATGTAAGATACATAGTAGTAGCAGTGAAAACATTGATCACAAAGAGAAATAATCTCCTAGATTTTCAAGCATATCATTAATTTATCAGTTACCGTTTTCAAAGAAAAATTCCGATTCAACAAAATCAAACAGATTACAAGAAACCACAAACAGAAATAAATCTGTTCTCCTGATAGAATATTTTGTTCATTGGAACCACGTATTCCCAGTAAAAAAATAGATTAAGGTTAAAACGTAAATCAAAATTAATATAATTGATCCTTTCACAAAGCACGATTATCGATTATTTTCATATTGCGACGATCGATTTGAATTCTGTGACAGACAAAATTATGCAATTGTCACTATTGAGAAACAGTCTTGACAATCGCCTGTGAAGTATGACAAATTTTTCATATTTAAAAATAGAGACAATTGCCTATCGAAATGACATAATTGTCATATTGTAGTGCCTGTCAGATTTATGAAATAGGGCCCTGAGCCCTGTTTCGTAGAACTTTTACACTCATATTATTAGCAAATACATAATAATATTAGTTATTATTAGTCTTTTGTTTCATGAGAATATTTTATAATAATATTAATTATGACTTCATGTCTCTAAATTATTAGTACCGGTAAATATTGCTAATATTATACTGTTTCATAGACTGCAGAACTAATAAAATTTACTAAAAATATTAGGTGTTTTCCTACAAGTGTATTTGGACTAATAGGTTATTCTCAAACCCATGTAATTCAGATTCATGATCTTAAAATTATCAATTTAGAACGCTATCAAATGAATTTTTGTCATAAGTTTTAGGGTTTAAGGTTAGATTTTAGTGTATAAGCCTACTGCTATCTTGAGTAAGTGAATGGCATATTTATTGTTTCATAGAGCTAGTTATTATTTGTAACATTTATGGAGATTATGTAGGCCATGCTGCTTTGAAATAGTGTTGACAAAAACACAAACAACAATCCAGACATAACCTCCAAATGAATCAGCTGACTAATGAACTAATAGTATTAGTAAAGAGATGATTTTATGAGCAGGGCCGTCGCGTAGGCGGGGCGAGCGGGGCGATCGCCCCGGGCGCCGCGACCAGGGGGGCGCCGTGGCAACGGCAAAATAAAACAACAAAATTTGAAAAAAATAAGTAGGATGTACATAACATTTTTTAAAGTTAGGTATAACTGAATTTTGAATATTACATTGTATGTTTTTATTGAACAAATAAATATTTGACACCAATGACTTTAGGCCTATATTTGCTAAGTTATCCCAAAATAAATATTTGCTTATAATGACATATTTACGATCAACTACGTCACAGGAGAGACTGAATTCTCTGGCCATCTTGTCCATTGAAAACGATGAAGCACAAAAAATAGACTTGAAGGAAATTCTAACGACATTTGCTCGTGCAAAAACCAGGCGAATGCCATTTAATGTTTAGTACCTTATCTTAATTTGATAAACGCGGTTCCCTTTTCTATATTCTATTCAGTGTATGTATCGAGGTTTCCCATACTATTAATTAGTAGTCCATTAATAACGCCTATAGTATTTTTTATGATTGTTAAGATTTTCTAACATTACTAAACTTGTATTAATTTGATTTTCAATACAATCTTGTTAAAAAAATTTAAATAATTTTATTTCTGGCATTTTTGTAAGGTAATCCGATTAGGTGTCTCTTTTGGGCACAAAACACAGACAGCGACGCAACCCGACGCACATCTTGGCTAACGAGCGACTGGACGCGATGAGTTTTTTTTTGGGGGGGGGCGCCTGACGAAATCTTGCCCCGGGCGCCAACAAACCACGCGACGGCCCTGTTTATGAGTAGTGTTCATATCTCTATGAAACAAGATTTTGATAACTAATGAATAATATTATGTGTTCTAATATTATTAACTAATATTAGTAGCAAGTTCTATGAAATAGGGGCCCTGTTTGAAGGTCTATTGTTTCCGAAATTTCAGAGACCACGCTGTCTTCATCCTCAGGGATACTTCGGTTGTCAACCCGAGAAGCCTTTATTGGTAGTATTGAATTATTGCACTACATATATCCCCTGTTGAAATAGCAAATGAGCCTAAGTCATATTATATTGTATTGACTTTAATTTCCACTCTTTGTTTTTCTTGACCCAGGAAATCTAAATATATTGAATAGTCAGAGCAATAATTATTGTTCAGTTAATATGTGTGATGCTAAATATAATTAACCTGTAGATTGTTGATTAATGCTAGAATGCTATACAGGGTGTTAATGATTAACACCGAAATATTTTACCTGTGTAAAGAAGGGAACATAGACAAGCAACTTTTATCAGGAGATTTTTGCTCTCTGGCGTAAAATGTGTATGCTACAGGGCATTAAAGTCATTACAATTTGGTGCTCATAAGTCAATAATTAAGCGAAATAGGGTTAAAATGTTCATTAAATTGACTTCATGCCTTCTTAGTGATCGATAAAAACCTGATTCTTAATCATTCATCAACACCTATATCATAATTTAGTGTTTCCATAATCTACAAAATTTACAGACTAATCACATGACTGCCCACCACCACTACATTGGTTCTTTTTTTCATAACTCCAGTGTTAACAACGAAGTTCCTTTGTTTTGCATTTGTTTTTCAAATGTTAGGAGTCAGTGGCTTCCATGCCCTGGGAGATTTTATGCTGTAACAAGAAAAACTGAATCCATAGAGCAAAAATCTCCTAATAAAAGTTGCCTGTACATGTCCCCTCTACGCACAGGTAAAATATTTCTGTGTTATTCATTACCACTCTGTATACCGGTTTCTTTCATCAATTTAAAAACCTCAGTAATGCAATCCTAACACGTATATGTGAGACCTTAATTATTACACCGTTTATTTTATCGTGGTATGAACTAAGTAATTGGGAGAATGTTTTATTAATTAATTGAAAACAATAATATATTTACAGCGATGGAATTCATACACACTGAATCATAATACATATTTTTATATTTTATTTTAGTAATGGAAAAATGATTAATTTTATCTGAAAGGGAGACGGCGTCCGTTAGTCGTGTGTATTTTTAAGTTAATTAGATAATAATTAATTAATTAGTCGGAACCCACCAGAAACTCCAAGTTCCACTTCCTGAAGGCGGTGACGTCCTTAGAAATCACATAAACACACTGACTCTAGGATCATCCAGCTTTACCAATTTATGTGTGATCTAAGTATGTTTTTCCTCATGTGGTGTTTTGTATACGTACATTTAAAAAGCATTCGGCTATCTTCGGTTAAGAATTAGGGGTCATGTGGACTAATGAACTGACCGCTTTTCATCACGCCAGACGCTCGTGATCGGATTGTGAAAAGGAAATTATAAAACAAAACACAAGAATCTGTTATGACTGAGAACAAAATGCGATATAACATTACGTATATAACAGATGGCTAGTTCGTACTCCTTACCACTTGGAGCGGTAGTGACTTTCAGGAACACTTGTACTGATGCAAGTGTACACCGGTCACATCAGTTGCCATTTATGGGTCAAATATTATTTTAACCACTTTTTTTCCTTAGTATTCCTAGCAATTTTACTTAAGTAATTAAGTAATTTGTATAAAAACAACAATGCATAACAATTTCATCTGTGTGATAATTCAGGGATATTGAAATACTGTAACATAGTTGAATATGATTGAAATTTAGGATAGTTTATTTTATTTATTTATTTTATTTACTCTTTTAAATTATTACAGAAAGAGTTATATAAGTTACCCCAAAGGAGCAAAGCTCGTCTTTGGGGTCAGTTCCTTTTAAATTACATCAGTTAAAATTAAAAATAAAAATACAAATACAAAATACAAAAAAAACATGTAATGAATACAGGTACAATACAATAAATTTAAACTAAAAATACAATAAAATATAGTGATACTAGTACCATTCAGAAAAAGGAAGGAAGAGCATATGAATCATTACAAAGGGGAAAGTGTGAAATGTGGTTAATATTAATGTGTCTTATATTAATTTTTTAATTCTGGATTTGAAAATGAAATCCTTGTACGTGGCTAATTCAGGGTGAAGTTTCATTATCGAGTTGTAGTAGTTAAACTGTTTGACATACGTATATTTTAGAAATTTATTTTGAATGAACTCTATCAATTTCCTGTATTTAATGGTAGTAGGATTCCAAATTAATGAGCAATATTCTAATTTTGGTCTAACAATGGTTTTATATAGTCTAAATAATGTACTTATACTACAATATTTAGAGTTCCAGATAATAAATCCAAGATTTTTAAGAATTTTAGATATAATATTATTAATGTGACTCGAGTTAAATAATTTACCTAAATAATTCATAGTGGTAATTTTGTTCAACCGTTAATTATGTAGGCCTACTGGTTAAATCAACGCAATGGGTAGATACAGGAGTAGATCTGCACCGTCACCAGTTTGATAAGAGTTTTTGAAAGCCTTCTCCGTAATCTATTTAAGGTTTTCCCTTAAGATGTGAGTTTGATTTTTTTAAAAATAAAATTAGAATCTGAAGGACAAGCGACGTATAAACAAGATAGGAGAATTAACAAACAATTCAAAACAAATATTGCTTTATGACTTATCATGTCACGATAAAAGAAATGTATATTGTATGTTATTTTCATGAATAGGCCTAACCACGAACAGTTCAAAGTATTCTCTATAACATCTGTGTGTACGTATGTAATGAAAGCCTATTCTTTGTATTTCACGTATGGATTTAATATGAGCTTTTTTTAACGGGCTAGCACCTTTTCTTTACAACTCAGCTGTGAAATGGAACTTACATTATTATATTATTCAACAGTAATTGAACTTCTCGAATCACATTAATAATATTATTTGTAAAACTCTTAAAAATATTAAATTTTTTATGAGGGACTCTAAATATTGTAGGATAAGTACATTATTTAGACTATATAGAACCATTGTCAGACCAAAATTAGAATATTGCTCTTTCATTTGGAATCTTGCTACCATTAAATAGAGGAAATTGATAGAATCCGTTCAAAATAAATGTCTAAAATATACGTATTTCAAACAGTTTGACTATTACCCTAAATTTGAATTATATTCAACTATGTTACAGTATCACTGAATATCCCTGAATTATCACACAGACGAAATTGTCATGCATTGTTGTTTTTATATAAATTACTTAATAACGAAATAGATTACATTAATATTATCAAAGAAATATCTTCCGAGTTAATAGATATTATAAATTACGATAGCAAACACTGACTCCCATAATAATTCTCCTCATAATGTGCTTCGTCTACACAATCAAAATGGACAATATAGATATATTTAATACTAACAATAAGCGGTTTAAAAATATCTTTGGTCAAAATTTGAAAACTTTAAAATAATTATTAAAGCATGCTCCATGTCATTTTCTCTAATTAAGTCTTTCGTTTCTTCCAAAACTATTATATTACTATTATGTTTTGATCTCTTCCCTTCATTTTGTAATTTTCATATTGTATGTGTTTCTTGTTTCTTTTTTCTATAATTGTTTTAGTTGTAGTATTAGATTAAACATTTTTAGTATTAAATGAAACATATAATATTAGTGTTGTAAAACTGCTGTAATTAGTATAAGAGAAAGTTGTAATTGGGCAATGAGCCTGTTGTATTCTCAACAAAATATATAAATAAATAAACTTTACATAGACGGAGGGCGTTCTGTTAAACAATGTATAAACTTGAAAATAACACAATAAAGCTTTAAGTTATTCTTGTTACGTAATCCCAGCGTCAACAATTTATTGACAACGGAGAAACGGGAATCCATGTGAATGACATTACAGTTGACACTAGCGCTATCAAACTTCGCTGGCAAGAACATTAAGTAATCGATGGATCTTAAAAAATCTCAACAAAGTACCATTCATCTATGTTCTCCCTTAAGCCTAAAAGTCAGTTTTCAGTTTTCCACATCTTTTAGGCCGGACCTTGAGAACTGGATGTGTAACACCATAACATTTCCGTGTTATGCCTATGACAATGTGTTGTTTACGTGGTCTTCCGTAAACATTCCAGAGCATTCTAGTTGTTCGAAGGGACATATTCCGTAATAGGATGGGCATTCTGCTTCCCTGGCGACTAAATTAGATGTACCTAATCGATCCTTCCTATCAATCAGGACTATTGGTTATGTAGGGGAGATTGCCCCAGTGCCGGACACTTAAGCCTTTTCCCCGTTTTCTGGGTAATCTGTTAATCAATTGAAATAAAATAAAAACTCAAGGATCAAGGGCAGTATTGCTGTTAATATACAACAAATAAAACATTAACACAACTTGCCTTAGTGAACCTATTTTTGAGATTTATATATTGAATAAAACGGTACCATCCGCAAAACTGTCCCCAGTACCGGACAGATTATTTTAAATACAGAAATAGAGTAAAAAATTTAGACGGAAGTAAAGATATAATAAAAATCAAATAACTACAGTATTGGCTCTTATTTGAAGATAGTTATTGTCTCTGTTTACAATGCATACACACAAAGAATGTTATTTTTTTTACTGCCACCAGAGCCAACATGAGCAAAAGCAACACTGTGCCCAATCCTTCTAAAAAGACGCTACAAAATAAGACATTAATTCTTTCTTGGCATTCTTGATCCCATCTCCAATTCCAAAATGAAGTTTTCTTTTGGATAGGGTACATTTTGAGTTCTAGAACTGTATAAACGAAATCTCCTGCCATCTATTGGGGAAGGGGTGCACTTCGTTCTGTCCGGAATTGGGGCAACCTCTACTGCAGGCCTACTCAGTATTCGGGAGGCCGCGCATTCAAACCTGAACTGTTTTCTTCCAGGTTTTTCTTACTCGGAAAGGCGAATTTCAAATTGAAATGTCCATATTCCCCGGTCCTGTCTAGTGTTAGTGGCTCCCCTACAGGCATTGGCATATAGATGGCTGGTAGCACCATTTATATGACACCTGGTCCTAGGATTCTTGCACAATTACCTCTTCATTGCCATTGACCTAGCATTCCGTTGTACCTACTTTCTGTTAATATTTTTCAATTTGTTGAAGTTACACACAGTTTCCTGTATAAAATTACAAAATGCCGTTTTTATTCAAGCATATTTATTTTTAAAGCTTATTTTTTCAAATCTAAACTATGCTACAGGAAGCCTAGCCTTGAAATTTCACGGAATCTTAAATTTCCCCCAAGTACGTAAGTTAGTTACTGTAATTTTCAATTGAAATTGAATCGGGGGAAAAAAACAAAAAAGATATGTATAGCATTTCATTAATTTTTTAAAATAATGATTATTCAATTCTGTGTAGGCATATTATGAAATGGACTTTATCATTGTCTTCTTTTGAAATAACCAAGAAAAAATGTTATCATTAATTGTGGAAGGTCGCAGTGCACCAGACACAAGTGACAGCCATAAACAAAATAAATAAAACAACGAAGAAACGTACCGTGGTAAAATCTATAAATAAACGTAGGCCTACTTGATCCAAGATCTGTACGGAGCAAAAGTACGAATGTGAAAGTACAAAGTTTCACAAGAGTTCTTTTTTTGAGGCTGTTTAGTCGATTACAGTACATACAGTAAAGTCAATGGAACTTTCTTTTTTAGACTAAGCGCCAAGGGTCCCGGGTTCGATCCCCGATGCTTTGTATATATTTACAAACTGTATCTTCTCGCTGCTGGACGGACTTTTTCCTTCCACGTTTCTTCATTGGCGACGAAAATTCCGAAGACCCTGGGTCGCAATTATCTTCTATGTTACAAATTATTAGAGGCTATGCCTATTACTTTTATCTACAATATGTGGTGTACATCACCACACATTATGTAAATGAAATGCACAACAAATTAATTAATTATGTTATAAAATACGTCTTATATTTAGTAACTTATGTCAGTTGTTTAGCTTCAGAATCAACAGATTTGCCAAGGCAATGATGAAAACAAATGAAATCGTGTTTGTTAGATATATGTTGTAAAACATGTAAGCCTGTGATATAAATACGAAAGCAAACAACTGACTTAACAGAACTTATGTTTTCACAATTACATAAGACATAAATAATTGTACACGGAATGGAAGTAAACATCTGACTGAACTTGTCGCACTATCGTGAAGTATGCGCTGGTGCGATTAACCATTGAAACGACAGGACACAGTTAGTCAAGGCAAGTCTGTTGTTTACTTTTGATCCGTACACATCTTGGATCAAGTATAGTATAAATTGACAGGGACTTATCCGCATGGAATGAGAGCAAAAAAAAATCTGATGTGAAAGTGACATAACTTCCTCTGCCCAAATAGAAGTGGGAAAATTCAAATATAAGTCGCACCTTGGGATGAATGTGCCCCACCCGACCGAGGCAAAGAGCGCGTATTCACAGCGGGTGCCTTATAACTACCCTTCAGAGAATTTGTTCGAAAAAATGTTTCAAAAAAAAGTTTTAGCTCTTAGTGTAAGCAACCCATGTGCAAAATTTAAAGAAAATCGTTGGAGCCGTTTTCGAGAAAATCGCGCAAAACGAAAATTTCTTCATGTAAAGTCCCCTTAAAAATAAGAGAAACTTGTCGCCAATCTTCGCCTCACATCTTCAGTAGGTACTTGATTCAAATACGAAATCTTGTTTTCATACGATTTTCCGTTTTGGAGCTAGCCTGTTCACAGACATCCACACAGACAGACAGACAGACACAGACATGTTTCCAAAAATAGTATTTTTTGATTCAGGGAGCCTTGAAATGTGTATATATGCTAAAAACTCAACTTCGAATTTTGGGGTCGAAAACAATACTTCCTCTACCTATAGTACCTTTAGATATATAAGCTTTCATGAACCACAGAATATTGTCTCTGTTGGACATTACATGAGAATATTATAGGAGAAAAATTCCCCCGACACTGGGACTTGAACCCAGGACCTTTGGCTATTCGCGCCAATGCTCTACCAACTGAGCTAAGCCGGAGTTCAATTCACAGCGCCGGATGGAACCTCTCTAGGCTCCCAATCTCAACGATTTTGTAATCACAACAAAGCGTATAGGCCTAATTATTAATACATTTTCTCGTGAATTACATGACCGCCTGCGAGGTCTCGTGGTTAGCATCGCTAGCTACGGATCCGTATTCCTGGGTTCGATCCACTCAGCCTCGTGATACAAACTGAGGAGCTACTTGATAGAGAAGTAGCGGCTCCGGTCAGCACCATTAACGGCCGTCGGTATTGGCGTGCTGACCACATGCCCCCAATCCTGCCATCTGCCTATAGAGGATGCAGCGGTCGGGTGGTAGGCCTAGTCCATTCAGGGATGTAACGCCACGGAGTTTAGTTCATGAATATCATTGACAAATATTTCACTTACGATGTTTCATAAAATATAGTCTACTAAAGTGACAAAAATTTTAAAAAGAAGGAAACTTAATATGAAAGGAGAGAACAATTTAATGTAAAATAGTCATTGCACTAGCAATTAATTAATAACAATAGACTTTACCTTACAAATTAATAAACTTAGAGAATGCAGATGTACTATTCAAAGCGAAGACAGTTACTTCCAAAAGAAAATAATTAGACCGTAAGTAATCACAAAACATTATTTACAGTGCACGCCGCTTATTGTGATCACTTCGGGACGCAGCTAATCTGAAAATGTTAACCGATTGATACAGCAGCCGAAGGAATTAAATGAAGGTTATTTATTCATACATCAGATAATACACTACAGAAGCGAATAATTTAAAAATAGGCCTATCTATTCATAAAATAATTAGTACCTAACGGTGAATCATTCAACCACTCATAGCCTAATACAGTAATAGACTGCAAGCAACTAATTTTACAACCAGTAACAAAGTTTTTAGTTGTTTTTACTTTCCTTTCGGAATCCATTAACCAATACTCTATACTCAGTTACGAGTGGTTTTGGAAGTCTATACTGATTTGTGGTGAACACCGTGTCTAAGGCCTCTCTGTTCAAGAGTTTTCATTTTACACTAGCCAACACTGCATGTCAACACTGTTATCTTCATAAATCAAAAGCTGCAGCTTAACTTTGGGGTGAAACATGTTTTATTGCTTAAAAGAGAAAGTTAGTAAATGCCACCCCCTCTAATTGTTCATCCTGTGAGCTGGGAACATTATTGCCAATACAACACAATACAATTGACTTAGAAACGAAACCCTTAACAACGAAATTTTGAATGACGAATTGTACTTGGAAATAAAGCCGTAAAAAGGAAAATGTGATAACATAAACCGAATCTTTGATCACAATAAACAGCATTTTTCAAGATAACATTACCCGACTGATAACATTATCCGCAATTACATAAAGCGGCGTTCACTATAATTGAAAATTGCGTAGTACCGGTACTTGTGAAAGTAAAACTTACCAGAAATGAAGGAATTATTTGCATTATCGATGTATACAGATCCTCGATGTAGAAAAAGACGATCGCACTATGCTTGATGCATTTTGCTGAGAAATTCACCAACGTGTGGACACCTTCCATGCAGCATCCGGCTGTCTGTAGCCCACTTCACTGATTCAAATGTTTTCCTAACGCTTTCTATATTTATATAGCTCTGATAATTAATTGCCGGTAGTTGACATTGATGTGACGAAAGATGCTTGACCTGTGGTCAGAAAAGCAATCTCCTTGGTGTTTTACTAACGAAAGTACAATATACCATTGTATTGCTATCTGAAGCTTATCACTCATGTTACGTGGCATTAACCATTTCTACAGCTTCACAATTCCGGGATGATGAAATCTATTTACTTTTGTGTCCGAAAGTCCGTCAGGTTACCTGGGTTGTAGCCGGATGAAGTAATGAGCGAATTTTTTAACATGCATTTTTACTTCCTCTGCCCGTACCATAGGTACTATAGGTAGAGGAAGTATTGTTTTCGACCCCAAAATTCGAAGTTGAGTTTTTAGCATATATACACGTTTCAAGGCCCCCTGAATCCAAAAATACTATTTTTGGAAACATATCTGTGTGTCTGTGTGTCTGTCTATCCGTCTGTCTGTGAACACTCTAGCTCCAAAACGGAAAATCGTATGAAAACAAAATTTCGTATTTGGGTCAGGTACCTTCTGAAGATATGAGACGAGGAATGGCGACAAGTTTCTCTTATATTTAAGGGGACTTTACATGAAGAAATTTTCGTTTTTCGCGATTTTCTCGGAAACGACTCTAACGATTTTCTTTAAATTTTGCACATGTGTTCCTTTTACTGAGAGCTAAAACTTTGTTTGAAACTTTTTTCGAACAAATTCTCTGAAGGGTAGTTATAAGCCACACACTGTAAATACATGTTCTTTGCAATATGGCCTCTTGTAACGGAAAATCGGACGAAAACAAAATTTTGTATTTGGGTTAGGTACCTTCTAAGGCTGTGACAGGAAGATTGGCGACAACCTTCGCTTATATTTAAGGGGACTTTAAATTAAGAAAATGTTGTGTTTTTGCGATTTTCTCAAAAAAGGCTCTAACGATTTCCTTTAAATTTTGTACATGGAGTGCTTATACCAAGAGCTAAAACCTTTATTTCCGACTTTTTTTCATAAAAATTCTCTGAAGGGTGGTTGTAAGTTACCCACTGTTTGTAGAAACTCTGTCTTTCGTGGTAAACAACTCAATACGCGGACATTCACGGCCTCTTTTTCTATATAAGCACGTGAAGTGAGAAAGATGTATTGTTGGCCATGCTTACAGTAAAAAAATATCTGAGGAGAATATTCGATAAATTTCGGAAATTATTCTTAACGACGGCGAGTTCAGTAAACGTTTCCAGTTACTTTTTTTTGTTTTTTTGTTTTGTTTTTTGTCCCTAGCCTGCGTTTTTAGTCGCAACATTCAAAGGGGCTGTAGAGTATTTATAGCATAATTAGCGTAAAATTGTATCTTGCGATTCTGTACAAGGATATGTGAATACTGCTAACTTTTATTTGGGCAGAGGAAGTTATGTGACTTTCACATCAGATTTTTTTAGCGGAAGATAAATTACCGGTACTCATAAAAATTTCAAGTTAATTGATTTAGCTAAACAAGTGAATGCGCTGAAAGATTTTCAGGTATTTCACGAACTTTTTATTATTTTCAAAGGGGGAAGTATTTAGAATATTCAAGAAAGGTTATCACTCCTTATACCCCCAGTATGTATGAATAAGGATAGAAAAACTAACCTTAACAAATGCCGTGGTAACTTCGTGGAAACAATTACAGATTTATTATATTATTAGCATAGGCATACAGTTAAAGTATATTTTAAAATATAATTAAAACTTTTCACACTTGAAAATGTCAATGAGAAATGTGCGGCATAAAATTATTAAGAGTCTACTTTAGAAATCTTGCCTTGTCACCAAAAGCATTATTACAAAATAAATATTAAAATGTTAAAATCTAATGTGATCAAGTGAGTAACGTTGAATAATTGCTGTCCTTATTTAAAAAACAAAATTTTGTAGTCTACAGAGTAAAATAATAAAACAAAACTCTGTATGAATATAAAAGATATTGCCTTACTATTGTGAAGTTCTGTTGTTGAAATTGCTGAGCCTCTGTTGACGTTGAGCAGTTGGTTAAGCCTATTTCAACAGTTCGTCAGCTGTACGCTTGTTGTCTTGTGTGGTTAGTTCTTCTATCCTTATTCATATATTATAGGCGTACTGGGGGTATAAGGAGTAATAAACCTTTCTTGAATAAATGTCAGGTATTTATTCATGCACAATTTGTTATCAGGAATTCTTCTGCCACAGGAAATTTCCGCAACAGATACCGGTACTTATTTTTCTCTTTGTTTGCTGTGAGGCAGTCTCTTTTTTTGTCTTAGTACTCCTAAAGGGTTAGTACTCCTAGGTTTGTCCAAATGATTATACAGGGTGTACTAAAAAGGTAGGCCAAACTTTGGGGAAACAATCCTTGCGTATAGAGGCTGAAATCTTATATTAATAAAAGGAAGTGTCTGTCCTCCTCCGTCTGTCTGTCCGCGATGCCCAGCGAAATCTACTCAACGCAGAGATCTGAAATTTTATACATAGGCGGACTAAAGGGTCGGAATGTGCACCTCGAAGCCGGAATTTTAATTTTCGCTTTCGTTCGTGAGTTATGAGTGAAAAACGGGCAGAAAACGTGTATTTATGCGTTTTCGAAGCATGAGTTTTCAGTAAGTTAATACAAATCAATTACACTAGGCTTTGGCTATTTTTGTCATTCCTTCGACATAAAAGCATCGCGATCTCTTGAATGTTGTAGCTCATGCTGGTCGATTCATTTGTTTTTAATGTCAAGGCACGCAAACATAATATGAAATTTTCAACCTACACCGAAGAGGTTTATTATTATTATTATTATTATAGGGATAATCAATATTAGCCTAAATATGGTCAAACGTTGTTCGATTTGGACGAAACTCACTATACAGGGGTTTTCTGGGCCAAGGAACTCGAATCTAAGGTCGCTTTTACCAGGTGACGCTATCTAATCGTGATATGTAGTCCACATGATTTAGGTGTTAATATAATGATTTAACTATTATGCTCTTAATTTTTAATTTTTGAAATAATTATCGCGGGCGAAGCCGCGGGCATATACTATCTTAAAATAATAAAAGGACGTGTTTGTGTGTGTCCACGATGCCCAGCGAAATCTACTGAACGCAGAGATCTGAAATTTTAAACATAGATGGGCTGAAAGGTGGGCAAATGCGCATCGAAGCCGGGTTATTAATTTTAGCTTTCGTTCGCGAGTTGTGAGTGAAAAACTGGCAGAAAACGTGATTTTAGCGCTGTCGAAGCATCAGATTTCAGTAATACATTTCAATGTTAAATCAATTGCAGTTGGCTTTGGCTATTTTTGTCATACCGTGGAAATAAAAGCATCGCGATCGCTTGAATGTTGTAAGCCCACGCTGGTCGATTCATTTGTTTAGAATGTCAAGGCCCGTAGACATATGAAATTTTCAACCTACACGGAAGATGGATAATCAACATAGACCTAAATATGGTTAAACGTCGTTCGATTTGGACGAAACTCACTATACAGGGATTTTCTGGGCCAAGGAACTCGAATCTGAGATCGCTTTTAACAGGCGACGCTATCTAATCGTGGTATGTAATTCACGTGATTTAGGTGTTAATAAATATAATGATTTAACTATTATGCTCTTAATTTTTAATTCTTGAAATTATTATCGCGGGCGATCGCTTGATTTTGTAAGTCCATCCTGGACGATTCATTTGTTTAGAATATCAAGGCCCGAAGACATGAAATTTTCAACCTACACGGAAGAGGGATAATGAATATAGGCCTAAATATGGTCAAATATTGATAGATTTGGACGAAATTCACTATATAGGGGTATTCTGGGCCAAGGAACTCGAATCTGAGGTCGCTTTTACCACTCGATGCTATCTAAACGTGGTATGTAGTCCACGCGATTTAGGTGTTAATAAATATAATGATTTAACTATTATGCTCATAATTTTTAATTTTTGAAATAATTATCGCGGGCGAAGCCGCGGGCACATGCTAGTGTTATATAAACATTGGTTCGAAAATGCCTTACTTCCCTGTTAGAGCATTTTCTGTACACCACTTAGCACAATACTCAAAAACAGAACTGTGGGTAACAAAATCAGAATGAACAGAACATAAAATGAAAGTTCAAAATGTCCTCCATTAACACGGATACATCCGTCAACCCTCCGTCCCTGATAATTAATTGCGTCATTCATTTTTTCTTAAAAACTGTATATCTTTGACTCTCAGTTTCAGTTTTTCTTTCATGGGGAAAATATTATAAAGTTCATAACTAGGGTTCGGATGTTTATGACATGTCATATTTTATCCTGACCTCCATTCTCACAAATTAAACATGAATTGCACGTCTGTTATCCTAATCGGAGAGTTTTTATTTTGCATATAAAGTCATATTTTGGTCATTTTCATTGCCTTGGTAATATTTTGAACATATTTATAATTTAACGTCATATTCCAGTTATAAATTCGATAAAAGAGCACAACTGTACATTGTATGTACTACATGGTCCAGTTAAATATTTATATTTATTTCATTACTTTAATGTTTATGCCAAATTAATAGGTAACTTAAATTTTAAAATTAATGCAATTGTTCATATTTTATAGGGACAGGGGTATTTGGAGCTGATGAAGCGAGCAAACGGGAGCAAATAAAATTCTTTAAATTATAAGTAAAACTGTAAAATTGTTAAAAGGTTATTATCTCATTGAATTAAAGTGAGGTACGAATTTAGTGTCCTTAAACGTTCTAAATTAGAGCATTTATTTTTTGAAAATACGATTTTATCATGTTATATCAAGCACTTTTTGGGTCATATTTAGTCATTTTTAAGGGCATATTTTCAGTCCTATTTGTCACTTTTTAAGGTCATAAACATCCGAACCCTAATCATAAGTTTACCTGTCCCTCTGCCCTCTCTCGGAAAATAAGCGTAAACAAAATTCACATAGATAACAAGTCCCTTCGCCCCAACATAGGGGATATGGATTTCATAAGTGTGAGGTCATTGTCTTACCAAATACCTTCGGTGTTTCCCTTTATGCAAATTTACAGGTTTCATACGACAGAAAGTATTAAAAATCTCTAGGGCCTTATTCAAAATATATTGAAAACACCAGTCATCCATACCAAAGGAAGATTAATTACAATTTTGTCTATATTATTACTATTTGGGCCTAAGAGAGATGAAAATGGTTCTGCAGAAAAATGCATAACGACGAGTTTCATGACCTGTACCCTTCACCGGATATAGTAAGGGTAACTAAATCACGGAGGATGAAATGGGGGAGGAAAGACATATCTCAAAAGTACTGACTGGGAGACCCGAAGGGAAAACACCACTTGGAAGAACTAGACGTAGATGCGAGGACAATATTAGGATGTTAGCATAGAATAGGGTTGAATGGCGGGCTCAGATAAGCGAAGGAACGAACATTCGGGTTTCATAAAATAGATAATATTCCTTTAGCTTGTTTAGGAATTGTCTGTTGCCATTGAGTAAGCATATTATTAGTAGTGAGTCAATGGCCAACGATCAGATAATAAACGGCTGCTCATTTGGTAGTGATTCGAACACCAGACTTCCCTAATTACATAGACATTAGTGAAGCATGCAGCCATCTGCGTGGAGCAATTAAACTCTCTTAAAAGATTTAACAAACGGGGAAATTGATGGAAAAAAACAATATCTTAGAAAAAAGTTTTTTTCAGTGAAGGAATCTCAAAGTTTTGACTGGAATTTGCTCATAGAAGGATTTGGTGACGTTCATTGATTTTGCAAGGGGAAATAATTTTCTCGGCAGCCTATAGCATTCCAATTACAGATGAACGGAATCTAGGAAACGCAAGAAGTGGAGGGGGAAGAAGCCATTGACGCACGAGAGGCCACAAGCAGACCAAAGTTCTGCTGTTTTTCTTGCGAAAGGCACTGCAACTAAACTTTTCCACGTTCTGACTGAGTTGAGAAAGAGCACTTTATAATAATAATATTACTAAGGTTGAGGCATTAATCTGTCATGTAAACACGAAATCGGTTCTATCGTCTGTAAATGGTGGAACGGATCGGATTCATTTCGAATTCATTTCCATGTAAAGCCTATTGAACTCAAACCTGTTAGTACGAGGGTGAATCAAAAAGTAACGCACAATTTTTTTATTATTTTTTTAACAGAAAGTTTAATAGGTACAATTCAGTGCCGTATTTAAGCCTAGGCAATCTAGGCAGCTGCCTAGGGCGGCAGATTTGAAGGGGCGGCTTTTAAGCTGTTACTGTTTTTGAAGTAAAAATTCTTTAGTGGCGGTAGAGGGTAAATCGGGAAATTCAGTCACACTAAAACCGTCACGAAATCAGTCATACCGAACGAAATTACTTACTTGTTTCGGTGCGGACTGCACAGAAAACAATCAACTCAATGATTAGGAGTAATCAAAGGAAATTTTTCAGACCTTACTTCCTCAATAGCAATAGACAATTCCTAAGCAATCTAAAGGTATATTATCTATTTTATGGAACCCAGAGGTTCATTAAAGAGCTAATCCAAAATTAAAAAATACAAATTTCCAAAATTTAAAAAAACAAAATTAAAAATTATAACATCCAAAAATCCAAGATATAAAAATCCAAAAATAAAATATTAAAAAAATCAAAAAATAAACAATTCAATGATCGAAAATTTAAAAAATCCAAAATTAAAAATTCAAAGATTCAAAATTTAAAAGTCCAAAATCCAAAATTTAAAAAGCCCAAAAACCCAATATTAAAAAGTCCAATAATGCAAAATTGAAAAATCCAATAATAAAAAATGAAAAAATAAAAAAATAAATAAAGTTTTACTTCTGTCGCGTGGCGTTCCACGCACTCTTTTTTTTAAATATCTACTCTTATACAATTCAACGGCCCTAAATAGCGTGCTTGCTCGCTCGCCCGCTTCGTGAGTTCATCGCGTATACTCTCTCGCAGTGTAAACTTTCACGAAGGGTACAAAATTAGGAAAACCGTTTCTTTATTATATAAGGCCTAAGTGAAATGAACATAATGAACTAATAATCTAATTTTATTTTTACTTACAATTTTCATAGCTCTGAACCACAAACATTTTTAATAATCTGTCAGTATAAATTTCTTTAAAATCCTGGAGTCAATTAATAATGGCGGGCGAAGGCACGGGCACTAACTGTACAATATTGATAATTTAACCCCGGAAATATCGCGAAGAATAAAAATCCAAACCAATCCCTCCTTCCCTTGAAACATTATATAATTTCTGAAAATTGCACTGAATTGATCAAATAAAATTCACATCTTATTCATCTGTCAACAAACAGTTGAGAAACAATACGTATTATCAGTGTTAGGTGGCTTTGGGACTGCATAAAACTTAAGATGTAATTAATTTCTGTATTCTACATAGGCCTACTGATAGGAACGTATTTTGAAGGAAAAAGCGTAAGATATCCAGATAAGTTTCGTATTTAAGCATCATTTTAACCGTGGCAAAGCCACGGGCTATTGTCTAGTACTAAACATTTTATTCATAACTCTTCAAAATGTTAAACTAATGTAACGCACAATGAAATAGAAATGAATAACATTGACAACAAACGCTCAAATCTAATCAACGATCTATTTCCATTGTTGTTGTCAATGAAATTGGAACTCTCTTTCCATTTAACCGCCATTCTGATATTATTATTATTATTATTATTATTATTATTATTATTATTAGCCTCCTATTTCAGTTGCAATAATGTTTATTGTAGGTTACTCATGTGGAAATAAGAGGGCGAAAATATTTTTCTCTGCCTAGGGGCGCTTAAGTAGCTAAATACGCCCCTGGCACAATTACAAACAAATGCACACATGAAGGGACATCTTTTGTCAGTTTTTCTATATAGTCGCCAAGTTTCAAAATGCCCTGTACATAGAAGTCCGTTCGGTTGGAGTCTAGCCATACTGGCACTTAAAGACACCCGAGCATGCCAGATAAAGTTACTCTGGAAGTATTTCTAAATTCCAATCAGCACTGCATTTATAACAATATTAGATTTGTCCTTTGCATGGATGGCAAAATCCAAGCTAAAGACGAGTTAATGTGTCCATGCTAGGGACAATTAGATTATGATAATCAGCTCCCATGGGCAAAGGATAACAGAGATGCATTTAGCTGTACTGTTGGTGCCATTTTAAGAAGACCTCGTCTTCAGCCCGGGTTCGATTCATGGTCGGGACAAGTTACCTAGATGGGGTTTTGTCTGGGGTTTTTCCTCACCTGTGAGACAAATGTCGGGCAACTTTAGGCTCCTCTGGTCCCCGGATATCATCTGGCCGTCATTATTATCTTCATCCTATCCTCGCATTGTTTGGATTGAGTGCGTGTGTGTGTGTGTGAATGGTGTGTCTCGTCCTATGTGTTTGTGTTGTCTCGGAGGTGGCCCCGGCATTGGACTGATCACTCATCCGGGGAGGCCCTCCATGTCCTTGTCTGGTCACAAAAGTATGTGTGTTATCCAAAGAAATTCCCTCTCCCTATAGGTCGAGGCCCTATAAGGCCCGGGTGGCTTGGGTCGCTTAAATCGTAAAAGGGAGAGTTAAACTAAGATAAAGAAAAGTGTTACTTTTCCAATAAAACCAATAAAATTATACAGGGTGCGGCATTTATGGATTCCCATTTACAGAACCGTGTAACACATTTATTTAACAAATAAATAAACTACATTGAACATTTTGAAATGTCTTACAGTCTTGGATTTGCAATTCTGGTCTTACTTTCTGAATATAATGTCCTTGGGATGCCCTCCATTAACTTCAACACATTGCTGCAATCTCCTTCGTACACCAATGCCACCAATCTTTATTAATTTATTTTATTTTCAGACAGGGTTAAAATAGTTACAAAATTGAAAAAATGTCCACCTTAAACTCTTGTCGTAGCACTTATCTGGGACCACTTATATAAAATAACACAGAAGATACAAGCACTCATTAAAAACAATTTGTTGTCCCAGATGCGTCCTACTAGAACCTACTAAGATATTGACCCACAGTAAGACTGGGAATTGCTCTCCTGTGCGACGTGGTAGATATTTTGTTTTTGGACGATGACTTGAAACATGGAATTCTTTGGAATATGGACGTGCTGTGGCTTCACTCTCCTATCTGGTTTTGGATCCAGGAATTGTGGAGGCTTCTCGAATTGTTTAGTTTTTGCTATGTTGGTAGACAGCGAGTAGAGATACGGCAACAGATTACATGGATTCAGAAAAAGTTGAATTTTTTAAAGCCGTTTCAGTTTCGGCATTAGCAGCTCTACCATTAACACTAAGAAACTGATACAATACCCCAAGAACAAGATGTAGAAAGCTATTTCAAGATGAGGCATGGCGAGTGGGAAGAAGTCTTCTTTTGCCATGGCCTTCTTATTCCAGCTCCTCAACTGAAATCCACGTTCAATGAGAATGGCCATGACTTTGTTGTAAGCCTCTAAGAAAATGCTTCCTTTCTTGAAAACTGAACATACATGGAGAGAAAAAACGTTGTTTTCTTCGAGAGTGCATATAAATTCGGCATCATTGGCCTCGTTAAGATATTCAACCCCATAAAAAGAGTCCAGTACTGTTGCACGCCTTAGATTCTGTTCTTTATTTGGAAAGCATTCTTCTAGCAGGTGACAATATTTGAATTTGTCGAACAAGGCCTTTTCTGTTGGGTTATCAGTGTCAGAGAAAATATTTTGTATGCCCGGGAACATCATTACGTCCAAATCAGAGTTTAGAATATCTTCTACGTTCTTGAAAGGTTTTTCTGAACCAGGGTCAATCAGATAACTGGTGAAGTATATCTGGAATACAGTGCTGATAGCAAAGCAGTAATACACCCAAGCGAGCGTAAGTATTCTCAAGTGTATGCCGTGAGGAGCATTGGGAACAGAAACATTCATAGCTATTGCCCACAGATTCAATGCGATGTTGGATACTTTGTTGTAATGGCTTTTGTTGCTAAATTTTGCTGTCCACAACATTATTACAGATACTAGAAATGCAGCAACAGAAATTCCTATGTACAGTGTGGGAGAGAAGACTCTGCTAATACTGTACAAACGGGAAAGTTGAACAGGGCAAGGGACGTACCACTCGTAATGAGCATCTGAAATACTTAAAGAGCAATCTAAAATATTGCACAAAAACGCACTAATTGTTAAGCCGTACGCCGTAGTATCACCGTCACCAAACATTACGAGTTTAGTACCTGAATGGTACATTTCATATATGTTGTTGATATGGGGCACTTTTTCGATACTCACGCTGAAATTGAGAGAAGCAAATATGATTTTGTTAACTTGTTTCTCTGCTTCAGATGGTAAAATCGTGATAACTTTAAGAGAACATCCCAGGAAGTTTCCGGGAACTTTATTTGGGAAGAAGTCTCCTCCTGTGATGATATCAACTTCATCGACATAGCCACAGTTTTCAGCTGATGTGTAAGGAAAACCAGTGTAAACTTGTATTCCCATTTCTGTCTTCAAAAGAACATCAGCGTTGTAGATCCTACAAGTATGCCACATTGCTTGAAAAACGGCAAGTGCTGTGCCCTTGGCATCTTCCACCGATGAAGCGATCACCACCAGATACAGCGCTCTTGGATTCCATTCTCCGGTTTCCATCAGCCGAAGACATTGTTCCTCAGCGTCCTCTTTCTCTGTCGCCACGGATATGTAGCTTGCTGGAATATCTCTCCTGAGCGGATCAATTGTGTTTTCTGTGTTGATGACTTGAACAGGGAAGTCCAGAGACGTTATTATGGCTTGCAAGAGTTCTTCTTGTGCGCCAGAACTTGCGACTTGACAAACGCGTTCGTTGTTAAAGTACTTGTGAGCGATGTCGCTTACAGCCTCTGAAAGTTGGTCCTGATGGGCAGTGGCTGGCCATGTTAGCCACATCACTACAACCAGCGCGGCTGCCATGATGCCTTGTTCACAATGTCCTGAGTGAAAAGAATCAACTGTGACTACAACAATAATTTAGACCAAATTTGCAACAACAAAAAATTATTTATATTGAAGGCAGAATATGAACCAAAGCTTTGTCTGATAAAAACCAACTGATGTTAAATGCTGGAAAATTACTACTTTTTATTAACAAACCTGACAATGCAATTAGTTTAT
The DNA here is from genome assembly GCA_964059195.1 of Ectobius pallidus. NCBI lineage: Eukaryota > Metazoa > Arthropoda > Insecta > Blattodea > Ectobiidae > Ectobius > Ectobius pallidus. The sequence goes on from CAXKWD010000006.1 coordinate 6,360,774, forward strand.
ATATATAATCCTTTATTTGCTACGTGCTCCATTGCATAGCGCAATATTACATGTTTGGTGTGTTAATTACAGTCTATGTACTAAATACTTAGCCTAGATTACAATTTTGTGTAGTTTGTCAAAATCGATGCTGTTTACAAATTTCTGAAAATATTTTAAGTATTTATTCACTAGTTCTCTTTTGTCTGCTGGCCAATGTCCCCCTAATCTAAGGATGTTTGTTTCTATTTTTTTTAATAGTAATACTATATTTTACAGTTCTAGCTCCAAGTAGATTGTAGATTGGGTATCTTAACTTATGCTGACGATGTTGTTTTAATTCAAGAAAATGAACATAGTTTACAGAACGACATATATATATATATATATATATATATATTGGGGTGGTTCTTCCTTTACTAATAAGAAAAACTTTTTCAGCAATTTATATGCTCTGACCCCTCAAAAATGTTCTTCTACATATAGAAATGTGTGCAAAGTTTCAGACAATTTAATTGATATTTAGGGGTAGCTCAATGAACTCAAAGTTTTACGTTATACAAATTACTGCCGAAATATTGGTTTATTATATATTTTGATAAATTTCACACTCAACTCTTGATTATTCTCAATTAAGTCTGTTACAGATAGCATTACCATAATCAAGTGTTTCTTGTGACCCTACTCAGGGGAAATTATTTTTTTCTGTTTTTGGGATAACAAAGCCTATGTTGTTCCAAAAAAAAAAAACCTGTAATAAATATTGTTTCTGGTCTTCATTTATTGTTATAAGGGCATTATGCTCTTACGTAAGAGCCACACCTCTTTCAGCATTATCATTAACAAATCTTATATATTTAACTGTTGCTCTTGCTTGCTCATAGCCATCTCTGAGATCCCATATTTTAGGATCAAAATCTAAGTAATTTTTGGGATGCTAAAGTGATGAAAGAAATTTGTTGTATTTTTTCTCACAAAATGTTCAATCTTCATATCACAGGAATTCTTTCCACTCAGCTGAATATGTTTAAGAGGTTTGTCGACCCTATCCCTTTCTTTCAGGGAATAAAGCATAACTTTTTGAACTAGTAATGACATTTTTATAAAAAGAAAAACCAAACCCACAAGTTCTTCACTCAAACACCACAGGTTTCTTGCTGGTAACTTTAGAGATTTCAGAATTAATCTTTTCATAAACACTTAGTTGTTGCAGTAATATGAGGTCATTGGCGGGTGCTGAAATAGGAAGTTCAGCTCTAAACCAAGCTCTCAGATAAACAGATACTAGAAAAATGCAGATGTTAAACATTCCACTTTCTTCGTTCGTAGAGACTTTGAACTGGCGATGAAACATCCATATTTTAAAGGAATGGAAGCATGATGAAAGGCCGCAAGGAATATAAAGTGTATCACACATGGAGAAACTTCTCCCAAAAACATAATTGCAAGCTCTAGAAATTCTTTGTAATCATCTCTGACTTGTATTGCCTCAAGCTGGTTAATTGCAAAATAATTGCTGCCAAAACTGTTGCAATCATTGCATTACTAGTTGCATTTTCGTATCTCATTCCAGGACTGTTTAAAATGTTTAAAAATGCCTACAACAGGGCCAGATGATGTCGTACATCGCATAGCCTCGTTGAACACACTTGCAAGAATAGTGACAACATGCTATGTAGAGAAGGTCCTTTGGCAATTTCTATTCGAAAAGTATGCAAGCTCCATTTCTGTGACCGGTGTTATTGGCAGTAGTGTCAAAGCACATTGTGCTTATTTCACTCAGTCCCCACTCTTCAAGCAAAGTAGCTACTACTTCAGTACCTGACAGCAACTTTGGTATACCTTTATCGACTTGCCCAAAGCAACCATGGTGACCAAGTTCTCTTTATGCAAGAATAAAATCCTTCTCTGAAATCTTGATCATCTGCAGGGCTTCCTGATGAGCAATATCGAATAAATTGGCTAGGTCTCTTAAGAATAAAGTCTCATTGCTTTGCTGCACAGCTGTTTTCCTGTTGGAATTTTTTCTGCAGGTTAGTTCACTTTTCATGAAGCTTCTCGAGTTGTTTTATACAATCCTGCTCATGTTGAATGGGAATACAAGCCTTTTTCTCAAAACACAGAAGTTTCCTTCACAACGATCTTACAGCTCTCAAGAACTGTTTTCTTGAAGGTTTTATGATGGTAAAAACAGACACTTAACACTTAGGCTAAATTTGATTGATTATAATATACTTAACACTTGTTTATTTAAAGGTAACTTGGATCCTTTCAGTTCACTTTCTTCAGAGCCCATTAAGAAAATTGTGGAGGCCCGTCTAGAATTAGTCGCTGCTGCCATGTTCAGTTTTCACCATTCTTGAAAAATTTATAAAAAAATAATTATTTCAGATTGATTGAGCGACCTCTAAATAATGTCTGATCTGAAAAAAACTTTTCACAACATAGTTTTTTACATCATAGAACAAAATAAGGTCAGGCAACAACATTTTAAAACTTCAAAAATAAGGACCACCCTAATAAATATATATATACAGGGTGTCTTCTATTAACGTTTAAAACTCTCCGTAGTGACGTAGATGACAGTGAGACGAGTAATTTGATATAGGACACATAGGGTCGCAAATGTCGGGAAATGCCTTAAAAATGAAGGACAAATGTGAAACATATGACGTCACCAGTGACGACACATCGCTAGCTGCCGGGCTCGTTGACTCCGACGCACACCTAAGCATTCAAAGCAATTGTCGAATGTCACATCGCTGTAGCACTGTGTCTGCGTGTGCGACTTGAGTGCGTAGGGTTGAAGGTTCCCCTGGGTCTGTCGACTAGTTTCCCCCCCCCCCCCACTTGTGTCAGCAACCCCTTTTCTTCTCTCACATGTCAGCAGACATTCTTTTTCTGTTATGTACCATTAGACCACAATTACGTACAGTACTATCAAGCAGATGTACGCAATGCTGAGCAGTTCTTTTCTCTCTTATTTTATTTGATTAAATTTGAAGAAACAAGATAAAAATAAAACAACGAAAACGTGAGTTTTCTAACACAAAAATGCACTTTTATTGTACTCAGTCTGTTAACACAGATCTGCCACAAAAAAAAAAATGTTTTGTTTTACTTCAACATTAGACCACAATAATTATGTACAGGAGAGTACTATTAAGTAGGTGTATGCAAAGTTCTGGAATACCGTAATTTTTTGTTTCTCGCACAGTACTGTGTTTTATTTTGTTTTTGAAGAATCAACAGACATAATACAGTATCGGTACCGCGTGTATTTTAACACACAAAGTTAGTTTTATCGTTCTCAGTCTGTTAACAAAGATGTGCCATAGAAGAGAGAGAGAGAGAGAGAGAGAGTAAAACAACATTTATCTGCTATTTGTTTGTTGTTAGACCACACTACACAGTACTGTTAAAGTAAATATACAGTTTGCAAAGTTCATGAATTACTTTTTTCTCTCGTATTTAAATCACCTCGATGTTTTCTTAACGATTGGGATTCGTTAAATTTGAAGGAACGAAAGAACACGAAAAGAAAAGTTTCAAGCGTTTTGTAATACACAAGGTATTTTTAGTTTATTTATCTGTTAATGAAGATTTGCAACAAAAAAAATGTTTTTCTTCTTCTTCGCTCATGTGTCAGCAAACTGTTTGTTTACATTACGTAGAACACTTCGTCTTACGAATGTGATCGGAAGCACAGATCTGTGTTAATAGACTGAGTACAATAAAAGTACATTTTTGTGTTAGAAAACGCACGTTTTCGTTGTTTTATTTGTATCTTGTTTCTTCAAATTTAATCAAATAAAATAAGAGAGAAAAGAAGTAACTGCTCAGCATTGCGTACATCTGCTTGATAGTACTGTACGTAATTGTGGTCTAATGGTACATAACTAGGGTGGCCATTTCTAAAATGTCAGAAAGGAGGACACATGTCTTCGGTAATCTAGCATAGTATAACTTCGGGCATGGACGGCTGGACAACAGATATTACATGGCATAACCCTGACTAATTTTACTTAATAACTGCATTTATATAAAATAAATGATTATGCACTGCAAAAAGGGATTTATAAATGTACAATGCAATGCAATGAATGTACAATACAAATGGAGACCTGAACAACAATCAACAGTACGGCCAACGTCACGTACTGCAGCAAACAAATGATAGTACGCTTTCATCGTATGGACAAGCGTGTCAACCTTAGGAATAGATTCTTTGGCAGGAACGTACGGGAAAATAAAAAATATATGAATACTCTTTACCGATCCATCAGTCTCGGAAAGGGGGACAAATCAATGTCCGGCATAAAGCCGCGCCGGATGGAGGACTGCTTAGCCAAAGGCCTTACAGTCCGGCCAAAAGCCGGATGTCTGGCCACCCTATACATAACAAAAAAAGAATGTCTGCTGACATATGAGCGAGGAAAATGGGTTGCTGACACGAGCGACAAAAAAAAAACAACAACAACAAAGCTAGTAGAGGATAAAGATCGACAAATCAACCCATACAGTGACATCGCAGAGTTATTAAAAGCTTTGCTGCAATGCAATATTGAGTATTTACCGTGATTTTGACTTGGTATGTAAATGCGAATTGTATAAACCGATATATTTACCTTTCTGAAGCGCACTTCTGGTAATACAGTTGACCTAATCCTTTATTTCTGGCAGTACAAGAATTTTCAAATAAATGTTTATTTCTTCGAGGAGGTCTGCCTTGCGTTTGAGGTAATTTCCACTTAAATTTACTCAATAATGTAATAATAATGGCTTGTGTTTCGAATTATGTAATTTATGATGAATTAGTACTAATTTCTGCATCACTCTGAGTCAGACATTATCGTTTCGAAATCTGACAAAAGGTAATACTGAAAACAGAAGTTCAATTATATGAAGCACAAAAAGTCAACATAGGCAATTAGGGCTTATGTTCTCAAATATTCAAATTAGCATACACCTATATATATACCGTCACCCGAAAGGTTAAGCCAATTTGAAAAATCATTAAATATAAAATCCTAGAGTCTTATCTTCTAGCGGTATCTATAGATCTCTAAAACATGTATAATTACGAAAATACTTTTCTTTTACATCTGTTGAAAGTTTTTACAACCCGTCTCTATTCAGCTATTAGACCATCTACATGTGTGATAAAATATTTAGTGATAATTAGTTTCAAATGGAAGCAGTTTAGCAGTTCCTAATTTCATAAAATTACTCTCTATTTGGCGTTTGTAGTCTTCGTGTACAGATAATTGTGAGAAAAAGGAATATTAAATTTGTGGTTTTGAATGCCATACTTTTACGAGATATTAGTTATGTCAAAACAATATTGGATAGTTTCTAAAAACGATATTGCCACTAATTACGTCGATTACTCATTAAAGCAAAATAAGTCACTCCGTATAGCAATTCTAGCAGGTGCCCGCGGCTTCGCCCGCAATTACTTACTCAACTGCTAGATATTGTGCTTAAATCATTTATTTAACAGAAAAGTAATTAAAACATTATATTTATTAACACTGACATCGTTTTTACATAAATTGGAGGAATTACGTAATTTTACTCTTAATTATTGTTTAACGTTAAAAATATAAATAAACAAACGAACAAAACGAATCTTATGCTACCATATGGGCGTACAAATTCCAAATGAAACGATTAAAATAAACCCAAATCATGCATACACAATTTTATTATAACGATTGAATTTTTTTTTAAACTAAAAACCTGGTTTCGAGGTGCATTTCACGATCAAAGTGCGCCACCCGGGGAAAAAAGACGTCAGATTAGAGTTCCCTAGCCCAAAATAACCCCGCATACTGTTTTTCGTCCAAATCATTCCATGTTTTTCCATTAAGGCTTTGCCCGCGAAAATTGTAAGCTGTAAAGAACATATTGATTAATTCGAACATTTCGATTAAAAGGTTGAATTTACTGATTATTTTACATGATTGCAAAATTTTGAGATACATAATTATCTCAAATATAAATTTTAATAATACCTTCTCTAATTTTCAAAGTCTTGTTTCATTTATTTCCAAAGCCTTATGTGAAGACTGCCAACAATACACTGTTGTCGTGTGAACTGTGATTTGGATTTGATAATTCTGTGTAAAAAGGAATTAAGTATTCTCAAAAACATTTGATTTTTGGCATTTAGAATAAAACAATTTCAAAATCATTTCTTAATGGCATTTACATTACGAAACGAAGGTACCGTCAAAATTCCAAGTCTCTACCTATTATAGTTTAGGCTCTATGTTGATTCTCTGTCATTAAGTCAGTCAGGCAGGACAAAGCCTTTTATATAGAGAGAGATTTCTGGGCCCCAGTAGATTGCATTGTTTGTTTTTATGATATAAACTCCACCTATGCTCAGTATGTAAGAAACTTTAGACACCTAACCTAACGTCCAACAACAAAAGAAGAAACATGTAGCCTGCAGCTATTCTGTCTACACAGATATAATATGCGTAGGGGAGACCGGACTTGGTTGTCACACTTTTCAATCAAATGCATTTTTAATTATTCCTATCGGTTTTTTTGTTTAACTAATTATCAAATCTGTCCTTTCAACTCTTTGGCATATTGTAAAACAAAGTTCAAAACAAACAATGAAACAGAAAGTATTTAAATATTATATTTAAAAAAAAAAGCAAAATGTGACAACCAACCCCAGCTTAGGGTTGGTTGTCACATTGCAAAAAAATAACTGGAATAAAAATGTTGTAAGTTCAATGGTGTGGTATTTAATACTCACGAAAGCAAGGAAAGCATTTCCATAATATAACATCAATATTATTAAACTGTTGACAAAAACAAAGTGTTGTGTCATGTGACAGATTAAACTTTTGACTGATACATGGGGTTGAGGCTAACAAGGAACTTTTTGTTTCTTCAAAATTGATAGAAAAATGAATAAAGACATTAGAGCGTGGGCTACTGTATACCCCCCATCCCCCCCCCCCGTGGGATTTTCCGACTCACATATTTTTTTGTAGGTATTGCCATCTAGTTTCAGTTTTTAGTTGTTTGCCACTTATCAATTACAGCATTTACCCGGAAACCCCGGAAAACTACGGAAATCCGGAGAAAATGAGTTTTTCTTTGTTCTTTGCTCCTAATATGCCCAGGGAATTTCTGAATCACATATTTTGTGTTGGTATTGCCATCTAGATTAAGTTTTCAGTTGTTTGCCCCTTATCAATTACAGCATATCCCCGGAAAACAATGGAAATCCGGAGAAATGACTTTGTTTTAATTTGTCTTTGTTCTTTGCTTTTAATATTCCCAGGGAATCTTTGACTCACGTATTTTTTGTTGGTATTGCCATCTAATTTAAGGTTTCAGTCTTTTGTCTATTTCCAATTACAACATATCCCCGGAAAACCCGGAATACCACGTATATACGGAGAAAATGACAATGTTTTAATCTTTGTTATTTGCTTCTAATATTCAAAGGGAATTTCTGACTCATATGTTTTTTGATGGTATTGCCATCTAGATTAAGGTCTCAGTTGTTTTCCCATTATCAATTACAGCATATCCCCGGAAAACTCCGAAAAACACGGAAACCCGGAGAAAATTACTTTGTTTTAATTTTTTAAATCTTAGTTCTTTGCTCCTAGTATTCAAAGGGAATTGGTGACTCATATGTTTTTATATTGGTATTGCCATCTAGATTAAGGTTTCAGTTGTTTTCCCCTCATCAATTACAGCATATCCCCGGAAAACTCCGAAAACCACGAAAATCCGCAGAAAATGAGTTCGTTTTAATTTATTAAAAATCTTTGTTCTTTGATCCTAATACAACCAGGGAATTTCTGACTTACATATTTTTTGTTGGCATTGTCATCTAGATTAAGGTTTCAGTTGTTTGCCCGTTATCAATTACAACATATCCCCGTAAAACCCGGAAATCCACGGAATTTCTAGAACTCGGAACTTGTGATCTACAGTCACTGAAACCGTTATTGCGAAGTAATTCTGCTTCAGGTGTGTCTTTTGCAGGTTCAAAAGGGTGTGTATGTGGACTACGAGATATCTGCCATAATTGTGATGGTTACATGCAAAGAAAATGGGAATCATATCTTCTAAACATGCCCAGTGTAAGTCAAAGTTGTTTTCTTTAGTTGCTCGCTGAAATCTCAAAATCAAAGACACTTTGTCGATATTACCAATCCAAAATTGTGCTGTTTTACCCAATGTCCCTTCTATAACTTCAGTCAAGAATGTTTGATAGTGACTGTGGAAGGTTTGGCAAGATAAGTTATCATTCACAGATGTCAAATTATAATATGAAGGGTGTGCTGCCAGGTTTTCAATCGCTTTCATCCCTTCAGCAACAGGATTTTTTCCAGTATTATTTGTCATTCTGTAAGTGGTAAGGGGAAAACAACTGAAACCTTAAACCATATGGTAATAGGAACAAAGGGTATGTGATTCAGAAATTCCCTGGGATTATTAGTACCAAAGAACAAAGATTTTTAGAAAATTAAAAAAAAACTCATTTTCTCCGGATTTTCGTGGTTTTCGGAGATTTCCGGAGATATGCTGTAATTGATAAGGGGAAAACAACTGAAACCTTAATCTAGATGACATTACCAACACAAAAGGATATGAGTCACAAATTCCCTTTGAATATTAGGAGCAAAGAACTAAGATTTAAAAAAATTAAAACAAAGTAATTTTCTCCGGATTTCCGTGGTTTTCAGGGTTTACGTGGATTTGCTGCAATTGATAACGGGCAAACAACTGAAACCTTAAACTAGATGGCAATACCAACAAAAAACACATGAGTCAGAAATTCCCTGGGAATATTAGGAGCAAAGAACAAAGATTTCAAAGAAATTTTTAAAAGGTCAATTTCTCCGGATTTCCGTGGTTTTCGGAGTTTTCTGGATATATACTATAATTCATAAGGGGCAAACAACTGAAACCTTAATCTAGATGGTAATGCCAATAAAAAAACATATGAGTCAGAAATTCTCTTCGAATATTCGGAGCAAAGAACAAAGTTTTAAGAAGAAAACATAGTCATTTTCTCCGTATATACGTGGTTTTCCGGGTTTTCCGGGGATATGCTGTAATAAGTAAGGGGCAAACAACTGAAACCTTAATCTAGATGGCAATACAAACACAAAAACATATGATTCACCAATTCCCTTTGAATACCAGGAGCAAAGAACAAAGATTTTCAAAAATTTAAACGAAATTAATTTTTCCGGATTTCCGTGGTTTTCGGTATTTTCCGGGGATATGCTGTAATTGATAAGGGGCAAACAACTGAAATTTTAATCTAGATGGTAATGCCAACAAACAAACATATGAGTCAGAAATTCCCTTTGAATATTAGGAGCAAAGAACAAAGATTTAAAAAATAAAACATAGTTATTTTCTCCGTATATACGTGGTTTTCCGGGGATATGTTGTAATTTGTAAGGGGAAAACAACTGAAACCTTAAACTAGATGGCAATACGAACAAAAATCTGATGTGAAAGTCACATAACTTCCTCAGCCCAAATAAAAGTTAGCAGTATTCACATATCCTTTTACAGAATCGCAAGACACAATTTTACGCTAATTATCCTATAAATACCTCTTATTTCAATGATGCGACTAAAATCGCAGGCTATATAACAAACTTAAAAAAAGAACAAGCGACTGCAGACGTTTATTGAACTTTCCGCCGTAAAGAATAATTTCCGAAATTTATCGAATATTTCCCTCAGATACTTCTTTACTCTATACCTGGCCAACAATACATCTTTCTCACTACACATTCTTATATAGAATAAGAGGCCGTGAAAGAGCGTGTATTCAGTTGTTCATCATGCAAGACAAAATTTCTATAAACAGTGGGTGAACAGTGGGTGGCTTGTAACTACCCTCAGAGAATTTTTTCGAAAAAAAGTTTCAAATAAAAGTTTTAGCTCTCAGTAAAAGGAATACATGTGCAAATTTTAAAGAAAATCGTTAGAGCCGTTTTCGAGAAAATCGCGAAAAACGAAAATTTCTTCATGTAAAGTCCCCTTAAAAATAAGAGAAATTTGTCGCCAATCTTCGAATCACATCTTCAGAAGGTACCTGACCCAAATACGAAATTTTGTTTTCATACGATTCTCCGTTTCGGAGCTAGCCTGTTCACAAACTTCCACACAGACAGACACACACACAGACATGTTTCCAAAAATAGTATTTTTGGATTCAGGGGGCCTTGAAACGTGTATATATGCTAAAAACTCAACTTGGAATTTTAGGGTCGAAAACAATACTTCCTCTACCTATAGTACCTATGGTACGGGCAGAGGAAGTAAAAATGTGTGAGTCAGAAATTCCCTGGGAATATTAGAGGCAAAGAACGATAAAAAATTTAAACAAAACCTATTTTCTCCGGATTTCAGTAGTTTTCCGGGTAAATGCTGTAATTGATATGGGGCAAACAAGTAAAATCTTAAACTAGACGACAATACCAACAAGAAAATATGTGTGTCAGAAAATCCCACGGGGGGGGGGGGGAGGGTTTGCTATTGGTAGCCCATGGTCTACATTATTATAGCTTTGAAATCTTGCATCACCTTCAGTCTCTTATGTTAGGCTTCTAATTTGGACTGCCTCAGAATATTCATAATGAAATGAGAAATTGGATTAATTTTGAATGACTTATTTCAAACAAACATAACAGGCACTGAATTAAATCGGAAATACATCAATCAGTTTAGGGCATACATATATACCATGAAATCCTTGAGTACAGGCTTCATGAGCCCAACCTTTATGATCTTGTGTTTGTACCCTGACTGTATATTTTGCATAGCCATTGCCTGAGTAAATGCAATTTTCAGAATCCCGCGATGTCTTATATTGTCATGCTCTTCTAGGATTGTTTATCATTCAAGAATCGCTAGCTCTATTTACTGCTTTCTTCAACTGAAACAATACATAAAATCCTACTGCATTAACCATATTTAAGTTGGACTGGGTTGGTTGTCACATGAGACAACCAATCCGGACGGGGATGGAAGTCACATGTGACAACCAACCCCTTGACGCCATTTTGGAATTCCATTGCTCTAGCGAGGTTTTCTACCAAGCAAAAGCCGAAAAGAATATAGCAATATACTCCTAAATAAATGTATTGTTTAACGTAATATAGAAGATATTTGTAAACTTATCCGTTTACGATGAAGTAGAAGTAAACTTCAGAGCAAAAATTTTATTTTCAACACAGCAAATCACAAATCTTTCAACAATGGACACAAAATTAACACCTGCTTCGCGGGAAACTGCAGACGGGCTAATGGCCAAGGAAGCATCTTTCCCACTTAAAACCAATCACTCCTACTAACTGTGTATCCAGTTACTTACTATGAGACAACCATCCCGTGTGACAACCAAGTCCGGTCTTTCCTACTACCTGAAGATGACGAATTACCGTCGAGACGCGTCGTAAGAAGAAGACATCTGCTTTTATTGTATAAGATTTGCATTTTTATGAACTTTAAACATATTTTTAAATGTGTTAAGAATTCTTAATAGGATTATGACTATTGTATCATATGTACATAAGTTTTTTATATATTTACAGACTAGTAGCTTATGCTGCTTTTATACGAGGTAAAATGTCATAAGGATAAATCATGTTTTTTTTTTTAAATATGTTAGATGTCAAAAAAAATCTTACATACTGAGCACAGATGGACTTTATATCATAAAAACAAATTATACAGCTCAGTAGGAAGATGAAAATAATTGAAAGATTGCATTGTTATATGAATTACAAATCCAAATATAAAAAAAAAAAAAAACTCATTTTGTTACTCAAGTGACTTCTTTTGAATTGTAACCATAGCCACTTATTTATTTATTTATTTATTGTAAGAAAACCCCAACGAGCAAAGCTCACCTTAAGGGGCTATATACAACATGACATGCATTGTGGTACATAAATTTTCAATTACAAATCTCTATATATATAAAAGGCTTTGTCCTGACTGACTGAATGACTGAATGACAGGAATCAACGTACAGCCTAAACTATAACAGGTAGAGACTTGGAATTTTGACAGTACCTTCGTTTCATAATGTAGGTGCTCACTAAGAAAGGATTTTGAAAAATTCAGATTCTAAATGCCAAAAATCAAATGTTTTTGAGAATACTTAATCCCTTCTTACACAGAATTATCGAATCCGAATCACATTTGACATTAAAACATATTGTTACCAGCGGGTCTCAGATGGCCATGGAAAAAAAATGAAAGTAGAATAAATTTGACAAATGAGAGAAACAAATGAGAGAACTATCAATATCCACGAAAATAATGTAGTCACATAACTTTCTTTACCCTGGACATAGAGAAAACAATACGAGGTAAGGTAATATGTTTTGGGAAGAGATGTATGAAAGTGATATTGTATTTCTGTTGAATTTCATTCCGAAAACGGTTTTATGGTAACATGATAGTGAGAAACAAAATTTTCAGCCACGATAATACAATTTTATGTTACCGGAATTTCGGTTTCTTCTTATTAGAACCCCTCCCGGGCTTACTGTGTACTGTACAAGCGATGGGATGCAAAATTCTACATATAGCCATAAAAGCTATTTCAAACATTTTCTTAGGGGATAGTTTGAGTGTGATAAGTCGTTCTTTCTACTTCAAATTATAAATACCTATATAAGGACCTAGAATTTATAAATCTAAAGTCCTTCATAAGTTAATTTCCAATTACAAAATAAAAAACCCGGGCGGCGCCGGGCCTTTTAAGCTAGTAACTTATAAATATACAAGAGGTACAGAATATAGGAACATAAAACAAAATTACTTGATTTTAAGAGTGAAGTGAAATGATAGATGATGAAGGGAAACATAGTTACATAGTCTAATAGTGATCAATATACAGTATCTATTTATTACTATATCAAAGAACTTAATTAATCTTAGATTTTAAAAAGAGTTTTATTTGTGATTTAAATTTGTTATAATTTAAGATATTCTTTTGTTCTTGTGGTAATTCATTATATATTTTGATCAAATAATATTTTAATCCCTTTGTCCCATAAGTTACAGTTGAAGAATGTGTGAGGTATATGTTCTGTTTTTGCCTTGTTTCATAGTTATGAATGTCTTTGTTATATTCTATTGGAAAATTACTGTGGATGTTACAGAAGGCTGAAATATCTTCATGCCTTTCGCTTATTTGATCATAAATAAAATGAGGTAAACTGACATAACAAAGTGCCAGAATGTTTTTTTTAATCAGTGATAATTGCAGTTATTATAGGCCCAAGCAGAAAATAAGTTATTTTTGTGATAGATTTCCGAGTTAAACTCCAGCTCAGTTCATTAAGAGGGCTTGCGGAAGAACAAAGGTCTAAAGTTTGATTCTTAACCTTAATTCATACTCGTATTCACTGATATAAGAAATTCTTAAAATATGTCAACATTCTACAAAATGCAATGACAATAATATTAATGATGTAAGTTAATAGGCCTATGATTCGCTGACATGTTTGTTTCAAATTTAAAGCAGTCATATAGGTTATGAATGAATTAGAGTAAATCTCAGATCAATCTGTCAGGAAGTACATTAGGCATATTTGCTTGCGCAAAAGCGAATAAGAAAAATGCTCACTTCAAAATGTGATGTAGATATCGGTAGCCTTACACATCGATAAAATGCACAATATTATATCAAGAGCCCCTGCGTTTAATTATTCAACGGTTAGTTGTGTTTTAAATATTTTATTTGCATTTATTTACACTGACATCGTTATGAAGAAATGGATCAATCAAGGTGGGCTAGCAATATCAATAAACGATTGGCAATTTGTTTAATATATTGTGGGCCGTGCAATAATATTGTAGCGTCTTATATCCATTACAAAATGAATATAGGCTATGTATTAAATTAGAAATGAAAGCATGCTCTTTAGTAAATAATTTCACATATTATTTCTACTTACAGAAACTGATACATCCGAATGTGTCTTGTTTACATTAGTTACGGGCGCTCGGCCGCTGATTGGCTGTCCGAGAGCCAATCAAAATGCTTCGGATTGTAGGAGAACGAAGATTATATTATAATAGATCTGACCGTTAATTACTCGTTATTTCAGTACTGGTCATCCGATTTGGTCCAAATTCAATAGACTTCTTTCCCTGGACGTCATAAATGCGTATACCAAGTTTCATGAAAATCCGATAAAGCTAATTTGAGTCATCGCGCGTACAGACACACGGACGGTCAGACGGACAAACATTTTCCCGTCCCCCACACAATCTCATAAAGTACCATACTGGCACCTAACAACATGCTTGCCCAGGCAACCGGTGGTCACTTTGTAAAGAACTCCGTAACATTTGTGGAGAAAAAGGGAATTTTCCTTAGAGAAGTAAGAAATGTGTCACAGAAAGATAAGTATGCAATAATTACAAATATCGATAAGTGATAGAACACCCCTGGCACAATTCGAACTTGACATAGTAACCCAGACAGATGTTCTGTTGGAAACTGGATTACACTAGCAGAAACAACTACAGCAATAAATGTAATTTATCTGCAATTGAAAACTCATCCGTTCTACCAGTAACAATTATTCCGAAAAATGTATTAAAATAGACGAATCACACATTCTATTAAACCAATGTTAGAGGAATGAAACCACCTTATACTCTAGCTCAGAGTTGGCCATGACTTGTCAGGAACAATATACAGTGAACGCCGCTTAATGTAATCGCGGATAATGTTATCAGTCGGGTAATGTTATCACTTTTATGAAGTCCCGTACAGATTAATACTCATACATTGAAAAAATGCTGTTTATTGTGATCAAAGATTCGGTTTATGTTATCACATTTTCCTTTTTACGGCTTTATTTCCAAGTACTGTACGTCATTAAAAAATTCATGTTTAGGGCTTCGTTTCTAACTCAACTGTATTGTGTTGTGCTGGAAGTAGCAATAATGTTCCCAGCTCCTCACAGGATGACCAGTTGGAGGGGATGGCATTACATACTTTCTCTCCGATTTGCTCAAATATCAATAGGTTTCTGTAATACAGGATCATTCTGCTTATTAGAGAGTTTTTGCCATAGCGTGTTCTCTGATACGGTACACTCCAATGTCACGTGATCGAATACGGTAAATGGAATAACGTCTTGTGCTACGACGGAGTTTTTGCCAGGGTAAATTGATACGGTACGGTAAAAGTAACAGAGAAAATGGAGGAACTGCTTCAGATTTCTGCACTTGGAGGTTTTAACAATGACTTATTGGAGGATATGATACCAAATTGTTCCCCGAATGTGATAGGCCTGGGAATAAATTTAATTGTCAATTGTTTCTGTTATAAGTCTACAGATATAAGAATTCCACAGCACCTCATTACAGGATATAAATATTAACATAACCTCAAAACGGACTTTTAATCAGAAAAATATGTTAACATGTAAAAATGTATCGACACTGCTACGTTACTTTATTGAAATGTTTCTGGATATGTTACATGCATTAAATTATCTGCAGTGGTTTATTAGCCTAAACTAGAAATAATTGAGCCTATAAATACATATCATTGAACCAATAACCCTTGAGAAGATCGTATTTATGTTATCCTTTACAGTGCTGAATTTATACAATGATATAAGCCATCATCAACTGAAATCATCAGTGGGATCTAAGTTTTAAATCAATAGAGAGAATTGCAGTAGAATAACCGGTTACTATGGGTTACAGTCGAACGCAAGGATAAAAATTCTCACAATTTTAAATGTAGCTTTACTCTATAAATATTACATTTCTGCTTTTATACAGTTTTTTAACAAACGAATTTATGCGTCAGTAGCAGTGAAAAGGTGAAAGCGAATTCATGTCTATTACCGTAAAGCTTCACGCTAATCATTCCGAAATAACGTGTCACCCTATCAGATATAGCGTCACGGCAAACCGGCGCATGCGCAGAGCATCAATCACGTGACTTTAGCGTTTACGGTAAATCCACTAAGCTGGGCAAAAACTCTTTAGTGAATATTCACACTCAGATTGCCTGGCCTCTAGATTTAGCCAGAAACACTTAGATTAGGACCTTTTAATGGTGATGGAATATCAAATTGATAATATAGTGTCGATCGTGCAGTTATTTAGGAATATTTTATATATGAAACCTAGGTCCGAACTGCGCGAAGTTCTCATGTAAAATATCAACACTTTTGGTGAAAAAACTGTATTTTAAAATCCTGCTTCTTTCTTCCAGGTAACGGTCAACGAAGAGGAAGGAAAGATGGTGCGTCATCAGATCGTGGTGTCCAATCGGCTGTCGTTTGTACTGCAAAGGAATTCAAATGGTGAAATTTCGAGAAAAGCCAGGTAAGTAATATATACACCATATGAAGGATTGCTTACGATGTTATAAGTAGACTTCGGACTTTTAGGTCGCTACAAATGCTGTTTTAGGTACCTAAAATAGGATCTAAAAATTGGAAAATAGTATCTTATATAATCATCAAGTTGCCAATTTTCTGAAATATCTCAATTGCAATGCAGTATATTATATTTATTGAAGTCACCATTAATAAATAATAATGATAAAACACAGATACAGGCCTATGGTACACAGAATTATATAGACCTATTACTAGGGCCTGTATTACTACCACAACAGTGGAAACCTAATCCCTGCGCCCAGAAGCTAAGCACGCTAGCATATTCAACCCCTTGCATCCCTCAGTGATTCAAAGAACTACGTTTTTGTTTGTTTGTTACTGGATGTGGGAGTCGGGAGAAAAACAGTACATTTTCTTTGGAATTCCAAGGAATTTTTCTACTGAAGACGTCATAAATGTGTCATGTACTGCACATTCCGAACTAAAAATTTGGTACGAACTGAAAACAAATGCTAGAATTTATAACAAAAAATTACTTATTTTGAACTTTAGAGGGAAACAACCAAAAAGGCAATATTAGGCTCTAACGTAAAAATAGGCTGTTTTAGGTCCTATAAAAGTATCGGTTTTAGGCATAGTCACTTATGAAACATGCATATACAAGTTTTCGTTCATATATCGCTTAAGGATTAAAATAGGTTTTTACCTAAAATCCGGAGTCTAGTTATACGTGATATTCAGTCATTACATTATGCAATGCGTTTCTTCACAGTGAAAGATCAAATTCTAGAGTTCCTTCCCATATGACATTTCCACACACAATACGTGCTATTTTGAGGTACTATTTTAACTCTTAAGGAGTCGCGCAGCGGTGGAAATGACAGTGAAGATTAGATTCTTAATATGTGAGTATCCAGTGACCAGTTGCTACCTTGACTTCTAGAGTCAGTCAATTTGATAATTTTGCGACCTTAAGTGAAGACTTGAAACCGCTTTCGCTGGTAAAATAAAATCAGGTAAACTGATGTAACAAAGTGTCAGTATGTTTTTGTTTAATCAGTTACGATTGCAATTATGATATGCAGAATACAAACAAAAAAAAGTCAAATTGGCCGGTTTCGGGATTTGAACCATGGAACTCCAGAATGTGAAGCCAAGACGTTACCATCTCAGTCACCTGGGTCAGTTTAATGGTCTAGTTGGATAAGCGCATGTAAAGCAATAGTGTTATTTCGTCATAGCTACCTGTATTTTAATTGCCAAAGCCTTATGAGAGCACAGTAAAACAATAGGCTATGTTGTCATGATTACTCATGTGCATTTCATAAATTCTTTCGGATACGTATATTACCATAAAATAGGCACTAAATTGAGCATTACTCCGAAACAGGTCAACCGATTTTATCCAATATCAATAGACGTCTTCCCATGGACATTATAAATGTGTATAATAAGTTTCATAAAAATCCGGTAAAGTGTATTTCAGTTACAGCGTCTTTAAAATATACACTAAATTGGGTTTTACTCCGGTGCCGGTCAACAGATTAGGTTCAAATTCAATAGGGTACTTCTCATGTACGTCACAAATGCGTATACCAAGTTTCATGGAAATCCGATACAACGTATTTGAGTTATGGCGCCTTTCTAATATAATCTATTAAAATAGGCAATAAATTGGGCATTACTCCGGTAACAGTGAACCGATTTGGTTCAATGTCAATAGGGTTCTTCCCATAGACAGTACAAATTTGTTTTCCAAGTTTCATGAAAATCCGAAAAAGCGTATTTGAGTTAGAGCGCGTACAGACACACGGACGGACGGACAGACATTTTTTCGTCCCCACACACAATCTCATAAAGGACCATACTGACACTTAATAATCACTTTAAGCTGAAGCATACAGCCAGGGGCAAAATTAAAGGGGCATTCAATAATTTGAAGGACACTGGATTAAGGCGCATTTAGTTAACCAATCTTGGGAAATATGTACTCTTTACTTGCCTAAGTATTTCCCTGCAATACAGGCAAAGAAAGATTGCGGAAATGTAGAGCAACTGAATGAATGGGCAACAATACATTCTCGGAGTTGCAGCAACGTCCTATGTAATTAATTAATTACGAAAATTCAGTGTCGCCAACTTAAATGGGCCCGTGAGGCTTAATAATATCATTATAATTATGTATTGCTATTTAATACTAAAAACAAAAATCATCGATCGTTTGAAATCATTACATTTTTAGGGTTTACTCTGTCAATGCAGTTTCAGCACCCACCGCCGAAAAATGTACGCTTTGAAAAGGCTGAAACATTTTTGTGTTTAGAAGAGACTTAACACAATGGCGTCGCCCGGGTTTTTATTTTGTAATTTGGAATTAACTTAGGAAGGATTTTCGATTTTCAAACTCTAGGGCCTTGTATAATACGTAGGCCTACATAGAACTTGAAATGAGGAAGAACGACTTATCACACTCAAACTATTCCCTCAGAAAACGCTAGATATAGCTTTCTATGGCTCATAGAGGATTTCGAATGTTGCATTCCGTTGCTTCTACACACCATGCCTGGGAGGGGTTGAAATAAAAGAGAAATGCAGTATCACTTTCATACTTTCCTCCCCTAAAACCCGGGACATAATATACTGCGAGCATAGGACTGAAAATGTACCATCCCATGCTTAGGGCCTATGATAAACATCCCTATTTCTCAACTAATACAAAGCCTACAAATTATCAGCGGAAAGGATTATTTACAGACTTTTGATATAGCATACTCACACACTTAAGTTGTCCCTCTTATTCTACATCAAAATGTGAAGTGAGTAAATATTTCTTATGTCGAGGGTAGAGAAAGTTATGTGACTACATCACACTGTGCTTTATTTTCGTGGATTTCATTTTCAGTAATTATTTTCGCCAATATATTACATCGATGGAATCATAATTCGTTAAAGTCACCGCCGTCTCGAGAATTACACTGCCTGTCCTATGCTTTATTTTAACATGGAGTTTAGAGAATTGCTCAATTGCCTAATTTCTCCAGTAGAGGCGACACAGTTCACACCCAGATTGCAGCAATCACTGCCACCTATACAACCGCCGTCTCGAGAATACACGAGTAATAGAGTCTAGAAGGCATTGCCCTATACATTACCGTACATTGCTTCTATGCGTTTGCTGCGTCAAAATAAGCACTAAACAGACACAGATACTTGTGTTATTTGTTTGTAACATAATATTATTCCAGTATATGACACTTACCTTGAAATGGAATTTTGGAGCAATAATTAAAATAAATATAAATTAATTAGACGCATTGATAGTAAATTTTATAATTATTATTTTACAAAATTTTATACATAGCAATTAAGTACCGGTACCTAGAATAATACAAGTTTAAACATTCAGCACTACATAATCAACAATGTCGTAGCAAAAAACAAGAAGCAATCTGGGTGTGAAAGGTGCTGCCATCTGTAATGTCGCCGAGTACGCAAAATTAGCCGTATAGGACAGGCAGTGTATACACGAATAATACAGTTTTGAAGGCAGTGGTTAAAGTCCAGCATTAGGCTATATAGTTGCCAAGGCCCTATGTAATCACAGTAAACAATTCACTGTTGTCATGTGAACTGAACTGAAGTGTCTGTCTGTCTGTCTGTCCGCGATGCCCAGCGAAATATACTGAACGCAGAGATCTGAAATTTTAAACATAGATGGACTAAAGGGTCGGACAGTGCACCTCGAAGCCGGAATTTTAATTTTAGCTTTCCTTCGCAAGTTATGAGTGAAAAACGGGCAGAAAACGTGCATTTTTTGCGTTTTCGAAGCATCAGTTTTCAGTAATATATTTCAATGTCAAATCAATTACAGTTGGCTTTGGCTATTTTTGTCATACCTTGGAAATGAAACTTTCGCGATCGCTTGAATGTTGTAGCTCACGCTGGTCAATTCATTTGTTTTTAATGTCAAGGCACGCAGACATATGAAATTTTCAACCTACACCGAAGAGGATTATTATTATTATTATTATTATTATTATTATTATTATTATTATTATTATTATTATTATTATTATAAGTGGGATAACCAATATAGGCCTAAATATGGTCAAACGTTGTTCGATTTGGACGAAACTCACTATACAGGGGTTTTCTGGGCCAAGGACCTCGAATCTGAGGTCGCTTATACCAGGCGACGCTATCTAATCGTGGTATGTAGTGCACGTGATTTAGGTGTTAATAAATATAATGATTTAGGCCTAACTTTTATGCTCTTAATTTTTAATTTATGAAATAATTATCGCGGGAAATCGCTTGATTTTGTAAGTCCATCCTGGACGATTCATTTGTTAAGAATATCAAGGCCCGCAGACGTATGAAATTTTCAACATAGACGGAAGAGGGATATTCAATATAGGCCTAAATATGGTCAGACCTTGTTCGATTTGGACGAAACTCACTATACAGGGGTTTTCTGGGCCAAGGACCTCGAATCTGAGGTCGCTTTTACCAGGCGACGCTATCAAATCGTGGTATGTAATTCACGTGATTTAGGTGCTAATAAACATAATGATTTAACTAATACGCTCATTTTTTATTTTTGAAATAATTATCGCGGGCGAAGCCGCGGGCACATGCTAGTAACTTATAAAATGTTGTTCTTTTAAAATTAGGTAGGTCGGAATCCTCGTTGACAGCACAAAGAAGTTTATCCACAGTTGGAGGTATGTTATCAAAAAAAAGAATTGATGAACTTTTGCTCGAATAGCATTTTTTACAAAGTCATCAATGTTATCTAAAACACTACGCGGTTTTTGAGCCTTTCTTGGAGGAGTTTTCACTACACCAGAGTCTCTGTATTCACTACGCACTTTCCAGATACTTCTGGTAGATATTCCGGTGAATTCAGATGTCAATTTAGAACGTCCTCAATTCTAAGTGCTGGATTATTTTCAAATCCATTAAACACATTCAATATAATTTCCTTCTGCCCATTTCGAAAAGATTTACCTCTTTTATTTTTAACTATGCCTCTCGGGCCTGGTTGAATTTCAGTCATTATGTTTAATGCTTCTCGCAGACTCTGTTATCTATATATTAATAAAAGGAAGTGTCTGTCTGTCTGTCTGTCTGTCCGCGATGCCCAGCGAAATCTACTGAACGCAGAGATCTGAAATTTTATACATAGGCGGACTAAAGGGTCGGAATGTGCACCTCGAAGCCGGAATTTTAATTTTCGCTTTCGTTCGTGAGTTATGAGTGAAAAACGGGCAAAAAACGTGTATTTATTGCGTTTTCGAAGCATGAGTTTTCAGTAATACAAATCAATTATAACTTACTAGGCTTTGACTATTTTTGTCATTCCTTCGACATAAAAGCATCGCGATCTCTTGAATGTTGTAGCTCACGCTGGTCGATTCATTTGTTTTTAATGTCAAGGCACGCAAACATAATATGAAATTTTCAACCTACACCGAAGAGGATTATTATTATTATTATTATTATTATTATTATTATTATTATTATTATTATAGGGATAATCAATATTAGCCTAAATATGGTCAAACGTTGTTCGATTTGGACGAATCTCACTATACAGGGATTTTCTGGGCCCAGGAACTCGAATCTGAGGTCGCTTTTACCAGGGGACGCTATCGAATCGTGATATGTAGTCCACATGATTTAGGTGTTAATAAATATAATGATTTAACTATTATGCTCTTAATTTTTAATTTTTGAAATAATTATCGCGGGCGAAGCCGCAGGCACATGCTATCTTAAAATAATAAAAGGACGTGTTTGTCTGTCTGTCCACGATGCCCAGCGAAATCTACTGAACGCAGAGATCTGAAATTTTAAACATTGGTGGGCTGAAAGGTGGGCGAATGCGCATCGAAGCCGGATTTTAAATTTTAGCTTTCGTTCGCGAGTTGTGAGTGAAAAACTGGCAGAAAACGTGATTTTAGCGCTGTCGAAGCATCAGATTTCAGTAATACATTTCAATGTCAAATCAATTGCAGTTGGCTTTGGCTATTTTTGTCATACCGTGGTAATAAAAGCATCGCGATCGCTAGAATGTTGTAAGCCCACGCTGGTCGATTCATTTGTTTATAATGTCAAGGCCCGTAGACATATGAAATTTTAAACCTACACGGAAGAGGGATAATCAACATAGACCTAAATATGGTTAAACATCGTTCGATTTGGACGAAACTCACTATACAGGGGTTTTCTGGGCCAAGGACCTCGAATCTGAGATCGCTTTTACCAGGCGACGCTATCTAATTGTGACATGTAGTCGACGTGATTTAGGTGTTAATGAATATAATGATTTAACTATTATGCTCTAACTTTATGCTCTTTTTTTTATCGCGGGCGAAGCCGCGGGCACATGCTAGTAAATTATAAACGCCACGTTTCGCTGTTCACTGAAATTTGTATGTTTACATTATTCACAACAATGACTCTCGCAAACTGGAGGGTTATATCACGAATTATTGAAACATTTGCAATAAGTTGATATTGTTATCTTAATAATTTTGGTCACATTTTATGAGCTTTTTTACTGTTATAAAAATCAAATCTAATACCGCACTATATTGTCTTGGGAAAAGGTAATCTACGCCACTTTCACCTTTTCCCCCAACCTATACGATGTAAACTGCGCCACCGACATAAGTAAACTGCGCCACTGACATTTAAATGACGTCACCGTCATACTAACACTAACATTTTCCTTCCCACTTCTCCAGACTTAGGACATGCTTTGAAATTGCATAGGTGTGGTTAGAAATGTTAGGCTTAGTAGCTTTGTCATTTTAAAAAATGTTAAAAACAATACCCTAATTTATTTTGTATGAACGCTTCGTCTCTTATAAAATTGTTAAGAACATTATCTAATTTTTTTGCATGAGCACTTTGTTCTCATATGACGCCTTCTTAATAAAGTCAAAACGGGATATTTCATTGTTTATATAGGGCCTACTGTTCACTCCACTTGAGTAGACGAGAATACTTGTCATTTATTTTAGCTGTTCTTCTTACAGGTATCCCTTGTTCAATACTCCTCAGTTTTACGTAGGCACTTGTTTGGAACTGGAGAAGTGCATTTAACATAAATGGGAAAAGCGTTGTAAAACATCGAATTATATTTTGCGTGAAATGATTCTACTGCATTAGTCGTTTCTTTGCATTCTGTGGAATGTTCTTTCGCCCATACTGAGGGTGGAACCGAGGACTTTGGAGATACATAGTTATCAAGCACATAGTCACATAATTTAGTGACTTTATCGTTTTCAGGCAGAAACGAACATTCACATATTAGATCTAACTTTTGTTTGCCTATAACTACTGCCGCAGGAGCAGTTTACATCTCTCAATTTCATTCCTTTTCAAGTTAGGTGTCAACCGTGGCGCAGATTACATACACCCATTGTGTTGTAGCATGATATGTGCTGCGGTTCAAATCACGTACATTTGTTTACACGGACTTGCATTCTCAAAATGAATGGATAATACACACTTTCGATTTGGTTTGGTTGCAAGATTCACACTTTTTTTTTTATGAAAACACGTTACTGTGAATATGTCACACTTCAATTTTTAAATCTTTTTTATGTAAACAATTGACAACAGAACTCTCTAACTGTGCCTCATTTCACATTTCCGACTTTTCCCGTGGATTTTCCAAAAATTTTCTTTCATACAAACCTTGTCCTGACAATCACGAACACAACAAAAAAGAAATCAGCCAAATCGGTCGAGCCGTTCTCAAGTGATGCGGCAAAATATATTTTGAAAATTCATTTTTATTAATATAGATTTGGGACAACATTATACCAGTGTGTCCGGCTTAAACGTATAACATTTCATTATTTTATTACTTGACAAGTATTGATGATATTCACAATCTGTTTGCTTCTACGGGTAGAGTAACTCAAAATGTTTTTTTAATAACCTAATAAACCTCGATATGAGCAGCATTAGTGGCACGGCAGACGTCCAATCTGTATTCCACCTCTCTCCATGTGTTTTGCAGCATTGCAGGTGTAACATTTGCGATGGCGCAGATCTGGTAGATCACGAACTGGTGTCTGGTAAACTTGATTCTTGACGAACCCCCACAGAAAAAATTCGAGTGGCGTAATGTTTGGGCTTCTAGGGGGGCCAAGCAATCGAAGGACCCAGTCCAGCGTTGAGGGAACTCATTATCCAAGAACTCTCTCACAATATCCGCATAATGGCATGGAAGATCACGTTAGGATCACTAGGTATGTTCTTGCATTAACAGTAGGCTCCGCGAAAAAGAATGGGCCTATGATTCTGTCCATCAGTGCACACCACACATTGAGTTTTGGGGGAGTTTCGTTCATACTCTACCACTGTGTGGGGATGTTCCGTCCCCCATATGCGGCAATTGTGTTTGTTAACCTTTCCGGAAGTGTAGAATGTAGCCTCGTCCGAGAAACAAACTATATCGAGGAATGCCTCATTTTCATCAATTTCTGCCAGAATTGTCTCAGCAAATGCCCTCCGTCGCTGCTTGTCTTCAGGATTGATTTGGTGACGAAGTTAAAGTTTGTACGCCCGTAGGCGCAACCTTTTATGGACGACATCGTGTACTGTCGAACGAGGTAAATTACCTCCCTACTTGCTCGTTGGATGGATTACGTTAAACAATACTTGTCAAGTAATAAGATAATGAAATGTTATACGTTTAAGCCGGACACACTGTATAACAAATTACCATATAAACTTCAATAAATGTCCCCAAATTTGTTTTCTGAAAAAAACTATATTCTTAGCTTTAAAAAATCCTTTTTTATAATGTTAAAGAATACTTAGAATCAGATATACAAATAGAATAGAGCAACTTAGCGTAAGTAATTACATGTGTAATCTGTAAGTAGCCTATATGTTGTTCATTTAGTGTCACTTGGGTTATGGCATTAGTATAACTTAGAATAATAATTTTGACTAATGTACTGTCTGGCTGCGAGCTGAAGGCCGAGCTAGCGTTCCCCCACTACCTTACCATGCGCTTGCATTTACTGTCTATGTCTTTCCCCCACTATGCCACCAGCTCGGCCTTCAGCTCACAGTCAGACAGTAATTAAGTTTGTAAGATTGTAAATATTCATGGCTTAGGTTCTTAGAGATGTGTATTAATGTAAATAGCTAACGTGACCGATTGCAGTTGGTATTGCCTAAAAGTGTTACAAATATCAAATATATTTTAATTTCTAAACATTTCAACGTAATATTAATTTAACGTAACTCTTGACAATGAAACGAATAATTATACTCAAATATCACACTTAACTAGCAAGGAATAAAATAGTTTAAAACATAAGAATCTGGGCCCTAGTAATAAATGTTGTATTGAATACGCGCGATTTTGTCGGTTAGACGTACATAATGAAAAGAGAAGTCACGGGTAAAACCGTTCGTATTGATAAAAATAAATTATTTGGATATTAATAAATTTCATCTTTTCTTATTGGGGTAAATATTATAGAGTAAATTTTAAGGCTTTATGTCCACCTTATACCCTCAAAAAATTTTATGTAACCATATACCAACAAAATAATATTTTGGGATTGCTACGAAAAGATTTTTACAATATTTTTTGCACACACTTTTTATTAAGTGCCAGTATGGTACTTTATGAGATTGTGTGGGGGACGAAAAATGTCTGTCCGTCCGTCCGTCCGTGTGTCTGTACGCGCTCTAACTCAAATACGCTTTATCGAATTTTAATGAAACATGGTATACGCGTTTATAATGTCCATGGGAAGACCCCTATTGAAATTGGACCAATTCGGTTCACCGGTACCGGAGTAAAACCCAATTTAGTGTATATTTTAAAGGCGCCATAACTCACATACGCTTTATCGGATTTTCATGAAACTTGGAATACCTATTTATAATGTCCATGGGAAGATGTCTGTTGATATTGGACCAAATCGGTTGGCCGGTACCGGAATAATACCCAATTTAGTGCCCTTTTATGGTATCATATAAGAAAAGGCGCGGTAACTCAAATACGCTTTATCGGATTTTCATGAAACTTCGTATACTTATTTATAACAATCATGTCAATAAGCCTATTGAATTTGGACCTAATCGGTTGTCCAGTACCGAAATAAAGAGTAATTATCAGTTAAATTTATTATAATATTTTGGTTCATTTCGAAGCATTTTGATTGGCTCGCGGCCAACCAATCAGCGGGCGAGTCCCGTAACTAAGGTAAATAAAGGGGAATTCTGGAACAAGCCTTCAATTCCTGTCGAAACCTTCTTTAGTAAAGGAGGGTAAAAAGAAGGCACCTTCTTCAAATGCAAAACCAAATTCTCGGTTCTTTCTTATAGCGTCATCAATTAATGACAGCTTATAAAGCTTCCTTCAGTTGCCATGGACAGTTGATATCTACATGAAAAACAAATGTTCCCATATGTACGATTATAGATGAAATGCTGTTGTATAATGACTAATTATTTTGCTAAAATTGATTACAATTAGATTAAAGCATTGAATTTTACTTCAGCCTATGTCAGATTTATAATCCCTGACCTCTTAATAAATAAAAACATTAACTTCTGAGAATTTGCATAAGTTGGTACGCTGCTTTAGTGAGGGCCAAATTCGCATTTATGACTCGAATATCGCGAATATTATGTTACCAATGAATGAAATTATTCTATATTGTAACATAAGAAAACTAGAAGGCTCGAAATATAGCCTAATTTCGAAATACGGTGATTTTTCTTTTCTGTGAGCTACGACGAGATAGTATTCTTTGGTATTGGACACTCAAAAGTCGCAGTGTGGTTTGGTCTTGGGGTAAGATGCTTGTCTAGTAATCAAGAGATATCACGTTCGAGTCCACCCTGAAGTAAATTTTTTTATTATTATTATCAATTGTGTTAAATTGAGCCTATTCCATTCTTGTGTCCTATTTTGTCAATGTGCTTAAATAAGTATTACATTTTTCTTTTAAAAAAACTGGGAATTCATTGTCTTTCATTGACCTACATCATTCCTAAATAATAACATAAGCCTATAAATGTTATTTCACGAACAGAAACTAGCTTTAAAGTTATTGCGTTGCGTTAAAATTGCATAAGCCTATACTCAGAACAAAACTGCATACCGCTAGGTGGAACTATCCTCTTCTTATTGGCTTACTGTACTATTTCATTGTCAATGCATTTTGTAAAATGTTTACATATTTTAAGAATTAGTATATCAGTGTATACCAATATGAATTAAGGTTAAGAATCAAACTTTAGACCTTTGTTCTTCCGTAAGCCCTGCTTAATGAATCGATCTGGAGTTTAACTCAGAGATCTATTTAAAAATAAAAAATAAAAAAAAATAAAAATAATAAAAAAAACTTATTTTCTGTATATCATAACTGCAATTATTACTGATTAAAGAAGCATACTGGCACTTTGTTATATCAGTTTACCTGATTTTATTTTCTATCTTATTTAAGCTAGATTAGTATAATATATGCGCTAGACAGGTTAAACATATCACAGGTAGCCAAAACAATGAAATTAGAAGTTTTTTTGACCTTTTTACGATTACATGAATTGCATTTATAAATAACATTTGTTCAGAATGTACAACATTAGTTTAACCTATCAATAAAATATTATTTATTTTTTATTTATAAATAAGTTCCATAAAACATGACAAATATCGGACTGAATTTTAATATTCGGAAAATGTAATTGATCGATGATTAAATGTTTAATCGAATAATCGAGCCGATTAATCGATTAATCGGTACAGCCCTATTTTAAACATAAAAACAGAACGTAACAAAATGTTAAGCAAGTAAGGTTACTATTCGACAAGAAATAGTTACATAATTGAAAAAATGTCCACCTTAAACTTTTGTCGTAGCACTTATCTGGGACCACTTATATAAAATAACACAGAAGATACAAGCACTCATTAAAAACAATTTGTTGTCCCAGATGCGTCCTACTAGAACCTACTAAGATATTGACCCATAGTAAGACTGGGAATTGCTCTCCTGTGCGACGTGGTAGATATAAGGTTTGTTCGCAAAGCAGTCAGAAACCAGGAACAAATCGTTCGCGCATGCGCTCTTTCTCCACACGCGTTCGCAAAGCGAGAATCCGTGATTCTGATTTTAATCTTCTGTTCGCAAAGCTCTCACGGACAGTTTCTGTACTATAAGAAAAATTTGCATGCTCTACCATGAATTGTTATCAGAGACATGCGCAGTAACCTATTTTCACGCGCCTGACTCCTCCCTCCAAATCCTTGCTCCAGATTTATAAGCATAGGCTACTTATATGTATGAATAATGGAAGATAATTAAAAGTTTCCCAAAATATAGTTTATATTGCATGTATATTGCATGTATAACATGTTAAAGGGAAATATATATTTTATTTGCATTACATATCGATTAAACGCAGAAACTATCGATTCCAAATTCTTCTAACCGTTCGCAAAGTGCAAATCACGGGTAAGTTACAGACTGGACATGCACAGTACAACCAATTCTCAAGCAGTCACGAATTTGCTTTGCGAACAAACCTATTATGTTTTTGGGTGATGACTTGAAACATGGAATTCTTCTGTCTGGTTTTGAATCCAGGATTTGTGGAGGCTTCTCGAATTGTTTAGTTTTTGCTATGTTGGCAGACAGCGAGTAGAGATACGGCAACAGATTACATGGATTCAGAAAAAGTTACATTTTATTAACGTAAAAGAAAGCCGTCTCAGTTTCGGCATTAGCAGCTCTACCATTAACACTAAGAAACTGATACAGTATCCCAAGAATAAGATATAGAAAGATATTTCAAGATGAGGCATGGCGAGTGGGAAGAAGTCTTCTTTTGCCATGGCCTTCTTATTCCAGCTCCTCAACTGAAATCCACGTTCAATGAGAATGGCCATGACTTTGTTGTAAGCCTCTAAGAAAATGCTTCCTTTCTTGAAAACTGAACATACATGGAGAGAAAAAACGTTGTTTTCTTCGAGAGTGCATATAAATTCGGCATCATTGGCCTCGTTAAGATATTCAACCCCATAAAAAGAGTCCAGTACTGTTGCACGCCTTAGATTCTGTTCTTTATTTGGAAAGCATTCTTCAAGCAGGTGACAATATTTGAATTTGTCGAACAAGGCCTTTTCTGTTGGGTTATCAGTGTCAGAGAAAATATTTTGTATGCCCGGGAACATCATTACGTCCAAATCAGAGTTTAGAATATCTTCTACGTTCTTGAAAGGTTTTTCTGAACCAGGGTCAATCAGATAACTGGTGAAGTATATCTGGAATACAGTGCTGATAGCAAAGCAGTAATACACCCAAGCGAGCGTAAGTATTCTCAAGTGTATGCCGTGAGGAGCATTGGGAACAGAAACATTCATAGCTATTGCCCACAGATTCAATGCGATGTTGGATACTTTGTTGTAATGGCTTTTGTTGCTAAATTTTGCTGTCCACAACATTATTACAGATACTAGAAATGCAGCAACAGAAATTCCTATGTACAGTGTGGGAGAGAAGACTCTGCTAATACTGTACAAACGGGAAAGTTGAACAGGGCAAGGGACGTACCACTCGTAATGAGCATCTGAAATACTTAAAGAGCAATCTAAAATATTGCACAAAAACGCACTAATTGTTAAGCCGTACGCCGTAGTATCACCGTCACCAAACATTACGAGTTTAGTACCTGAATGGTACATTTCATATATGTTGTTGATATGGGGCACTTTTTCGATACTCACGCTGAAATTGAGAGAAGCAAATATGATTTTGTTAACTTGTTTCTCTGCTTCAGATGGTAAAATCGTGATAACTTTAAGAGAACATCCCAGGAAGTTTCCGGGAACTTTATTTGGGAAGAAGTCTCCTCCTGTGATGATATCAACTTCATCGACATAGCCACAGTTTTCAGCTGATGTGTAAGGAAAACCAGTGTAAACTTGTATTCCCATTTCTGTCTTCAAAAGAACATCAGCGTTGTAGATCCTACAAGTATGCCACATTGCTTGAAAAACGGCAAGTGCTGTGCCCTTGGCATCTTCCACCGATGAAGCGATCACCACCAGATACAGCGCTCTTGGATTCCATTCTCCGGTTTCCATCAGCCGAAGACATTGTTCCTCAGCGTCCTCTTTCTCTGTCGCCACGGATATGTAGCTTGCTGGAATATCTCTCCTGAGCGGATCAATTGTGTTTTCTGTGTTGATGACTTGAACAGGGAAGTCCAGAGACGTTATTATGGCTTGCAAGAGTTCTTCTTGTGCGCCAGAACTTGCGACTTGACAAACGCGTTCGTTGTTAAAGTACTTGTGAGCGATGTCGCTTACAGCCTCTGAAAGTTGGTCCTGATGGGCAGTGGCTGGCCATGTTAGCCACATCACTACAACCAGCGCGGCTGCCATGATGCCTTGTTCACAATGTCCTGAGTGAAAAGAATCAACTGTGACTACAACAATAATTTAGACCAAATTTGCAACAACAAAAAATTATTTATATTGAAGGCAGAATATGAACCAAAGCTTTGTCTGATAAAAACCAAATGATGTTAAATGCTGGAAAATAACACAGGTAAAATATTTCGGTATTATTCAATAATACCCTGTATATGACAGTTCAAGCTCCAAGTAGATTGTAGATTGGGCATCTTAACTTATGCTGACGATGTTGTTTTAATTCAAGAAAATTAACATAGTTTACAGAATGCATTATAGGCCTATATCTATATTAATAAAAAGGAAGTGTCTGTCCTCCGTCTGTCCTCCGTCTGTCTGTCCGCGATGCCCAGCGAAATCTACTCAACGCAGAGATCTGAAATTTTATACATAGGCGGACTAAAGGGTCGGAATGCGCACCTCGAAGCCGGAATTTTAATTTTCGCTTTCGTTCGTGAGTTATGAGTGAAAAACGGGCAAAAAACGTGTATTTTTTGCGTTTTCGAAGCATGAGTTTTCAGTAATACGAATCAATTACACTAGGCTTTGGCTATTTTTGTCAGACCTTCGACATAAAAGCATCGCGATCTCTTGAATGTTGTAGCTCACGCTGGTCGATTCATTTGTTTTTAATGTCAAGGCACGCAAACATAATATGAAATTTTCAACCTACACCGAAGAGGATTATTATTATTATTATTATTATTATTATTATTATTATTATTATTATTATTATCCACCTATTGTTATGAATTTAATAAGCCAAGTGAGCGAAGGTACTCAGTTCCCTACAGAAAGTTTATGCTATCACAAAGGTGACTATTATAAACTATACAACACATTAGCTGCATCTGACTGGTCCACAGTGTACAATCAAAAATCACCTGACACTGCTGTCGAAAATCTTGCATACTTAGTTAGTGATGCAATTAATAAGTCAATCCCTAAAACATTTGTTGTTAAATCAAAATATCCGGCTTGGTTTTCAAGAGAGCTCAAATTATATATAAGGAAAAAGAAACATTATCATCGACTTTTTAAAAAACACTCGACTGATTTTTATTATCAATGTTTTTCAGATTACCGAAGATTAGTAAAAGTAACTATGAAAATTGATAGACAAAAATGGTACAAATCAATCGATCAAGATTTAAAGTCAAACCCTACTAAATTCTGGAGTTATGTTTCGAAGTTACGAAATAAAAATGATCCCGTATTGCACGTTAAAATGAACAATACCATTGTTTCAGAACCATCAAAGCTAGTGAATATCTTCGCAGATCATTTTGAGTTTATAAACAAGCCCACTAATGCAGTACCGGGGCCCTATGCTCAAACTGTCACATCTGAATGCCTACATGTTCCAACCATCATAAATTCTGATGTCGTGGTAGCTATTCAACATTTGAAACCATCTAAGAGTTCGGGACTCGACCAGATACCAAGCTTTATTGTTAAGGGGTGTGCCCCAATACTGACACCCGTTCTTACATATGTGTATAACCTTTCGCTAGAAACAGAAACTTTTCCAGAAATGTGGAAAATTTCTGCTATCAGACCGGTACATAAGAAAGGCAAAAGCAAAGAAATGGCGAACTTTAGGCCCATAGCCATACTAAATACATTTTCAAAAATTTTTTGAAACCATCATTCATAAACATGTCTCTTTCTTCAGTAAAAATAAACTAAATGATTTTCAGCATGGTTTTACCAAGAGCATGTCTACAGCAACTAATATTATCACTTTTCTCAATGACATATTTAAAGGAAATTGCTCACAATCGCAATCAGACGCCATATTTTTTTACCTGAGCAGAGCATTTGATGTAGTTAATCACGATCTTCTTGTTAAAAAGTTGAGTAATTTAGGTCTACATAACAAGTATGTCAATTGGTTTTCAAGTTATTTAAGAAACAGATCTGCTAGGGTTAGAATATCTAATTATCTTTCTGAGCCTTTTTACATACCAGATGGTGTACCCCAGGGGTCAGTATTGGGTCCCTTCTTGTTCTTAGTTTTCATAAATGACTTAGCTAACAAACTAGCATGTGAGAAAATAGCATACGCTGACGACCTATGTATATGGAATAAAATATCTACGGCTTCGGACTGCAAACTATTGCAATGGAATATTGATTGCATAAATCAATGGTGCAGCTCAAATTTTATGCTGATTAACACCAGTAAGACCCAGAGTATGATATTTAGCAGGAAAACTAATCAAATAATATATAACTATCGTCTTGGCCAAAATATAATAGCACGTTCAGAAAATATAAAATATCTGGGTGTGTACTTAGACTCAAAATTATACTTAAAGGTCCACATTGACCATATTTTCACACAGGCTTTAAAAACTCTTGGACTAGTTCGATTAATTTCTCA
The DNA here is from genome assembly GCA_964059195.1 of Ectobius pallidus. Classification (NCBI taxonomy): domain Eukaryota; kingdom Metazoa; phylum Arthropoda; class Insecta; order Blattodea; family Ectobiidae; genus Ectobius; species Ectobius pallidus. The sequence goes on from CAXKWD010000006.1 coordinate 6,394,009, forward strand.
TAATTTAAAAAGCATAGAGTCACTAATTACTCTTTACAAATCTTTAATTCGTAGTGGCTTAGAATATTGCAGTGTTGCATATAATAGCATTACTGTATCTGACAGTAATAAGCTGGAACGAATACAAAGAAAATTTGTTTCCCTTATACGTAGTAAATTTAACAGAAATCTGGACTACGATGAAATACTTAAGCTATTAAACCTGGAAACATTATATAATTGGCGTATTTCAGCAGATGCTAATTTCATAGCTAAAGTCTTTCGTGGGGAAATACATTGCAAATCAATTTTAGATAGCATAGGGCTCTCTGTCCCCTATGCACGAGGAACAAGAAATCGAACAATTTTTGCTGTACAACAGCCATATGCAATCCCTTCTAACAGAATGGCTATCGCTTGCAATGCCCTATTTAAAAATTCTGATATATTCCACATGCAATGATTATTATTATTATTATTATTATTATTATTATTATTATTATTATTATTATTATTTTGTTGTACAACAACCTTACACAGTTTCTTGTTTCATATTGGCCATTGTTTTTAATACGATGTTCAGAAATTCAGATATATTCCACCAGCAGTGATTCCAAAATGCTAAAATATTTTTAAATATAAGTGTCTGACCTAGTTTCCTTAAACCAGAATGGTTTCATATCAAATCTGTAACATATGAACAGAGACATTCCACCACTTGGAATGTGATGACTAGTCTAAACATGCTGACCTCACAAAATTGATCAATGAGGCTTACAAAGCTGACTAGACATACTTACAAGTCATATGTCTTATTATGAATCGTTATGTAATAATGTTATTCCTGTTTGAATGTCTTCTATTATTATTGTATATCATCATCATTGTTATTCATCATCATCAATATCATCATTCCTGTATCATCAATCAATATTATATAAGAAGCCTACTGTTTAAAATTTGTAAAAATTGTATGTAGCTTCTCTAAATAAATAATTGAAATTGAAATTGAAATTGAAATTATTATTATTATAGGGATAATCAATATTAACCTAAATATGGTCAAACGTTGTTCGATTTGGACGAAACTCACTATACAGGGGTTTTCTGGGCCAAGCAACTCGAATCTGAGGTCGCTTTTACCAGGTGACGCTATCTAATCGTGATATGTAGTCCACATGATTTAGGTGTGAATATAATGATTTAACTATTATGCTCTTAATTTTTAATTTTTGAAATAATTATCGCGGCAAAGCCGCGGGCACATGTTATCTTATAATAATAAAAGGACGTGTTTGTCTGTCTGTCCACGATGCCCAGCGAAATCTACTGAACGCAGAGATCTGAAATTTTAAACATAGGTGGGCTGAAAGGTGGGCGAATGCGCATCGAAGCCGGATTTTTAATTTTAGTTTTCGTTCGCGAGTTGTGAGTGAAGAACTGGCAGAAAACGTGATTTTAGCGATTTATGTATAGCGTAGAGCTTTATCACTGGTACTCACTACTAAATTGCGGTATTTTGTTACCTGTTGGAGCGCTTTCAACCGCATGGAGCGGCCATCTTTTAGCGCTGTCGAAGCATCAGATTTCAGTAATACATTTGAATGTCAAATCAATTGCAGTTGGCTTTGGCTATTTTTGTCATACCATGGTAATAAAAGCATCGCGATCGCTAGAATGTTGTAAGCCCACGCTGGTCAATTCATTTGTTTAGAATGTCAAGGCCCGTAGACATATGAAATTTTCAACCTACACGGAAGAGGGATAATCAACATAGACCTAAATATGGTTAAACATCGTTCGATTTGGACGAAACTCACTATACAGGGATTTTCTGGGCCAAGGAACTCGAATCTGAGATCGCTTTTACCAGGCGACGATATCTAACCGTGACATGTAGTCCACGTGATTTAGGTGTTAATAAATATAATGATTTTACTATTATGCTCTTAATTTTTAATTCTTGAAATAATTATCGCGGGCGATCGCTTGAGTTTGTAAGTCCATCCTGGACGATTCATTTGTTTAGAATATCAAGGCCCGTAGACATATGAAATTTTCAACCTACACGGAAGAGGGATAATCAATATAGGCCTAAATATGGTTAAACATTGTCGATTTTGACGAAACTCACTGTACAGGGGTATTCTGGGCCAAGGAACTCGAATCTGAGGTCGCTTTTACCAGGCGACGCTATCTAATCGTGGTATGTAGCCCACGTGATTTAGGTGTTAATAAATATAATGATTTAACTATTATGCTCTTAATTTTAAATTTTTGAAATAATTATCGCGGGCGAAGCCGCGGGCACATGCTAGTATTAAATAAGGTATGCAAAGAGTATGATTTTAAAATATCTGAAGAAAAAACTAAAATAATAGCCTTTTGGGGAAATGAACAGGTAAGGTCAAAAATTGTGATTGATGATCAAATTTTACTACAAATATCAAGTGTCACTTATTTAGGATGTATTTTTAGTATAAATAGAAAAAAAGACATGGAGATAAATTTGAAAGTACCTAAATTCCAAATAATATGCGGAACGATTCGTAAAAACCTAAAAAATAAAACAGGGAAAGACATAAGATTAAAATTTTACAAAACTATGGCTGTCCCTATGCTGCTTTATGGATGCGAAACCTGGATAATGACTAAAAAGTTGGAAAGGAGAATACAGGCAGCAGAGATGAACTTTCTCAGAAGAACCAAAGGTTGTACAAAATTAGATAGAATGCATAATGCAGATATATGGACAGAATTAAATGTATATTCGGTAAATGATAAAATCAAAGAACATCGAGAAATTGAAGCAACATCTGGAAAGAATGGAACCAGCAGGATTGTCCAAAGCAGCATATGATTATGAACCAAAGGGTAAAAGGAATTTAGGAAGGCATACGAGAATATGGAAGGAGCAACTGTGAGGGCGGAATAGGCGTTGCCTAATCCGTGGAAGAAGAAGAAGAAAAACAAGAAAAAGAAGAAGAACCTCCAAGTATCTGATAATTTCGTGATCTTGTGAGCAAAGCTAGTTTCATAATTATCATACGAGTATCTTAATTCCATTAAAGGCAAGTTGTATAAGACTGTTTTTTACCATTATTAAATATTTAAGACTTGGGCTTTTAGATTCATACAAAAAAATCGGCTGACCGCGCAGTCAGTTGTTAGCTACTCCACGTAGTTGTTGTCTTCTGCGAGAGATGGCAGCTGATGGCGTACGGTGTTTCTAAGCATGGTCTTCGCAGTTTTCTTGAAAAAAATAGTTTTTTCTACAAGGCGAAATGAACTAAATTTAGTAATAACTTAGCATGTGCCCGCGGTTTCGCCCGCGATAATTATTTTAAAAATTAAAAATTAAGAGCATAAAAGTTAAATCATTATTTTTATTAACACCTAAATCACGTGAATTACATGCCACGATTAGATTGCGTCGCCTGGTAAAAGCGACCTCAGATTCGAGGTCCTTGGCCCAGAAAACCCCTCTATAGTGAGTTTCGTCCAAATCGAACAACGTATGACCATATTTAGTCATATATTGATTATCCCACTTATAATAATAATAATAATAATAATAATAACAATAATAATAATAATAATAATAATAATAATAATAATAATAATAATAATCCTCTTCGGTGTAGGTTGAAAATTTCATGTCTGCATGCCTTGACATTAAAAACAAATGAATCGACCAGCGTCAGCTACAACATTCAAGCGATCGCGATGGTTTCATGTCCAAGGTATGACAAAAATAGCCAAAGCCTACTGTAATTGATTTGTATTACTGAAAACTCATGCTTCGAAAACGCAAAAAAATACACGTTTTCTGCCCGTTTTTCACTCATAACTCACGAACTAAAGCAAAAAATAAAATTCCGGCTTCAAGGTGTATTTCCCGACCCTTCGGTCCACCCATGTTTAAAATTTCAGTTTTCTGCGTTCAGTGGATTTCGCTGGGCAGCGCGGACAGACAGACAGGCAGACAGACGGAGGAAGACAGACACTTCCTTTTATTAATATAGATAATAATAACTTAGAAATAATAATTAGTAATAATAAAGTTAACACGAATATAATTGATTTTATTTTAAATACAGGCTCTTTATTATGCAGTTTAATTTGCTGCTATAAAGGTTTCTAGGTCGTTCCATGTTCGATAACAATAATCGATACCACACCTTTATTGTGATGAAAATCTGTTTCGAAATGGATATCATTGTCGTACCGTTACACCACATTTAATACCTTTTATTAGTTAATTAAATAATAGTCCTGTGGAAAATACAACTATAAGCCTTATAAATTCACACGAGGCTACCATAGCCGCACCACTAGGGCCCTATTTCATAAAAAAATTATATGTGACAGGTATCAATAAATTGTTTTACAGGTTTACATTTTCACAGTTATTATGTTTTTCATAAAAGCTGACTTTACATAAATGTCATGACAATTTTGTAGATTTGTATGACAATTTTACATATTGTTTCTCAAAACTTTTGAGTTTACAGACAAAAGTCTGACAAATATGTCAAATCTTAGGATACCTACCATTTATAAAACATTAATTTTTGATGACATATTGACAAATTTACAAAAGATGTAGAATTGTCATTACAGAAGTGACAGGCAATCTTTCATATGCAGACCAAGTCAGTAGGTTATGTAAATGTATGGCATAACTTGGCAAACGTTTTTGTGATTTAAACTTTCTAGTTAATAATCTTGCTAAATTGTTTTGTTAATATTGAACACTAGCATGTGCCCGCGGCTTCGCCCGCGATAATTATTTCAAAAATTAAATATTAAGAGCATAATAGTTAAATCATTATATTTATTAACACCTAAATCACGTGGACAACATACCACGATTAGATAGCGTCGCCTGATAAACGCGACCTCAGATTCGAGTTCCTTGGCCCAGAAAACCCCTGTATAGTGAGTTTCGTCCAAATCGAACATTGTTTGACCATGTTTAGGCCTATATTGATTATCCCTCTTCCGTGTAGGTTGAAAATTTCAAGTGTCTGTGGGCCTTGGCATTCTGAACAAATGAATCGTCTAGGATGGACTTACAAAATCAAGCGATCGCCCGCGATAATTATTTCAAAAATTAAAAATTAAGAGCATAATAGTTAAATCATTATATTTATTAACACCTAAATCACGTGAACAACATACCACGATTTGATAGCGTCGCCTGGTAAAAGCTACTTCAGATTCGAGTTCCTTGGCCCAGAAAACCCCTGTATAGTGAGTTTCGTCCAAATAAAACAATGTTTGACCATATTTAGGGCTTACAACATTCAAGCGATCGCGAAAGTTTTATTTCCAAGGTATGACAAAATTAGCCAAAGCCAACTGTAATTGATTTGACATTGAAATGTGTAACTGAAATCTGATGTTTCGAAAACGCAAAAAAATGCATGTTTTTTGCCCATTTTTCACTCATAACTCACGAACGAAAGCGAAATTTAAAATTCCGGCTTGGAGGTGCATTTTCCGACCCTTCAATCCACCTATGTTTAAAATTTCAGATCTCTGCGTTCAGTAGATTTCGCTGGGCATCGCGGACAGACAGACAGAAGGAAAGACACACACTTTCTTTTATTAATATAAGACTAGTAGTAGTGAAAGTGATGAAGAAATAGACATGAGACCACAAAGGGTTTTTAGGCAACGGATTAACCTAACTTTCAATTTGAGTGACTTTGTATTTAAAGAGAAATATAATTCAATTATTTTCGACAGTAATAATTTAATCGACTGCTTAGGTATCACACTATATGAGCGCCATCTATAGTGTACTAAAGTAATCTTTAGGTTTGACATAAAATTCTCTCGTTTATGAAAAGGGTTCTTTTAGTCTGACAATTTACATTAATTTGCCTGTAATGTCAGGAAAAGTTGTAGTATTTATGAAAAATACAATTGTCATGACATATTGACAAATTTGTCAGATCTGACGTAATTGTAACATTGTAACATACAGTAACATCGCAGAAATGTCATAAGTAGGGTTTGGATGTTTATGACATGTCATATTTTATCCTGACCTCTGTTCTCGCCGCAAACACAAATTAAACATGAATTGCACATTTGTTATCCTAATAGGACAGTTTTTATTTTGCATATAAAGTCATATTTTGGTAATTTTCATGGTCTTGGTCATACTTTGGCCATATTTGTAATTTGTAATCAGTCATACAGGATCATAAACATCCGAACCCTAGTTATAAGGTTTGCTGAGTATTTAACGTAAATGCGAATTGTATAAACCGATATATTTACCTTTCTGAAGCGCACTTTTTGTAATAGAGTTGACCTAATCCTTTATTTCTGGCAGTACAAGAATTTTCAAATAAATGTTTATTTCTTCGAGGAGGTCTGCCTTGCGTTTGAGGTAATTTCCACTTAAATTTACTCAATAATGTAATAATAATGGCTTGTGTTTCGAATTATGTAATTTATGATGAATTAGTACTAATTTCTGCATCACTCTGAGTCAGACATTATCGTTTCGAAATCTGACAAAAGGTAATACTGAAAACAGAAGTTCAATTATATGAAGCACAAAAAGTCAACATAGGCAATTAGGGCTTATGTTCTCAAATATTCAAATTAGCATACACCTATATATATACCGTCACCCGAAAGGTTAAGCCAATTTGAAAAATCATTAAATATAAAATCCTAGAGTCTTATCTTCTAGCGGTATCTATAGATCTCTAAAACATGTATAATTACGAAAATACTTTTCTTTTACATCTGTTGAAAGTTTTTATAACCAGTCTCTTTTGGGTCTGTTCACCTCTTAGACCATCTATTTGTGTTATGAAATATTGAGTGATAATTGGTTAAAATTAGAAGCAATTTAGCAGTTCCTAATTTCATAAAATTACTCTCTATTTGGTGTTTGTATCTTCGTGTACAGATAATTGTGAGAAAAAGGAATATTAAATTTGTGGTTTTGAATGCCATACTTTTACGAGATATTAGTTATGTCAAAACAATAATGGATAGTTTCTAAAAACGATATTGCCACTAATTACGTCGATTACTCATTAAAGCAAAATAAGTCACTACAATGAAACCTCCGTATTTCTGGGCCCCAGTAGATTGCATTGTTTGTTTTTATACTTGTGCTCAGTATGTAAGAAACTATTGCTAGATTGCTGAACACAATGCAGTTAAACTGATGTGGGTGCCAGGACATAGGGGTTTCCTTGGCAATGAGAGGGCTGACGATTTGGCCAAAAAGGGGGCAGCTCTGCCCTTTGTGGGACCTGAGCCCTGCCTGGGACTGCCCTATGGTTCTATCCGAGGAGCGGTTCGGGAGTGGGCTAACAGGAAACACAACAAACATTGGGTAGCTGTGACAGGTCACAGACACTCTAAGATGACTATCAAAGAAGTCATCAAAGGCAGGACCAGAGAACTGCTTAAGATGGATAGATTCCTACTCAGCTGGGTTGTGGGATTTATGACTGGACACTGTCGGCTGCTGGGACACCTTCATAAGGTTGGCATAGCAGACGACTCGATGTGCAGGAGATGTCGAAAAGATGAAGAATCTGCTCTTCATCTTCTGTGTGATGTGAAATACTTGCGGCCATTAGGGCCAAGCATTTCAACTACTGGTTCATGCCAGCGGATGAACTGTCTAAGGTCTCAATCAAGAAGCTGGCACTCTTTATCAAAGAGTCTGGCCTTCTAAGGGACTAAAGCTAGGGGCAATAATGCCCACCCTTTCTCAAAATTAAAAAAAAAAAAAAAAAAAAAATTGCTAGATTACTTTTTCTTTCTTTCTTTTTCGAGAATCGACAGTAAAATGTTATCCGTAGCCTACTATGGAGAATTTCAAGTGTACAGGATGTTAATGAATACACCGAAATATTTACCTGTGTATAGAGGGGACATAGACAAGCAACTTTTATTAGCAGATTTTTGCTCTATGGATTCAATTTTACCTGTTGCAGCATAAAATCTCCCAGGGCATGGCCGCCACACTGACTTCTAACATTTGAAAAAGATGCAAACAAAGGAAATTCGTTGTTAACACTGTAATTACGAATAAAAAACTAATGCAATGGCGGCCAGTCATGTGATTAGTCTGTAAATTTTGCTGATTATGGAAACACTAAATTATGATATAGCTGTTGATGAATGATTAAGAATCAGGATTGTATCGATCACTAAGAAGGCATGAAGGCAATTTGATGAAAATTTTAACCCTATTTTGCTTAATTATTGACTAATGAGCACCAAATTGTAATGACTTTAATGCCCTGTAGCATACACATTTTACGTCATAGAGCAAAAATCTTCTAATAAAAGTTGCCTATCTATTTCCCCTCTGTACATAGGTAAGATATTTCAGTATTATTCGTTAAGATTCTGTATTTATTTAGATTGAAATTAGCACTAAATATTTCATGTGAATGTGGACAATTTGAAACATGTATTTCCTTACATCACAAAAGCCACAATAGTTTTGTTTCATTTGTAAAATAGTGATTATTATAAATTGTAACATACTTTATAGTATTCAATTTTAGTTATATGTATTATAAATTGTAATTTAGTTATATTTTTAACCCTTATATAGCTCTGGCGAGAGGTTCCCTGTAATAATAAAATCAGGTAAACTGATGTAACAAAGTGCCAGTATGTTTTTGTTTAATCAGTTATGATTGCAGTTATGATATGCAGAATAGAAAAAAAAGTCAATTTGGCCGGTTTCGGGATTTGAACCATGGAACTCCAGAATGTGAGGCCAAGACGTTACCATCTTAGCCACCTGGGTAAGTTTAACAATCTAGTTTGATAAGCGCATGTAAAGCAATAGTGTTGTCATAGCTAACTGTATTTTAATTGCCAAAGCCTTATAAGATCACAGTAAAACAATTGACTATGTTGTCACGATAACTGATGTGCATTTCATAAATTCTTTCGTATACGAATATTACCATAAAATAGGCACTAAATTGAGCATCACTCCGATATAGGACAACCGATTTTATCCAATATCATTAAACGTCTTCCCATGGACATTATAATGCCAGCTCACATACAGTGCGGGATTTCATATGTAGTCGTGCCGACTAAACTACATATGAAATCCGGCACAACTATATAAGATATCCCTCACTGTATGTGAGCTAAGCTAAACTAAGTTAGCTTAGCTCTTGGTCGACAACCGGCATAAATGTGTATACCAAGTTTCATAAAAATCCGGTAAAGCGTATTTGAGTTACCGCGTCTATAAAATAGACACTAAATTGACTTTTACTCCGGTACCGGTCTACCGATTTGGTCCAATGTCAGTAGAAGTCTCCCCATGTACATTATAAATGGGTATTCAAAGTTTCAGGAAAATCCAATTAAGCATATTTGAGTTATCGCGACTTCTTATATATTAACATAAAAGGCAATAAATTGGGTATTATTCCGGTACTGGCCAACCGATTTAGTCAAATATCAATAGACGTCTTCCCATGGACATTATAAATGCGTATACGAAGTTTCATAAAAATCAGATAAAGCGTATTTGAGTTATTGCGCCTTTAAAATAGACACTAAATTGGGTTTTACTCCGGTACCGGTCAACAGATTAGGTTCAAATTCAATTGGGAACTCCTCATGGACGTCATAAATGTGTATACCAAGTTTCATAGAAATCCTATACAGCGTATTTGAGTTATGGTGCCTTTCTAATATAATCTATTAAAATAGGCACTAAATTGGGCATTACTCCGGTACCGGTGAACCGATTTGGTTCAATATCAATAGGGTTCTTCCCATGGACATTATAAATGTGTTTTCCAAGTTTCATGAAAATCCGAAAAAGCGCATTTGAGTTATGGCGCGTACAGATACACGGACGGACGGAAAGACATTTTTCGTCCCCACACACAATCTGATAATACTGGCACTTAATAACAACGTGTATTGTGCTACACACATCTCTATGCTTTCTGATCCCTTTTTCATGAACCACAGCTTCACCTCTGTACTTTAGTCCTCACGGCGAAATATCCTTCATTTTTTTTTTATTTCCCAGACAGGGTTGGGCGAATAATTTATCTGTATGTGTTTTACACTGAAATACGTGATGTAAATCACAGTTTTAGTCACACGATATAACATATAATCCAATCTGATGTTGACAATAGAAACACTCTTCACTTTGTTATTTGTGGTGAATTCTATAAATGTTTTATTCATAAAGTATTCAGCGCAACTTCAAATTGAATTCAGTCACATTATTACCACAACTTACTGTATTTACTTTTACATTCTCGTTATTAGCAAATACGTAATATTAGTTATTATTATTATTATTATTTATTACATTTCTCCACATCACATATGGGTAGTAACAGGGCACGGGATGCACCAAGTGCCTCACAATAATATAAAGCATTTACATATAATTGTAATACAAGAGTTCAATTAATGTCTTCATTCTTGCGACAGGAATGATCGCACAATGTTGCATGTAGATAGGATGACAGAATGCTGCATGCTTTTGTAGGTGTTCGGTGGAAGACCCAGTTCTTGCAGACTCTTGTGAAGTGTGTAGGGGACGAGACCATTGACCGACAGGATCACAGGGACTATTCGTACTAGCTTAGCCTTCCAAATCCTCTTGACCTCCTCTGCGAGCTCTTTATACTTGCAGATCTTTTCATGGTGCTTCCTGTCGATGTTGATGTCGTTAGGTACTGCAATGTCTACAAGAAACGTTGTCCCTGTTTTCTTGTTGACCAGTATAATATCTGGTCTGTTATGGTTGATTGTTTTGTCTGTCACCACACCAATGTCCCAGTAAAGCTTACATGACTCGTTCTCCAATAGGCGTACAGGATGGTACTTGTAGTAAGGGATACGTTCCTGAATTAATTGGTTTTTGTGGGCTAGTGCCTGGTGTATGATTCCTGCGACCTGATTGTGCCGTCTCGTGTATTCTACGGAGGCAAGTACTGAGCAGCCTGCAGTGATATGATCAATGGTCTCGAGATGAATGGAGCATCGTCTACATTTGTCAGAGAGTACACTTGTATCTTTGATGATATATTTTTTGTAATTATTTGTAGCTATTATCTGGTCTTGTATGGCAACTGCAAATCCCTCTGTTTCTCCAAACAGGCGTCCACTTTGTAACCACATGCATGATGCGTTCTTGTCTATACTCTGTTGGTTTAGATTACTGTAGTATTTTCCGTGGAGGGTCTTTTCTCCCCAGGATCTTTCTTTCTCCTGCAGGGACACTTGGTGATTTGTATGATGGTCAGAGGCGTTATATGGATGCAGTACAGTGTACCTGTCAGCGAGTGCTACAGCCTTATGGAGAAGGCTGGTTTCCTGTTTTTTAAGGAAATATCTTCTTAAGTTCCTTATCTGATTCTGGAGCATGACTTGAAGATCCAGTACTCCACGGCCTCCCAGTTTCCGTGGGAGAGTGACCCTTTCCATGCACGAATTTGGATGATGTAATCTATAGGTGGTGAGCAGAGTTCTCGTTTTCCTCTGTATGCTGTCTATTTCCGTGGCAGACCATTTCAAAATTCCAAATGAATAAACAAGGGTTGGAATAGCATACGTATTTATAGCTTTAATTTTGTTCTTTGCATGTAAGTGACTGCGCAAAATCTGATGCATCCTCAATGTATATTTGTCAATAAGTCCCTGTTTGATTTTCTTGTGATCCAGAGTTGTATTCTGAACAAATCCAAGGTACTTATAGGTTTCCGTTTCTGTCATTCCCTCTATTATAGATCCGGTAGTAAGTTCATACGGTTGGGAGTTTGCGTGTCGACCACATTCAATTGTTAGGAGTTTACATTTCTTTACTCCCAACGTCATTCCCACATCCGATGAATAGAAGTCTATTATGTTTAGAAGAGCGTTCATTTGCATTCCATTGTGGGCATACACTTTCAAGTCATCCATATAAAACAAATGTGATATTCTGTGTTTCCTGTTATTATATTTAATATCAAATCCAAAACCAGTAGCTTTTAGGAGATTGGATAGAGGATTCATTGCAAGACAAAACCACAGGGGACTTAATGAATCGCCTTGAAATATACCACGTTCAATTTTAATTGTGCCGGATATGATAGATTTATTCTCTATCTTGGTGCAGAGCACTGTCTTCCATTTGCTCATTATAACATCCAGACAATGGGTTATAGCAGGGTTGATTTTATACAGATGAAGTACTTCTTTTAACCATGAATGGGGAACCGAGTCAAATGCTTTCTGATAATCTATATACGCTGTGTGCAGGTTTCTTTGTGAGTGTATTGCCTGTTGTGTTACTACGGAATCGATGATTATCTGTTCTTTGCATCCTAGTGATGACTTTTTGCATCCTTTCTGCTCCTCAGTCAGAATGTTGTGGTCACTGATATGTTTATACATTTCTTCTGTGAGTATGGATGTAAATAGTTTGTACATCGTTTGCAGACAAGTAATTGGCCTATATGTTGAGGGATCTTTAGCGTTTCCACCATCCTTAGGCAGGAGGTATGTAATTCCCGACGTAAGGAATTCTGGGCTTTCTTGGGGATGATGCAAGAGATATGTAAATTGTTGGGCTATCTCCTTGTGCACACAAGTGAAATATTTGTACCAGAAATTTTGTATTTTATCTGTGCCTGGTGCTTTCCAACTTTGAGTTCTCCTGATAGCATTACTTACATGACTTTCTTCTATTATATCAAAATTCATCTCTGCATAGTCATTATTGTTTTGTTCTTCCTTAATCCATGCTGCATTTATATTGTGTACTATGTTGGTAGCCCAAATACTTTTCCAAAAACTTTCAGTATCCTGTATATTTGGAAATTCTTCTGCCTTAGCTTGCCGGTTTTGCTTAAGCATTCTGTAGAATTGACCCTCATTGTTAGAGAAAAGATTGTTTTGCAGTTTCCTAGCTCGCGACTCTTTGTACCTCTTGAGCCTTGCTGCTTTGGCACTTAATTTTTGTTTCTGGAGGTCAACATACTCTTTTATCTTTTCTCTGTGCTCGGGCTCCTTTGTGTGAGTGTTAATTTTCATGAACACATTCCTCAGGCTTCTATTAGTTTTAGTTTTAGTTTTATTACAGAGGTATGCAGAAAGTTGACCTATAGTTTTCCTTAGTTCTTGGATATCGCTTTGTAATCGGCGTTGCCATGGTGGAATATATTCTGTATCTGCGCTCTTCTTGCAAGAGCTTCTGGGGAGTGGTATTAGGTTCTGGTTGTTCAGCCTAATCACAGTTACAGCTGCGCAATATATGAGGGTATTTATTTCCTCCAGGTTAGTGGATGTTTCTATATACTGCTTTAAGATGTCATTTACAGTACTTACAAAGATTTTACTCAGTGGTGTTTCTCGAAGTTTGGGCAGCTTCGGTCTAAAGTCCACTTTGAGACCCACAAACTCCGCCATTGCCTCTTTAAACATGTCTTCAGCGCGACTTGTCTCATCAACGTCTGACGTATCATCAGTTTCTTTTATTTCCATAGATCTGTCTTCCTCAGGGTCATTTCTTTCAGTATCTTCGTACACAATTTGTGATACTGAGATGGTGTTGCCTGCACTGTTTGACTTCGTAGCTAGAATTTTAGCAGCTTCTTCTTTAAGATTTTGAATTATTATAGCAGGAAGTCTATTGTTAGTTACTATAGCACGTCTTTGGTCTGCAATTCTTTGTTCTGTGACAAAGGAGTACTGAGGAAATTTCTCCACAAACAACCTGTGCATATCTCTCCTGTAGGCTGTAAGGTCTTTCTCTAAGTTCGTAACTATGAAGTAGGAGCGCATTATGACTTTATTCATTTCATCCGTCCATTTCAAGCGCTGCCTCGGTTTACCTGCTTTGGTGGTCAGAATTTCTGAAACACTTTCGGCAGGAGGAGAGGATAGTTGCTGAGTTCTCCTATCTGAATTGCCGGCTGTAGAGTTTTCGGGTGACCCGACATGTGCCCGCCTGATCAGCATCATGTCACTGGTGGCTTGCCTGCTGTCACGCTCAGCACCAGCTCCAAGCGTGCCCCGACGAACCTCGGGTAGCGTCCTTTTCCGAGGCTCATTTCTATTATTCATTTACTCCATTAATAATGGGTTGCATTTTATACCTACTGCCAGGATTTTAATGAGGCCGCCCCTAACATGGGGTACAGACGCCTCATTCAGCCGCCCCTAACATGGGGTACAGACGCTGTTCAATAGTCAATGTTGAATAGGTTCATCCGCCCTCTCCGCCATTGGGATATACCCTCTTATTATTATTATTATTATTATTATTATTATTATTATTATTATTATTATTATTATTATTAGTCTTCTGTTTCATAAGAATATTTTCTAATAATATTAGTTATGAGTTCATGGCTCTAAATTATTTGTAAATAATTTATTGCTAATATTATTAGTAAACTGTTTCATACAATGCACAACTAATAAAATTTACTGATAATGTTAGCTGTTTTTCTATAAGTGTTTTTGGACCAATAAGTTATTCCCAAACCCATGTAATTCAGATTTCATGCTTTTAAATTTGTGGGAAATGAATCACTCTGTTTTAATTTTCAATTCACATACGCTCTCAAAGGAATTTCTCTCATTAAGTTTTTGGGATTTGAGGTTAGATTTTAGGACATAAGCCAACTGCTATCTTGAATAAGTGCCTGGCAGATTTATTCATTTCTTAGAGCTAGTTATTATGAAGATATATGTAGGCCGTGCTGCTTTGAAATAGTATTGAGAAAAAGACTAAGAAGGGGAAAAACACAAATTTAACCTCCAAATCAATCAGCTGACTAATGAACTAATAGTAAAGCTACATATCACTATGAAACATGATTTTCATAACTAATGAATAATATTATAAGTTCTAATATTATTAACTGTAATAATTCTGTTTGTTCATATTATGTCTATGTTTCCACATAAACATAAACAAGCTCCAAATTGATTTATTGAATATACAATTACTTAAAACCTATTCCACCCGGAGGTATATTAGGGTTATAGTTACAAGACAATTTATTTGCAATATTACTACTTCTTATCCATAGGCCTTACTACTCTAAGAAAACAAGATAACTAATATATTATATTATAAAAGAAAACTATAACATCTTAAAAATAGAACACAAAAACTTTTGGAATTCTCTATAACAGCATTTTTTCATAAAAATATCAAAGAGTGGTTTATCTAATTTCAATTTACAATAATCTAAGTGTGCGTCCAATATTCTTCTATTAGAATTCTGCATCACCGGGCTCCAATCCTATGTAAAACTTTATGAAGTTAAAACCCGTGACAGGTTTTTATACGTATTTTACACGTTATGAAGAAAACCTTTTTACGCCTCAAGTTGCAAACCTGATCTCAGTTTTAAAAGAAGAAATGTGTCACAGAAAGATAAATATGTAATTATACAAATATTGATAAGTCATACAACACCGCTGGCTCATTTCGAACTTGACATAGTAACCTAGACAGATGTTCTGTTGGAAACTGGATTACACTAGCAGAAACAACTACAGCAATAAATGTAATTTATCTGCAATTGAAAACTCATCCGCTCTATTATCCCGAAAAATGTATTAAAATAGACGATTCACACATTCTATTAAACCAATGTTAGAGGATTGAAACCACTTTATACTCTAGCTCAGAGTTGGCCATGACTTGTCAGGAACAATATACAGTGAACGCCGCTTAATGTAATCGCGGATAATGTTATCACTTTTATGAAGTCCCGTACAGATTAATAGACTACTCATGCATTGAAAAAATGCTGTTTATTGTGATCAAAGATTCGGTTTATGTTATCACATTTTCCTTTTTACGGCTTTATTTCCAAGTACTGTACGTCATTAAAAAACTCATTTTTTAGGGCTTCGTTTCTAACTCAACTGTATTGTGTTGTGCTGGAAGTAGCAATAATGTTCCCAGCTCCTCACAGGATGACCAGTTGGAGGGGATGGCATTACATACTTTCTCTCCGATTTGGTCAAATATCAATAGGTTTCTGTAATACAGGATCATTCTGCTTATTAGAGAGTTTTTGCCATAGCGTGTTCTCCGATACGGTACACTCTAATGTCACGTGATTGAATACGGTAACAGGAATAACGTCTTGTGCTATTCCGAAAGAACGTATCACCTTTTCAGATACACCGTCACGGCAATCCGGCGCATGCGCAGAGCATCAATCACGTGACTTTAGTGTTTACGGTAACTCCACTAAGCTGGGCAAAAACTCTCTATTATATAGTGAATATTCAACATTCAGATTGCCTGGCCTCTAGATACCGGTCAACCGATTTGGTCAAATATCAGTAGGCTTCTTTCCATGGACGTTATAAAAGCGTATACCAAGTTTCATTAAAATCCGATAACGCGTATTTGAGTTACCGCGCGTACAGACACACGTACGGACGGACAGACATTTTCCCGTCCCCACACACAATCTCATAAAGTACCATACTGGCATTTAATAAAGTAGTGTTTGATTTCCATTTAATTTTGCTGTAGCCATTAGTATGATATCCATCATATGAAGTACCATTGCTGGAGTCGCAATTTCGTCATTTAGAAGTGGAAGCAATAACGCATTGCACTTTATTTTTCTAACATCAGGTTCATTTTGGGCATGAAAAGCCGAAAACAATACTCATTCATTATGCATTCTCTCTAGGACAGAGTTAAGCAAAGGATTTTAAACTTTCCTAGGGGTGAAGGCAGGATCATGGTCAGTGTATTGTTGATTAACAGTTGGGAAAGGTGGGTCACTTGTAACTTAACCAGTGGCAGGAAGAGTAGTGTAATATTCAGGGAGGCCATTGACAGTTTGTTTGTTCCACTGCTGGATACGAACGCTAAAATCACCAATCTCCATATTGCTTCACTGTGAGGATGCTGAATAATCGTAACACTTGAACCATGGAAAGAAGTAACGACAGTAGAAGAAGATTGATTGTGCCCGTCCCAGACACATACCATCGCTAAAGTCATTAAAAGCCCAGGCATCGCGAATGGCATCGCCAACATCCCCTTCGAAAGTGAAAATAATTTCACATCCCGACTTATAGTCCCCTGTCAAATGTACAAAAAAAGGCTCCCGTGTGCTCCATGATGATGCAAGTGTGGGAGTGGTCTCAATCTCTTCGTTTGACCTTGGAGAAACATAATTTCGATGGTGCCACTCTTGAAAATGGTGCGTTTGAATGTTGGGGCAAAAAACAAAATGGCCGCCATCGCAATCACGTTTTCCTATTTATATCAGTAACCGTTGGGATTACAAAAAAAAGTCTGAAACATGAAATGTAGCTACATAGATTCTGCACAGAAAAGATTCTTACAACTTTTATGTAGGATCAACCGTTTTCTCATAAAAAGTACTTTTATATTTTTCAAAATTAAAAATGATTATGTCTCAGTATGAGGGTTTTGCAAGCGCATATTTACATGCCTGACATTATTTACACAGCCACTGGATACTTCTAACAATAATTAATATGATAAAAAATAAAAAAATAACCCTTTTCCCTTATGTTGTGCCGTAGGAAACTGAAAGATAAAAAGTACTACTATAGTTTTAAACTTTAACGAAAATACTTTGGAAGAAATACAATGTTTGCAGATTTATAGGCCTATAGACAGAGTGGATACACTCCTACAATTACATTTTTAATTATAATCATCATCACTTTCCCCAAAACAACACTGACCAACATATTAGGTCTTGTGCGATGGTTGTTGTTTACACAGAAAAAATGCAAAGATGTTCCTCCAACAAGATCTGCACTGGATCTGGCATGGCTAAGGGCTCACCTTCAATGTTTTGAATGGAATCAGGACCTAAATAAGCATCCCAATAACCCACCGCCCTCAGATTTTGGATGGATAAAAGTAGGGAGTGCATATGAGTCTGTTGCTTGTACCAACACTTGTGCACCAGAGCTTATCTTGGAACTTTGTCGCTGCTCATGCTCCAAAAGGTGTTGCTCTCCTCCATGTAGGCTACATGTCAGTCAAATGGACTCCGGTGTACTGAAATGTGCACTTGCGAAGGTAATCCCAACCATTGTGACAATATGGTAGAGTGGGAGCTGGACGATGATGAAGATTTAGGTCTAAGTGAGATTTGTATTGAAAGTGACGATGATTATAATTAAAAATGTAATTATAGGAGTGTATCCACTCTGTCTATAGGCCTATAAATCTGCAAACATTGTATTTCTTCCAAAGTATTTTCGTTAAAGGTTAAAACTATAGTGGTACTTTTTATCTTTCAGTTTCGTACGGCACAACATAAGGGAAAGGGGTTATTTTTTAATTTATTAGTGTTTAACATATTAATTATTGTTAGAAGTATCCAGTGGCCGTGTAAATAATGTCAGGCATGTAAATATGCGCATGCAAAACTCTCATACTGAGACATAATCAATTTTAATTTTGAAAAATATAAAAGTACTTTTTATGAGAAAACTGTTGATCCTACATAAAAGTTGTAATGAACTTTTCTGTGCAAAATCTATGTAGCTACATTTCTTGTTTCGAACATTTTTTTGTAATCCCAACGGTTACTGATATAAATAGGAAAACGTGTTTGCGATGGCTGCCATTTTGTTTTTTGCCCCCACCATTCAAACGCACAATTTTCAAGAGTGGCACCATCGAAATTATGTTTCTCCAAGGTCAAACGAAGAGATTGAGACTACTCCCACACTTGCATCATCAAGGAGCACACGGATGTACATTTGACAGGGGACTATTATCTGCTTTCAGACCAGGTATAAATGATAATAGTTGTTCCTTGGTATTCTTTTTGTGAGTTTGTATTCCCATTTCCATCATGCGCTGAGACACTAATTTTGTAAGATGAGAAAGTTTGAACACTGGAGAAGTACTGCTAGATGAGTACGAAACCTGCATGTATTGAACCAGTTCCGAAAGAACTGTACCATAAACAACTTCTTCAGGATTATGGTAATCTTCTCTTCGAGAACGTTCAGCAGCTTTCACAAGTGTTAGAAAGCGAGTATGGCATAGTTCGTGAAATTTGGCTTCTAATGCTACCATATCTGTTGACGATAACTTCTTCAACAGCTTTTCATCCTGTAATTGTAGAGCAAGAGTATGAATTGTAGGCCCAATTCCCAGAGTGGATACAGTCACAAGCTTGTCTCTACTTTCTCCTTCATCACAAAACAGGCACACCTTTTCCACATCTGAACAAAATCATGATGATTGTGTTAATTTTGATGTAGATGGAGTTTGGTCTGAGCAATAGGGATGTCCTTTCTGTTTCTTTCCACCAGATAATCTATCTGCCTTTAGACTGTCATATTTGTTCTTGCAGGATTTGTGATATTTCGCTGCATGGGCAGCATGTGAAAGACAACTTCCATCGTCCAACTGATCCAAATTACTTATACCACTTGGAAGCTCACCATGTTCAGCAAAAATGCAAGATTCTTCGCCATTTTTAAATAAACTTCATACTTCGGAATGATCAAGCGCTCTTTTGATTGCTTCTGGCATAACAAACGCAGTGCCCATACAAACGGAGCAACCACTACATTTTTTGAAGTTTCCCCCCAAATTTAAATTTTGAGGGGCTACGATTTTAAAAAGTACCCCTAAAAATCTGGAATTTACTTACCTATACATAAAAAATTACATCTGCTACTTAATCAGTTATAAAGCCCCTCTATTACTTTTCGGAACCCATATAAATTAAATTGTTGCCATAACGACTCGCAGTGCAGCTGTACATTGTTTTGGCAAATTTTCAGGAACTGTTTGTGATAAAATATAAGTCATATATACCGTTCAAACGGAAATTGTCTGACAAACAATAAAGTACAGAACACATTTTCATCTACATGTAACGGATTCCATGTTATTTAGCAAAATTTTCGAAAAAATCAAAAACAAAAATTTTAATTCAGGTACAAATAGTTCTGGTATTATGAACCGAAACAATAATTTCAGATATACCGTTGGAAAGCACGTTTTCTCCCGATTAATAATCACTAACAATATAGGTAATATCAAAATACAAACCCCAGTAATATAGGGAAATGTAGAAGCGTGCCACAAAACTTTGGCGGCCATATTGATTACGTCATGAAAACCGCTAGAGGGCCAGGAAAATTTGTATCCCGGGCTTTTTAGACTTGGCTACCCACGTACTATCTAAATCCAAAGTGGCGCACTGGTTGCCGGATGTGAAATGTTTTGGTATAGTTTTCAGCTAACTCACCCCACTACTCGTCTCCAAGAGGATGTGGGATAAGCAAGAAAACTGCTGCTTGCCATCCTCATTTTGAATTGAACAGACTACCCATGCAACGGAGATCCACGGCCGACTTGAAGCACGCTGCGCTCTCAGGATCTCAGGGTCTCCTAGCTTTGACACCAGATGGCGACGAGGCGGGCAGTACAAAAATACAGACATACATTTGTAGTAAAAGCCAACATTCGTGATATGGAAAATAAACTTTAAAAATACGTATTCTAAAGGAAAAATACTGGTGAAGTGCAACTTCACCTACTTCCCCTGAATAGCCGCCACTGACGTAAACTTCAACAAGGTTTAAAATAACTATCATTGACTGCATAGAGAAAATATAGTTTTGCTTTGTTGTGTGTCGTCTCCAAGTATGCCACAGGTAGAAAAAGCGCCCTGGCGGGAAGAATCATCTGTTATAAATAAGTCAGGCATTAACGGAAAAGAAACAGAGGAAAAAACCTCGCACGACTGCAGGAACCACCGGTAAGCAACTTACTTTTTACTAAACGAAACAACTGTAAAAATGTGTCCCTAGATGCAAGGATTATAATTAGGTCCGAAGCAGTTCATATAAAAGACTACATCCTGTAATTCTCTTACCTTAAAATACATTTATTCATGATAACATATAACTGACGGCCATCTTATGTGGGTAAATAGGTTGACCAACACGAGAAACCTTGCGGAAGGTATAATATGGCACATTTTCGAAACGCGTGAATTTGGTTTGCCCTAAAAAACTTATATCACTGTTCATAACCTAACCTAACCTAACCTAACCAAACTGCCACTAAAATAGAATCTACCTGCCACTACTTAGAATGCAAGAAGGATAGTTGGTATCCTGCTTTGCAGTTGGCATTCTGCTTCGATCAGAACCAGGCTGGCGTGTTTTATGTGTAGTAAAAAAATGAACTGATTGAAATGGATAAAAATACGAGGTCAAGTTGTAGAACGACTAATTTCACCCCTTAATCAATTTCTTGAACAACAGTAAGTTCATTTAATGAAGTTTCCAGTTCCAGGAAAGAAAATTGCAATGCTAAGGAGATAGTGCTCTACCCCTACTTTTGCCATATACGACCAAATTGTAACTCTGTCGAGTGGAATTCATTTTGCATTAAAAACACTTGAAACATGAGGGAATGTTGAATGCACTCACATGCCTCAGTGTCAAAGCTACGGACACAGCACGAAGAAATGCTTATAGCCGGCGTAGCGACAAAGCGGAGGTAAGAAACGTACTCGTGTGAATCATGCTTCAAAACTTCTTTCCCACCATTTCCTGTTATTTTTATCTAATGATTGGCTTCTTTGTGTATTAATTACTTCAATCTAGAAGAAGGTAACTGAAAATTTATATATTTTATAACTGTGAAATATTACAACTTCAACAGCTGAGAAATTGAAAATAAATCAAATGAAATTCCTGTATGTACGCACTGCCTAGACTATTGTTTTAGTAAAACGTCTAAGTTTGACAGTAATTGCCAGTGCATTTACTCACGAGAATCTTGACGTCGTGCATCCTGGCAATCATAGAGAAGAACTAGGTGTGATGAAATCAGAGCTGCAATAAACTGTTGAACCTAGACAGAAAAACAAAAGAGATTATATCTAGTGTTATTGTCATCCTTGTATATCAAGGTTATACACATGAAGATAGCGATAGCAGCGTAAGTTAATCCTCACTTACATCGGGTAGTTCAGGGCTGAATCACGTTTTTGAATGACCCAAATAAAATTGCACATTTACGTTATTGACACGAATACTGTGTGAAGTGTGATGTGTGATGCATGTGGTAATATCCGTTATTTATGGACTAAATAAATGATAGGAATGACTTCTTTTTTTTTATCTTTTTCTGGCTTAAGCTAGTTAAGGGAAGTGCTGACTGGATGATACAATGGACTTGTGCAGTGGCGGCTCGTGTATAGGCACTGTAGAAGTGCAGCATCCTTATTTCCACTTGATATTATCCATAAAATTTAATATAATGAGTCCTTTTTCATTAATTATTTCTTTATACTTGTACAATATATAATCCGTAAGCTTAATGCCAGTAGCCATCCCCCAGTTTATTAAGAAGAGAAAAGAAAATCTTTGTATAGAACTGTGCGCTTCACAGTTCCAGTGGCGTGGTGTTTGACTCTTGTGCGCATGCCCACATAGGAAGGTACGAGGGAGAGAATGGATTTTATTTTTAAACAAATAGATCAACAGTTTATATTAAAGTAAGTAAAAAAAAATGATTTTTAGGGTTTTATCCTGAAATCAGAAAGAAGAAGAATAGAAACATTTGAAACATGGGGCTACAAATTAGCTGGATCGATAACATTACCAATGAAGAATAAAACTTGTGCATTTACTAAGGCACCAAAGTCTTTTAAAAATCATTATCGAAGGCACAATTCAAGGCAAGAATAGCAAACGAAGAGCAAGACTACAGTACATGGAACAAATTAAGGATGACATGAACTGTAAAATATACAGGGTGGACCAAAAAGTCGCGATCAGATATTTTGTATGTCAGTTTATGCAATAATAAAATGCCATAATTGACCTAAAAACTTTTATTTATTGAAGTAGTAAGTACTAGGGGATGGAAATATGGTAAAATAAAGTTCCCTGGCCCTGTCAGCGTCATTGTTAAACGTCCAAAGTTTCGGCATGTGCACCAACGTTTTCTGCGCACTGTTGAATGCGCCGCCATGTCCTTCTGCTTGCCCGCCACAGCATTTCGGGAGTTATCGTTCTGAAGATACGGATGATCTTTCTCTTCAGTTGTTCAACAGAATCCATCCGAATCATTCCAAGATTTTCTTTTAAGTAGGACCACAGCCAGTTGTCGCACAACGAAGTTCTTGGGATCTGCATTTCTGTCGATTGCTTCCTCGTTGATTTCATCGGTGAACGCTCCAATGATTCACTCAGACGATTACCGACATCATCGCCGCAATATTTTTTAGGTCTTCCGCTGCGTTTTGCATCCACAATACAGAGCCTTTTGAGAAAGTCTTCTTTTCCAGTTTCCGTAGTTTGGCATCAGTAGGAGCTGCTTTATTGAAACGAAGAAAGAAGTTCTGTCTGATTTCTTCGTACGTTTCGCCAGTTTGTTCTTTTTCATGAACCCACAAACTAACAATGAGACGTTCCTCAATCGTATATTTGCTTGTATCCACCATTGCTTACAACACAAACATAACACAGCGTTGCACATCGACAACAATCGCCTAATAAACCCGCGCGCAAGAAAACTCTGGCTTGCCACTAAAACATAACAATGTCCTTGCTCTATCGGAAAATCGACAAATTAATCCTACAAAACGTATTTGAAGGGGGTAAATATTCCTCTCAGCCTATGAATAGTTTTTAATTAGTTTTCGGTTCCGGAAAATGAGTTATTTCAATACAAACATTATCCGATCGCGACTTTTGGTCCACTCTGTACAAAGAATTAAAAAGGAAGGCAGAAAGAACATCAGAATGGAGAATCGCTACAAACCAATCCACGGATTGAAGACTAAACAAGAAGAAGAAAGGTTTTGTCAAGCTTCTGAATAAATCTTATTTATATATATAGGTATGTTTCCTTTTACACAATTTTAAAACAAACGCTAAAACTTTTCTGGAGCAGCATCCCCACTAATTTTAGCTACGAGCCGCCACTGGACTTGTGTTTTCTGTACCACTTTTTCTCAGTATAACTTCACAATACAGTAGTTCTAAATCCGGGACTGGTAGTTACTTTTCGACCAGCATCAAAATATCGGGTAGTTCATACAGTAGTAAGACTATGTTAAGAATAAATTGCAGTACCGTAGGCTATATTAATAATTTGATATTTACATGCATCATGAACCACAGATTAATGTCTCTCTTGGACATTACATGAGAATATTATAGGAGAAAAGTTCCTCTGACAGTGGGATTTGAACCTAGGACCTTTGGCTTTCTGTGCTAGTACTCTACCAACTGAGCTAAGCCAGAGTTCGCTTCACAGCGCCAGATGGAACCTCTCTCCTTAATGGTCTACCTCACTGACAGACAAGTTATGTCATATGCAGTACTGTGAGGCACACTAATTAGTATTTTTTGTGACCGGACTTCCACTGTTATTGTACAGTAGCATTCAAGATGGATATATATGCATCCAAGTTGATCGACGAAATAAACATCTGACTAGTTTGATAATCAAATGCCAAGAAATATGTTATGGCTAACTGTACTGCAAATTCCAAAGACGTATATGATCAGTGTAAAACAATATGATATCAGGATAACCGATTTGCATTTGTTAAATTCTGCCTAATATATTACCATAAAATATGCACTAAATTGGGCATTATTCCGATACTGGTCAACCGATTTGGTCCAATATCAAAAGGCTTCTTCCCATGGACATTATAAACGCGTATACCAAGTTTCATTAAAATTCGAATAAAGCGTATTTGAGTTATCGCGCTTACAGACACACGGACGGACAGACATTTTCCCGTGTCCACACAATCTCTTAAAGTAGGCCTACCATACTGGTACTTAATAAAGTCGTTATTGGCTGACGAAGGTGCCACTGTGCCACGCTTTCCCCTATTGGCTTTATTTCCAACTTACCACTGCTAAGGGCGCAGGTTCTTCCGACCACAAGTTGTCCACATGTTAGAAATACGATCTGCCACAAAAATACGAATTCTTTATCACACAAGTGCGTCAATGCATTTATCTTCGCTCCAAGTGTTACAATAACACAAGATATCATCGGCTGCTTTGTGGTTCAATACGATTAAACATTCACTTTTCAGCCCTCCCCCCCCCCCACATCAATCTGTTGCCAGCTGTTAAGTAGCCCC
Source organism: Ectobius pallidus (assembly GCA_964059195.1). NCBI lineage: Eukaryota > Metazoa > Arthropoda > Insecta > Blattodea > Ectobiidae > Ectobius > Ectobius pallidus. The sequence goes on from CAXKWD010000006.1 coordinate 6,419,151, forward strand.
CATAATATAGACATAGGTAGATCTGGAAGTTGGTATTTCTGTAAGATTTAGATACGTCGCTTAATGTAATCGCGGATAATGTTATCAATCGGGTAATGTTATCACCAGGGCCCGGATTCTGATGACCTAAATTTTTTTGAAAAATGACCTATAAAATGACCCTAATTTTTTAAAGAAAATGACTTAATAATTGTAAAGAATGACCTAAAAACTTATATTTTGTTTATAAAAAATTATTATTATACACAAAGTTATAGACTAATTTCTACATAATTGTAAAAACTGTGAACGCAGAAAGGATGTTGTAGGTCTAAAAACGTTGTTCCTTGTTCTTAATTGGTGCATTTGAGAAGAAAATTAAGTCAGTAGTTTTTAAAATAGGACCTACAAAAAATGTTGCATTATACTAACCTAGTAATTTATTTAAATATTACCCTAAGAGAAAAAAAGACCACAAAAAAGTTAATATACTCAATGTAAACGTATGAAAATGACTAAATAAGGAAGGAATTACACAAAATGGCAAAATAATGACGTAAAATTGAAATAAATGTCCTAAAATATAAAATTGCATAAAATGACAAAAAATGACCTAATAAAAATGCATTTCTATAATCCAGAGACCATGATTAGGATTTATCTACAAGTTGGCAATGTCTAACGAGCTCAATAAAAGATGACATGTCATTAGAATCCCGGCCCTGGTTATCACTTTTATGAAGTCCTGTACGGATTAATACTAATACATTGAAAAACGCTGTTTATTGTGATCAATGATTCGGTTTATGTTATCACATTTTCCTTTTTGCGGCTTCATTTCCAAGTACTGTATGCCATTCAAAATTTCGTTTCTAAGGGTTTGGTGTTTAACTCAACTGTATATTGTCGTACTGGGGGTAGTAATTCTGCTCCCAACTAACAGGATGACCAGTTTGAGGGGATGGCATTACCTAACTTTCTCTTTTGAGCAATAAAACATGTTTCACCCCTCAGTTAAGCTGCAGCTTTTGATTCATGAAAATAACAGTGTTGACATGCAGTGTTGGCTAGTGTAAAATGAAAAGACTTGAACAGATAGGTGTTAGATGTTTTGCTACAGATCTGTATAGATTTCCAAAAATACTCGTAACTCGTAACTGAGAATGGAGTATTGGTTAATGGATTCCTAAAGGATAGTAAAAATAATTAAAAACTTTGTTATTGGTTGAAAAAATAATTGCTTGCAGTCTAATGAGTGGTTCAATGATTCACAGTTACGTATTTTCTCATTAATAAATAGCTTTTAATCCTGTTTTTGTAGTGTATTGTCTTATATATGAATAAATAACCTTCAATTAATTATTTTCGCTACAGTTATCAGTCGGTTAATATTATCAGATTAGGTGCGTCCCGAAGTGATCACAATAAGCGGCGTGCACTGTATTGTGTTTAATAAGCCTGTAATGATTTTTCTCTTCTGCGAACTCATTTTGGCCACCCCTTGCAATTCGTTGTGTAAAAAATGTTTTAGATACTATTTTGAAGGTTTGCATTAACTTTGAATGAATTTGATACCCTGCCTAGTGAGGGAGTTACCAACCCACAATAGCCCAAGTTGTCATTGTTAGAAAAATTGCTCCCAGCTAATCCATCTACCCTCCTCCGTGGCGCTACATCCTTTGATGAATTAGGTCTTCCATCCGACCGCTGATTCATCTACCATGGGCAGATGGCAGGATTGGGGGGCATGTGGTCAGCATGGTGACTACCTTGGCCGTTACTGATTAATTACTCAACCGGAGTTTCTATTTAATTATCAATCAACTCCTCAGTTTGTGTCACGAGGCTGAGTGCACCCCGTTCCAGACCTCCCTACCTCAAATAAATCCGTGGAGATATCCGGGGATGGAACCTAGATCTGTGGATCCTTAATCAGCAACGCTAACCATTAGACCTCATAGGCATGTCAATACGCAAAGTCATCTCTGTCATTTCGATGAGTTTCGCAATAATAGCAACCCCTTAAAATTTCACCAGGCGGATATAAACAATGCACACAAAGATGTAAATGTATAAAAAAAAAATCTTATGTGAAAGTCACATAACTTCCTCTGCCCAAATAAAAGTTAGCAGTATTCACATGTCCTTGTACAGAATCGCAAGACACAATTTTACGCTAATTATGCTGTAAATACCTTATAGCCCCTCATTTGAATGTTGCGACTAAAAACACAAGCTATGGACAGACTAAAAAAAAAAAAAACAAGTGACTGCAAACGTTTATTGAACTTTCCGCCATTCAGAATAATTTCCGAAATTTATCGAATATTCCCCTCAGATATTTTTTTGCTGTAAGCATGGCCAACAATACATCTTTCTCACTTCACGTACTTATATAGAATAAGAGGCCGTGAATGTCCGCTTATTGAATTGTTCACCAGGCAAGACAGAGTGGTATCTACAAACAGTGGGTAGTTTACAACCACCCTTCAGAGATTTTTTTTTTAAAAAGTTTCAAATAAAAGTTTTAGCTCTTGGTATAAGCACTCCATGTACAAAATTTAAAGGAAATCCTTAGAGTCGTTTTTGAGAAAATCGTGATAAACAAAAATTTCTTCGTGTAAAGTCCCCTTAAAAGTAAGGGAAAGTTGTCGCCATTCTTCGTGTCACAGCCTCAGAAGGTACCTAACCCAAATACAAAATTTTGTTTTCGTACGACTTTCCGTTACATGAGGTCGTATTGAAAAGAGCGTGTATTCACAGTGGGTGGCTTATAACTACCCTTCAGAGAATTTGTTCGAAAAAATGTTTCAAATAAAAGTTTTAGCTCTCACTATAAGCTACACTTATGCGAAATTTAAAGAAAATCGTTAGAGCCGTTTTCGAGAAAATCGCGAAAAACGAAAATTTCTTCATGTAAAGTCCCCTTAAAAATAAGAGAAAATAGTCGCCAATCTTATCCTCACATCTTCAAAAGGTACCTGACCCAAATACGAAATTTTGTTTTCATACGATTTTCCGTTTTCGAGCTAGCCTGTTCACAGATATTCCACACAGACACACAGACACACTGACACACAGACATGTTTCCAAAAATAGTATTTTTGGATCCAGGGGCCCTTGAAACGTGTATTTATGCTAAAAACTCAACTTCGAATTTTGGGGTCGAAAACAATACTTCCTCTACCTATAGTACCTATGGTACGGGCAGAGGAAGTAATAAATTGGACTTCTTAAAGAAAAATCTGATGTGAAAGTCACATAACTTCCTCTGCCCAAATAAAAGTTAGCAGTATTCACATATCCTTGTACAGAATCGCAAGACACAATTTTACGCTGATTATCCTATAAATACCTCTTCTTTCAATGATGCGACTAAAAGCGCAGTCTATATAACAAACTTAAAAAAAAAGAACAAATGACTGCAGACGTTTATTGAACTTTCTGCCGTAAAATATAATTTCCGAAATTTATCGAATATTTCCCTCAGATACATCTTTACTCTATGCATGGCCAACAACACATCTTTCTCATTTCACATTCTTATATAGAATAAGAGGCCGTGAAAGAGCGCGAATTCAGTTGTTCATCACGTAAGACAAACTTTCTACAAACAGTGGGTGAACAGTGGGTGGCTTGTAACTACCCTCAGAGAATTTTCTCGAAAAAATGTTTCTAATAAAAGTTTTAGCTCTTAGTATAAGCAACCCATGCGCAAAATTTAAAGAAAATCGTTAGAGCCGTTTTCGAGAAAATCGCGAAAAACGAAAATTTCTTCATGTAAAGTACCCTTAAAAATAAGGGAAATTTGTCGCCAATCTACGAATCACATCTTCAGAAGGTACCTGACCCAAATACGAAATTTTGTTTTCATACGATTTTCCGTTTTGGAGCTAGCTTGTTCACAGATATTCCACACAGACACACAGACACACAGACATGTTTCCAAAAATAGTATTTTTGGATTCAGGGGGCCTTGAAACGTGTATATATGCTAAAAACTCAACTTGGAATTTTAGGGTCGAAAGCAATACTTCCTCTACCTATAGTACCTATGGTACGGGCAGAGGAAGTAAAAATTATATACTCACTTCAAATCAATTTGGATTCCGAAACAACTTAAGCGCAAATAATTATTGAGAACGCAAATAACTGACATTAAGGGTCAGATTAGTGATGTCAGAGAATTAGATACAGGTGTGCTTCAAGGAACAATTTCGGGTCCTATTCTTTTTAGGTCGATTTCGAAGAAAAATCTACCTATTGCAATCGATACCATGTCATGACTTTCATTTCTGGGCCCAATAGTTCGGACAAGTTCGTTAATGAGCAAAATTGGCCCAAGGGGGTGGTCGGGGGAGGGGGTTGAAATCTTAAAACATTTATATCTCGGCCCCTATGAAGTATAGAGGGAAGCTTTGTTTGAATAAGTTAGAGTACTCCCGATGGCGTTCACAGTGACACCAACGATTCGGGGGTTTTGGGGGTACGAGTGGCGGTGGGGGGATGGAAATTCGAAACTTTTGAAACTACGTCTTGTGGGGTATCGTTGAAAAGCTCTTGATGAGTACTCTACAAATCAATAACTAGTTTCTTGATAGTTCTCATATAAGGCGAGATTTGAATGTTTGAAAAGTGCTCTTTCCTCTTTTTTTGCAGTTATTATTGCGGGTTTGTCATGCCAAGGCTAAAGAAGAAGAGTGCTACGCAGCGACAGTAAATTAAACCAAAAGCACTTCGAAGGGATTTTTGTTATTTATATCAATGAGTTGCTGCATTTGGACTTAAATAATTTCCATGACCGTCTTGACTCTTATGCCGATGATACTGTATTGCTATTTTCCGCTCCAACTTGGCAGGAAACTTACAAATTGGCTGATAAGGGTTTAAGAATAGTTACAAGTTGACTTGACTGCAATAGGTTAGTATTAAATGTAGATAAAACAAACTGTGTTATCGCGCGTACAGATGGACAGACATATTCTTGTCCCCACATACAATCTCATAAAGTGCCATACTGGCACTTAATAAAACCTTGCCTTTATTACAGCCAAAATACTTCACCTCTTCAGGCTCTAAACATACCAAGACTAACTCCACAATTAGACCACATCCAGAAATAGTAAAAATGAACAGCAAAAATTATATAAGTATATTTTACTAGCAGCTGCCCGCGGCTTCGCCCGCGATGATTATTAAAAATTAAGAGCATAATAGTTAAATCATTATATTAACACCTAAATCACGTGGACAACATACCACGATTAGATAGCATCGCCTGGTAAAAGCTATCTCAGATTCGAGTTCCTTGGCCCAGAAAATCCCTGTACAGTGAGTTTCGTCCAAATCGAACAATGTTTGACCATATTTAGGCCTATATTGATTATCCCTCTTCCGTGTAGGTTGAAAATTTCATGTCTTCGGGCCTTGATATTCTAAACAAATGAATCGTCCAGCGTGGGCTTACACCATTCAAGCGATCGCGATGCATTTTATTTCCAAGGTATGACAAAAATAGCCAAAGCCAACTGTAATTGATTTGACAATGAAATGTATAACTGAAAACTGATGCTTCGAAACGCAAAAAATGCATGTTTTTTGCCCTTTTTTCACTCATAACTCACGAACGAAGCGACAATTAAAATTCCAGCTTCGAGGTGCATTTTCCGACCCTTCAGTCCACCAATGTTTAAAATTTCAGATCTCTGCGTTCAGTAGATTTCGCTGGGCATCGCGGACAGGCAGACATACAGACAGACATAAAGACAAACACTTCCTTTTAGTAATATACATTTCATAGGTTATAATTTACTTCGCTCTGTAATTAGTAGATATTTAAAGAACCATTTTATTAAATACCAGTATGGTACTTTATGAGATTGTGTGGGGGACGGGAAAATGTCCATCCGTCCGTCTGTCTATCCGTGTGTCTGTATGTGCGATAACTCAAATATGCTTTATCGGATTTTAATGAAACTTGGTATACGCGTTTATAATGTCCATGGGAAGAAGCTTATTGATATTGGCCCAAATCGGTTGACCGGTACCGGAGTAAAACTCAATTTAGTGTCTATTTTCAAGGCACGATAACTCTAATACGCGTTATCGGATTTTCATGAAACTCGGTATACGCATTTATAATGTCCATCGAAAGACTTCTATTGATCTTAGACCAAATCGGTTGACCGGTACCGGAATAATGCCCAATTTAGTACCTTTTATGGTCATATGTAACAAAAGGCGCGTTAACTCAAATACGCTTTATCGGTTTTCAATGAAACTTGGTATACGCTTTTATAATGTCGATGGGAAGAAACGTATTGATAATTGACCAAATCGGTTGACCGGTATCGCAGTAATGCCCAATTTAGTGCCTATTTTATGGTAATATATTATAAATAATTTAACAAATGCAAATCGGTTATCCTGACAACATATTGTTTTACACTGATCTTATACGGCTTTGGAATTTGCAATACAGTTAGCCTTGACATATTACTTTGCATTTGATTATCAAACTAGTCAGATGTTTATTTCGTTGATCAAGTTGAATACTGTTACAGAAGGTACCGTATACTACTGTGAAATAATTTGGCCTACGTGAATTAAGTGGAATTCTTCGCCAGTGTATTTTGTGAAATTTTGACATATTTTAAGAATTTCTTATATCAGTGTACACAAGTTTGAATTAAGGTTAAGTTTGTTGTTCCATTAGCCCTGCTTAATGAATCGATGTGGAGCTTGACTCGGAGATAGATTACAAAAATAACTTATTTTGTTCATATCATAATTGCAATTAACTTATCACTGATTAAATAAAAGCTTTCTGGCACTTTGTTATATCAGTTTACCTGATTTTATTAGTTATACGACAGGATTTCAAATTTTTTCTTCCCACTTTGCATTCTTTTTTTTTTCTCGAGGTATTGGATTTTAAGTTAGAGTTATATTTTGTATTTAATTGTACCTCCTCGGATTTTTCTGAGGTAGGTAGGTCTGGAACGGGATGCCATCTGCCTCTGGTAGATGACGCAGCGGTCGGGTGGTAGGCCTTGTCCCTTCAGGATTGTAGCGCCACGGAATTTAGTTTTTAGTTTAATAATGTTAATAACTGATACATGGCCACTTGTCCATTCGGGTGATCATCTGATGTAGCTCTCTCGTGTTCATACAATAAGTAAAAAATAAAAAAAATTAATACAACTAACGGGACTGCATTGGATCGTGATGCCACAAATGTTCGGTTTTCCTTTTTAATTTTTTAATGAGGCAATAGAGGCATAAAATATATTTTAAAAGTTCTAAAAAATATTGACATTCAGAAAAGGAGCAAAAAAGGGCTTGCATTGTGAAAATGTGCAACCAAAACACACTTAGGGTGGCGTGCACCATCCAGGAGTAAATCTTACTAAAGTAGTAAATTTAAGACGGAGACCTGGAGTATACAAGAACCAGTACATCTGTCTCACTCTTAAGTCATACTAATGTATGTGCTAGAGTGAGACAGACAAACCGGTTTTTGTTACGTAAGGTTCCCTTCCTAAATTTACTACTTTAGTGCTACTCTTTTAGTAACTTACTCTTTTAGTTGGTGTTGGAGAGCTCAATTGATAGTTACTTCTTTAGTTGTTACTAAAGTAGTAAGCGATTTTTACTAAAGAAGTAGTCGAATTCTGCGCAGAACAGAACAGAAACGTTAGTGCAGCGCAGCAGAACACGTGCATTTCAATTGCCAGTATTATTCAAGTGTCAGATAATGAAAAGGAAAGGTTCGCTGAAACAATGAATATGAATTTGGGTTGTTCCAAATATTACTAATGACAATCTTCATGTTTTAAAATAGGTCTAATAGTAATGTTTTATTCATTACTAATTTTAATTCCTTCAATTGAGTATTTTCAGTTTAGTAGCCTACGTATGGGTACTGTGATTACAATTTTTGTGCAAACTATTTCTGTATTATAATGCAAACAATTGGAATTTCCAGTTGATTTTCATAATTGATTCACTGTCAATATTATATTTATTTCTCTCATAATAATAATAAAGTTCTAAAATATATTAAAATATTTATACTTCCTAAAGTTACATATTCTTCCCCAAAAACGATAAATCAATTATTCTATAGTTGTTTATCATAAATCTCACTATAATGAATTATTAATACTTATTGACTGTTTAACAATATTAATAAGAAGTATTACACAAAATCATGAAAAAGGGGGGATAGAAAGGATAAAAAAACTAATAAGGGGCATTATGTTTCTGTCCTTTTTCAAATGCACAGAACATTTACTTAAAAAATATTACCTTATAAAAATAATAATATTACAACTGAGAGATGTAATATTTAAACAAAAAATGGCGGTACAATATTTCGGAAGCTATGAACTCCAATAATAATTATGTAGATGGTTGTGTGTTTAAAAATAATTTCAGTGACTACTTCTCTAGATCCTGTGCAGCTTCAACCTCCGGGCCCCTCCTTAACATTTTCTTTCGGCACTCATGTTGGCATTTTTTTTCTATATAGTTTATAATGCTTCTCACTTTCCTGACCACAGGGTTAATTAAATAGTTAGCAGCATACTATAGACCTGTAGCATCTGTTATAGTTTATTCCCAAACATGAAAGTCTCGTCTCACTCCACCATTCGAGACTTGGGGAGTCTTTAAGGAATGGTTTTACAATGTGTCCCCTTCTCAATGTACGCTAATCCCAGAGTCAGTTAAATTTTCTTCCGATGTGGCCTGTTTGGACATTTTTACACCTGGGTTAGAAAAAAGGACATATTACTCATTAACACTGCGGGTGCAACTATTGAACTTTTAGCTCTTATAATTATTATTATAATCTGGCATTCGCAATGTTGTGCTTTAAGTTAAGCTATAGAAGTGTAATGTAATAAAATTAATTTACAATAATTACATTAAATCGTTTAACAATGAGAATCACCTATTGTTCAGTAATTCTATGGTTAAGTAGCAGGGGGAAGTGTTTTCTGGGTAGCTCCAAGAACGGAGGCTTTCATTTATTGGAATGTACTATACCTCGCCGATATCTGTATCCATATGATTAGCTTGAAATACATCGTCGTTTTCTGACCCAAAGTTAGGGAGAACTGCAACATCTAAAGGCCGATCCAGCTAGGAAGATATTTAAGAGCACATGAGTTCCTTGTACCGTGCAATGCAAACGTCCCTTCCACTCACTCTTCCCCTCACCTTTGGTGGACGTCTTCCTAGTTGGATCGCTCTCCGCAATGATATTTCCACATTTGACTGGCTGAAATCACATGGATGTAGTGAGAATCTGACATCGTTTCTTCCAAACGCCAAAATGTCATGTAAGGATTTATGAGCTTAATTATTTACGTTATTAAATGCCCTACTAGGTATGGTTCGCTTAATATTTATTAAATCACTTGCCACAACTCTCATTTTTGGTATACAACCTTCTTCATCTCAATAACTTATCCTCAGTTTGAACTATGTAATCCATTTAATGTGATATGTAACTCATAACTCACGCAAATGCCACAGAACACACTTACTCCACAACTTTACTCCACCCCCTGAGTAGGAGTAAATATTGGCCTTATTTACTCCACAACTTACTACGTTAGTAACGTACTCCGTGTTGGTGCTCTCCACCACTTGTGGAGTAAGTTCATTTACTCTGGGAGTAAATAAATTTTTTACTTCTTTAGTACATTCCTCTATGTTGAAAGCCGCCGAGTTTAGTTTACTCCTGGTTGGTGCACGACGTCCTTACTAAAAGAGTACGGTTACTAAAAGAGTAGCTTACTAAAGTAGTTAGAACTAAAGAAGTAAGGCTTACTAAAAGAGTAAATGGCATGAGTTTGGTGCACGCCACCCTAGGGTTGTACATTTGCAAGACAATCTAATTTCAACATTTTAATAGGAATGAAAGATTAAAAATCCTAGCTCTAAAAATTGGTTTGTATTCGTATACACGTGAAAACATTAGCCAGACTCCAGACGTTTCTTACTAGTGCAATTTTTTATTTATTTCAGCTGCGTTTATACTCCTTTTAGCTTCGAGACCATATCAGGAGTTCGGGATCTCTGTCTATACAGTAGGGTAGGCCATGAGAACTATTGATTGTCAATTGTTTCTATTGTCAGTGTATTTAATGGAGTAAATTTCAAGTGATATTAATTTAAATGGAAATGATACAGGATGAAATGGTGAGGATGATTCATGGTATGTAAATATCCAATTCGGCATTTGCTTTTACGACTGGGGAAACCATGAAAAAACCCATGTCAAATTGGCCGGCCACGAGTTTAGAACCTGGGACCTCCCGAATGCGAGTCTCAGCCACCTCGCTCGGTTATTGCATACTAAATTTTTATTTTATGAATTTACATAAGTAAGGCCAGGATGTATTTGATATGTTGAGACAATACAAGCGAGGACAGTTCTGTTGATTTCCACTGCTGTTCAGACATTGACCCGTAGAGATATGGCATACAGCAGATTCCAATAAACACTAGTTCAGTTGTGATCAAAGGGCGCGGCTGTGAATAAGTGCGGTTTAAAATAAAATGATTAAGGTTGGTTTTGTTGGGGCCGGGAAGATTGCGCAGGCGTTGGCGAGAGGATTTCTGGCTGCAGGTAAGACCAAGTGCGCAACAATGTGAAGAAAATGGCGATCCATGTGCCGTGAAGCAAAACGACGAGATAACTCAAGTACGATGATGTCATAGGAATTCCCATCGTATTAAAGTGCAATATTTTTATTTCAAGTTGGGTGAATAACCTTAAACCCTATGTTTTCTTGTCTCCTATCGTTATTGTTAATATTTTTAACAGTGGGTTAATCTGTAGGTTAATCTCCATCTATGTAAGCGGCTTTGTCCTGACTGACTGATAGGGAATCATAATCAACGTAAAGCCTGAACTATAATAGACAGAGACTTGGAATTTTGACAGTCCCTTCGTTTCATAATGTAAGTGCTCACTAAGAGAGGATTTTGCAAAATTTTGATTTTAAATGCCAAAAATAAAAGGTTTTCGAGGAGACGAAATATCTTCCATCAGAAAAACACGAGCAATTCGATTGTTGTGGATAACAGTATACAATTGTGAAATTTATTCAAGATGGCCTTGCTCGGTTGTTATACTGCTTCATTTGCTTACGATTCGCAGAGATCTGATTTACACAGAAAGGGATCATAAAAGCACGCCTAGTTGGGAAAACATAGGGTGATTTCGACGAAACACAGTATGCGGGGTTTCTTGGGCTAGGGAACTACAATCTGATATCTCCCACCCCCCCCCCCCCCCAGGCGGCGCACCTTAATCGTAAAGTGCACCTTGAAACCGAGTGTATAGTTTTTCAATCATCAATCCTTGTAATTGTTTATGCATGACTTGGGTGAGGTTCATGAGTCTATGGTTCATTTTAATCGTTTCATTTCGAGTCTATATGCCCGTATGGCAGCACATGATTCGTTTTGGTCGTTTAATTATTTATATTTTTAACGTAAAACAATACAATTAAAAATAAAATTATATAGGCCTAACGTTGAAGCATCTTCCAAGCTGTGGGCCGTGGTCCAAAGGCAAAATAACAAATCTCGCCAGACGTTTCGCTCCCGCTGTGGGGAACTTCTTCAGTGGCTGCTACCTTGACGCTGACTTTTTTTTTTTGCCTTTGGACCAAGGCCCACAGCCCGGAAGATGCTTCAACATCAAGATTCCGGTCGTGAAAGCCTCAGATTAAGTATATAGGCCTAATTCGTGCAATTTATGTAAAAACGATGTCTGTGTTAATACAATATTTTAATTATTTTTCTAGTACACGCTCTCTAAAACAGCTGCTTGTCGGACTAGTAACACGCCGAAAATTGCATTTTAGCCATTAAGGCCGGCAAAATTGCATAAAACTGCATTCAAACTGCATTAAAATGCATTTTATCGGCCTAGTACTTTAAAGTCGTCATGGCAATCCATAAACAAAATTCACATGGCATTGACCAGTCACACCAACTTTAACATGGATTTAAGCATATAAAAGGTCATAAAAAAGTGATCCCTATACAGGCCATGGAGGCCCAGAGGGTTCCAGAAGGTTGAGGCTCCCAGATTTTGGACATTCGGCACATGTAGGTGGTAAGGTTGTCAGCCTTACGCACCGGCCGCCTTTACCCCCAGGATTGCTCCTGGTACTCATTTCTGTTAGAGGCTGAGTCGACCCCAGTCGGCCATAATGCCACCAGAAGGATTAGGCCAATTGAGAAATCTCAACGACCTCATCGGGAATCGAACCCGCGACCTTCCGGTTTGTAGCGCAGCGCCTCAACCACTACGCTACGGCGTACCCCATAAAAGGTCATAAAACAACAAATTTAAGCCAACATGTTTCTTTATGATAATCAGAAACTTTACCAGGGTTTTTCGCAAAACAGGTAGCCTATTTCATCACATAACAACAAATATAAGCCAACAACTTTTTACATCTTCGTTCGGACCAGCATTTAATTGCAATATATTCCTTCTCATAGTCTATTGCTGCCGTGATGTTCTTGGCACCAGCTTCAGTTCAATGTTTCTGGCTTGGATTGAAATTTCCTCGGGATTCTTATTCATATTTTCACAAGCTTTTCATAAATACTAGTTGGTATGCAATATTGTTTACAAACAAGGGACTCATATAATGCATCTATACCGCATTTCGTATTGGTACGTACGGTTCATTTTTGTTTTATGATTCAAGTGGCTGAGAGAATATGATAACTAGAGACAGGCAAAATATGAAATTTCATATTCTAAAATATGGCTACTAGCGCTCTGAAAACTCGGATCTTTACGCATCACGAAGTTTAGATGGCAATGCAAGCAAGAAAAAAGTTCATATTTCATAATATTTTGGTAAAATCTTCATATTTCGTGAAAATCTTCATAAAGCTTCATATTTTAAATGATTTGCAAATTTTTCCTTCATTAATACTTATTTGACAAATGAATCGAGTTTTCCACATTATTAAAATGTCTTGAAAAATTTTCCTGGAATCGCATCTCAAATCCCTTAACCGCTAACTTCAGAAAGCTAAGACATTTGGCAACACTTCTAACTGTTAAGAGGTACCGTACACCATTCCGCTCTAATAATAGCCTACTTCCATTATGATCGGGAATGGAATTTCCACATATTGAGTGGAGGTAGTCAATTTTTTTTTGCATTCCGAAAGCTAACTTGACAGCAAGGGTGGGGGTAGGGGATGTTTACAGTTAGAGGAACCAGCTCACTAGCAGGGAGGAGGGAATATTCATTTATGTGTTGTTTGCGATTCGTGGTGATTTGAATCGTGTGCCTAAATCTGGAATGCGCAATTGGTGACAGAGTTAAACTGTTTTAAAACAGATGGAACGATTGTTATGTGCACATTTTGTAACAAAAGTGTTAAGTATGGAATATAGTCCTTTTTATTACCTGTGTAATATTATCTAAAGACAAATTTGTACTAACATTCAAATTATGTTTACGCTACATTTGATATCTTGGGAAAGAACAAATATAAGATGCATCTTCGCATGAGACATATCCCGGCCAGCCCTACCCCAGTGAAGCAATTCATGTTTTGCCGTGATCTAGCGAATTCTTCGAGGATGAATTGGCTGACAAACCGTTGGGTACATGGCACATATTCTCGCATTTAATATTTGGTACAAGGGGCGCTCTAGAATTTTTAATATTTGGTACAAGGGGTGCTCTAGAATTTTTAATATTCGGTACAAGGGGCACTCTAGCAGTTTCAATATTTGTTACAAGGGGCACTCTCGCATTTTTAATATTTTGTACTGTCGGGAGTGTCGGCGACAATATACAAGGATAGTTTGTTACCTGCTTCCCTGAGAAACAAAATGTGAATATTGAGTGATCGAGTGGGCGGAGCTTAAAGTGCACTTAATATTTGGGTTTCGCTGTTTTTTTTATTCTGAACAAATGGGTGACTGAATTACATAATAATTTTGTTATTAATTTATTTTTTAATACTGGTATCTGCAAACTCAAAGTTTCAGCTGAAACAACAAACAAATAGCATTATATATAAAAAAAATGAAAATAAAAAAGACACACACACAGTTCAGACGTTTCTTACCGACAGAAGATGTACTTTTTGCCAGAAAACATTGAAAAGCTGCTTTTATCTTATTGTAATAAATGTTAGTTGATGTGATGATGTGATGTGAAAAATGTAGGTGAATAGAATATTGTGAATATTTAACGTATTAATTACCAGTTAACTAGTGTTTTTATTTTACCCTCTCATTGTGAATATGGTAGATATTCCTTTGTGTGTTGTCTTAAATCAAATAACAAATATTCAGATGATAAAATTGGTGATTTATTACATTTCATAATATTTTAAATTTTTTTCTTCATAATTTCATATTTAGCATAAATAAATTTCATATTTTGGCAAAATTTTCTTCATATTGTGCCTGTCTCTAATGATAACAAATCGCTGACTATATCTTTCATTATAATTAATCGTACGGTATTTTTGTTTTATTATTGTAATTTAGAGAGCTTTTACTAAAAAATATTATATGTACCACGTACGCAAAAACTTTAGCGGATTCATCCAGTATTTCAGCCTCGGCCGCTATACTACATTCTTCCGCCAGGACCTTATTTTGCGTACTTGATACATAAATAGCTATTCTGTTCAATAAACTATTTAAACCAAACTTCTAGCAGTTGAGTCAATAATGGCGGGCACCTGCATATGCGTGAGTACGTGTTTTACAGGCAGTGGTTCAGTAAACGGAAATAATTTCGGAAATAAAAATTCGTTAGTAACACTCTAACCTAACATCTCAGGTAATAGGACGAATAAATAACAAGAAATAATAAAATTAATATGGGTACATTTTTATATGACAACTTCGAAACACAGATCTAATACTCTCCTCGTCTGTATGAGTTAGTGGGTTAAAGTGGGCTCACCTGCCGCCCCTGATTTTGATTTGAGAGCAATTTTGTGACCGGGAGTTTCCATGTGAATAAAAATATAGTAACTTTGTAACTAGATAAAAAATGTTTAATTTGCCATTTCATTTAAATATATTTTGGTAAAATCCCATAGACGCGGACCCATTTTTTAGAACCGAGATTCTCTTCATAAAGCACTTATATCACACGAATTTTGTTATAGATAGATGTGTGGAGAGGAGATGTTGTCTTGGCGAATGATTTGGTCCGACCCACCCACCCTAATTGATACACTTCATTTTATATCACGATCTAGCGAAAACTTCCTTGTTCTCCGCCATTTTTTCTGTCCTCGTCCTCGTGATTGGACGTTCGAGGTATGACGTCATATCGCTAAACGAGATATGATTGTGGGTGAACACTCTGACCAACCTACAAAGGTACAAGCCTCTAGCTGCTCGTAAGAAATGGTGGTTGTGCTATTCAGTATATTGCTCCAATTAACATAAACGTTCCTAACCTAACAAAACAGCGGAGCTTGGCTGGTGCACGGCATAAAATCGTCTGCTGTCACTATATACAACAGTTGGTCACATTGCCACGCTCATAAACAAAAAACATCATACAGTCCGTGGAAACGTGAATATCACACGAATGGGTCCGCGTCATTGGGATTAGGCCTATATTTTAAACGTTAAATTCATGAAACATGGGACTTCCAGGTAATAATTTACTTGAAGTTCGACTTTTCACCACAATGACCCAGTCTGAATTAACAAGAGTAAGTTATAAGCACTGTAACAAATAAAACCAGGTGAACTGATATAACAAAGTGCCAGTTGGAATTAATAGGCGATATTTCAGTAAATTTTTAGATTTATTATGGGAAGGAATAAGTGGGAAAACTAGAATCTTAACACAACGGAATTACAACAAATTCCTCACATAAACAACAATTCCTTTATTTTTGTCTAAACATCTGAAACCGTACAAATATGCAATCAAAAACTCAAAAAGGTTCAATCTTTTTGAAGGGGAAAAATAAAAAATCAGAACTTTTTTTCGAATATTTCCCTCAGTTACAGGCTATATAAGCTATAGCCTAAGGATGACAACTTTTAATTTTCTGACTCATCTGTCACTAGGCACTAAATTGGGCATTACTCCGATACCGGTTAACCGATTTGCTCAAATATCAATAGGTTTCTTCCCATGGACATTATAAATGCTAAAACAAGTTTCATGAAAATCCGATAAAGCATATTTGAGTTACCGCGTCTTTAAATTATACACTAAATTGGGTTTTACTCCGGTACCGGTCAACCGATTTGGTCCAGTATCAATAGACGTCTTCCCATGTACATTATAAATGGGTATACAAAGTTTCATGGAAATCCGATAAAGCATATTTGAGTTATCCCGCCTTCTTATTTAATACCATAAAAGGCACTAAATTGGGCATTATTCCGGTACCGGCCAACGGATTTGGTCGAATATCAATAGAAGTCTTCCCATGGACATTATAAATGAATATACCAAGTTTCATAAAGCGTATTTGAGTTATCGCGCCTTTAAAGTAGACACCAAATTTGGTTTTACTCCGATACTGGTGAACCGATTAGGTCCAAATTCAATAGGTTTACTTCTCGTGGACGTTATAAAATAATGTGTATAATAAGTTTCATGAAAATCCGATAAAGCGTATTTGAGTTATGGCGCGTACAGACACACGGACAGACAGACGGACAGACATTTTCCTGTCCCCCACACAATCTCATAAAGTACCACTTAATAACCAAGTACCTCATCACAAGAGTATATTTAATATATTTTAACATATTAAAATATTCCTGTAATATTAATTATAGCGTACTTTTAATGGTCATAGCATTCGTATCTCCAGTAACCTGTAAGTGTATAAGGGTTTAAGGTGGAATATTTATCACGTGCAAAATAGCCACCCTTATAGGAAAATGAAGTTTTTAAACTCATCACAAGAGATGTTGGAAATGTCCTCCTCTTGCATCCACACAACACTGGCTTCTTTTTAGGAAATTTTCTTTCACGCTCAAAAGTTCAGCTTCCGAGATAGAATTAATTTTTCTTTTAAGTTCTTGTAACTGTGTCTTGAAAAAGAAGGTGTATAGGTCAACTTCCCCTATATTAGGACACTCGTGTGAATAACATGTGAACAAGGTCTGTGATATGGAAGTTACGCACAAAAAAAATCTTCCAGTTTGATTTTACAAAATTAATGAGGGTGTAAAGTGGTTTTAAAATTATATTATTGCTCTATTCTACCCTCATGGGTTCAAAATTAAATTCATTAAAGAAAGAATGGTTTCTTCTTTAGAATAGTCAATGTCAGTACTTGTGCTATATTGTTATTATTGTATTTATGTGTATTTCATTCCTGTTTGATTGCTGTTTATATTTTTAGTTTAGACTTTTATGGTAGATAAGGTTTAGAGTTACATCACTTTAGCACAATGAAGGTTTAGGGACAATAGTTCAAGTATAAAGTTCATTATTCCAAGCTATAAGAAGCCCGCCGGGTTCAAAGTCCGTTCATTGCAAACAAACGACTATCTTTCCATCATCTTTTACCTTGACGTAGCCTATATCATTGTAATGACTAGTGGGTTCTACCAATAAACGTATCTTTTCATTTCGTCTTTACACATATTCGGATCCAACATATATATTTGGATGATTCTATAAATAATTGAAAATGTTATTTCTTAAGAAAAACTAAATTGTACATAAACTGTCACATCTTGACCATATCGGTCAGTCAGTTGTTTTGCTGACAAACTCAGTGTGTCCAACTGAAAAGTTTTAAAATAAAGGACAGACACACAGAGTTAAAAGGTGGGTGTGGGGGAGGGGGATAGTGAAGCTAAATACAACACATTATATTAATACCATTAATAACAATATGGTACAGTTTGGAGTTTGTTTTTATTACTGCTTTCATCTGTAGCAACTGAAAACGGACCTTGAATAAGAGTCTGAACAATCTGAAAACCTGCAGAGTTCTCTGGAGGAAAAATCCAGCTTAAATTTAAGTTTTTTAACATTCTTTTTTCAAAATGGCCTCCTCTTCACCCCTCATAGCCATTCCGTTCCTCCCAGTTTTAATTCTTTACTTTTATTTGTATAAGTTTATTTTCTACATTTATAATTGATTGTACACATTATACAATAACATAAGCATACAAAAGTCTACATGTTCTCAGCTTAAATCTGTGTTTAGACATGTTAAAAAAGAAAAAGCTTGTTTTTTTTAATGGCCACTTCTTAGGTTATTTGTATATAAATTGAATAGATTATGTAAAAAAAGGACAATTAAAGGACTTTTTAAATAGTCACCATTTTAAAGGACAGTCCTTTAAAAAAAAGAACTGTTGGACACACTACAAACTGCCGATTTTGTCGGCTAAAAGTTTTGCTTTTTCGCAATCAATCGTCCCTGAAAGAGGGTTTCCACTTGAATAAGGCCTGAAACCGAACCGGATAGTTGGAGTTTCGATAGTTGAAGTTCTTTTAGTGCAGGTACTGTACCTTCTGGTATAACGCAAATGGGAATAAGGTACCGGTAGCAGTTTTCATCGGAAAAAATCCAAATGTTAGTTTAAAAAATCCCTTTAGGCAGGCCTACAGGCGGAGGTAGATTTCGAAGTGCTTTTGGTTTAATTTATTGTCGCTGCATAGCACTCTTCTTCTTTAGCCTTGGCATGGCAAACCTGCAGTAAAGAGGAAGAGCCTACAATCATTTGTTTTGACAACAATAATAGGATATAATATTCTGGGAGGCCGTGCGCAAGATCAGCAATGGATAAAATTAGCAAAGCCGCTAAACAAGACAAAATTATGATATTATAATAATTCTTTCAAGTGTTATTATTTTCAAACATTAAAATCTCGCGTCATATGAGAGCTATCAAGAAACTATTTATTGATTTGAAGAGTACTCATCAAGAGCTTTTCAACGATACCCCACAAGACGTGGTTTCAAAAGTTTCGAATTTTCATCCCCCACCCCCACCCTCACTCGAACCCCCGAATCGTTGGTGTCACTGTGAACTCCATAGGGAGTACTCTAATTTATTCAAACAAAGTTTCCCTCTATACTTCATAGGGGCCGAGATATACATTTTTAAAAATTTCAACCCCCTCCCCTGACCACCCCCTTGGGCCAATTTTGCTCATTAACGAACTTGTCCGAACTATTGGGCCTAGAAATAACATATTAAAATTTGGTTCAAATATCTTCAAAATTACGGCCGCTATCGTGTAAAGATATATATATATATATATATATATATATATATATATATAAATATATATATATAAATATCACAATTTTTTTTTTTGAACGGGCGGTGGTTTCGTACTTAGGGGAGCATGAAACGTAAAGGTATGAAAGAATTTTTCGAAAATCATAAAGTGGTATCCATTGCAATAGGTAGATTTTTCTTCGAAAATCTACCTAAAAAATACAATTTTCAAAATGTATGTGTGTCAGATTATAGCAAAGACTGGCACAAACACAGTAATCTATCATAGGCATTTTTTACATCTAAAAAAAGGTTCCGTTCTTTCATTGGTTGATGTGTAGTGTTGTCCCTTTACCCCACCCCGTGAGCAATGGCGGTATCTAGTCGTAGTCATGAGAAAGTGTTTGCAGTCTGTTGAATAGCTTAAGCTACAGTGGCGTAGGGAAGGGGTTGTGCAGGGGGTCCGTCAGCACTTCTCCAAAAGTCTATAGTAAATTAACACACCAAAGTAGACGGTCATTTGGCCACTACTCCAGTTCGAACGAGGCTTTTGAGGGGTTTCCCTCGTTCTTAGGCGAATGCCGGACTGGTCAATAATCCCCTCAAACAGATACACGCACTACAAATCTCTAGAATACATAACTACAAGTCACTAAAAAAACACACACTCGGGGAAATATTGCACATAAGACCTATCCGCACTTAGGTCTATCCTGCGCCAAAATACATACGCAAGTACACAGCCCAAACACGTCACTCCATCAACATCCCCTACGGATGTACATAAGGGCACAATAGGTATACACACATCACATATGGTTACCAAAATTTGTTTTGACCGGAGGTTTAGGCTTCCTAATTGCTTGGCACTCCGGGGGTAAAGGTCCGTACCTCCCTCAAAATCAAACCCTAAAATTCTATTCGCGTTATTTAAGCTTTATTTTGTCTAACATTTAATTATTTTATTTAACAATTAAATACTGAACCCGTAAATGTAGGCCTATTATTTCCACTGATCCCTGTGCTGTGTAACTTCTTATAATAGCAATAAGTGTTATAACTTACGTTAGGTAACAATTTCTTTTTAAGTTGGCATGTAAACAAATTTGCTACCTAGTTTTTTCAGTGACTATTCCACTCATACGCCGCGTGTTTGATATTGACCAATAATGTTTAGCAATTCCTCGGATATAGGCCAATCACGGTCGTTTATCTTACAATATTCTTGTAGGAATCGCGAGGATAGCATTTTATTGGGTAAAATCGTCTGCTCATTACTGGACACGTAAGCATTAGTGTGCAGTGATTAATATGTCATATGTTGCCATTAACAGCACGAAAACAGATTATTTTATGCAACATAACTTGTTTGGAAATTGAAAAAATATATAAATGTACATTAATTATTAACACAATTTCGATTCGGTGCAAGCCAGTTCGTGTGCTTTTATTCTGTTCTGCTGTTAGCTCACCTGAATGAAGTTAACTAAGTCTTATATGCACAATTGGTGGCACTGGACATGGTAACTCGAATCGATTCATGGATGGTTAATACGTTGTATGCCGTGAACTCGCTGCTGTTAGTTTTGTTTTTATATAGCAAAACACAAAAGTAATTATTTGTGTAATCCGTTACATTTTTATTCATGGAATAGTCTTAATAAATCCAACTCGAGTTGACGAGTTGAATCAGATAAATTCGCTCCTGCATCGATAAACTCGTCAACTCTCGTGGGATTACCTATGATAAAATACCATAATATATTATTTTCATTAATCTAATACTTAAACATTTTACGTGGTGCGGCCCCCAAACTCCCCTTTCTTGGAAGGGATTCCATACCCCCAAGTCCCCCCGGCACTTTCGGACCCTTTCCAAAATTATTTTCTGGCTACGCCACTGGGGAGGAAAGACATAACGTATATGAAAAATATTGACTGGGAGACCCGAAGAAAAAAGACAGCTTGAAAGACCTAGACGTAGGTGGGAGGACAATATTAGGATAGATTTAAGTAGGATTTGCGAGGGAAGGTTGGATGGAGTTAGCACAGAATAGGGTTGAATGGCAGGCTCAGGTAAACGTGGCAATGAACCTCCGGGTTCCATAAAATATATAATATTCCTTTAGCTTGCTTAGGAATACATAAGTAATTGCAGTAATGATACTACTACTACTACTACTAATAATAATAATAATAATAATAACAACGAAGAAGAAGAAGAAAGCTAAGTTAATGCGGTATAAGTGCACATTTTGCTTTTTGATGTAGGGAGTTTTTGTTTTTGTTTTGAAATTAGGAATTTTTTTTCGTTGGTAGCGCTATATTTTTCAAGAAAACCATTAGCTGCTAGCTGTATGGTACATGCAGAGATTGATGTATGTGAGAAATTGAGTTTCGTTTTTGTAGTGTAAATTTTCAATATTCTTCGAACTTTGATACATCTTCAGGGAACTACAGAACATTGTAAGTGTTTGTTTAAGTTTTAAAATAATAGATCAATAGACTTTTAACCTAAAATTCCCCAATGACAGATGTTGAGAGCCTCTAAACTCCAACTTAACCTAAAATTAGCATTGATATAAGAAAGAAAATTCTACGCTGTCTTCTAATAACATAATTTAAGTGCCATCCGAGCAAAGTAGTTCATTCCGATCAGCAGAATTGCATATTTAATTGATCACTGCTAAAGTGCACTTATACCAGGAGGGTATTTTTCTATTCTGTAATATCACTTGATCTGTAGGCTACCTATGTGTATGCCTATCTGCAAAATTTGATTTTGCAGGCCCGTTGCTTCCAGGGATCCGGAACCCCCCCTCTGAAATAATAAATAACAAATAAAAAAATAAAGTTAATTGAGGGGTTTATTAGCAAACCCAGCAGGCAAAAGCCAAATACAAGGTGCGCTTTATTTAAGCTCTGCCCACTCGATATTCACATTTTGTTTCTCAGCGAAGCAGGGTGACCAACTATCCTTGTATATGGTTGCTGACACTCCTGATCGTACCAAATATTTAAAACTGTGAGAGTGCCCCTTGTACTAAATATTAAAAATGTGAGAGTAACTTAAGTGCCTTGTACCCAACGGTTTGTCAGCCTGTTCATCCTCAAAGAATTTGCTAGATCGTGGTATAAAAGAAATTGCCTCACTGAGGGTTGGGCAGGAGGGACACGTTTCATGCAAATTTCATTTCTTAATTAGTCGTTAGCAACATTGTGCTGCTATAGACATTTGGTTTTTTCTGGGATTTGCAGCACATACACTAAATATTTCATAGGAAACACATTAAACTTTCATTAGAAGTTAGCATCTCTATAAGTTAGCAAGGAGATTGCCAGGTTTGCTTCATTTAAGCTCTATTATGTCAAATATTTAATTATTTTATTTAGTAATAAAATATTGAACATGTGAATGTAGGCATACTATTTCTACTGTTCCATGTGTTATTTAACTTTTAATAGTAATAAGTGTTATAACTTAGGTAACGATTTCTTGTTTAATTTGGCATGTCTTAGAATATAGTGAACAAATTTGCTAATTAGTTTTTCACTGCTAAAATAGCGTAAAATGTTATTTTTGTTACCGGTAGTTCAGTATTTAAAAATTTTCCAAGGGTGGACCCCCATATCCCCCTTTCTTGGGGAGTATTCCATACCCCCAAATCCCTGGCACTTTTGACCCTCCTCAAAATTATTTTCTAGCTATGCTACTATTAAGCTAAGTTGGAAACCAAAAGGGACCTTCAAATTCTAATTAAAACATTATTTTGTAGAAATTGCCCGAAGAGTAGTTACAAGCTTTTACAACACTGTTCTACCATCTCCTGATATGTAACTTCCAGATAGCTTAACTGAAAGATGTCTTATAATACTACCGTCGGACTGCTATCGGGATGATTATAGTAAAATTTCATAAAATTGACAGTAAGTTAGTCTGTTGAGCGAAGACTTATGTTTCTTTCAGTTTGAGCGGCCTTTGCTAGATGCGACAACTTGATCATAGTATATTTTCACAGTTAAATCACAGGCACATAAGAACATCGTTTTAAGTATATTCCAGGCAAACGGTTTTAAACTAAACAATGACAAAACTCAAAATATTGTATTGACATTAACAAACTCTTGTCCTAAAGGTATGGAACAATCAGTTAAATTCTTAGGCATTATTCTGGATTATAAGTTATCCTGGAAAGATCATATTGATGCAGTTTGTGTACGCCTCTCAAGGGTAATATATCTACTGTGCAATCTAAAGAGTCAAGTGACCAAAGTATTTTTAAAATGTTCTTACTTCGCCTTCTTTGACAGTGTATTAAGATACGGCATTCAGATTTGGGGCAACGGTAGCAGCATTCATAATGTTCTGGTACTACAGAAGAAAGCGGTTAGAATATTATCTGGAGCAGAATACGATGACCATTGTAGGCCTTTATTTAGAAAAAAAAGAATTTTAACAGTAATTAATATGTATATATTTTATACTCTTATTATGATTAAGTTAAACCCGACCGAGTATGGTTATAGATCGGAGAAGCACCATTACTCTACGAGATTTAATTATTTTCTTGAGGTGCCAAATCGAAAAACTGGTGTAAAAATTTAGGAGTCTCCATGTTTAATAAGTTGCCCCAAGTGGTTCACAATGTAGATTTTAAGCATTTTAAGTTTCATTTACGTCGTTGGCTGCTTGACAACCCATTTTATGGCGTGCAAGAGTTTTTTGAGGCTCCAATCAATATAACATTCTAGCCTGGGTTTTCTGATTTATTATTTTACCCATTTCTGTATTGTATACATTTATTTACCTGACGATGTCTATAGCAGCACAATGTTGCAAACGACTAATTAAGAAATTAAATTAATCAGTGAGGAAAGTGAGGAGGTATGTGCCGGTATGGAATACTGTCACTGATTTTAAAGGTCCATTGCATACCAGCACTGGTTTCAATCATTAAATATCATACCATTGCTGAAAATCAGTGGCTATTTAATACAAACTGTTAATGTTCCTTTGAGTCGTAATATAATAATTACTTTTTATGATATTCATCCACTCGTACGTTTTCATCAGTAGCCGCTGTCACTATAGAAGGCTGCGACGATAACTTGTGATGGTCTTTGTTGCTATCTTAATGACTATAGACTACCACTAGATTCGATGTTTTTAAAAGTACTTCTCAGTAACAAAATGTTGTAAATTTTATATTGTTTAAATAGGTCTTACATATTTTAAAAATATCTTATGTGAAATTAATAAACTAAACTCCATAGCGCTACATCCCTTAATGGACTAGGCCTACCACCCGACCGCTGCTCATCTACCATAGATACCAGGATTTGGGGCATGTGGTCAGCATGCTGACACCCACAGTCAGTATTGGTGGTTTCTGTGACCGTGAAATAAATAATGGTCTGCCAATCGACAGTACAAGATGTTCTGGTCTTGTGTTATGCTCCTGCTTGGCAATCATCTAAGAAGCAGGGTTGGTTACTCAAGGAGAAAGTTAATTAAAAACACGCCAAGTGTATATCACATAATTATGTTGTAGGGGAGGGATTGTGCTTTTTTAAATTCAGGTAGGCTATGATAGGGAAAACTTTTGGGATAGCATACCACTTCTGGATTTTTCCCACTTCCTTCACTGATATTAATTAATCGATTTTTACAATTCTAGATATCATTCAAATGTGAGCCTAAAACGGCATTACAGCCATTCCACAGAAAGTGAGCCTGAAGTGTCCAGACCGTAACAACCTTTTAATATTAATTTAAAATATGTCAACATTGAAAAATTACTAAATTAATTTTCAGCACTAGTCTACTGAAAAACTAATTCTCAAAATTAATTTCATAATATTTCATTGATGACATATATTTTTAATTAATATTAAAAGGTTGTTACGGTCTGGACACTTGGCTCACTTTCCGTAGAATGACTGATAATTATAGCCTATAAGATAATGTATAGGAGGCTGGAGTATATGAGCAAGGTACCAAATTAGGTAGATTGAAAAGGGAAATTAGGTGAAAATGGACTGTAAGTTTCTGAAACCCTTGCCTTGCCTATACATGAAAGAACAAGAATTTGTAACCTTCTGGTGAATAAATGATATTTATTTTAACACTAAAAAACACTGAGGTTATAATATACACTGAAAGATTGTTGAAGTTGATGCTTGAAGAGTTGATGATCTTGAAGAGATGACGAAATTTCTTGATATTAAAATACTCTGGTGATAATTAAAGCTGTAGCAGCTTGTAATAAAGTTGAGTTAAAGTTCCAAATAATGTTTACAAATTGATTGTGATGAAATATTTTCCTTAAAGTAGTAAATTACACTTACTAAATGTGTAATATTTAAGATGTCTATTGTCTATAAATCTTGAAGTTAGATGAATATTAATTACTTTAGTCTTGCACAGAATCCTTCAAATTCTCTTTATGTTTATATTTGAAAGGAATGTATATGTAAGATCTTCAGTAATTTGAGTTAAATAACACTTGAAATGTGTTTGTGATAATGTTCACAAAGAAAATGAATATGATGAAATTGCAAGCGTCTATATGACGTCACCTTGGCGTGCCTATGCTAAGCGTCACCAAGCGAACAAAGAAAGTTTATGGTGAAGTTCTTCCTTCACGTAGAGATTAATTATAATTAATTGGAATTATTTCCAATTAAGAAGGTAGATGTATGAAATTGAAGATTGTCTTCAAATAAGAGACTTATAAGAAGTCACAAGTTATGCTAAGCGTGCTCACGCGAAGCTCTTGTTTGAATGATATTAAATCAAATTTCTTAGCTGGAAATTGATGATTTAAAGATGAAAATCAAATCCTTGCTGGATTGAAGATTCTAGTAGAAATTCAGCTTCCAGATCCTTGGATACTAAAGAAGGCTGATGATTGAAGAGTTGATGATGATATATTGGAAAATACTTTTTCCCAAGCAGGAATGAATGAGAACCACGTCCAATTCTTTCAGACTCGACGTGTGAACTAACTAAATGAATGCTTTGAACGTTCTACTGGAATTTGTGAGGGGAATCCCAATAAACTTAGCAAAATTATATTTATAAGAGAATGCGTCACAAGTAAATTTGACGTGAAAAGATACTAAGAAATGCAATGGACAATAACACCATGGATTTAAAGTATAAATCAAATATAAAAACTATACAAAAAATCTATATAATAATAAAAACTTGAATATTTGTTTGAGAAAACTACGTGAGTTTTTTGTTGGAAATTGGCAACATTGAAAATCGAAGCGAGTCAGTATCGATATTTTGTCAGATCGAAGTACTCTCACGAAATGACTCTACAATAACAGATGAGGATCACCATGCGAATATATGTAATAACTTATTATTTCTTTTAATAAACAAATAATTGTTTTAAAGGAACAATATTAAATATGTGAAGCTGTGAGTATGATGCCAGACACTTTAACATTATTCTAAAGTCCGTGGAACATATGTGAATATTGCACGTTTGAAAGTGGGGTTATGTTGCTTACAAACTATCTTAATTTAGCTCAAATAATATTTATTATGATAGATTATACAAAACTAAGTTCAGAATCGCAATCTACGTGTCAAATATTAAGTCTGAACATAAATGTGAAAAGATCTACAATAAAATGACTTTAATATAATGTCGTAATTTAAGCCTATGTTTTGCTACGAAAATCATAGTTTTACTTCCAAGTTTTGTGTAATTATACATATTGCCCGCAATAATTATTCAAACAAAGAGAATGTATAATGGAACAAAAGTATAATTATTTGAGGTTTGTACAAAAACATTTTAGGTTATATATAATTTATTAAGTATAATTACTCTTCTCCATTTATGGGAAGAGGGGCGAGTTTCACTATTGGTCTTTTATATTGACCTGAAGAAGTTCTGACAGTAGCTACTCTTACGAGACCGTCAGATCCAGGGTGAATTTGATCAACTATGCCTAAAATCCATTTAAAGGGTGGCACATTATCTTCAATGAGGAGTACTGGTGTACCAATGGATACATTGTGAGATTTAGAGCTCCATTTGGAACGCCTTTGGAGTGTATGAAGATAGTCAGAAGACCATTTCTTCCACAAATCAACAGTAAAATTATGCAGTGTTTTCCACTGAGAGCGTAATGTGTAACTTCCAGACAAGTCTGGAGATGGCAATGAAATAAGTGGTTTGCCCACAAGAAAATGTCCTGGAGACAAATATTGGAAGTCATCAATCTCTTCATGAAGTGAGAGCAATGGCCGTGAATTAAGGATAGCTTCGATTTGGATCAACAAAGTCGATAGCTCTTCGTAGGTGAGAGTGAGATCTGAAGCCATTCGCTTCAGGTGATGTTTGACTGAGCGTACTGCAGCTTCATGCAGTCCACCCATATGAGGAGAGTAAGGTGGTAAAAAATGCCAGTTAAGGCTAAGATGTGAGGTAGCATCTTTAACAGTATTTTGAAATTCAGAAGATGACAATAAGTCAGTCAACTGTCTCAAATCATTACAAGCTCCAACGAAAGTTGTTCCGTTGTCGGATGTAATCGAATGGGGAATACTTCTGCGGCTTGTAAATCTAGACAGAGCAGCTAGAAATGCTTTAGAAGTGAGTGTGGTTACTAACTCTAAGTGTATTGCCTTTGTGGACATGCACACGAAGAGAGCAATATATGACTTGGTAGTGATTTTAGATCTTGGACCACCATACTTTATTGTAAATGGGCCAGCATAATCTAAACTAACATTTGTAAATGGTGGTATTGGAGTTATTCTGGCGGCGGGCAAGTCAGCCATTTTTTGTTGAAAAGGCTGTGCTTTAAAGCGGAAACATGTGTTACATTTTCCTATCACAGATCTTATTATTCTTCTGATTGAAGGAATCCAGAATCTTTCTCTGAGATGAGCAATAATAAGTTGTGGTCCTGCGTGATGCAGTTGAAAATGTGTATAGTGAATTAAATGCTTTGTGAAATCATGATCACATGGCAATAGCATTTGATGTTTTGATTCAAATGGAAGATTAGATCTTTCTAATCGTCCGCCAACACGTAGGATGTTGTCAGAATCTAAGAAAGGGCATAAATTAAGAATTTTACTGGAGGTTGGAATTTCCTTTCCAGCTGACAATGGTCCTATTTCTTCAGCGTATGCCTGACGCTGGACATTTTCTACACAGCAGTGCATTGAACTTGTTATCTCATCAGGAGATAAAGATCCACTAAGACGTTTGTTATTAGGTTTTGCATTATGTATGAATCTTAATACATAACCCATAATGCGGAGAGATTTTAAGTAAGAAAACTTGGAAAACCAAGATTGAAAGGTAATATCAACAGTAGTGATATGAGCTACTACCTTGACTTCTGGTAGTGGTTCTGAGATAGCTTGTGTGTTATTGGTTGGCCAGTATGAGGTGTTCTTGGACAGCCATTCTGGGCCAATCCACCACAAATCGTTATGAATTAAATCCTCGGGTGTCGAACCTCGAGATATCAAATCAGCGGGATTATCACTTGATGATACATGTCGCCAAGTAAAGTCTGCAGTATACTCTTGTATATCCGCAATTCTATTTGCAACAAATGTCTTGAGTGTGGTTGGAGAGCGACTCAACCAACTCAAAACTATATTGGAATCACTCCACAAATTTACTGAATTAGCTGTAGTGTAGGCAAAACATTGTGGGTGAGTTTAGATAATAAATGGGCAGCTAACAATTCTAATCTGGGAATTGTAACCGCTTTAATAGGTGCAATTTTAAACTTTGCACATAGTAAGGATACTTGAGTTTCACCCTCTTGATTGGTAGAGCATAAATAGATGCAAGCGCCATAAGCTTGCTCGCTAGCGTCGCAAAATCCATGCAAATCTATTGATATGGCGTTCGGAATTAATGCAAACCGAGGAATAGCAATTTGAGAAATTGAATGTAGTTGGTTGTGAACCGTCAGCCATTTTTTGGCGATCGATTCAGGTATAAGTTGATCCCAGGAGGTAGTTTCCTTCCATAAGGATTGAAATATGATTTTGCAATGTGCAACTATGGGAGAGATGAGGCCTAAGGGGTCAAATATTGACGCAATACAAGAAAGTAGTGTTCTTCTTGTACACTTAACAAAATGTTTAGAAGAATCTATGGATGTTTCTACTCGCAATAAATCATTAGATGGTTGCCATATTAAGCCTAATGCTTTAATAGAGCTGGCATCTGAGTCACCAAATGTGCGATTATCAAGAGTTTCTCTCGACTCGACTGGTATGTTTTCTAGAAGTTGTGGCAGATTTGAACTCCACTTTCTAGGTTGGAATCCACCCATGGGAAGCAAAGTGTTTAATTCAGAAACCATTTGCTGGGCTTCTTCAATATTAGAGGCGGTTGCCACTATGTCGTCGACATACGTAGAATTATTTATTAGGTGTGAAGCTAGTGGAAAATTTTTACCCTCGTCAATGGTAAGTTGTTTAAGGGCTCGAGTTGCTAGAAATGCGGCTGGTGCTGTGCCATAAGTCACAGTCTTAAGATTGAAGATTTTGATGGGCTCTGAAGGTTGTTCCCTCCAAAGTATTTGTTGGAAATGCTGTTGTTCAGGAGATATGAGTACTTGTCTGTACATCTTAGCGATGTCAGAAGTAAAAGCAATAGGATTCAGTCTGAATCGTAATAGTATGGAAAATAGATCTGGTTGGACTGTAGGGCCTACATAAAGTATGTCATTTAATGACTTTTTGTTCGTTGATTTAGCAGAAGCATCAAATACTACTCTTAGTTTAGTAGTACTACTTGACGGTTTCATCACCGGGTGATGAGGGATTATGTAATCAAAGGTTTCAGGCCGTTCAGATTCCGCAGGCTCCATGTGGCCTAGGGTCTGATACTCAGTCATGAAATCACCATATTGCTGGCAAAGTTCAGCATCATTTGCCAAACGTTTTTCGAGTGAGTTGAATCTTTGATAGGCTTGCTGCTTGGTGCTGCCTATTGATTCTCGTGGGGCATTGAAGGGAAGCTTGACGACATATCTTCCGTCAAGATCTCTTGTGGTAGTTTCTGTGAAGTATGTTTCACAGTGTGTGTCTTGAGGGAAAGGTGTACTATTGGCTACACTTTCGAGTTCTCAAAACTTAGATAGTTCATTGTTTATTGATTGATCAACATTTAAGAATACAGAATATTGTTTATCATTATTGGCATTGGCATTAACAGTTTGATTTGTGCGATTTCCTTTGAATCGCCTTGGAGAAGAGGAATTGACAAGTCGTCTGACATTGTCATTGCTAGATTGATAGAAATTGTCATCTTGATGACTTGAGGTTAAATGCATTTGCCTAGAAGCGTTAAGTGATGGTAACCTTCCAGAAAAGGTCCATCCTAACTGAGAATTCTGAATTGTGGGATGATCAGGAGCACTGATTATACCATCCTGTATTATTTGTGAATAAACTTCTACTCCTAAGAGTAAGTCAACACACTGTGGTGTGTTAAAATTTGGGTTAGCTAGAGGGAGATTGGCTGGAATTTGCCAATTTCTAATATCAATATAATTATCTGGCAGTTGGCTGGCAGAAATTTCTGGAATTACAATAGCCTGTGTATCATAATTCCATAGCGTAGTTCTTGACTTGATTTTAATGTTTGTAGTCTTGTGCATATGGGCTTGAGACTCTAAGATGCCTTGAAGTGGCACTCTTTTGGGTAAAGCTTTCAACTTTAATTTGTTGAATAAGCGATTAGTTATTAAGTTGCAACTAGAACCAGTGTCTAACAGGGCTGTTGCTTCTACAGGTTGACCATTTATGTCTTCCACAACGATTAATGCAGTGGGATGCAGACATTTTGGGGGGTCTGGTATTGAAGGAAGGTGCAGCATGCGTGTTACATTATTTGGTTGTGCGTTTGACCGCTGATTAGGATTGTGAAGCATCGTACTATGTCTTTCACCACAAATGTGGCATTTGAATACGCCACATACACTACTATGACCTTTAGTTTGAAGGCATACTTGGCATGCTTGGCATGCTTTATGAGTATTGACAAATCGCATTCTTTGCTCATGGGACATCATTTTGAAGCTGTCACATTGATACAATTCATGGATAACATTTTGCCTGCAGCAAATACAAAGAGGACGTGAATTATACGTTCTGGAGTTGTTGTGATTATTTTGATTGCTGTTATTTGAAACAACATTATTATTAGTAGCAGGTTTTTGAGGGGGGTGATTGTGTGTAGAATTAGAGTTGTTTGTTGAATTAGATTTAGCTTGAGATCCTATCGCTAAACTTGTCATCTGAAGGACTCTCACTTTCGACTCTAGGAAACCAAATAGTTCACTTAATGTGGGTAATTGATTAGGTTTAATAGAACTTTCCCATTCTTTAATGAAGGCTGGAGGTAATCTATCTAAGATTAGCTTGGAGACAATTAAGTCTGTTAGGTTGACGTCAGTCTTTAAGGACTGGAGAGTGTGCATCGTACTTACAAAATGGTCAAGAAATTTTTGGAGGGAATTTGCTGAGTCCCGTTCAATAGTAGGCGCAGTAAACAAATGATCCAAATGTGTATTCATGATCAATCGATCGTTATCAAAACGTTCCGTGAGTGTTTTCCAGGCAACTTAAAATGTGGCATCTGATACTGGAATATTTTGAATTATACAGAGTGTTTCTGTGGTGAGGCATGATTTCCAATATTGGAACTTATCAATATTAGTAATGTGTTTATTACTTAGAATAAGTGATGTGAAAGTATCCCTAAATTCTACCCAAGCTATTGGATTGCCATCAAATTGGGGCAGTTTTATTTCTGGAAGTTTAGGAAGAATTGTTTGAGGTTCTGCATGATGGGAACCTTTGCTCGAAGAGTGCCTTGAAAATGATTTTTCTGGCTGATATTTTGACTTATTTTGTGAAATCAAGGAATCAAGAATACCTAATGCTCGATGATAAGCTATTTCAATCTCTCGTCTCTGAACATCTATATCTTGAAAATCATCAGGGGTGACTTGCAAAGCTGAGTCTTCATATGCATCAAATAAATGGAGAAACATGGTTCTCATACTGATTGCTTCATGAAAATTTGCTTCATTTTGAATTTCAAACTCATGAATAGATTGAGCATAGGACATGAACTGACGATTTAGCCTGTTGATGTGATCGATTTTTTGCTGTGTGGCTTTTTGTGCTGCAACTTCTGCAGCTTCTGCCTCGATACGGGCTTGTCTTTCCTTAAACTCGGCTTCCGCATCAGCCTTAGATTTAAGATAACTAGCTTCTAGTTTATTTATGTATGAAGTGGTTTTAAGAATAGAATCTTCTACTTCCTCTCTATATACCTGTTCTACATCTGAAAAGTCTAACTCTTCTATGTTAGTCTGAACATCTTCAAATCTAGCAACGAGTTGTGTTAGGTTAGCTTTCCTATCTAAGAGATCATTATAGGTCGCTTCATCGTTTACAAGTAGTTGAGGTATGAGATTGCAAAGACGTGTAATTCTTGCTTTTATTGGAGCACGCTTCGCTCTGAAAGCCGCAAGGGTTTGCTCCAAAGTAGTCATTTTGATGATTCAAGTTGAACTTAATTGATAAAATTGAAATTAAATTAATTGTGCAATTTTGCCCGCGTTTTAGGATTGAATTGAGAAAAGAAACTTCAAGATTTTTAGTACAAGATAATGTGTGGTATGTTGTTTTACACTTTCCACTGTTTTTTTTGTGTTTGTGTTCATGCAACATAAAAAATGAGTAGGTGTTGTGAAACCCTTTTTCACTGTGTCTACTGTATTTCTCAAATACTGGTCGTGCCAGGAGAATGGTTTTGACTTACCTTACGTTACAAATTCTTGCCCGCAGGTTTCAGAAATAT
Source organism: Ectobius pallidus (assembly GCA_964059195.1). Classification (NCBI taxonomy): domain Eukaryota; kingdom Metazoa; phylum Arthropoda; class Insecta; order Blattodea; family Ectobiidae; genus Ectobius; species Ectobius pallidus. The sequence goes on from CAXKWD010000006.1 coordinate 6,452,253, forward strand.
TAGGAAATATTTTCGGAGGACCACTTATAATAAGATTGATAGGTTTAAAGTTCCATAGGTCACTATGGGACAGATCCCGGTTCGGAAAGGACCAAATGTATAGGAGGCTGGAGTATATGAGCAAGGTACCAAATTAGGCAGATTGAAAAGGGAAATTAGGTGAAAATGGACTGTAAGTTTCTGAAACCCTTGCCTTGCCTATACATGAAAGAACAAGAATTTGTAACCTTCTGGTGAATAAATGATATTTATTTTAACACTAAAAAACACTGAGGTTATAATATACACTGAAAGATTGTTGAAGTTGATGCTTGAAGAGTTGATGATCTTGAAGAGATGACGAAATTTCTTGATATTAAAATACTCTGGTGATAATTAAAGCTGTAGCAGCTTGTAATAAAGTTGAGTTAAAGTTCCAAATAATGTTTACAAATTGATTGTGATGAAATATTTTCCTTAAAGTAGTAAATTACACTTACTAAATGTGTAATATTTAAGATGTCTATTGTCTATAAATCTTGAAGTTAGATGAATATTAATTACTTTAGTCTTGCACAGAATCCTTCAAATTCTCTTTATGTTTATATTTGAAAGGAATGTATATGTAAGATCTTCAGTAATTTGAGTTAAATAACACTTGAAATGTGTTTGTGATAATGTTCACAAAGAAAATGAATATGATGAAATTGCAAGCGTCTATATGACGTCACCTTGGCGTGCCTATGCTAAGCGTCACCAAGCGAACAAAGAAAGTTTATGGTGAAGTTCTTCCTTCACGTAGAGATTAATTATAATTAATTGGAATTATTTCCAATTAAGAAGGTAGATGTATGAAATTGAAGATTGTCTTCAAATAAGAGACTTATAAGAAGTCACAAGTTATGCTAAGCGTGCTCACGCGAAGCTCTTGTTTGAATGATATTAAATCAAATTTCTTAGCTGGAAATTGATGATTTAAAGATGAAAATCAAATCCTTGCTGGATTGAAGATTCTAGTAGAAATTCAGCTTCCAGATCCTTGGATACTAAAGAAGGCTGATGATTGAAGAGTTGATGATGATATATTGGAAAATACTTTTTCCCAAGCAGGAATGAATGAGAACCACGTCCAATTCTTTCAGACTCGACGTGTGAACTAACTAAATGAATGCTTTGAACGTTCTACTGGAATTTGTGAGGGGAATCCCAATAAACTTAGCAAAATTATATTTATAAGAGAATGCGTCACAAGTAAATTTGACGTGAAAAGATACTAAGAAATGCAATGGACAATAACACCATGGATTTAAAGTATAAATCAAATATAAAAACTATACAAAAAATCTATATAATAATAAAAACTTGAATATTTGTTTGAGAAAACTACGTGAGTTTTTTGTTGGAAATTGGCAACATTGAAAATCGAAGCGAGTCAGTATCGATATTTTGTCAGATCGAAGTACTCTCACGAAATGACTCTACAATAACAGATGAGGATCACCATGCGAATATATGTAATAACTTATTATTTCTTTTAATAAACAAATAATTGTTTTAAAGGAACAATATTAAATATGTGAAGCTGTGAGTATGATGCCAGACACTTTAACATTATTCTAAAGTCCGTGGAACATATGTGAATATTGCACGTTTGAAAGTGGGGTTATGTTGCTTACAAACTATCTTAATTTAGCTCAAATAATATTTATTATGATAGATTATACAAAACTAAGTTCAGAATCGCAATCTACGTGTCAAATATTAAGTCTGAACATAAATGTGAAAAGATCTACAATAAAATGACTTTAATATAATGTCGTAATTTAAGCCTATGTTTTGCTACGAAAATCATAGTTTTACTTCCAAGTTTTGTGTAATTATACAGATAATCCTTTCAACATGAATTCTGAAATCAAGTAGCTACGAAAATCCATTGGACAGTGATTTTGTTTCCACCACCTCTCTATCTGGCAGTTAGAAGTTCATCCTCCAGATATCTTAACTGGGAGTTGTCCTTCTCTACCTAGCAGATAACTATGTTATCAGGAGATTGCAGTACAGGTCCTAGGCTTCACAACCTTCTTCACGATTAGCATGGCTGCTTTTGAGGGGAACACTTAAGTGAATCCCTTAAGGCAGCTAGAAACAATATCATGCATTCCACGAGTGACGGACAGGACACACAGAGTTAGGAAATTCAAAACAAATAGCCTATAAATTTTTTAAATCCATGATTTATTCCTAAAGTCCAAATTTTTGTTATTTAATAAATAAGAATAACGTGCAATTTTAATAATCCACCACCATTTCTGTCTGCAGTTCACAAAAATAATGACGTGACAGACGGGACAAATATTGAGCCTCAAGTGTTGGAGAATATAGAACATGATATTATTTCTGTGAGTTATGTATGCATATAAAACGAAATATAACTTACACATGACATTAAAACTCTAAGAATTACAGACAGCACGTTTTAATGTAGGTTTATTAACAAATTTAAGATTCTTAAAAATAAATATGTGACGGATGGGACAGGTAATGTGATGGAAGGGACATGTCCAACAACTGTATTCCATAAAATTATGTTCAACACCTTTGTGACAGATAATCCTAAACAGAACTACAGTAGAACAAAAATGACACTTCAGTGAAAGACCAAAGTATAAAAAATAGTCAACAGTCAACAGTCTAGTTTAAAAGTAATCCTGTGCCAACCTGACATCCTACTATGTACCACTACCACCCAATGACTACTACCTTCCAGTACCAGGATGTTGCCATACTTCCCACTTGAATCCTCCATACAGTCAGGACTTAGCGCCATGTGATTATCATGTGTTCAGTAAGCTGAAAAAGGACCTCGGTGGACGGCGATTCCGAAATTATGAAGAGGTGAAAGCAGCTATCTCCAGGTGGTTAAAGCGCTGGAGGTGATTTGTACGCATCCGGAATCGAAAAGTTGGTTGACCATTCCGAGAAATGTTTACAGTCTCTTGGGGACTATGTGGAAAAGTGAACGTACATTGTATGTTGTCATAGCCGTGTTGCCTTTGTGTAGGTGGTTTCATAAATGGCCATAACCTGGAAGTGTAACTTACTTTTTTATTTGCCCTCGGTATCATGGACAACACACAGGCTCAGTTAGAAACTGATAAATTTAAAACTAAACTTAATTTTGAATGTCAAAATACAAAATCCGAGCGATGCCAGGCCTTTTAAGCTAGTATTTTATATAAGAGAAACAGAGAAGAAACCCCAGGATAAAATGGAGAATATACTTCCTGTTTACTTCCTGATTGAAATCTAAGGGGAAACGTAAGCAACAGATGATCAGTAACTTGAGTGTCGTTTGTTTTGCCATATTTCCATGACCATAACTCACCTTATTCTTCAGTTACGATCAGTGGAATTCTTCTTAAATCCATTTTAAATAGTTGTTTGTTTGGTTACAGGCTTAACAAAAGGAGAGAAAATTGTCGCAAGTGACCCATTCCCTGAATCTCTGAAGAGTTTCAAGGTAAGCTAATGCCATTTTTGTGGAACTACTTGAAATTTACATGTTCCTTGTCGGGAAATGAACATTTACAAAAGTAATAAATGTATATTTAAACTGAACATTCTTTAATTTTTCTTTTGTAATATGTCAAGATTAGCATCAAACTATGAGCTGTAGTTTAACAATTAATAACATAATTTAATTCAAATATCTACTTTTTATTTATTATTTTTTTTTTTTTAATTGTTCATCAGCATGCCCCATTACATAGTAACACTACATGCTTTGTTTGCCGATGCCTCAGTTCGATACCAGTGCTTCATATTCCTATTCATTTGTACAATAGGGGTTTGTTAGTAATGAAACAAGTGTCTGCCTTTCTTCGTTGAGAATAGGGCAATAAAATAGATGATCCACTGTCTGATCCCCCGTGTTGCATGGACACGTTGGATCGTCACTTATTGTAAATCTGTGAAGATAACTTCTTATCTTGCCGTGACTTGTTGTTAGGAACGTGAATTTTGGCGTAATGCTTATTGTCTTCTTGAGTCTGTCGACAATGCTGGGAAAAAATTCTTTCGTTATCACTCCTTTATGTGTGTTGTTCCATTCTCTTTGCCATCTGCTGAGTCCATCTTCCTTCTCCCTTGTTACTATTACATCCTTGGAAATCTTCTGATAAACGATTTCTCCGTCCTCCGTTGCTGCTTCCTTTACTAATCTGTCTGCTTGTTCATTTCCCTCAATCCCAGCATGTCCTTTTATCCATCCGAAATGAAGTACCCAATTTGCTTAAGCCAGTTCATTTATTTTGCTTCTAATAGATTCTATCAGATTCTATCAAACGGGAATGTTTCGTCTTATTCTTCAGTGAATCTAAAGTTATTTTGCTATTGGTATGTACTGCTACTTGTATACTGCTTTCTTGAATATCCTGAAGTTCTTGTAATTTTTCTAGCCCTTTTAGTATAGCAATCTGCTCCGCCTGATTATTGGTGCATTCTCCATCTAATTTAAACTTGAATGTTTGTGCTATTTCTCCGTTGGTAAATAAGACTGCTACTTACATCAAAGAGAAATAAGACTGATGGGTCATTCCATGCCAGATCATCCAACCAAGATATTCATTGTCCACCATCTCAGATTTGGATGAAATTTTGTACATGGTGTCTTCACACAAATATAAGAACCCGTATTTTTCATTTTTGGAATATTGGTTTAGTTTGGAATTTAAAGCCTTTCAAAGTTTCACTCTGTTTGGTGTAATTTTTTTAATCTTCAGTCAAAGCCAAGGGGCACATCTTGCTTCAACATACATTTGTAATAACAATTATTAAGGTAAAATCGTAAAATTCACCATACTTATTCAGAATTTTATGTAGATTTGTAACATCGCTTGTAAAATGGAATTAAATGCCCAGAAGTACTTGCAGTTTATGTTAGAACTTGAAAAAGTGAATTATCAAAAATCGTAAACCTTGGCTCAGTAATCCTGTTATAAGTTTTTTCTTTTAATCTTTACAGTCTTGGACTTGATACCATTAGCAAGAGCACAACATTTGCTTCAAAATGGTGTTGTTAAAATTACATTTTATGAATTTGCTATAACAATTTTTTCCAGATCTAAGATAAAGTAAGAAGAAGAAGTTAAATTCTGATTGCTGTTAACTTCTAAGCAGTTGTTTCATTTCCACAGTCTTCCTCCAAATAGAGGCAAAGTATATCAACCAAACAAATACATTCAACCAACAACCAAGAGCTATGAACATTCTTAATGATTATATTGTTTATTTTGTTTTGTTAAGGTCTTAATTATTATTAATTTATTTATTGATTGCTTTATTTATTTACTTATTCAATGTTTTCGATCCTCCAGACATGAGCACCTCTTAGACATTCCAAATATATTAATATAGCCTATTCATTATTTTTATCTTTACAATTCATAAAGTATATTACACAAATTACTAACATATAGTAAAAATTCAATATACACATTATTTAGGCCTACAATAAATTCATGAACTGAATAAAACACCATGTCAACTAAAAATTCACAAAGTCTTTCTTAACGCATTTCAAAATTATTTCACAATTACGTAAATACTGAAATAATATATGTGTGGGTCCTGAGTTTGCACAATGTTACACTAAAATTAACTTAAAACTAAGAAGTAGACAAAATATGATGCAAACATAAAAAGGGAGAAAGGAAAAAGCTGAGAGCAAAGAAGATGATTCAAGTGATATAAGTAATAATAATTATAATAATGAAAAATAATTCACGGGTGCGCAGGAAAAGAGAGTTAAGTCCAGTTTCTTGCTACTGAGAATTAGAGTGACTTAACACACTTTACCTGCCCAACATAGCTTTAGAGATGGATAAACCCATGAGGCACACATCCATAACTACCGTACAATTTTGAATATGACTTACTGGACTTAACACAAATGTACAGAACATTTTTATCTATAACTCTTTAGACATATCTCAATTTTTGAGGATGGTGGACTTAATTCTCTTTGCCCGCGCACCTGTGAATTAATATGATGATAGTACCAGAAAGACATTAGAAGAGATTAAAATTAAAGTTTATATGATTTTTTTAAATTCTACTTTTAAAGACTCCATAACTATATTTGGCTAAAGCTGGATGTAATTTGATTTTAGAATTATACAAACAAGGACCGAAACTAGAGCTATATGATAGACCGGCAGAAGTGAAAATTTGGATTCTAGTACCGGTAAAGTACTTGTTTTATTTCGTCCTGTGCTCTGTTCATGTGGAACAGCTTTTTATTTTTATGGCAAAATTTTAACAAAAAGTTTCTATAAACTTAATGAATGTTGAATACGTTAAAATCAGAATAGATTAGTTCAGTTGGGTAGTTCATGCACTTTTTTAAACATATTTTGATGATGCGTTTTTGTAATAAAGTTAATGGGGTAAAAACAGTTTTAGAAATGCTTCCCCATCCAATAATACCATACTAAATATAGTTTATATAAACTACACTAGAGTATTAATGGTCATACAGTTAGTGAGATTTACAAATTTATATATAATGTTATATTAATGTTATAGAAAGGATTAGCTAGTAACCAATAACAGAGCTTACTCTTAAATACATTTAAAGGGACCTGACCTAAGTAGGCCTATATTGGGAGATTGTTGAAAAGTTTCTCGCCAATGATTTCATGATTGTTAATTTTCTTAGCTAACATATGGAATGGAAGGTAAAATACAATTATTACTTCTGGGGCTTGTTTCATAAAAGTTTACTATAGTAGGCTACATACTAATGAATCTTGGTATTTGCCAATCTATTTTACTAAACAATGTTTCATTTATCTACTAGAGTAAAAAAATAATTACTATAGTAAATTTAATTCTCCTATATATAGTAAATACCAAGATTTTGTTTCAAGAAACTACCATAGTAGCTACTATAGCAATTACTTTTACTAAAACAGAAATTTACTTTAGTTTTTAACTGGATTAAACTAGAAGGTGTTTCATATATTTTAGTGTTGGTATTTGACTTGAGTAAAATGCTAAGGTCTTCTACTCAAGTCTATAGTTGGGTAAAATTATTTACTAGCATTGTTTTTAAGTCCAAATGAGAACAAAAAGTAAATTGTACATAATACAAGGCAAAGAATATTTAGGTTAAAGTCGGAATTTGACATAAAAAACATATGAATTTAGTCAGCATTTTAGGTTAATGTTCTATCAATTTCATATTGTACTAGATACCACTGTTCCAAAGTTGCAATTAATTGTGTTTTAGCATTGAAGCAACAACAAGCTACAAACACTTCTATATTGGTTAAAACATGGAATCCAGTTTCATGCAATTGCTGACGTGCATGCGGTTTCAAAAGCCTCTGTTAGCAGTGCTGTTTGAAATATTTATGATAAACCAATAGACACCAGCCAAGTATTTTATATTTCTGACCATGTTTCTTTTGCATGTATCTTTAAAACTGTTTATTTCTGAACATACACCTTGTGTATGGAACTGTGCTGTGGGTCATTTATTGCATCTGCAAGAAACTCTAAAGAATGCTATCAGGATTGTGGAGTTCTCCCAAGAATGCAATATAACCTATATTTATAAAGTCTGGGATCATAACTTTGATATAATTCGCACACTTTATCTTGAGCTCTGCACTCCATAATGCTGAAAACCGTCCATATAAAGAAGGCCTCGCTCGAAAAAATGAAGATCGCGACCCGTCTCCAGTATTGCCATACCCAAAAACTTCCCGTTGAAGCATTCTTGAGCTACCATCATTTTTTTTATTTGCTTACATATTATTCTGAAAATGACAGAATAAATCCAGGGATTTTAGAAGAACAGTACTGGTGTTGTTGAAATCGTCGATATATGTGACAACGAAGTTAAAAATAAAGATTCTTTAAACCAAGAAGTATCGGAAATCAGCGAAATAATAAAACAAATAAATGAAATGGAAGGAAAAGCAATGTAATATGTTTTAAGCTGAATCTGTCGGAGAAAAGAACAAGTCAAATTTTATTATTTCGTTGTATGAATTGTGTTGTATTAATTACCTACAAACTTTCGCGAAAGGCATTTAGTTAAATTACATAAATTCAGGCATGTGAAAGTGCGTATTCAAGTGGCCTACATGTACAATGCTACGACTTTTAAACGATTTTCTATATTCTAAAGACCGGGAGAGAAATTGTCTAAATAGGTCTAAATATACTGCTTTATTCATTTCTCCAGCGATATATTCTACTATAATATCTGAATCAATATAAAATCTTTAGTTTGGTAGCGAGAGTTGAAAGTGCTACAAATTACAGTTAGTTCCATTGTGCACAAGCATAAAACTACACACGTTATATTTTCTGGTAATTGGCAACCCTTCAGAAACAACGTCAATTTCAACTCACCGCCTTCTGCAATAGTCAGTCTCTTATACTGCATGCAATATCAGCTCCCCTCACCCCGCAATTTTTGGGCTCAAGATAAAGTGTGAGCATAATATCAACATTCATCTTAGACTGTCTAGCTCATTTTAAGTTCCTAACTACCCCACAAGTGTCTATTCCAACATAAGCTATCATTTGTAGGCAGATGGAAATGAACTAAAACACAGATTCGTTTTTTAATAATAGAATTAAATTGGTGGCTTCGTCTTCCCAGTGAATTAAAATTGTTTCAATGCCTGTATTTATAAGGACAGTCAGATGAACGTTGATATTAAACCTCTTTACAGTCATGATCTCATTGATAGCAGAAAATTTTAATTGGCTAATAGTAGAAGTAAATTATTAACTTTTTAAAGCTTTCAATCATTTTACTCTGACATCGCCATAAATCATAAAGATGTATTGGCCATTGACCTATTTAGACCATTTCGTGTCATAACAGTAACCATGGCCTCCTGTAATACTGAATGTCAAGCTATAGTTTTTTTACCAGACAGTCTACTAGAGTAAAATATTTACTAAGGTTATGAAAATTATATGAAACAGAAAAACTAACTCTGGTAGAAATATAAATTTACTATAGTAAGCTAATAGAGTATTTTACTACAGTTTTATGAAACAGGCCCCAGGTATTGTATGAGTGATTTGAAGAATCAACATTGTATATGCAGGTTGATTGTGAATACTTATGTTCGTTGTTCTTGTAATTCTAGAACCTGGGAGCGCAAACAAGTGACAGCAATAAAACTGTGGTGGAGAAGTCTGATATTGTGTTCCTCGCTGTGAAACCTTTTGTTGTTCCAGAAGTGCTATCCGACATAAGTCCAGTAGTTGGGAAGGAGAAACTACTTATTTCTACAGCCATGGGTGTATCCATCCAAACTATAGAAGAGGTAAGAACTGAGTCGGAAGTCAAGTTACTTTAGTCTCCTCTCGTCATGGCTAATATCAAAGACGTAGCCAAGGGGTTCAGGCTCCCCCCTCCCCGAAAATAAGGAAAACAAACCAATTATTATTGATATACATTTTTAATCATATAGTGAAAGAAAAACTGAAATCTTAAAAATTTCCTCTGTACAGATACATGGGTCTGTCTTGTTATTAAGTGCCAGTACGGTACCGTATGAAATTGTGTGGGGGATGGAAAAATGCCTGTCCATGTGTCTGTACGCGCGATAACTCAAGTATGCTTCATCAGATTTTAAAGAAACTTGGTATACGTATTTATAACCCTATTGATATTAGACAAAATCAGTTGAGCGGTACCGAAGTAAAACCAAATTTATTGCATTTTAAAGGCGCAATAACTCAAATACGCTTTCGGATTTTCATGAAACTTGGTATACGCATTTATTGGAGGGGGGAGACGTTGGTTCCTATAGAGCGTTTCACGTTAAGAATGCAGCATTGGATATATGGGACAGTCATTTCCACCCCTTCCCTCCCCTTCACGTGCTTTTGGGCCATCCTAAGCCCGTACAGTCTGAAGCTAAGTGACCTCAACAAGTAGAGTATTTTACGAGTAGCAGTATGGCATTAGATTAGCATCTATTACACATTGCAAAATAAACTAATATATTCATTATTTATCTATACAATTCATATAATGCATTACATAAATTCCTGACATACAGTAAAAAAATCATTATATATTATTTACAATAAATTCATGAACTGAATAAATCACTATGTTAACTAAAAATTCACAGTCTTTCTTAACACATTTCAAAATGTCATAAATACTTAAATAATACACATGTTGGTCCTGAAACTCTGAAAGCGCAGGAGGTCATGCTCGGGGGCAGTTCAGTTGTTACATTTATACAGGTCTATGTCTTACAATAGAAGTGTAATGTTAAACTAAAATTATCTTAAAACTACAAGGTAGAAAAAATATGATGAAAAAGTAACAGAGGAAAAAGGGAAAAGCTGAGATCAATGGCATGATTCAAGTGATATACGTAATAATAATTATAATAATGAAAAATAATTATCATGATGGTGGTATCAGAAAGAAAAAATTAAGAGGTGAAAATTAAAGATTTATGATTTTTTTAAATTCTAGATTTAAAGACTTTATGACTACATTTACCTGGATGTAATTTGATTTTAGAATTATAAAGACGAGGACCGAAACGAGAGCTATATGATAGACCAGCAGAAGTAAAACATTTGGGTTCTGCTAAAGCACTTGTTTTATTTCATCCTGTGCTGTGTTCATGTGAAACAGTAAGCAATTGGCTTATTTTTATTGTAGAATTTAATAAAGAGTATCTGTAAATTGGTGAATGTTAAATACAATAACTCGCATTAGATTAGTTCAGTTGGATAGCCCAGCCGCTTTTTAAAACAAATTCTTAATGGATTAAGAATAGTTTTAGAAATGCTTTCCCATCCAATAATACCATATTGACTAGGGCTAGATAAACTAACTTACTCTTAAGAGTATTAATGCCCATACAGTTACGGAGATTTACAAATTGATATATTCCTTTTCGTATTTTATTATACACATATGAAATGTGCTTATCCCATTTCAAACACTGATCAATAACAATCCCCAATATTTCACTTCTGTAGATACTTTAAGAGAAGGGCATTCGCAAACCGTAAGGTCTTCACAATCAGAGTTACGGATTACTAATTTTAAATTTTCAAGTGGAATTGTTTTAATCCAGAAACTATTAGGGAGAAAGGCGTTAAAATAGTTTGAGTAACATTAAGGGAACGTTAACATCCAACCACTTTTTAAAAATCGGATTTATACCTGCATTAACATTCTTGGGGGGCAAAGTTGCTCGCATCCGCAGTGATCCTTAAACTGTACGTGCTCCCTGGGTGGTGCCAAATGAGCAACAGCGACGGCAATCGACACTCCAATTACAAGGAAAAAGCTCTTTTAAGAGCTAAACAATCTCAATCACCCCTGCTAAAGATCATGCAGTGGAATGCAGGAGGACTATCATCTGCAAAGATGCTCCAACTAAAGCATATGCTAAAAGAAAACTAATTCTGAATGAGGCTAATATAACCAAAGAAAATATCCAATACTTCAGACTGAATGACTACACCATCCATGCACTTTATAAAGCTAGACAGATAGCTAGTGGGATGTTGATAGCTACCAAAAATGACTTGAAGACGAAATTCAAAATCATCAAGGAAATGAATGAAGAAGACACAGCAGAAATAGTACAAACAGAAATTTGGAAACAAAATGGGAAATATACCATGTATGGTATTTACAGCCCCCCAGAGAACAAGAAATTGAATCTAGATATACTTGATATATCTGCAGCCACTATAGTTATAGGAGACTTTAACGCAGCATCACCAAACTGGGGCTATTACTACTATAACACTGTGGGTGAGATAGTGGAGGACTATCTAAGTAGCCAAATGTTAGAGCTTTTGTATAAACCAGAAGACAAGAAAACATTCATACACTATTCTGGAAGCTGTACGAATCCGGATTTGGTTATGGTTACAACTGACATACTGGAAAATTGTGAAAGAATAATCCTGGAGGATTTAGGGAGTGGGCATAGGGCCACACTGCTACAAATTACCACAAAGAACCAAACACAAAAACCTCAGCCCAGAACCACATGGAATTTTAAGAAAGCAAGATGGAATAATTTCACACAGGAAATAGAAGAGCAAATTTCCCAAATAGGGCTACAAGAAAATGAGCACCCAAACAAAATGCTCACAAAATTTACTAAGATTATCTATCAAAGTGCAAAAAACAACATTCCAAGAGGGAAACAAAGTAAATACAAGCCATTCTGGACAGAAGAACTATCTCGGCAAAACCTGAGACCAGGCCAGAGAAAAAGCTGAAATCACCATGAAACGAGAAGATGTTATAAATTGGAGAAAAGAAGATGCCAAAATGAAAACAATGGTCATATCATCTAAGAGAACAACCTGGAACAGATTCCTCCAGAAACCCAACCACAAAACTGATGGGCAAAAAGCGCACAAGGTGCTAAACCAACTCAATAACAAACACCCAAAGAAAACCTCTCAACCCTTCTGTATAAATAACAAAGAAGTCACTGATGACAAAGTAATAGCTAACAAATTTAACTCCTACTATGCATCTGCTCACAGACTGTCTACAGAACTCAAAGATCCCTTAAAAAGAAGCTCAATAAGAACATATCCTCCTATAGACACACTGACATCTTCCATTCAGATTTTACTATAGAAGAACTTAGAGAAGCTATTCAAAATATGCAGACAAGAAAACAACCTGGTCCAGATGAAATGTTCCCAGAATAGTTTCATAAATTAGGATCAAAAGCACTACAGTTGGTACTACTAATTTATAACAAATTTTGGAACACCTGGAAAACCAGCAAACCTAGTCAGCTCTTATCGTCCCATAGCACTGACTTCAGTTGTTGCAAAAATACAAGAAAGAATGGTGACAGTAAGAATGAAATGGTACCTAGAAACCCAAAATCTCCTTGCAGAAGAACAAGCAGGATTCCGGCAAAATCGTTCCACAACCCAACAACTGACAAAGCTCACTCAAAGCATTAAATCAAGTCTTAATAAGCAAGAAAGCGTCCTGGCAGTATTTGTAGATTTTGAAGGAGCATATGACTCTATATTATGGAGAAATATGCTCACATGGTTCTCAAACTTCACTACCCAACGAATGACCAAAGTCAGATATGGCAAAACATAGTCAAAATATAAACAAACTAAAGTAGGACTACCTCAAGGAGCAGTATCCAGTCCCTCCTTGTTCAACATATATATAAATGATCTTCCAAGAGTAATAAAAAGGGTAGCAAATATCAACATAGGGATGTTTGCAGATGATGTTCTCGTATGGACATCATCTAAAAACAACAAAAAGCAACACAACATATTAGCAAACACAATGAACAGAGCCCTAGAGACCCTCAACAAATGGTCTCTGGATAACAACATGGAAATCAACACTGCAAAAACAATGTACCAGTTTAGTTTAGTTTAGTTTAGTTTATTAGCATCCCATTGATCATTTGGTTACAATTTCCATTGTTACATGATATAGGACTTGTCAATAATTAAATCTAGTCTATTCTACAATAATTCTACTGAGTTTACTAACATTTAAGTTGCAAATTTTATCTTATAGCTATATCTTATAACTTATCTTATGGCTACCTAACTTATTTTAGTACTACACAAATTATCTTATCTTATTCCTATACAGATTGTCTTATTGCTAAATAATGATGCTACTCAACTATGTTACTCATCAGTGTATTCTTTTATAGTATAGTATGCTTTCTCTAATAGGAATCACTTGAGCTTGTTTTTAAAGCAGTTCTTCTCAATGCGGCACAATAATGATGACTTCAACCTCCTGATCAACAATAAACAGCTCCCAAAAAGCGAAAATACAAAATACCTAGGAGTGTACATGGATAACAAACTGACCCGGAAAAACCATGTAGCAGAAATGGTTAACAAAGCTAACAAAAGAACAAACCTGTTAAAACATTTGGCCGGGGCTACATGGGGAAGTTCTCAAGATACAATGAACACCACATATAAAACATATGTAAAACCAATACTGAAGTATGGAGGTGAGGAACTAGCTACAGCAACAAAGACAACTATACAAAAACTTGAAACAGCACAAAATAATGCACTCAGATTGGTATGTGGAGCAGTCAAGACAACCCGAACTCTATATCTACAACTCTACACAGACAACCTACCGATCACGTCAGAAATCCAACAACAGGCAGCCATCTCTACCACAAAATTGAAGGCTTTACCTAATACCACCTGGATCCAAGATAGTCCAGAACACCAGGTTAAAACCCAATCACTACCAGTAACAACGGCAAACAATTACCTACAACTTTTTAATATCCCACAAAATATTGAAAAATATTGTACGCAAGTCAACCCGCTACATTACCAGACATTCAAAAGTAATCTGTCACTAATCCATAATGTTAAGAAAGATGAGCACCTCCCACAGGAGCTAAAACAGCTAGCACTGGCAACTATAGAAGAAAGGTATCCAGCGAATGAGTATTTGAGAGTCCAGTAAAGACCTTGGAGCAGGAGCAGGCATGAGCTGTGAATTATTCTCTCACTATGTTTCTGTAGGAAAAAACAAACAAGCTTTGAAGGAGAAACAACAGCAATCAACATAGCGCTACAACAACTTCTGCTTAGACCAAAAGCCTTTCAAAAAGCAGTCCTTCTAATCGATTCACAAGCAGCAATCCAGGCGATAATTTCCAACGGCCAGCCAATATCTAGAATTATAAAAGAAGCAAGAGAAACACTAAGGCCGGTATTCATAGTCGGAATAAGTCGTACTTATATCCAAGTCGAACTTGAATCTAGTCTTAAGTTGAGTTTCTGACCCAAACAAGTCGGACTTATGACGTAGTTACTTTATAAAGTCACACTTGACAAAGTCGAGCTTATTGCTATTCATAGTCACTAAAGTACGACTTATTTGACAAAATAAGTCGTACTTTATCAAGTCAAGGGTCCCCCTGACTTATTTCAGTTGAAGCCAGTACCATGGATAATAATTTTGAGGTTAGAAGAAACTCTCGCCCCAAAGCGTTATTTGAGAAAGATGATGAATCCTTTCAAATTCTACAGTGACAATAAATTTAAAAAGAAATTTAGTTTCAAGAAGACACAATTCTGGAAATATCAATCGCCTATCTTTCATCAGAATTTCACTCTGCTGGCATTTCATATCGGCCCAAAGCTTCCTAAGCTGTTTTGAATCTCTATAAAACAATAATTAATATCGAAATAAATACATAAGCGTACCGGTATTAATTATGAATGATATCCAAGCTAATATATACGCAGAATATTCTCAAACTATTGATCAGTTTACTTACACGCTGCATAATATGACTGGATGAATTGAATTCTTTGTTTACAATGCACAGCGCCGTCTGTATGTTAACACTACAATAGCGAAATACGTAACCAGATGGCTTTGTATTACCCGAAATCTGAAAAATCTTGAATACGATTGGCTAATTCAATAGTTACGGCAGTGAACGTGCGATTTTTCATATTATCATGTTCGGCTTTAATATGTAGAATAAGTAGAGCTTTATGAAGTCAGACTTAATAAAGTACGACTTTAAAGAAGATTATGAATACGAAAAACATATAAGTCGACTTATCAAATAAGTTCAGCTTTATAAAGTCGGTTCTTAAGTCGCTGACTATGAATACCGACCTAAAACTTCTCAATAGACAAGGAAAAGCAATAGCCTTCCAATGGATACCGTCAGATGTTAATATTTCGGGGAACGAAATTGCAGACCAACTAGCTAAGAACGGAGCGGCACCTAATCCTAATTCAACATCAATAGACACTAACACAGTGAGAAGACTAGTAACAAAACGAACCAGAGACCTGTTCCACGAAGAAGCATTAAAATTATCCCAAGACAAAACTTGGAAAAATATCAGAGGAACATGGCAGGAGAACAAAACAAAACCTAAAAAAGAGGCAACAGCAACCTTCAGACTAAGCACTGGGCATGACTCATCTGTATAGCATGAAAATATATGAATCTGAACATTGTACCATTTGCAAGGATCAGACTACAAAAATGAATGGAGAACATTTACTGCAATGTCAGCAATGGGACCCTTATCTCCAGAAACAGAAGAACCTCCCAGAATTGTATTCGAGTGCAAGAAAGACTCATGGATGGATTCCTAATGTCTCGCCATTAGAAAACAACAACATTCTTGTAGGCATCCTCCCATGTTAATTCACTGAAGATCACTGCCGTGTCATCAGCATAAGAATACGAGGCACCATTATACTTAGATAGTTGAAATATAAAAACACTTTGTGCTCCACTTACGTCTGGAATTAGAATCACAGGACTAGTTTCGGGAGTTACCCCATCATCGGCTGTTGGTCTACTGGAGTTGGAGTTTGGCAATCATGGATGGCAGTCTTGGTATGTTCGGTGCTGCCCTCTTCCTTCCTCATTGTAAGTTGTATGACGTCATCCACTGGCAGTATTTCAAAGTTCATTATGCTGTTGCTATTCTTGGTAATAAACATCTTCTCCCATGTATTTAATTCAGATGGCTTCTTTACGTGTTTTAACAGTTTGATGTCTTTTTTGATGTGGTGATTTTTTGTCCAGCAATGATGGGCTACCGCTGATTTTTCGGTTTGCATGTATTTTATGTTTCTGAGGTGTTCATTCATCCTGATCTTTAAGCTTCTTTTGGTCTGTCCTATGTAAGTCAAATGGCAGTCTTCGCATTCCATCTGCCCCACTGTTTACAATACTTCGTTTTAATTTGTTTTTACCATTATACTTCTTCAGACCTGTTTTATATATAGGCTATTAGATATAAGATTGGTCCCAGAATTGCTATTGACAATTGCTATTGATTTAATGTCCCTTAGCAATTGATTATATCATTATTTCAATCCTTTAGACCTTAAGTTTAGTTTTTTCTCAAATAACACTAACATATGTTTTGTTAAGTTATAATCATTCTGCATTCTTAATAAGTTATTTAATTTGCCCGACCTTTAGATAAAAATGTGCCATATGATTCATGAAGGAAACTGTACAGTCGGTCAAATAAAAAACGTCGGGACTCGTATGCTGTTAAAATTAAAGTTTTGACGCATTAGTTCACAAGTTTCCTATAAAAAACACAAAATACAGGTCATTTTCGGAACATATGAGGCCATGCGGCAGGAGGGAAAATATGAACAAGGAGGGAAAAAATGAAAATCGCGGAAAGCGCAACACACGATATTCAACTTAATGCATTGTCATAATTCATTTTGCTTTGTGTCATCGCCACATACAAATGCTAACGTGAGAGAAAGTGTAGTTAGGGCTGTAATTGACCTGCATTTTTCGGTCTCTGAAGCAGCGAGAAGGTTCCATATTTATGAAAGAGCAGCTCAGAGGAGCAAGGGCGCCCATACCCGGGGGCAGGGGGGGGCCGCGGCCCCCCCCTAGCTCTCAGGGAAAGGAAAAAATTCAATATTAATAATTATAGTCTGTTTTTTCTTTTAAGACAATTATTTGAAAGTCAGTAGAGACATAAGTTTGCAGAAGTTTTACCATATCGACACCATGGAAGCAGAATCCAAACTGGATTAGAAAAGGGGATCCTGGGGGTTTGGATCTCCAAAAATCATAACCTAAAATTATATTTTTGTATTTAAAAAAAATTGATAAATTAAACAATTTTTGTGGGTGTGTCAAATATGATATAGCAGTTATTTTGTTTCCATAACATAATGAGTAGGCCTGTTATTTCCATTGTTCTTTGTGTTATTTAACTTTTCTTATAAATAGTAATGAGCATTATAACTTAGGCTTGTTTAAGTTCGCATGTCTTAGAGTATGGTAAACAAATTTCCTAACTAGTTTTTCAGAGCTAAAATAGCGTAAAATGTTATTTTAATTAGTTCAATATTTAAAAATTTTCCGGGGGTGGACCCCTGACTTAGGTAATGATTTCTTGTTTACGTTGGTATGTCTTAGAGTATGGTAAATAAATTTCCTAACTAGCTTTCAGGGCTAAAATAGCATAAAATGTGATTTTCATTAGTTCAGTATTTAAAAATCTTCCGGGGGTGAACCCCCGACTTAGGTAACAACTTCTCATTTAAGTTGGCATATCTTAGAGTATGGCAAATAAATTTCCTAACCAGCTTTCAGGGCTAAAATAGCATAAAATGTGATTTTCATTAGTTCAGTATTTAAAAATCTTCCGGGGTGAACCCCCGACTTAGGTAACAATTTCTTGTTTAAGTTGGCATATCTTAGAGTATGGTAAACAAATTTCCTACCTAGTTTTTCAGAGCTAAAATAGAGTGAAATGTGATTTTCATTAGTTCAGTATTTTAAAAATTTTCCGGGGCAACCCCCAACTTAGGTAACAATTTCTTGTTTAAGTTGGCATATCTTAGAGTATGGTAAACAAATTTCCTACCTAGTTTTTCAGAGTTAAAATAGAGTGAAATGTGATTTTCATTAGTTCAGTATTTAAAAATTTTCCAGGGGTAACCCCCGACTTAGGTAACAATTACTTGTTTAAGTTGGCATATCTTAAAGTATGGTAAACAAATTTAATAATTTGTTTTTCAGAGCTAAAATAGCGTAAAATGTGATTTCAACTAGTTCATTATTTAAAAATTTTCCAGGGGTGGACCCCCGACTTAGGTAACGATTTCTTGTTTAAATTGGCACGTAAACAAATTTCCTAACTAGTTTTTCAGTGCTAAAATAGCGTAAAAAGTGATTTTAATTAGTTGAATATTTTAAAATTTTCTGGGGATGGACCCACGACCCCCTTGCTTGGGGGGTATTCCAAATCCCCTGCCACTTCCAATCATCCCCGAAATTATATTCTGGCTACTTCATTGTTGCACTTTCATTTTTTATCATTAATGTAATGTTACAAACTAACCCAAGAAGTTAAAGGGACAATAAATAAATTAACTAAAAATTTGGCCCCCCCCTAGAAAATATCATATGGGCGCCCTTGCAGAGGAGGGAACTTGACTATAATGCGACCGGAAGTTTTCATAGCAAACGTTGATCTGGCCGGACGCGTATTTCGATGCTAAGATTGGTTGCAGAAGTTGAGCGTAAGTTATTGATTTTGCACTAGAAGTACCGGTATTATAAAATAAAATCTTAAAAAATGCTCCTTGAATAAACATATTCCTCGCGAATCTATTAATTATTAATATTATAAAAATTTGCAAACAAGAATATGGCGGATTTGAGGCATATAGCCACAGCCTTCTATACGTGTTTGTTTTGGAACAAAACTGACTAAATAATCAAGAAAATACATGGATAGACAAGAGGCGTGTGTGAACCTAACCTTAAGTCTTCCTGTACATGCGCATATGCTCGTTCGTGATACTTAATCAAATACCGCCCGACGTTTTTTATTTGACCGACTGTACTCCGTGGATAGAAAAAGAGTTCAACAGTGCAGGGAAATCCCTTTTTCCGGGACTAGTGTAACCTTGTCCTTCAAACTCTGCCTACAGGCAGGATTGTAACAAAGCCTGGAATAGCCCCATAAGGCCAATGCTGCATTCTTAGCATGAAACGGTCTATACCTCCATAAGCTAAATATTTCCTTGAGGGGAAATGAGATAAAAAGGGGTCACCAATTTTTCTTTCTAGAAAAATAATTTTTATTTTGAGTATGCTGTATGAATACAGAAAATTACATTTACAAAACATATAATTTATATCTTGATAATTATAAAACAAAATGAATAATTTTTCCTTCTGATAAGAAATATAAATGAAAACTTTCTTAATACAGTTAAAAAAATGGTTAAGTAAAATATTACATAAATCTTCTTGATGAGCACATTGAAATTCTGAAAATACAGATAGGCTTATGATAGGCCTAGAGCTTCTGAAACAAAAGTATTCATATGTTAGAGATATTAATTTCTCACAATGTACATATATATGTGATAAGAAAAATAAAGGATATTCACAAACTGTGAATGATATGCTCTGATATAAATATCTGAATTTAGTTCAGTTGTATAGACTGACAATATAGTCAAAAGATCAGAGTACACAGATAATGATTTAACAATCATAGCATGTGAGATTGAGCATAGCCTACTATAATAATTACTGTACAAATTGAGAACATTAATACAATTACTGTTTTGTTACAATGGTTATATAGAGAAGGCTTTATAGTTGTTCTGTTCGCACATTCTGTTCTGCGTTATAAATAGAACAAATACTATAATACGCAGAATAGCAATTTCTGCAATGTTTAGAGTTTAGGGGAGCTGGGGGTTAACTGGACCTCATATTTTCGTTTCTCGAAATTTCATAAGGAAAAAAAAAATACAAGATCTTTCTTCATCTATTTGTTTATAAGCATGTACACAAACCTCAGAAATTTCTATTTGACTCTACCTCTAACACATTTCAGGAAATGTGGTAAAATCCATCAAACTTAATTTTGGTCCACAACCCAGTGGGTGGGTTAACTGGACCATATGTTAGGGTTAACTGGACCTCTTAGTTAAATAAATGAAATATGGTACCTCCTTTAGAAAATTATGACTGATGATATTTATTATATGTCAATACATACTTAAGGGTTACAAAAAAAAAAAAGATTTTCTGGAAACATGTTTAGTGGACACGAAATTTGGCTATGACAGTTGAAAACCGTATCATATTCTCATAGCGAGCTCTAGTGCCTTTTATTGGCATAGGTTGTTTAGCAATGGCTTCATTTGATGCAATGAAGGTTTCTTCTTCATTTGCAGCCTCAAACTTTGTTGTAGATAAACTCTAATAAAACTCCACTGTGTAGCCATCATTGAACATTTTAACAACTTGAACAATGTAATTGCAGCTACTAGTGGCAGTTTTCTCCGGCCATGGGTGTTGACATGCTGACCACATGCCCCCCAATCCTGCCATCTGCCTATGGTAGATGATGCAGCGGTCAGGTGATAGGCCTTGTCCCTTCAGGGATGTAGCACCACGGAGTTTAGTTTTAGAATAGTGGTAGTTTTCTCTTCTGCTTTCTTTACAACGAAGTCCCCATTTCTAATGTCGTCAGCATCTTCATCACTGATGCATAGATCTTCTGAGGAATCAATATACTGGACATGTTGAGAATCTTCAGAGTCGCTGCTACTCTCTTCTATTATTTGACGCTTTACAGAAGGCTTCACTGTAGTCTGCTTCTGCTTCTTTGACAATTGTTTTGCTGCTCTTGCATTTGCTGCTTTCTCTAACTGTCGTTTAACAGGTATGTCAGTAACAACTGTTGATTTTCCTTTCTTTCGCCCTCTTGTTGTTTTTCGCTTACTCACTTTGGGATATTTTCAAATCTGTTCAGGCGATCTAATTTCTGTTTGTTGCTAGTCTGATTGAAGCCCATGGCTCTCTACGTTGCCATCTGGAAGTGTGCTTGGCCCTTCTCCTGGCGAATCGTCTTCTACAGGAGGCAGAATTGGAAGAGGTCTGTCTGTTACGCAAGCGATTTCTTGGCATTTTCTGAGAGATAGAAATAAGTTTTGTCTAACAAAAAAAGTATGATCTAACTTCTTAAAGAATTTAGGCATATGGTTAATTAACAGCCTACTTAAAATAATAATATTTAGGCATACTTTTATTCCTGGTTTACAGCATCAGGGTTAACTGGACCGGGTCACATAACCCCGAAGTTGTTGGGGCCAGTTAACCCCAAATGGCCTCCATTAACAATTTCGAAAACAATGGCAAAATGGCATTGTGTTACACATCAGATTTTATGTAGTTTTGTAAAGCAATAAACACCAAATTTAACTGATATAAGCAATATTACAAAATCTTAGTAATTAATGCACTAGTAGAATTTATCTATAGGAACAAAATCTTACACTAACCAGTGGAATTCACTTATTTATTTATTCTCTCTTAATACACCACATGTAGAGCAACCATATTAGCCCACACAGTAGAGCCAATTTTAAGGACTGAACACATGATATGAAAAAAAAATTTCCCCTCTCAATTTAATTTTTTTGGGGGGTGGTCCAGTGAACCCCGTGGTCCGGTTAACCCCCAGCTCCCCTATTCAAGATGTATTATTTCTGCAAGAATAATACTTAACTTTAAGAATCCCAGACAGCAATCTGCAAGATTCCCGTTCGCCAATGAACAATACTGACATACAATATTGAATTTCTGTCCAAAATTCAGGATAGAAGTTCTTGTAGAATATGTCTCTGGAGATGAATCGTGATTCCATAAATCACTTGAAGCACGACGAAATGCTTGAAGTTCTTGATAATTTAAAGTTGTTACAGAAGAACAACTGGCAGTTCTTATAACTGCTGAAGAAATCTACGTAGAGCGAAGAGAGAATAGGCTATGTCTTGAATGCAGATTGGAGATTGTCTGTACAAGAAATATACGGAGATCGAAGATACAATACTGCATGAGTGCAGGGCGAGATACGTCTTGAATGCAGGTTGACGAGAATCTGCGTACGAACAGAGGATTTGAACCCCAGCTCTACACATGACGAAACAGTGCGGGAGGCAAAATAATTGCGACACGCTCTGGAAAGATCTAACCACGTGATGCGTAACAGAACAAACTAGAAACATATGATTACATGATGAACTATTTCAAATATCACATTCCATATAGCGTTACGTCACATAACCATTTATAACATCCATGGGGAGAAGTCTGTTGATATTTGACCAAATCGGTTGACCGGTATCGGAGTAATGCCCAATTTAGTGCCTATTTTATGATAATATATTAGAAAGAATTTAAGAAATGCAAATCGGTTATCCTGACATGTGTTTTACACTGTTCATATATGACTTTAGAATTTGCAATACAGTAAAAGCTCCTTATTCGCGGGGTATATGTTCCATAAATATGCCACGAATACAGAAACCGTGAATACGGAATGGTAATTTATATGAGATTATAGGGGATACGTTCCTAGGTGACGAAATAAAAAAAAATATATATATATATATATACAGTACAGTACAGTATGATGCTTCAAATCCTCCACCTGTACATTCACCACTACAACTACCATCAGGTTCTTTAAAATGAGCGTAAAGACGCTTTGCCTTCTCCCGGACCATTGGACCACTCAGGGGCACCCTTTTTTAGGTTGCGGTCTTCGATCCATAATGACAACGCCACTTCCATTTTTGTAACGAATGTGAAAGACGAAACAATAAAACACGCAAAGCGGCTTTTACCATAGAACGGAACAGCAACATTTAAAAATATACTTTATTCATTGAGTAATAAGGTTGCTTTCATTCTGTTTGTTTACATTCCCAAAAACACCGATCGCGGCGAAGGCGGCTTATGTCAAAGTCCTCGACGATATCATTTAACAACAAAGGCAAAGTTGTAATAAGATCTACAGTACTGAATTTTACTTTCTTTATTAGTCCATTTGACGGCATTTACAAAGGATATTGGGTTGGATACCTATTGGAATCTTTTTATTATTATTAGATCCGCAAATAAAGAAATTTTTAGCCACGAATATAGGAATTGGGTCGCATTTTTTTCATCCGCGAATAGTGAAAACCCGAATGAAGGAAGCGCGAATAAGGAGCTTTTACTGTACAGTTAGCTATGACGTATCCCTTCGCATTTGATTATCAAACTAGTCAGATGTTTATTTCGTTGATCAAGTTGAATACTGTTATATACAGAAGATATATTAATGTGAAATAACTATACCAACGCCAGCCTAAGAAGGGAACCTGATGTAAACAAACAAAAGCGCGCGAAGTACTGAACTGAAATTGTATTACTACGCCATGGGCGGAGCGAGCGCACTATTTGTATCTGACAACACGTGCTTGTGTTCTGAACGAACCGAGCAGCTTAATGCTTACAAACGTTTAATTTTAAATTTGCAAAAATAATTAGGTGCATTGGAAAATAGAACAACATAACTTTATTTAGTACGTTTCCTGTTGAGTATAATTTTATAATTAAAATAGGCCTACTAAAGTAGTAAAATAAACAGTGTGGAAATATAGAACAGCAATGAAAATTAAAAGTTAGGCCTATCTTATTATTGAGATCATCAAAGTGGTTCAATCCCGTCCATTTCCACCTCCTCCTCGTCTTCAGGTCAACAATAGCACCGCACATACTGTCTCCTCCTCTTTATTACATGTTCAACTCACTGTCGCCATTTTCACCGCTTTTCAATGTTTTCCCTTTAGGATGTTTCACAAATACATTCTGATTATTCATGATTATTATCCTCACTTAGAGGTGTACATATTCTGATTTTAGCTTGCCTGCCCCTTTGAAATTCTGCAACCAGTCACAGCTTTTAACTTGCTTGACTTGAAAGCAAGCCAGATTACAACGATGATAAGAAATACTGTCGCTATGAGTCATAAGCTCTTCATAACTTGGTGGGTTGCTCAGGACCTAAGGAAACTGCAAGGCCTGGCGGAAAGAATATGAAACTGGGTATAGCAGTGCACTGGTAAGTCGTGCAGTTACGTAGTTGAGGAACTTCAGATGTATTTAGAGAATTTTACCCTGAAGGAAGCCGAGGAGAAACTAAAATGTGGACAGTTTTAATTAATTATCAATGAACAAAAGTACTAGTCCGGCATGGGAAAAATTTTCAAACATTTTCGAGAAAACATCATAAAATCATTAATAACAATAACAAAAATCCCTTTAGGCAAGCCTACAAGCTGAGGTAGATTTCGAAGTGCTTTTGTTTTAATTTACTGTCGCTGCGTAGCACTCTTCTTCTTTAGCCTTAGCATGACAAACCCGCAATAATAACTGCAAAAAAGAGGAAAGATAACTTTTTCAAACTTTCAAATCTCGCCTTATATGAGAACTATCAAGAAACTAGTTATTGATTTGTAGAGTACTCATCAAGAGCTTTTCAACGATACCCCACAAGACGTAGTTTCGAAAATTTCGAATTTCCATCCCCATACCCCCACCCCCACTCGTACTCCCAAAACCCCCGAATCGTTGGTGTCACTGTGAACTCCATAAGGAGTACTCTAATTTATTCAATCAAAGTTTCCCTCTCTTCTTCATAGAGGCCGAGATATAAATGTTTTAAAATTTCAACCCCCTCCCCCGACCACCCTCTTAGGCCAATTTTGCTCATTAACGAACTTGTCTGAACTATTGGGCCTAGAAATAACATAATAAAATTTGATTCAAAAATCTTGAAAATTACGGCCGCTAGCGTGTAAAGATATATATGCATATATATAAATATATATATATATATATATATATACATATACATATAAACTAAACTAAACTAAACTCCGTGGCGCTACATCCCTGGAGGGACTTGGCCTACCACCCGACCGCTGCGTCATCTCCCGTAGGCAGATGGCAGGATTGGGGGGCATGTGGTCAGCATGCCGTCACCCACGGCCGTTATTGGTGGTTTTCATGACCGGAGCCGCTACTTCTCTATCAAGTAGCTCCTCAATTTGGAATCACGAGGCTGAGTGCACCCCTACCAGACCTCCCTACCTCAGAAAAATCCGAGGAGGTACCGGGAATCGAACCCGGGCCGACGGATCTGTAGTCAGCGACGCTAACCACAAGACCACGCCGGCGGACACATATACATATACTGTATATAAATATAAATATCACAATTTTTTTAACAGGCGGTGGTTTCGTACTTAGGGAGGCATGAAACGTAACGATATGAACGAATTTTTTGAAAGTCATTAGGTAGATTTTTCTTCGAAATCTACCTAATAATAAAAATAATAATTGTGTTAAGACGCTAACACGATTTTTAATACTTTATCCACCTTTTATTTATCTGCATGGTGAATTTCTTCTACCAGCATGTAGAAAAGCAAGAAAGTATTACCTACA
Organism: Ectobius pallidus; assembly: GCA_964059195.1. Taxonomy (NCBI): domain Eukaryota; kingdom Metazoa; phylum Arthropoda; class Insecta; order Blattodea; family Ectobiidae; genus Ectobius; species Ectobius pallidus. The sequence continues at coordinate 6,478,127 of CAXKWD010000006.1, forward strand.
GTTGTTTAGCTGATAGGAATGTCGCAAGCTTATTCTGACTTGCCTAGGCTGGGTTTGACCTGATCCATCGGGCTTAAAGAAACCTGCCTGCTTCCTAGCTATGACACTGGCAACTTGCTTGCCTGGCGTTCAAGCGGGTTTGGGCAAGCTAAAATCGAGATTTGTACACCTCTGTCCTCACTATACAACAGATTTTTGAAAACAAGCGAGTGATAGCTATATGCAGCAAGAGAAGACTGATCAACGGAATTATAACATAATGGCGCATGCGCACATCTCGATTCATTATGTTTTTATTATTTACTATATGTTTCTAAATACAGTGTGAACTACAATTTGATAATCGAAAATTCTTTACTTTAAAAAAATAAAAAGCACTTATTAATATAAAACAAATAGATTATAGTAATTTGACATAGAACTATATCCTGTAATCCGCGGCCGAAGCACAGCTCCACCAGCTGGCAGTACACGTGCTGTTTGTTTTGATGAGGTTCCCTTCTAAGGCTGGCATTGGTTTAGGCAAACGTACATTAAGTGGAGTTCTTCACCTGAGTATTTTGTGAAATGTTGATTTTGAAAAACTAATTTAAAATAGTTAAAATAAATTTTAAATAATGCTTTGCATGTAGTGTGGAGGAGAAGGCATTGTAAATTTTACAGAATGTGAAGAACCAATTCTAGTTTATTATTTATGATATAAAATAAACAAAAATAGTTTTTATAATTTGCTAGAATGTCCCACCCATAATTATGAAATGGCTGTTTTGCATAACTTATTGTGTTTCTTCCACCAGTCCTATGTACATTTTAATTTGTATGGCCCATTGTCTTCTTGCTGTTTGTCTACATTACATAATTTATGCTTAATATTATTATTTTCTAAGCTATATTGTTATTACTTTTTCTAAACATATTGGTTATTTTATATATCTAAAAAATTAAATGTGGTGGGGTTTTGTTTTTATATTAGAATTATGTTTCTTGATAAGTTTGGTGACAATTTTCTGGCTATAGGCCTAATCGTTATTTTTTTGCTATTTGCATAATCTTGTTTGCTCATGGCAATATTAACTTTGACAAAGGGGTCATTCCATGTCAAATCAACTAACAGTCTAAACCTCGACCTCTGAGATTTGTGTGATTTTTTTTCAGGTATTGTACTCCCTAAAACTAGTTTAAATTTAAAAATTTTCTGACTTTTGGTTTGTGAGTTACAAGGGTTTAAAAATCCAAAATACTACGGTTTTCTACTGTTTTAAGATCATTATAAAGTGCTATAGCTAAAAAACTATACCACCTATAGAGCTCAAACTTGCACCATTTTTTCTCTCTAAAAATTCCCTTTAATTTGATGTAACACATGGCTGTGTTTCTTAATTTTTGAAATGTTAAAAAAATCCCCCGAATTTTTTTTTTAATTTCCAAAATACGTACCCTTGGGTTTTTAACCCTTGTAACTCACAAACCAAAAGTAAGAAAAATTTAAACTAGATTTGGGGGGTACAATACCTGAAAACAAAATCATACAAATCTGAGAGGACAAGGTTCAAATTTCATAGTAGAATTGGTTGATTTTACATGGAATGACCCAAAGTAGGTCTACTTTAAAGGCCCTTTATCTATATAACATAAGAGGAAGTGTTTTGTCTCTCTGTTTGTTTGTTTGTCTTGTACATGATACCCAGCGAAATCTACTGAACAGATTGAAGGGTGGCCAAATGCACCTCAAAGCCGGATTTCTTATTTTCGCTTTCGTTCGTGAGTTGTGAGTGAAAAACAGGCATAAAACTGCATTTTTTGCTTTTTTGAAGCATCAGTTTTCAGTAATACATTTCAATTGTCAAATCAGTTGCAGATGGCTTTGTCTATTTTTGTCATACCTTGGAAATAAAAGCATTGCGATTGCTTGAATTTTCTAAGCCCACCCTATTGATTCATTGGTTTATAATGTCAAGCCATGCAGACATCTGAAATTATCAACATAGACGGAAGAGGGATAATGAATATAGGCCTAAATGTGCCAACATTGATTGATTTGGACGAACACACTGTGCAGGGGTTTTCTGGGCCAAGGAACTGGAATCTGAGATCATTTTTCCCAGGGGATACTTTCTAATCGTAGAATGTACTCCTTGTGATTTAGGTGTTAATAAATAAGCCTATAATGATTTATTTATTTATTTGTGTTGAGAATATAACAGGCTCATTGCCCAGTTACAAGGTTCTCTTACACTAATTACAACAGTTTTACAACAATAATATTATATGTTTAATGTAATACTAAAAATATTTAATCTAATACTGTAACTAAAAATACTGAAAATAGAAACAAGAAACACATACAATATGAAAATTACACAATGAAGGGAACAGATCAAAACATACGAAAGACTTAAATAAAGAAAATGACATGGAGCAAATTTTAACTATCACTATTTAATTATTATTATTATTTTAATGTTTTCAAATTTTGATGACAGATATTTTTAAGCCGCTTATTGTTAGTATTAAATATATCTATATTGTCCATTTTATGCAATTGATTGTACATACATGTATTATAAAGAGGAGAATTATTATGGGAGTCAGTGTTTGCTTTTGCAGTTTATAAGATCTATAAATATAACATGGTACATAAAAAGATATTTCTTTGAGAATCTATTACATTATTAAGTAATTTGTATAAAAACTATTATGCTCTTAATTTTTAAATTCTGAATTAATTATCGCGGAAAAAGCTGCGGGCACCGGCTGGTTTACAAATAAAATAAAGTAAACAAGAATAAATAAATGGTGCAAAAATATGTTGCACAAACTTTCTCGAATATACGTGTTAAAGGCTAGCACAGAAAAAAGGAAATGATAGGGACAGTTAAATTTTATTTATTACATTTTCAGAAAACTAATAAGTATCTAGAACGGAAAGCATCAGGGTCGGTCTTTATATTCAATGCTTTTACCGTGATATAATAATAATAATAATAATAATAATAATAATAATAATAATAATAATAATAATAATAATAATAATAATAATAATAATAATAATAATAGCAATAATAATAGCAATAAGAACAATAATAACTTGGGGTTTGCGTGGTTTCCTCAATCTCAAAGGCAAAAATGCAAAATACATTGAGATATAGTCGAACAATAGAAGCAAATGCTGCACTAATGAGTTATTACAAAGAGCCTACTGGTAAATTTGGGTGGCCACGAGGTGTAATTTGAACCCAGGACCTTTTCTGTATTACCCTATACCACCTCGCTCTAACTGATTTTGGTGTGTTCATTACAACTGTAGTGAACTGACTATATGTCACAACAATATCTAGATTATAGTATTCTTGTTACTATGGGCAACAAAACAATATTTATATTTTAATCAAAGTGTATGTTCTGAAATTCACATTTGAGTCATGTTATTTCGTTTTTATCTTGGTACCTATTAATTTTATAAAGAAATGTATTTTACAAAAAAATGTTCTCTTTAATTTGCTCTACAACTTTACTGTGATAGGTTTTCATGTATCGCCTACTGTAATGAATATAATCTACAAAATTTGAAAATGGATACGAGTAAAGTATCCCCTAAGTAATTTCTGCAGAGAAACGGATATGGCCATTTTATTAGTCATATATAAGAGTTTCCAATTTTAAATTTTTATTAAAATCATTAGAGCCAATTTTTCAAAAATCAAAATTTAAAAAAAGTTTTCATGAAAAGTCCCCTTAATATTTCAGTTATAAAACCCAAATTCTGGGCGGCTCGATAAAATTTTGAAAGAGTCCTTGATTCAAAAAATGAAGTAAATACATTGGACCGTTTATCCGTTGTGCTTGTCCACAGACGGATAGACATCATTCCAAAAACACTTTTTTTGGTTTCTAGGCATCGTGAAACATGCTTTCCTGGTGTTATCTCGATTTCGATTTTTTGTCACGATCACAATACTTTCTCTATACTACGTATATGTGAGAAAGTAAAAGGAAAATTGTAATTCATATTTAACCACCTTCACATAAATACCAAAAGGTATACCAGTAGCCTATATAAATATAAATTATCATGTTTTAATTGTGATTAGTGAATGTGACTTTAATGTAATTAATGTGTTTTCAACATTATCTTTAAGTTATACTGAAATGTTAACCCACAAGGATTCTGCTCGCACAACATTTCATATTTTGTTTACAACGGTTTATTTTGGTAGGCAGGGGTTTATCGTGCCTCTACCTGCCTTTTAAAATGTTGTCTTTTGCGTAACTGTAAAGATATTCATTCACAACTTGTATTTCACTCCATATACATTATATACACAAACTGCGCTATGGTGTGAGCATTTCTCTCATCATGTGACCAGTGAAGTTACTATTTCATTTCTTACTGTGAGGTAATATTCTGAATTTGAAATCAAAGTAAGACTGGTATTTATGAATTGTGTGACAGGCGCTGCCACCAGGCTCCAAAGTGATGCGGGTGATGCCCAACACTCCAGTTGTGGTGAGGAGTGGGGCCTGTGTGTATGTGTCAGGCTCGGCAGTGCAGCCTGAAGACGAGGCCATCACAGAGAAACTGCTGGAAGCTGTGGGAACATGCGACAAGGTTCCTGAGTACATGATTGACGCAGTGACTGCCCTGAGCGGCTCCGGACCAGCCTATGTGAGTAACTCATAGAGTGAGGCTAGGATACTATAACAAATCTCATGGGGAAAAAATAGGCTCCTCTCACCAACTCTCTAATGGGACCTGCCTGGGATGGTGGGATTTAGGGCGAGGAGTATGGTGCAAGAGTCATTTTTTAAATATTTTTGTTATTCTTTATATTTTTTTATATGGTGCAAGGGTAATTTTCATAACGCCGTGATTTTGTAATTGTTATGCCTATAAGATAAGATTTATTGCAGTTCTGCATAATGTTGGTACATTTCAGAATAGGGTCAATATGTAGGTTAAATACATACATAAGGTGCATATGAAGCATTTGAAACAGAACAAAATATAACATAATTTAACAAATTCTATCTTACATAAGATAATTGTATTGTATTGTACGTTTGTTGTCTTTCAACATTACTGAAATGCAATAGACATTGTCAAGGAAATCTAAAATTATGTTTTTGAATAGTTTAAAATTCTACCTTATCCTTACTAAAATATTCTTTTAAACTATAAAAAGGATTTAAAATTAGCCAGTTATATAATTTTGTCTTGAATATTTTAAATGGCAATAGCTTTGATTCATTATTTAGCTTATTGTAGAGCTTTAATCCTATAATACTATGACTGTTTGTACTCTTGCTCAATCTACAGAAGGGAACTATTGCTAAAGATTGATTCCGTGTGTTATAACTGTGGACATCACTAAACATTGTAACTGCGGTAGCGTTTTTCTTTACATTCAGTAGGCAGATAAAAATATACAAGTTGATCACTGTCAGAATCTTTGTTTCTACAAAAAGAGGCTTACAATGTGCTATTTTGTGTGATTTAGTGATTATTCTTAAGGCTTTCTTTTGAAGTAAAAGGATATTTTCTATATGGCTACTATTTCCCCAGAGAAGTAAACCGTAACTAATTACGGATTGAAAAAATGCAAAATAGGTGATTCGTAGATAATCTAGTGATATCATAGCTGATAAGCTTTTAAGTAGAAATATTATTTTGGATAATTTTGTGCACATTAATTCAATGTGGGGGATCCATGTTAACTTATTGTCTATAGTTATTCCTAGTATCTTAAGTTCAGTATCCATATTTACATAGTGATTTACGTCTCCCTTTAGTGTACAAAGAAGGTTTTGTGTTTTACCTTGGTTCAATACCAGACCATTTGCTTTAAACCACTCACAAGCTTGGTTCATGGTGTTCTCTACATTTAGTGATAGAGTATCTAAATCACACCCGGTGCTTAAGAAAGTTGTGTCATCTGCAAACATTGTAGTTAATGACTGGCTGATATTATCTGGCAGGTCGTTGATAACTAAAATAAATAAAATTGGGCCCAAAATTGAACCCTGAGGTACCCCTACACTTACTTCTAGTCTATTGGATTGCTCCTTACCAGTGTCTACATACTGAGATCTTCCGAGTAAATAAGACTCGAAGAAATTCAACTGGTGGCCACTAACACCATAATAGTTAAGTTTTTCTAAAAGAATATTGTGATCTATACAATCGAAAGCTTTGCTCAGATCACAAGCAGTGATCTGGGCAAATTTTCGGTCTTCAAAAGCTTGTAAAATTTTTAAAATCAAAGTGTCTACTGCATCAGTTGTGGATTTGTTTTTGAGGAAACCAAATTGAAATTTTGAGAAAATTTCGTTCTTGTTTAAAAAGTTATATAATTGCCTGTAGACAACCTGTTCAATAATTTTGCCTATAATTGGTACAAGAGATATAGGACGGTAATTGCTAACCTGTGATTTGTCATTTTTCTTGAATATAGGCACTACTCTTGACACTTTTTGAGATAAGGGAAAAACGCCCTCTTGTAGGCAAGCATTTATGCACATGGTGAGAGGTAGCACTATTTCACTGATCACAGTTTTTAAAATAAAACTTGACAGACCATAAACATCTTTGCTCTTAGAGCATTTTAATTTATTTACTGCACTCAACACATTTTCTTCAAGCACTGGCTCCCACTGCAACTGTTCGTGAGGCTTTTGAGAGTTATTTAGTAGCTGGATCGAAGTAACCACTGATTGGGTTGTGGTTGCCTTCATAGACTGCACCGATTCAATGAAGAAATTGTTGTAGACAACCGCTGGAATATTTGCAGTTTCCTCTGAAGTAGGTGATGTCTTCTTTCTAATCAGTGCCCATGCAGCTTTATAGCGATTATTGGACGATTCAATGAAATGTATATTTGCTGTTTTCTTGGCATCGTTTACTGCCTTCTTGTAAAAGCGCCTCATTTCTTTGTAGGCTTCTAGAGCCTGATTGGTTTTGGTTGTGTTATAGACAGTCCGGTGACCCATAACTTTATTTTTCAGATTATTAAGCTCGGGTGTGTACCATGAAAAGTTGGGTGTGTTGGACCTTTTCAAAGTGTGGGCTTTATTTTTCATTAATAATAGTGGACAACATTCATTGAAAACTTCCAAGAATTTATTGAGGAACTGTTCAAACATGGATTCAGCCTTCATAGTTTGGTCTGACAGAAGTGTTAACCAATCGGTTTCACTTAGACTGGCTTTAAAATGTTGAAGATTATTTTTGGAGGTATTTCTTATGACAGTGGGCCTGTCTGTACCATCTTTAGGTCCTTTATGATGATTGTACTCAATTTCCAACTCTAGGCCATCGTGGTCAGCTATGTTGGGGTATACCACCCTATAATCATAAAAAGTTTTCCCAATGTCTGTGAATATGTTGTCGAGGCATGCTTTGTCCCTTGTTGGCTGGTCATTAATAATATGACACTGGAATTGAATGAGCAAGTCCTTTAATTTCTTTACTGTAGGAGAATTATGTGTAACATCAAACTTACTGTTTATATCACCTCCTATTACCACACTAGACTTGAAGCGAGCCAAGTAAATTAATAACTGTTCCAATTTGTCCAGAAATATTACTGATTCGCCTGCTGGTGAGTGGTACAAAGATACCACCACTACTTTAGGTTCTTTTAGCAGTATAGCCGCACATTCAAAATGTAACTCGCTACAAAATTGGTCCACCTTAATAGACTCATACCTTATGAAAGTTGAAATGAAAATACCCGTTCCACCTCTGATATGATTTTTTCTGCAGAAAAAAGATGCTTTTGTATACCCTTCTAGATCCATATATTCCTGTTCTTGATCTTTGAGCCAATGTTCACAAACACAAAGCAAGTCGTATTTATTTTGGGTACCAAACACACTTAAAACATTCAATTTCCACGTTCAATTGACACGTCAGTACAAATATAAATACAAACATAAATACAAAATCACAAAGCAAAGCAGTAACATATAACCTAATATACTGTAGTGTTAGTATAGTATCATACTTAGCTATTCTTGAAATACAAATTACAGTACATGAGAAAACGAAGTTAATTAGATTTCTAGAAATAATTCTGTAGAATAGAGACGTTATGCAGCAATAATAATAATAATACTACGAAAAAAAAAGAAAACGAGACTGAGTATGGCATGTACAATAATCAAAAACATTTATTGTCTTCTGTGAATTCTTTAATGGCGTAGAAAGCTTTAGATGATAGATATTTAGTAAGCATTGCTTTGAAGCATTTTCTATGGCTAGTTATGTAGTGACAGTGTCAGCATTGAGCCATGACAGGAGATGTAGGGGAAGTAGGCAAGGGCAAGCAAGGGAAGCGGGTGAGACTGGACACAGCTTTGCTGCTGCATGACCTAAATCTATCTTTCGCCATCTCGGGTTGTCACAGTTCACGTTAAATTAGAGACATACACATAATAATGAACATACAGTACCGGTAATATTTGTGGGTTTGTAATAATGAACCTTCATTTGGAATTGGAATTGTTTTATTTTACCTGGTGGAATTAAGGCCATTAGGCCTTCTCTTCCATTCAACCAGGATTAATACAACTGAGCTTTAACACAATCTTACAATAAAATAAGTATGATACAAGTACAAAGTTACAAATACACAGGAACATGATTATATTATTATTAGACTTCGGACTTTTAGGTCGCTAAAATGCTGTTTTAGGTACCTAAAATAGGCTCTAAAAATTGGAAAATAGGTTCTAAAAATCGTAAAATAGTCTCTTATAAAAACATTAAGTAGCTATTTTTCTGAAATATCTCAATTGCAATGCAGAATGTTATATTCATTGAAGTCACCATTAACCAATAATCATGATAAAACTCAGAAATAGGCCAATGGTACACTGAATTATATAGATCTATTACTAGGGCCTGTATTACTACCATAAGAGTGAAAACATAATCCCTGCGCCCAGAAGCTACGCTCGCTAGCATATTCAACAACTTGTATCCCTCAGTGATTCAGAGAACTACTTTTTTATTTTATATATATATATATACTGGGTGTGGGAGTTGGGAGAAAAACACTACATTTTCTTGGGAATTCCAAGGAATTTTTCTGCTGAAGACGAAACATTCCTTACTATTTAACCACGTCACAAATGTGTCATGTACTGCACATTCCGAGCTAAAAGTTTAGTACGAACTGAAAATAAATGCTAAAATTTACAACAAACAATAACTTATTTTGAACTTTATAAGGAAAAACAAGCAAAAAGGCAATATTAGGCTCTAACGTAAAAATAGGCTGTTTTAGGTCCTATAAAAGTATCAGTTTTAGGCATAGTCACTTATGAAACATGCATAGGCCTATACAAGTTTTCGTCCATATATCACTTAAGGATTAAAATAGGTTTTTACCTAAAATCCGAAGTCTAATTATTATCATTTAAGACTTAGAACTAGTTCACTAGAGATAATACAATACACAAAAAACAATATGTTAAAATAGTTTGCTACTTACTAAGATTTAAACTATTACTAAAATATTAACTATTACTAAGAAATATAATGTGAAATAAAAATGAAAAGTTGTGAACAATTGGAAATATTTTCAGTATTTAGATATGTGATGATTTATTGTTATTAATGTAAAACCAAGTCCCTAACTATGGCATCAGTGGTCAGCTTACGTAAGAATTGTATTTGTGATTGACAGTTCCTACAGTTCTCAGGTAAAGCATTCCAAGATCGCGACATGGAGACAACAAAGGAGCAAGAGTAATGGGTTGTTTTATGACGAGGGATACTTAGAATAGAGTTTCTTTGTGAGCAAGTACAGAGATCATGATGAGAAGATAACCGTTGAAAGCGTTAATACAAATAAGTTGGTGTAGAGGACTTGAGGATGTTGAATAGTAGAGTGATGGAATGTGTCAATCGTCGTTCGTTTAGTCTAGCCCAGGACAGCATTTCAAAAGAGGGGGTGATATGTTCGTATTTACGGATGTTGCAAATGTAACGAACGCATAGATTATGAGCCCGTTGCAGTCGTTGTCCCAAGTCTGTGTTTAAGTCTGTATATAGTACGTCGCAGTAATCAAAATAATCATTTGCACTCGGTAAGTTTGCCACTGTTGACCACGAGCTGTCCTGGTTTCTTACTGTGTGCATTTTGCTCACTATGCAATCAATGGCAATGGCACATGAGTTTCCATGGGTGCAGACCCTGCATTCCAGCTTTTATAGTGCATTTCAATTGACATACCAATTTTCAATGAACGTAGGTTACTATTTATTCAAAAGTAGTCGAACGTTTGAAACACTTTTAGCTCACTTACGTACCTTTACTAGGACATGTTTCAAAAGGTAAGTACCCTCCCATCGTCGGCTAGCGGTCGACTGCTAGCCGACGATGGGAGGGTACTTACCTCTTGAAACATGTCCTAGTAAAGGTACGTAAGTGAGCTAAAAGTGTTTCAAACGTTCGACTACTTTTGAATAATTAGTATAGTTTCACTGTCAAAAAAACTTCATTCCTAAACTTTGTAGGTTACTATATTTAAAATTTGAAAATCTGGGCCACTTTACTTTCACGTTTAAAATATGCCAAAGGAAACCAGAAAAGCATGTCAGTTAGAACTCCCTTGTAAATATAGTTTATTACATTAAAAGCCCTGATATTCCATTATTATTAAAGTACTAATACTTAAGACTTGACAAAAAGGCTTAATATTTTTTATAAAGTTTAAATAATACTTACTTACTCATTGGCAATAGACAATTCCTCAGCTTGCTAAAGGAATATTATCTATTTTGTGGAACCCAAAGGTTCATTTCCGCGCTTACCTGAGCCCACCATTCAACCCTATTCTGTGCTAACTCTATCCAACCATCCCTCGCAAATCCTACTTCCCTTAAATCTAATGTAATATTGTCCTCCCACCTACGTCTAGGTCGTCCAGGTGATCTTTTGCCTTTGGGTCTCCCATTCAGTACTTTTGATATATATGCATCCGACATGCCCAGCCCATTTCATCCTCTGTGATTTAATTACCTTCACTGCATCCGGTGACGAGTACAGATTATGAAGCTCATCGTTGTAGAGTTTTCTCCATTCCCCATTTTCATCTCTTTTAGGTTCAATTATTTTCCTAAGTATTTAAATATTTTCCAAATATAAAATTTAAGTAATAAATATTTTCTTGAAACATGGATTTGTTGAAGTAATATCTTCTCGATATACGATAGATTGAAAAAAGTTATTAAAGTTTCAATATCCATAATGAAAAGCCCCGCTCATCCCAGGAACACAAACAGGATATTTAACCAAAGGCGACTCCTTCCACTTATCTTAGATAATTTTTTCACTTGAACTGTAATTCACTTTTGGCCAGTTAGATGTTATTACCGTTTGTTGAGTTTTTACACTAATAATCGTATACTTGAGTCTAATCGTGGGTTTGGTAGCGGATGGTCTCTCCCCTGTAGGAAGTCACCGTAATGATGGTGGATCTGGTATTTTTTCATCATGTGCTATTTTTTGACTGTATGCAGATCAGGGGTATTGTTGCTGAAGACTGGCCGAACTTGCTCCTTGTCTCTGCCATTTGGTGAAATTGGTGATTTCTGGTATTTTTTGGAATCGAACAGTATTGTCTTTCTGTTTCCTTTCTTTTAATTGTCTTCGTTGTTCGAGATTGTGGGGTCACAGTAAGTATGCTAGGTCTATTCTTCACTGTAAATGTGTTTCTCTATATTCCAGTGGTGGGTAGGGCTGCTGTTTGTTGTTGCCTTGCCCAAAGCTTTTTGTCTGGCTTCGTATCTCGATACTGGTAATGTGCTTAATCTCGGAAATTTGCTTTTCCAGTTTATATGCTGGGCACATCGATGTATGGCATGTATGGGTTTTACGTGTGGCGTGACAGTTTATGCATTTGGGTTTTTCCACTATATATGTGGGGTTCCTGCCCACATGATAAGCATTTACCTGTTGACCTACAAAACTTAGCTCGATGGTTGTCCCGCAGTTGAAGCAGACAGGAATTCTCTCTTTGTGCATTTATACTGGCTTGAAATTGCACTAATTAATGCTGCTGCACATGCTGTTCTGTCCCTGGCTATTCTGCAGTTGTTTTTCAATTACATGTGCCCTTGTGAAAATGACTCCGCTTATTTATATGTACACTAGCTGAAAAGGCCCGGTCTCGCCTGGGTTTTGTAATTTGAAATTAACTTATGGAGGACTTTCGATTTTGAAACTCTACGTTCTTATATAATACTAGCTTAAAAGACCCGGCGTCGCCCGGGTTTTGTATTTTGTAATTGGAACTTAACTTATGAAGGATTTTCAATTTTAAATTCTAGGTCCTTATATAGGCATTTATAATTTGAAATAGGAAGAACGACTTATTACACTCAAACTATTCCCTCACAAAACGCTTGATATAGTTTCTTATGGCTCATAGAGGATCTAGAATTTTGCATCCCATCGCTTGTACAGTGCACAGCAAGCCTGGTAGAGGTTTAAATAAGAAGAAACAGAAATTCCTGTAACATAAAATTGTAATATCGAGGCGGGAAATTTCCCACTCTTATGTTACCATAAAGCCCTTTTGGGGATGAAATTAAACAGAAAGCATTATCACTTTCATACTTTTCTCTCCAAAAACCTGCAATATAATATAATAATATAGCCATTACCATACCTCGTTTTGTTTTCTCTATGTCCAGGGTAGAGAAAGTTATGTGATTCCATTATTTTAGTGGATTTCATTCTGTAATATTTATTTATAACATGAATTATTTTGATAACTTCTCTTGTTTGTCAAAAGTGCATTTCAATTGTTTTTTCCAAGCCCATCATATAAAATTTGGCAACAATATATTCTGTGATTTGGAATTCATAATTCTATGTAAAAAGGGGTTAAGTATTTTCAAAAACATTTAATTTTTGGCATTTAGAATCAGAATTTTTCAAAATCCTTTCTTAGTGAGCACCTACATTATGAAACGAAGGTACTGTCAAAATTCCAAGTCTCTACCTGTTATAGTTTAGGCTGTACGTTGATTCCTGTCATTCAGTCAATCAGTCATTCATTCAGTCAGTCAGTCAGGACAAAGCCTTTTATATATATAGAGATGTAGGCCTATGTAGAATTAGAAATGAGGCAGAACAACTTATCTCAATCAAACTATTCCCTCAGAAAATGCTAAATATGAGCTTTTTATCTCTTATAGAGGATGTCGAATTTTGCATTCCGTTGCTTCTACACACCATGCCTGGGAGGGGTTGAAATAAGAAGAAACAGAAATTCCGGTTACAGTGGTATTAATAAGAGGTGGCAGTCAGATGCGCGTGAGAGAGGTGACGCATGTAGGGGGAATCATGGGGAGGGGTAAGAATGTTGTACTGCACTTGCGAGAGAGGAGAAGCGATTGTAACAAGGTCTCTTGTTTCTTCACTGCATTATACGATCTTACCTCACTGAAAGCAACGACACAACTAACCCATACACCCCTCCATGCAGTCCGAATGTTTATTGGACTCGTCTGCATCTACTGAGCATCCATGCTTGGACTGCCACGTCTGATTAATACTACTGTACATAAAATTGTATTGTCTTGACGGAAAATTTTATTTCTCACTCTCATATTACCATACAACTTGTTTCAGGGCTGAAATAAAAAAGAAATTCAATATTACTTTCATACTTTCCTCCCCAAAACCTGGGACATAATATACTGTGGGCATAGCACTGCAAATGTTCCATCCCATGCTTAGGGCCTCTGATAAGCATCCCTACTTCTCAACTAATGCAAAGCCTACAGCTATGAATAACATAAGAGTCGATAGGATTTTTTACCGATTTCTGATATAGCATACTCATTGCAGCTGTCCCTGCAATACGACCGCTTATTCTACATCAAAATGTGAAGTGAGAAAATATTTCCCATGTTGAGGGTAAAGAAAGTTACGTGACTGCATCACATTGTGCTCTGTTTCGTGGATTTCATTCTCCATTAATTAATTATTTCCATCGATAGCATCAGAATTTGTTAAAGTTCAATATTATGTAGCTTCCAAAGCTTTATGTGAACACTGTAAACAATACACTGTTGTCATGATAACTGAATTGCATTTCAATTTTTCAGTATAATATTCTCAGAAATTACATAAATTTTGAAGGAAAGCAGTTGCTTGTTTGAATTTTAATGTTGATCACGTTACTTCCTGGGCTTAACTGGATATGTGTGCAAAGTTTTGTACAAATTGGTCAAGAAATGTAGATTTGTATAGGGAGCATACATACATACATGCATACATAGATAAATTAAAGGTGAATCTATCAGAGTAGCTGAAAATTACACCAACATAGATTTAAACAAAATTTCAGAATGGGCTAAAAACTACAAAATGAGTTTTAACAAACAAAAATCTCAATGTATGATCATGTTAAGAAGAAAACGAAGGGAGTACAAAAACATAAATATTTATCTAAACAATAAAGTACTAGTACAAGCTACTAGATAAAATATCTGGGAATAATATTTGACAGTAAACTTACCTTCAAAAATCATATCGAACATATAGTAGAAAAGGCTCAAAATTGATATTCAATCTATCGAAGTCGGCCAAACTTAACTGGGGACTAAAGCCCGAGGCTCTAAAAACAATATAGAAAGGAGGAATACTACCTCTCATACTATATGGAACACCAGTTTGGATAAGAGCGCTGGACAAAAGATGCGATCAGCTGAAACTTATCAGAGTGCAGAGATTAATTAACATAAAAATCGCAAAATCTTAGAGAACAGTGTCGAATGAAGCCCTTTGTGTGATTAGTGGACTAACACCTATAATCATAAAAATAGAAGAATCCGTCAAACTTTTTCATACTATAAGAAGTAAAGAAAACCAACACATGTTTGATCATGACATGGAAGTCAAGCACTGGCCTCACCCAGCAGAAACTGTTAAAGTGAGTGAAGATGATGTAAGCGAGGATCCGATGCAGTCACTACAAGTATACACAGACGGTAGCAAGAATGAATACGGTGTAGGATCAGGAATTGCCATATACACAGAAGGAAGCCTTATAGAAGAGCTCAGTTATAAACTAAATGATAAGTGCTCCAACAATCAGGCCGAGCAATATGCAATATTAATGGCCCTAAAGAAAATACAATCACAAAGAACCAATCAAAGAAAAATTTTAATTCATACAGACAGCCGAGGAACTTTAGACGCTTTAAAAAACAGAAAGAACCACACACATCTAATCGACGAAATTAGGAAGATGGTCTCAATAATGACAAGAGAAGCTAATTACGATATAGTCTTTTATTGAGTGAAGGCGCACGTCGGAATTCAGGGAAATGAATTAGCAGACCAACTTGCTAAGAATGGAGCTGACAGCACAGATAGTTATTTCCCGGAAGATCCCAAAAAGCGCTATAGCAAGAGAGTTGACAAAGGTGGCAAATAAACTAACAACGGTGCAATCACCAAGTGTAGGAATCCGGTTCGAGAGGAACAAAATGAAGGGAACTAAGGTATTTTCGGAGGACCAGGCAATATGCCAATTAATAACTAATCGAAGGGAGACAATGGACTGTAGGTAGCTGGGACAGAGATTTCAACCTGTGTAATTTGCAACGATCTATATTCACGAAACCTGAATTCTGAATTATTTGATACAACACTTATACACAATAAAATATAATAATAAATACAGTTACTGTTCTATTAGAAAACTATTCTCCCCCCCGTTGGGGAATGTAACGCTAGACAAAGCCTGTTAAACTGCACGTGGCTTTTAGGTTACGAGACAATGGAAATACTTGTAAGTGACACTAAAGTACAATATTATTTCCTGAATTTCACACGTAAAGCTGCCTTCACTACAGGAGCATGAAATACGCGGAGTTGCAGATGAATATTAGTAATATAGAGCGAAAACTGGCCTAAATCAGACGCAGCTGCACCGCAGGTCTATACACTTTCACTTCTCGATCTGAACTAACTTCTCACTGCAATGGCGTGGTAACGCTAACATGCTCACACCTGCAGGAAGTGACTAATTCGCGGCAAATAATTGGCGGAGGCGCCAAATAACACAGAGGCTAAATTAAAACACTAAAACTTATAGGCTCTTGATCTAACATAACTCCCGCCTAAAATCGACAGATTTTACATAACACTTTGCGGATAGATCAAGATTTACTAATAGATTTACACTTATTGAATAGGCAAGGGACACACTTTTACAATTGGTCGCTTGTATTCACCATTAGACGTACGCACTGTCACAACACGCACTAAACCGTCGTCACCAGGATGCACTGATGAGATGATTCCCAGCTTCCACTGGAGCGGTGGAGAGTTATCCTCTTTCAGGAGCACAAGAGTACCAATCTGAATGTTTTCGCTGGACGCAGACCACTTCTGTCTCTGCTGCAGTGAATGTAGGTAGTCAGCTGACCAACGCTGCCATATGTGATGTATGTAGGTTTGTAGCTGATGCCATTTAGCAACATGAGAGACATTCTCTGCCATAGGAGGAGAAGGTAGGGCTGTGAGTTTTTCTCCAATGAGAAAGTGTCCAGGAGATAGATAGGATGAGTCGCTAGGATCATCACTTAGGCGTAGGAGAGATCGAGAGTTTAGACAGGCCTCAATCTGGGTGAGAACTGTGGAAAGCTGCTCATATGTAAACACTTGGCTACCCATCACTCGTCGTAAATGAAATTTCATGGATTTAACAGCAGCCTCGTGCAGTCCTCCAAAATGTGGGGAGGAAGCAGGGATAAAATGCCATGTGAATTCATTAGAGGATGCGTAGTCTTGGAGAACTTGTTGATGGGTGCTGGACTGAAGCAAGAGACGCAGCTCGCGAAGCTTGTTGTTAGCACCAACAAAGTTCGTCCCATTATCACTAAATATTTCCTTGCAAAGTCCTCTACGAGATGTGAATCTGCGCAGGGCGGCGATGAAGGCATCAGAAGTAAGGTCGGAAACCAGCTCGATGTGAACTGCTTTCGTAGCCAAGCATACGAAGATAGCAATGTATGCTTTGACCTGAGTTTTGCTGCGGGGGGATCCGTATCTTATGAAGAATGGTCCGGCGTAGTCAACCGCAGAACGTAGAAATGCTCTAGCAGGGGTCACCCTGTAGCTAGGTAGGCTGCCCATCAGCTGGTGAGCACCTTTGGCTTTTAACTTAAAACAAGTTAAACATCTGTGTAGCGTAGACTTCACAATTCTACGTACACTTGGAATCCAATATCGTTCTCGCAGAGAAGATATGAGCAGTTGATGTGATGCATGAAGCAGTCGCAGATGCTCGGATTCAATTATCAATCTAGTGAGGTGGTGACCTGGAGGGAGGATAAGCTGATGTCGTGCATCATGTGGTAACTCAGCTTTCTCCAGACGTCCACCCACTCGGAGTAGGCCATCCTTGTCCACAAAAGGCACCAAGGAGTGGAGCGAACTCTTATTATTCACTTGCATCTTACTCTGAAGATCGGACAGTTCATGTGAATAGGCTGCTTGCTGAGCTATTCTTATACAAAGCAACAAAGCTTGTTGTAACTCTTCAACTGTGAGAGGGCCGTGACGTTTAACTTGGCTTCTACAGTTGTTTATAAAGCGTAGCATATATGAAATAACTCTCTGAAGACGTGTTAGCTTGGAAAAGCGTAGCATAAAGTCTTCTTCAGCATGTGTGACTAGACAGACTGTGTCACGCTGCTCATCACTGTCCTGCAGCTCAAGTTGCTGAGGTTGTTTGGGCCATGATTCAATAGGCTGTTTAACTGATTGTTGTCTGGACTCACACAATGAAGTTTTATCATGTTTCATTGGCAGACGTACTGTAGAACTACCATCATCATTGCGAGTGGTATTTTCTGCATAATGCTGTTCACACTGTTTCTCTTCTTGTTTTAACATGTGTTGTGGGGAGTCTTCGAGGTCACAAAACCGTCGTGGCTGCTCGTCCACATTGTCCGTAGAGATGAAGAAGTTGTGCTGGGAACCAGTATCTAGATTGCCTTTCACAGAGGACTTAGGAATGGTTCCAGACAATATCCAACCGAGTTCTGTACTGATCAATGCAGGAAACCCAGGATTGGTCAAGATCTTACCATGGAAAAGTTCAAAGAATAATGCTCCTCCAATTAGCAAATCAATTTCAGAAGGAATATTAAATTTAGGATCGGCTAATGGAATGTCAGAGGGAATATTCCAAGAGGAGGGATCAATTCGGACTGCAGGTAACTTCCCTGTTATGCGAGGAAGGATTAGGCAATCTAGATTCCTTCGATAGTTGTAAACCATAGATCTCACATTTATGTTTACACTATGACTAGCATTCGATGAAGTACCATTTATCCCTTTGACAGGCGTATCAGCTGTCCTTGTAGGAAGTTGCAGACGCCTCGCTAGATCTGCAGACACGAAACTGGCTTGGCTGGCAGAGTCTAGAAGGGCCTTACACTGTATGTAATTACCATGCTTGTCTTGCACTTCGACTCTTGCAGTCGCAAGTAAGACGTGAAGCACTGGCTTTATTTTCACTGAACAATAACTTGCAGGAGCCTCAGTCCTGTTGTTATTCACTGTATCACTGCTTTCACTCGAGTGCGAAACCGTTCTCCTGTGATCACTGCTGTGTAACATCTTGCTATGCAGTTTACCACAGTTACAGAAGGAAGATGCGTTGCACTGATTCACTCGATGCGTATTAGAAAAACAGTTGAAACACAGATTTTTACTCTTCACAACTTTCCATCGCTGTTCAACACTCAGCTGACGGAATTGTTTACACTTAAACAGGTTATGGCCGCCTTGACACTGAGGGCATAACTGTTCAGTTGTCGACACATATGACTGACGACTATTATTATGTTGATTTCTAGGCTCACGACGTTCATTTCTAGGTTTTGATGGGCTGGCCCTGTTGCAGGAATTATTCGACAGCACCTCTAGAGAATGAGATTTCGCTTCTGGAAATAACACAAGTTCACCTAATGAAGTAAATGTTTGAGAATCGATTCTATATTCCCATTCACGTTGAACACTATCTGGCAAATGCTCTAATAACAATTGCATTAGAATGACTTCATGAAGTGGCACTTCTAATTCTAACGCTTCAATGGCATGCAAATTGTTCTGGAATTGATTCAACAAATTTCTCAAGTCTGCAACTGTCTCTTGTCTCGCTACAGGTAGGGACAACAGATGCTTAATGTGGGATATGGCAATTAACCGCATATTGTTATATCTTGCACACAATAGGTCCCATGCAACTTGGAAGTTATCACTCGTCACTGGCAAATTTTCCAATAATGTTTTAGCTTCGCCCTTTAGCGAACCAATCAAGTAATGGAATTTTTGAATGGGTGATAAACTGCTGTTATTTACAATCAAACTCGAAAAAGTGTCAAAATAATGTTTGAATTTAGTTACATCACTCTCAAATACTGGAATTTGAATTGTAGGTAATTTTATCATATTACTTGACTGTGAAGCACTAGAGTTCACTGATTGCCGTGTGCCACTGTTATTTGAATTGACACTGACTGATGTAGGTTCATGCGCATGCATCAACTCACTTAACCTAGCTTTTAGATTAATGTACACTGTTGATACCTCGTCTGCATATTGTATGTGACTATCAAGTTCTGCATCAATTTCCACCATGGATTCAATCTGCGTTTGGATAGCTTCAAACTTTTCAATTTCAATCAACAGCTTTTCATAATGTGCTTTGATTAAAAATATACTAGCATCTTCAGGTACGTCGTTGAGAAAGTTCTGTGTCAATGTAAACTTTCTTTTACACACACCTCGACGTTTGATTAAAACCTTAATTTCCTGTTCCATGTTGAAGTGAAACAATTAACCTTGCAGTAGACAAAATAGAAGTGATTGTGCAGTCAACTGTAGACACTGGGGGTGGTCGGAGAGGCGGCAGTCTTCCTCTCGCGTGTGATTGAAGGCGGGCACCAATTTCACGTACGTACGGAGAGAATCAGCTACAGCTGTCCAGGGCTCGCTGGAAGCGGCATGAAGGTCATCACTCGAGCGCGCCACGAAGCGACCCGAACAACCACGAGTTACACGCACGTCCACACACGTTATGAAAATCAAGTATGAGTCGCACTTTGTTCAATAATTCAGAAACCATTGCAAATATATCTCAGATCCGCCCGTGAGGAACCAAAATGTAGGAATCCGGTTCGAGAGGAACAAAATGAAGGGAACTAAGGTATTTTCGGAGGACCAGGCAATATGCCAATTAATAACTAATCGAAGGGAGACAATGGACTGTAGGTAGCTGGGACAGAGATTTCAACCTGTGTAATTTGCAACGATCTATATTCAAGAAACCTGAATTCTGAATTATTTGATACAACACTTATACACAATAAAATATAATAATAAATACAGTTACTGTTCTATTAGAAAACTATTCTCCCGCCCGTTGGGGAATGTAACGCTAGACAAAGCCTGTTAAACTGCACGTGGCTTTTAGGTTACGAGACAATGGAAATACTTGTAAGTGACACTAAAGTACAATATTATTTCCTGAATTTCACACGTAAAGCTGCCTTCACTACAGGAGCATGAAATACGCGGAGTTGCAGATGAATATTAGTAATATAGAGCGAAAACTGGCCTAAATCAGACGCAGCTGCACCGCAGGTCTATACACTTTCACTTCTCGATCTGAACTAACTTCTCACTGCAATGGCGTGGTAACGCTAACATGCTCACACCTGCAGGAAGTGACTAATTCGCGGCAAATAATTGGCGGAGGCGCCAAATAACACAGAGGCTAAATTAAAACACTAAAACTTATAGGCTCTTGATCTAACACCAAGACATTCTTCCCAAACATACAAGACCGGTTATCACCAAATCACCAAATTTTACAACAATAGTTACTGAGCACGGGAAATTAAGAACATATCTTAAGTTTCTGAATGTGTGTGTAATAAAGGTGAACAAACTGTGGAACATTTGTTATTTCAGTGCGAAATTTTGAAAATGGAAAGAGACTTATTAATAGCAAACTGGCCAATAGAGAAACACGAGCTTATAAACAAATACCTTAAGAACTTCTTAAAATTCACGAACTCCATACTATTTGACAAACTATAAGTAAAATGTACATATATGCATGAAACCACTATAATGCCTTCATTTGTTAAATGATTCAGATTATAACTCTAGATTTAATGTAATGTAGAATGTAAATATGTTTAGACATTGCATGTAGTATTACGAATGTAATGGGACATCCAGGAAATAAATATAATAGAAAAAAAAAAGACATACATACATACACACTTTCGATTTTATATATTAGACTCTGATAGCACTTCGCTCATTGGGGGCTCTGCCCCCAAACCTCTCTAAGGTTCTCGGAAAAGATCTGTGGGAGATAGAGTGTGTGTATTTGGTCTACTGTATTGGCATTACCTTTTTGCCACAATAAACCTGAAAAAATTAATGTGGGAAGACTTTGGGATTTTTTCGGAATTTTCCCGTCGATTGCAAACTAAAAGGTATCAGTTTGCCAAGTCTAAGTTTTCTAGATCAACTGGAGTGTACATACATTTATGGTTTACGGAAATAATTATTTCTTTCCTTTCAGAGCCCTACGTGAACACTGTTTGCTAATACCATTGCCATGGAAACCGAGCCCTTTTTGGGGGGTTTTTAGGGCTGAAAATTAAAAAATTGAACCTTTCGGAATTTTCCTGTGGTTTACAGCCTAAAAGCTATATGTGTACCAAATTTCAAGTTTCTAGCTCATCTGGAAGAGGGCAAACATCAATGTCAGTGAGTGAGTCAGCCATGTGGCTTTATATTATAGGGATAATATGTCAGATGATCAGCAATACTCGCAGTAGTTCCGAGGTTGGTCCTAAACCTGTCAGGCAGCAACTCAGGAAAATACTTTTCATTTCAAAGTTAGCGTCTTCTGGCGAAAATTGTAAGAAACTATTTGAGCATATCAGACTAAATTGCAGCTTAGGGGTAGAATTGATGTCTACAAACTGAATCCACTTCAGAGGACTTAGATTCATATAACCTTATGCATATTGTGTGATTCTACTTTCCTTCTAAATATGTGGGTAAGTTTGAGAATATTCCTTCAAGTCCAAAGCGAGAGTACCCCTTAAATCTTATTTCGAAAAAAAATAGCCTACTGTGCATATACATTCTTCAGTAGATAATGTGGCATAATTCCAATGATTCCATAATTCACGCGATATTCACATTTCCACGGACTGTGTAATTTTTTGTTTATGAGCGAGGCAGTGTGACCAACATTTCTTGTATATAGTGACAGCAGTACCTAAGGGCAAAAACAAAGAACAGCATAGGACAGGCAGTGTAATTCTCGAGACGGCGGTGATAAAAACGCAAGGTATGACCGAACAAAAAAAGAATAATACAAAAACAAGTGACTGCAAACGTTTATTGAACTTTCCGAAATTTATCGAATATTCCCCTCAGATATTTCTTTACTGTAAGCATGGGCAACAATACATCTTTCTCACTCCATGTGCTTATATAGAATAAGAGGCCATGAATGTTCGCACATTGAGTTGTTCCAGTGGCGGCTATTCAGGGGAAGTAGGTGAAGTAGCACTTCACCAGTATTTTTCCTTTACAATACGTATTTTTAAAGTTTATTTTCCATATTGTTCTTACTATAATGTATTTCTACAATTTTGAATTTCCCTCCACTACTGGTGTCAACGCTAGGAGGCAGTGAGCTCCCAAGTCCTCCTAGCATTGAAGCTGAATATTCCCAGATGCTTGGGTAGTCTGTTCCACTAAAATTAGCTAAGGATCCACTAAGGATGGCAAGCAGCAGTTTTCTCGCTTATCCCACGTCCGCTAGGTGACGAGAACAGACTACCCACGAAGCCGTCCCTCTTGTTCAGCAGCTCACACTGTTAGCTCGGAGAAAGAGGTGGGCACGTTAGATCTTCCACCGTCTGATGGTCTGACGCCGCCAAATTCGAATGTGTTAAATTCAGAAAAACACGGATTCCACAACCCCGATTAAGTATTCTGTCGCACTGGGAACACTAAGCGACTTCCTCTACCTCGATAATTAAAAATACTATTTTCTCGTCTCTTATTCCATTTCCGGGGAACTCTCACGCGGTTTTCCCTGCCCTAATTATTATTATTATTATTATTATTATTATTATTATCATCATCATTATTATCATTATTATTGTTATTATTATTATTTTTTTACTTCCTCTGCCCGTACCATAGAGGAAGTATTGTTTTCGACCCTCAAATTCGAAGTCGAGTTTTTTATATAAATGCACGTTTTGTGGCCCCCTGAATCCAAAAATGCTATTTTTGGAAACATGTCTGTGTGTCAGTGTGTCTGTCTGTGTGTGTGAAAAGTCTGTGAACAAGCTAGCTCCCAAACGGAAAATCGTTTGAAATCAAAATTTCGTATTTGGGTAAGGTACCTTCTGAAGATGTGAGCCGAAGATTGGCGATAAGTTTCCCTTATTTTTAAGGGGACTTTACATGAAGAAATTTTCGTTTTTCGCGATTTTTTCAAAAACGGCTCTAACGATTTTCTTTAAAATTTGCACATGTGTTCCTTTTACTGAGAGCTAAAACTTATATTTGAAACTTTTTTCGAAAAAATTCTCTGAAGGGTAGTTACAAGCCACCCACTGTTCACCCACTATTTGTAGAAAGTTTGTCTTGCGTGATGAACAACTGAATATGCGCTCTTTCATGGCCTCTTATTCTAAAGAATGTGAAGTGATAAAAATGTATTGTTGGCCATGCATAGAGTAAAGAAGTATCTGAAGGAAATATTCGATAAATTTCGGAAATTATTCTTTACGGCGGAAAGTTCAATAAACGTCTGCAGTCACTTGTTCTTTTTTTAAGTTTGTTATATAGCCTGTGCTTTTAGTCGCATCGTTCAAAGAAGAGGTATTTATAGGATAATTAGCGTAAAATTGTGTCTTGCGATTCTGTACAAGGATATGTGAATTATTTGGGCAGAGGAAGTTATGTGACTTTCACATAAGATTTTTTGTGCTATTTTCTCTCGTCACACAACTCACACAACGTTCGACGAGACGAGAGAAATTAGCAAAAAAATAATTAGGGTAGAGAAAATCGCGTGAGAATTCCCAGAGATGGATTAAGAGACGTGCAGTTTAGATAGGCCTACTAATAATTTTTAAAAATATTTTAAGTTTGCTGTATGAAATGGTATTTGCAGCACACCCTCGTTTTGAGCTACGAGCCGCTATTGGGTGAATTCCATTATTAACATAAGCATGTGGCATTTTTTCTCTTCACCTAATTTTCCGGCCACGAGCCGCCACTGAGTTGTTCACCAGGCAAGACAGTTTCTACAAACAGTGGGTAGCATACAACCACCCTTCAGAGAATTTTTTTGAAAAAAAGTTTCAAATAAAAGTTTCAGTTCTTGGTATAAGCACTCCATGTACAAAATTCAAAGGAAATCGTTAGAGCCGTTTTTGATAAAATCGCAAAAAAAAATTCTTCATATAAAATCCCCTTAAATATAAGAGAAGGTTGTCGCCAATCTTAGTGTCACAGCCTCAGAAGGTAGCCTACCTAACCCAAATACAAAATTTTGTTTTCGTACGATTTTCCGTTACAAGAGGCCGTATTGCAAAGAACGCGTATTTACAGTGAGTGGCTTATAACTACCTTCAGGGAATTTTCTCGAAAAAATGTTTCAAATAAAAGTTTTAGCTTTTTGTATAAGCAACCCATGTGAAAAATTTAAAGAAAATCGTCAGAGCCGTTTTCGAGAAAATCGCGAAAAACGAAAATTTCTTCATGTAAAGTCCCCTTAATAATAAGAGAAAATAGTCGCCAATCTTATCCTCACATCTTCAGAAGGTACCTGACCCAAATACGAAATTTTGTTTTCATACGATTTTCCGTTTTGGAGCTAGAGTGTTCACAGACAGACAGACACACAGACATGTTTCCAAAAATAGTATTTTTGGATTCAGGGGGCCTTGAAACGTGTATATATGCTAAAAACTCAACTTCGAATTTTGGGGTCGAAAGCAATACTTCCTCTACCTATAGTACCTATGGTACGGGCAGAGGAAGTAAAAATGGTGGGGAACAAGGAAGTTTTAGCTAGATTGTGATATAATCAAGAAAGATAGTGAAAGAAAGATATAAAAGAAAGTGTATCAATTAGGGTGGGCGGGTCGGACCAAATCATTCGCCAAGACAGCATCTCCTCTCCACACATCTATCGATAACAAAATTCGTGTGGTATAAGTGTTTTATGAAGAGAATCTCGGTTCTAAAAAATGGGTCCGCGACTATGGGATTTTACCGATAATGTAGTATTATATTTTTATGAAGTAGATATGAAGTTGATCAAGTATGTATAATATTTCTTTAGTTTAGAACTTGACTTTGCCCATTGCTCAAAGCTCAACGACCAGAAAACAAAATAAATATTATTTAGTTATTAACTTTATTGTTTGATTTATTACTTGTGAAAAATGCCTGCTGTTTGCTTCGGTCATTACTTTACTTTTTATAGTATACTCATGAGTTTGGTTGATTATTTGATCGATTTTACGTTACTAGTTGCTTGTTTAAATTTTTAATATGTAGGCTCTACCAGTATCACAAAAGCTGCAGTAGTATTAGGCTTGCAATCTTTCCACAAGTTTTAAATAAATTGAAATTGAGCTCTCGGTAAACATTGGGCTAAGTGGGGGGTGCGTAATTAGCCTTTTGGTGAGTGACGCCATCTGCCACTCTCAACAACTGCAAAGAGAGACTTGTTGACTGTGCAGAAGCTGCTATATTTGCACGAGTCACTGCCCCTCAGATAATACTTAACCTACATCTACCAGTGTGATGATAAAAACTAGTAGGTATATAAGTGAACGTGAATGTAAGTTTTGTGTGATACAGAATGGAGTCTGTACTTAAATCAGAGTATACTAAGTTTGAAATTAAGGAAAAGATTCCTGAAAACCAACCAAAGAATGAACCCATCCCAATTACATATGAGACAATACAAACACAAGAAGTTAAATCTACAGCATGCAGCACCATCCACAAGTTAGAGCAGATTTCAGAAGTTTCTCGAGGAAATAATGAAGAAGAGGATCAGCTAATGCAATCACACTCACCTGCTGTGTGTACAAGCACATTCTCTGCTGGAAACAGTCAACAGCTAACTCATACTCAAGACGAGCATTTCACGTGTGATACGCGTAGCAAGAAATTTTCCCAAGGAGGGCATCTCAAAACACACTTGCTCACTCACACTGGAGAGAAACCCTTCTCTTGTGATATATGTACCAAGAAGTTTTCGCGAAGAAGGAATCTCAAAAAACACATGTTTACTCACACTGGAGAGAAGACCTTTTCTTGTGATATATGTACCAAGAAGTTTACGCGAAGAGGGCATCTCAAAAAACACATGTTCACTCACACTGGAGAGAAACCCTTTTCTTGTGATATATGTACCAAGAAGTTTTCGCAAAGAGGACATCTCAAAAAACACATGTTCACTCACACTGGAGAGAAATCCTTTTCTTGTGATATATGTACCAAGAAGTTTTCGCGAAGAGGGCGTCTCAAGAAACACATGCTCACTCACACTGGAGAGAAACCCTTTTCTTGTGATATATGTACCAAGACGTTTTTGCTAAGAGGGTATCTAAAAAAACACATGTTCACTCACACTAGAGAGAAACCCTTTTCTTGTGATATATGTACCAAGAAGTTTCCGCGAAGAGGGAATCTCAAAAAACACATGTTCACTCACACTGGAGAGAAACCCTTTTCTTGTGATATATGTACCAAGAACTTTCCGCGAAGAGGGAATCTCAAAAAACACATGTTCACTCACACTGGAGAGAAACCCTTTTCTTGTGATATATGTACCAAGAACTTTTCGCGTAGAGATCATCTCAAAAAACACATGTTCTCTCACACTGGAGAGAAACCCTTTTCTTGTGATATATGTACCAAGACATTTTCGCGAAGAGGGTATCTCAAAGAACACATGTTCACTCACACAGAAGAGAAACCCTTTTCTTGTGATATATGTACCAAGAAGTTTACGCGAAAAGGGCAACTCAAAAAACACATGTTCACTCACACTGGAGAGAAACCCTTTTCTTGTGATACATGTACCAAAAAATTTTCGCGAAGAGGGCGTCTCAATAAACATCTGCTTACTCATGAGAGGAACAACCTTTCCTAATGTAATGTGTGCATTGATTCTTTGCTTTGGAAAGTGTGAAACTTTTGGTTGCAAAGCCACGAGGAAGTTCTAAATACAGTATGCCAGGAAAATATGAAGATCTATGGTAGTAATGATGGGAGAGTTCAACAGCTTTACGTTCAGTTGGGATTACATCTTTATAAGGAGAAGTTAATCCAGAACCTATATCAATTTTTAAGAACAAGTTTATTTAACTCTGATTTTATTCTGTATTGACTATGCTACTTCTTTATATGCCATGTTCTAGCCTTGCTTTCCTATCATAAGTAGGGTACACTTCAGCAGCCTTAGGGCCAGTTGTATAAACATGTAAACTGTAGTTATCATGCAAAATTAACTTTCAGTTACAATTAACTACCTTTTTTTGTTGTATAAACATTAATCCAAGTTTATCTCATCCTAACCAACATTTTAATATAACTGGTGAATTTTTGCAAGTTAAAACAGTAACTGATGATTTGGAAATTTTAAATACATTTCAAACAGGGAAAAAGGCACTAGAAATCCATTTTATAAGTACAGTGTGAATTATTATTTTCATATCATTTAGATTCAGTTTGCTTTCATTTTGTCTAATGACATAAAAAATACAGACACTGGTACCTTGGCTTTGTTGTTGGTTATAGCAACATTTATTTCTAGATTTCTGATTATTCTGATACCCCATCTGGTGATGCAATGAAAACCCATCATGCATCTCTTGAATGTCATAATCTTTTATTAGTACTGCATGACATGCTACCAAAATTTGGGCAGAACAACTAGACAGAGGTTATGGGGTCATTCCACCTCAATTCATCCAGGGCATGTAACCCTCCGGTCTCAGATTTTGATGAAAATTTGTAGTGTGGTTCCCATATGCATGAGAAACAAAGATCTGAATTTTTAGCTTCCTGTCTGTTATAGATTCGGAGATACACTTCTTTGAAAACATCGTGTTTTAGGGAGAATAGAGTCGGGACAGGAGTAGGTTTTGTGTGCAGACTGTTACATCTTTCCTTGTACCATGCCTGTAAATGTTAGCAGAACCATAACACATGAACATTCCAATGCAAAAATGACTGCTGAGTTCAAATCTGGTGTCAGAATTTGTCTAACACTTACAGAAATGTTGTTATGGGCATGTAAACTTAAAAATTGAAACTATAAAAAGGCAATCACGCCTCCTCATAAAAGCCATGATATCTCAAAAAGTAAACTAGATACAGCTGAATGCTTTGCGCCATTGGAACGAGCAGGAAATTTCCATCTAGATCAAATAAAAAAACTTGTGGGACTTTGTTAGGTGAATTTTTTTTCTGCACATATGTAAAAATAGATATGTGAGTATGGATTACATACATATGTTGAACAGAGTTTCCAGATAATTATGGAGCTACAGTCTTACAAGCCAAAGTAATTCAGTGTTATAATCAGTTCTTACCATTATGTGCACAGAAATCCATTACCACAATTATAACACTTTTACACGGTAAGTTAAACATAATATTTTTGCAGTAGACCTGTTACATTACATTAATTTGTTAACAGCGGGATACCCAAATTATTAAGTGTACTGCCAATCCAAATACATGAATGTTGCAAAATTCCATACACAAACTGCTATGGATTGTAGAGGAGACCAAAACAAACTTTTTTGTTAAATAACCATAGATCGGAAACCAATAGTCACCTTCGAAGACAGACATCGTTGAGTAGAAACAAACATCCCTGTGCATGACAAACACGTGACATGTTGCAGATTGTACACAGTTTAGGTAGCTGTTTGCTTTTATTCATTCTGCTTGTTCGTAGGCATTGAGTAAGGACGATGGAAGATTACAGTTTTGTTGAACTCACGAATATCCACCTAGTTTATGGTGCATGCAATGGCAATTCCACAGCTGCACAATGTCTCTATGCTGAGCGATATCCTGGTCAGCGTTTACAATATCCTTGCACATTTCTTTCTGTTTCAAGTTCGAGGGCATCTACGTGGCACATTTGGTGAAAATTGGATTGGCCAGGGTGTACCCATTGCATGGCCTGCTCGTTCTCCTGACCTTACCCCACTTAACATTTAAAGATTTTAGTGTATGAAACACCAGCTGTGTCAGAGGAGGATCTTGTTGCACGGATTCTTGTAGCTGCCAACCAATTACAACATACCCCTGGAGTATTCCACCATATGAGAGAAGCAGTATTGTGTCATTGCAGATCGTGTATTGAAGCAGGAGGCCACACATGTGAACAATATCTGTAAATAAACCTCACCACAACCAGCTCAAATGGTCACCATACCTTCATTGTGTGTCAGCATGTTTCCATTCGAAGGTGACTACTGGTGTAACTATTGGTTTCCGGCCTATGGTTATATAACAAAACAACTTTGTTTTGGTCACCTCTACAATCCACAGCAGTTTGTGTATGGAATTTTTCAACACCTTATATAAAAGTAGACCACAGATGTAATTTTAGATAGGCCTATAGATGTGCTATACATCAAGTATTGATTATAAAAGATATTTATGAGTGGTGATAAGTAAATATTCACAATTAATAGATATAATAACATGCCTATTACATTTGTAAGGACAATTTTAATTGGAGCTAACAGATGGTTGCACTGATTTATAACGATCTGTTACTCTATAATAGTTAGGCTACTTCGTCTTCATGAAGTAGTAGGACTAAGCATCACATTTTAGTAGTACGAACTGGGGGTGCTACACTGATGTTCCAACTGAGGGCCAGGAAGAAATTTGTTACATAGAAGTCTTTGCAATATATTTGTTCCATTTTTCCTGAATTTCAGCAGTACATTTACGGCAAGTCTGTTGAAGATGCTGTCAAGATAACTGCCACCAAGGCTAGAATGCAACGGCCGTACAAAAACAAACACTGGAGCCAAAGCAGATGTTTGAGTTCTGTAGCCAGCAGTTCTCAAAAATTAAATTTCAATTTATATCTACAGCAGAAGTGGAAAATGTTCACAAACTGCAGAGTGAAAAATCCAAAGCAGCAAGTAGGGTTGCAGGAACACAAAGTTTTCATCATTTCATACCTCTATCTTGTAACATTTTGGGAGCAAAACGTCTGAGCACAGATGATCATTTGTCTTTAGTCTTCCAGTTTTCAGATGCAGAACTTACAGTACATGAAACTGTAAAACTAAACAGTTTTGTTTGTTGTGTATACGACAAAAAATGGTATATTGGTTTAGTTTATTGTTTATTGTTTAATCCTCTGAGCAAATACATGCTATGGGATATTAATAAGAATGGAATGTAGTATGGTTACATACTACATAACAATACACTTACATAGAAATATGGTTACATAGAATATGGTTACATAACAATAGACTTACAAAAGAAATTATATTAAGAGTATAATACAATACCGGGTACATTAATTTACATATATATTACAGATGAGAGAGAATGGGATGAGATAGTTCAGTAACAAGATATTGAGTTATCAAGAGATTGAGTTACAGTATTCCTCAATGCTGTAGAAGCATGATTGAATTAGGAATTTTTTTAGGGTGCTTTTGAATTTGCTTGGGGATTGTATATTTTTTAAGTGTTGTGGTAGTTTATTGAACAAATTTACTCCATTGTATTTAGCTCCTTTCTGAAATTGTGCTGTGTTATGAGTAGGAATAGAGAGATTATTTCTGAATCTGGTTTTATGCTCATGATTTGTTCCATTTGTTTGAAATTCGTTTAGGTGAGCTTTGACATGTATCAGTAACTCATATATGTATAGGGATGGAAGAGGTAGGATTTGCAAGGTCTTAAAGATGGGTCTACATGAGTCATTTTTCTTTGCTCCAGACAGTATTCGAACGATTCTTTTCTGAATTCGGAATATTGCTATGCTTTTAGTGCTGTTTCCCCAGAAGATTATGCCATATCTCATAATGCTTTGGACGTGGGCAAAATAGAGAGATCTAGTCGTGGGTGCATTGGTAAGTTTTTAATATGGTAAAGCGCATAGGTGAATTTTCCCAGTTTTTTAACAACTTCTCCTATATGTGAGTCCCAAGATAGATGTTCATCTATGGTTATGCCAAGAAATTTGGTGGATGGAGCATATCGGATTGAGTTTTCAAAGCTAATGGTTGGTTTTGGTGGGCTATTATTTCTCTTTAGGTGAAAGGATATGGCAATTGATTTGTTGTCATTCAGTATGAGGCCATTTGAATTGAACCACTTAGTTAGTTGCTGAGATGTGATACTGACATTGTCCTGTAATAGTTGTTCATTTCTGCCTGCAATAAGGATGCTTATGTCATCTGCAAACAGTGTGGTGCATGTGGAGTCAATGTTTAATGGCAAGTCATTTATAAACAGAACGAAAAGAAGTGGTGCAAGTATTGAGCCCTGCGGTACTCCATAGGGTGCTGGTTTTGGATCAGATGAGTGTTTTTCAAGCATGTGATTTGTTTTATTCACATGGGTAATTTCAACAATATGATTGCGGTTTGTGAGGTATGATTGCAGCCACCTTAGGGCTACTCCTCTAATCCCATAACATTCTAATTTACTAAGTAGCATATTGTGGTTTATAATATCAAAGGCTTTAGACTGATCAAGAAATAGTCCTACACAATTTTGTCTTGAGTCTAAGATAGTCCTTGCTTGTTCTATGAAGTTATAGACAGCCGTTTCAATAGATTTTCCTTTTATAAATCCATGTTGATCCTTTGTTATTATATTGCTCTGGTCTAAGAAGGAAGTCAGTCTGTTATGCATAATTTTCTCAAGGATTTTGGATATTGGTGACAGTAGGGAGATGGGTCTATAGTTATCTAACATGTATTTTGGTCCTTTTTTATAAATGGGTTTAATTATTGCTGTTTTTAGGATTTCGGGAAATTGACCAGTGGAGAGTGAAATGTTCGCTAGGTGGCATAGGGGTTCTATAAAATGTTCACTACATGTCTTAATTAGGGAGTCCGGAATTTGATCGATGCTCACAGAGTTTTTGTTTTTGTGTTCTTTAATAATGTTTACTATTTCTGTTCTTTCAACTGGGTATAAGAATATGGAATTTTCATTTCTGTTGATTTTGGGTCTATTGAGGGGGGTCCCAGGATTTGATTCCTGATTTTTGCAGATAAGATTTTCAGCTATTGAGCTAAAATGGTCATTAAATAAGGTGGCTAAAGATTTTGGATCTGTTATCATATTACCTTTTTTGTCTTTTATTGTGAGTTGTGAGTGGTTTTCTTTTTTGAGTGCTAGTTCTTTATTTATTATATTCCACATTGCTTTTGATTTATTGGTGGCATTTCTTATATAATTGTCATTGTTCATTCTTTTTGCTGCATTTATTACTTTATTGTAGACTTTTTTGTATTGGTTTACGTAGGTGAGTAGTATTGGATCAGTAGTTGTTCTAGCTAGTTTTGACAGGGATTTTAGGTTTTTGCTAGAGGTTCTTATTCCTGGTGTTAACCAGGACTTCCTACGTTTGTTTGTTGTAATTTTGGTTATAGGGATAGCAATGTCCATATAATATTGTACAGTATTTAGGAGTTCCTCACATATATGGTTAACATCATTGAGTTGATGTAAGGAGTCCCATGTTTCTTGTTCTAATAGTAGGTTTAAGTTATTTAGGTTGACTTGGTTGTATATCCTGGTTTTTTTGTATTTTATTGGTGTTTCTCTGGAGTTGTGGGTAGGTATCAGTAGTGGGTCACGTATACAGACTAGCTGTGCAAGATGGTCTGATATCCCAGTGTCAAGTATTTGGGTTGAGTATTCGGTGATTGTTTTGTTGGTAAAAGCATTGATCTATTATGGTCTGGGAATGGGTTGTTATCCTGGTAGGTATGTTGATTATTGCTTTTAAGTTATGAATTATGAGAAGTTCTGCAAGTTCTTCTCTTATATTCTTCGAGAAATCTACGTTTATATCACCTATTATAATGATCTTTCTGGTGCCGCGGTAGTGATTTAGGATGTGATCCAATCTTTCTGTAAGAAGGTCGAGGTTACTATCTGGGGATCTATAAAGGCAAATTAATATAACTTTGAGGGAGGGAATTTCAATGATTGATGATTCAAAGTGGGTCTCTAGGTTAAGCTGGTTGAAGTGATCTACTGTCTTTACTTTGAGATCCTTTTTGATAAAGATGCACGATCCCCCATTTTTTTTAACTGATCTGGAGTAGTGCGCACTCAATTTGTATTGCGGAATACTTACAAACTCAATCTCTTCATTTTGCATCCAGTGTTCAGTAATGCATACTATATCTGCACAGTGTTCATCTAGGATTACATTTAAGTTTATGATCTTATTTCTAAGAGATTGGATGTTTAAGTGGAATATGTTGAGTCCTAGATTAAAAAAACGCTGTCATATTTTGCTGGTGTTTTCTTAGGTCTGGTTAGTCTGGTTGAATTTGGATGTTGCTGGTCTGCGTGCATGGATCTAGTTATTTCAGTCTGGGTTTGCTGTGATTTTTGGTGGGTGTCTAAATTGGTTTCTGCGAGACCTGATTCAAGTTGTCTCAGGTGGGTTGCTTCATCTTCACTATCTGATTTGGGATCGTATTTATTTCTTGGCGTTTCCACGTTGACTTGTGGAGGCATCTAGCGATTTGGCTCTTTATCCCTCACTGTTTTAGGTTCATTGTTGACTTTAGGCGTTTCAGGATGAGGGATAGGCTGCGATCTTGCTTTCTTCGTATCTGTTTGTGGCTTACTGTTTGTTTTAGGCATCATGTTATCTTTAGATTCATTGTGTTCTATCTTCCATTTTAGTATAATGGGGCCTTCCTTAATCTCTGTATTTACATTTTTGTTAAGACCGACTAAAGGCTTAATTGTGTCGCTGATAGAAGAGGCCATGGTTTCCTTTCCTTTGTTATTCAGGTGAAGTCCATGGGTTGTGTAGCATGTTCTGTCAAGGTTTACATCTAGCATTTTCACATGGTTGTATGGTTTTACAATTTTCCTCAGTTTCCTATTAAAGTTTTTTACTTCTTGCCTTGCTTGAGAGTTTGCCTCTAGGTCATGTCTTTCAGGGGCGGTCATAATCATGAAGTAGATACAGATGAAGGAGATGCAAGTGTAATATTCATTCATCCTAATGGCCCATCTACATCATATCATTGGCCAGAGAAAGAAGATAAGTCCTTGGTTCCATTCAGTCACATCTTACTACATGTACCCATTCCAGATACTGCAAAAGGTAGACAGTACCACATATCTGATAAATGTACTGCTGAAACTCAGGAAAAATGGAACAATTGCAAAGACTTCTATGTAACAAATTCCTTCCCGGCCCTCAGTTGGAACATCAGTGTAGCACCCGCAGTTTGTACTACTAAATGTGATCCGTAGGCCTACTACTTCATGAAGACGAAGTAGCCTAACTCTTATAGAGTAACAGATCATTATAAATCAGTGCAACAATCTGTTAGCTCCAATTTAAATTGTCCTTACAAATGTAATAGGCATGTTATTATATCTATTAATTGTGAAAATTTACTTATCACCACTCATATATATCTTTTATAATCAATACTTGATGTATAGCACATCTATAGGCCTAAATAAAATGACATCTGTGGTCTATTTTTATATTTGGATTGGCAGTACACTTAATAATTTGGGTATCCAGCTGTTAACAAATTAATGTAATGTAACAGGTCTACTGCAAAAATAATATGTTTAACTTACCGTGTAAAAGTGTTATAATTGTGGTAATGGATTTCTGTGCACATAATGGTAAGAACTGATTATAACACTGAATTACTTTGGCTTGTAAGACTGTAGCTCCATAATTATCTGGAAACTCTGTTCAACATATGTATGTAATCCATACTCAAATATTCTATTTTTACATATGTGCAGAAAAAAAATTCACCTAACAAAGTCCCACAAGTTTTTTTATTTTATCTAGATGGAAATTTCCTGCTCGTTCCAATGGCGCAAAGCATTCAGCTGTATCTAGTTTACTTTTTGAGATATCATGGCTTTTATGAGGAGGCGCGATTGCCTTTTTATAGTT
This sequence comes from Ectobius pallidus, assembly GCA_964059195.1. Lineage (NCBI taxonomy): Eukaryota > Metazoa > Arthropoda > Insecta > Blattodea > Ectobiidae > Ectobius > Ectobius pallidus. The sequence goes on from CAXKWD010000006.1 coordinate 6,513,428, forward strand.
TCAATTTTTAAGTTTACATGCCCATAACAACATTTCTGTAAGTGTTAGACAAATTCTGACACCAGATTTGAACTCAGCAGTCATTTTTGCATTGGAATGATCATGTGTTATGGTTCTGCTAACATTCACAGGCATGGTACAAGCAAAAATGTAACAGTCTGCACACAAAACCTACTCCTGTCCCGACTCTATTCTCCCTAAAACACGATGTTTTCAAAGAAGTGTATCTCCAAATCTATAACAGACAGGAAGCTAAAAATTCAGATCTTTGTTTCTCATGCATATGGGAACCACACTACAAATTTTCATCAAAATCTGAGACCGGAGGGTTACATGCCCTGGATGAATTGAGGTGGAATGACCCTATATCTCCTTCCCATTACAATCAAGTACAAAGCAAATTCATGATATCTGTACCTCAGAGCCAAACGAGCGTAACTGCCAAAAACTAAATTTTACAGGAGCGAAAAACAAAATTATGAACAATAAAGGGGAATGGAGTTGCTACTATTTGGCTCTCAATATCTTGGTTTCTAATAAAGTTATGGATATAATATTAATTGGTTCTATAGAGGTCAAGAAGTTAGTAAAGAATATGAAAAAAACAAAAAAATATGAAATTTGGAGTTACGTTCCTTTGGCTCTGAGGTACAGATATGTTTATGATATTCAGGGTCAGCCCTGAGGTCCTTTGCGAATTATTGTGATTGGAAGCTTACAAATAGTTACTGAGGACAATGTAACAGCCAGCAGAACCATTCATAAATTGACAAGAGAAAATTATACTTTAAGGCATCGGTTTATTTGAATTCCAACTAAGGACAGTGTCTTAAGAAAACAATATTAGATATCTACAATATTCGTAACCTTCCAGGCATTATAGGTACTGTAGGTTGCGTTTCCACACCTAAACACCTCTATAGACAGGTTAAAGCAGTTTGAAGCAAAAATATACAGTGTGTCCCACGCAAGAGTTGGCCAATGACGCGGCTTCCTGCGGCGCGGCGGGCATAGCTCCAACTCCCGAGCGATCGGGTGAAATATCTATGCTAATAATGCCGCGATGAGTGTAACGATTCAGGTCCTCACATTTACAGTTAACATTACAATGAAAATAAACACATACCTCATCACAAGAGATGTTGGAAATGTTCTCCTCTTGCATTTTAGGAAATGTTCTTTCACGCGCATAAGTTCAGCTTCCGAGATAAAGTTAATTTCTCTTGTGATATTGTCTTTAAGTTCTTCTAATGTATGGGAAATTGACCTATACACTTTATTTTTAAAGTTTCCCCATAAATAATATTCACATACTGTTAGAAGAACCTAGGCCTATCACAAGAGAAATGAACTCTGTCTCGGAAGCTGAACTTATGCGCGTGAAAGAAAATTTCCTAAAATGCGAGAGGAGAACATTTCCAACATCTCTTGTGATGAGGTATGTGTTTATTTTCATTGTAATTTTAACTGTAAATGTGAGGACCTGAATCGTTACACTCATCGCGGCATTATTAGCGTAGATATTTCACCCGATCGCTCGGGGGTTGGAGCTGTGCCCGCCGCGCCGCAGGAAGCCGCGTCATTGGCCAACTCTTGCGTGGGACACACTGTACATGGCCTCAATGAAATGATTTTAAAAAAATAATTTAAAAAAACTCATCTTTATTAAGCAATTGAAATAAATACCAAAGACATATGTGTAACATGGTGCTTTGTCTTAAATTAAACAACTGAAAATCAAAGACCAAAGATATAAACATAATACTCCCTGCAAATTTCCCTCAACTTTTGCACTGTTGCCAGATGTTTTATTATTTTCTCCAGTTATTTAAAACTGTGAGTTACACAATCTATGGTTATTTTTATACAACATAAGTAGCTAGTTATTTTCAAACTTTCAGTTAAAAACAACCGTCAGTTGTGAGTTTTATATTTCATATTTCATATTTATTTAATCCATTTTGACCGCAGTTCTGCGGTATAGGATACAATATAACAACAATATAACAAACTATTATAGTACAAGGGTACAAGAATAATATTAGAAATACATACATTGAAATATAAAGAGATACAAAGAAATACAAAGAAATACAAAGAAATACAGGATCAGTACAACACTACAAAACAATAAATAAATAAATAAAAAGTGCAATGTGTAGGTCAAATAGTAGGTACTGAAAGATTATTTAAAGTTTTTGGCTACCTCAAAAAATTCATCATTTTTGTAGAAGCAGATTTGTTTTAGTTTCATCAGTACTAGGCCTTTAAAGTGTTTAAAAGTTAAATTTCTAGTAGCAACCGGAAGAGAATTAAACATTTTCACTGACATGTACCTAAAATTATGTTTGGTAGTTGCAAACAAGCATTGATCCTGTAAAATGTTATTGCAATTTCTGGTGCCAAAGGTATGTACATCCGAATAAGTTTTAAAGTTATCAGAATTACTCTTAACATATAACAAACACTGTAAAATATATATAGATGGTAGGCTGAGAATACCAGATGAGATGAAAAGAGGTTTACAGTGGGCTTTCCAATCAGCACCATAGATTATCCTTAAAGCCTTCTTCTGTAATTTGAAGATGTTAAGTGCAGAACTACAATTACCCCAAAGTAGAGTACCATAAGTTAAATGGCTATCAACATAAGCATAGTATGCAGAAATTAATACCTCTCTAGTCACATATTTTTGCAGTCTGCGAAGCACAAATATGCCTCTGGCAATCTTATTAGAGATTAATACAACATGAGATGACCAATTTAAACCTCCTTGGAGGACGATGCCAAGAAATTTAGCATCCTTATAGAAGTACTTATGTTTCCTATCAAAAGTGAATTTCAAGTCAGTAACTTTAGAGTCATTAACATATAGAGAATTAGCTGCAGTCCAATCTAGAACAATATCATCACTAACTTTTAAGAGATTTAAGGTGTTGAGGTCACAGTCAGTTACAGCAGTCAGAGCCAGATCATCTGCATAGAGATACGAATTTAGGAAATCTTTAGATGTGTTATTATAGACAGACAAGACACTAGGCAAATCATTTATATAAATAATAAATAAAATAGGGCCCAGTATAGAACCCTGTGGTACACCATGTTTAATAGACTTAAACTGTGATTGCATACCATTGAAGTGAACACATTGCAGTCTTCCAGATAGATATGACTGAATTAAGTTAAGAGCTTCATCACTAAAACCATAAAATCTCAATTTATCAGCTAGAGTCACATGTGAGATAGTGTCAAAGGCTCTTGAGAAATCATACATTTTACATCATGTAGATTCTTTCTTGTTAAGTCCTGATAGGCAGTCATACACCAGATTAATAACAGCATCACTAGTACATCGACCCTTGCGGAATCCAAACTGACAATTTGAGAAAAGATTTCCATTTTCAAAATATTTGATAATTTGATCATTAAGAATACACTCAAATACTTTAGAGACAATTGGTAAGACAGAAACAGGTCTATAATTTTTAACATCAGATTTGTCACCTTTTTTGAAGACAGGTGTGATTTTACCAACCTTCAACAGTTCAGGAAAATAGCCTAGGTTGATACATTTGTTGATTAAAAATGATATAGGTTCAGCCACATATGGTGCTGACATCTTCACTAAAATGGAGTTGATACCATATATGTCTAGAGCTTTACTGTTCTTAAGTGATAAAATCTTACTATATACAGTATCTACTGTAACTTCACTAAACTTGAATGACCTACAGAGATCACCATTGTTCTCCCTCATATTATGAGTGGGCCTATTATTAGTATTATTTTTTTCAACCAACTCCATGTAATAGGATGAGTTATGTTCACATACTTTAATATCTCTTAAGATTTCATCAACAATATTCAAACAGTAATTATTAAACTCATCAGCAGAAATTTCAAGATTCACAGAGACAGGCTTACTGTTAATACCAGAGGTGTCCTTAATTACCGACCATATAGCTTTGGATTTATTAGAAGAGGAATTAATAAGATTGGAATTATAGTTTATCTTGGCTAGTTTGACTTCCTTAATGTATAATTTTTTGTGAAACAAGTAAGCCCTTTTTGAGCTTTCTGAACCACCGTTTTTATAAGTGACATACAGTTTCAAGCAATTCTTTTTCAGGTTACGGAGATCTTCTGTAAACCATTTATTTTTAGTATTAGATTTCCTAGATAGAGTTTTAAGGGGTAAGGCCATGTTTACAGTGTTCAGAAATATACTCATGAAGAATTCAACCATGTTGTTAATATCTTGTATCTTATAAAGTGATAACCAATTAATTTTAGATAGTAAAAAACAAAAATAAGCACACCTTTGGTCATTGAGAGGTCTAAAGATGATTTTGGCACTCTGAGAGTTGTTAGAACAATTAGTATTAACAACTCTAGCTTTAACACTGATGGCATCATGATCCGACCCCACCATTGGTAAAACTTTAGCTTCAATTCTGTCAGAATGTAATGATGTCACAACGTTATCAATACATGTCCCAGACCTAGGTCTGGTAGCTTCTAGCACACTTAACTGTAGGCCAAAGGACTGAAAGAGATTATCTAATATTATCCTAAAATTACTATCACCTCCGTCAATGAAGTTAACATTAAAATCCCCACAAAGTATGACAGAATATTTTCCCAAACTAAAAACAGCAGCAAGAAGAACTTGTAACGTGTCAATGAATTGATAGAAATTATTAGGATTAGGTGTTCTATATAGAACCATGATAATAACACTGATTTCAACAATAGTCACTGATGAAAGTTCACAAACCCTTTCAACAGAGAGTTTATTCAGGTTGCTATTAGGCTTAAAGGTTAAGCCCTGTCTGACAAATATTGCTACACCACCATGACGAAAATTCTCTCTGCAGAAGAAGTCAGCACACACATAACCAGGCAGATACAGATTAGTTATTTCATGTTGATTAAGCCAGTGCTCAGAAATACAGATTACATTAATGTTAAGTGTAGAAGACATCAACTCCAGTTCAGTACATTTATTGGGTAGACTTTGGACATTCCAGTACAGAATTGTTAGTTCACTATATTTGCACCTCGACTTATCATTAAAAAATCATTCGAGAGCTTAGATGGTAATTTGCTTGCACGATTAGATTTTCTAATTTGCCTTTGCAAGGAATTGTCACCCATATCAACTGATTCTATGACCTCTTCTTGAGAAGTGATTTCCTCTTCGATGTTGTTATTTATCTCTGTAGGAGGAGTAATTACTACCTTTGAAATAAGCAGTGGTTCATCATATTTTGTGTGCAGACTAGCCTTTAGCTGAGATTCTTCTTCTCTTGCATGAAACGGAGTTACATCAGGTTGAGTTACTTCTTCTTTAGGGTGCAAAGGAATAGCCTCAATCCTCCTCATTTTCACTACATCCTTAATTGTTCGGGATATCTTCTCAGCCATGATTTCTTTGCCTGCATTATTTAAATGAAGACCATGTCTAGTGAAAAAGTTCCTGTCACTGACTACATTCATTACTGTTACATTGTACAGGGGTTTTACTCTTTTGACAAGTTGTCTGTTGAAGAAATCCACCTCTTTGTTTACAAGAGAGTTTTCTGGCATATCATAGCGATGAGGAGCTTTCATCATTATAACATTGGTATTACAGAGAGTTTTAGCTAGGGTAGTGAGATTCCTTAGGCCTACCTTACTATTGTTTTTACTTACATCATTTGAACCACCCCACACTATAATTGCATCCTTCTTAGTTAATTGTTTCATTTCCCTATTACTATTTACACTCTGTATTAGTTCAGCGGTTGGTGCTCCAGGTTTTACATAACCTACAACATCATTACAACTGGCCCTTAGCCTACTAATAAAAGCTGCTTATATTTGCGCTGAACGGTTGTTTTGTTGTTCTCCGCACAAGTTCTACATAAGCCGTATTACCAATAAACACAGTATAACTGCCAAGGGTTACACCGGTTTTGAACTTGAAACGCCATCAAACACGCCACGCTGGTCATGATGTTACTAGCCTCTGGCTATGAAGGACTTCTGAACGCCATCTGTCGGAGAAGTGAAAAACAGCAATGTTTCATCTGCTGGGAGAAAATCTAGTTTAAGTATTTCTTTATATTGTTCAGAAAACTGTAATCGGTTATCTTCAACATTAGCGTAACTTAAGATGCGGTGGTCGCTGCCTCCCAAATAATACATCAGATGGAGGAGGCACTACGGAAGTCAAAATGTGTGCTGAATGTAATATTTTAGGGCTGCCAATACTGTAAAAATATGTTTTCCATCTTCACCGCCAAATTCGAATGTGTTAAATTCACAATCCACAACCCCGATTAAGTATTTGAAGGTTTCATATTAAAAATAGTGCAAAAGCCAGTTTTACTCACAGTTTAAATTGGCATACAGACATGTCATGTGTAGTTAAGGGTTTAATATTAAAACCAGCACAAAAGCCCGTTCTATTCACAGGTGTAGCTTATAATACATGGAGAAAAGTTGTAGTGGGGACTTAAATGCTCGAGTCGGGAATAATGCAATTAAAGATGTATTAGGAATATTTGGAGAACAGCATAAAAATAATAATGGGGATTCACTTATATTGTTTGCTAATAGTAATGACTTCAAAATTACAAACTCCTTTTTTAGAAAAAAAAAAGGTATAAACAAAATATATATACATGGAGTGCTAGAGGTTCTAAAAGCATAATAGATTATGTTTTAGCAAACAAGTTCAAGATGTACATGTATATAGAGGTGCTGATATATATTCAGACCATTATTTACTAGTGGCTAATATTGCCTTACCAGCTAGGTGGAAGAAATCGAAGAATTTCATAAAATCACACGAAGATGTATTTAAAATATATTTACTCCAAGATGATGGTGTCAGATACTTATATCAAAATCGTTTAAACCAACGATTACAACAGATAGTAACAAGTGAGGACATTGAAGAGGAATGGAGAAATATAAAAGGTAGCATAGAAGAAGCCGCCAAAGAAGCAATAGGTAAAAAGAGAAAAATAAGAAGAAAAGGGATAAGAATGTGGAATGAAGAAATTTCTATGGCAGTGGATGAGAAAAAAAGAGCATATCATAGATACTTACAAGCAAATACAGACGAGACTAAAGAAGTATATAAGGAGAAAAGAAATAAAGCCAAAAGTTTGGTAAGAAAGTTAAATGAAGAATCTTGGAATAAATTCATAGGAGATGTAGAACATGACATACATGGAAGGCAACTGATCGCATATAAATTGCTGAAACATGTAAATCAAAATGAGAAAGATACAGAAAATTTAAACATAATACCCGAGAATGAATGGTTAGAATATTATAAAGCTCTATGGTATGATGAAAATGCGGAAACAGAGAGGGAAATTTAGTATATGAAGGTGATTTAATCACAATGGAAGAACTTGAAGAATCACTGTATAGGAGGCTAGTAGATGATACCAATAGGTAGATTGGAAAGGGAAATTAGGTAAGAATGGACTGTAAGTTTCTGAAACCCTTGCCTTGCCTATACATGAAAGAACAAGAATTTGTAACCTTCTGGTGAATAACTGATATTTATTTTAACACTAAAAAAAACACTGAGGTTATGATATAGCCTACACTGAAAAATTGTTGAAGTTGATGCTTGAAGAGTTGATGATCTTGAAGAGATGACAAAGTTTCTTGATGTTGATGATGATAATTAAGACTGTAGCAGTTTATACTGAAGTTGAAGTTAAAGTTCCAAATAAAGTTTATAAATTGATTATGATGAAATATTTCTTAAAGTAATAAATTACACTTAATAATGTGTAATGTGTTGATTGTCTATAAATCCTGAAGTTAGATGGATAAATTAAACACTTTGAAATGTGTTGGAAATGTTCACAAAGGAAAACGGATATGTTGAAATTGCAAGCGTCTATATGACGTCACCTTGGCGTGCCTAATGCTAAAGCGTCACCAAGCGAACAATGAAAGTTTATGGTGAAGTTCTTTCTTCACGTAGTAAATTAATTTTTTAATTAATTGAAATTGGTTTCAAATAAAAGGTAGATGTGAAGTTGAAGATTTTCTTCAATTAATAGATATAAGAAGTAACAAGATATGCTAAGCTCGCCCACGCGAAACTATTATTTGAGTGATATTAGTAATCAAATTTCTTATCTGAAAATTGATGATTTGAAGTTGAAATCAAATCCTTGCTGGATTGAAGATTTCTAGTAGAAATTCAGCTCCCAGTTCCTTGGATACTGAAGAAGGCTGAAGATTGAAAAGTTGATGATGATATTGGGAAGTACTTTCTCCCAAGTAGGAATGAATGAGAAAACACGTCTGATTGCTTCAAACTCGACGTGTGAACTAACTAACTGAATGCTTTTGAATGTTCTACTGGGTTTGAGAGGGAAATCCCCAATAAACTTAGCAAAATTATATTTATAAGAGAATGCGTCACAAGTAAATTTGACGTGAAAAAATACTAACAAATGCAATGGACAATAACACCATGATTTAGAGTATAAATCAAATATAAAAACTATACAAAAAATCTATATAATAATAAAAACTTGCATATTTGTTTGAGGAAACTACGTGAGTTTTTTGTTGGAAATTGGCAACATTGAAAATCGAAGCGAGTCAGTATCGATATATTGTCAGGTCGAAGTACTCTCGCGAAGTAATTTTACAATAACAGATGAGTATCACCATGCGAATACACATGTAATAACTATTTTATTTCTTTTAATAAACAAATAATGGTTTTAAAGGAACAATATTAAATATGTGAAGCTGTGAGTATGATGCCAGACACTTTAATATTATTCTAAAGCTCGTGGAACATATGTGAATATTGCACGTTTGAAAGTGGGGTTATGTTTACTTACAAACTATCTTAATTTAGCTCAAATAATATTTATTATGATAGATTATACAAAACTAAGTTCAGAATCGCAATCTACGTGTCAAATATTAAGTTTGAACATAAATGTGAAAAGATCTACAGTAAATGACTTTAATGTGGTCGTAATTTAGGCCTATGTTTTGGCTATCCAAGTTTTGTGTAATTATACATATTGCCCGCAATAATTATTCAAATAATTATTCAAACAAAGAGAATGTATAATGGAACAAAACTATAATTATTTGAAGTTTCTACAAAAACATTTTAGGTTATATACTTTTTATTAAGTATAATTAATCTTCTCCATTTATGGGAAGAGGGGCGAGTTTCACTATTGGTCTTTTATATTGACCTGAAGAAGTTCTGACAGTAGCTACTCTTACGAGGCCGTCAGATCCAGGGTGAATTTGATCAACTATGCCTAAAATCCATTTAAAGGGTGGCACATTATCTTCAATGAGAAGTACTGGTGTACCAATGGATACATTGAGAGATTTAGAGCTCCATTTGGAACGCCTTTGGAGTGTGTGAAGATAGTCAGAAGACCATTTCTTCCACAAATCAACAGTAAAATTATGCAGTGTTTTCCACTGAGAGCGTAATGTGTACCTTCCATACAAGTCTGGAGATGGCAATGAAATAAGTGGTTTGCCCACAAGAAAATGTCCTGGAGACAAATATTGGAAATCATCGATCTCTTCATGAAGTGAGAGCAATGGCCGTGAATTAAGGATAGCTTCGATTTGTATCAACAAAGTCGATAGCTCTTCGTAGGTGAGAGTGAGATCTGAAGCCATTCGCTTCAGGTGATGTTTGACTGAGCGTACTGCAGCTTCATGCAGTCCACCCATATGAGGAGAGTAAGGCGGTAAAAAATGCCAGTTAAGGCTGAGATGTGAAGTAGCATCTTTAACAGTATTTTGAAATTCAGACGAGGACAATAAGTCACTCAATTGTTTCAAATCATTACAAGCTCCAACGAAAGTTGTTCCGTTGTCGGGTGTAATCGAATGGGGAATGCTTCTGCGGCTAGTAAATCTAGACAGAGCAGCTAGAAATGCTTTAGAAGTAAGTGTGGTTACTAACTCTAAGTGTATTGCCTTTGTGGACATGCACACGAAGAGAGCAATATATGATTTGGTAGTAATTTTAGATCTTGGACCACCATACTTTATTGTAAATGGGCCAGCATAATCTAAGCTAACATTTGTAAATGGTGGTATTGGAGTTATTCTGGCGGCAGGCAAGTCAGCCATTTTTTGTTGAAAAGGCTGTGCTTTAAAGCGGAAACATGTGTTACATTTTCCTATCACAGATCTTATTATTCTTCTGATTGAAGGAATCCAGAATCGTTCTCTGAGATGAGCAATAATAAGTTGTGGTCCTGCGTGATGCAGTTGAAAATGTGTATAGTGAATTAAATGCTTTGTGAAATCATGATCACATGGCAATAGCATTTGATGTTTTGATTCAAATGGAAGATTAGATCTTTCTAATCGTCCGCCAACACGTAGGATGTTGTCAGAATCCAAGAATGGGCATAAATTAAGAATTTTACTGGAGGTTGGAATTTCCTTTCCAGCTGACAATAGTCCTATTTCTTCAGCGTATGCCTGACGCTGGACATTTTTTACACAGCAGTGCATTGAACTTGTTATCTCATCAGGAGATAAAGATCCACTAAGGCGTTTGTTATTAGGTTTTGCATTATGTATGAATCTTAATACATAACCCATAATGCGGAGAGATTTTAAGTAAGAAAACTTGGAAAACCAAGATTGAAAGGTACTATCAACAGTAGTGATATGAGCTACTACCTTGACTTCTGGCAGTGGTTCTGAGATAGCTTGTGTGTTATTGGTTGGCCAGTATGAGGTGTCCTTGGACAGCCATTCTGGGCCAATCCACCACAAATCGTTATGAATTAAATCCTCGGGTGTCGAACCTCGAGATATCAAATCAGCGGGATTATCACTTGATGATACATGTCGCCAAGTAAAGTCTGCAGTATACTCTTGTATATCCGCAACTCTATTTGCAACAAATGTCTTGAGTGTGGTTGGAGAGCGACTCAACCAACTCAAAACTATATTGGAATCACTCCACAAATTTACTGAATTAGCTGTAGTGTAGGCATAACATTGTGTGTGAGTTTAGATAATAAATGGGCAGCTAATAATTCTAATCTGGGAATTGTAACCGCTTTGATAGGTGCAATTTTAGACTTTGCACATAGTAAAGATACTTGAGTTTCGCCCTCTTGATTGGTAGAGCATAAATAGATGCAAGCGCCATAAGCTTGCTCGCTAGCATCGCAAAATCCATGTAAATCTATTGAAATGGCGTTCGGTATTAATGCAAACCGAGGAATAGCAATTTGAGAAATTGAATGTAGTTGGTTGTGAACCGTCAGCCATTTTTTGGCGATCGATTCAGGTATAAGTTGATCCCAGGAGGTAGTTTCCTTCCATAAGGATTGAAATATGATTTGGCAATGTGCAACTATGGGAGAGATGAGGCCTAAGGGGTCAAATATTGACGCAATACAAGAAAGTAGTGTTCTTCTTGTACACTTAACAAAATGTTTAGAAGAATCTATGGATGTTTCTACTCGCAATAAATCATTAGATGGTTGCCATATTAAGCCTAATGCTTTAATAGAGCTGGCATCTGAGTCACCAAATGTGCGATTATCAAGAGTTTCTCTCGACTCGACTGGTATGTTTTCTAGAAGTTGTGGCAGATTTGAACTCCACTTTCTAGGTTGGAATCCACCCATGGGAAGCAAAGTGTTTAATTCAGAAACCATTTGCTGGGCTTCTTCAATATTAGAGGCGGTTGCCACTATGTCGTCGACATACGTAGAATTATTTATTAGGTGTGAAGCTAGTGGAAAATTTTTACCCTCGTCAATGGTAAGTTGTTTAAGGGCTCGAGTTGCTAGAAATGCGGCTGGTGCTGTGCCATAAGTCACAGTCTTAAGATTGAAGATTTTGATGGGCTCTGAAGGTTGTTCCCTCCAAAGTATTTGTTGGAAATGCTGTTGTTCAGGAGATATGAGTACTTGTCTGTACATCTTAGCGATGTCAGAAGTAAAGGCAATAGGATTCAGTCTGAATCGTAATAGTATGGAAAATAGATCTGGTTGGACTGTAGGGCCTACGTAAAGTATGTCATTTAATGACTTTTTGTTTGTTGATTTAGCAGAGGCATCAAATACTACTCTTAGTTTAGTAGTACTACTTGATGGTTTCATCACAGGGTGATGAGGGATTATGTAATCAAAGGTTTCAGGCTGTTCAGATTCCGCAGGCTCCATGTGGCCTAGGGTCTGATACTCAGTCATGAAATCACCATATTGCTGGCAAAGTTCAGCATCATTTGCTAAACGTTTTTCGAGTGAGTTGAATCTTTGATAGGCTTGCTGCTTGGTGCTACCTATTGATTCTGGTGGGGCATTGAAGGGAAGCTTGACGACATATCTTCCGTCAAGATCTCTTGTGGTAGTTTCTGTGAAGTATGTTTCACAGTGTGTGTCTTGAGGGAAAAGTGTACTATTGGCTACACTTTCGAGTTCCCAAAACTTAGACAGTTGATTATTTATTGACTGATCAACATTTAAAAATGCAGAATATTGTTTATCATTATTGGCATTGGCATTAACAGTTTGATTTGTGCGATTTCCTTTGAATCGCCTTGGAGAAGAAGAATTGACAAGTCGTCTGACATTGTCATTGCTAGATTGATGGAAATTGTCATCTTGATGACTTGAGGTTAAATGCATTTGCCTAGAAGTGTTAAGTGATGGTAACTTTCCAGAAAAAGTCCATCCTAACTGAGAATTCTGAATTGTGGGATGATCAGGAGCACTGATTATACCATCCTGCATTATTTGTGAATAAACTTCTACTCCTAAGAGTAAGTCGACACACTGTGGTGTGTTGAAATTTGGGTTAGCTAGGGGGAGATTGGCTGGAATTTGCCAATTCCTAATATCAATATAATTATCTGGCAGTTGGCTGGCAGAAATTTCTGGAATTACAATAGCCTGTGTATCATAATTCCATAGCGTAGTTCTTGACTTGATTTTGATGTTTGTAGTCTTCCACAATGATTAATGCAGTGGGATGCAGACATTTTGGGGGGTCTGGTATTGAAGGAAGGTGCAGCATGCGTGTTACATTATTTAGTTGTGCGTTTGAACGCTGATTAGAATTGTGAAGCATTGTACTATGTCTTTCACCACAAATGTGGCATTTGAATACGCAACATACACTACTATGACCTTTAGTTTGAAGGCATACTTGGCATGCTTTATGAGTATTGACGAATCTCATTCTTTGCTCATGGGACATCATTTTGAAGCTGTCACATTGATACAATTCATGGATAACATTTTGCCTACAGCAAATACAAAGAGGACGTGAATTATACGTTCTGGAATTGTTGTGATTGTTTTGATTGCTGTTGTTTGAAACAACCTTATTATTAGTAGCAGGTTTTTGAGGGGGGCGATTGTGTGTAAAATTAGTGTTGTTTGTAAAATTAGCTTTAGCTTGAGATCCTATCGCTAAACTTGTCATCTGAAGGACTCTCACTTTCGACTCTAGGAAACCAAATAGTCCACTTAATGTGGTTAATTGATTAGGTTTAATAGAACTTTCCCATTCTTTAATGAAGGCTGGAGGTAATCTATCTAAGATTAACTTGGAGACAATTAAGTCTGTTAGGTTGACGTCAGTCTTTAAGGACTGGAGAGCGTGCATCGTACTTACAAAATGGTCAAGAAATTTTTGGAGAGAATTTGCTGAGTCTCGTTCAATAGTAGGCGCAGTAAACAAATGATCCAAATGCGTGTTCATGATCAATCGATCGTTGTCAAAACGTTCCGTGAGTGTTTTCCATGCAACTTCAAATGTGGCATCTGACACTGGAATATTCTGAATTATACAGAGTGTTTCTGTGGTGAGGCATGATTTCAAATATTGAAATTTATCAATATTAGTAATATGTTTATTACTTAGAATGAGTGATGTGAAAGTATCCCTAAATTCTACCCAAGCTATTGGATTGCCATCAAATTGGGGCAGTTTTATTTCTGGGAGTTTCGGAAGAATTGTTTGAGGTTCTGCATGATGGGAACCTTTGCTCGAAGAGTGCCTTGAAAGTGATTTTTCTGGCTGATATTTTGGCTTATTTTGTGAAATCAAAGAATCAAGAAAACCTAATGCTCGATGATAAGCTATTTCAATCTCTCGTCTCTGAACGTCTATGTCTTGAAAATCATCAGGGGTGACTTGCAAAGCTGAATCTTCATAAGCATCAAATAAATGGAGAAACATGGTTCTCATACTGATTGCTTCATGAAAATTTGCTTCACTTTGAATTTCAAACTCATGAATAGATTGAACATAGGACATGAACTGGCGATTTAGCCTGTTGATGTGATTGATTTTTTGCTGTATGGCTTTTTGTGCTGCAATTTCTGCAGCTTCTACCTCGATACGGGCTTGTCTTTCTGCAGCTTCTGCTTCGATATGGGCTTGTCTTTCCTTAAACTCGGCTTCCGCATCAGCCTTAGATTTAAGATAACTAGCTTCTAGTTTATTTATGTGTGAAGTGGCTTTAAGAATAGAATCTTCTACTTCCTCTCTATATGCCTGTTCTACATCGGAAAAATCTAACTCTTCTATGTTAGTCTGAACATCTTCAAATCTAGCAACGAGTTGTGTTAGGTTAGCTTTCCTATCTAGAAGATCATTATAGGTCGCTTCATCATTTACAAGTAGTTGAGGTATGAGGTTGCAAAGACGTGTAATTCTTGCTTTTACTGGAGCACGCTTCGCTCTGAAAGCTGCAAGGGTTTGCTCTAAAGTAGTCATTTTGATGATTCAAATTGAACTTACTTAATAAGATTGAAGTTAAATTAATTGTGCAATTTTGCCCGCGTTTTAAGATTGAATTGAGAAAAGAAACTTCAAGATTTTTAGTACAAAATAATGTGTGGTATGTTGTGTTACACTTTTCACTGTTTTTGTGTTTGTGTTCATGCAACATAAAAAATGAGTAGGTGTTGTGAAACCCTTTTTCACTGTGTCTACTGTATTTCTCAAATACTGGTCGTGCCAGGAGAATGGGTTTGACTTACCTTACGTTACAAATTCTTGCCCGCAGGTTTCAGAAAAATTAGGAAATATTGTCGGAGGACCACTTATAATAAGATTGATAAATTTAAAGTTCCATAGGCCACTATGGGACAGATCCCGGTTCGGAAAGGACCAAATGTATAGGAGGCTAGTAGATGATACCAATAGGTAGATTGGAAAGGGAAATTAGGTAAGAATGGACTGTAAGTTTCTGAAACCCTTGCCTTGCCTATACATGAAAGAACAAGAATTTGTAACCTTCTGGTGAATAACTGATATTTATTTTAACACTAAAAAAACACTGAGGTTATGATATACACTGAAAAATTGTTGAAGTTGATGCTTGAAGAGTTGATGATCTTGAAGAGATGACAAAGTTTCTTGATGTTGATGATGATAATTAAGACTGTAGCAGTTTATACTGAAGTTGAAGTTAAAGTTCCAAATAAAGTTTATAAATTGATTATGATGAAATATTTCTTAAAGTAATAAATTACACTTAATAATGTGTAATGTGTTGATTGTCTATAAATCCTGAAGTTAGATGGATAAATTAAACACTTTGAAATGTGTTGGAAATGTTCACAAAGGAAAACGGATATGTTGAAATTGCAAGCGTCTATATGACGTCACCTTGGCGTGCCTAATGCTAAAGCGTCACCAAGCGAACAATGAAAGTTTATGGTGAAGTTCTTTCTTCACGTAGTAAATTAATTTTTTAATTAATTGAAATTGGTTTCAAATAAAAGGTAGATGTGAAGTTGAAGATTTTCTTCAATTAATAGATATAAGAAGTAACAAGATATGCTAAGCTCGCCCACGCGAAACTATTATTTGAGTGATATTAGTAATCAAATTTCTTATCTGAAAATTGATGATTTGAAGTTGAAATCAAATCCTTGCTGGATTGAAGATTTCTAGTAGAAATTCAGCTCCCAGTTCCTTGGATACTGAAGAAGGCTGAAGATTGAAAAGTTGATGATGATATTGGGAAGTACTTTCTCCCAAGTAGGAATGAATGAGAAAACACGTCTGATTGCTTCAAACTCGACGTGTGAACTAACTAACTGAATGCTTTTGAATGTTCTACTGGGTTTGAGAGGGAAATCCCCAATAAACTTAGCAAAATTATATTTATAAGAGAATGCGTCACAAGTAAATTTGACGTGAAAAAATACTAACAAATGCAATGGACAATAACACCATGGATTTAGAGTATAAATCAAATATAAAAACTATACAAAAAATCTATATAATAATAAAAACTTGCATATTTGTTTGAGGAAACTACGTGAGTTTTTTGTTGGAAATTGGCAACATTGAAAATCGAAGCGAGTCAGTATCGATATATTGTCAGGTCGAAGTACTCTCGCGAAGTAATTTTACAATAACAGATGAGTATCACCATGCGAATACACATGTAATAACTATTTTATTTCTTTTAATAAACAAATAATGGTTTTAAAGGAACAATATTAAATATGTGAAGCTGTGAGTATGATGCCAGACACTTTAATATTATTCTAAAGCTCGTGGAACATATGTGAATATTGCACGTTTGAAAGTGGGGTTATGTTTACTTACAAACTATCTTAATTTAGCTCAAATAATATTTATTATGATAGATTATACAAAACTAAGTTCAGAATCGCAATCCACGTGTCAAATATTCAGTTTGAACATAAATGTGAAAAGATCTACAATAAATGACTTTAATGTGGTCGTAATTTAGGCCTATGTTTTGGCTATCCAAGTTTTGTGTAATTATACAATCACTCATAACAATAAAAAACAGGAAAGCAACAGGACAGGATGGACTGAATGCAGAGTTGTTTAAATATGGAGGAATTTTGCTAAAGCTCCGATTGCTACATTTTTATAATATGTGCTGGAAAAAAATAGGTATCCCAGAAGAATGGCTTACGGCCCAAACGATTTCCATATACAAGAAAGGGAAACGTAACGATTGCAACAACTATAGAGGAATATGCTTGCTGGATACGGCCTATAAAATATTTGCAAAAATAATAAACAAGAGATTGCAAAGTATAGCAGAATATCTGATCTTAGAAGAACAAAGTGGATTTAGGAAAGGCAGATCCTGTGTAGATAATATCTTTATTGTTAAGCAGATTATTGAGAAGCACAGAGAGTTTAATAAAGAAACGCATATAGCATTTATTGATTTTGAAAAGGCCTTCGATCGAGTAAACCGATGCAAAATGTGGCAAATATTAGAAGAAAGAGGATATCCACAACATCTTATAAAAGTTATACAATGCTTCTACTACCAAACAAAGATAAGTGTAAAAAACAATGATAAAATTTCTACAAAACTTATGACTAATCAAGGTGTCAGACTTGATGATCTAGTGAGAAAATGGAGACAACTAGTGAATGTAGGTTTTAGAATATCAAAGGATAACTATTTAAATATATTATTATTTGCCGATGATTTGATTATTATCCAAAATAATGAGTCTGCCCTACAAAAATCTGTTTTTAAGTTGAATGAAATTTGTGAGCAATACAATATGAAAATCTCTATGACAAAAACAAAAGTAATGGCGTTCATAGGAAAAGAGCCGGTTAGAACAAAAATAGTTATTAATAACTGTTGTATAGAACAGGTGAGCCATTTTAATTATTTGGGAAGTGATATTGGATTTGATAAGGAATATGATGTAGACAATAAAATATGTAAATTCCAAAGAGTGTGTGGAACAATTAATCGAACTTTTAGAAATAAAGTATGTAAAGAAACAAAGTTAAAATTTTACAAAGTTATGGCTGTACCTGTGCTATCATATGGAAGTGAAACATGGACTCTAACTAAAAAACAGCGAAGTAGAATACAGGCTTCAGAAATGAAATTTCTACGGAGTATAAAGGGATGTACAAGAAGAGATCACATCACAAATGAAAATATAAGAGAAGAGCTAGGCATCTTTAGTACGAATGAAAGATTGAAAGGTTTTAAACAACAGTGGAAAGAACACGTTGAAAGAATGCCAGACTCAAGACTCACAAAACAAATCATGAAATATAAACCGAAAGGAGAAAGATCTGTAGGCAGACCCAAGAAACGATGGCTGGAGGACTTCGAAGGCGGAACAGGCAATTGACTGCCTATGCCATGAAGTGAAGAAGAAGAAGAAGAAAAGTTGTAGTATTATATGTAATAACTCATATTTCCTTCATGTTTTAATGAAGCAGAATAAGTAAACTTTTCAAATATTAATTCGTGATCAATTAACATTAAATTGTCCCCCGCCTTGGGTTAGTCGGTAGCACGCTTGCCTTCCACTCCGGCGGCCCGGGTTCGATTCAGCAGTGAAAAATCTCTTTCCCGGGTTCGTGACTGGGTGCCTGTGTTTGTCCTTAGGTTTAAATGTGAGGTAGGGGACTGGATGAATGAATTATTGGGTGGGCGGGTAATAGTTTTCATTAATTTTATAATTGTAATATATAACTACTTAGTACATATAAATAATACAACAATAAACTTAATGAAATAGAGGATAATGAAAGAAATTATTTCTTAATTAAATACAGGATGACAAATTATTCTGACTGGACAAGCTGGCGAGTTTCAAAATTTGCAGGATCAGTTCAGAGGATGTAGTCATAATAAATGAGCGACGATCCTATGGCTGTAGATGCACATGAAACTAAAATGTTATTTGTGATGAACTATTTCACTGACGTGTAATTGAAAATAGGTTAACTCGCTGAAGGCCAATCTTGATGTAGAAATCAAAAATGAGTGGGCTGTATTATTGCAAATTTATAAAACATAATTTTGTCGTATGCATACTAACATACGCACAAACATATCTTCTTCTCCTGCATTCCAGAACATAAACTCATTTATGTATGAGGGGAAGAGTTGCCTGGTGGTGCCAAACTGCCTGCGGAGTTTTCTCTTCGCCCTCATCCATAGATTCTCTATAATTTTGGGTATGTACGTCTGGATGTATGGGGTCCACAAAATGCTCTTGATGTATGATGACGGAATGGAGATAGATAACATTTTGTATCGAGTCTATATTGTTGTATGATCCCCATCCGTCTGACATTATGTGTGTCCCCGGGAGTATGTGCTACTATACCAGGGGCCGCCGTCCTGTCTGGTACCTCCACCATAAAACTTCGGCCAGATTCCCGCTCCACGCCACGAAAAACCCAATGGCCTTCCATAAGTGCACCCATGTGATATTTTCTATGGAAGAACTTGGTCTCATCGATTCCCACCGTCCTATTCATTCCATCATCATTGAAACCACCCAGGGTGATGGGATTCCTGTTGAGGTAAGTCTCGCATTCCTCACGGAGGGAATTGCACCAGTCCACAATGGTGGAATGCGAGACTTTCGTCTCCCGAACAATGACGTTCTGCGGCAAATCCAGGCACCAACAATATATAATTAAAACTATTTGTATGAGGGTAAGGTGGCTTCTTTCGAAAAAAACTTCCCTCTCTTATTGTCCTTCTCACACCGCATGGGAGACAACACCACCTCACGCCATTCACGCCTTGTCAATAGAAAACTAAGTAGCAGTTCTCATGACAATCACCTTGCTGCCTGTAGTGGTGTCGACAAAGCTACAGATAAATCTAACATGTTCCATCTTTCCAATAAAATTTGACCAATTGCCAAAATATTGTTATTATTAACGAGGGTATGTTCGCATTGTCTTCCTGCCATCTCTAAGATTACTGACAGAGCTATAAAATTCTTGCATGCACCCATGGTGCATAAAACTTAGCAGTCAACTGTCTGAAGGGAGTATGGCTTTCCCTGTGCCTTTTAACAAGAAATCCACTTAATGTCCAATTCTTCTCACCTCCGAGAAGGCCTACGCAATAACCATCAGTTTGCCATTGTGTTTCTGAATATGAGTTCCTTCTTTTCATACGGAAGACTAGTATCTTAAAATAATTCTTAAAATTACCAGTCCTTTAGAAATATACAAATGAAGTTTCTGCGTACGCAGTTAGACCATTGTTTAAAGGGTTGACACCTGGCGGCATTGTGGTCGTAGTGGCTTTCACTCATGTTACGGAAAATTCCAGCTCGCTATTCGGCCGTTCCCTCTCATCTGTGGCTTATTCAGACAATTGTAATTGTTTATAAATTCTATTTGTTCATTACTATCAACATCAGGTAAATTATTAATCATTGCAATGAAATTTTATCCTGATTGTGCTTAGTTTGATACCAAACATGGCTATTGGCAATTATTATAATATATAATATAATAATTATCCTTCATTTAATCACCTAGCATTTTAATGTAAGAGTACATTTATTCATATGATTTAATTCTGCTGGATTATTCAGAACTGTATTAAAGACATATTTTGTTACTAAAGAAGTAAGTACTACTTGGACACCCTTAGCAAAAAAGAAATTCTTTCTGAACTGGCATGCCCATCAAATTACCCCTAGCAAATATGTGCTATTTAAAAAAGAAAGAAAAAAATGATTCTCTATTACTACAACTTAACTGCAATGTTTACAATAAACCTGTAATAAAAATAACTATGAACACTTGGCGGAGATTCTCAAATAAGAACGATTGTCTGTTGTCTGAAAGTAACGATTTGTACATGAAAAGCTCCTCTTTACCCAAGGGTGAAGCCAATTGTGGACAAGATATGGAAGAAATGAATATTGTTTATAGGCCTATTACTTGTTGAAGTTTGCCTTCTTAAATATAACCAACTAACTCCGTGGCGCTAACATCCTACCACCTACCATAGGCAGACGGCACGATTTGGGGGCATGCCGACACCCACGACCGTTAATGGTGGTTTCCATGATGGAGCCGCTACTTCTCTATCAACTACACAAAAATTCAGCCCAGGAAGTTACTGTGTATTTGGAATAGGGAACCGTGTTGCCTTTTAACAGTAGCTTTAAGGGAAAATCCTTACATAAATCTGAAATTTGCAACACAGCAGGTGCATAGATGTCTAATCTGCAATCCCAGCCACCCCCTCTTAAAGAAAAACCAGATGTGGAAACCAGTCACCACTTGTCACAGAGCTGAAGCTGTTCTATATTACCCTGTGTGAAAGTGTCGCCTCTCTTGTGTCGTATGATTTAATACTGCATTCGTACGTTTTATGTTATTCTACAATAGTTATTTCTTTTACATTTATCCTTCGTGATAGCTTATAGTTTTTGTGTTTATTTTGTTATATTATCTTTAGTTTAAATCTAGTAGGAATAAATTAGTGTAATTATTTCAGTTATTGAGTTGAAACAATGGAAACGTCCCCGGAATGCTACAAAAAATTGAGTAACCGGAAAAGAATTTTGCGTTCCGATGAAAGAACGATGGTTTTGAATGTCTATTTGTACTTTCGAAGTAAATTTTCATTCAGTGTGACGGAAGCTGCCAAGCATACCGCAGCAGCCACTAAAATTTCCTACAAACTAGTGATAACAATAAGGAAAGAACTTAAAATGAAGGGAACTGTTTCAACACCCGTTAAAAAGAAGAGCCCTGGAATACAAAAGACAAGAATGCAAAAATACGATTCTCACACTCTGTCTGCAATAAGGCGTCGTGTTCACATGTTTTATAAGGGAAACACACTACCAACGCTGAAAACTGTGAAATCAGCCCTTGATGAAGACCCTGATATGCCTACTGTATCTATTTCCACATTAAGAAGGATAATGCTGGATATAGGCTTTCAGTTCACGAAAAGAAGTAAGAACTCTATGTTGATCGACAGAAGTGACATTATTGCTTGGAGACATAGATACTTGAGGGCTATGAGACGTCACAGGGCAAACAATAGAAACATTGTTTATACCGATGAAACCTGGTTAAATGCAGGCTGCACCACCTCTAAATCTTGGGTGGACACAAGAATTCGATCTGCATCAGAAGCCTGGAAGCAAGGTCTAACTAAAGGGAATAAAATGCCCTCAGGCAAAGGTGGGTCTATAATATTAGTCCATGCAGGGAATGAAAATGGTTTCATTCCTGAAGCTAAGTTAATTTATCATGGAAAGAAAGATGGCGACTATCATGATGAAATGACTGGACCCATGTATGAAAAGTATTTTTCAGAGAAATTGCTTCCAAATATACCAGCTAATAGCGTCATAGTGCTAGACAATGCTTCTGTACATTCCAGGAAGAATGAAAAAATCCCTACAAAGAGTAACACGAAGGGAGTTATTAAATCGTGGCTAATCTCCAAAGGTATCTACATCGATGATGAAATGCATAAGACGGAGCTTGTGGAGATATTGGAATCTGTTCGAACTCGATACGAACCTAAATGTATTGTCGACGAAATGGCTCGACAACATGGACATGAGGTATTGAGACTCCCACCTTATCATTGTGAATTAAATCCCATTGAAGAGGTGTGGAGTCAAATTAAGAGGAAAGTGTCACAAGAGAACACTACTTTCAATATAAATAAGGTTCGGGAACTCTTGGAATCTAGTATTAATGAAGTGACACAACAACAGTGGTCTAATTATGTGCGACACATAGAAGATGTTGAACTACGCATGTGGGAAACGGACGGCCTGCTGGATCTGATACACGATAATGTTGTGATAAATCTTGAAGAATCTGAAGAAAATAGCAGCGACGATAGTGGGAACGAATATGAAAATTTAGGAGTAGCTCCTCTTCCCGATTAATGGTGAGTTTATCATCTACTTAAATTCCTTGTTTTACTTGTACTTACTGACACTAACATTTTGAAAGCAGTTGCGTAGAGTAAAAGGAAAATATTTTTAGAATGGGTATTACATGGGGATAGAGCAGATTCTGCTAGCCTGTGACCTTCCCCATCCCCCTACTCAAAGTACCGTTACTGTTAGTTTGGCAACATCACCCTGGTCCAGTGGTGTGAGTTGATTCCTGCCCCATAAGACCTGTAGTAACTTGCTGGGCTGAATTTTAGTGTAGCTCCTCAATTTGAATTCACTTGTTGATTGTGCAGAAGCTGCTGTATTTTCACGAGTCACTAATATAATAGTGGAAAGGTGCGCTCGAGTTGAGCATTAGATATAGATTCGTCTTTGCTGTAGTCTGTTATTGTTTTCGTTCTTTTCTTGCACTCTACGATGTGGTATTTCCCGCACTTTTTATCACATAAAACACATATGCAGGTTCCAGACGGCTCGAGGAACTTCTAGTTTGTGCATATTTTGTGGTGAAACCCGTGTACTGCGAGTCTTGTTGTAACGTATTCGGGATATTGTATGAGGCTCTGATGGCTGCTGCCGCTCTCTCTTGAATGTGCATCCTGAACGATGTTGTTGTTGTTTGCATTGAAATTCCCAGGTATTTGTATTTCCCTACTATTTGGAGTGGCTCATTGTATAGTGTTATTGCATCTCTGGGTGAGGATTTCCCTCCTTTCCTGAAGTTCATTTGCACTGTCTTCTCTTTGTTTATATCCAGGTTGTTTTTCTCCGCCCATGTCTCTAATCTTTTCATTGCCTTTTGCACGTCCTTTTCTGCGGATCCTATCACCATATCGTCTGCATACAGTATCATCTAGAGATGGGGAATATTTCTTGTAACTGTTACTTTGTAACTGTTACATGTATGTAACGGTAACGACCTGTTACAAAAAATCAAAAGTAACGGTTACCAAAGCTCCTCCTAGGATAGCTTATTTTCGTCTCAACCAAAGGCGGAACCAGAAAATACTGAAAGGAGGGACCGACACAGACGAAAGTTTGCTATTATTTGGAAATCCAAAAAATGGGGGTCCTCCCCCGGGATTTTTTTTATTAAAAAACGAGGGAAAATCAGGTCGTCCCTTTAGCTCTTCCCACTCCAGACATCTAGATGTGAATGGTGGAACAACTAGCAGTATTGGAAATTCTGACTCCCCCCCTTCACCACTTCTTTACCCTTTCCTACTATTCAACCTTCATCTTACCCACTACGCCATCGAGCAATCATTGCAATGAGAAGCGAAAATTCATCTATTTAAGTTTAGACATCTGCATGAAATGGCGGGGATTGATCATTTCCTATTAATTGCATTTGTGTGAAGTGAAATAAAATCCCTTTAGGCAGGCCTACAGGCTGAGGTAGATTTCGAAGTACTTTTGGTTTAATTTATTGTCACTGCGCAGTTCTCTTCTTCTTTAGCCTTGGCATGATAAACCCGCAATAATAACTGCAAAAAAGAGGAAAGAGCACTTGTTTAAAACATTCAAATCTTGCCTTATATGAGAGCTATCGAGAAACTAGGTATTGATTTGTAGAGTACTCATCAAGAGCTTTTCAACGATACCCCACAAGACGTGGTTTCAAAAATTTCGAATTTCCATCCCCCACCCCTACTCGTACCCCT
This sequence comes from Ectobius pallidus, assembly GCA_964059195.1. Lineage (NCBI taxonomy): Eukaryota > Metazoa > Arthropoda > Insecta > Blattodea > Ectobiidae > Ectobius > Ectobius pallidus. The sequence continues at coordinate 6,537,819 of CAXKWD010000006.1, forward strand.
AAAACCCCCGAATCGTTACTGTCACTGTGAACTCCATAGGGAGTACTCTAATTTATTCCAACAAAGTTTCTCTCTATACTTCATAGGGGCCGAGATATAATTTTTTCAAAATTTAACCCCCTCCCACGACCCCCCCCTTGGGCTAATTTTGCTCATTAACTATTGGGCCTAGAAATAACATAATAAAATTTGGTTCAAATATCTTCAAAATTACGGCCGCTAGCGTGTAAATATATATAAATATATAAGAATTCTGTATAGTTTCTCCAAATTTCTCAGCAGCTCTCCTTTTTCTCAGGGTTTTTTTAATACTTTTATTTTTATTTTTATTTTATTTATTTACTTATTATTATTGTTATTATTAGTTGCGTTGAGAAATTTGTCGGTGTCGAGCGAATGTAACTGGTCTGGAACAAAGTAACGTGTCGAGAGTTACACCCGTTACATTATTTTCACCTGCTCCAGTTACACGGACCCGTTACTGTTATTTCCACCTGCTCCAGTTAATCTGACCTGTTACTGATACTCTCGCCTGCTCCAGTTATTTGGACCCGTTACTGTTATTTCCACCTGCTCCAGTTACTCTGACCTGTTACTGATACTCTCGCCTGCTCCAGTTATTTGGACCCGTTACTGTTATTTCCACCTGCTCCAGTTATTTGGACCCGTTACTGTTATTTCCACCTGCTCCAGTTACTCTGACCTGTTACAGTTAATTCTAATATTTCTGTTACAAGTGTTTTATCCGTGACTTTCGCCTCGTTCCGTTACATCTGTTACTTCCAATATTTGAAAAACAAAAATAATTAAAAAATAAAAAATAATAAAAAATTAAAATAATAAAAAAACAAAAAATAAAAATATTAAAAAATAAAAATATTAAAAAATTAAAATTTCAAAAAAAAGAATAAAAAATAAATAAAGAATAAAAAAATTAAAAAGTTATTTTCTTAATTAAAACAAAAATAATTAAAAAAATAAAAAATTAAAATAATAAAAAACAAAAAATAAAAATATTAAAAAATAAAAAAATTAAAAAATAAAAATTACATAAAAATAAGAATAAAAAAAAATAAAAAAAATTTAAAAAGTTATTTTTTTAATTATTAATGGGCGTCAAGAGTTCATGCATAGAATTCATGCTGTCTGATCTCATAATATATATTTCTTGCTTTACATACCACTTAAAAATTTATCAAAATACGATATTGCCTTTACTGGACAATTTAAACTTAGAATGTGGGTATATAGCATGAAATGTGAATTCAATAACTGTAGTAAATTATTCGAAATAATATTGATAATTTTACTACTAATAATAAAATCCCTATAATATAAAGCTACACGGCTGACTGACTGACTCACTGATATTAATGTTTGCCCACTTCCAGATGAGCTAGAAACTTGAAATTTGGTACACATATAGCTTTTAGGCTGTAAACCACAGGAAAATTCCAAAACGTTTTTTTTTTAATTTCTAGCCCAAAAACCCCCGAGTAAGGGCTCGCTCACTCACATTAACGTTTGCCCACATCCAGATGAGCTAGAAACTTTCAATTTGGTACACATATAGCTTTTACTAACTAACTATCAATGCAGACTAGACTGCAGACTGCAGCCTGCAGCCTCCAGACTGCAGCCTGCAGACTGCAGGCTAGACTAACTATCAATGCAGAAAAGTCACAAGCAATCATCATTGGACGACAGCAAATGTTTTGCCATTTGGATATGAACAACATTACCCCTGTAACAGTAAATGCATCAATTGTCCCTTTTGTACATCAAGTAAAAAACCTTGGCATCATTATGGACAAAAATCTTAACTGGAAACTACAAACTACTGAGATATGCCGAAAAGTCTTCTCTACATTACACTCGTTAAAGCGACTCAAGAATTTCCTCCCCTTTAAACTAAAAAAAATCCTAGTGCAAACATTAATCATGCCCCATTTTGACTACTGCGACGTACTATATACAGACTTAAACACCGACTTGGGACAACGACTGCAACGGGCTCATAATCTATGCGTTCGTTACATTTGCAACATCCGTAAATATGAACATATCACCCCCTCTTTTGAAATGCTGTCCTGGGCTAGACTAAACGAACGACGATTGACACATTCCATCACTCTACTATTCAACATCCTCAAGTCCTCTACACCAACTTATTTGTATGAACGTTTTCAACGGTTATCTTCTCATCATGATCTCGGTACTCGCTCACAAAGAAACTCTATTCTAAGTATCCCTCGTCATAAAACAACCCATTACTCTTGCTCCTTTGTTGTCTCCATGTCGCGATCTTGGAATGCTTTACCTGAGAACTGTAGGAACTGTCAAACACAAATGCAATTCTTGCGTAAGCTGACCAATGATGCCATAGTTAGGGACTTAGTTTTACATTAATAACAATAAATCATCACATATCTAAATACTGAAAACGTTTCCAATTGTTCACAACTTTTCATTTTTATTTCACATTATATTTCTTAGTAATAGTAAATATTTTAGTAATAGTTTAAATCTTTTCACATCATATTTCTTAGCAATAGTTAATATTTTAGTAATAGTTTACATCTTAGTAAGTAGCAAATTATTTTAAAATATATTTTTTTTTTATGTATTGTATTATCTCTAGTGAACTAGTTCTAAGTCTTAAATGATAATACTGTAATATAATCATGTTCCTGTGTATTTGTAACTTTGTACTTGTATCATACTTATTTTATTGTAAGATTGTAAAGCTCAGTTGTATTAATGCTGGTTGAATGGAAGAGAAGGCCTAATGGCCTTAATTCCACCAGGTAAAATAAAACAATTCTAATTCTAATTCTAATTCTTTTAGGCTCTAAACCACAAGCGAATTCCAAAAAGTATTTTTTTTTTAATTTTTAGCCCTAAAAACCTCCGAAAAAGGGCTCGCTCACTTCGAGATGAGCTAGAAACTTGAAATTTGGTACACATATAGCTATTAGGCTGTAAACCACAGGAAAATTCCAAAAAGTGTTTTTTTTAATTTTTAGCTCTAAAAACTCCCGAAAAAGGGCTCGCCCACTGACATTACTGTTTGCCCACTTTCAGAAGAGCTAGAAAATTGAAATTTGGTACACATGTAGCTTTTAGGCTGTAAACCATAGGAAAATTCCAAAAAAAAGTAATTTTTAAAAATGTTTAGCCCTATAACCCCCGAAAAAGGGCTCGCTCACTGACATTACTGTTTGCCCACTTCCAGATGAGCTAGAAACTTTAAATTTGGTACACACATTGCTTTTAGGCTGTAAACCATAGGAAAATTCCAAAAAAAGTATTTTTTTTAATTTTTAGCACTATAATCCCCGAAAAAGGGCTCGCTCACTGACATTACAGCTAGAAACTTTAAATTTGGTACACATATAACTTTTAGGCTGTAAACCACAGGAAAATTCCAAAAAGTAGTTTTTATATTTTTAGCCCTAAAAACCTCCGAAAAAAGGGCTCGCTCACTGACATGAATGCTTGCCCACTTCCACATGAGCTAGAAACTAGAAATTTTGTATACTTATATCTTTTAGGCTGTAAACCACAGGAAAATTCCAAAAAGTTTATTTTCATGACGATAATCGATGTTTTTTACATCGATGGAAAACAACTGATGTTTTTGCTACATCGATGTTTCTCCCCGACATGGATGTTTTTGTAACAAAAAGAAGATTAATAGGCTACCTTGGTTCTACGATATAATTTTATTTACAGGAGCTTAATTTCCCAAAACATTGATTTTTTACATCGATTGCTTTCATGGAAATTCTTCTGTTTATTTATGAATTTTGCCTAATTTTCTGATACCATGGCCCTTTTTAAATATACATCGATGTTTTTTGTCTAAATACATCGATGTTTTCAGGCCGATATTATCGTCATATCGATGGTTATCTCCGATTTTAACCTCGATATTTTAACTATCGATTATCATCCCTAATTGAAAGCTTAATTTTACAACTGTTTTTTATTTCGGGGGTCCCTCCCTAGAGCCCCAGCCTTGGCTACGTCCATAACCGTTGTGGGGGGGGGGGAGATAAAGGGCATTCCCCTACAAGTGGGAAGTGATCTGACGATTAACTACGTAATATACAAGAAAAGTAACAGGTAACGGTTATAAATAACAGTTACTTTCGTGTAACTGTAACAGTAACGTAACTGTTCCAAAAAAAGTAACAGATTCCCATCTCTAGTATCATCTGCTTTCGTGTTTTTCTCCATTATGCTAGTCACGTCACGAGTCACTGCCCCTCAGATAATACACATCTTCCAGTGAGATGATTATTGATTAATACAATTTCAGTTCAGTAAGCGAACACCGTGTGTGAATGTAGGTTTGGTGTGATACAGAATGGAGTCTGTACTTAAGTCAGAGTATACTAAGATTGAAATTAAGGAAGAGATTCCTGAAAACCAACCAAAGAATGAACCTATCCCAATTACATTTGAGACAATACAAACACAATTAGTTAAATCTAAAGCATGCAGCACCATTCACAAGTTAGAGCAGATTTCAGGAGTTTCTCATAACGAAGAAGAGGATGAGCTAATGCAATCACACTCACCTGCTGTATGTACAAGCTGGAAACAGTCAACAACTAACTCGTACTCCAGACAAACATTTCTCGTGTGTTATATGTACCAGGAAATGTTCCTTAACCCTGCAGTGCTCGCGCGGCGTCTGACAGACGCCAGACCAGATTCATTTCACCATATCTAGAATACCTATGAGGCCATTGTGCTGACCTACCATCTACCTTTCGGTCAAGTACTCTTAAATAACATATCCAAGCGGCAACCCTCCAGTTTTCGCCTAGCAAGAGTGGAGTGACGTTATTGTTGCAAAAATGTAGATGGCGTCTGTGAGACTCCGCGCGAGCTTTACTGTTACAAGGTAAGTTACTGGTTTAAAACAAATTTCTTGCAGAAACTAGTGATCATAAACCTACAATACCAATCTTTTATGATGGAAATTATTTATCTTTAGGCTGGCAATGATTGGAAAGGAGAAGAAATGTCATAATCTTTCTGATCCAAATGGTTGGAAGTAGTGCAAAGTTGCTAGAAGAAGAAAATGATGATGATGATGTTGAATTTGATTCCGATAGTGATCCTAAAGAAGACATTGCGGAGTCTAGAAGTGAGTCTACGGATACTGAACAAGAAGCTGATGATGATAATGATTATAGTGAATGTGATAGGCTTAAATATTTCGTAGGGCGGGACAAAGTTTCTAAACGGAATAAGAAGAGATCAGTAACTAGTAGTAAAAGTTGTTATGCCTACACAGTCTTAGGACAATAATAATTTAAAATTGTTTAAAAATGGTTACATGCCTAACAACATTGTTTTATTGTTAATTAATTAAAGTCATAATCTGCTAATATGGATTTGTGTCCAATATGATTAGTTAAATGCTCATTTTCAATAAATTGACTTAATACACATATTTTTAACTAAGCAATGTATACAAAACATGTTCAATAATATTAAATAAACTATGACAACCCTCAATAAACAAAATGAACACTCAAAACAACATAAAACAATAGAAACAACGTAAAAAACGAACGGCGTCTCTCAGACGCCGCGCGAGCTTCTATGTCCTGAAATAGCACGCGAGCACTGCAGGGTTAAAAGGGGGTCTCAATACACATCTGCTCACTCACAGTGGACATAGACCATTTTCATGTGATATATGTAGCAAGAAATTTTCCTTAAGAGGGAGTCTCAAACGACATCAGCCCTGTGCGTCGGCATGGGGGGGCAACTGCCTCCCTCTGGATTGCCTTATGGATTCATTTATTTGTGGTAATCTTTGTCAACCTACAGTTGTAGCATGGAGAATTAAAAAAATAGAATTACTTTATAATGAGTTTGGCAAGTATTAACTAATTATAACTATAATATGTATTTATAATAATATCTCACCAAGGCCATTGCTCAAAAAAGCGTATTGTGTTAACTTAAAAAAAATTGTAGCCTCGTCGAATTCAGCTTGGGTTCAAAATAACGATCCGGTTAACTAAGTGAATATTAATGTGTTTAGCTTAATCATTTTAAATTGAGGTCCGAAATTGATTTTGCCCCCCCCCCTTAATAAAATTCCTGACGACGCTGCTGACATCAGCTAAATCACACTGGACATAACCCATTCACATGTGATATATGTACCAAGAAATTTTCCCAAAAAGGGCATCTCAAAATACACGTGTTCACTCACACTGGAGAGAAACCCTTTCCTTGTAATAGTAATAGTAGTAATAGTAAAAGAAATGTCACAAAATTCGTTTTCATAGTTCAGCTGAAGCTGGAAAACTGGTGACTCGTCAAAGATATAAAAGCTTACTTACTAGAATGAACTACTAAAAGAATTTAAGAAAAGGAATAATTCTGTAGCTCCTATGAGTCTACAAAGTCCCATGTAAAACGGTGACATGTACATATTATTTCTATATTAGTATTTCGTCTTCAAGGTATTCTTTGATTGAATAATATGTTTTCTGAAGCAGCCAATTTTTTATTTTGTTTTTAAACATTCTTGTGTTTAATGATTTGGTTTCTTTTGACAGCTTATTATATATTTTTATGCTCATGTATTGTGGGCTGCGTTCTAGTAGGGTGAGTCTATGAGTGGGAAATTTTAACATTTGTTTGTTTCTGGTATCATGTGAGTGTAATTGTTGATTGTTATATTCATGATAGTTTGCATGTACATGAATTAGTAGTAGTTCAAGTAGATATATTGAAGGGAAGGTTAGTATTCCTAAGTTTCTAAATAAAGGTTTACAAGATTCTCTGTAAGACGAGTGCGTCATTATTCTTACTACTTTCTTTTGTATCCTAAAAATTATTTCCCACTCACTGCAATTTCCCCAAACTACTACTCCATAGGCCAATAAAGAGTGAAAGTAGCTGAAATACACCATTTTTCGTACTTTTAAGCTGGTTATGTGCGCAAGAATTGTCATATTAAAACAGGCCTTATTTAGTTTTTTAACAATGTACAGAACATGACTTTTCCAATTTAGAGTGTTAACTACCATGATTGTGATATATGTGCCTGGAAAGTTTCCCAAAGAGGGCATCTCATTAAACATCTGCTCACTACTCATGAGAGGAACAACCTTTCCTAATGTAATGTGCAGTGGCCGTTTGTATATATGCACTGTGGAACTGCAGCGCCCCCTATTTCCACTTGATATTATCGATACCATTTAATATTAATAATGAGTCCTTTCTGCTTTAATTCTTTCTTTATAATTGTACAATATATAATCCTTAATCTTAATGTCAGTAGCCATCCCCCAGTTTATTAAAAAGAGAAAAGAAAATCTTTGTATGGAGTCGGCGGAAGATAGTACTAATCCATACAAATCTCACTTCAGATATTACATTTTTAAGTTAGCAAATCTGCAAATCTTATTTTCATCTTTCAGACAGAATTAATTTAGTCCAAAAACTTTGAAATAAATAGTGACTGAGAAAAAATAAAACCTCAATTTTGTATTGTATGGATGTGAGACATGGTCGCTTACACTTCAGGAAGACCATAATCTGAGTGTGTTCAAAAACAGGGGGCTTAGGAAAATATTTGGACCTGAGAGAGAGAAAATGGGAACTAGAGAAAACTGCATAACGACGAGCTTCATAATCTGTGCTCATCACCAGATATAGTAAAGGTAATTAAATCACAGAGAATGAAATTGGCTGGACATGTTGCATGAACGGGAGAGAAAAGATATCTCAAAAGTATTGACTGGGAGTCCCGAAGGGAAAAGACCACATGGAAGACCTAGACGTAGGTGGGAGGACAATCTTAAATTGATTTAAGGGAAGTAGGATTTGAAAGGGATGATTGGATGGAGTTTAGCACAGAATAGGGTTGAATGGCGGGCTCAGATAAGTGCGGTAATCAACCTTTGGGTTCCATAAAATAGATTATATTCCTTTAGCTTACTGAGGAATTGTCTATTCCCATTGAGTAAGTAAGTAATTAAAATTAAAAGTATTGGACAATGTTGACCTTCTAAATATAACTTAATGCACGACACATCAGCCTGCAATCAATGCTTCCCGTCTCATAGCACAATGAGAGCTAGAAAGGACGAACCCCAACAGAGCATGCGCAGTAAAGTGACTGAGATCGTTGCGACTTAAGCTAATTCAGCACTTAACACAGTAGTTTTTAGTTATCCCATAGAGAGCATTACTGAATACATTTTCATTAGTTTTGTTTTCAAAAAAGCTTGCATTTTTGAAGTAATTTTAGTGCAGTTCTTACAGTGTGCTGTAGCACAATAGCAAATGATTATCGGCCACTCCTGGTCAAAACATTGTGAAGTCGTTGAAATGAATAGTGTGGCGCACTACTGTCCCATTCACGAGATTATGCTACAGAGAAAAATTTTGACCCAGTATTAAGAAAGTATTTAAAACCAAAGGTGTGCGTGGAACGCCAATTGGATTTTTCAATTTTGGTTTGTTGGACTTTTTAATATTGGGTTTTGGACTTTTTTAATTTTGGATTTTTTAATTTTTGATCTTTTAATTTTTTTAATTTTAGAACTTTTAATTTTTATTTTTGGATTTTTTAATTTTTGATTTTATATTTATATTTTGGATTTTTTATAAATTTTGTATTTTTTAATTTTGAATTTTTAAATTTTTTAAATGTTGGACATTTGGATTTTTTAATTTTAACATTTTTATTTTTTAAATTTTGGAATTTTGAATTTTTTAACTTTTTAATTTTGGATTTTTAATTTTGAATTTTTAGATTTTTTAAATTTTGGATTTTTAGATTTTTTAAATTTTCGTTTTTTGAATTTTGAATTTTTTAAATTTTGGATAAGCCTAATCATTGAGTTGATTGTTTTCTGTGCAGTCCGTTCTGTCACACCTCACTAATTTTGTGATGATTTTGAGCATAACACTAATTTCGTGGCGATTTTGAGTATTACACAAGCTCTTGATTTACCCCTACCGCGGCTAAAGAAGTTTCGCTTCAAAAATGTTCAGTAACAATCTCTAGATTGTTTCGAGCATACAGTTCTTAAGAGATTACAACCAACTGCACAACAGGTTAAGTTTGAAAAGATTTTGTAGGCGGTAGTCATATTTCAGAAATTAGGGATAGTGTATGAGGGGCAGTCTTTCCATCATTATACTTCGTAACCAAAACGTAATTAAATAACTCAACTTAAAACGAAAATTAATCATGACTGAACCAAAGACTGATGGGACAGAAAGATAAGAAAACAAAACGTATTTTGGACCTATAACTTAATCAAACGAAACAAACCCACCAAGAAAATAATGAGTAACTCAAGTTAACAAAACATATCTGCAATACTAAGTTTCGTGCCCATTGGATTCGGCAACACAAGGCAAGATGTTACCCTATCAACTTCTTGGTAGATTCTGACATGTGGAAAGAGCCCACCGCGTACACTAGGCAAAGCCAGAGGGCGCTACAGAAATTAGCTTGTGGCAAAATAAAGAATTAACTATTGGGGACAAGATTAAGGAAACTAGAAGGAACCAAAGCAAAACAAAACATACTTGATCAAAACAAGAAACAAAAACTAAACATAATGATGGAAAGATAGCAGACGTGTAAGTATCAATATATAAAATTAATCAAATACACTGAAATTACGAATAGGGTGCCGTGAAGGTGTCTGAACGGCACAGTAGTAATTGGGAGATGGCGAGTGCCAGGTAGAATTAATATACAGATATTTCAGCATTTTATGTCGAGAATGCCATACACAGAACCATACGGCAAACACATAGAGAGCCGGAGACAAAAACAAAGAGACATAGATCCTGAATTCTACGCAACTGGAGCCATGCTGGACAGGAATTGGACAAAGGAAAATCAAGACATGAGACATGTGGTGACGCGATACATAGGTTCCACCATAAACTATGTAAGACAAAGAGGTTCCACTCTCCATGTGAGGAATGCGTATGTGAAGTATGTGGCAAAGAGTGTGAGCGATATCACGCCACAAAGTGCGCGAAGGCAATATCACTAAACGAGCTCAGCAAAGACTAGGAAATCAGACTAAAATACCCTCTCGGGTGAACCTTTCTCCTTATTATTATAGAAACCCTTGGACATGCAGTGGGCTATTGTAAAGGAGAATTGACCTCATAAAGTGAGAAGCTTCAAAAGGTGAAGTGGGAGTGTGTGAAGAAGATAGGTCTACAAGAAGCTGGAATGACCCCAGACATCTCTGTGAAAAAAATAATTGGTATAAGTTTCCTAATTACTAGAGCAACCCACATTATGCTTTATTTTTTTGACAATTATGCTTTATTTTTTTAACATAAATAATACACCAATAAACTTAAGACAAATACTGTTTATACCATCAAACTGTTTTTTTGTGCGTCTAATGTTACTTTGCAGGCTACCTTAGTGCTTTAATACGTTAACATTCTATAAGAACAAACTGTAGGGTCTAAGCAAGCTAGTAGTCCAGTCAAAAAACTCAAACAAATGACCCAACCTCTAAAAAAATCCGAAAGTTTTGAAACTTTGCACACTTATTTAATGGTACCTTGGGATGAATATACCAAAAGTCCTCATGAATATGAGGCGAGCTCTAGCGGCAATTAGCGAAAACAGGACCCCTATTTTGGTTTTTCGTTAATATCTCGAGAACCGTTGGTCTGAGGTAAAAGTTGACTATATACGTAATTAAAGCTTATTAAATTTGGAACATAAATGATTATGTACATGTTTCTCGTATTCCTAATGTTTACCGAGTTATGGGGCGCTAAAGGATAGCGTTTTTTCTAAAACCGTCGAGGAGCGCACGATGGTGCAAATTAAAGTAGGTACCTACCGTACTATTTCACCATTGTCTTTATTTGAGGAGGCAGGAATGCGGAATACCAAGAAATCTACCTTGTACGATTCCTACTCCATTAAAAGAAGAAATAAACCTAGTCTATATTGACATTGTTTTGGTTGGAGGCTTACTATTACACAATTAAATTACAAAAGGTGGTGTGGCCCAAAGATTCGCCAACAATCTCAACCATCTGCTAGTGTTATGTAGCCTATGTTCTCAAGCATTATGGTGGCAACGGCTGCACGGTGGTGTTTGATGTTTATTCAGCCACCCGATCCAGTACAAAGAGAGCTGTACAGAACCGAAGGTACAAAACAAAGAGGTCAGTTGACATAAACTTTGGAGAGAAAACAATAGTAACAGTCAAACAGGATGATTTTCTTTCTAACGAAAAGAATAAATGTAGACTAATTTCATTCCTCATAATTGCCCTTACCAGCCATGAAGTTGAAAAAGAACAAGCATCCAGTGATGCTGACACATTGATCGTCCGAACAGCACTCGTGAAGTCCTTCACTTGTGACGAAGTAGCAATAGTCGGGTGAAGATGTAGATCTTATTATTCTCCTCATGGTCTTAACTCCGACTGAACAAAACATATTATTTGTGAAACCAAGCCATGGAAAAGTAGGAAGGCAAGTATATTGAAACCAGCAATTGCAAACTTTGGGAATGAAGAACAGCATACTTCTTGTGCATGCGTTCAGCGGATGTGATACGACTTCGACTGCATATCGAAATGGGAAACATTCCTGATTAAAATTGTTCAAGAAGCAAACTGTACTGCAAGGTATTGCTGATATATTTAATAGCCCAAGTTCATCCCGTGAGGCTGTAGCTGCTGCTGGAAACAAAATATTCCTGGCATTGTACAATGCACCCAGGAAGAAAACCTCTCTTAACATGCACCGCTACAATGCTTTCACCAAATTTGTATCCAATGCTAAACCCGACCTTTCTGCTCTGCCGCCCACAAAAGGAGCAGCAAGACAACACGCATTTCGAGTGTACCATCAAATTCAATTTTGGCTTGGGAATGAACTTCTTCCTGTGCAGTGTGGTTGGAAGTTGGAAAGCGATCAGCTGATCCTGTAACAACAGAGAATCCAGCAGCACCTGAAGCTGTCCTCAACCTCATTTGTTGCAAATGTACAGGTGGATGTGGGAACAGATGTGGCTGTCGAAAAGTCAGGAATAATGTGTACAAGCATTTGTCACAACTACCATGGCGAATACTTGAATGGTGTTACTTCCACCCTCGAAGAAGACTTTGATGACCCTGATGATCCCGATGCCATATACCTTGAAGAAACAGACCGTTCAGTGCAAAGCACAAACACTGAACATTTGGTACATGAAGATCAAAACACTGTGCTTGCTGGACGCTTAACCAGAAGTCAGGTGAGATTGCACATTTGTATTTTTTTGTTATTCATTTTCCTTGAAATAGTATACATAAATCGGTCGTCATGTTCATACGTTGTTTTACCGCTCGCTTACCTACTTTCTTTTACCTACATGTTCTTAATCTGTATAATGGTTCTCTCACATCATCATATCATGCATAGTTACCTCTTCTTACTGTGTTTAGGGCAGCAAGTTCAGAAGCTGACCAGGATGAGCAGATTGCAGGACCTTCTACCAAGAAGCGATCAAGAGTTGATTGATTTTTCTGTACACAGTTTTCCTTGGAATATCCTCAGCATTTTTTTTTTTTTTTTCATGTATTTCATTGTTTAATATACATCATGTCTTCCTTTTTATAGAAAGCTGTGAAATTTATCTCCTGAATCATCCTTGGTATTAAAAAAATGGTAAACCATTGTCAAATATTATTAGAAATGCCATATTGTACCGCGCTAGCGTAGTTTTTCAAAAAACGCTATCTTTTAGCGCCCTGTAACTCGGTAACCATTGGAAATACAAGAAAAATGTATATAATCATTTTTGTTGCAAATTTAATAAGCTTCAATTATGTATATGGCAAACTTTTACCTCCGACCAACGGTTCTCGAGGTATTAACAAAAAACAAAAAAAAGCGCCCTGTTTTCGGTAATTGCCGCTAGAGCTCGCCTCATATTCACGAGGACTTTTGGTATTTTCATCCTTAGGTACCTTTAAATAAGTGTGCAAAGTTTCAAAACTTTCGGATTTTTTCTTAGGTTAAACCTTGTTTTGACTGGACTATAGTAATGAAATGAATGAAAATTTAGTCATCCTTGTCACTGTCACTGTCATTTGCACTCTCCTGATGAACACCACCCTCCTGATATTGATTTTGATTAATTGCCAGTTGTAGGCGAGACTGCAGATTTTCTTCTGTCAGACATGAGCGTTTAGAGTTCAAAATCCAATTGAGAGTAGAAAAGCTTCTCTCAACTGAAGCAGATGATGGAGGAACCATAATTGCCTTCATTGCCAGCTTACTTAGGATAGGCATCTTGGTGGAATGTTTCTGCCAGAAGGATAAGGCAGAAGTTGAAGACAAATTTTGTCCATGTACCATTGCTGCATATGTTGATATTTCTTCCACTGGAACATCAATGCCAGAGAAACGTTTCAGTTCACCCGAAGTAAAAATTGAAGAAATCTTCTCAGGAACAGCTATTGTTGGATCTAAATTCTGAACTTCCTTCCAGAAATTTAGAGCAGGATGACGTTCATTCATATATCCTGCCAATTTTTTACAAGTTGCACCTGAACTTTGAACCATCTGAAGAATTGATGATAGAAGAAGCCAGACGTGTGTTGCATCTTGATTATCTGATTCCAGAACCTGTATTTGGTTGCAGAGTCCATCAGAAATTTTAGCTATAGCTCTGAGTTGAAGCACTAGTTCTTTATTTTCAACCAGTCGCTTTAAGTTTGTTACTGCAGCACTGCCTTCACCATCTTTCAAGTCAATCTACTGTTTTACTGCATTCAAATTCATGCAATGATATTTTCCTGCCTTCAGCCATGTCCCCCAGCGCATTATTACAGGAAACAAATGTTCCTGCTTCTTTTAGGCAGTCCAGAAATCTCTCCCTTCTGGCTGGAGTTTTTGCTAAAGCAGTCTTAACAGCTGCAATGAATTCATCAGCAATTTTTAACGAAAACCTAATCTCTTCAGCACACAGATGTAATATGTGAGCCCAACATGTAGAATGTAAAAGCTGAGGTGCAACTCCAACCAGTCGCCTGCCAGAAAAAAGCATATATGGTGCACTGTCTGATATTAGAACAACAAAATTGCTTCTGTGAACACCAATAAGGTCTAATGTATCAAGTATTAAATTTACTATAACGCAGTGTTCAACAATTTTAGTTTTCACAAGTTGGGGTTTTTCATTCACAACACCCAGTGGAGCAACAAGAATATTCACCACCTTATGGTTCTTTATATCTGTTGTTTCATCAACCACTAGATAGACAGAATTTCCCTCACATTTTGACTTAGTTTCTTGTAAGTCGTCTTCAGCACACTTTGTAAGATACCTTCTTAGAGTGGTTTCACTAGGAGCCGACTGCATACATGTAGCTGTTGCAATCCACTGGCAAAAACGTTGATTATGAAAAACATGCAATGGAATACCAGAAGTGAATGCTGCCACCATTTCTTTCATATTATCGTTTGATTTCTCCTTACGCTGCCATACTTGAGGTAACACACTGTTGCGTATACTGCTAGGACCACCTGAAGTTGAACCTTGTCCATCACTCGGTTTCCGAGATCTATGCTTAAAACTTTCCACATGTTTCTGCACAATGGATTTCTTTTCAAAATTAATGCACTCTGAACATAAGGAACACAACAGTTTCCCCTTTTCAGCCACAAAATTGTCTGTAGGAAACTCGCGAACCCTTTGTATCGCAGTTACATAAGTTTTCGGCATGCTGGTATTAAATAGATGTGAACCCCTCTGATTCAGAGTGTGTACTGACCATAAAACCGTTAACTTGTACTCAATAATGGTTATTTTAATTGTTGTCCTGTTCCTCACAGAACTACAGTTATATTTTTAATTCTTAAGTTTGAAATTTCCATTGTTGAGAAACTAGCTTCTCATTGTTGATTGAGTGTTTTTATAGTGCAAAGAAGCAGGCAGTTTATTTGCCAAGAATTGTGCTCTATTTTAAACATTATGCTTTTATGCTCTATTCTTAAAAATTATGCTCTATTGTGCTTTTAAAATTAGTTCCATCCAAATCCTTAGACTGCCAAATTTATATTCCGGGTAGCAACCACATGTCTAAAGTCCTGTTATGCTTTTTATGCTTATTATGCTTTTGGGTTGCTCTACTAATTACTTATTACACAATTTGGTTCACATATTACGAGAGCTATTTTTTTTTTCCAACCTCCGATGGGCCATAAAATAAAAACCACAGTGAAAATCAAAACTGTTTTGTTTGGAACATTTACATACACCTTCTAGCTACTTCTCTACATATTTGCACTCTGATTGAGACATTTGTCGTAGCGTGGTACCAACTATCCAATACCCTCTTCATAAAAGCTTGCCGCCAGCATATTGAGAAGGGTCTTCAAGGCATTTTGAAGTGTTTTGAAGTTCTTCGTTGGTGTGGAACCAGATCTTGGATTTGTTCAGGAAATTTGTGTGCATCAATTATTTGGATTATTCTTTTGATTCTGGATTATCGTAACGAATCCACGTCTCGTTCCCATGCCGAGTGATTTTCATCTTTTTTGGCAGATGAAGAAAGATCTGGGCGGACAGAACTTCCATACAAAGAACTTCAAAACACTTCAAAATGCCATGAAGACCTTTCTCAATACACTGGCGACAAGCTTCTATGAAGAGGGAATTGGAAAGTTGGTACCATGCTACGACAAATGTCTCAATTGGAGTGCAACTATGTAGAGAAGTAGCTGGATGGTGGACCTAAATGTTCCAAATAAAACAGTTTTGATTTTTACTGTGGTTGTCATTTTATGCCCTATCGGAGGTTGAGAAAAATTGCTCTCGTATAACACTTTATTCCCAATTACTTATTTTCGAAATTATAGCAGTTTCCATTTGACCTGTATATAGGAAAAATGTACTTGTGGCAACTGTGCCACTAGGGCTGGTTATGTAAGCAGAAAGATGACTAACAACATTATTTGCACTTGTCTCCAGGTATATTTAATTATTGAAGCTTTGGCGGATGGAGCAGTAAGAATGGGATTGCCAAGAGATTTAGCGTACAAACTTGCAGCTCAGACAGTTGTAGGAGCCGGGAAGAAAGTGCAGCAATCAAGTGTTCACCCAGGACAACTCAAGGACAATGTTACCTCACCTGCTGGTAAGTGACGCTATTCTTTTCACCATCTCAATCCTTGTCATGAGTAATATAATTCTCATCACATTTGTATGTACAGTCGGTCAAATAAAAAAACATCAGGCGTTATTTGATAAAGTATCACGAACGAGCATATGCGCATGTACAGGAAGACTTAAGGTTAAGTTCACACCTGCCTCTTGATTATTTAGTCAGTTTTGTTCCAAAACGAACATGTATAGAAGGCTGTGGCTATATGTCTCACATCCGCCATTTCTTGGTTGCAAATTCTTATAATATTAATAATGAATAAATTCGCGAGGAATATGTTTATTCAAGGAGCATTTTTTAAAGTTTTTATTTTATAATACCGGTACTTGTAGTGCAAAATCAATAACCTTACTTAATCGTATTTTCAAGCTTGGATATTACAATCTCATCAGAATTATGTAGGCTGTTCTCATCTGTTCGCAATAGAGTAATGGTCCAAGCATCGGAATTGAACGTGTGGGGTCAGGGTTGGATCCTTAGGGGGTTTATGTATATTTTTTTATTTTAGTTATGTTTATTTTTTCAAATGCGGCAATGACTGGAATAACATAATAATTACTTCTAATACTTCTAATTACTTCGAATTTTGGACACACACAAAAGAAAGCAAGAAAGAAAGTAGCCTATGATTTTACAATAAATGCGTATCTGTGGCATAAAATAATAAGAAACGTACTGAAAACAGAAGATAACATAATGAAACATAACAACGAACTTAAATAAGAATAAAGCAAAGCAAAATGAATTATAACATTATATTACGTTGAGTAATGTGTGTCTTTCAGCGTTCATTTTTTCCCTCGTTCACTTTCCCCCTCCTGTCGCATGGCCTCATATGTTCCGAGATTGACCTGTATTTTGTTTTTTATAGAAAACTTGTGAACTAATGCGTTGAAACTTTAATTATAACTTCATACGAGTCCCGACGATTTTTATTTGACCGACTGTACTCATTGATCCCCTATAAACAGCAATCCTTCTGGAATGGTTTTTAACTTTACAATTCTTCATTCAGGGACGACAGCTGAAGGACTTCACTACCTGGAAAAGCACGGGGTTAGAGCTGCTCTTATTGGTGCAGTTGAAGTGGCCACTCTGAAATGCCAGCAAATCAACAGAGAGGACTCACAACCATAACAACACGCCCAAGTTCTGAATGACCTAACATTTACACTTCTTAGATTCCTTCAGTGCGTTCTTTTTTAAAGCGAAATGCCTGTAAAATGCTTTACAGGTGCCACAGCATCGCTTTACAACTGCTGCGGTAAAAAAAAAAAAGGCAAAGTCGATCAGCTGAGAGCTTACTCAATGAAACCGGCTCTTTGTACAACCCTCCAGCATGGTTAAGTCATGTGCCGGGATGGAAATAATAATTGTTGTACATTATGATGTACAGGTAAAATCAAATGGTACTAACTGTGCTGCAGAAGGTGTTCGTACTCTGGAATTTGAACAACGATGTTAATGCCATCCAGGATATTTTCGATGAGCACCTACTCCGCCATGATAGTTAGGGTGCCAGACGTCTGGCTTCTGGCCGGACTGTAAGGCTTTTGGCTAAGCAGTCCTCCATTCGGCGTGTCTTTATGCCAGACGTTTATTTGTCCCCCTTTTCGAGACTCTGATGGATCGGTAAGGCATATTAATAAAATTTGTATTTTCCCGTATGTTCCTGCCAATCCTAAGGTTGGCACGCTTGTCGATACTATCATTTGTTTAGTTGGTGCCGCAGAAAAATCTGAATCTATTCCTAAGGTTGACATGCTTGTCCATACAATGATAGCGTACTATCATTTATTTTATATAACTGCAGTTATTAAGTAAAATTTGTCAGGGTTTTACCATGTAATATCTGCTATCCACACGTCCATGCCCAAAGTTATACTATGCTAGATTGCCGAAGAAGTGTGTCCTCCTTTCTGACATTTTAGAAATGGCCACTCTAATGATAGTTCATGCAGCAAAACCTTGCAGCAGTCGTAAAGCGAGATTTGAGATCGCTGCACTGACCGTGAAGCAGACTTAAAGCGAAGCTGCAGCAGAAAGTAAAAAAGAACGCACTACTTAGCCATAATTATGCAGTTAAAGAAATCAGTTAAGTTGAAAACAAGTTAAGTTGAAAACAAGTTCATGGCAACAAATGTTAAGGACTATCTAAAGCAGGCCTTTCCAACTGAGGTGCTCCCATGGCACAGACCAGCAGCAGCACCGATGTATCGCCAGAGGCAGCTCCACAGTCTAGCCAGCGCTTAGCTTACGAAAACAATTATTAAAAACAATTTTGTGAACACACAAACACACCATTATTTCTCTACATATATTGTGTTTGCCTTTGTGTACATTTAGAATTGAAGTCGATTGTTAACATCGTTTTGCCGCCACTAATTTACCAATATTGGGAACAATCGATTTGGCAATGGAAATTCTAAGGCATATCAGACAGAGAAGTCCTGGTTTTACTTTTATTTAAATTCGTAATTGAAAACATCTGTTTGCATGCATAAGTTGTACTGAACACTGACGTAAATTTTAAAGCAAGTGCGTGAAGTTTGGGAAATTCCTATGGATGAATACCTTTTTAAAATGAAAGTAAATCGCCGGTGTAGTGGTAGTACCTGTACTTTTATCATCTCTGTTTGGAAACATGATGTTGATTTTCAGTCATAAGTATTGCAAGTTAAGGTGCCATATCATTCATTTCTTTTAATCATGCAATTTCTGTAACAAAGTCTGGTACTCTCCAAGGTTTTCATAAATAGACAAATTTAATTAAGGCAAATTGTCAAAATTTCCGGCTTTAAGCTGACCTTTAAATAATAAACTCTGCATTTTGAAAGCCTTAATTCTGTCACACCTGGTGCTAATTAACTAATTTCTCCCTTGCAACTAAATATTTAAATCCTTTAAATAAGACGTTATATGCGCTAAGAAAACGAATTCAGCTACCCATTGTGCTCTCTCTCTGACGCACACCGCTACATGGGGAAGGGGATCAGCGGTGCTGCTGAGTGCTGCGCTGGTGCTCAAGTTGGAAAGGCCTGGAAAGTTGTTACCACATACTGTGACATTTTTCACATTCTGATGCACTTCTAAAAGCATAAATATTTTGTAGTTGTTAACATTATTTATATCTGTACATTCACAGGCAGGGCACAGTGAAAGTTAATGCCTGGGAGCTGTTTTTTGTTTTCTGGAATTGGCAGCATTGTTATTCATTCACTCTAGATAACTCACATAACTTACGTTTCTTTGTTGCTAGGTGCAATGACTCTCTTTTTCATTTGATTCTTCTTGATCTTATTCAGACAGAATGTTCAGTTGATAATATAAATTAATACATGAGATGGAGAATTTAACATACATAACTTCACTTAACTCAAATTAACCTGAACAAGTTTCGAGCCAACATGCTGGCTCATCCTCAGCTATATTCCATCTGAGGTAGAAACAGCAGCTGTGCCTCCTGATGGGTGTTTAACTAACCTCTTGATAAGATCATAATCGGCGGGTATATCAAAATTCATCAGCTGGTCCCTCTTTTTGTGGATATAAATTTGCAGGTGCGCGGGCAAAGAGAGTTAATGTTAGACAGTCTTTACCTTCTTATTACCCTCTGACAATAAAAATAAACAAACAACACACTGTGACACGGCAAACATGAAATTTATCAATTCCTATGTAGCCAATGAGGCTAAAATAATCAACAAATATATTAATGTTAAGAGGAAACTTCTAAAAACTCTAGCGAACATAAAATTCAACAAAACATGTAGGGAACAACAGCTTACTCCTAACATATCAACATACGTTCGAACAGTGTCACAGTGCGTTGTGTGTTTATTTTTATTATCAGAGGGTATAAGGAGGCAAATACTGTCTAAAGTAATCCTCCCTCTGCGGTAAACATAGTTTTATTGGCAGGGCTGCTCCACTCGACGACCAGTCTCGGCTCCTGGATGCCATCTAGTGGTGGGTGAATGTATCATCTGATTAGACTGTCTTCTGCTGGTATTTCGAAATTCAGTAATTTGTATAGTAATATAAGAATTGAGTCAATTTTTGTGACACTTACTTCACTTGAGTTCTCTATTTGGAGACTAGTTTCGGGAGATTTTTCCTCCCATATTCATTCCATTTTGACTGCTGCTTATTGCTGTTGCTGCTTGACTGAATTAAGTGAAGTTATGTATGTTACATCTTCATCTCAAGTATTAATATATAACTTCACTATATAAACTTCCTATAAATTTTATAATAATGATGGGCACTAAAGTATTTTATGGACCATAAGACACACTTTTTTACTTTGAAGACAGAGCCTTGAAAGTTGGGTGCATCTAATGGTTTAAACTAAACTAAAAAAATTAAAATTATGGTAAATATTGCCAGAAAACCATAGATATAAACAAGGTGTTGTAAAGGATAAGATATTTTGGCACAGACTGTACATCAGTGCACTTGTCACAGTCGTTAGATGAGGGTAGCTGGAAGCCAGGTATACAATGTGAAAAAAAAGGAATGTTGAGTTCTTTTATACAAAAGGAGTTGTCTCCACCAGATGGTTTAAATGAAGGCAATAACCTCTAAACAGCCTTGTTCCGTTACACTTACCGTATGCTTAATTGAGGGTTAGAGGGCATAAAAGTATTTTCAGTCTTTCATGAGAAATCAGTTCAGTTGTTAAAATCTACTTTTAAGTTAGAAGTGATTTACACTGATTCCAGTGTACAAGGTTTTAATTTGTTTATGTAATGAAGTATATTATTCCATTTATAATTTTTCGTTTAGAATCACATTGAATTTATTTTTCTTTAATTTTCCATCCTAAAATCTAGATGCATCTTATGGTCTGTAAAATATGGTATTTATTTCTGTCTTTTCTCTTAACTTGATCAGATTATTACTATTATTATTATTATCATCATCATCATCATCATCATCATCATCATCATCATCATCAATTTTAGTAAAAATATTGGTTCCAAATTTGAAGGGTCAATTTGAACAGAACAAGTATTTTTTTAACCAGTAGATCTTCAGAACAAAGAAAAGTTTTGCGATTAAAAGTGGTGGAAATGATAAAATTCAAAGGTGCCCATAGCTGAATCATAAAATGTCCTAGTTTTTTTTGTTTTTTTTTTTTTAACTTGAAATATTATTTAAACAATTTATGATTGACTGATTTAATTTTATTGATATGCCACCTGAAAGGGTTGTTTTCAGTCTACCAATTCAGTATTTGAATAAATTGTTTTTATTTAAGAATAATGTGGTCGAGTGTATCTTAAAGTGCCCATGACTATTTACTCTACATAAAATTCGGGATGCACCCTCGCTACAAAAGTGACACAACCAAAAAATCTCAGTTTTGGATAATATTATAGGAGAAAAATTCCTGTCATATGCAGTATTGTGGGGCACACTAATTAGTGATTTTTGTGACCAGTTCCATCTGGTGCTGTGAAGTGAACTCTGGCTTAGCTCAGTTGGTAGAGCATTGGCACAGATAGCCCTACAGCTAGGGTTGCCAACTCTCCCATATTCTTATGAATTTTTAAGCCAAAACCCATCTCCCGTTTTTATTTAATTCGGGAGATTGTATCTCCCGTATTTGAGAAATTACACAGATTTACACTTAAACCTACCGCAGATTTTTCAAATCTCGTTTCTGGAAGATCGTTACAACATTGATTCATCAATATGGCGACGTAATATCAATACAATGAGTACACCGATATGCAGTGAATATGGCAACATGGAGTCACATCGCCATTTTCGGTTTGTTGCAGTGTTGCCATACGCACGACTATAGTCGTATTTAATATTAGCATTTTATATACCATTTTCTGTTAATTTTTTTAGCAATCCACTGCAGAATTTTCAATTAGGATTAACATGAAGTTCTTTGTTTTTTCGCAGCTTATTTTGTATAGACACATGTCAAGAATTTGTAAATTACGATTGCAAAATTCAGGCTGCTGCTAAAAGTGTGTGTATATATATATATATATACACACACTTTTAGCAGCAGCCTGAATTTTGCAATCGTATATATATATATATATATATATACACACACAGAATTTCTTACTTAAAACTATATTTGCTTACACTTTTAGCAGCAGCCTGAATATATATATATACACACAGAAAGGAATAGGCCTAATATATATATATATATATATTAGACCTATTCCTTTTGTCGGATCAAACTTTGAAAATCTCCCTTATTTTGACAAAAAAAAAGTTGGCAACCCTGCCTACAGCCCTAATGAAAACCAATAAAACCCAAGGCACCATTATCAATTTATAGAAACAGGGCCCTATTTCATAGAACTTGTACACTCATATTATTAGCAAATATTGTTATTTTGTTTCATAAGAATGTTTTGTATTAATATTAGTTACGAGTTCATCGCTCTAAATTATTAGTAAATATTGCTAAGATTATTAGTAAACTGTTTCATAGACTGCAGAACTAATAATATTAGATGTTTTTCTGTAAGTGCATTTGGGCTAATAAGTTATTCTGAAACCCATGTAATTCAGAATCTTAAATTTGTGGAAAATGACTCTGATTTAATTATCAATTTAGAAAAAGCTTAGGCCTACATACACAACCAAAGGAATTTTTGTAATACGTTTTTAGGATTTGAGGTTAGATTTTTGTACAGAAGCCTACTGCTATCTATATTAATAAAAGGAAGTGTCTGTCCGCGATGCCCAGCGAAATCTACTGAACGCAGAGATCTGAAATTTTATACATAGGCGGACTAAAGGGTCGGAATGTGCACCTCGAAGCCGGAATTTTAATTTTCGCTTTCGTTCGTGAGTTATGAGTGAAAAACGGGCAGAAAAGTTGTATTTATTCCGTTTTCGAAGCATGAGTTTTCAGTAATACAAATCAATTACACTAGGCTTTGGCTATTTTTGTCAAATCTTGACATAAAAGCATCGCCATCTCTTGAATGTTGTAGCTCACGCTGGTCGATTCATTTGTTTTTAATGTCAAGGCACGAAAACATATGAAATTTTCAACCTACACACCGAAGAGGATTATTATTATTATTATTATAGGGATAATCAATATTAGCCTAAATATGGTCTAACGTTGTTCGATTTGGACGAAACTCACTATACAGGGGTTTTCTGGGCCAAGGAACTCGAATCTGAGGTCGCTTTTACCAGGTGACGCTATCTAATCGTAATATGTAGTCCACATGATTTAGGTGTTAATTTAATAATTTAACTATTATGCTCTTAATTTTTAATTTTTGAAATAATTATCGCGGGCGAAGCCGCGGGCACATGCTATCTTAAAATAATAAAAGGACGTGTTTGTCTGTCTGTCCACGATGCCCAGCGAAATCTACTGAACGCAGAGATCTGAAATTTTAAACATAGATGGGCTGAAAGATGGGCGAATGCGCATCGAAGCCGGATTTTTAATTTTAGCTTTCGTTCGCGAGTTGTGAGTGAAAAACTGGCAAAAAACGTGATTTTAGCGCTGTCGAAGCATCAGATTTCAGTAATACATTTCAATGTCAAATCAATTGCAGTTGGCTTTGGCTATTTTTGTCATACCGTGGTAATAAAAGCATCGCGATCGCTAGAATGTTGTAAGCCCACGCTGGTCGATTCATTTGTTTAGAATGTCAAGGCCCGTAGACATATTAAATTTTCAACCTACACGGAAGAGGGGTAATCAACATAGACCTAAATATGGTTAAACATCGTTCGATTTGGACGAAACTTACTATACAGGGATTTTCTGGGCCAAGGAACTCGAATCTGAGATCTCTTTTACCAGGCGACGCTATCTAATCGAGACATGTAGTTTACGTGATTTAGGTGTTAATAAATATAATGATTTAACTATTATGCTCTTAATTTTTAATTCTTGAAATAATTATCGCGGGCGATCGCTTGATTTTGTAAGTCCATCCTGGACGATTCATTTATTTAGAATATCAAGGCCCGAAGACATGAAATTTTCAACCTACACTGAAGAGGAATAATCAATATAGGCCTAAATATGGTCAAACATTGTTCGATTTGGACGAAACTAACTGTACAGGGGTATTCTGGGCCAAGGAACTCGAATCTGAGGTCGCTTTTACCAGGGGACGCTACCTAATCGTGGAATGCACTCCACGTGATTTAGGTGTTAATAATTATAATGATTTAACTATTATGCTCTTAATTTTTAATTTTTGAAGTAATTATCGCGGGCGAAGCCGCGGGCACATGCTAGTCTTGAATAAGTGCCTGGCAGATTTATTCATTTCTTAGAGCTAGTTATTATGAAGATATATGTAGGCCGTGCTGCTTTGAAACAGTATTGACAAAAAGACTAAGAAGGGAAATAACACAAACAACAATCCAGACATAACCTCCAAATCAATCAGCTGACTAATTATCTAATAATATTAGTGAAGAGATTTTATGAGTAGTGTTCATATCTCTATGAAACATGATTTTGTTAACTATTGAATAATACTATGTGTTCAAATATTGTTAGCAAGTTCTTTGAAAAAGGGCTCAGGCTGCACTAGTAGCCCTATATATCCCTGACTTTGGAACCAACAAGGCAAGTAAAATAAAATACCATTCCCACTCACCACCCCTGCTCCTCTCCTACTTTTTGTTATGGCGATATAGCTAAGAACCTCGAGATTCGTTGAGAGATCTTAATGATTTGAGAAGTAATCTTTTCATTGTTGAAAAATGTTTGAGTGCCAGACCTTTTTCATCAAACCAATAAGAGTTTGACTCTAGGCAATCATTCTGACGGACTCAAATGAAACTCCAGCCCCTTTCACTGCTCACTGGATATTTTGCCTCAGCCAGGTCTGGAACACTCGACGGCACATGTGGTTAGTATTACATTCTATTTAATCTGTTATTGTAAAAGCAATTTGTGTTGGACATACATTCTTATCTTGTGACACCACTGCAGGTCTTGATCTTCCTTGTACTTGCCTCGCTGCTGGTGCCTTCAAGATGGACCAATCGCCTCCCAGGTTTCGGGTAAGTGGATCATGCGTATTATGCGCAAACATTTGTTCAACTCACTACTACAGTCAAACCTCTGTATAACAAAGAGTGATGCATTTAGCGATATTTTTGTTTGGTCCTGGCATTATTTCTTTAAAAAATAATTAAAAAAGTGTGCTTGGAATGCCACGTGATAGAAGTGAAACTTTGGATTTTTTATTTTTCATTCTTAAATTTTGGATTTTTTTTATTTTTGAATTTTTTTATTTTTAAATTTTAGATTTTTAAATTGAATTTTTTTATTTTGGAATTTTGGACTTTCTAAATTTTGGATCTTTAAAATTTTTTATTTTTTAAAATTTACATTTTGAAAATTGAATATTTTTTTAAAATTTACACTTTAAAATTAAAATTTTGAAAATTGACATTCTTAGAACTAACATTTTTAAAATTCATATTTTTAAAATCGACATTTTGAACATTTACATTTTAAAAATTGAAATTTGAAAATTGACATTTCAAAAATTACAATTTGAAAATTAACATGTAAAATGACATTTTGAAAATCGACATTTTAAAAACTAACAAGTTGAAAATTGATTTTTTCATTTGTGAATTTTTTTATTTTTTATTTTTGGTTAAGCTGTTTTCTGTGCAGTCCATTCCGTCACAGCCTAACTAATCTTGTGACTATTTTGTGTGTAACCATTTTATGACAATTTTGTGAAGATTTTATTTGTAATGCAAGTTTGGATTAGCTCTCGATTTACCCCTAGCGTGGCTAAAGAAGTTTCACTTGTCGCTTGGTGTTCCAAGCACCCGATATTTTATTTTTAACATCACATAAAAAATTAATAAATAATGTTAAAATTTATTCTTTCATTTACTTGAAAGGGATTGTATAATTTAAATGGATAAAAAACTAAAAAATCCTTGGCGCTATGTCCCTGAAGGGACAAGGCTTACCACCCTACTTCTGCGGCATCTACCATAGGCAGATGGCAGGATTGGGGGCATGTGGTCAGCATGCCAACACCCATGGCTGTTAATAGTGGTTTCCATGACCTGAGCCGCTGCTTCTCTATCAACTAGGTCAGGGGTCGGCAACCTGTGGCTCGCGAGCCACATGCGGCTCTTTAGTTCCATACGCAAATGATTTATTCTATTTTAAAAAATTAAAAATCGTTCTGAATCGATTAACGAGGATTAGGCACCGATTCTATCTCTCAGCTACTTGTACTCGCTTATCACCGCACCCCTCCCCCGTGACATGCGTCTTCACTATCGTCAGTCCGTCGGGAGCTCTCGAATGACTTCGTCGTCGGAGGTTTCAATTCGCTTTCGACGCAAGACCATTTGGAGTGTTCACCAGTGCTTTGGCTGTGATGTATAGTTTGTTGTTTCAAGTAAAAGAGTTAGAAGCGAATTATCTTCTCGAAGTTATGTACAGTCAACTCCCGATTATCCGGGATAATGGGTGGTAGCCACCTCACGGATAAACGAAAACACGGTTAAAACAAAATTATACCTAAACATATTTTAAAATAGAGAGATTGTCCACCTTAGAACCCTTGTCGTTGCACTTATCTGGGGCCTTTTATAAAATATAAAATAACATAGAAGGCACAAGCACACGTTAAAAACACTGTTGTCATATTATTAAAACTTCTTCTTGGTCCCAGATGCGTCTATTACTTGAAAATGCATTTCGATGCAAGTTGCATCATCTTCAGTTCAGAATTTTGAGATACAACAGTCACAATGTCTGATGATGTTTGTATCTCAAAATTCTGAACTGAAGATGATGCAACTTGCATCGAAATGCATTTTCAAGTAATAGACGCATCTGGGACCAAGAAGAAGTTTTAATAATATGACAACAGTGTTTTTAACGTGTGCTTGTGCCTTCTATGTTATTTTATATTTTATAAAAGGCCCCAGATAAGTGCAACGACAAGGGTTCTAAGGTGGACAATCTCTCAATTTTAAAACGATTTTAACCCTGTCTGACGATGAAATTCATTACTAAACATATTGTTTTTTAAAGATAATTTTAAACTTACATAGGCCTATTTGGAAACGTCTTGCAGTGCTAGAATCATTCACAATCAGAGCTCACAAACTGTTTCAGCACAACAATTTGGTTTTGGCACTTTCAAGGAATTTTTACACTTTGCTGTTAACACTTTTTGTTTTTTGACCGCATATTCCTTCTTGCGAATATCGGAACGGAGCCTGCGTAACATCAACTTATCACTAAGTGAATATTTTTTTAAAGATTGTTTTTAAGGAATAGCTCAACGGTAATCCGCAAACCGGTTGATCCGCACCCGGATAATCGGGAGTTGACTGTATGTGCATATATATATAATAATAAAAAACCGAAGTAAAGGTAGGTAACATAATAAGTATTATATTTTTAAAATACATATTATACATTTTTTTTTTTCTAAATAAGATACCGAACTACTTTTTTGACATCAATGAGAACTGTCAAAAAAGAAACAAAGTACTACTGTTGGATATTACCGCGAAAGTGTTTTTATTAAAATATATATTTAATAAATTATCTATTTTATAGCTTTCATTTAAAAATTAGTGTTAAAATAATAATTATAAGTGCGAGTACCTATAAATTGTTATTTAATAAACCTATTTTCGAACTCTGAGGATCAAAGTAGGTAGGTATTTGCAGTTTTAGATTGTACTTATATGTTTGGCAATTTTCATTGATTTCAGCATAGCTGGGCATAACACCTTTACTCATAAACTAAGTATCTAATATTTGCCAAAGGTAAGGTGTTGAAACGTTTTGCTTTGTGCTTGAATGAAATAAATACATTCCTAAATGAAAAAGGCATTAATCACCCTGAATTAGAGAACGACAAATGGTTGCCAAAATTTTACTATATGGTGGATATCACAGCGAAATTAAATGAGCTGAATCTAAAACTGCAAGGAAAGGGAAACCCAACCTATGTTTTGGTAGAAGAATGTTTGTTTTGAAGAAAAATTAATTCTTTTTGCAGAAGATATTCAGAGCGGTAAATTACTTCATTTTCAATTTCTAAAGCAATATCGCGATAAAACCAGTGCAACTGTTGACACGAATTACTTCAGCAGTTATAAAAAAATTGCTGACAGATTTGAGCAATTCAAAACCACTCTAGCATTCATAGTAAATCCTCTCAACACAAATAGTAACGAAATCCACATTGAGCCATTTGGAATTTATACTGGATCTCTAGAAATGCAATTGATAGATTTAAAAAGTAAAGCTTTGTGGAGTTGAAAATTTACAGAGTTGAAAAGCGAGTTGGAGGTCCAGAAATGTATGTACGTAACGCAACAAAAGTGAACAGCTTGAAAATAAATGCCGCGAGTTGAGGTACTTATATTCGACGCATGGAATAGTCTTCCAGATTGCTACAGTGAGCTGAAGAAGTTGGCATGTGGAGTGCTGACTATCTTCGGATCGACATATTCGTGCAAGCATGAATATAATTAAAAGTAAAGTAAGAAGCCAACTAACAAATGAAAATTTAGAGTCGTGTTTGAAACTTAAAACAAGTTATGAGCCAAATTAATCCAAACTTTCCAAAACCATGCAAAGCCAACGCTCCCATTGAATTTGTTTGCTCAAATGTATGTTATTGAAGTACAAGTTAGTGTTGTAAGTAAGTGTTTGTTTTATTTTTTTTTACTTAAATAATAAGTAATTATCTAATAATGCCATATATATATATTTATATAATCTAATTTGTTGTGAAAAACACTACTTATATATGAATAAATAGATTAGTTTTTTATAAAAAAAAACTTTATTTATGCGAGTACTATTTATTGTTGGCAAAAAAAAATATTGTGGCTCTTTAAAAACTTTGAAATTTTGTAAATTGTAATTTTTGGCTCTTCCGACTCAAAAGGTTGCCGATCCCTGAACTAGGTTCTCAATTTGAATAACCCAGACCGACAGATCTGTAGTCAGCGACGCTAAGCACTTCTTACCTGAGGATGCAAACCTTTTCAAATAGCCTTGGATTACACTAAGCAAATATTTTACACAAAATGCAGTTCTGTAACATAAGACTATGAATGGAACTTTTATTACACAAAATAATGCAAATATAATAATTTCTAAGCACCAATAAGAGCTTTAGGAAGGCTAATCAGCCTCCAATGACAAATACACAGACACAGTTTAAAAATACTAAGTTTTGACATTTGCTGTGTGACTTGGTCAAATCAACTTGGCATGAATACGAGGGTTGGTCAATAAGTAAGGTCTCCAACACTCTAGCCCATGCTCACAACGTCGGACGAGAGATTTGGCGCCACTGTCATGTCCCGCTATCTCCCCTCTTTCAAATGAGCCATTGCTGCAATCGTTGAACCTTTTAGTGTCCGAGTAGAGCTGTTTGAAATGGATCTCCCGATATCCGTCCCTGCCAAGTGCGCCTACGCGAGGTCATACGGTTTCTTACTGCAAAAAAGTTCCGCCGATTGAAATTCACAGACAGCTTTGCGAAGTTTATCAAGAGCGATGTATGGAGATAAAAAATGTGCGTAAATGTGTTCCGTGAGTTTAAATAGGGCCGGACAAATATCCATGATGAAGAACGAAGTGGGAGACCAACAACAGCCGTCACAGATGAGGTAATGGCAAAAGTCGATGAATTGGTGCGACAAGATCAACGCGTCACTACCCGTGAACTTTGTTTATTGCTTCCTGACATAAAGGTTCCATACAGACCATTTTGAGTGACAAATTGATGTTCCATAAGGTTTGTGTTAGGTGGGTTCGCAGACGCCACACTTCGCGGGGACGGAAATCGGGAGATCCATTTCAAACAGCTCTATCTCGGACAATTAAAGGTTCAGCGGCTACAGCAATGGCTCATTTGAAAGAGGGGAGATAACGGGACATGGCAGTGGCGGCAAATCTCTCGTCCGACGTTGTGAGCTTGGGCTAGAGAGTTGGAGACCTTACTTATTGACCAACCCTCATATAAACAAACAGTGGTACACATTTGTTCTAAAATAATTTACCAAAAACAATAACTAGATATTTTTATTCTTTCAATACAGACATAGAAATGTTTTAATTATAATGTGATTTTCTCCCCAGAATTTACACAAACTGTCACTGACCAAACACTAATTGTTGACCTAAAACATATTGTGTGTTCCCATCGCAGTTAAATGTCTGAAACGAATTCTTGAAAACTGAATGAAGAAAGCAAAAACTTGACAATCAACATTGTTGTTTTTGAAGAGTAACAACAGCTCATTCGTACTTACTAAAAACTATCATCAGCTTCTAGTTCAAAATTACTGGAGAGTATAAACTTTCAATGCAACAAGACTCCTCTACCTGTCAATAAAATACTTTTTTGCAAATACTTCACTCGTCAGTATTTTTACTCTATTTCCAATATATATATATATATATACTAGTCAACCGTGTCCTCTTATGTCATAGAGTAAATTATAAAACTACTAAAAATTAGGGAAGATACCTCCTTTTACTAACAATGGTGCTAAAATATGTTTGTGCGCACAGTTTTCGTTATAAGTTATAGGATATTAAGAAAAGTCGAAAACAGAAACACTCCCGAAACTAGTCCAGGTTTTTAAAAATTGACATCAGTGTAGTTAAAAGTGCTTTTATTTTTTACTTTTCTTAATATTCAGTTTGCTCCACTGTTTACATCACTGTGTTTTATTTTGTATTATTTATATATATATATATATATATATATATATATTATAGGACTTTAGAAGATGTATGTTTCACCTGACAATATAGTAAAGCATGAGCGTGTACGGTAAGGGGGGGTTCAGGGGGTAGAAACCCCTCCCGAAATATCTGCAATATTTTGAAGATTATATATAAATCATGGAGCGAAATTTAAAAAAAAAAAAAAAAAAAAAACTATGGTTCGGTTGTTACATATTTTACAATTTCGTACATATCAAAGCATTATTTACGATTTATTGTAATTTATTTAAGATTCAAATTTCAAAACCTCGTGGTGTTGGTCAAACGACAACTCGAATACTCCTGCTGAAATCCATCAACCTGTTTGTAAAGCCAACAGTAATCACAAGCTCATCACAAAATTATCATGAAGTAATCGGCATTAATCGGGCTTTTCCACCGGTGGATTTGCAGATAACTTAAAAAACGTGCCGTACACACCATACAATATTATGATAATTTTTCAAAAGAAAGTTTTTATTTATAGACTCTAGCTTAAACGAGAAATGGATAGAAATCTCAAGAAAACAGTTTCAAAGACTGAGCTGCATATTAATTTAAATGTATTAATTATCACAATATAACTGTTTAGTAATTTTAAAAAAGCAATAATTCACAATGTGCGCGAGGAGATGGAGCTGAGACGGCTTTACATTGAACCCCTCCCGAACAAATTTCACCGTACGCCCATGTAGTAAAGGATCTTCTCATATAAAGATTTAGATTAAATATGTACTGAGATTCGCATTGTATCTCTTGAAGCACACAACTGGGTTCCCTAATTTTTAGAGCGGACACAGCACTAGGTAACAATCAGTCTTACTAATAAAAGTTGCTTACACAGGCAGCTGATAGAAGTTGTTATATCAGCTTTACCACTAAACACATCATAGTCGGGATGACGTTTCTTGCTGCATTCAGCCAGCGTCACCAGCAATCAGCAGTATGTTTCAATATAATTAATTGAATTCGGAAAGCTGCGATCATGGGTAAAATTAAGAATGTTGTTAACCATGTTGTAAAGTTTAGTAAAAAATTGCCACAAAAAGGATGCATAACCTCAAAATTCAACTGCACATAGCTCTCAAGCGAAAGGTTTTAACCAGGGATGAGCCCTCGATACTTTCGATACTTGCATGGTATCGGCATCGAGCGATACTTCAGAAAACTCGCTTGGTACATTTTCGATACTTTTGTAATTCTGCAATTAAGTGAGAATGCTAGTCCACTAGTGGACTGTTTCAAAAACTAATTTTAGTTTTAATGTAGAGTTTAAAAATAATTATAGGCTATTGATGATATTAAATTTTGTCTTATTAAATATGCACACTTAATTAAATTGGTTCTCTCAACTTTTAATTTTTAATGTACCTATTTATTGAAACTAGAAATGTTGATGGTACCGAGTATCAAAGTATCGAGGGAAAAATCATGTATCGGTATCGAGTATCAAGAAAATCTGGTATCGACCCATCCCTAATTTTAACAAACCGGATTTAAATTAATGGGGGGATTACCCCGTCTCATCAAAAAATCTCCCCGGTTTGTAAAATAAAAATTTCTTCCTTGCCTGGGATATATTTTTCTACATTTCTAAACGTAACGGTATCACCAGCACAGTGCATAGTAACAAAATCTATCTAATAAGACAATGGACATAAAGTTTATATTTCTATTTTGTGTTGGTTTCTTTTTGCCGGCAACAATACGGTTAAAGAATGTTTGCTATGACAAATGAGTGCAGTAGTCCGTCCAGTAGGCTATGTCTTTTACAGAGAGTGGATGTTGATAAATTTGAACCCTCATCAAAACCAGGGCCCTGTTTCATAGAACTTTTACACTGATATTATTAGCAAATACATAATAATATTATTATTATTATTAGTCTTCTGATTGATGAGTTCATGGCTGTAAATATTGCTAATATTAGTAGTAAACTGTTTCACAGGCTGGAGAACTAATAAACTTGACTGATAATATTAGGTGTTTTTCTATAAGTGTATTTGGGCTAATAAATTATCCTCAAACTCATGTACCGTATTGGCTCGAATATAAGACGAGCTTGAATTTTTGAAGGGTAGTTTCGAAAAAATAAATAAAATAGCTTATTAGTACATTTTGCTTCACATAAAACGGAATTTTGAAGTTCATGTCGTAATTCTTCTCTCGCCTTTATTTACGCACTGAGATAATAAAGATCCTTTCTTTTCCACATGTTCCGCCATGATGGTGGTAAAACAAAGCTTTACACATAGAGAATAAAGATGCCAAGCAGTGCAGTAAATGGCAGTACAAGGAGAAGCATGAATTCGGGAAAAATAAAGTTCGATTCGGTCAAGTTCGATCAATTTCCGCGTGACTTTGAGTCTGGGTTGGACACAAGTCATCGCATGGGATTCCCGCTGCTCAGCTGCATTCATGAATGGAGAGCTGTTAAAAATGTTAGGCTGCGCGTATAAAACGAGTATAGTTTTTATAAGCACATTTTGAGGGGAAAAAACGTCTTATATTCGGATCAATATGGTAATTCAGATTTCATGATTTTAAAAAAATTGCGGAAAATGAATCACACTGATTTAATTATGAATTTAGAAAAAGCTTACATACGCTATCAAAGGAACTTTTATCATACAAAGTTTTTAGGATAAGCTTACTGCTATCTTGAATAAGTGCCTGACAGGTTTATTCATTTCTTAGAGCTAGTTAATATGAAGACATATGTAGGCCACGGTGCTTTGAAATAGTAAACACAAACAATCCAGACATAACCTCCAAATCAATCAGCTGACTAATGAACTAATAATATTAGTGAAGAGATTTTATGAGCAGTGTTAATGTCTCTATGAATCTTGATTTTGATAACTAATAAATAATATTATGAGTTCTAATATTATTAGCAAGTTCTATGAAACAGGGCCCAGATTACAAATATCAGCCCTCTTTATTATTCACGTCAAGTACAACCTTGCCAATACTGAGTTTAGACATTTTTACACATATATTATTAGTAAGACTGTATATACCTTACACTTAATTACTATTTCTTGAGTATCATAATTATGCAACATAGTAACGACACACCAAATGGTGCAAATTTCCAGACAAGTACTTAGTAAAAATGTACAATTACTACACAGTAGCAAGCAGTTCTCTCTCATTGGAATGATAAGTTAAAATACACTCTCTGTACAAGAAGTACTAGACTTCCTCTTTCCTTCTCGTCATCACAGTTCAAAGCACCGCTGATTTACTCGTGTACAGGGGGGAGAAGGAATCAGTCTTTCACGTACCGTAATGTTGTCATGGGCAATGAGATCCGTCGCATCTTTACCCTGTATGGCAGAATGGCTCAACACAGACTATAGGTGATGTGCAAAAAGTTTACGTACTCGAGACTTGTGGATTGCATCTTAGGTGTCATTAATGCAGCTGCTCATCTACAAACGTTCTCGTACACATTTATCTATCTAATCTATAAGAAAAGGGCATCCACATATTGCTTCTCCTTATTGGACGGAAACAATTACAATTTGTTTATTCCTAAAGACTATTCCACTGTTTGATATTGACCAATAACGTTTAATAATTCCTCTGATGTAGACCGATCATGGCCGTTTATCTTAAAATATTCTTACAGGAATCGCGAGGATTCCGTTTTATCTGCTTGTTACTGGACATGTAAGCATCATTAATACATCACATGCTGCCATTAAACAGCAGGAACACAGATTATTTTATACAACATAACTTGTTTGGAAATTGAAATAATAGAAATGTACATCTGTTAGTTTACCTGAATGAAGTTAACTATGTCTTATATGCACAATTGGTAGCACTGGTCACAGCATGGTAACTTGAATCGATTCAAGGATGGTTGATTCATAGTATGCCGTGATCTCACAGCTGTTAGTTTTGTTTTTATATAACAAAGCACGAAAGTAATTATTATTTGTATAATCCGTTACATTTTTATTGATGGAATAGTCTTAATAAATCCAACTCGAGTTGACGAGTTTCATCAGATAAATTCGCTCCTGCTGTGCAGTCGCAGATTTATCGATAAACTCGTCAACTCTCGTAGGATTACCTATGATAAAAGTTTTAAATAGATTGAAAAATGAAGAGAACTAGAAATGGAAATAATAAAAAAGTTCAATAGTAAAAAACCTATACAATCTATTAATACTGTGAATGAAAATTTATTACTCCCTATGCCTACAATCTTTTCCTAGTAGAAGCATTCTGTCAACATGTATAGGATTATAAGTAAGCTGACTGTATCAAGAAGGCTGTGGTCTAACTTATGCAAAATAAAGCTGTACGAATTCACATGGTAAAAGAAGTATAGCTTGACAAACTATCACGAGCAGCCACATTTTATCAGCCTAAGTTTTTCCATTATTAAAATTTCATACATTCCATTCCTAGAAGTTCTGGAACCATTCTTATTTCTTCACGTTAAAAAGAGAATACAAACTCCATAAGAACTTCTTCCTATACCTAAATGTTTTGAAGAATAGAATCTTCTCTTTGGTTATACACTCCAATAGCTCCAATAGCTGAGCTCTAATACTGCAGGTGCTTAATACAAGCTCTTGTATTTTTATCCATCAGCATTTGTTCAGTATTGCTGTCCAATCTTATAAAATTTTGTTGTGAAACAATGGGAAATGATCGAAAAGATGAACTAAGCTAACTTCACTTAAACATTCCACCTTCCAGGAAACTGGAAAAGAAGTCGGTTACAAAAAGTAGAAATACATTTTATAATAATTTACCTAACTGTCAAATATAAACATACCTCATATAAGAAAATTTGTACTTTCAGTTCACAAATGCTAATGGCAAGACTAAATAAATCGTTCGCTCTTAACTATTTAATAAGTCTGAGTGTGACAACAACTATTTGCACACCAATAAAAGTATGTCAATTTGATTGGTTATTTGGACCGTGAAAACTCTAACAATACTTGTGTGAATTGTCTTGTATCTGTGTTGTAACAACTACTTAACGGATAAAGCTTGTTTTAGGTGACGTATCAAATGGTTCCCAACATCTCTCACTTCAGGCCACTGCTTCAAAACAAACACGATGCCACCGACCAATAACACAGTTGTCAGTACGCGCAATCTGAAACACAAAAACCAAAATCTCATAATTTAATCACACAAGAAATTCCTAGATTCTTCTGGTGTAGAGAAGAAAATTACCATATTGGTCTGAATATAAGACAATCTTTTTTCCTCAAAATGTGTTTCAACTCTCCATTCATGAATCCAGCTGTGCAGCAGGAATCCCACGCGATGATGTGAGCCCAACTCAAGGTCAAAGTCACATGGAAATTCACCGAACTTTACAGAATTTTATTTTTCCCGAATTCATGCTTCTGCTTGTACTGTACCATTACTTCTCTATTCTCTACATGTAAAGCTTTGTTTGGCCACCATGTGGCCTTGTGGAAAAGAAAGCATCTTCATTGTCTCAATGCGTAAATAAAGTCGAGAGAAGTTAAAATATGAACTTCAAAATTCTGTTTTATGTGAAGCAAAATGTACTAATAAGCTACTTTATTTATTTTCTCACAACTATCTTTTAAAAAATCACGGTTGTCTTATATTCGGGCCAATACGGCAGAAAGATTAGAAAAAATTTAAAAAATGAATCCTGATTCCCATGTTTATATCAGATTGTTGCACTAGTTATTAGTTCAACTTCAGTTATTTTAAGTTTGTTAATAAAATGTGAAATGCAATTTGTTTCATTTTTGGTGGTTAAAATAAAAAGAAGAGTTTATTTTATGAACTTAGTCTGTGCTTTCATTAAATATGGCTCCCATACAGTCCTTCAGTGTCAGTAACTTTGTCAGTTTTTTTGTAATAAATCCCATTTATTATAATGGTATTCATTTATGTAACGTAACTACAGTAGAGTCCCGCTATTTCGAAAATCCGTCTATTCCAAACGGAGTTCAGAAAAAATACCAACTTTTTAAAACTTAAAAACAGGTGAAATTAAAAAGACATTCGTGAAAAAACGTACATTTATTGTTACAAAAAGAAGATAAATAGAGATATACATAGAGCCTAAGCTTAATGAAAACTCCTGAAACCAAATTGGAATGAAAGCTGGCACTTAATTTACGCCTTAACAAGTCAATACATTGACATTATTCATGAAATCTGCCTATTCTGAATTCCTGCTAAAATGAACGGTGTTCGGTCCCAATTAGTTCGAAATAGCGGGACTCTACTGTATTGGATAATTATACCACACAGTAAGGCGATGGACAGACTGAAGTGAAGAGGTGTTTTCCAAGAGGCCAAAACCCACTCAGCGTGAGAAAAGAAAGAAGAGAAGAAAGAATAACACAGGGATACGGTATATTATTAAGAAAGATAACTTTAAACAGTTCGATGATATTATAAAAGAAAAGATAATAGCAACTAGATATAGAAGAATCTGATAAAATGAAGGGTTCACAAATCCTCATGCATAACATTGGCCTTTCGATCTTCTGCAAGGAAACCAAAGCCCTAGAAAGGTAGAACAGTTCCATGGTGGACACAAGACCTAACAATACAGCATAAAAAAGTTAATGCACTTAGAACGGTGTTTCTCAACCTTTTTGAATGAGAGGACCTCTAAAATGTCTAAAAAATTTTACAGACCCCTAATTTTACATCCCATTTTTAAAAGTAGGCTATATGTAGGCCTATATTCTTAATAATAATTCTTTCACACTGGCCGTGTGTAGGCTAAGATGGAAAGATGAAGTCAGAATGAAAAATTCAATGCCAAGGCCGATATTTGAACCAGGATCTTCGGCTCTCCGTGCCAAGTCAGTTGGAGAATTTAATGTTGTACTGGCACGTTGCCATGGTAGCTCAGTTGGTTAGAGCATCGGCATGGAGAGCCGAAGATCCTGGTTCAAATCCCGGCTATGGCATTGAATTTTTCATTCTGACTTCACCTTTCTATATTCTTAATATTTGGGGTATTTATTATAGGTCATTATAACGAAATAATTCTAAATACATTTTTTTTTAAACTTGTACAGAGTCAACATTTAAAAAACACTTCTTGCTCCACTTACTTTAAGTTGCAGGACTAGTTTCCAGGGATTAAAACTACTCCCTCATCCTCAGCTGGTGGTTGACTGATACCAATGTCTTGTCGATCTGATGCATCTGCTCCTACAGTGTTACCACTCCTATTACCTAAAAAACTAAATATCCCATCTGCTGCTGGGACTCAAAATTCAAGATCTTGTTTTGGTTCTTAATGATGAATATCTTCTCCCAAACTCCTAACTCAGATGGATTTTTGACATATTTTAAAGGTTTGATCTCTTTTTTGATGTGGTGATCCTTGAAGTATGCATGGTGGGCTAAAGCAGATTTTTCTGTATGTACTAATCTGATAATTTTAATTCGACGGAAACACAGTTATTGAATTGGAAGTAAACTATTGACAGTAAAATTATATTTTGAACAGACTTTAATATTTATTACAATTTGATAATATAATTAGGAATTATAACAGAGTTTTACCAGTATCAGACACTCGGACACCTCCAACAATAAAACCCTTGTTAAGAGAGCGCCTCTAATAACAAATTCCAATTAAGTTTTATTTTTCAGGGTTTTGAATGAAAGAGGGAACCATAGACATCAGTGCATCAGGTTTTCAAACTGTGGTTCGTAACTGCAAAAGTAAGGAAACTTGCAATAGGACCTGTATTTTCGAAGATTTTAAAAACTTTGACATCGAGTGTCCATTTTACGAGGGCCGTTCAATAAGTAATGCAACACATTTTTAGGTAGATTTCAAAGAAAAATCTACCTATTGTAATGGATACCATGTCATGATTTTAGAAAAATTCTTTCATATCTTTACGTTTCATGCTTCCCTAAGTACGAAACCACCACCCGTTCAAAAAAAAAAAATTGTGATATTTATATATATATATATACTTATATCTTTACACACTAGCAGCCGTAATTTTGAAGAAATTTGAACCAAATTTTAATATGTTATTTCTAGATCCAATAGTTCGGACAAGTTCGTTAATGAGCAAAATTGGCCCAAGGGGGTGGTCGGGGGAGGGGGTTGAAATTTTTAAAACTTTATAACTCGGCCCCTATGAAGTATAGAGGGAAACTTTGTTTGAATAAATTAGAGTACTCCCTATGGAGTTCACAGTGACACCAACGATTCGGGGGTTTTGGGGGTACGAGTGGGGGTGGGGGTGGGGGGATGGAAATTAGAAATTTTTGAAACCACGTCTTGTGGGGTATCGTTGAAAAGCTCTTGATGAGTACTCTACAAATCAATAACTAGTTTCTTGATAGTTCTCATATAAGGCGAGATTTGAATATTTGAAAAGGGGCTCTTTCCTCTTTTTACTTCCTCTGCCCGTACCATAGGTACTATAGGTAGAGGAAGTATTGTTTTCGACCCTAAAATTCGAAGTTGAGTTTTTAGCACATATACACGTTTCAAGGCCCCCTGAATCAAAAAATCCTATTTTTGGAAACATGTCTGTGTGTCTGTGTGTGTGTGTCTGTCTGTCTGTCTGTGTGGAAGTTTGTGAACAGGCTAGCTCCGAAACGGAGAATCGTATGAAAACAAAATTTCGTATTTAGGTCAGGTACCTTCTGAAGATGTGATTCGAAGATTGGCGACAAATTTCTCATATTTTTAAGGGGACTTTACATGAAGAAATTTTCGTTTTTCGCGATTTTCTCGAAAACGGCTCTAACGATTTTCTTTAAAATTTGCACATGTGTTTCTTTTACTGAGAGCTAAAACTTTTATTTGAAACTTTTTTTCGAAAAAATTCTCTGAGGGTAGTTACAAGCCACCCACTGTTCACCCACTGTTTGTAGAAGTTTTGTCTTGCGTGATGAACAACTGAATACGCGCTCTTTCACGGCCTCTTATTCTATATAAGAATGTGAAGTGAGAAAGATGTATTGTTGGCCAGGTATAGAGTAAAGAAGTATCTGAGGGAAATATTCGATAAATTTCGGAAATTATTTTTTACGGCGGAAAGTTCAACAAACGTCTGCAGTCACTTGTTCTTTTTTTTAAGTTTGTTATATAGCCGGAGCTTTTAGTCGCATCATTGAAAGAAGAGGTATTTATAGGATAATTAGCGTAAAATTGTGTCTTGCGATTCTGTAAAAGGATATGTGAATACTGCTAACTTTTATTTGGGCAGAGGAAGTTATGTGACTTTCACATCAGATTTTTTGCAATTATTATTGCGGGTTTGTCATGCCAAGGCTAAAGAAGAAGAGTGCTGCGCAGCGACAATAAATTAATCCAAAAGCACTTCGAAATCTACCTCAGCCTGTAGGCCTGCCTAAAGGGATTTTTTTTCTTAAAGCAGGTTGGTTTTATTCAGGATTCAAATACAACATATTATTCCCCAATCTTTTGGCTACAAAACCCTACTTTTCAACATAATCTCCGTTCAATGCTACAGCCTTACGCCACCTTAATGGGAGGGTCTGTATGCATGCATGGTACCATTCTACTGGTCTATGTCAGAGCCAACGTCCTATGAGGCTGATGGTGACAATTTTTTGTCAGACATTGTCACAGGCGATGAAACATGGGTTCATCACTTCGAACCAGAAACAAAACGGCAATCTATGGAGTGGCACCACACCAACTCTCCTTTGAAGAAAAAGTTCAAAGCCATACCCTCAGCTGGTAAAGTCATGGCTACGGTCTTCTGGCACTCTGAAGGGGTTATTCTGTTCGATGTCCTTCCTCATGGTGAAACGATCAACTCTGAAGAATATTGTGCTACTCTAAGGAAATTGAAGAAACAACTTCAGTGTGTTCGTCGCCACAAAAATGCAAACGAACTTCTCATTCTCCATAATAACGCAAGGCCTCACACAAGTCTGCGCACTCGAGAGGAGCTCACAAAACTTCAGTAGATAGTTCTTCCTCATCCACCCTACAGCCCGGATCTCGCACCTTCTGACTTCCATCTATTTGGCCCGATGAAGGATGCACTCCACGGGAAGCACTTCGTGGATGATGGGGATGTTATTGATGCAGCAAGATGTTGGCTCCGACATAGACCAGTAGAGTGGTACCATGCAGTCATACAGGCCCTCCCATTAAGGTGGCGTAAGGCTGTAGCACTGAATGGAGATTATGTTGAAAAATAGGTTTTTGTAGCCAAAAGATTGGGGAATAATATGTTGTATTTGAATTCTGAATAAAACCAACCTGCTTTAAGAAAAAAAAATGTGTTGCATTACTTATTGAACTTATTGCCCTCGTATGTGAAAAATTTTTACTTCCTTACTTGCTTTATGATATTTTATAATTATGTCGCTGACCGCCAGTGGTCCGCGGACCATAGGTTGAGAAACGCTGACTTAGAAGATATCAAAGAACACAAAATAATGAAGCCCTAAGAGAACAATATGCAGAAGAGAAAAGGCAATATCAAAATAACTTGCAACAGGAAAATACTACCCACATATGATATTTTATCGCCAATTTTATACAGAGTACACAACTATAAATTTTAAGGAAAAAAGCAGAAAACTCACCGTGTTCTTAAGAAAGGCATCACAATTCCAGCTGCGGTAGCAACTAGCAACAAGACCACTTGAAGTACCGTAAGCACCACATTGATAAGTTTCACTACAAGAGCTCGTGCATTTGAGTTGTCTATTCCCTCCAGCGTCACATACTGCTGGTGCTGCTGCTGCTGATGCTCCATCTTGGAAATCTACAAACATTACAACGTAACAAGGCATTTACGACCTAAAATTAGTGAAAAAATGACACAAAATCTATAATAAAATAAAAAATAAAAAACAATATTATTATTATTATTATTATTATTATTATTATTATTATTATTAATATTATTACCATTATTACTTGTAATTACCGTATTTTACGGACCATAAGATGCACTTTTTACCTTGAAAACACAGCCTTAAAAGTTGGGTGCATCTAATGGTCCAAAGTACACTAAAAACATTAAAATTGCTGGAATACCATAGTTATACACAAGGTATTGTAAACAATAAGAAAGTTACAAATTTTAACACAGACTGTACATCACTGCACTTGTCGCAATCATAAAATGAGGGTACCGAGGTAAACAATGCGAAAAGAAAAGAATGTTGAGTTCTTTTATACAAAAGGAGGGTCTTCGCCGGGTGGTTTAAATGAAGTTACAATGACTTCTAAACAGCCTTGTTCCGTTACACTTACTGTATGCTGAATTTAGAGTTGGGGGTGTAAAAGTATTTTCAGTCTTTTATGAGAAATCAGTTTAGTTGTTCAAATTTACGCGATGCCACCTGTACAGAAGAGATTTTCGTACAATGCACGTTTTAAGTTAGAAGTGATTTACACCGATTCCATTGTACAAGGTTATAATTTGCTTGTGTAATGAACTATATTATTCCCTTTAAAATATTTAGTTTATAATCACATTAAATTTATTTTCTTTTAAATTTCCATCCTAAATATAAGATGCATCTTCTGGTCCGGAGCATCTTATGGTCCGTAAAATACGGACTGTGACTGTTCTTTTACGCAAAGCAATTTAATGAATGACAGTGTGTTATATATGAATTTACAATATAAAACATACTTCGTTTGTTACTAAAGAAGTAAGTAAATTTATACTACTTGGAGACCCTTAACGAAAAAAAAATTATTTTGAATTGGCATGCCCATCAAATTGCCCCTAGCTAATATGTGCCATTTAAAAAGAAAGAAAAAATAATAATTCTTTATTGCTACAAGACAAACTGCTGTGGTGTTTACAATAAACATCTACCTCCACTGAAACATAACTTAAAAATGCTGAATGACCTAAAGATTACCAAAAAATGACCTATATCTTGAAAATTACAAATAATGCTAAATAAAACAAACAAAAATGCAAAAACAAATTGTCCTTAGTTGATAAATTACTTCATGATACACATTTCCATATATTCGAGCTAACTTTTAACCTTCATATAAAAAAGATGCAAAATCATCAAACGCCTTGCCCTAGTGATTTCAACCCAGGACTCAATTCTCGTACAAGACTGCAAAGAACAAATTAACACAATGATTAGGCCCATCATTTATTTCTCGCTTGTTTATTCTGTAATTTGTATGAAATTTAAATTATTCTTCTGATTTCTTTTCAGTCCCATTATTACAAATTTAAGACAAACGACTGTATCCTATATCAATTTAAGGGTTAATGAAAACATGACAGAATGACAAGAAATGCTTCTTATTGAGGTCAATGACGAAATATTTCAACAGAACATGGGAAACTGGATTACAGTCTGGAAATATTACCAATACAGAAACAATATAACTAAATAACTAGGGTTCGGATGTTTATGACCTAAAAAAGTGGAAAATATGACTGCAAATATGGCCTTAAAAATTTCTAAATATGACCCAAAAATCCTAAATAAGACATCATATAGAAAAGTATTTTCTGAAAATAAATGTTCCAATTTAAAACGTTTAATGACATTTAATTATTACATCACATGAATTCAATCTGGTAATCACTTTTTAACAATTTACAGGTGCTTTACAGTTTTACTTGTAAAGAACTTCTAATCTGTCATGTTTCCAGAAACCACTGCAAATGTGTTAAAAACACGTCAATTGGAGGAAGAGGTAATTGCGCTATTTATTACTTGTTATTGTCCCTTCACATTACGGTT
This sequence comes from Ectobius pallidus, assembly GCA_964059195.1. Taxonomy (NCBI): domain Eukaryota; kingdom Metazoa; phylum Arthropoda; class Insecta; order Blattodea; family Ectobiidae; genus Ectobius; species Ectobius pallidus. The sequence continues at coordinate 6,581,512 of CAXKWD010000006.1, forward strand.
ACAGTAAAACCAAAATATTCGGAGACTCTTTTTCACAAAAAAATTTAATTCAACACTTTAGCACATATAGTGCACAACTGTGCTCTTTTACCGAATTTATAACTGAAATATGACGTAAAATTACAAATATGACCAATATATGACTTAAACAAAATAAAAATCGGTCCAATTAGGATAACAAATGTGGAATTCATGTTTAATTTGTGTTTGCGGCGAGAATAGAGGTCAGGATAGAAATATGACATTTCATAAACATCCGAACCATACAAATAACAAATCCAGAATGACCAACAAAAGAAGACAAATTGAAACTTGAGATGGAGGTTTAACATACGTAACTTCACTTAATTCAAGCACTAACCTGAACATGTTTCGAGCAAACTTCATGACTCATCATCAGCTATACTCCATCTGTCTGTTGTGTCAGATGGAGTATAGCTGATGATGAGTCATGAAGTTTGCTCGAAACATGTACAGGTTAGTGCTTGAATTAAGTGAAGTTACGTATGTTAAACCTCCATCTCAAGTTTCAATTTGATTATAACTTCACTATATAAACTTCCTACAAATTCTAGGAAAAGAAGACAAGCAAAAAAAACAAAGGAAAAAATATAAATATCAACTAACACAGTACCATTATTACAATCAGGAGGAGAAAGCTGTAAGATCTGTCTTCAAATCTGATTCAGAAATGTGCAAGTTTCCATCAGAGAACAACTGATTTACTTTTCAGAGACTCCTGGAAAACCTAACCACATGGTTCAGCCAGCTGAAAAGTTTTTGATACTAATGAAATAGTGATCAATACATTGCCTCGTCCAGATCAAGTTATTAAAAACAAAACTGCATCAGATTTTTAAAATACCATTTTGAAATTGCTGTTTATGGGGCAGAATGGTAGGGGTGCCCAAGAGGGGATTTTGGAATTTACTTGACCTCGTCAGATTAAGGCAAGGTGGGTTAATTACGTGCTGAAAAGTGTGCATTTCAAAATTATCACGACTTGATCGTGATATAAGGGAGTGGGAGGGTCACAAACTTGCAACAACAACAAAAAAAAGTCACCTTTACATTCTCGAGCATGGTTGAATTGTTTTTTTATTTTGAAGGAAATAATGCAAAAATAACAGAAAAAATTTAATCTGCCGATTTCCACAAGCTTTACTCCAGCTGCACGCACTAAACTTTATTGACGATTTTTGCTACTTTAGCTTGTAGAGTGATTTTTTTTTTTTTTTTGGCAAGATTGTGACCCTCCCACTCCCTTAGGTCACACTCAAATCGTGAGAATTTTGAAATGAACACTTTTCAGCATGTAATTAACCCACCTTACCTTAATCTGATGCGCTCGAGTAAATCCCAAAATCCCCTCTTGGGCACCCCTACTAGAATGAGACTGTACCTTAGTTTGGCAGCACTCCAGCATTTCATGTATATCCCGCAGACGTTCTTCGCTCTGGTATTGCACCTTTTCCTCCATATCTGTGATCGTTTGCTTCAGATTTTCCACTTCGTTTTGATGCAATTCTGTCAAGTCGTTAACTTGTTCTTCCAGACGTTCGCTTCGAAACCTTTCCTCTTGAAGAGCTTGGCTCATGAACGAGACCTCTCGTTGCAGAGCCTGCTACGCAACAACACACATACAGTAATGGTCAGAATAAACACGAGTCTCTGGGCCCTTTTACACCAAATACATAATAATACAGTGGAACCTCGTTAACACGTTTCTTTAGGGACCGAAAAAAATATACGTCTTAAACGGGAAAACGTGCTACTGAAAATTTAAAAAAAAATCGTAGGGGGTATGTAGATAGGCCTATGTTTTCTAAGTTGCTCAGAACCACTCAAAAGTGCATCCTAATGACTCAGAAATACCCATATTGACACACAGGAGCTTCTATGCCAAGCCATTAGTTATGCGAGATTTAAATTATGTAAACAAAAACATAGGCCTAATGATTTTATTTGACAAAATTAAACAAAAGTTGCAAAAATTGAAGGAATGTAGGGGAGCCATATTTAATGAAAAACCATACGAAATTCACACAAAAAAGCATCCACTTTATTCTAAAACATCACACATGAAACAAGTTGCACTCCACAATCCATTAACAAACATAAAATAACTGGAAGTGTAATTGTTCAAAATTTCAGATGTGCCTGAATGTTAGCGAACAAAGTCAAATTGCTAATGAAATGCAATCCAATACCCATGTGAGAAGCATGATCTGCATTTTTAGCCTACATTTCATCAAACATTCTAATATTTTCTTCTCGACACCACACGAACCGTAAGAAATTTGAAACATATTTCACTACCTAGAGAACACAATAAAAATATCACGAAAAAAAATGGCGGCTATACAGCTGACGCTGAAAAATCTGCATGAAGTCACAATGACCAATGAGAAGCAAACACAATGGCTGACAATTGGTGTCCAAATGACCAATGAGAAGCAACTATAATGACTGGTGATTGGTCCCATAGAGCAAAGAGTACAAGAATTCTGACATAGAGATTATACGATCGGACACAAACAAAGCTTGTGTTTGGCAAAGTGTGGTTGGCGAGCCAAATACGAACGTACTAAGTGTTAAACCAAAACGTGTTAAAGAAACATTTAAACATGTAATTATTAAGATTGGGACCGGGACTTCAAAAAACCGACGTACTATGCGGGAAAACGTAGTAATGAGGAACGTGCTAACGAGGTTCCACTGTATTATTATTATTAGTAGGGCTAGGACTTTTAGGTAAATACTTTTTTTTTTTGCTATTACTTACGATTTCTGGACTTTGTCAAAGTTCCAGTTGGGACCTTTGGATTCAAAATACTGAGTTGCATATCACATAAAAAAAATATTTTCGATATTTCTTATTTGAATAAATATTTTTGGTAACTTAATTATTTTTACATATTTTACCACATATCAGGTTTAGAAATGAATATTTTGACAGTTTTTGTAAAATTGCACCATATTTTCAATGTGTTGCGTTGTTATGTTGAGTCAGAAAATAAATCAGGGCTGATTTGGCCTTCATTAGTGCAAATTTCTGTTTCCTCTCACACTGCATTACTAAGTTGGAAACAACAAAACAATTGTTGACAGAATCAATAAAAGAAATCAAACACATTGAAAACAAACTTAACAAAATCAGTGGTTCAAAAACAAACAAAATTAAAGAAAAATTCCTGTCATGCCTAAATAAGAATGAAGGGTTACAAGTGTTGCGCAAGATTTCAGATATTTTAATGGGTAACAGTGTAGAGAACTTGGAGCAGATGGAACAAATATGGAAGATGTTGAACGTACATTTTCAAGATACAAGTCTCTGTTCCGTGAAAATCATCACAGCTTTAAGATGCACAACTTAAGATTTACTTTTGTAGTTCACTGCAACAGTTCTACACTTGCTGACTAGATGAGTAGGGCTACTTCTGTAAATATTGGTTAAATAAGTTAATTAAAATATTTTCATATTTTTGACTTTTTAAACACATAAAAAATAAGTATTTTCGTTTTTATAAGCACCTAAAAGTTCGAGCCCTAATTATTAGTATTCTTACAAGTAAGAATCAGTTTGAAAAATTTTATGTCATAACCGGGATTTGAACACGGATCTTCGGCTTAACGCGCCGATGCTCTACCATCCACGGATGCGTGTTCTCAACGGAGAAACCTCCCGTGGTCTGCCTTGTCTTCTGAATCAGTTGAGGAATTTGATGTCGTACTGGCATGTTGTCATGGTAGCTCAATGGTAGAGCATCGGCGCGTTAAGCCGAAGATCCGTGTTCAAATCCCGGTTATGACATAAAATTTTTCAAACTGATTCTTACTTGTATTAATATCCCAGACATGGATTTAATGTCTATTTCCTTTCCCTCCACTTAATTATTAGTATTCTGTTTCATAAGACTATTTTCTAATAATATTAGTAAACTATTTCACAGACTGCAGAACTAATAACATATACTGATAATACTAGGTGTTTTTCTATAAGTGTATTTGGGCTAATAAGTTATGTAATTCTTAAATTGTGGAAAATTACCTTCACGCTGTCCAGTTCTTCTCTCATCCTGTCAATCTCTTCACGTCTCTCTTGTAACTCAGTAAATATAGGTTCTAGGTTATAGGTGGCTGCGGCTAAGTGTAGAGTAGCAGGGTGATGTGGTGAGGACTGGTGAGTCGTGTTCCCAGCCGGAATGCTCTCACTGGTCACTGAACTGCATTCCGAACCCTCTTCAGAGGCAAACTTTATCACACCAGCACTAGAAGAGGCATGGGCGGAACCGAGACTGCAATTACCGGGCAAAGTCGCACTACCGTGGTGAGTCTTCTCTTCGTCAGCAGAACCGTTGTCACCGTTTCCTGCAAGTAACACAAAAAAAAAAAAAAATACAATTAAGGTTGTAAACAAAATATAAGAAGAGACATAACCATGATAATCAGAAAGGAGTTATTGAAAAACTAATATTCAGAAATTACTATAATAATAATAATAATAATAATAATAATAATAATAATAATAATAATAATAATAATAATAATAATAATAATGGTATAATATTAGTATAGTCTTAGGGCCTGTATTACCACCTGCCGACAATTCCTCCCGATACGTGACTTCCAGATAGCTTAACTGGAAGATGTCGTGTAATACCACCGCTGAACTGCTATCGGGAAGAACACAGTAAAATTTTGTAAAAAGAACCTTAGCTCGTTGACCGAAGAGGTTTGTTTCTTGTAGTTTGGTAGGGCTCCGCTAGGTGTGGCAGCTCGAATTTGTATTTGTACAATTAAATTACACAAGAACATATCGTTTTAAGTGCATTAATCGATTTGTTCAATTCTATTTCATTCATATGTGGGCATAAAATGACATTTTTGTGTAAATAAAATCTTCCAGCATCAATTCTGAAATTCAGGTGGCCAGGAAGGTTCAGAGTGCTGCCATCTTGTTTCAACCAAGATCCCTAACTAGCAGTTGGTACTTTGTCAGCCACTCCATCCTCCTGCTAGCTTATCTGGAAGTTGTCTTCCCAGCCAGATTTTGTCAGGAGACCATAATACGCAATTCTTGGCCAACTTCCAGATAGGTTCTCTATCTGGTAGATAAATACGATAGCAGTAGGTCGTCATACAGGCCCTTAGAATTAAGCGGGGGACTCCTTGCTTAGGACAAGTCTGCCCAATATGCTACCGACATAAGTCAAGCCTACTTAAATAAAATCAAAATAATAACTTTGGTGTGAACAATTTAAGCCAATAATCTATTGAAACAATACTCTGTATGTTTCTGTCACCCCTAGCATTTAAAATATTGTCCTATAAGTGTTACAAAAGAGATAACTGGATAGTTCTTTTGCAATTAACTAATTTATAATCTCTATATGCTTCTTCTTCCACTGCAAGGATAGGCTATAAGCCTGTTCCGTCTCAAAGATCATCCTCCCAACATAATGTAGGTCGACCAACTGCACATCTACCTATGGGTTTGTAATTCTGAGGGAATCCATTCTCTCAATGTGTTGGAACCACTGTTGTTTGGATCTGTCAATTTTATGCTGCAGATTGTAAATGTTTAATTCCTTTCTAATGTTATCACTTGGGATATGATCCTTTAATGTATGGCCTCCAATTCGTCTTAAAAATCTCATTTCTGCTGCTTCAATCATTCTTTTCTTTCACCTATTCAAAGCCCAATTTTCACTGCCATAAGTTAGTAATGGAACAGCTAGTACTTTATAAAATTTCATCATCGTGTCTTTATGAGCTTTATTTTTTAAGGTTCTATAAATTGTGCCACACATAATTTTGATAGTTTTTGAATAAGATCTTTATCCTTCTCGTAAAAAATGTAGTATCCAAGATAATTAAAACTCTTAACTTGTTCTATTATAGTGTTATTTTTATTTAACACTATCTTCGATCTCACTGGAAATTTTCCTTGAAATGCCATAACTTTTGACTTAGAAAGAGATTTGAAAATGATGCGAGTTGACTACATACTATTTTCTCCACTTACCAAATTTTTTGGTAGAACATGTTTCGCATATGTTCATATGCATCCTCAACTACTTGTCAGTTGACAAGTTTGGGAACCACTGGTTTAGGGAAATAGTGAGAGTTGATAATTCTTTCACACAGGCCTTTCCATCTTAGCCCACACCCGGCCAGTGTGAAAGAATTATCATTCCACTGTGTTCTACTAGTGGTTTGCTATGAAGCCCGGGTCTTAAAAGCACTTACGAGTTTGTAAGTCGCCGCTGGGTTGGTATCTCATGATGAGAATGCCTGGTGGTATACCGGGATATGTGAGTCAGTTGGAGAATTTAATGTTGTACCGGTATGTTGCCATGGTAACTCAGTTGGTTAGAGCAGCGGCACAGAGAGCCGAAGAACCTGGTTCAAATCCTGGCAATGGCATTGAATTTTTCAGTGTGACTTCACCTTTCCAAATAGAGTGAACGCTTCAATTTCACAGAAAACAGAGGTTCACAAGTACGATTCCCAACCTGTCTCTTGGGGGCATGAAAGGTCTGATTTAAAGGGATCATGTTACTACAGGGTGTCCACCAAGTAATGCTGAAGAAATTCCCGGCTTATTCCCTGATTTTCATTGATCTACAAAGAGAGCAGTTGTGGGTACAAATACAGATAAAGTGGACAAAAAATTGCATGGAATCCCTAAGACATGTTCTCTACATATCTATCGTTTTCCACCGGAAATGGTAATTGACTGTTTGAAACCTAAATTAACGGCTATTTCTTGTACTAAACTATCTTCGAGACAGCCGGACTTATACTCATCGTTTAAATTGGACATCTTGGAAAGTGATCTCGAAACTGCTCTCCATCCTGATATTTGGCCTAAAAATGTTTGTGTTCGCAAGTTTTTTCACAGCCTCAAATTAAAACCCAACGAGTAGTTGTTCCTCCACTGAGCAAGAAAAACAACTGTTATAATGACTTTATAGTTGTTAATTTGAACGTCCAGTCAATACTTAACAAACTCAATGAACTTGAACTTTTTTTAAATGAGTCGAATGCATCATGTTTTTGTGTATCTGAACATTGGTGCAACATTTATAATAGTGACCTCGCCAAACTAGAAGGGTACACGACAGGTAGTATTTTTAGTCGTAGTGTTTACTCTTGTGGCAGTGTCGCAATTTACCTCAAGAAACATATTAATTTCAGAATCCTGGATGTGTCTAAATTTTGCACTGAAAAACACTTTGAGATTTGTGGAGTTAACATACTAGATTGTGGTTTTATTCTTATATCTATATACCGTTCTCCATGTGGCGACATGGCAGTTTTCATGGAGAGAATGGAAAAGCTACTTATTTATTTGCTTTCTTTTAGCTTACCAATAATCATTTGCGGGGATATAAACATCGATATAAACATACCTATCAATCCAACAGTGGAATTCTTAAACCTCATCAGATCTTTTGATTGTATCTGTCTAAACACAAAGCCAACAAGAGGTAATTCTTGTCTGGACAATGTTATTACGAATTATTCCAGACAAAATATCTGTGTGGATGTTTTACAAACACTTATTTCTGACCATGATGCCTTGTCAATACTATTAACTAAAGATAATCCCACTCATAAGATGATATTGGCAGATGATACAAGAAAATGGCGTTCTTTTAACGAATCTAATTTATATAATTTTAAGATAATGCTAAGCGGAGTTGATTGGGACTCCGATCTCAATTTTAATCATAGTAATTATTTTGAAAGATTCCTTTCGTGTTTCTTAGAGATTTTTAACATTTGTTTTCCGTATAAGGATAGTAGATGGAAGAATAGTAAAATGAAATCTAATCTTAATCAAGGCTTGCCTTGGTACAATGATGACCTTAAAATATATAAAGCTAATATACGGAAGTGGTATACTTTTATTAAATGGTGCGAAAGATTTGATATTACTAACAATTTTGCGAAGGCTGAATTTTTGAAAGCCAAGAAAGAATACAAACTTCAGCTAAAGAATGCGAAGTTTTCTTACAATGAGTTTTTTATAAACAATTCTAGGAACAAATGTAAGGCTGCTTGGTCTATTATTATCAGAGTAAAGAATTGTAATACTGTTCAACAGAATAATTGTGATTTAACTCCTGATATTTTTAAGGAACATTTCTGCAATTCTGTTAGTGATATACAACAAAGGGTTCCTCCTTGCTTACTCAGTGCAAAACACTTTTTGGATAGAATTCAGCGTAATCAATCATTACTTGCTTGGAAGCTGGTTTCTTGCCTTGAAATAAGTAAAATAATAAAAAATATGAAGAATTCTAACTCTAAAGATATTTTCGATATTGACGCTAATCTAGTCAAGGAAGTTTTGCCATTCATTGTGCAACCCCTAACTAAAAGTATAAACCAGTGCTTGGAAAATGGAATCTTCCCTAAGACATTAAAGATAGCAAAAACAGTCCCGATACATAAAAAGGGTGATCCTTCAGATGCCAACAATTACAGGCCTATATCAATCGTTCCCATCTTTTCAAAGATTATTGAGACGGTTATGAACACCCAGCTTATTGCTTATCTAGAACAGAACTCCATCTTATCCCAATCACAATTTGGATTCAGAAGAGGGTTGTCAACCATAGATGCGATTGAAGAGTTGGTGTCTGGTATATTAAAGGGATTTGAAAATCATAAAAGCACTATGGCTATTCTATGTGACATGTCCAAGGCATTCGATTGTGTTTCTTATGAAATTCTATATTATAAACTAGAATACTACGGGGTGACCGGAGCTGAATTGAGTCTATTCAAATCTTATCTAACTGACCGTTATTCAAGAGTTTGTTATAATGGCATTCTTTCCGATAGCACTCCTGTTAAATGTGGCGTCCCACAGGGTTCTGTTTTGGGTCCTCTATTGTTTCTCTTAGCCATTAATGATTTGCCAAGCAATATTAGTACCGAATGCGTTTTGTTTGCCGATGATACTTCTTTATATCACTCAGATAAAGATTTGCTAAATTTAAATACTGTTATGACCGAATCTCTAAATAATGCCACTCTGTGGTTCCAGGCCAATGGTTTCAGTCTTAATTTTAGCAAAACTCAAAAGATACTTTTTTCGTTAAAAGACACAATGAACGCTCAACTTCAAACCAATGTTAAATTACTTGGACTAATATTGGATCCAAAAGTATCTTGGGACAGTCAAATCGAACATTTATGTGCAAGGTTATCTAGAGTCATTTATTTGCTTCGACAGTTGAAATCATTAGTATCCAAGTCATATTTACGAATGTCATATTTTGCTTTTTTTAATAGCCTATTGTTATATGGCATTACGATATGGGGGAACAGTCCAGGTGAATCAAAACTTCTCATTCTACAGAAAAAAGCCATACGTATAATAACAGGTGCACAGTTCAATGAACACTGTAGACCGTTATTCAAGAAGGAGCACATCTTTACTATAGTTAATTTGTATATATTCGAATGCCTATTAACGGTGAAACGTGGACTTAATGAATATAGTAGTGCTCATGATGTACATAATCATAATACAAGATCAAATTATCTTTTAATTGAGCCTGCAGTTAGATTATGTAAAACAAAACGGTCATTTCATGCTATGTCTTTAAAACTTTTTAATAAACTACCTCAATGTGCTCATGATATTAGCTTGCCAAGATTTAGAGCAACCATAAAGAGATGGCTAGCGGAAAATCCATTTTACAAAGTGGAGGAATTTTACGAGCAAGTAGGAACCCTACAATTGTAATTTAGTTTAACATTGTTATTTTATTGTTACCTTGACTATACCATTACATACATCTTGTATGTGTAAGGTTGTAAAAATAAATGATTAAATGATGATCATTTCAGAAATTCCCGACCAAAATATGAAGCACTTTCTAATAACTATGTAAGAAATATTATAGGACTATACATACTTTAAATAAGAAACACTTTTAGTAACAAAAGTAATTGCAAACAATAATTACTTAGGCTATAACAGATACAAAAATTAGGAACAATAAAATAAATTAAAGATACTTTCATATAGGTCTATTATTGTCTAGAAGTCTTTTTGATCCCACTTTGCAATTTTTCGAATTTTCCCGGATATTTTAACAAATTCATTGACTTTTCCCGGATTTTCCCGACCATACAAAATTCACGGTCTTTTCCCGGATTCCCGGATTTTCCCGACCAGTGGACACCCTGTACTAACATATATTAATTAGTATAGTGAGAGATGGCATAAAGTGCAAGTGGATGAATGCGCACACATATCAGTGTTGTTATGAAAATGAATCCTCCCTCTCTTTTAGGTAGATTTCGAAGAAAAATCTACCTATTGCAATGGATACCACTTCATGATTTTCGAAAAATTCTTTCATATCTTTACGTTTCATGCTCCCCTAAGTACGAAACCACCGCCCGTTCAAAAAAAAATTCTGTGATATTTATATATATATATATTTATATCTTTACACGATAGCGGCCGTAATTTTGAAGATATTTGAACCAAATTTTAATATGTTTTTTCTAGGCCCAATAGTTCGGACAAGTTCGTTAATGAGCAAAATTGGCCCAAGGGGGTGGTCGGGGGAGGGGGTTGAAATTTTTAAAAATGTATATCTCGGCCCCTATGAAGTATAGTGGGAAACTTTGTTTGAATAAATTAGAGTACTCGCTACGGAGTTCACAGTGACACCAACGATTCGGGGGTTCGAGTGAGGGTGGGGGTGGGGGTGGGGTGGGGGATGAAAATTCGAAACTTTTGAAACCACGTCTTGTGGGGTATCGTTGAAAAGCTCTTGATGAGTACTCTACAAATAAATAAATAGTTTCTTTATAGCTCTCATATGACGCAAGATTTTAATGTTTGAAAATAATAACACTTAAAAGAATTATTATAATATCATAATTTTGTCTTGTTTAGCGGCTTTGCTAATTTTATTCATTGTTGATCTTGCGCACGGCCTCCCAGAATATTATATCCTATTCTTGTTGTCAAAACAAATGATTGTAGGCTCTTCCTCTTTACTGCAGGTTTGCCATGCCAAGGCTAAAAAAGAAGAGTGCTGCGCAGCGATAATAAATTAAACCAAAAGCACTTTGAAATCTACCTCAGCCTGTAGGCCTGCCTAAAGGGATTTTTTTTATCTCATCCATCCTATATTTTATAATTTCAGTTATAATTTCTCTTCTTACAGTATTTCCACAACCTCTGAAACCTGTATCACTAACTACTACACTAACACATCTTACTTATCTATCCAAACCAAGGACAAAATGTAATATAAGATGGTCTTACAATAGTTCTGGACTTTTTCAAATACATGTAATAGAGCCATGCTTATTACTTGAGGGGGAAAGCCTCTCCAGTGAAAGTGAAAACATAGTTATGAAGACATTTTAATTGGACTATTCCACTCATATGCCACATGTTTGATATTGACCAATAACATTTAGCAATTCCTTGGATATAGACCAATCACAATCGTTTATCTTATAAAATGCTTGCTATTAATATGAGGAAGGGATTTTACCTGATAAAATGGTCAGTTTGTTACTGGACAGTGTGCTGCTATTAAGCAGCATAAAAACAGATTATTTTATACAACATAACTAGTTTGGAAATTGAAATAATAGAAATGTACATGGATTAAAAACAATTTCAATTCAGTGCAAGCCAGTTGGTGTGCTTTTATTCTGTACTACTGTTAGGTTACCTGAATTAAGTTAACTATGTCTTATATGCATGATTGGTAGCACTGGTTACAACATGGTAACTCAAATCGATTCATGGATGGTTGATTCATAGTATGCTGCGATCTTGCAGCTGTTAGGTTTCGTTTTTATATAACAAAGCACAAAAGTAATTATTATAATCCGTTACATTTTTATTAATGGAACAGTCTTAATAAATCTAACTCGAGTTGACGAGTCTCATCTATTGATAAACTCGTCAACTGTCGTGGGATTACCTATGATAATTCAACTATTAAAATTTACTACTCTGCCACAGTATATACGAGGGTGTTTCAATAAATAACCAGACTAATTTTGTAATTAACACATAATAGTCCAGTCACCAGGTACTGAAAATTGGGTTTGCCTGGAAAAAGGTCCGAAGTTAATGATTTTTTAGTATGTTGTATATGGGTATTCTGAGGTGTAGAATCCAAGTTTTCCAATTCGAGAACCTTGTGCTAACTTCAGGGCAGCCGAAAAATCCCGAAATTTTTTGACTTTTTTCAAAGTTTTCCTTATAACTCCTCAACAACGCGTTTTATCTGAAAATACTCTATTATAAAAATTAAAGGGCAATAAATTTTCTACAATTTGCACTGTTTAAACGTTTTTTAAGTCGAATACGTACCGAGATATGAAGCTTCGAAGTTTCGAGTTATTTTTCAAAATATTGAAAAACTGCAAAAAATGCAGGATTTTCCCTAGTAAATTTCATCTTCCAACATTTCTATATGGATAATAATAGTAGTAATGGTAGGTGAATCTAAATTAATAAATTTAACATCATCATCCCCTTCACCCCCCCCCCCGTCAGGACGTTCTGTTGGGCGATTTCGTTGAAGGCCGTGAAACGGTTTATAGTCCAGTCACCAGGTACTTTTGCCTGTAAAAAGGTCCGAAGTTAATGATTTTTTTATATGTTGTATGTGGATATTCTGTGGTGTAGAATCAAAGTTTTCCAATACGAGAACCCTGTGCGAACTTCAGGGGAGCCGAAAAACCCTGAAATTTTGGGGATTTTTTCAGTGTTTTTCTTATAACTCCTAAACAATGCATATTAGCCTAAAATACTCCATTACAAAAGTTAAAGGGCATGAAATTTCGTACTATTTGAACTTTTTACATGTTTTCTAAAACCAAATATGTACCGATATATGGTGCTTCAAAGTTTTGAAAAATTCTCAAAATATCGAAAAACTTCGAAAATGGAGCATTTTTCCTAGTAACATTCATCTTTAAACATTTCTGTTTGAACAACGTTCAATAACCTACACAATAGAAACCCCATTCTTTATGAGATGTTCATTTAAGAATAAAGTACACAATAATTGATACATAAAAATGAATTTTATAAAAATTTATACTACATATGATATGTGGATATATTAACTAAGTAGAAAATGTGTAAATTATTAAAAATTTCCATTAATATTGATTGATAAAAGCATTGATCTCTTTGCTCCCGATTGGCAAATCGCCATCATCTCTCAGTAATTCCTCCTGAGCAATGATCTTATCGATGATGTCCTCCTTTGCTGCCATTTCAGCATTCACTCCTTACAGGATGAAGACCTTGGCAGCAGAAAATGTGTAGTAATAAACTGCATAAGGTTGTATGGGGTAAGACTACATCACGGACGTTCGAGTCAGTGTGCAAGACCTACGTGGACTAGGTACAGAAACACTTTGGGTATAATGCCATAGTAGTATTCGATGGATATCTTAGTGACGTCGCTTATCAGAGCACCAAAGCAGCTGAACGATATCGTCAGGCTTTGCTGCAATCGTCCAGAAAATTTGTATTTTCGTTAACAACGGCTGTTACATTGTCGCAAGAAAAATTTTTGTCCAATGACACGAACAAGAGAAACTTTACTTCAATGCTGATGACGTAAATGGCAGCAAAGGCATCAAAGTTAAGCAGGCAATAGAAGATGCTGATTTCATGATAGTGAAAACTGCAATATCTAAGGCTTCTGACTTCGATAGTGTTACTATCACAGGTGAAGACATCGATCTCTTAGTATTGCTGACTGCATTAGGCTCTTCTCAAAAGAGCGTTTATTTCCAAAAGAGTGGGAGAGGTAATACCCCAGTGTTTTGTATTCGCCAGCTTCGTGCAAATACAATATTCAGGATATTCTTTTCCTTCATGCAGCAAGCGGGTGTGACACTACATCAAACCCATTTGGACAAGGAAAGAAGAACGTTTTCACTATGTATGAAAAAAATCGTTCTCTGTCTGACATCGTTAGTGTTTTCAAAGATAACAAAGCAACACCATGCCAAATTTCGGAAGCAGGGGAAAGTTTCTTGTGATACTGTACAGTGGTAACATGGACACAGATACTCTGGATGATCTTCGCTACCGAATATTTTCCAACTCCGTGTCAAAATCCAAATTCAACCTTGCCAGATTGCCCCCTACACGAGACGCTGCCCGGTACCATTCTTTTCGTACCTATCTGCAAGTGCAGACGTGGCTGGGCTACGAAAAGTTACCGTCAGTTTGGGGCTGGACTTTAACGAAACGAGGGCTGATCCCTATAACAACGACCATGGATGCAGCTCCAAAAAAGTTGCTGCACATGATACAATGCAAGTGCATGACAGGGTGTAGTACCGGGGCTTGGAGCTGCAAAAAAGCAGGACTCCGATGCTCAACCATCTGCAAGAATTGTGCAGGAAATGCTTGCGAGAATTCGCCTGAAACCGACATCAACGAGGAAGACACAGACATTGAGTGCGACGAGGAGGATGACGTCATCGATGACATCATTGATCAGGAGGAAGAGGAATCACTGAGAGATGATGCCGACTTGCCATTGGGACCAAAGAGATCAAGGCTTTTATGAATTAATATGAATGACTAATTTGTAATAATTTACATATTTTGTACTTAATATATCCACATGTCATTACATGTATTATACATTTTTATAAAATTCATTTTTATACATCTCATTAAGGGTGGGGTTTCTATTGTGTAGGTTATTGAACGTTATTCATATAGCAATATGGAAAGATGAAAGTTACTAGGGAAAATCCTGCATTTTTTGCAGTTTTTCAATATTTTGAAAAATAACTCGAAACTTCGAAGCTCCATATCTCGGTACGTATTCAACTTAAAAAACGTTTAAACAGTGCAAATTGTAGCAAATTTATTGGCCTTTAATTTTTATAACAGAGTATTTTCAGATAAAACGCGTTGTTTAGGAGTTATAAGGAAAACATTGAAAAAAGCCCAAAAATTTCGGGGTTTTTCGGCTGCCCTGAAGTTAGCACACGGTTCTCGAATTGGAAAACTTGGATTCTACACCTCAGAATACCCATATACAACACACTAAAAAATCATTAGCTTCAGACCTTTTTCCAGGCAAAAGTACCTGGTGACTGGACTATAATGGCTTTACTTCATTCAAATTTACTTGCAAACTTTCGTAGTATTCTCCATCTGTTGAAATACAACTATTCCAACGATTTACCCATTGTTCGAAACACTCACTGAACCCCATTTTTGACAGTCTGTTCAGTATACCCATGACAACGTTGTTCAACTTCTTCTCACTTTGAAAATGGCGACCACGTAGCTCCTTTTTCACTTTAGGGAAGAGGTGAAAATCACAAGAATAAAGTGGATGAGGCATGATGTCAATGCCCAATTCTTCGATGACATCTTGAGTTGCACACGCTCGATGAATCGGCGCATTGTCTTGGTGGAAGATCCATCCTGTCCTGGCAAGATCTGGTTCCTAAAGACAAATTCATTATATCTGCAACCGAAGGAATGTAAGATTGTGTTTTGGAATGTAGAAGGCTTAAAATCAAAGATTTCTAGTGGAGAAGTGTACGGGGTACTGAAATTAGGTGATATAATAGCAGTGGTCGAGACATGGTGCGTGGAAGGAGAAAGTGTGCAGCTGAAAGACTACCATTACATAGGAAAACATGGAGCGCGAAAGGGGAATAGGGGGAGAGCTTCAGGAGGTATTGGTGTTTTTATTAGAAATAGTAGCAACATTAACATATGTGAAGAGAAGCCAGAAGAGGCCAAAGAAGTGTTATGGGTAAAGATAAGAAAGGTGGAAAATACAGAGGTGTGCATAGGTCTAGGGATAATATATAACCCTCCTGAAACGTCGGAATTTTATAATGCAAATTTATTTAAAGCACTAAGTGAAGGAATTGATAATTTAAAGCAGAGGTATCCAAGCATGCAGTTTATTATTGTTGGGGACTTTAATGCGAGGATAGGAATAGAACAAATAAGAACAGTGACAGTAGAAAATGATTGTGATTGGGAGAAAGAGGAAATGACAAGGAACAGTAGGGATAAGGTAATTAGTAGGGAGGGTAATAAGTTGATTGAATTCTGTGAGGAAAATAATTTAACAGTGTGTAACGGAAGCAGGGAAAGTGATAAACAGGGTGAATTTACATTTGCAAATGCTAATGGACAAAGTGTGATTGATTATGCAATGTGTAGTGAAGGAATCAACGAGAGACTTGCAGACTTTGAGGTATTAAATGAGGTAGTGGACAGTTGCCATTTTCTGTTAATGTTAAAAGTGAACATAGGAAGGAAAGAAGCAACAGAAAGTAATTCAATGGGAACGAAAACAATAAGATGTTTTAAATGGAAAGAGGAGGGAAGGGACAAATTTTGGCACAATATAAACACAGAGGAGAGTGAAATAGTAAGGGTGGGGGTCATAGAGGCTATATGTTCAGGGGATATACAGCTGGCATCAGAAAGATTAGAATTAATGTTGAGAAGAGCAGGGGTTACAATGGAGGTGAAAAATAAGGGGAATTTAAAGAGGGTGGGTTGGTTTGATGAGGAATGTAAAAGAGTAAAAAAACAAGTATTTAGGGAATTGAAACGATGGAGGAGAACAAAATCGAACGAGGATAGACAAACCTTTGTGCTGTGTAAGTGGGGTTATAAATGTCTGATGGAAGGAAAAAAGAAAGAATGGCAAATGAAGGTGTGCGAACAGGTCAAGGAAGCAGTGAAATCTAAGGATACTAAGCAGATATGGGGGATTGCAAAGAATCTTTGCAGGAATAAAGGAACAGTGAATTTGATAACACCTAGAGAATGGATAGAGTATTTTGGAAAACTAGTAGGGGCAGGAGGCAGGTGGAGTAGAGAGAGCCAGCTAAGTGTGGCAGCTAGAAAGATTGACTGTTTAGATAAGGAAATTTCAAATAAAGAGGTAGAATTTCAAATCAAAACTTTGAAAGCGAACAAGGCTACGGGTGTAGATGGCACACCGGGAGAATTTTGGAAGATGTTAGCTTGTACGGATAGGGGTGTGGGTATAATAACTGATTTACTGAACAAAGTGAAGGAAAAGAAAATAATGCCAGAAAACTGGAAGACTAGTATGATAGTTCCATTATACAAGGGAAAAGGAGATGTACAAAAGCCAGAGAATTACAGAGGTATTAGTTTGCTATCCATATTAAGCAAAATATACACAGGTGTAATGGCGCAAAGGCTGCAGATGTGGACTGAAGCAGAGGGTAAATTATCTGAGTTTCAAGCAGGATTCAGGAAAGGAAGAAGGTCAATCGATAATATAATGATTTTGCAAACTATTGTAAGCAAATATTTGAGTATAAAAAGACGAAGAGTATATATGTTTTTTGCAGATTTTGAAAAGGCTTTTGATTTAATTAATAGGGAGGCACTGGTTTATAAATTAAGAGTTAAAGGTGTGAGTGAAGAATTTATTTCTGGGATTAAAAAGTTATATGAAGGAATAAAAATGTGTGTAAGATGTGAAAGAAATGTAATTTCGGAATCGATCGATCAACAATTGGGTTTACGGCAGGGATGCAAATTAAGTCCAATATTGTTTAATTTATTTATAGATGATATTTTGGAAAGAGTAGAAGAATGTAATCCACATTGCCCGGTAATCGGAAAAAGACAAATTTCTGGTCTCCTATATGCAGATGATTTGGTAGTAGCAGCAGTAACTATAATAGGGCTACAACGGGCAATCGATGAAATTAGCAAATTTTGTTCAGAATGGGGTTTAAGAATAAACATTAAAAAATCAAAGGTAATGGTTTTCAAAAAAGGCTGTAAGCTGAGGAAGCAGGAGAAGTGGTATATGAATGGTGAACCTCTGAATGTAGTGAAGGAATTTGACTATTTGGGAATGAGAATGTCTGCAAATGGAGGGTGGGAGGCACATGAGAAAAAAATGGCAGTGGTAGGTAAAGCAGCTATGAGAGCGGTTAGAATATGTATGTATAAAATTCCAAATATTTCAGTTGTATGGTTAGAGAGAATATATGAGGCAGTGGTGGAAGCAAAAATGTTATATGGGGTTGAAATATGGGGGGCATCAAAGGGGTGGTTGAAAGTTGACCTTGTACATAGGATGTTTTGTAGAGAAGTACTAGGTCTACCCAGGGAATCACCAATGGGAGTGGCATTAGCAGAGCTAGGAAGGGTAGGAAGGAAAGGAATAATAGTAGAAAGAATTTTGAAATATTGGTATCGTAATATAAATTTGGATGAGGATAATGCATTGAAAGAATGTATGAAGTATTTAAATGAAGGTAGGAGGCATGATAATTGGGTGGAAAAAATTAAAAGGATACTGGAAGAAGTTGGAAGGGGGGATATTTGGCAAAGAGGAGAAGGTAATAAGATAGGATTTTGGAGGGAAGTAAGAAAAAGAGTAGAGGACATGGAAAGACAAGAGATCTGGGCAAGCTTTGTAAACAAAAGTTCTTTGAGATTATACAGAGTAATTAAAACAGAGTGGGGAAGGGAGAAATATGTCGATTGTTGTGATAAGCAAGGAAGAGAGGGATATGCATGGATGAGAACAGGGGTGATATATCTGAAAGGGTTAAGGAAGGACAGAGAGGAAGGTTGTGTACTATGTAATAAAGAGGAAGGAATATCACACTACTTAACGGAATGTGAAGGGGTAAGACGGTGGAGGGAAGAAATCTGGGAGACAAAGTGGGATAAATTTCATAAGGAGATAATAACCATCAAGATGTTGAAATTCAGAGGTGAAGAAAATACTAAGAAAATTGGGGAATATTTAGGAAAAATGAGAGAGAAGTGGATGAGAAAAATTAGGAAATAGATCAAGAGAAAATAATCAAGAAAGGTGTGGTAAGTTAACCAGAATCCACATTCATACACTAAACCCAGGGGTTATAGTATGAAGGGATTCTTAGTGGATAGCGCTAGACTTATAGATAAGAGATGTTTAAAGTGGATGTAGATAACTATGTATGTAAAAGCAAGTGTTAATAAAATTCTATTCTATATCTGCAACCTTCGCAATTGTTATGCGACGATCTTCTTGCACATTTGCATCAATTGTGTTTATGTTAACTTTCGTTTTTGCTGTTAAGGGTCTTCCAGGGCGCGGAGAATCTTGAAGGTCTTCTTAACCCTCTTTGAAACGTTTGTGCCACTCAAAGACTTGTGTTCTGCCTAAAGCATGGTCTTTATATGCTTGCTCCACCATTTCTAAGGTTTCTGTAGGAGTTTTGTCTAGAATAACACAAAACTTTATCGATGCGAATTGCTGCAATTTCAGTTCCATGTTGGGTACAGTAAACACCACCTGGGATATCCAGGTCTAACTCCTAACTTAATTGTTCTGAATGACTGGAATTCACAGCACTGCTAGATGAAGGATTCTCCTTTCCGTGGATAGCAGTCGTTTAGCTCCAGGGTGGTTTATTTAAATACAATTAAATCAGTCTGGTTATTTATTGATACACCCTTGTATAAGTAAATTTTAAAGTATGCAATAGGTATGAATGTAACTAATATCCAAAGCTTATTCTGAAATGAACTTACTTGCTAAAGTATTGATGTTGTCTGCACTCCCAAATTTGTTCTTAATGAGATGAGCAAACTCTCTGGGTTTTGACATGACAGTCCTGCAAAGAAAGGAATTGGTGAGACTCTGAAGCAGTGTCAAGAAAAAAGCAGTAAAATGCACATTTCAAGAGAAAGAACAAACGTACCCTGAGAATCCTGTAATGCCATCCCTAATGTTGCCACCAACATTTCTGCAAAAAACAACATACAAGCTCTACCAATTCCCAGGAACAAAATTATACAGCAAGCACAAATACACAAAAACAACTATACAAAGCAGAGATTAAACTATTTCCTATGGTAAAACAGAACTATTCTAGCTCATCCTACTTCGAAAGAAAACAGTAGAATCCCACTTTTATACCATCGTTACAATATTACATTACATTGGGAACATCATTATATGTAATAAGTAGGGTTCGGATGTTTATGACCTAAAAAAGTGGAAAAAATGACTTCAAATATGCCCTTAAAAAAGACTAAATATGACCCACAAAACATAAATATGACGTAATAAAATAACTTATTTTCAAAATAATACATTTTCCAATTTAAAATGTTTAGGTACACTAAATTCTCACATCACATGAATTCCATCAGATAATCACTTTTTAACAATTTTATAGGTGACTTATAGTTTTACTTGTAATGAACTTCTATTTTCAAAGATTTTTCTCCTGTTTCTTTGCTTAATCAGCTCCAAATACTCCTAATACTTCGTAAAACTTGCGTGTCCCTATAAAATGTCAACAATTGCATTAATTTTACATTTGAAGCTACCTATTAATTTAGCATAAACATTAAATTAATGAAATAAATTTCAAATTTAACTCAACCATGTAGTACATACACTGTATAATTGTGCTCCTTTACGGAATTTATAACTGAAATATGACGTTAAATTACAAATATAGCTAAAATATGACCAAGGACACAAAAAGACCAAAATATGACTTTATATGTGAAATGAAAAAGGTCCGGTTAAGATAAAAAGAGTGCAATTCATGTTTAATTTATGTTCGCGGCGAGAACGAATTTCAGGATAAAAATATGGCATGTCATAAACATCCGAACCCTAGTAATAAGTATGGCCTCTTTGTAGCTCAAGTGCCAGAATGACATCTCAGTCTACGTGACCCACTTAATTCTGTTTTGCATGCTGCTGGACCGAAAGAGATTTGCTAATAAGCAAAACAATCAAAGCACATTTACTATACCACACTATTACACTTCTCTAACTGATGTATAAATATACAAAATTGTATAAAAGCAGCGATATAACACTAAAAGAGTAATTATCTATGTTAAAATGTGAGGATTTTTATCCACGTGTTATATGGTTGTTAAGGAAACCAATTAAATTTTCCTCATCGATTTAAAACTTAGAGCCCACTGATGATTTCATTTGATGCACTACTAGTAAAGTACATCTGTACTTTATAATGAGGGAGAAACAATATCAAGTATGAATGTACGAGGCATGTCCGAAACATCAGTTTCCCTGGGACCGTTGACAAAAACAAAACACAATTTCAAGAAAATATTTATTGAAACAGACAGTGTTCAGGTATTTTTCAACATATTCACCACCAGAATTGAAACATTTGTCTTACCATGGCACTAACTTTTGAATATTTGTGTCATAGAAGTGTGCCGCCTGGGATTTGAACCACCTGTGACAACCACCTTTGCCACTCTGTCATTTTGTGAGGTGTAGGAAAAGATGGAAATCACTGGGAGTGAGGTCCGGGCTTTAGGGTGGATGTTTAATCACCTCTCAGCCGAACTTCTGCAGGAGACTTGCTAGGAGGTGTTTAAACAACCACCCTATAGCCCGGACTTCGCTCCCAGTGATTTCCATCTTTTCCTACACCTCACAAAATGACAGAGAGGCAAAGGTGGTTGTCACACGGTGGTTCAAATCCCAGACGGCAGACTTTTATGACACAAGCATTAAAAAGTTGGTGCCACGGTATGACAAATGTCTCAATTCCGGTGGTGACTATGTTGAAAAATAGTGGAACACTGGCGGTGTCTGTTGCAATAAATATTTCCTTGAAATTGTGTTTTGTTTTTGTAAACAACCCCAAGCAAACTTACATTATGGACGCGTCTCGTATATGTGAATTATCGAACTCATTTGGAAAGTGTTTCAGTCTCGAACATTAAGTTTATTCTTCCTAATAAATATAGGCAATAATATGAAATTATACACAGCAGTGATTTTTAATAGTTAAAACAACATGATCCACAACTTTCAAATGTAATATTTTGAAAGCTTTTTATAGTTTTTGCTGTCATGGTGATGTTTTTGGAATCACATTTTGTCGATATGCTGCCAAAAGTGACACTGGCAGAAAATGGCAAAAATGAGATACACTGACCAATTTGCTACAAATATATTTCCCAAGTCTAATGTGCAGTGTTTATGACCAACTCACTAAAACAATAAGGCTCTAATATCTTTAATGTTTTGGCTGTATAACGACGATGTCGTTTTAATCTGAACTTCCATGTGCTGTGTTGAGTGTTCGACAACGTTCCATTCATATATTGCTGTTCCTCGGGTGAGCAGGAGCACTGATTCCAAGCTTTTGCTGCCATCTTCTGGGAGAAGTGAGCGCGATTGAGAAATTTCCGCATTATATATGGGAAAGACAGGATATGCTAGAATGGGTGGAAGACCATTAAGTAAATTAGAAAATGGAATGATTAAATGGAGAGCTCTAACTGGTCGGAAAGGAAAAACTGAATTGAATAGTGTTGTGAGAAGTGAAATCAACCCTTTTCAGGACTGTTATTTTATTTGGGAGTAAGAGTCGCCAATATTGGCTTCCATGCCTGGCTGAGTTGTGGACCGCCATCCCTATTGAAGTTTCGGCTTTGGATCTGGATTTCCAAGGCCTCTGCAACAATGCAGCCCCAGTAGAATCTCTCCTCCCTAAGACTCTGGTCTGGCTGAATTGAATCTTGTAGCCAGTGTCGACACAGTGCTGGGTCACTGCGGACTTGTCTGGGTAATAGCCTGATGCATGTGCGATGATCATTGCACGTTTTCCAAATAAGTGATATTTTCTACATTTTTGTTATAAATTATACAATTTACTTGTATTTTCAGTTCATATTGGATTCTTAGAGGCTTACCATTCTTAATAGTATGTCTAAAGAGCAGCTACTTTTGTCTTCATGAAAATAATTCCATGGACTTTCTGGGGAAATTAATTGTCTCCACATGCTTGCAACACGCAACACAAATAGTAAAATGCAATCACTCAGAATGAAGTGTCACCTAGTGGTGTTACCTCATACTAGCACTGTATAATGAAGGAGCATCACAAATTAAAGTTATTTACAAGAGTTAAGCATAAACCCTCACATCCCCCTTCCAGGTCTAACACTATGAACAACCAAACAGCCTAGCAATCGCAGAACTGCAATATAATTTATCCAAGGGGAACCTAACTTATCTAGGCTTATATTAAGTATCATTTAAGGTGTATTTACATGGATTAAATTTAATGTAATATAATAATACAGTGCGTCTCAGTCAGATTGTATTCGCCACGCCGTGCGTTGAGTTCCCTCCCAAATGACGCTCCTATCAACGGTATGCAGCAAAGGACCTCCCCGGCAGTTGACTGACAATGAAAATAAATTAAATGAGTTTGAAAATAAAGAAAATAGACACCTACCTTATCACAGGAGATGCTGGAAAAGTCCTCCTCCTACATCCACACATTTTTGGCATCGTGATAGGAAATTCTGATTAACACGCATTAATCCAATAAAAAGATGTGTTTAAAAATATTACAAGTCAGTGGATAAAAGTTAAAATTACCACACAACGTTTAAACTCTCCCCTGGAGTCTTCCTCAGGTGACTGGTTTCCGTGACGAAACTCAATCTTCTTCTTGATCAGTACTGTGTGAGAAGTCACCTGAGGAAGACTCCAGGGGAGAGTTGAAACGTTGGGTGGTGATTTTAACTTTTATCCACTGACTTGTAATATTTTTAAACACATCTTTTTATTGGATTAAATAACAGTGGAAATTTGGGACCGATATGGATGTTTTAACACGCATTAATTGCTTTTCTGTTACTGAGTTTATCTCTATCCTAAAATGAAAATCTGATAAGGCATATTTAAGTTATCCTGCGTACAAACACAGAGGCAGACTGACGGACAGAAATAATAAGACAAAGTCAGTCAGGCAGTTCCTTTGCCGCATACCAGGGATAGAAGTGTTATCTGGGGGGAACTCAAAGCGCAGTGCGGCAGGTGCAATCTGACATAGATGCACTATATAATACCTTTAATACGTTACAATATTTTACCAAAAGGTTAAGGCAATATAGGAAGATATTGAGTAGGGAACAGTGCTGGTATGTATATTACTTACATTTATTAATTTTAGAGGAATGTGAAAGTGGTTTTATTTTTACGAAACATTAGTTTTAAAATGTTGATATTTCAGTGTTATTATTAATTTGGTAGTGTTATTTTGAAATTATATACACACATATATGTAACTTTTACAGTTCAATTAAAATTGCTGTGAACTACTGCAGTAATTTCTATTGTCACTCTCAGCTTAAACATGAATACCGAGCAATGATGATGTAAATGAGAGACCTTGGAGACCCAAGTCTTCAAATGTGGGACAAATATGAGATTTTAAATGGATTCAGACTGACAGAGTCAGCCCTTATCTTATTTTGTGAAATTTGAAATGTAATAAAACATGCAAGAGACGCTAAAGATTAAAAAACCATGTGTAACAATTAATGTTCTACTTCTATGTTGCAAAAGTTAACATTCATTTCAGTATAAACAAAAAAAAATTGAACGTATTATTTCTGGGTTATCAGTATTGTTCTATGATATAAAATTATCGATTGTCTTCTTTTCTCAGCCAAGAGGTATGAAACCAGGATTGCATTATGGTTAAGTTAACCAGAATATCATAAAGCGGCTGTGCAGTTAAACTTCAGATAAATCTACAGTAAAACCATGTACACTATTTAATATCAGGCCTAAATTAATTAAATTAACCACTACTGTTTATTTTTAAAATTTCATGTGGATCTGTCAAAATTATTTGCTCAAAGTAGTATTTAAGCAAAGGTCTTTTTATGCTTAGGGCTCTAAAATATATTATTTGTATACAATCTCTTTTAACTGTTTAATATGCTCATACTACTTCTCACCTCAGTTATGGTGAAATGCTTTGGGGAAACCATACTTCTTCTAATAAACTTCTTAATTTACAGAAAAAAGCCTCATCGACATCACATGTAAATCACTGTTTATCAAACTTGGCATTCTGACTTTTCCTGCAACGTCTGTTCTTAAATGCCTACTTGATGTACTAAAAGAGATCTACAACTATGACACACACAATAGAGGCAATTTATACAGGGTGTTAATGAATGATGATACCAAAATATTTTACCTGTGTATAGAGGGAACATAGACAAGCAACTTTTATTAGGTGATTTTTGCTCTATGGATTCAATTTTTGCTGCTACAGCATAAAATCTCCCAGGGCATGGCTGCGCCTGACTTCTAACATTTGAAAAAATGCAAAACAAAGGATCGTTGTTAACACTGGAGTTGTGAATAAAAGACACTAATGCAGTGGCGGCCAGTCACGTGATTAGTCTGTAAATTTTGCAGATTATGGAAACACTAAATTATGATATAGCTGTTGATAAATTATTAATAATCAGGTTTTTATCGATCAGTAAGAAGGTATGAAGTCAATTTAATGAACAGTTTAACCCTATTTCTCTTAATTATTTACTTATGAGCACCAAATTGTAATGACTTTGATGCTCTGTAGCATACACAATTTTCGTCATAGAGAAAAAAATCTTTTAATAAAAGTTGGTTGTCTATGACCCCTTTATACACAGGTAAAATATTTCAGTGTTATTCATTAACACCCTGTATATTAAAAAAGTAAATATGCTATAACAGCCTACCTGTCAATATAAGACAAATGTGCTTTTAAGAAAATTTTACATAAGAAATAATCACTATACCGCATCCAGGAATTTTATTCTATACATTGGATGTGAATTTTATAAGTTTAATGTTTTCTTTTAATGTCCTGGCAAAAGTAAATCTATCTACCTACCTATAAAAAAATAAAGGAAAGACATAATGATATTGATCTGACAGGAGGGGACTGGCACTCTAAGCACATCAAGAGGTCCACACACCAATAGCAAAAGCAATTAACATAGACAACCATACACAGTTAGCTAAGTGGAGCACCACTTCTAATCTATAACTTAGGTTAATTAAACACACTCACTTAAGTCCCTGACCCATATCACGCAAAACTTCTCGAGGTTGTCGATGGCTACTTGGTAGTCCATACACTTCTAAATCTCGAAGCTTCTTGTTATAGCTTTCTAATTTCTTCTGTAGTTGAGAAATGGACTGAGCTGATTTCTGGTTCTTCTTCTCGAACACAGCTTTGATCCTCTGCAACTGCTGCTTATCAGCATTCGCAGCTAATTTCAAATACTCATTCACATTGTCTGGAAAAACAAGAAAAGAGAAAGATAACAATACTGTACTAATCTGAATATAAGTCACACTTTTTTGCCTAGATTAAAACATGCCTGCGGCTTAAAATCATGTACAAGTGTTTTTAGGCAATAATGATAAAAATGAGCTGGTTGATGTACGGTGGCTGGTTCCCCTCCTCCAAGCACCGTCACTTATCGATTATCTCGAATCTCCAGAAAAAATATTGATAAATAAATTGATTCAACATCGAAAATACATTGATTTTAATCGAGGGCATTGTAGAAAATGCTTAAAACGGCATAAGCAAGTGATGTTCATTTTATGATAAGTTTTGCGTATTTTGTCACTTTTGATTGATGGAATAAGTGTGTATTATGAGTTGCTCAGAAGTAAAAAAATTAATAGAATTTTTTTAAAAAATGCCATAACATATGGGAATGCAAATAATGGTAATTTTAAACTGATGGTATCTAAAAGTGCAGTTATAAAATCGCGTGAAATTCAACACTGAAAGACATATGAAGTGTAAAGTACTGATTTGTTCTTTCTTTTCCATCAGTTTTATTTAATTACATTAAACAAAATTTCATAATTTAACTTTCTTTTTGTTATTTCAGGCCTATTTCAGCTAAGAAATATGAAAATGAGGCAATTTATTTTTTTCATTTTGGGGTTAATTTAATTCTTTTCCTTTACTTTACTTTTAACAGTGCTGCATGTGCGGTTTAAATTCAGGGGCGGGTGATAAATAAGGTACTTATTTTAAATATTCAAACATACTTCTGGAAAAAAAATTGGCTATAAATGTAAATCAGTATGACATGTGCCCTTTTGATATTTGTGTTCGGAAGTATTTAAATTGATCATTTATTATCAATTGAAAAGAATGCACAATGGACTCTAGAATACACAACCCCATTTACTGTAAGGCACAATGTGTTTGTTATATTTTCTATCCGAGTCACTGGCATCAAGGAACCTGAAGGTACTTTGCCACAACAACATAAGCCCTCCACGAGTGCCTGTCCTTAGTCAACTGTGTCCAGTAGCTCTTAAAACGATCCTAGCATTATCTTCGTCTCAGTTCCCCTAATAGTCATTTTCCTTTTGGTCACCCCATTAAAATTTTGCTAAGTTTCCTTCCCCACTGTCATTTGAGCCCAGCCCATACTAAACACCTGTATTAAATTAATCTTGCGATACTAGGAGAACAATACAGACTATGAAGTTTATCATTGTAAAGTTTTCTCCATTCCTTTTGGGTCCAAATATTTTAATTACTAGGGCCGTACACAAAGTGTGTTTCCCTAGGGCCGTTTACACAAAGACAAAATTTCATCGAAATATTTATTGCAACAGACATAGCAAACGTTCAGCTATTTTCCAGATATTCGCCACAGGAAATGAGACATTTTTTATCATACTATGGGACCCATTTTTGAACACTTGTGTCGTAGAAGTTTGCTGCCTGTGCACATGAACTGAGCTGCCTCCTAGTCGCTGTAACATCTAATACAGTGCGAGTCCAGCATATGGTGAAGCTGTTTGGGTTTCCTACTTGCTCACGATACAAAGTCTAAAATGGGTTAATACACTTTAAAATTATATCAACTTTTTCTGCGGTATTCTCTAATAATATACCATTGCTTTCTTTTGTCAATTATGTTCACTGTTCTTATGGAACGGAAATTTGTTCATTTATCAGCCACATAAAGAACAAACAAAAACTAAGAAAAAAAAATTACCAAGACCCCCTTATTTTCCATAATTTGGTGTTTTAAAATGGGAGGGGGTGGAGTGGTCCTTAGAGAGCCAATTCCTCCTTAAATCACTCACAATTAAAGTAGAAAATTCCAAATTATGGGCTCACGGTCACATAAATCCTGAACTCTGATTGATAATCACATTTCACAATTATTAACAACAGTATTAACTTACCGTCTCTTGTAGTCTGCTCTCCACGAATCAGATCTCTTGTGCGACCAATCTTGGACTGCATATGCTCTATCGCAGCCTTGGTTCTATTAATGTCTGATGAGCCTGCTCCGTCCCCTTCATCAACTGAGACATTTCCAGCCACATGTTCGGAGGAACCATTAGATAAGTACGAGGAGGACTGTAAGAATATTTCCTAAAATTAAATAAAACTCAAAATTATATTTCTGATCATCTCCAGTCTTCCTTTCCTTTCTTTTCTCCATCTTTAGGTATGGTTTCAAAGAAGAAATAAAAAAGGGGTCATTGATGAACTTCATTTTCCACTAGTGCTGATAAATTAGTTTTATTATAAGATAATTTTTCCACCTTATGCACTAGTACGTTTTATGTGACGTATCTTCTATACTCAAATTATATACATACAACTACAGTGAGTCCCACGCAAGAGTTGGCCAATGACGCGGGCTCCTGCAGCGCGGCGGGCACAGCTCCAACTCCCGAGCGATCGGGTTAAATATCTACGCTAATAATGCCGCGATCTGTGTAATGATTCAGGTTCTCACATTTACAGTTAAAATTACAATGAAAATAACCACGTACCTCATCACAAGAGATGTTGGAAATGTTCTCTTCTTGTATACGCACGATTCTGGCACCTTTTTAGGAAATTTTCATTCACGCGCATAAGTTCAGCTTCCAAGATAAAGTTAATTTCTCTTGTGATATTGTGTTTAAGTTCTTCTAATGTATGGCAAATTGACCTATACACTTTATTTTCGTTTCCTATAAATAATATTCACATAGCCTACTGTTAGAAGAACTTAAAGACAATATCACATAGGCCTATCACAAGAGAAATAAACTCTGTCTTGGAAGCTGAACTTATGCGCGTGAAAGAGAATTTCCTAAGAAGGTGTCAGTATTGTGTGGATGCAAGAGGAGAACATTTCCAACATCTCTTGCGATGAGGTACGTGTTTATTTTCATTGTAATTTTAACTGTAAATGTGAGAACCTGAATCATTACACCGATCGTGGCTTTATTTGTGTAGATATTTCACCTGATCGCTCGGGAGTTGGAACTGCGCCCGCCGCGCCGCAGGAACCCGCATCATTGGCCAACTCTTGCGTGGGACTCACTGTATATCTAATTAATGATTAAACAACAGGTATAAAAGAAATAATTAAAAAAAAAAACTACGCAACAGATTCCTTGTGAACACCCAATCACATCAATATCTATTTAGTACTAGTGCATAAGGTGGAAAAATTATCTTATAATAAAACTAAAAAAAAGAGGTGTTTTAACACAATAAAACAAAATCAGTTAAGACAGATTTTTTTGTGAAAAAGTAAACCAACAGACTCGTAAGTACAAAAACTCTTGTTTATTGTATGTGTAGACCCCCCTAATATGATTAAAAATTGTTAATGTTAATTTTGTCCTTTTTGGCCATTTTCCAGATTATCTATAAAATTTGCTTATCCACAGTTTATTTTGAAAATTAACTATTTAACTGTAAAGTCTTAAAGCTGTTTAAAATAGGAATTAATAGAAAACTGTTTGAGAAATAAAGGCTGGCCCACATGTCCAGAGACTGGAGTAGTCTTTGGACTAAAACACAACCAGAAATAATAATAAATAATCTTCTTCAAAATCTTAACTAGCAAAACAGAACTTTCGCCTCACTTAAACCATAAGCAAGTGAAATAGTTTGAACTTTTGTACTCTACCGTGAAGTGTAAACTATCGTCATGCACATCTTCGTGTCACAGCCTCAGAAGGTACCTAACCCAAATACAAAATTTTGTTTTCGTATGATTTTCCATTACAAGAGGTCGTATTGCAAAGAGAGCGTATTCAGAGCGAGTGGCTTGTAACTACCAATCAGAGATTTTGTTCGAAAAAATGTTTCATATAAAAGGTTTAGCTCTTAGTATAAGCAACCCATGTGCAAAATTTAAAGAAAATCATAAAAGCCGTTTTCGAGAAAATCGCAAAAAACAAAAATTTCTTCATGTCAAGTCCCCATAAAAATAAGAGAGATTTGTTGCCAATCTTCCGAACAAAATAGTAGTTTTGGATTCAGGGGGCCTCAAAACGTGTATTTACGTCAAAAACTCAACTTCGAATTTGGGGGTCGAAAACAATACTTTGTCTACCTATGGTATGGGCAGAGGAAGTAATAACTGTATAAAAATACATTAGTGCCAGTAATTTTGAGTTGGTGTACACTATAAATCATGCATTTGATAGAATTTACTATCTTACCATAGGAAAAGAACGCCACTAACTGCACAAAGAATGTACATGAGAAAAGGTTAAGTGTCTGAAATGCCAGCCGAGAACACCTCTTAAAAAAAGAGCGTGTCTGAAATCAAACCAACATTCGTTCTGCTCAATGACAAATAGGCTACATTTCAGCTATAGGGGAGATTGTCCCAGTACCGGACAGTACAAGTTCACCTCTTTCCCAACAGATGGCAGAATATTACGTTTATACACTTCTAGCACTATACCAGAGAGACTACTTGGTAGAATATCTTTGGATTTTCTTTCGCCACTGGGGAGATACACAATTTTAAGTGCACATCGTCTGCTGAGTTAGTTCGGCAGTTAATATTTGGAGTAATCGTTGAACATCTAAATGTAAATTGTTATATGTTGTTAAAAATTCTATATTTTTAGGCACTATTATCTTCTAATATATAAAATTGAATGTGTGTGGATATGTATGTATGAATGTTCCCTATACAAATCTACATTTCTTTACCAATTTGTACGAAATTTTGCACACATACCCAGTTAAGCCCAGGAAGTAACGTGGTCAACATTAAAATTCAAACAAGCAACTGCTTTCCATCAAAATTTATGTAATTTCTGAGAATATTATACCAAAAAAATGAAATCCAATTCAGTTGTCATGACAACAGTGCACTGTTTACAGTGTTCACATAGGGCTTTGGCAACTACATAATATTGCACTTCAACAAATTCTGATGCTATCGATGTAAGCAAATACATAGGTGACAATAAATAATGAATGATAAAATCCATGAAGATAATGCACATTGTGATACAGTCACATAACTTTCTCTACCCTGGACATGAAGAATATCATTTTCTCACTTCACATTTTGATGTAGAATAAGAGGTCGTATTGCAGGGACAACTTGAAGTGTGTGCCAACGAGTATGCTATAAACAAGTCTGTAAAAAATCCTAAGCATCTAATAGAAGACAAAATAGGATGGAACATTTTCAGTCCTATGCCCGTAGTATATTATGTCCCAGGTTTTTGGGGAGGAAAGTATGAAAGTGATATTGAATTTCTTTTCTATTTCAGCCCCGAAATGGTTGTATGGTAACATGAGAGTGAGAAATAATACAATAAGACAATACAATCTCATCTAACTGAAATTTCTGTTTCTTCTTATTTCAATCCCTCCCAGGCATGGTGTGTAGAAGCAAAGCTATATCTAGCGTTTTCTGAGAGAATAGTTTGAGTGTGATAAGTCTTTTTCTTTGTTTCAAGTTCTACATATATATTATATAAGGACCTAGAGTTTCAAAATCGAAAGTCCTCCATAAGTTAATTTCAAATTACAAAATGCAAAGCCAAGGCGACGCCGGGCCTTTTCAACTAGTAATATATATTTTTCGAGAAAAATCCCATTAGGTTATAATTAATGACATCTTTTTCTAAGGTCACACATGGTCCCAACACCAGAAAGCATCATTGTACTAGAAAAGAATTGTCTTGGAAAATAAAATAATGTCATTATTTGCCTTCAAGAACTACTATCGTGTTGGCAAAAACCATAAAAACACCCCACTACCACAAATTAAAGTTCCTCTTCCAGTCGATGCGGTCATATCAGTCCACATAGATTATTCAACTTTTTAACCTTGGTTAAAAGCTTCCAAAAATGCTATTCGACTGATTTCCAATACAGTCAGCAATTATCTGAAGAGATAATCATAACTAAAGGAGAGAAATGAAGTGAAATGTTAACATCCACATAAATTAAAAAGCAAATGGAGGAAAAATAAGTTCCTGAAAAAAATTAGTGGGCCTATGTAAAGAGGCTATTCCAAACAGAAACCAGTCTCAAAATGTACCCTATCCGAAAGAAAACTTCACTTTGGACTTGGAGATAGGATGAAGAATGCCAAGGAAGAATGAACGTCATATTTTGTATCTTCTTTTTGTTGTTGTGCTTGCTCATGTTGGCTCTGGTGGCAGTAAAAATATAACATTCTTTGTGTGTATGCATTGCAAACAGAGACAATAACTATCTTCAAATAAGTTATTTGATATTCATTTAATCTTTACTTCAGTCTAAATTTTTTACTCTATTTCTGTATTTAAAATAATCTGTCCAGTACTGGGAACAGTTTTGCAGATGGTATCGTTTTATTCAATACATAAATCTCAAAAATAGATCCACTAAGGTATGTTATGTTGAAATTCTAATTGTTGTATATTAACACTAATACTGCCCTTGATCCTCGGTTTTTTTTATTTCAATTGATTAACAGGTTATCCAAAAAACGGGCAAAAGGCTAAAGCGTCCGGAACTGGGGCAAACTCCCTGGGCTGTCATACATCAGGCTCAATGCACATTACATTTACAAACAAATAAATACCAAATTATTGAGAAACATGCACTGGCAAATTGGCTACTTAATATTTGGGTGTACACTATCTTTCTTTCTTTCTTTATTTATTTATTCGTCCGTCATCATCATAGAGTACAGAAGTACATAATATAATGCACATCTAGGCTATTATACATAATTTAAAATAATTTAGATTAATACAATACAAAATAAAGCTGACAGTAACATAAAAAACAATAAAGTTAAAGTCATTGGTTTTTTTATATTTGTAATTTAGATACTCTTGGACTGTATAAAAGCAGTGCTCCTGCAGAAAGGCTCTCACTTTCAATTTTAAGGGATTAGGAAGAGCTTTATAGATTTGTATACCAGAGTGGGGTCTCTCAAGCATGACATGCATATTTTGCTCCCATTTGATTTCGTTGCATTTGTTTGTTGGTTTAGAAATAGAACTATTTCAAGGATGTATAAACATGGCAATGGAAGTATACGAGGTCTGTTAGATAAGTATCCGACCTTTTTTTTTTTTCTCGAAACCCTGAAGGATTTGAATCAAGCCCGCTTGCATGAGCCGACCTTGAACCTTCGTGCGCATGTGTGAATTTTTTCCTGCCTGTCGACAGCGTCTGTTGCTGGCAAGCAGCATTTGAGTGAGGTAGTGTCTAGTGCTCTCGTCGTTTTTTCATTGTGACTCCTGGAATTTGGTTTCCGGGTCGCACCCGTACACCAGGACTCTTCACCACTCATTAAGGTGTTCATGAAGTCGGGGTCACTGTTTGTGGAGTCAAGCATGTCATGTGAGACTTCAACACGAAGTTTTTTTTGCTCCGCAGTCAGCAGCATCGGCAATGAATTTCGCCGCCACTCTCTTCATGGCCAAATCTTCGGTCATAGTTGAATGGGCCGAAAAAGTGCTGATGCCCACCTCTTCCGCAATTTCTCGGATACTCATACAACGGTCCTGCATCACTACAGCGTTCACTTTGGCAATGATCTGGTCATTTCGGCATGTTGATGGCGGACCAGAGAGTGGCTCGCTCTCCACCGATGTGCGTCCGTCTTTAAACCGGTTGTACCACTCCTTAATCTGTGTGATGCCCATAGCATCGTCACCGAAAGATATCTGAATTTTACGAATGGTTTCCACCTGGCTATCGCCCAATTTCAGGCAAAATTTAATGCAATAGCGCTGCTCCAGACGTTCCGTCATTTTCCTAACAATGAGAAAACGACGAGAGCACTAAACACTACATCACTCAAATGCTGATTGCCAGCAACAGACGCTATCTAAAGGCGGGAAAAAATTCATGCATGAGCATGAAGGTTTAAGGTCGGCTCATGCAAGCGCGCTTGATTTAAATCCATCAGGTTTTTGAAAAAAAAATAAGGTCCGATACTTATCTAACAGACCTCGTATTTAGTTTCTTAAAAAGAGGTTTGCTTGAGACCATTTTCTTTTTCCACACATAATCCTGATGGCTTGTTTTTGTTTTCTGAATACTGAGAGGGATTGTGGTGAATTTCCCCAGAATATTATCCCGCATTTTATCACAGAGTGAATGTGAGCAAGGTAGGCTATTCTCAGTATCTCAAGATTGGTTTTTTGGATTAATATTCTAAGGGCACAGATATTTTTACTTAATTTTGATATGTGTAAATCCCATTTTAGGTTATCCTGTATCCATAATCTCCAATGCAAATCCAGAAACCATTACAGCCAGTATCATAAGAGTCTACAATCTAAGGTACAAATGAATATTGTATTTGAATTTCCTTCACTAGCCCCTTCATTTAATTGCTAAATCCTTCCTTCCTCACCCAAGGAGAATACCAACCTACCATGGTTCAATGTCAAAATGTAGATTCTGGTTACAGTATCCTATTACAACCAGGGCCGTGGAAAGAAAGCAAGGGCCCCAGGGACAAATTTTCCTGGCCCCCCGTCAAATATTAAATTCACTACCCAACTCGACCTTTATAATGTATGCAACAAAAACATTATGTAATCATATTACAAAAATTAGTAAGTGTCAGAATTGTACCGGTACTTATGAGATTGTCTGGTAGACAGGAAAATATCTGTCCGTCTGACTGTCTGTCCGCGTGTCTGTAATAAACTTTATCGGATTTTCATAAAAGTTGGTATACCATTTATAATGCCCATGGTACGAAGCCTATTGATTTTGGACCGAATCGGTTAACTGATGCCAGACACAAAATGGAAAAATACATTAAAATGTTCTAATTAGGAACAATTTTATCTGTATGATTTTAAATGCCGAACATTAATGAGGCCTACTGTTGAGTCCAAAAGGATTTCTGCTTCTACTTTTAAAAAATAGCAATTTTTCTTCAAGAATAATCAGTTTCAAATTTAATTATTAATTCCGTGTCATCGTTATACGACAGGACAATGCAGCTAAGATAAACACATAAGATATAACTTAAGCTGTTTATTGACTTTTATTTTATTTTAGAGAAAATTTAGAAAGTAAAAAATAAAACCTGGTCGGCCGGGTCCCCTGTCGGGGCCTGGTCCCCGGGGCTGCAGCCCCGGCTGCCCCTCCCTCTCGTCGGGCCTGATTACAACCAATGCACATTACAGAGTCCCTGAATCTACAAAAGGATGAAGGAAAAAACTACAATAATCCTACCTCTTCCTCGGTGCCACCGCTCTGATTAGTTCCTTCTTCTTGCGAGCCCTGATTGGACACTGGCTCTGGACGGGACAGATGAGGAGTTCCTCCATCCGATGATCCTTTATCCCTATCTCCCCTTTCCCTACGAGCAGGGATGGGGGATTTGCGGCGATTCTTAACTGAGCCACTCATTGTACTGCTGGTTCCACTGCCAGTGCTACCATCTCCAGATCGCCGGCTGGAAAATATATTAATAATAATTAGACATAGGATTTTAGGCTCTAAAAAAATTAATTTTAAGTGCCCAAAATAGGCTTTTAAAACAAGGTAAATAGGCTTTTAAAGGAGAAAATAGGCACTTAAAATATGCTTTAAAAATGTGTAGATAGACAGAAAATAGACTTTAATATTACAATATACACTTAAACTGAAATATGATATATATATTTTTTTTTTACTGCAAGAAACGTGGTATACCTATTCTTAACAGAATTATCTGCAAAATTAGGCATCACGAACTATATTCACTTATTTACACAAAATTAAAGAAAAATTGTTTAAAGTGGATATTTATTTGTAATTAACACACAACGTTTCGGTCAAAACATAAGACCTTCTTCAGGTGACTGTTTACAAGAAGAAAAAAACTCTCAATTGTCCGTGTCATAAGAAACACTTCTGTTGTAAGTGGAATGCGCACGATTAGAAAGGGACAAAAAATTGGTATTACGAAAATGCTTATTAATCCAATCCACAGGTATTTCATACGGGGACTCTTCTATAACATCCACATGGGGAAGAGGAAAGTGTATAACATGTGTATTCTTTTTTGTTCTCTTAATGACCCCCAACCACTCATCACCCAAGTCACCGTCAAATCGGTTCAAAACGAAATCTTTATTACATCCGATATTCCAAGCTTCGCACACTTTTCTCTTAATAACATCGTCCTCAACCTTTAAGATCTTCAAAGCACCCATACGGTGATTATTCTCGATCAGATGTTGGCTAAGACCAGTAGACGTTTTCCTACTTCTAATATCTCTCTCGTGCTCACGAAGTCTGATTTTAAAGGATCTACCTGTTTCACCAATATAAAACTTATCACAATCCAAGCATGAGATTGAATATACCCCTGGATAATCCATTCGGTCCTTATTTCAGCCGAACCTTTTATATTCGGAAAAAATCTTGTCAATGGTTCTATTGGTTTTGTAGGCAGGAACCAAATCGAACTTACGAAAAACCTTCTAGTAATTAATCAGTGGAAATCTGGACCATTATGACAGATTATATTCACTTAACTTGAATCATTAAAAAATACACATATACACATATACAATGGATCTTTAAAACATTTAAAGTACGACGTTTCAACCCTTCCTGTGGGTCTTCCTCAGGTACAATAAAAAAACTAAAATACAGCTCGAAGTTCTCATGAATAAATATCTATCAGTCACTGCCACTTGGGTTGTTCAGAAATTCTTCACCAAAATCCACCATTCGTCCATACTTTACTATCCATGTCTCCGGGATATTGAAGTCACTGACCAGGTCTGCCAATCCCGTGGTGGGGGGAAATTTTATAGATGTATTATAGTTTATAACATTCCTAATTAACTGTAGCCATTCGTCCCCCAAATCCCCTTCATATCTATTAAGACTATTTTCTTTTAGTTCTATAATTTTATGAGCTTCATGAATTTTCCTCCTTACCTTATCCCATTCTATTTTGATTATGTTCATTTCACCCATACTATGACCCGTTTCTATCAAGTGTTGGCTCAAACCCGTAGATGGTTTCTTGGTTCTTACGTCTCTTTCATGTTCAATTTTTCTAACTTGAAAAGATCTTCCCGTTTCCCCCACATATGTCTTCCCGCAATCGTTGCACGATATAGAATACACCCCAGGCATCATCATCTTGTTCTTCTGTTTTCCTATTCGTTTATAGTCAGAAAAAATGTTTTCTATTGTTCTTTCTGTCCTGTAGGCCACTCTTATATCATGTTTGTGAAAAACTTTATCCATCTTTCCACTAGTCTTGTGTCTGTATACCATTCCAACATACTTATTGTCCTTGTCCCTTACACATGTTTTTTCACTAACATATCGCCTCTCTACAGCATCCCAAATTTTACTTAAAGTTTGGAAACTATATCCATTTAATCCCCTATTCTGAAAATTTCATCCTTCTCTTTCTTTAAATCCTCCTGGTTATTACATAACATAAACATATTCCTCCAAGCACTGTTTTTCATCCTTGGGTGATGGGCTGATTTGTTGTGTAAGTACATGTAACCTGCATTAGGTTTTCTATACACCCCTGTCTTGTACTCGAATTCTCCCATCTATATCGTGCAACGATTGCGGGAAGACATAATAAGTTTGAGAAAAGCTGGTGTAAAGGAAAGAATTTCCAACATAGGTAAACCTACCATGCGAATTCCATTACTTTTACCACCAACAATAACCACAGGAGGGGACCTACCATACTCAACTTGAAACGGCTATGCTATGTGTGAATAAGGTTTTGGAAAGCTAATAAATTTAAACCCACAGAGGATTTAACTCCAGAGCCCCAGGATGAGAGTCCCCTTAATGTCTAGACTACATACTTTAAAGTTGTTAACTACATGCCCTTTCTAGATATTGTAGCCCTGGTTGTGTCCAGTACTGAATGAAAAGTCATAAACTTATAAACTTACAGTAAATACAACAGTTGACATCCTTTTCATAATCTGCAACATCTTATCACTTCCTAATTTCCTGTTTTTATTTTTGTTACGCATAATGTTCTAGTTCTAAATCTGGGTCTCCAATGATTAACTTTTAACACAACATGTCAAGTTTACATATGTTAAATTTATCATCAACTAGTTGAAGTATACATGTAAATAGTTTGCCAATTAACAGGCTAATGTTAAACTTGGCATGTTATATGTCATGCCATTCATTTGCCAGCAATGCAATAATGAGGAAGCAGTAGCAGTAGGCTTTGTTATTTCTGTGATTCTTTTGACTAGGAAATAAATAGAGATACCTAGTTTTCACGAATTGTTGTTATTACTATTGATTAAGCAATAATCTTGTGTTTCAAACATTCCTACGTGGAATTATTGTCGGTTTTTAACCGCGAAAAAAAAGCAAAATTTTGTGTTTATGCGAAATTGTCGTCTTTTGCACGAAATTCCTCCTTTTTAACGATTTTTTTACTTTCAAGGAAAATCTCGGGTTTCAGAAAAAATAACTAAATAATTTGTGCTCATTAATACAACAAAAAATTCAATAATCAACGTTAATAACAGTTCTTAAACATGCAGGCCTATGTTCTGAATTATTCCGGTGAATAATGTAGATGCCGAGAGAGCTTTTTCAGGATATTCAGACATTCTAACTGATAAGAGGACAAGACTTCTTCCTCAAAATGTGGAGACTGCTTTAAGTTTGTACTTTGGGGATGGGTGCAATCTATATTAATAAAAATGAACTTACAAAAGGGTTGTTGCCGCATCACTTGAGAACGGCTCAACCGATTTGGCTGATTTTTGTTTTGTTGTGATCGTAATTGTCTGGAGAAGGTTTGTATGAAAGAAAATTTTTGGAAAATCCACGGGAAAAGTCGGAAATGTGATGAAATGAGGCAAAGTTAGAGAGTTCTGCTGTCAATTGTTTACATAAAAAAAAGATTAAAAAATAGAAGTGTGGCATTCACTGTTTGAGAGTTCCACTTTCACATGTTTTTGTAACAAAACAAACAAAAACAAAAGTGAGTCTTGCAACCAAACCAAATCGAAAGTGTGTTATCCATTCATTTTGAGAATGCAAGTCCGTGTAAACAAATGCACGTGATTTGAACCCCACCACACATCATGCTACAAGACAATATAGTGCGGTATTAGATTTTATTTTTATAACAGTAAAAGCTCATAAAATGTGACGAAAATTTTTAAGATAACAATATCAACTTATTGCAAGTGTTTCAATGCATTGCGAAACGTGGCATTCGTGATATAACCCTCCAGTTTGCGAGAGTCATTGTTGTGAGTAATGTAAACATACAAATTTCAGTGAACAGCGAAACATGGTGTTTATAATTTATAACCCAGTCTGTGAGAAGCATTAAACATAATGACTGAAATTCAACCAGGCCCAAGTGGCATAATTAAAAATAAGAGAGGTAAATCTTTGCGAAGTGGACAGAAGGAAATTATATTGAATGTGTTTAATGGGTTTAAAAAAAATATATATCCAGCACTTGCAATTGAGGACGTTGTAAAATTGACATCTGAATTCACCAGTAGCCTATATGTACCAGAAGTATCTGGAAAGTGTGTAGTGAATACAGAGACTCTGGCATAGTGAAAACTCCCCCAAGAAAGGCTGAAAAGCTGCATAGTGTCTTAGATAACATTGATGACTTTGTGAAAAGTGCTATTCGAGCAAAAGTTCATCAATTCTTTTTTGATAACATACCTCCAACTGTAGATAAACTTCTTTGTGCAGTCAATGAGGACTCCGACCTACCTAATTTTAAAAGAACAATTTATAAGTTACTAGCTTAAAAGGCCCGGCGTCGCTCGGGTTTTGTATTTTGTAAATGCGAAAATAACTTATTAAGGACTTTCGATTTTCAAACTCGAGGTCTTTAAGGTCTTTATATAGGTATTTAGAATTTGAAATGGGGATGAACGACTTATCGCACACAAACTATTTCCTCAGAAAACGCTAGATAAGCTACAGCTTATTATAGCTTATAGCAGATCCCCGCGGCTTCGCCCACAATAATTAATAGAAAGATTATAAATTAAGAGCAAAATAATTAAACTATTATATTTACTAACACTTTGCACACGAAACATTCATAGGTCTAAACTAAACAATTGATAGGCCTAATTAATGAAACAACTGTAAATCCGGCTTTGAAGTGAATTCCACGATTAGAAAGCGCAGCATGAGAAAAATAACCTCAGATTCGAGTTCCCTGGCCTAAAAAAACCTTGCATAATGTTTGTCCATTTAGGGCTATATTCACTATTCTTCTTCCGTCTCGGGTGAAAATTTCATCTGTCAGCGTGCCTTGACATTATAAACAAATGATTCGGCCATGGTGGGCTTACAAAATTCGAACGATCGCGATGCTTTTATTTTCAAGGTATGACGAAAGTAGGCAAAGTCATCTGCAATTGATTAGACAACTGAAAACTGATGTTTCGAAAGCGCAAGAAATGTACGTCTCAATCCCGTTTTCACTCATAACTCGCGAACAAAAGCTAAAATTAAAAATGTAGCATACCTTTGCGGGAATGTATTCAACAACTTCCCAAAGTTTCATGGTGATCGGATGAATGGCATAGTAATGCATAAAGGACAGACACACATACATTCATTTTTATGTAGGCTATAGGCCTATAGAAGATCTATATAGATTACCCGTCGAGCATTGCTGCAATCTCAGAAGATTATGAGAATTGAAATCGATTAAACTCACGATGAAAAAAATGTGTGTAAATGTATTTGACAGACAGACATATATTCGTTTTTATTTATATAGATGAAGAATGGAATAAGCCTACTGAGACCATAGTTTCTATATTCATTTGTCCAGACTTATAATTCCGTTACATTTCAGGCAGATTTAACGACCCTACATAAGAGATTTTACTTATGATTACATGTAGAAATGTTGTGGCCTGGACCCCGAACTAAGCAACTTCCCCGGAATTTTCTGTAAACCATCTTTCATAAGAAGCATATTCCATGTTAAATAAATATTTAATATTACCTTATCATCACCTTATCATTAACTTCTCTGGCGTTTATAATAACATGAGATATCCATTGCCTTCCAAAGCGATCGCAATGCTATTGTTTCCAAAGTATGACAAAAATAGACAAAGCCTTCTGCAATTGATTTGACAACTGAAATGAATAACTGAAAACTGATGCTTCGAAAGCGTAAAACATGCACGTTTTCTTGCCGTTTTTCACTCATAACTCGCGAACGAAGGCTAAAATTAAAAATGTAGTCTGACAGAAACCTTCCCGGGAATGTACCCAACAACTTCCCAAAGTTTCATGGCGATCGGATGAATGGTGTAGTAATGCATAAAGGACACACACACACACACACACACACACACATACATTCATTTTTATATATATATAGATTGTTGAACATTGGAATGAAATATGTGAAAAGAAGTGAGGTTAATGTTATAGTAGATCGTGATGATATTGCACTTTGGAGAAGACGATATCTTAGAGCTGTACGGCAATACCGAGCAGAGGGTCGAAAGTTTTATTACTTAGGCGAGACATGGGTAAATGCAGGACACACCACCCCTAAATTTGGCATGACACTATTGTTGAATCAAAGGAAAAAGCTTTTAGGGCAGGATTAAGTCAAGGTTTAAAAAATCCTATGGGTAAGGGGAAACGCCTAATAGTTACGCATATAGGTAGTGAAACAGGCTTCGTAGATGGGGGTTTGCTCATTTTTTAGTCAAAGAAAATAGGTGAGTACCACGAAGACATGAATGGAGAGGTATTCCGTAACTGGTTTGCTAATGTTTTGCCCAAACTTGAACCCAGCAGTTTAATAGTTATGGATAATGCATCATACCACAGTGTGAAACTCTATCGGCGTCCAAATACTTCTTGGCATAAACAAGATATTATGGAATGCCTACAAGAAAAGAATGTAACACTTAATGATAAAAGTGTTAAGGCAGAGTTAGTGATCTTAGCACAGGAATTTGCGGACAAAGATGAAAATAAATATGTGGTTAAAGATATGGCAAATAAAGCGGGCCCCCCCTTATCATAGCAATTTGAATCCAATTGAACTGGTATGGAGTTTTATCAAAGGGTTTGTGGCCAGAAATAACAAAACTTTTAAATTATGCGATGTTAGGAAACGGTTTGACAGAGCAGTATTGATGGTGACGCCAGAAATGTGGCAAAAGGAAATCAAGCATGTAGTGGCTATATCTAGCGTTTTCTGAGGAAATAGTTTAAGTGTGATAAGTCGTTCTTCCTCATTTCAAGTTCTATGTAGGCCTACAAATCGAAAGTCCTTCATAAGTTAATTTCAAATTACAAAATAAAAACCCGGGCGACGCCGGGCCATTTAAGCTAGTTTAGAATAAAATAGGCCTATAGAAACACTCTAAACTTTATTTTTAAGGGTAATGGTGCACATTTTCTATACAGGTTTTCTTGATCATGCTCATGTGCGGAAATACACAATTATTTGCACCATAAAGGCTAAAAATGTATTTACTTTTTATGCGAAATAACACCGAAATTTAGTTTTTTTGTGCAAAATAACACCGTAATTGCCCCAATTTTTACACCGAAATTTAACATTTTTATTCACCGCAAAATAGCATCTCTACAAATAAAATAAAATAAAATAAATTGAACGCAGGAGTAATAACACTGCTTCCTTTCATAAAGGACATTGTAGCAAACGCAAACCACTTGGAGTGGTATATTTCATCCACTCCATTTCCAGATTTACAATTTTTCTGAATTGTTTGAAGTTCTCGGCTATACTGTGAACAGAGCGATACAGTCTTTTTTTCCGATATCTTCTTCCTTGTGAGAATCTGCCTTCTTTATCTTTTCATGCTACTATTCAGTCATTTCATAATTACGGGTGGGACATTCTAGAAAATTATAAAAACTATTTTTGTTTATTACATATCATAAATAATAAACTAGAATTGGTTCTTCACATTCTGTAAAATTTACAATGTCTTTTCCTCCCCACTACATGCAAAGCATTATTTAAAATTTATTGTAAATATTTTA
Organism: Ectobius pallidus; assembly: GCA_964059195.1. Classification (NCBI taxonomy): domain Eukaryota; kingdom Metazoa; phylum Arthropoda; class Insecta; order Blattodea; family Ectobiidae; genus Ectobius; species Ectobius pallidus. The sequence goes on from CAXKWD010000006.1 coordinate 6,624,694, forward strand.
AGTTTGTTTTTCAAAATTTGTTACGGGTGGGACATAATTTGGACAATGATTTTGGTGATACACAAAAACAGTTCATTTGCTGTTCTGCTATTACTGTTAGGGTCTTAATGTTGTTATTAATGAAGGTATGAGGGATTAAATACAAATTATAAACTGTTTCCAGGTTGTCAGAACATTTATTTAACTCATCAATTATAATTTAACAAAACTATCACCATTACGGGTGGGACAAAAAGCCACTTTTTGCTACTTTACATAGTAATCAACTACAGATAGTTTTTTTTAAGTTAATCTTGTATCAAATTGTACCTTAAGATGTAAATTTTGTCAAATGAAAATGGACATAGGTGATTACTCTTGACTACTTGGTATTAAAGAGTGTTAAAATCATGCTAAAAATGGCCAAAAAAAAAAAAAAAAGCAACTCAACGCAATAAATAATTAAATCTTCAGATTTTACACATGAAACCACTTCTAATACACCTAAGTCCTTAATATTCAGAGAATTTGAGGTTTTGAACTTATTTTTGACCACCCAATGACAATAATTTTATAACTTCTCTCTTTGAGGGAAAAATTCCCATATTTTATGAAATGGCTGTATTTCAAGAATTTTTTAATTTAATAGGTAAGCAAATAAAAACAGGGATAAAAAAATAATTGAACTTAAAAAATTAACCACCTAATATTCCTAAATTAATTATTCTCCTCATTATATAAATATGTTCCTCACCCATAAAAGAAAAAATTCTTAAATTAAAATCACCACATAAAGACTGTGTTTTTCAAGTACGAGTTGGTCAATCATGCAAGTTTCTGCATTGCGGAAGCCACAGCTCTAACTCCCAAGCGATTGGGTGAAATATCTATGCAAATAAAGCCGCTATCGGTGTAACGATTCAGGTTCTCAAAGTTACAGTTAAAATTACAATGAAAATAACCATGTACCCCATCACAAGAGATGTTGGAAATGTCCTCCTCTTGCATCCACACAATACTGGCACCTTTTTAGGAAATTTTGTTTCACGCGCATAAGTTCAGCTTCCAAGATAGAGTTAATTTCTTTTCTGATATTTTCTTTAAGCTCTTCTAATGTATGGGGGTTTGACCTATACACTTTATTTTTCAAGTTCCCCCATAAATAATAGTCACATACTGTTGCATCTGGGGATTGAGTGGGCCATAATCCCCTACTAATTACTTCATCAACTTCAAAAATTTCTTGAATGAACTTAATGACTCATTATTAGGGACTGGATTTTTAGGTTTTTAAAAACACTGTTTTAGGTTTTCCACTAGGTGAAATAGTTTTTTTTAGGTTATTTGTCCAAAATATCGTTTTCTGGTAGAATAATTGGTTTAATCAATTTCAATGTGCTACATAGGATTCAATATATTATACTTGTAAAGTTTAACTTAACGAAATTGACTTAAATTTGTGTAAACTTGCTTTAGGACAATATTATATAATTGAAGAAAGAAAGCATAAACAATCAAAAGAAGCAGTGAAAATAAGATTGCTTCACATTTCCTGGTTACAGTATATCACTAAATATCTTTCAAGATTCTCAACTGTGAAGTCCTTCCTGTTATCTCTTAGAATACATTTGAAGACAGAAAATGTCCTTTCAACCTAATGTGACGTCATAGGTGCGATTTTCATCGAAGCAATTGCGGAAGGTTCCCAAGTTAATTGGATGGAATATTGTTCCCCAAGAAGAATGCTAACCGCACAACAGATCAACTAGGGACGAAAACTTCCCCGTTTTCTAGAAAGGTAAATAATACTTATGTGTTTCTAGCAGGCTTGACAAAATATTACTTTGCCATCTGTTGTGAAATTCAGGTCATCGCCAATCCACTGCCAAAATAAACTCGATTCCATTTGTTTCGGCATAATTAACACGTCTTCTTAAAACTCACAGTGTGACCACTCAGTATGAATAACAGGGCAGTACTAAAGGGAAACAAAAAACAAGCGCTTTAAAACACAGAAATCTATATCCTTGTACATACATGGTAACAATGGTTGTTCGTACGAATATTTTAAAAGGAATACGCTGGTACTGTTTTCCTCTCTTGATACTGTCCAAACTAGATGACAATGGGTTGAATGAAACGCTGGTGGTATTAATTTCTACCCGACAAAAATTATTCTCTTCCCACAAAATATTGATTTCTCAATTGACAAACAAAAAAAGGAGCCTAAATTAGTTATTTTAGGTTTTATATCCCGTTTAGGTATATTTAGGTTTTTATACCCCATTTAGGTATTTTTAGGTGCCACAGAATTAATGTGGGTGAATCCTATGGACATGATTCGAAAAAGTGTATGAGCGCTTTTTGTTTTGGAAGAAAAGGAAAAAATAGGTAAAAACCTAAGAATCCGGTCGCTACTCATTAGCTTATGCACAGTGGGTGAGTCATGCTGGAAATATTCACTCCGACATTCAATATCAATCAGTTCATGAATGGTTTAAATATGTTATTTCTATAATGCTTTGCATTTACTGTCACTTGATCCACAAAAAATATTGGGCCTATTACCCTGCATGCATTTTCGCACATCAGACCCTGATTTTCTGGTCAGGTAATGGGGTTTGTTGCACTATATCTGGTTTCTATGAGCTCCCATACTGATTATTCTGGGTTGAAACATAGCCATGTAAATGGAACCATGCTCCGTCAGAGAAGATTAATAAATTTGAATCAATTACCCCATCACCAACATTCCTCAACATCCAGGTACACAATTGCACTCGAATGCCGTTATCACTAGACCTGGGATTTTAAGGCAAATGTCTAATTTGTTCCTTATGAAATAACATGAAAATGTTTAAATATGTGGATGTTTCATGATAAATCACTTACATTTAAAGAGTTTTATAGTGCCCTAAAATGCCTATTTTACTTTTTTAGTGCCTAAAATGCCTATTTTGTATATTTAAAATAAAATTCAACTTCTGTAATATTTACAATCTTATAACTGACATCCCTCAATGAAAAGCAGAACAGCAGAGGTGGGTTTTTTCACACAAACTTGATTATTCCAAACAATTGTCGGTAAAGGAATGCTGACTGATGGGCGAGGGGGAGGATAAAGGGGGAAGGACTACTGTGTCAAGTCACCAGTGAAAGAACATCTGTTTAAGTGAATATCGTTCGTGATGCCTAATTTTGCAGTTAATTCTGTTAAGAATAGGTATACCACGTTTCTTGCAGTAAAAAAGGGACCATGTTACAGTTTAAGTGTATATTCTAATATTTTAAAATCTATTTTCTATCTATTTATACATTTTTAACGCATATTTTAAGTGCCTATTTTCTCTTTTAAAAGCCTATGTACTTGTTTTAAAAGCCTATTTTAGGTGCCTAAAACTAATTTTTTTAGAGACTAAAATCCCAGGTCTAGTTATCACGTGGTAGCAATTCACAGACAACAGAGATCTAAGCCCAATATTTTTTGCAGTAAGTTAACTAAATCTAGTGTTTTTTCTCTCTCCATAATTTTCAACTAACCAACAAACATAATACGATTTCTCACTATAATTTAAAATGGATGCCAGTTGATAAGTGAAAGAGGAAGCTGTTGATTGCTTTTTTGTTAACAGAAATTTCGAACCAAAGCCAATATCGCTCTACTAGTCAATTGATTTGACATGTTGTCTATTTTTTACGGAAAACAAATTAACATCTGAAAATGTTAAGTTCAACGTGCTGGGTTTCCATGTCAAGTCAATTAGAACGTAAATTGCAATACACATGTCAATATAAACTTGTTAACTTGACATGTTGGTGTTAAATGTTAAGCAGTGGAGCTGGAGACCCAGCTTGATGTTTTAAATAATCTAATGTATTTACATCTGTAGTTGGATTAATAATTCCATTTACAAGCATAAAAATCCCTTTAGGCAAGCCTACAGGCTGAGGTAGATTTCTAAGTGCTTTTGGTTTACTGTCGCTGCGTAGCACTCTTCTTCTTTAGCCTTGGCATGACAAACCCACAATAATAACAGCAAAAAAAAAAAGGGAAGATCACTTTATCAAACGCTCAAATCTCGCCTTATATGAGAACTATCAAGAAACTAGTTATTGATTTGTAGAGTACTCATCAAGAGCTTTTCAACGATACCCCACAAGACGTAGTTTCAAAAATTTCGAATTTCCATCCCCTCACCCTCACCCGTACCCCCAAAAACCCCCGAATTGTTGGTGTCACTGTGAACTCCATAGGGAGTACTCTAATCTATTCAAACAAAGTTACCCTCTATACTTCATAAGGGCCGAGATATAAATGTTTTAAAATTTCAACCCCCTCCCCCGACCACCCCCTTGGGCCAATTTTGCTCATTAACGAACTTGTTCGAACTATTGGGCGTAGAAATAACATAATAAAATTTGGTTCAAATATCTTCAAAATTACGGCCGCTAGCGTGTAAAGATATACATATCACAAAAAAAAAAAATTTGAACGGATGGTGGTTTCGTACTTAGGGAAGCATGAAACATAAAGATATGAAAGAATTTTTCGAAAATCATGACATGGAACATAATATTATCCCTGCCAAAGGGGACTGGCTCATTAGAAAATTTCGCTAAACTTCACAATAACGTGACCGCCATCTCAGCCAAGCCGTACCGATTGGGACCAACTCTGCAGTGGTGCCAATATCACAAATTTGACTACATGCCGATGGAATTCGGCAGATAAACGTCACCATGTGCCATGCCGGTGTAATCCCATATGTACCCATAATACGAAGGGTATTATGAGTATAAAACCAGTATTAGCAGGAGTTACCAGTACCTTAAGAAATTATTACAAACTAAAGCATTGGACTTCCTAGTGTAACGAAGTTTTAAGAAAGGCGTGGAAGTGTAAAAAAGCTTCTGCATTGAGGTAAGTAGTGACAGGTAAATTCTAGGTCAGTGACAGGTTATGTTAGGTTAGGAACAGTTATATTAGTTTAGCAGCAATATACTGAACAGAATGGGGGTTAGTATGTCCCTTACCACTGCACCAGTCATTCATCTTTTGTTTTCCGCGGCTCGGAGGGGCACGGTCACTAATGCCAGAGCATACCTCACTGTTAAGTGGCTACACTATTCTGAAGGAGTTTCGAAAATTTGATTATTGGTACTTCTGCTAAAACATTGGATAGAGGAAGAAATTAAAGTTGGTTTTGTTGGAATTTCGCAGCCTTTTAGAGAGCTATTATAGCTATTTATGTATCAAGTAAGCAAAATAACACTTTAGCGGATGAATTGCATGCGTGGTGAATACAATATTTTTTAGTAAAAGCTCTCTAAATTAAATTAAACGAAACAAAAATATCTTATTAATGATTATAATGAAAGGCAGTCAGCCATTTGTTAAACTCATTCCCACAGCCACCTAAATCGCAAAACAACAATGAACCGTACGTACCAATAAACTAAACTCCGTGGCGCTACATCCCTGGAGGGACTTGGCCTACCACCCAACTGCTGCATCAACTCCCGTAGGTAGACGGCAGCATTGGGGGGCATGTGGTCAGCATGCCGACACCCACAGCCGTTAATGGTGGTTTTCTGGACCGGAGCCGCTACTTCTCTATCAAGTAGCTCCTCAATTTGGAATCACGAGGCTGAGTGCACCCCTATCAGACCTCCCTACCTCAGAAAAATCCGAGGAGGTACCGGGAATCTAACCCAGGCCGACGGATCTGTAGTCAGCAACGCTAACCACAAGACCATGCCGGCGGCTTACGTACCAATACAAAATACATTATGAGTTGCTTTTTGTAAACAATAATGCATACAAACTATAATTATGAAAAGCTTGTGAAAATATGAGTGATAATCCCGGGGAAATTTCAATCCAAGCTAGAAACATTGAATTGGAGCTGGTGCCAGCAACATGACGGCAATAGTAGACTATGAGAAGGAATATATTGCAAGCAATCGATGGCAAACAATGATTCTCTTGTGACCCAAGATGTGAAAAGTTGTTGGCTTATATATGTTGTTATATGATGAAGAAGGCTACCCTGTTTTGCGAAAAACCCTGGTCAAGTTTCTGATTCTCACATAGAAACATGTTGGCTTAAATTTGTTGTTTTATGACCTTTTATATGCTTAAATCCATGTTAAAGTTGCCATCTGAGTTTTGTTTATAGACTGCTATGACGACTTTAAAGTACAAGGTTGATAAAACTGCATTTTGAATGCACTTTTATGCAATTTTAGCGGCCTAGGTTGCTAAAATGTAATTTTTCGGCGTGTTACCAGTCCGACAAGCAGCTGTTTTAGAGAGCGTGTACTAAAAAGTTCTTTACTCAAACATTGTCAACAGTGCACTTGACGTTCTGCACTCAGCAGTTTGAGTATAAAAATCACGCCTTGTTTGATAACATGCTGAAATGATATGAAGAGCCTTACACTGAAACATTGTGAGGACTGGAACTGTAAGATGTGTTCGACTGTACACCACCGCTCTGTACCAAGGCGTTACTGCTGGCTGAATTGGGAAATGGACGACAGGGGGAGTTACTACGACTGGATGATTTGCTGCTTCCTTGATGCACCACCTGCAAACTATCCATCCTTTTGCTTCTTCCAAGTTATCTCCATATCACCCACCATCCAAAATACCTGCCAAAGAAACGAATGAAATCTGTTATCACAGTGTAGTCAGGACTGATACTAGATAACAATAACTTAGTATTTGTCATACATAACAAAGGTTATATTTAAATAAAATAAATAAAAACAAAGTAATATAAGCAGTGGAACATACTGAATCAATAAAATGAATAAAATATTGCATACACTGATGCTCCACTATGACATAGTGGAGCATCAGTGTATGCAATATTTTATTCATTTTATTTTATTTTACGACATAGTGGAGCAACAGTGTATGCAATATTTTATTCATTTTATTGAAGGTTATATTTTTTACATAACACACTATTTTCTCCTTCTGCACAAGTCACTTTATCAAAAATCTTTATAACTAGCCAAATGAGTAAGCCAACATATTAATTGCAAAGATTAATTCTGATTAGATTGAGTTATAGAAATCACATCACTCCTGAGATAAGATAACAATTTAAATTCCTAACCACGCTTATCTTACACAGGCCAATATCCTGTAACTCATTTGGGTATCTTTCAAGCTCACCTGACAATGTCATGCTAAACAGGGATCAAATCACTGTCTGGGGTTTTTTTTCAGGTTGGGGGAATAGGAATGAAGTGCATTCAGCTACATATGGGCTTGGATTTTTTCAAACTGATCAGATCTCAATTGAACATTTATCTGGGCAACTGGGATCCGCTGGACTCATTTGCTGATATTTTACACATTACTAGTCAATATCGTCGTCGTTATGGTAGAAGTCATTAACTCCAAAAATGGCCACTACTACTACATTGCTTGAAAGGCAGGTAGAACTCACTAATTGATATCTAAGTAACTAATACTTTTCGCTTCACCAAGTCCATATATACAATGGTTTATTCTAACTTTAAAAAGTTGTATCTCAAAACCAACATTTTGGACTTGGTGACTTCTGCTGTAACGACGATATGTTCATGACGTGTATGAAATTTCATGACTTTGTTTCTTTTGGTGCTATATATAAGTAGGGCCCAGATTTGAAGGTTTTTCCCCAGCTTCCAAATTATAACTTTTTAACATATTTTTTCCGTTTCATTCCCCTTGCTTCCGAACATATTGTGACAAAGCCAGAAAAGCCTAGAAGCTTTTGTAGATGAAGGACTCGGGCCGAAAGAACTAGAGTTAGATAAATCCAGAAAGGCACGGCCCTCTTATTGCTGATTGGAGCCGCGCGTCGACGGGTGCGGCCTACTCCCTGGCACGGCGGCGCGGTGAGGACGGTGCGCGCCCGTGGGAGGGGCCAGAGGTGGAGCCACGCGCTAGGGCTGCGACTTCGCCCCGCGCGGACATTCTAGACAATGCGCGGGCGGAGAGCTTTCGAGAGACCGGGTCTGGAATATTCGTCGGCCCTATATATAGGGCGGCGAGCGAGCAGAGTCAGTCAGTCAACGAGTCAGAGACGGCAACGAGGAGTGATGAGTCAGTCAGTCAAGGAGAGTCAGTCAGAAACAGCAACGAGGAGTGATGAGTTCAGTTCAGTGTGAGGAGTCAGTACATCAGAGGAGAGACAGTCCGTGAAGAGTCAGAGGGTCAACGAGGGAACAGTCAGAGAGGCAGTCCGTGAGTAGCGGCGAGCGTCAGCGTCAGAGGGTGAGCTGGACGGAGAGGACTGATCAGCGCGGCCTGAGTGTGTCTTGGGAAGCTGAGGAGCCAGTGACCGGAGGGACCCGAGAGCGGAATAGCTAGTCAACGGGGAACTAGTGACCGGAGGGAAGGGTGAACGGAAGAGCTGGTGAGCTGATCTGGGCTGAGGTAGTGCCGTCCCGGGGAACTCGGCGCGACGGGTGGATCGCACAGCGGCAGCGAGGACTGTGGAGTTGACCGACGCGACGTGGGATGTTCTGGATTGGACTGGAACAGTGCTGTAATTAGGACTGAGCACAGTGAGAGTGAGCACTGAACAGGACAGTGAACTGGCAAATAGTCTGGAGTTTTCTGGCTGTATTGGCAATTGTTGTAGGAAATAAAGAAACCTCCATCCTTCAATTATAAACTCGGTGTTCTCATTTTGAACCCCGACGAGCCCTTGTTACACTGGTGTCAGAAGTGGGATATAATTGAAGGAAGGCAAGATGGAGGACATGTTCAAATTATTACTTCACGCCATGGACCAGCTGAACGAGAAAATGGACCAGCAGTATGACCGACTGAACGAGATAATTGACCAGCATTACACCGAAACAAGAGAAATTATAAGGGAAATGAAGAATCTGCGCTTAAGCCCTAAGGAAGAACTTGAGCAGGAACTGACACCGGCCAAGGAAAGATCGAATAAGCCGGGCAGCGAACTGGTGGCCGTGAGAAGTGAACCGGAGAGACCGGCCAGGGTGGAAGAAAAAGAAGGGCAGGAAGAGAACATGGCTATCACCTTACCACCAGCTACCGAAGGGGAAGATCACGCCCTGAGTAAACCACAACGGGACGACGTGGAAGAAGGACAGACACCGCTGGACGACGTGGACGTAGGACGGGCACTGCGGGACGACGTGGACGCCGGAGAGACACCGCGTGACGGCGTGGACGTGGGACAGACTCCGCGGGACGTCATGTCGGGTACGGGACCGACGTGGGAGGAGGTAGCCAGTCGCAGCGCCACCTACGAAGGCTGTGGGAACCAGCAGGACGCCCTAGTGGTCAGGGACGGGGGCCTGAAAGGGAGCTGGGAGTCTGCGGATGAGAAGGCGACTGCGGAACACCTAGTCCTTCCAAGAGCCGGAGTCAAGGAGGTCCTGGAGGAAGTCCACGCAGGAGCAACAGGTGACCACTCGGGAGCGAACCGGATCCTCGACAAACTGCGGAGAATGTTCCACTGGTTGCACCAATGGAGTGACGCCGAGAGGCGGCGTGAACAACGCGACACCTGTGCTGCCAGCAGAGGGCCTAGAACTTGCAGCCGTGGGGCCATGAGGCAATACAACGTGGCAGGCCCATGTTCCATTACTGATGACGGAAATCGGCACCTGTTGTTGGCCATGAATTAGTTCACCAAGTGGCCAGAAGTCTACCGCATCCAACGACAGCCAAGAGTGAAGATGCTGGTAGTACACCTGGACCGTCTGGCGGCATATCATGGGGCACTTCGGGACGAAGGCCCTTAAGGAGGGGGCAATGTGACAAAGCCAGAAAAGCCTAGAAGCTTTTGTAGATGAAGGACTCGGGCCGAAAGAACTAGAGTTAGATAAATCCAGAAAGGCACGGCCCTCTTATTGCTGATTGGAGCCGCGCGTCGACGGGTGTGGCCTACTCCCTGGCACGGCGGCGCGGTGAGGACGGTGCGCGCCCGTGGGAGGGGCCAGAGGTGGAGCCACGCGCTAGGGCTGCGACTTCGCCCCGCGCGGACATTCTAGACAATGCGCGGGCGGAGAGCTTTCGAGAGACCGGGTCTGGAATATTCGTCGGCCCTATATATAGGGCGGCGAGCGAGCAGAGTCAGTCAGTCAACGAGTCAGAGACGGCAACGAGGAGTGATGAGTCAGTCAGTCAAGGAGAGTCAGTCAGAAACAGCAACGAGGAGTGATGAGTTCAGTTCAGTGTGAGGAGTCAGTACATCAGAGGAGAGACAGTCCGTGAAGAGTCAGAGGGTCAACGAGGGAACAGTCAGAGAGGCAGTCCGTGAGTAGCGGCGAGCGTCAGCGTCAGAGGGTGAGCTGGACGGAGAGGACTGATCAGCGCGGCCTGAGTGTGTCTTGGGAAGCTGAGGAGCCAGTGACCGGAGGGACCCGAGAGCGGAATAGCTAGTCAACGGGGAACTAGTGACCGGAGGGAAGGGTGAACGGAAGAGCTGGTGAGCTGATCTGGGCTGAGGTAGTGCCGTCCCGGGGAACTCGGCGCGACGGGTGGATCGCACAGCGGCAGCGAGGACTGTGGAGTTGACCGATGCGACGTGGGATGTTCTGGATTGGACTGGAACAGTGCTGTAATTAGGACTGAGCACAGTGAGAGTGAGCACTGAACAGGACAGTGAACTGGCAAATAGTTTTCTGGCTGTATTGGCAATTGTTGTAGGAAATAAAGAAACCTCCATCCTTCAATTATAAACTCGGTGTTCTCATTTTGAACCCCGACGAGCCCTTGTTACACCTTATAGAACATAAAAAGAGCTAAATCGTTCAGAAATGCCTAAAAGGGAAAACAAGGAGTTAAACAGGACTTTTGCAGTAAAACACTATAATTACATAGATTTTCCAATTAATGCAAGGGAAAATAAATTTGTGAATTTGTGAAATTGGAAACATAATAAAAAATAAATTTATACAATGCACTGAAATCCCAACAATGTATATGTTACTTTCTCGCTTGTCTTTGTAACTTGAAAATAGGCTCAATATTTTTACATTAGAAGACTTATTTTAAGCATATAGAAGAGCCTTACCAGAACATGGTTCACCATTTTGTGTTGTAAAACATAAGAGAGGTAAGGCTTTTAAAAGTGGAGAAAAATATAGGCCTAATGTTAAATGTATTTAATACATTTTGTGAAAAGTTCGCTCAAATTTCAGACCGTGAAATTGACATCTCAGTTCACTGGAGTCTCAGAAATTAGCACATACTGAATTCTTAAAGAGGTGTTAACCACCAGGAAAGTGTTGAATGTACAGTCAATCAATTAAAAAACGTTGGGCATTATTTGGTAAAGTACCATGCATATGCGCTTGTACCAAAAGACTTAAGGTTAGGTTCACATCTGCCTCTTGTCTATCCATGTATTATCTTGATTATTTAGTCATTTTTGTTCTAAAACGAACATATATAGAAGGCTGTGGCTATATGCCTCACATCCACCATATTCTTGTGTGCAAGTTCTTATAATATTAAGAATGAATAAATTCGCAAGGAATATGTTTATTCAAGGAGCATTTTTTAAAGATTTTATTTTATAATACCGGTACTTGTAGTACAATATAAATAATTTTGGCTTAAACTTATTATCATCAAAATTATGTAGGCTATTCTCATCTGTTCGCAATAACGTACTGGTCAAGACATCGGAATTGAACGTGTGGGACCAGGGTGCGATCCTTAGTGGGATCTTGTATATTTTTTTTTTTTTATTTGTTTATTTTTCAAACACAGCTATAATTGCAATAAAATAATAATTACTTCTAATTAATTATCATTGTTGGTGTCGAATTTGGACACACACAAAAGAAAGCAAGAAAGAAAGTATGATTTTACAATAAATGCTTATCTGTGGCATAAAATAATAAGAAACGTACTGAAAACAGAAGATAACATAATGAAACATAACAACGAACTTAAATAAGAATAAGCGGAAAAAAAATGAGCCACACACTCAGTAGGAAGTCCATCCACCATCCATTACTATAACTTCCCTCACTCTATTGGACATTGACTCTACAAAGTTTAGAAAATAATTATCCTTGTCTGCCACAGCTTCCAAAGCAGTTTGAATTAGTTCCCACAGTTCTGCTTCAGAAGCTGGAGGTGTGTTAGGCCAGTACCTTGTCATATGCTTCTTTACTTCCGTCCACACATTCTCAATAGGATGTGTTGTCGTGTGTTGTGCTTTCCACGTTCATTTTTGCCTGCCGTTGCATGGCCTCATATGTTGAGAAATGACCTGTATTTTATGTTTTCTATAGGAAACTTGTGAACTAAAGCGTTAAAACTTTAATTTTAACTGCATACAAGTCCCGACGTTTTTTTATTTGAGTCACTGTACAATGTGATGTGTTTGTGAAATCAGCAATTCGCAAAAGTGTGTTTTTTCCACAACAATTCCATACGCCAGAAAAGATAATGTCAACAGTAAATAAGGATCCTGAGACAGAATGTAAGCTTAGTATTGAAGCCACTAGATGTCAGGGTGTATAGCGTACATGTTTCAATGCTGTCAGTTCTACTTACAGAATTGAACAAAGCCTACTGAATGAGGACTAGGGAGCTGAACCCCCAAGAAATGGTGCGCGGGTAGTAAATTGTTCTTCTCGAGTGTTAAAGGCAGGCTTAACAACCAATGTAACCACATTTCTAACTGGCCCTGAGTGTACATGTGGATTAGATGACCAGACTGTACTGCATCTCTTATTCGAGTGCTTGAAACTGGACCAGAACTCAACATGATAAGAAAATGTGGAAAGTGGATGGGAAAAGTACAGAAATTAGTGCAGAACTATACAAAGGAATTCAATAGAACTAGACAGACAAGTTACTATATAGAATAAGAAGTAGACATTAATTACACTAAACTAACTACATAAGCATATAATTACAATAAGCAGAAAAATCATTGATAAATCTGGAACCTGTGAAAGAGATATTATTAACCGGGTGGATTGTGCAAGAAAGGTGATAAGAACTCTGAACAGTCTCCTGTGGAATAGGAATATGACTAGAAGCACAAAGCAACAAATTCTACAAGCAATAGTAGAAAGTATATTGGTATATGGATCCGAATGCTGATCATTAAATGATAGGATGCAGACAAGGATATTGGCAACGGAAATGGATGGGCTTCGGAGAAGTATGAGGGTGTCCAGATTACAGCATGTAAGAAATATCTATATTAGACAAGAAATGAATGTCCAAGAAACTGTTATTGAAAGAATAACAAATAAAGCATTGCAATGGTATGGACATGTACAACGGATGCCAGAGGAACAGTGGCCCAAAAGAATCTTAAATTGGACTGTATTAGGCAGAAGAAAGCGGGGAAGATCTAGAAAGAGGGAATAAGTGATGCCATGACCGAGAGGGGTATGGAAGAAGGACAATGGGAAGATAGGAACCTATGGAAAGCAGGAATCGAAGGCAAACTGCTGTAAAGTGGAAAGCCAGTAAAAGTAAGTAAAAATCAGCCATTGTATTTGACAGTTAAGGATAAGCATTTTAAATTCCTATAATAAAAAGCCACATGATGGCAGATGACTGACTGATTGACTCACTCACTCACTCACTAACATTAATGTTTTCCCACTTCCAGAAAAGCTAGAAACATGAAATTTGGTACACGTATAGCTTTTAGGCTGTAAACTACAGGAAAATTCCCCCCCCCCAAAAACCCCGAAAAAGGGCTCGGTTTCCATGGCAACGGTATTATCAAACAGTGTTTACATAGGACTCTGAAAGGTAATAGCCAATAGAGCACTCGATCTCCCATAGATCTTTAAAAAAAAACCTTTCCCGAGAACATCAGCCCCCAATGAGCGAAGCGAGTTCTAGAATATACAATTGTAAATGAGATAATAACAGGGCATGTAGTATTACACGTACGGTAATGGAGCATGCCGTAATAAATGCAACAACAGGGTGTCTACTCGGTGGTTGGCAGAGCAGCACTAATATGACTCAATGGGCTCAGTACAGGGTGTCAAGTCTAGTTCTTAACTCTCTTGATATATTTTTGATGTGACATTTAAATGTGTACCATGTTTTATTGTGCAATGCCCAGAGAAAGATACCATATTGAAAGAATAGCAGCATCTATATGGTAGGAGAATTATCATAGGTAATCCCACAAGAGTTTACGAGTTTATCGATAGATTTGCGACGTTATTGGTCAGGCAATCCCACGAGAGTTTACGAGTTATCGATAGATTCGCGACGTTATTGGTCAATATCACACATGCGCCATATGAGTGGAATAGTCAATAAGAATTTGTGGCCTCCGCATAGCCCAGATTTTTATTTGTGAGGTATGCAGTAGTAAATACATTAGATGAACTGAAACACAGCATAAGACATGATATAAAGTAGCAGTGCGAAAGAACTTTTGCGAGGTATGTGTGGCAGCATCTTCTATGCTGCTGGGTTTAATGTCTCTGTACATTTAACATTTACCAGATTCTCTGTTCCTCTTTAAATTGCTGACTTTTATTTGCCATGCAGAATAATGTGATACAAGTGGCTAGTTAATCTGAGCGTGGGTTTCCTGTTTGCTTTGCACAGTGAGTGGAAATAAGCTGGTAAACATTACCCAGTACATAACAAATATTTTCAGAGACAAAGGTCTATGTTTCTGTGTCTTACATACGTTGTACACACTTTCTCACATATACATGTTAAGATTAAATTACTGAGACGTTTAGGATGACAAAAGAAATCTGTATATGTATGACTAGCAGGTTCCCGCGGCTTCGCCTGTGATTATTTACTCAACTGCTAATGTTTTGTTTAAATTTTTTAAAATTTTTATTTATTGATTTAAAACAGCATGTTCCATTGATACCGGTACATGCTAAATGCTATGTCTTCATTACAAGTATTAATAAATTGTATAAAAGTAACTACAGTGTTATGTATGTTTAATCAATATTATAAGTTTGTTTGCTAATTCTAATAACTTGCAATTTTGTTAGAAAATTCTATCATTTTATCTTTGCTATCTAATCTTGTGTTATTATCTATAATGAACTGAAGTCTATTGAGTGTATAAAGCGCTTAAATGGTGTATAGTATTTCAGAATGAGTTCATCTGGAGGAACCGGCCATTGTCCAAGTTTGATTGTAATTTGATTTTTTAAATTGTCTCTCTGTTGTTTAATTAACAGAAAAACAATTAAAAGATTATATTTATTAACATTGCCATCGTTTTTACATAAATTGCAGGAATTGCATAATTTTGTTCTTAATTATATTGTTATACATTAAAAACACAAATAATTAAACAAACAAACCGAATCTTATGTTGTCATATCACCATACAAATCCGAAACGAAACAATTAAAATGAACGACAGATTCATGAACCTTACCCAAATCATGCTTAAGTAATTTTATTATAACAATTAATAATTTTTAAAAATTAATAAAAACCCAGCTTCAAGGTGTATTTTACAAACAAAGGGCGCCGCCCAGGGGAAAAAAAGACCTCAGGTTTGATTTCCCTAGCCCACAAAACCCCTACATAGTGAGTTTTGTCCAAATCATTCAATGTTTTCCCATTAAGGGATGTATTCATTCTGCCCTTCTGTCCACCTATGTTTAAAAATTCAGATCTCTGCAAATCGTAAACAGCTCAAGTGAATCAAGACAGCAACCGAGCAAGGCCATCTTGAATTAATTTCACAACTGAATAATGTTTTCAACAACAAACTAATTATTCGTGTGTTTCTTATGGAAGGTATTTCATATCCTCAAAAACATGCTTTTGGCATTGAAAATCAAAATTTTGCAAAAGCCTTCCTCAGTGTGCACTTACATTATGAAACGAAGGTATTGTCAAAATTCCAAGTCTCTACCTATTATAGTTTAGGCTCTACGTTGATTCTCTGTCAGTCAGTCATTAAGTCAGGACAAAGCCTCATATATATATCGTCGCTTAAGAAACAATACCGCGTAACTAACAAAACACAAATTTTACAGGAGAAGCAAAAAACTGTTTATTTTTGCTTTTAGGCGTTGTACAATGTTCACATTTTCAGGATAATAAACACAACGTATTTCTAATTATATGTTGGCAACATTGAGACGAATTTTAGTTATTTGGCACCGTGGCGCTAGTTACGCGGTATTGAACTCTCAATTATTTTACGAAAATGTCAGTTACGCGGAATTAAATATTTGTATTTCAGAATAAAAGAAGCATTTTTTAAGAAAAAATACTTTATTTGATGTAATATAGTACTATAATTGTTGATCAAATTATTTTTCTTTTTACATTTTATACTGAAATAATCCTGCTCTAATATAAATAAACCAAGTATACATACGAATACAGCTTCCTGATACAGTTTTTGTATTGAAGTTACAATTTGGAGATAAAGAATTATTTTATCATACTACTGATGGCAAAATAATAACATACTGGAAAGCCAGAAGGCTAATGACAATTGTTCAATAGCCTGAGCAATAGATTAAATAAATAAACAATAACAACCTTGATGCTATGATTTACAAATGAGGAATGTTGTCATAGAATAGATGGAAATCATGAGGAAATAATTTCTTTAGTTGCTAGTTGCTAAGTGATCCCACTTAGATTTCTTGATCTTCAGCCTCTCCATGTAGAGTCTGGGAATTCATCTTTCTTGAGAGTCTTAGGCAGCTTAAGCAACTCCTGAAAGTCTTCAGTGTAGTCCAGATTATAATATATGACACCCTTAGGTTCATATTTTATTACTCTTAAATAAAATACCATAGGGTCATTTGGTTTCCGTTCAGGACGAATGGAAAATTGAATCCAGAGCTTATTGACACTGTAGTCTATGAAGAATGTGTGATCACTGATCACGATAAGTAGCCTTGTATGGAAATTACTTTTTTTTGCTTCTCTTGTCACAGTTGGATATTGACTAGGGAGGAATATTTCTTTAGATTTTGGCCTGCATTCTGTGACACTGATCACTGAATCACACTTCATTTGGGTGTGACCCTTTTCCAAAAACTTCTGGAAAACAGTAATGTTTGTTTTCATTGTGAATTTCAGCAAAGCTGTTGACAATACAGTGTTCCTATTTTGATATGTGCAGCCGTTGGAATATAAAATGATGGGAACATTACTTTCTTCAATGTGTCAATAACACAAGTGGAAAATGTTGATGCTACTTGCTCAGCTTCACTTTCATAGAACCAGTAGCAGATTACATCATGATTAGCCAATTCATACATTGTAATATAATGGACTGCCAATTTAGTTTTGTAATATATTGCACTGGCTTCCAAAAAGGGAGCTACCTTTACAGCCTGCGAGTCCATCGTAAAAACTCTACGTGTGCCTGATTCGGCCGCTGCCTTATCTTTTGTATTCCCCTCCCGATCCTTTCCTTTTTGATAATCATACTCATTTACATTGCCGGTTGGTTATCCAACACATTAGTCGCAGTCGTCTTTTTTGGGCCTATATTCGTCCTATATTCACGTCTGATAAAACATTATAAAATGTGTGTCTATTAATTGTCCCCTTGTTCAATTCTTTAATTTTTTTCTTTGTATAGGTGACACAGTTGGCTTATAGAATTTATTCCTGGCTCCAGAGAGAGTTAGTAGACATTTTCCTAAAGTAATGCGATGACAATTTCGGGAATTTTTCTAGAAATTCCCTAACAAATGTCTTATCTAGACCCAGAAAAATTCACCTCCATCTGTTCCTCACTTTCTGTATAATTTCCCGAATAAATCCCTGAAGAATGATGCTCATAACTTAGGTCATCTGTCATCTACGTCATACTGGGAAGAGTAGTGAATGTGTCTGGAAAAGAAAGTCGCATAATAATAATAATAATAATAATAATACATTTAATTCAAAATACATTAACTTTTCTTTTGTCATTATTGCTGTAAAATTATTATTTTTCCTTTTATATCTGTCAAACCACTCACAGAAGGTCCTTCAAAAATATTTTCTTGAATCATAGGTAGGGTCTCTGCCTTGCTTCCCTCTGGTACACATAGAGATTAATCTGCGATGAATATATAAAAAATGATAATAGCATAATCGTGGATAATAATAGATCTAATTTTAATTTTAATTTTAATTTTGTAATACAAAAGTAATACCGGTTTTGATATTTTTTCATATGAATCATAAGTTATATCTCATATTATAATTATTTCCGGTAACTGTCCTTGTTTTAAAGTCCCGGTATTGTCGGCATGTTATTAAAAAAATAAAAATAATAAAAAAAAATAAAAAAGATATCAATATGTTCGATTCCCCTTCCTCATCGCTTCTGGCATCTTTATGCTTTCTTCTGGTGCACCAACCGGTGAAGATATCCCCGGCAGTTTCTTCTACTAATGAAATACTTTATTTTGAAATATAGCATTTAAAAAATATACTAATGTTAATTAATATTCATGATTTTTTGAGCCAGAAGATTCTCGAGAAAACTATTTTGAATAAAAATGTCTGACATCAGTTATTCGAAAACTAATATTGTACTCATATAGGCTACTTATTTCGTTTTATCCTGGTAGAATTTCTAAAATTACTGAATATAAATCGTAATTGTGCAATTATTTCTCCTTCAGTAGTTAATCCATCTACAACTTCTTCAAGCAGATCCACGTCATCTACAGGACTGTAGATGACGTGTTCGGCACGATTTCATTCAATCTATTTCAATACAAGATAAAAATTTAAAAAACTATTTTTTTCGGGAGAGAGAATGTTAAGAGAATGTGTAAAATCGATACATACAAAATATCTTAAATAGCACTTACCATGTAATGTACCTTCTAACGTCAGAATAGATCTTAACTCATACTATGAAATATATCTTCTCTCATCTTGATGTAAAAGTAAACTGACAGCAGCCTAATAATGTTTAATCCACAGGTGCAGAAACGGAAATGGGTGAGCCCAAATAAAACTCCGAGGGTTATATGTCACCTTATGTTGCATTAGTAAACTAAGTTGAACCGTGCGCCGTATACGACAGATAGGCGGTATTATATAAAGTTTTCAATGAAATCAGATACGCGGTATTGTACACTGGTTCAGTTACGCGGTATTTCTGAATTTTCTATGTTGCTTCAGATATGCGGTATTGTGTATGCCTCTTTTGCAAGGCCATGACACAAAATTTCATCTTGACCGATATTTCATCATAAGCGCGCTATTTCAGTGATGCCAACAGTATAAAAATGTCATTTTCACCAAAAGTGTCAGTTACGCGGTATTGTTTCTTAAGCGACGATATAGATTCAAAAATTAATGCAATATTCTTACCGAATGATTCATATATTATTCTCCTTCTAACATTAAACTGTGCAAATTTTTATTTCTCCCCATTTCACCTTCTTGATACTAGACGGCATTGCACTTAGTACTTCCAATGCACTAGATATGTCACACCCCACCCTAAACACCTCCTGCCCAGGCGGGTCCTGTTAGTGGGGGCTAGTGAGACTACCTAACACTATTTTTTCTTATTATTATCATTATTATTACTGAATGGCTGGTGTAGGCTAGATTTTGAAACCTACTTGGAGACTCTGCACCGGATATAGTAAGGGTAATTAAATCATGGAGGATGAAATGGGCTGGACATGTTGTGCGCATGGGGGAGGAAACACATATCTCAAAAATATTGACTGAAAACTGGAGGGAGAGACCACTTGGAAGACCTAGACATAGATGGGAGGACAATATTAGAATAGATTTAAGGGAAGTAGAATTTGCAAGGGATGGGTGGATGGAGTTAGCACAGAATAGGGTTGAATGGTGGGCTCAGGTAAGCACAGCAATGAACCTTCGGGTTCCATAAAATAGATAACATTCCTTTAGCTTGCTTAGGAATTGTCTTTTTCTAGTAAGTAAGAGATTAGGACAGATTCCTGCTAAACTTCGGAGTAATGTGACTGCCATCTCAGCCATGCTGTACCGTGGGACCAAGTACAGTGAAATTATTTCTTCCTGGGAGCGAAGAAACACGTTTCAGGGGAAGGGCTTTCAAAGGTGGGAGTTGAATTCAAGCCATCTTCCCCTCCCGCAAGTCAAGACTTAGTCAGTACAATGTGACTGCCCTGGAGACTGGCGAGTGAATGAATCACCACCCCTTCAAATGACAATATTTTTATATAGACTCTTCCTTGCTACTGCGCACTGCCAGCTACAAGTAACTGCACTGTGTACAATGTCACCAATATTACTAACATGACTACGTGCCGATTGAACTCAGCTGATGGTCAAGTAGTCTATGGATTATAAACGACATGACATGCCGTGCCGTGCCGATATGTTATTTTGTATGTGATAATACGATGGTAAAAACAGGATGACAAATAAAATCAGTATTAGCAAGAGCTTAAGAAATTGTTACAAACAAAAGCATTGGACTTCTTAGAGTAACAATGTTTTACAAAAGATGTGGAAGGGTGAAAAGCAAAAGTTTAAGTTGCCTCGGTAAGCTCTGCCCACTCTCACTCGCTTTCCAGTGAGTTGCCATGGTGGCATTCCACTTCCCCTACTTCTCCTAGCTTTCACTGTGGCTATCAAGCTGCTTAATGCCGGCAATGGAGCTCACTGTTGTACCCTTGTATCAAATCATAAGCGCTTATTACTTCAATATGAAAATGACTCTTGTACCAAAATATTTCACATTACAAATTTTCGTTGATAAATTCGCAATTTCTCATTTCATGTATTTAAGCTCTCTAAACTGAAATAGATGAATTCTCGCTTCACAACTCAATGATCACTCGATGACGTAGTGGTTAAGACCACTGGCTACGAAGCTAGCGACCTGTGTTAAAATCTCACTTGAAGTAAAAATTTACGGTTAGGGAATTCGCAAAGATATGTACCGTCGTTCATGCTTCAAATAGATCCCACCCGTCTCTCTTTTTCGTTAAGTTGAATTAGCTTTTGGCTAGACATTGAAAATATGATACATTATGCTGATCTCCATCTTGGAAAGAAAACCACTGTTTTCTCACTTTACAGGCTCTCCTTTACGGCCGGTAAACATTGTACACCGGTAAAGGTTGAAACCAAGCATGGTGCAATAAAAGTATGACTTTACTGAGATAAATTAAGCAACTTTACTGCAGTATTCTGAAAACCGTGGTTGGTGCAATCAGGCATTAGTCTACTCATGACATCGGTTTGGGCAGACTCTAGCACACACTGGCAGGTAATTAAAAAACCTGATAATAGCAATATGCACCTAGACAGGGGATGTGCTTTGTGCTAAGATCTAGGATTTACTAAGAACTGTTAATAAGCATTCCGATCCTGCAACCATGGAGGCTTTTATGCTTACTTACTTACTTACTTACTCAAAGGCAATAGACAATTCCTAAGCAAACTAAAGGAATATTATTTATTTTATGGAACCCGAAGGTTCATTGCTGCGCTTACCTGAGCCTGCCATTCAACCCTATTCTGCGCTAATTCCAACCATTCCTCACAAATCCTGCTTCCCTTAAATCTATCCTAATATTGTCCTCCCACCTATGTCTAGGTCTTCCAGGTGCTCTTTTTCCTTCAGGTCTTCCAATCAGTACTTTTGAGATATATCTTTCCTCCTCCATGCACGCAACATATCCAGCACATTTCATTTGCCGTGATTTAATTACCCTTACTACAGGGTGCAGCAGAAACAATGACCCATTTTAAATTGTGTGCCATTGTTGAACACGACTTCCTAGAGAGTTGATGTTGGTACCAGTGTGCAGTGCAGTTCAAAGCATTGCCAGTCAGTATGGAGCGTTGGTCGAATGAACATCGTGCATTTGTAATTGAAACATCTTTCAAAAGTGGTGATAGTGTCATATGTTTGTTTAGGCAACATTTTGACATTGGTTGGAATGATCAAGTTCCGTCCCGGAAGTCAATTATGAGATGCAGAGCAACAGCATTGCAGCATTGCAAGAGTAACAGCTGCTTTAGAGCAAAGTCCAATGTGATCAGTTCGTCGGCATTCTCAAGTTTTAACATCTCGGAAAGAAGTGTGCAACGGATGTTGCATCTGGATATGAAGTTCCATTCCTACAAACTCCAAGCACCATTGGGCCAATGTCAAAATGTTGCCTAAAAATAGTGTGACACTATCACCACTTTTGAAAAACATTTCAATTACAAATGAACGATGTTCATTCGACCAACGCTCCATACTGACTGGCAATGCTTTGAACTGCACTGCACTGCACACTGGTACCAACATCAACTCTCTAGGAAGTTGTGTTCAACAATGGCGCGCAATTTAAAATGGGTCATTGTTTCTGCCGCACCCTGTATATTCGGTGAAGAGTACAGGTTCGTTAATGCAGTTTTCTCCAGTCACCATTTTCATCTCTCTGAGGCCCAAATATTTTCCTAAGCCCCCTGTTTTCGAACACTCTCAGATTATGTAAGCGACCAAGTCTCACATCCATATAGTACAACCGGCTGGATAATTGTCTTATAAATCTTTATTTTTAGTTTTCTGGACAGAAGGCAAGAAGATAAAAGTTTCTGAACCGTATAAAAACAGGCATTTCCTGACTGCCTGAGGGATGCCGTATCAGATGTAGATATGCCAATGTTTCTACAGCTATGTCTTCTTCAGGCTCATGCATCAGTGATCTAGCCGAGGATTTGCTCGACACTTTAACTTCTGCCTTCATATTATTTGTGTCTGTAATTATTGATCCCACATATTTGAATTTCTCCACTTGTTCGAACGATTTAGCCTACTGGCTATTCTAAAATTGCAAGGTATTGCATTACCTACTGTGAAGTTTCATGACATAAGTTTTTTCTGTATCCAACATTCCTGCTGGCATCGAAAAGACTTTCTGCATTTCTCTCAATTGTGTTATGCCATTCCCCAAAAGATAAATATCATCTGCATAAGATAGAATTAGGTGATTGCCTTTAAAATCTAGCCCTACCTTGTTTTTCTGAACTTTCCTAATGGTATATTCCAAAGCGAAATTAAAAGTATAGGTGATAGTGCATCTCATTGCTTCAAGCCGCTTCTAATGGCAAACCTATCTGATATAACTTAAATTTCCCTACTCTGACTCTGCTGTAGGTTTCATTTAGTCACATTTTGATCAGCCTAACCAACTTCTTTGGTATCCCAAACTCAATGAGGATATTGTACAATTTGTCTCGCCTAACTCAATCATATGCTTTTTTAAAATCTATGTATAGCTGGTGAACAGACTTATTACATTCCCACTTTTTCTCCAAGATTTGGTGAATACAAAATATTTGATCAATGGTTTCGCCTAAATCCACATTGGTGATCTCCCATGATTTCGTCCTCATATAGGGTTAATCTTGAGAAGTATATTAGATAGAATTTTGTATGATGTTGATAAGAGAGAAATTCCTCGATAGTTATTACATTCGACCCTATCTCCCTTTTTATGATTGATATAATAACAGATCCTTTCCATTCCCTTGGCAATTCCTCCTTTCTCCAAATCATAAAAATGAGTTTATGGATTTCTTGAGTTCTGCTAGAATTTGATCGTCTGGAGACTTGCATTTTTTTTTCTTAGTTTACCTATAGCTATTTCTACTTACTGTTAAGGTCGGTTCAGCTACCAATGGCTCTGCTATGAGTATTTCGCTCTCTACACTTTGGACATCTCCATGTAATAATTGATTTAAAAAATGTTTTGGCAAAAGGTAGTTTTAGGTCGTGAACCAGTGAAGCTCCTCCCATTCTTGCCCACCAGCCTGCTTCCCAAACCTGCCTACTTCCCATATCCCGGCTATGAACCTGCTCTATGCCAGCACTGCAGCTCCCTATTTTACCCTTCATCATACACACATAAAAATATACAAGATCACAGAATTACAAAAATGAATCTTGCACCATATCAAAAGTACAGCATTAATAAATATTTCAGGATGAAGCCACATATGCATCTTACTATGAAATATTATTATAGGTACTGGGACCAAAGCAGGGAAAGAAGGAATAAAGAGTTCATATTATGATACTGTCTAGTGAAGAGTTTTAGATTTGAATGGTACGCCACCAGCAAGATGACTTAATTAATGCAGCAAAAACGACCCTTGCACCAAAACGGGCTCTTTCCAGAGCCAACATAATATTTCACAATTATAAAAAACCTTTGACAAAAGCGGCTATTTCTCATATATTAAAGCTCTCTAAAGTTAAATACGAGGGCTGTTCAGAAAGTAACATATGTTTTGAAATAAAAAATAAACAAAGTGAAAAAAACAAATTTTATTACATACATTCTGACGGTAAACTCTTAGGCTATTTATCATACCGTGGCACAAGCTTTTCGATATCCTCTCTGAAGAAATTCGCAGCCTGCAATTTCAACCACTGGTTTACACCGGCATGCAGTTCAGCGTCAGTGACAAAGCGTTGTGTAGCGAGCCATATCTTCATTGCTGGGAATAGGTGGTAGTCGCTCGGTGCCAAATCTGGGCTGTACGGCGGATAATCGAACACCTCCGATCCAAAACCATCCAAGAGCTCTTGAGTACATATGGCCTTATGTGGACGAGCACTGTCATGGAAAAACAAAACTTTTGCACTAAGTTTTCCCCGATGCTTGTTTTGTATTGCACGTCTTACTTTTCTTAATGTTTCGAATACCTCTCTGAGTTGACTGTTTGGCCACGTTCAAGAAAATAGACGAGAATCACTCCCTGAGCATCTCAAAACACAGTAGCTATGGCCTTTCTTGCTGACAGCGCATGCAGACACTTCCTTGGTTTCTTGGGCGATTCCGTGTGTCCCCATTCTATCAACTGCCATTTTGTTTCACAGTTGGCATACTTTATCCAAGTCTCGTCACCAGTTACAATGCGACAGATAACTCGGTTCCCACTTTTGTCGTAGTCTTTGAGGAATGTCAGTACTGCAGCAAGTCTCTGTTTTTTGTGGTCTTCCGTTAGGATTTTCAGAACCTACCTGGCACAAAATCTGTGGTAACCAAGTTTATCGACTACAATTTCATGAACTAAACTCTGTGAAATTTGGGGGAAATGTTCAGAGTGTTCTGTAATCGTGAAACTGTGACGCTGGATTCAAAAATACAGCGGTTATCCATTTCTGATCTCTATGCATGACGTTTCTAGTGCATGTGTCGCCCTCACGCGTGAAGTCGAGGTAGTTCCATCCATGGCTCGCGACAACCAGATCAGCTGAGAAACTAACAGTGTGTGGTTGTGGGGATCGAGCCGGAGGTCTTCCTTGGTTTTACGTGTGAGTTGCGACTATCATTACTATGAAACTATAACTAATTCATTTGGTGCATTATGCACATAACTGTATTTTACATGTAGAGTTATTGTTAATTCAAGTAGAGCAAGGGCGACCCATTAAATAATACAATGTACCCGATGTATATATATTACAGCTAATATATTCTGTTTTAAGAATACATTTTGTCAGAATGTCTAGGTTATCTTATTACGCTTCAAGTAACCAGTTTTCTATGTAAACTCAAGATTAATCATGCTAAATTTTCTATGTAACTTCCTGCCAGAATTTGTAAAACTTGCCATGCAGGATTTCATGTTTTTCTACATTTTGAAAATTGGTATGGCAACGCCCCCCAGATCGTGTTATCCTATTGCATATTACTGGTATTTGGTTAATCCAACTTGGTGAAGTTAAAGTCATGTTTAGATTTGATGTATTTTGCTTAGTCTGTGCACTTATGTTAATTATTGTGCACTCAGATTTATTATCCACCGTCAGTGGGCGTTTCCCTTAAGTTTCGACGTAGCCATCTCGATAGTTTCTCTGCTATAAATAGTTTCCGTTTCCATTTTACATATTGTCCCTAGCTTATGTGATATTTGTTTTATGAAGCCAAATTGTTCTATAAAATTATTATTCCCGTTCTGGTTATGTAGCTTCTCTATTTATATTCTAAGTTTCGTTTAATATTTTGTCATATGATATTGCTTGGCTTAATTTATTTAATGTATGCTAAATTTAAATTATGCTCAATTTAATGTATTGATTCTTTAGCTTGATATCTTATTACAATTTAATTCAAGTTATATTTGTTCATGCTCAAATACTTTCTGTTAGTTTCGAAGTTACTTCTGCATATTGTAAATTCCTCACTTCAGTTTCATCCTCCTGTTAGGTTTCAAATAAGTCATTTTCAGACAGTTTATTCTTTCTGCTCCTTCTTTAAGGTTCTAACTAGGATACATATTTTTCTAGTTAAATATATATATACCTTCTATGAATATTAATCTATTCAAATATTAACTTTTGTATTCCTTGATCTTATGTTTAGAGAAATTATAGTCAGTTCAGTTATTATCTACGTTCTTTCTGTTTCAAGTAAAAGTTCGTTACATTTACATTTCATATTGCTTAACCGTTTTTCTCTGTCATTGTGAGCTACCGTTCCATTACTCTGGTATTTCTTATATTCTAAAGATTTTGGCATATTCTATTAAATAGTTTCATCTTAGTTATTTTCTGCTTTCTCCTTCTTTTGCATTTAATATTATTCCCGGCTGCGCATCTTTCATTCAAATTATTATTCAGGCATTTATCTTCTTTTTTTGGATTTATTGTTTTTTGAGCAGTTAGGTTATTTTCTGGTTTTGTAATTGTACATTCGTCAGGGAATTTGCCTACGTTTTATACTTAACAAGGTTTGGATTTTCCATTTTCATAGGTATTAGTTCACTGTTAGGTTAGTAATATGCAAATTACTATTCGTGCTTAAGTACATTTTGGGAATAAGGTTTAGGATTGATTCTTTATTAAGAATACTTATGATGAAGGAACGTGTATTTAGTAATATTTATTCCATATGTTGTAAAGAATATTTTATATTCATATTTCTCATTAAATCCTTGTTACTAGATTTTCCGAAACTTTGGTTGGTATGCTGCATTATTTTCCTGCCTCCTAAATTGCCCTGTTCTGGAGAATTCGATCTCCCTCTGTTGGGCATTTCCTCACGCATACCCTGAATAGAAATAAGTATAACTAAACTTGTCAGCATTATAAATATTTCAAGCAACTAAATCTTTTCTTATCTTACATTACCCAAAACTAGTTAAAAAATTCACTACGTTGCATGGTAGCACTCTCTCTAGTCCAGGGCGGAGGAGGATTATATATGCTTTGCATATATTCTGTTTGAGTATTGGCTTCTAGTAACTTTATCTAGTTCAAATAGTTATTGTCTTGGCCCATGATTTTCTCCTTTTGTCTTGACCTTGGTCATTTCACGGATGATTCCTGACTGGTCAGTTTGGGTACTTGGCGGTCCGACACGGAAAGGTATATTTTCGTGTGCTTTGACTTGGCCTATATTGGTGCCAAATTTGGGCGGTCGGGGTTTTGTTCGTTGATCTCTCCTTGGTCGGGATCGTTTGGGGTTTCTTGGCTTTGTAGTCAGTTCAAGTTTAATTCTCTGTCTTCTAGTTTACAAATTTTGCATTTAGTTATTTTTGACAGTTTCCTTTGTAGTTGTGTCTCCGTGCGTAGATGTATAGACAGATATATATTTATATTTAGAGATTGGTTTTGCCTTCTAGTTACTGAGCATAGATGCTCTGTTTTGACTTACAAAAATTTTCAGGTTGGTGTAGAATTGCTTTTTTCATGTCATACCAAGTGTGCTTTCTTGTGACCAGTAGCTGCGGTAGGCCGGCACCGCGCTGCTTTGTTGTTGATATTTGTCTATTTACTGTAATAGACTTTTTCTCGGATATTGATGTTCGTCAGTGCTAATCTGCATTTTTCTAACATACTATTGCTGCGGGTGGTATGGGACACTCGTTATGCGTCTGGTTGTCTCTTCTTATTTCAAAATAATTCTTATGGGTGGTATGGGACACCCTTTGCAGTTCCGATTTTTCTCATTCTTCTACTATACAAGTTTCATGGGTGGTATGGGACACCTCCGTTTCTTATTCAACTCGTTTGTAGTCAGTATATCCTCTCTTAGGTTTTGTGTGAAGTAATCAATCAGGGTTATTGTGATTACTTCAAATTAAAATTTAGTAGTCCTTGTTAGGAAGGCGCGCGCCACGTTTGTTGATCAGTGCGATCATGGATATACTTCATTGTGGTGTGTTGCTACTAACATTTTAAAATGTTTTGATAGGCTTCGTACTTTTTTCATACAATATAGCTTAATTATTAAGGTGAACTTTCTGTATGGCATATTTAATGTGAGTAGATTTTCTCATGGTATATTTCTGAGCTATTGCTGTATTCTCTTTTATTGAGTTATTTGACCAGTATCTAGAAGGCGATATCGTAATTTATCCTATACCTATGACAAGCGGTCTGTGACTTATAATAAGTTAGAGTTCCGAACCCTTTTTTGTTAGTGTTTGGATAGATCTGTTAGGCGTTGCCATATTATTCAACGTAAGAAATGTTAAGTCTGTGTTTTGTGGGTTCCTTTCGGAGCCATGTTAAGTGTTTAATATTGTTGAAATGATTTATAATAAAAAAAAGAAGAGTATGAATATATGAGGATGTATAAAATGAACTATTTGTTGCCGTTCTCTTTAAGTTAGTTACCACTTAATGGTTTTTTAATTATGTAATTTAAAGATTTTTGTAGTAATGATCTCGCAACACATACGTTAGCCAGGAAGCTCCCTCCTCGGCGGTCTCATTGTTAAATAAAGGAGCGCTCGTTGAACCACAACCAAAGTAACACAACCAAAATCCCGATTTTGACTCCAATTTATGAATCCATCATAAATTTTAAAAAAAAACTCTAGTAATACTAAAAATCAAGAAACAAACTTATGAACTTTTTAAAATATAAAGAAGAAACAATCCATACCTATTCTACCAAAAAAAAAAAAAAAGAAGAAAGGAAAATTTTTCAAGTTATTCTTTATTACAAGAAAGTGTAGATCAATAAGTGAGATTGACCCCCTACAAAAAAAAACCATTTAATTTAATGTGCTCAAGCTGTGAACTTCCCTTTGATAAGGAGCATTTCTCTTCAAAGACATTAAATTTCGATTACATTCTACTTCTCACGCCGGTTGTACTAGTCCCCCTCCCCGTGAGAGTGCATAGAACGTCCCTGATGATTATGGACATTTTGTTTCATGTGTGAGCTGAACTAAGAAGATGACTTCTACGCTTCTACAAGTGACTTTGGACGCTATTGAGTTCCTGCTGCCCTGTTTGGTGGTATTTGGCCAGTACCTCTGGACTTCTGGATGCCTAACTCTTGGGGCGACGGCCTCAACTGAGTTACGCTCGACGATATTATCCAGCAGTACCTCATCTCTGAACATGTATAGTGTTCTATCTACTTCGCCGACTGCATCTTCTGCTCAGCTATTCCCATGTTCTTCAGCTAAGTATGGACCTTTGCTGAATTCTCGAGCTTCGCCGGATCTGGACATTTGGCGACAATATATATTGGCAGTGCTGAGCCATTCTATTATCATGTGTCTAAATTCTGGCCACCCATATACATTTAATATGGCCATGTTGAAGTTCCATTTATAATCATGTTCTGTTCTAGAATCAAGATTATTGCTATGCACAAATGACTGATTCAAGATTTAAGACTGTGTTAAGACAATAATTCTTTTGAATCATTTGCATAAAAATTTTCTAAGCACATATAAACTTTATTCATACATTTATAGACCAGAATATGTCAATTGAGGGTTATTATCAAGGATATGGAAAACATTTAAAAGGACATGACACTTCAAGAGATAAACAATGAACTTTGTAACAATGTGTTTTATATGCAGAGACTAATCTATTCTAGCTGTTATTTGGTATACACCAAACATATAGTCTGCTACTGTTGTAACTGCTTTAGCTTGTGTTAGTTATAGTTCTAGTTCTGTCAATATTTAAAATTAACTGTTTCTCTAATAATTTGGTTTCTGGGTATTCTGTAAAAAAAAAAGTTTTATGGTAAAACTTTTTTTTAATGGGGCAGAAGAGAGTATTGTGACGCTGGATTCAAAAATACAGCGGTTATCCATTTCTGATCTCTATGCATGACGTTTCTAGTGCATGTGTCGCCCTCACGCGTGAAGTCGAGGTAGTTCCATCCATGGCTCGCGACAACCAGATCAGCTGAGAAACTAACAGTGTGTGGTTGTGGGGATCGAGCCGGAGGTCTTCCTTGGTTTTACGTGTGAGTTGCGACTATCATTACTATGAAACTATAACTAATTCATTTGGTGCATTATGCACATAACTGTATTTTACATGTAGAGTTATTGTTAATTCAAGTAGAGCAAGGGCGACCCATTAAATAATACAATGTACCCGATGTATATATATTACAGCTAATATATTCTGTTTTAAGAATACATTTTGTCAGAATGTCTAGGTTATCTTATTACGCTTCAAGTAACCAGTTTTCTATGTAAACTCAAGATTAATCATGCTAAATTTTCTATGTAACTTCCTGCCAGAATTTGTAAAACTTGCCATGCAGGATTTCATGTTTTTCTACATTTTGAAAATTGGTATGGCAACGCCCCCCAGATCGTGTTATCCTATTGCATATTACTGGTATTTGGTTAATCCAACTTGGTGAAGTTAAAGTCATGTTTAGATTTGATGTATTTTGCTTAGTCTGTGCACTTATGTTAATTATTGTGCACTCAGATTTATTATCCACCGTCAGTGGGCGTTTCCCTTAAGTTTCGACGTAGCCATCTCGATAGTTTCTCTGCTATAAATAGTTTCTGTTTCCATTTTACATATTGTCCCTAGCTTATGTGATATTTGTTTTATGAAGCCAAATTGTTCTATAAAATTATTATTCCCGTTCTGGTTATGTAGCTTCTCTATTTATATTCTAAGTTTCGTTTAATATTTTGTCATATGATATTGCTTGGCTTAATTTATTTAATGTATGCTAAATTTAAATTATGCTCAATTTAATGTATTGATTCTTTAGCTTGATATCTTATTACAATTTAATTCAAGTTATATTTGTTCATGCTCAAATACTTTCTGTTAGTTTCGAAGTTACTTCTGCATATTGTAAATTCCTCACTTCAGTTTCATCCTCCTGTTAGGTTTCAAATAAGTCATTTTCAGACAGTTTATTCTTTCTGCTCCTTCTTTAAGGTTCTAACTAGGATACATATTTTTCTAGTTAAATATATATATACCTTCTATGAATATTAATCTATTCAAATATTAACTTTTGTATTCCTTGATCTTATGTTTAGAGAAATTATAGTCAGTTCAGTTATTATCTACGTTCTTTCTGTTTCAAGTAAAAGTTCGTTACATTTACATTTCATATTGCTTAACCGTTTTTCTCTGTCATTGTGAGCTACCGTTCCATTACTCTGGTATTTCTTACAGTGGCGGACGCAGAAATTTTTTTCGGGGGGGGATTTGACTTTCAACTTACATATAAAATTAGTTTATAAAAGTGGCCACTTAGAGTACATATATAGCCTTTTTTCAAATTTCGGGGGGGGATGTAACCCCCCTATCCCCCCCTCTGCGTCCGCCACTGATTTCTTATATTCTAAAGATTTTGGCATATTCTATTAAATAGTTTCATCTTAGTTATTTTCTGCTTTCTCCTTCTTTTGCATTTAATATTATTCCCGGCTGCGCATCTTTCATTCAAATTATTATTCAGGCATTTATCTTCTTTTTTTGGATTTATTGTTTTTTGAGCAGTTAGGTTATTTTCTGGTTTTGTAATTGTACATTCGTCAGGGAATTTGCCTACGTTTTATACTTAACAAGGTTTGGATTTTCCATTTTCATAGGTATTAGTTCACTGTTAGGTTAGTAATATGCAAATTACTATTCGTACTTAAGTACATTTTGGGAATAAGGTTTAGGATTGATTCTTTATTAAGAATACTTATGATGAAGGAACGTGTATTTAGTAATATTTATTCCATATGTTGTAAAGAATATTTTATATTCATATTTCTCATTAAATCCTTGTTACTAGATTTTCCGAAACTTTGGTTGGTATGCTGCATTATTTTCCTGCCTCCTAAATTGCCCTGTTCTGGAGAATTCGATCTCCCTCTGTTGGGCATTTCCTCACGCATTCCCTGAATAGAAATAAGTATAACTAAACTTGTCAGCATTATAAATATTTCAAGCAACTAAATCTTTTCTTATCTTACATTACCCAAAACTAGTTAAAAAATTCACTACGTTGCAAAACGACGATTTTCACGGATTCTGTCGTTGATTTTCGCCACCAGTTCATCAGTCACAACACTAGGCCTACCACTGCGGTCCTCATTGTGAACATTGGTTCAGCCATTTTTAAAATCAATGCACCACTGCCTTACTCAGCTTTCACTCATTCCTTTGCCACACTCATCGCAAATCTGGCGATAAATTTCAATTGGTTTGTGATTTTTTGCCAAAAAAAACATTATCACAGACCGCCCTTCACAACTGGCGAGATTTTCAATTGCAGCGCTCATTTTAGCACTCCAATGCAGACAAAGTACAAAAGGTACGATGCTCACGCTAACACAGCTGGATGCATACTAAGTGTAGAAATGCTCTGATGCTAAAATGGTGGCACTAGCACCACCCACTGCTGGGCCAGGCCAGGCCAAAATGTCTGTTACTTTCTGGACAGCCCTCGTAGATGAATTTTCCCTTCACTGCTCCTGGTGTAGTGGTTCAGACTGCTAGTTATGGTGCTAGTGGTCACAGGTTCGTTTATTGGTCGATGTGTAAAGTTTACGGTTTGGAATAGGTCTTAAATAGGGCGAAGAGAAGGTGGGAGAAAAGGAAGAGAATGAAGGTGAAATAAATAATTTAATTTTTTACCAGTTTCACCTTTTGGCATAATCCATATGCTTGACTGTACGCGCGATATGTATGTTTGTACGGGCGATGTGACTTTTTTTTGTTTCTGAGCGAAGCAGGGTGACCAACAAGGACAGACCAAATCTGCATTAAGGTAAGTAGACAGGTAGATTCTACTTTAGTGGCAGTAATGTTAGGTTAGGTTCATTTGGTTTGGTTAGGTTATATGAACAGCGATATTAGTGTAGTGTGTTTGTCAGCCTGTTACCCAGAATCAGCTGGTGTGACGTCAGAGCTCTGGCGTCCAATTACGAAAATTTGTATCGTTTCAGGAAAGGTAATATGGCAGAGATTTGACTACTTTTCGCTTGATCGTGGTATAAAAGAAATTGTAACGTTTAGGGCTGGTGGGTCGGACCAAATCATTTGCCAAGGCAACATCGCCTCTCCATGTAACTATGTATAACAAAATATGTGTGATATTAGGTGTTTTATGAAGGGAATCTTGGTTTTAAACAATGGGTCAAGCATATATGGATTTTACCTACCTTTTGCATAATAGATGGCATTGCAAGTATTACCCGCACAAGATTTCTTGGGCGCTGGTTTTACGGGGAAGTGAGGGTCGGGGGGAAGAAAATATAGCTAGTCCACCAGTTTTTCTGCAGTGTTTTCAACCAAAGAAACCACATTTCAGCAGAATCGCACGTATGGTAATCACACATCAACAGCGTAAGTGAGAGGTATATGGACAAACAATAAATTGGATAATTACTTACGATGAATCATCCTCGCTATCTTATGTAGTGGGATTTAATATACGATTTTAATGCAGTCCAATAATATAACATGGTGATGGTATTGCGTAACAATTAATTACACGTCATAAGGGTTTGGTTATCAAGTAAGTCATTTTCCTCCGGGAATAGAATATTATATAATACGGTATAGACTCAATATTTTTACACTGGATGACTAGTTTTAAGCATAAAGAAGAGTCTTAGCAGAACATGCTTCACATTTTGTGTTGTAAAATGTAAGAGAGGTAAGGCATCTAAAAGTGGAGAAAACTATAGGCCTAATTTTAAACGTATTTAAACGTAGTTCGCTCAACTTTTGGTCCATGAAATTGACATCAGAGTTCATGGGAGTGTCAAAAATTAGCACATATGGAATTGGTAAAGGTGAGGAAAGTGCTGGATGTACAATGGCGTGCTTCTGAAATCACCAATTCGCAAAATTGTATTTTTTCCCCTTAACTATATGCGTCAGAAAAGATAATGTCAATAAATAAATAAGGATCCTGAGACAGAATGAAAGCTTAGTATTGAAAACACTAGATGTCAGGGTGTATGGCGTACTTCGTGTTTCAATGTTGTCAGATCTACCTACGAAGTTGAACGAAACCTACTAGGGAGCCGAGCGCCCAAGAAATCACGTGCGGGTAGTAGTTCAAATGTTGCCTCCTAGATTTCTCACTATTTTAAGTTACTCCACACCCTAAACCCCTTCTTCCAGGCGGGTCCTGTTAGAGAGTTGATGGGAGGAGCCTAGAGGTGTACAAATCTCGATTTTAGCTTGCCCATACCCGCTTGAACGCCAGGCAAGCAAGTTGCCAGCGTCATAGCTAGCAAACAGGCAGGTTTCTTTAAGCTTGGTGGGTCAGGTCAAACCCAACCTGGGCAAGTCAGAATAAGCTTGCGACATTCCTATCAGCTAAACAACAGTAGTTGCTAAGTGTAGGTAATACTTTCTTGCTTTTCTACATGCTGGTAGAAGAAATTCACCATGCAGATAAATAAAAGGTGGATGAAGTATTAAAAATCGTTTTAGCGTCTTATACAATTATTATTTTTATTATTAGGTAGATTTCGAAGAAAAATCTACCTAATGACTTTCAAAAAATTCGTTCATATCTTTACGTTTCATGCCTCCCTAAGTACAAAACCACCGCCTGTTTAAAAAAATTGTGATATTTATATTTATATACAGTATATGTATATATACAGTAAAACTTGTTCAAAGCGGAATCGTATGGGACCAAAAGAATTTTCCAAATTGGACCAGTTTCCGGATTACACAAAATACACTAGGCTACATAAATGTTGTCAATTACTGTACCATGCGCCACAAATGTGAATTTGTAATATGCAAATACTGTAATTAATTATAAACCTTAATTCCTGTAGGCTACAGCAGATATTCTTCACTTTATTTTTATGTACTACAGTAAAATACTACACTATTAATAATTAATAACACTAACACAAAATAATTATGCAATTACTGTAGGCTAACTGTTTTCTTGCCTCATTATCCCTAGGTTTATTTCACTTTTGTCGCCACATATCGGGACATGGGTCCGGACAAAGGCAATTTTTAGCCCGTGCATTTACAAACCATTCCAACACTATTTCATTAATTTCTTCATTTCCCCTCTTCTTTGCTTTTCTCTTCATTTGTCCGTTCTTTGTTCTTTAAAGTTTCGTAAATTTGAATTTTGCCGCATTTGAAACACAAAATTATTTGGCGCACAGAAAGTTTGTCTCTCTCACTCGCCTCGATCGCCTTCATTCTTTCATTGAGCGTGAGCAATATGTACTTTTTGTTCGACACGATGTTACTTAAGATACAAACAGTACAAGCCAACTGAAACTGAAGCCTGGCGGAAAATACAAAACAAAGCAGGTAGCAGATTTCTTGACTATTGGGTAAATTCCATTGTTAGCCAAAACATAAAGCCACTGCCGTTTATATCTAACGGAACTCTCAGGGCTGTACAATATTCGTACTAAGAAGTAACGTGTTCAAACAGACGTGAATAACAAAATATATTATATTGTAATACTGCTTTTCCGCATTATAGAATAAATTGCTACTTAAATCTTAAAATTTGCATTACATTTCTGCGTTAAGCACGTTCCGTTTTATACAAAATATTGACATTTAAAAATGTATTGTGTGCGTCGGGACCGAAATATTTGTACGCTTTGGACAGATTTCCGGATTATACACGTGCCACTTTGAACAAGTTTTACTGTATATATATATAGGCCTAAATATCTTTACACGCTAGCGGCCGTAATTTTGAAGATATTTGAATCAAATTTTATTATGTTATTTCTAGGTCCAATAGTTCAGATAAGTTCGTTAATGAGCAAAATTGGCGCAAGAGGGTGGTCGGGGGAGGGGGTTGAAATTTTAAAACATTTATATCTCGGCCCCTATGAAGTATAGAGGGAAACTTTGATTGAATAAATTAGAGTACTCCTTATGGAGTTCACAGTGACACCAACGATTCGGGGGTTTTGGGAGTACGAGTGGGGGTGGGGGTATGGGGATGGAAATTCGAAATTTTCAAAACTACGTCTTGTGGGGTATCGTTGAAAAGCTCTTGATGAGTACTATACAAATCAATAACTAGTTTCTTGATAGTTCTCGTATAAGGCAAGATTTGAATGTTTGAAAAAGTTATCTTTCCTCTTTTTTGCAGTTATTATTGCGGGTTTGTCATGCCAAGGCTAAAAAAGAAGAGTGCTACGCAGCGACAGTAAATTAAAACAAAAGCACTTCGAAATCTACCTCAGCCTGTAGGCTTGCCTAAAGGGATTTTTGTTATTGTTGTTAATGATTTTATGATGTTTTCTCGAAAATGTTTGAAAATTTTTCCCATGCCGGACTAGTACCTTTGTTCATTGATAATTCAAACTGTCCACATTTTAGTTTCTCCTCGGCTTCCTTGATGGTAAAATTCTCTAAACACATCTGAAGTTCCTCAACTACGTAACTGCACGACTTACCAGTGCACTGCTATACCCAGTTTCATATTCTTTCCGCTAGGCCTTGCAGTTTCCTTAGGTCCTGTGAAACCCACCAGGTTTTGAAGAGCTTGTGACTCATAGCGACAGTATTTCTTATCATCATTGTAATCTGGCTTGCTTTCTAGTCAAGCAAGTTAAAAGCTGTGGCTGGTTGCAGCATTTCAAAGGGGCAAGCAAGCTAAAATCAGAATATGTACACCTCTAGAGGAGCCTAACTATTTTTTCCCAATGCTTCCACCGACTCAAAATATTATTCGGACAAAAACCAAGAACAGGTCGACGACTAAGGCCCGCTTACCCCGCTCCCCAAGCAATAACATTTTATGTGCTGTACCAAAGCATATGAACTAATTAGGCCTACTACAATACGAAAATAACCCTTGTACCAAATAGTCACCAGATCCTCTGTAGCGTTATTCAGGACCCACCACATGACGGTAGAGGTTCACTTGAATGGTATGCCACCCACAAGACGAGTTGATTAATAAAATCAAAACGACCCTTGTACCAATTAAAACTTCCCTGGAACCAAAAGGATATGGTATTCACAATTGCCATTAATACGAAATTATCAATCACTCAATAGCGTAGTGGTTTAGACAACTGGCTATCATGCTATCGGTCCTGCATTTGAATCGCATTAGGAGTGAAAATTTGTAGGACAGGAATGGGTTCCAAAGAGACGTGTTCCATATCCTTGAGCCTCGCTCAACATAGGATTTACAGAACAAGATATCTACATCTACATAGGTGGGGTAAAGAAGAGAAAGGATTGAATTGTAGGGAAAAAATAAATTTAAGTCGCACCTTGGATGAATGTTCCCTCCCGATGCACTTTCTTTTATACCACTTCTTCTGTCCTCATATTACGTAGAAACTCGTGATTGGACGTTGGTAGTGTGACGTCATACCGGTAAACAAAAGCCTCATGTCTTACGTAAAAGTTGACAGGCTTACTAACGTCTGGAAGATATAATATGCCACATTTTCGAAACCTACAAACAGTGTAACGTACATTATTCGAAAATGCAAGGGCGCTTCGCTTCGGCTGCCGCCTCCGCTCGCGCACTTAACTAATGTGGTTAGTGTTTTGCATTATTTAGATTATGTGAAAAGGTGATTGTGGTCTGGTCGGGAGTGCCGAGTAAGCTAGAGTGTTGTCATTTTGGTGTATGGGTTGGTAGCTTGTATTTGGTACGATCGGGAGTTTGGAGAGAAGGGACGATCGGGTGTGCCGAGATAACAAGCGAACAGCAACGCATTGTTCGGAGCGTAAGGGGCGACTTAATCTTATCTTTAGCCTGTAGGAAGAGGAAAATAAGGAGAAAAGAAAAAAATCCAAATTTTCAACGCTGCTAAACTAGAGATATCTAGGCGAGTATGGTGCAACTACTAGCAGTCCCGATAGTGAGTTGAATGGGAGGAGCTTAAGGGGCGACCTGTTCTTTGTTTTTCCCAATATTCGGAGCCACGAGTATAGTGCCATCATTGTCCTTAATAATGTTTGTTCTAGGTTGAAAACCTTTCTTGAACTCATTTATTCCCTTGTAGAGATCCCTAACATATTTGTCTTTCTTTGAGATAGTTTCTTTTCCTTGTTCTAATGGTTCTAGACGTTTCTCGTTTAGCACTGTTCAGATTTTCGAGAGTAGTTTCATTCGGATTCTGAAACCATTGTATTTTCGCCTGCTTCCATGTATTATGCTTAGTGGTCTTATATGGATAACAACTATTTACATCACGTACGCTAATACAGAATTAATAAAACAGCTGAAACTATTAATAAAACTACATACACAGACGAATAGCGGCATCATTTCTCGTTCTTGAAGGCGGAAGAAACAATAGTTATTGTGTTTTTGAACGAATTCCAAGCAGCTGATCTACTGTCAACCGACTTGATGCAAGAAGCCTATGACAGAATCCCAAAGACAAAACATTTACGGTTAACCGCATTTACTCTGGTTTAGAAGGTTAAACTAGAATGTAAAATTAGCCAAATGAACAACACTCACCTGTTTTAGACGTAGCACAATAGACTAGGTAGTATGCCGTTGTATGGGTGGGTAGCGATTTCAGCTTGCGAGTATATTCACATTCACATGCTTTTAATAATTAAGAATATCTCTACGTAACTACACTGATATAAAACCAAAATTGCGTACATTAAGACATGTATTAAGCAAACACTTCTAAATTAACAATAGCGATTTTGGAAGATCATTAATGCCAAAACACTTTTCACTTCCATTGGCCTTCTATAATCACAGAACACAAACTTTTCTATAATCAGACGGCAATGGTTACATACAGCGCAGTCACAACTCACAGAGGGCAGCACCTAACACTGTTGTTGTTGTTGTTCGTCGTCATTAATTTTTAGACGCTACTACTCTTCGTGATGGTTGCCACTGCGTCTCGCACGTCTTTGGTCACGCAACTGTACAGAGTGGACCAAAAGTCGCGATCGGATATTTTGTATGTTAGTTTATGCAATAATAAAATGCCACAATTGACGTAAAAACTTTATTTATTGAAGTAGCAAGTATTAAGGGATGGAAATGTGGTAAAATAAAGTTCCCTGGGCCAGTCAGCGTCATTGTTAAACGTCCAAAGTTTCGGCATGAGTACCATCGTTTTCCGCGCACAGTTGAATGCTCCGCCATGTCCTTCTGCTTGCCCGCCTCAGCATTTGGGGAATGATCGTTCTGAATATACGGATGATCTCTCTCTTCAGTTGTTCAACAGAATCCATCCGAATCATTCCAAGATTTTCTTTCAAGTAGGACCACAGCCAGTTGTCGCACAACGACAGGTTGGACTCCTTTGCCGAAGTAGCGCAAAGTCACAAAGGAAAACCATCAAGTAACAACACGTCGTCCTTGCAGAAGACAGCCCAATCGCTACTAATAATCGATTTTCTGTTTTAGATGGCCTAGAAGAAGTAGATGCCCCAGCTGAACCAACTGCTGTTCCAGATGGCCTAGATAGGATAGATAATTTTACTTCTAGCTTTGTCTCTTTTGCAGATGTACTGAGGCATCCCAGAAGAAGAACATCGCAGAACAGTGTAAGTAGGACTACTAATAATGTCTTCTCTGTTTCAGGTAGTAGTGGAGATGTAAATGAAAAACAGCCATTTAGAGCAACGACTGTATGCAGGC
This sequence comes from Ectobius pallidus, assembly GCA_964059195.1. Taxonomy (NCBI): domain Eukaryota; kingdom Metazoa; phylum Arthropoda; class Insecta; order Blattodea; family Ectobiidae; genus Ectobius; species Ectobius pallidus. The sequence goes on from CAXKWD010000006.1 coordinate 6,664,465, forward strand.
CCACTAACAAAAGAAAGATTTTAGTTTTAGGTAGCAGCCACGCCAGATATATGGGAACTGCTGTAAAAGATGCTGTTGGAGATAGTTTTCAAGTTGAGTGTATTTGTAAACCTAATGCTGAACTTAAGGATGTAATTTCAGGTATCAAGGATCTATCTAAAGGTTTCTCTAAGGATGACCATATTGTAATTGTTGGGAGTGGTGGTAATAGTCTAGACAGAGATCCTAACTTTGAAATCGACCAGGACCTACACACCATCTCTAGAAGCAGTGCACATACTAATGTTAGTTTTGTAGAGTTATTTTACAGGTACGACAGGCCCCCGCTTCGATCCAAGGTGAAAGCTGTGAACGACAAGTTAAGGGATTTCTCTAGTAATCATGTAAATTTTAACATTGTATCTGTTAATAGCCTAAGAAGAGAAGAATTCACTCGACATGGACTCCATCTGAACTCCAGAGGGAAGAAGACGCTAGCAAAACTTGTTGCTGAAGAACTAAAGAGTAATGTATCTAATTGTAGCAGGCCTATTCCTGTCTCAGTAGGTGGATCATGTCATTTTTTAGGGGGAATCTAAATCGAAGAAATAAACAACTTTTATGTGTACCTCAAGATAAGAATAATACTTCAGTTAAGCCAAAAACTAGAATTAATACATCATTTACATTAATACATCAAAATATAAGGGGACTTGAAAATAAAATTGAAGAATTCAACTTAGAAATTCAGGATTCAATTAATTCTAATCTACAGGAAATTCAAGTTATTTGTTCGACAGAACACCACTGTGCAGAAAAAGAGCTGGAACAATTAAAAATTGATAATTTTTCTTTATGTTCAAATTTTTGTAGACGTTCCAAAAAATGTGGAGGTGTGAGTATTTTCATCAAAAGAAACTTAGATTTTAATGATATAGACACCAGTTCCTTTTGCAAGGAACAGGATTTCGAATGTTGCTCAGCAAGAGTGGAAACTGACAATGACACGTTTGTAATAATAACAATCTACAGAGCACCATCAGGTAATTACAACTATTTTATCAATCAGTTAGAAAAGGTTCTTAATTCATTATATAATAATAGTGTAAATATGATACTGTGTGGTGATTTTAATGTAGACATGTCAACTGATAGTGAAAATAAGGCAAGACTTCTGTCCTTAGTAGGTAGTTATAATCTAGACTTCATAGTGAACTTCCCAACTAGAATTCAAAACAACTCTCAAACAACAATAGATAATATATTCTTAAATAAAGAAAAAACCTGAAGTTTGAAGTAATCCCAATAATAAATGGGTTATCAGACCATGATGCTCAGATGGTAATGTTAAACAATACTGAAGCATATCCGACTAGCAAACATACCCATAGTAATATTATCAGAGTAATGAATGATGTTTCGATTTCAAGTTTCAAACAAGATCTTGCAAATGAAAATTGGGAAACTATATTTACCTATAACACTGTTGATAGTAAATTAAATGAATTTCTAAATATCCTGTTGCGACACTTTGAGGCCAACTTTCCAAAAAAGACAACTACTAAAATACCTAATTTAAATAATAAAGCATGGCTAACCCCTGGTATTAAAATATCATGTGCTAAAAAAAAGAGAGCTCTATTTACAATACAGAACCAGTAACAATCAAACTCAGAAAGTGTATTATAAAAGATATTGCAATGTGCTAAAAAAAGTTATTAAAGAAGCAAAGAGCAGGTATTTTTCACAAATAATTAATAAATCAAACAACAAAGTTAAGACTATATGGAATATAGTAAAAAATGAAACATGGAAAGCAAAGGGAAAAAGTGATTGTACGTCATTAATATACAAAAATAAGAAACTAGACAATCTATCAGATATTACAAATGCATTTAATAACCACTTCATAAATATTGCAGAGAATTGTGTTCCCACCAACAATACCAGTGTCAAGGCAATAGATCTTCTGACAAAATCTACAATTTGTAACCATAAATTTGAAATCACACTGACTTCCTCTATAGAAATTGAAAATATAATAAAATTGCTTAAAAGTAAAAGCTCATCTGGATGGGATGACATAAGTAATAAGCTATTAAAAAGTTGCTGTTCGGAACTTAGTAAACCCCTTAGCCATATATTTAACTGTTCACTAGAAACTGGAATATTTCCTGAAAGAATGAAACATACAATTGTCAAGCCCCTGTTTAAAAAAGGAGACAAAAATTTACCATCAAATTACAGGCCTATATCGCTCTTAACTTCATTTTCAAAAGTATTCCAAAAAATCTGCATTTCTGGCGATTGCTTTCTTGTTGATTTCATCGGTGAACGCTCCATTGATTCACTCAACGATTACTGACATCATCGCCGCAATATTTGTTAGGTTTTCCGCTGCGTTTTGCATCCAATACAGAACCTGTTGAGAAAGTCTTATTTTCCAGTTTTCGCAGTTTGGCTTCAGTCTTCAGTGGGAGCTGACTTATTGAAACGAAGAAAGAAGTTCTCTCTGATATCTTCATACGTTTCACCAGTTTGTTCTTCTTCATGAACCCACACACCAATAATGAGACGTTCCTCAGTCGTGTATTTGCTTGTATCCGCCATTGCTTACAACACAAACATAACACAGCTTTTCACATCGACAACAATTACCTAATAAACCCGCGCGCAAGAAAAATCTGGCTTGTCACTAAAACATAACAATGTCCTTGCTCTATCGGAAAATTGACAAACTAATGCTACAAAAAGTATATGAAGGGGCTATATATTCCTCTCAGCCTAGGAATGGTTTTTAATTAGTTTTCGGTTTCGGAAAATGAGTTGTTTCAATATAAACATTATCCGATCGCGACTTTTGGTCCACTCTGTAGTGATACGGTAACCCAAACTGACTATAAACCCGGGTTCATGGTTATAACAGAAGTGATGTCCGGGCATGGACATACGGTGGGGGAGGGGGTTGAAACCCCCCCAAACTATCCGCTATTTTTTAGGAATAATATCATGTTATGAAATGAAAACACTGGTTTGGTTATTAAATTACATTTTCTTCCATAACACAGCATTATTAAAATAAATCTTGTAAATTTTCTATAAAGACTTATACTCACGTAATTTATTTAAGATTTAAATTTCAAAATGGCATGGTGTTGGTAATTCTTCAGCATAACAAAAACACATATTTAATCTCAATGAGAAAATTATCTGAAATATCTTCTACTGTAGAGGAACGCATAGGACTATTGTTATTAAATAATTTATTAATACCGGTGAGTTTTTAATTTTATACTTCATATAACTGTAACGCATTATTGATAAATGAAATTTACTTCAGAATTTCTTATAAATGATTCGCTGGCCTGGATGTGTATTTGGTGTGATCGATTGGATCTCAGGAGTCCAATGGATATCAGTTCAATTCTTGCAAAATTTTAATACGTAAAAAACAATTTTTGGAATGGATTCACCTTTAGAAACCATCACAGTGAGTGGCTAAACGAGTACTATGATAATTTCTCAAAATAAACGTTTTATTTATAGACTTTGTCTAAAACAAGAAATGAACAGATACCTAAAGAAAAAACAGCTTAAAGACTGTTATGTATAGTGTACTAATGATCACAAGAAAATAATAGTGCACTAAGATCCAATGTGTGCAAAGAAGCTGAAACATTATATTCAACCCACTCCAAACAGAATTTCACCGTACATCTGTCGTTTTATATCTGTGCCTTTCGCCGACCGTTAGAATTTTGTTACACGTGCTTGTGCGGGAGCAGGTAGTCCGTGTATTCCAATACAAAAAACATCCAGTTCCCTTTCTAGTCATTGCTTGCCCGAGCTCAAATCTGTTCACATCTGCTGCCCGTTGTAAATTTAAGAAATGTTTTGGTGCACGCTAGTAGAATCGAGCCTCTCTCTCTCTTCTCCTACCAGGAAATAGTCACGTGACAGACCGGCAGAGATATAATACGATGTCTGTACGCCCATGTGTCTGGGGTATGGTAAAACGGAAGAGTACTCATATTTTCATTTGGGTTCTAGTAATTAATCGAAAAAAGGCTTGTACAAAGATGTTATATCATAGAACATCTTTGGACTTGTATAACTGGAACAGATGAGCACCTAACAAAAATGATTAATCGTACTATCGCCGTCTACTATGCAGTATCCGCACTTCCCATTCCGCGAAAGGGAACTTTTCCTCCACTAGAGGCGCTGAACTCATGGTGTAGATCAGTATAGTGTTTAGAGTAGGATTACCTCCACAACGTCTCTGGGTTTTTACGTATATACCTTAGGAGCGAGTCTCACCGCTCGTAGAGTTCCTGGCTAGGGGAGGTAGCTGCACCCTGATTGGCTCAGCTGTCCTATCCCGCTCCACGTGTTGTCTGTCTCTCTCGCAGCGGCATCATCCCTCCACTCAACTATTATTGTATTTTCTACGACTGACGACATGCTGCATGATGTTCACTCTCTTACTCTCTTAGCTTACTGATCTTACGCGCACCGAATTCGCGCATCTTGGTAACGAGACGTAACGAGAAGCTCGCTGGCTGGGCTTGTCTTCAAGGCCAGAGACTTTGTGGGAATAATCTAACTCTACTTGTATGTTGTACTGATATAAATTAAAGAGAAGTGATAGAATATTATTTCAGTTTAGATTTATTCAGTGCGGGCGTATGAACCGGTGCCTTGGGTTCCTGTTTCAGTATGTTCTTTCTTCCCTACAATGTTAATATTAAAGTCATTAAATCAAAGCCATGTGCCACGTAAATAGGGCTAACATACAGCTGATATTACAGACAGTTTAAAGGTTTCTGATACTGATGTAAATTATTAAAGCCAAACAGTATTTGCTGCTTTTACGCATGAATATTAATCTAATATTACAATATAAAAACTGTAAATTACTGTATATTATAAGAGGTACAATATAACGATCAAGATGACTGTAAGAGTTCAGGATGTATAGGAATTTAAACGGTATGTGACAATGCTAAATGCATCCATGCAACAAAGGATTGAGTGAAGAATAATTCGGACAACGTTTATAAATAACGAAAAAACTGTAAATCAAATGCACATAAAACAAATACTACAATAAAGCACATTAAATCAGTTTTCAGTCAATATTGTACATTTAAAAGTCAACATATCAATAAGTGAGTAAAGCATATTTAATTGAAACGTCCGGCCAATTTTAATCACACGAGATGTAGACTGATATCAAAATGAGAAGAAAACTATAAAAACTTTTAGTTAAACAATAGGACCTCTGCTGTAAACTCAGAATCTCGTTTCCATAGTCCGATATACCAACAACAAACTACAAGCCTTTAACGTTTTCCAATGCAGTTATTGCAACGAGGACCTAGAAACGGCGTCCCCAAGCTCAAAGAAATTTGGACAGACAGGCGAAGTGATTTTTGAGTCGATTTCGCGCGAAACTACAACCAATCTAATGAATAAAATTAACTAAGAACCTTCTTCTGTTGAGAGGCTAGTTTCGGAAAGGCATAAATAGAACTCCGGACCCCAGAACAGGTCATTCTGGTATTGGCACTCTGGCGTCCATTCTCATCAAAACATTCGGATTCGCATTCTCTTTCTGGCTTTCACTCTGCAATGCCGAAAAGATTTCATTCGTCGCAGAGGTAACTTCCCACGCCAGTTACATTATGTAAGTTAACTATTGTGACAGTGTTATCATTAGGGCTCGGACTTTTAGGTAAATACTGAAACCGTCACGCCACGCCGGACCCCTTAATATACGCAACACACATAACATCTAAGACCAGTTATGATTAATTACACGATAACTACAAATATCATGGCTAAACCAATTACGCCCATCAGCACGACAATAACAAGACCTACAGGATGACATATCGCATGGGACTATCAATCATTTATTAAGTGCCAGTATGGTACTTTATGAGATTGTGTGGGGGACGAAAAATGTCTGTCCGTCTGTCTGTCTGTCCGTCCGTCCGTGTGTCTGTACGCGCTCTAACTCAAATATGCTTTTTCGGATTTTCATGAAACTTGGAAAACACATTTATAATGTCAATGGGAAGAACCCTATTGATATTGAACCAAATCGGTTCACCGGTACCGGAGTAATGCCCAATTTAGTGGCGCCTTTCTAATAGAAAGGCGCCATAATTCAAATACGCTGTATCGGATTTCCATTAAACTTGGTATACGCATTTATCATATCCATGAAAAGTACTCTGTTAAATTTGAACCTAATCTGTTGACCGGTACCGGAGTAAAACCCAATTTAGTGTATATTTTAAAGGCGCAATAGCTCAAATACGCCTTATCGGATATTTATGAAACTTCGTATACGCATTTATACTATCCATGGAAAGACGTCTGTTGATGTTCAACCAAATCGGTTGGCCAGTACCGGAATAATGCCCAATGTATTGCCTTTTATGTTAATATATGAGAAGTCGCGATAACTCAAATATGCTTTATTGGATTTTCCTGAAACTTTGTATACCCATTTATAATGTACATGGGAAGACGTCTACCGATATTGGACCAAATCGGTTGTCCGGTACCGGAGTAAAACCCAATTTAGTGTCTATTTTAAAAACGCGGTAACTCAAATACGCTTTACCGGATTTTTATGGAATTTGGTATACACATTTATAGTGTTCATGGGAAGAGGTCTACTGATACTGGATGAAATCGGTTCACCTGTTTCGGAGTAATGCTCAATTTGGTGCCTATTTTATGATAATATACGTATTCGAAAGAATTTATATTAAAAAAAAGCAAATCATTTATCATGACAACATAGTCAATTGTTTTACTGTGATATTTTACGGCTTTGGAAATTAAAATAGAGATAGCTATGACCAAAAACACTATTGTTTTACATGCGCTTATACACTGCCTTCTTTATTTCTTACAAGCCATGTTGTTAAATCTGGAAACATCGCATCGGTAGTCCTATCGGCTATCAACATGCCGTAAATAAAGCAATGAACTCCATCAGAATCATCGCAAATTAAGCATATTTCAGCTTAAAGTAATCCCAGTCATCATCGCCTATGGTTTAGAGAACATCTGGACACACCTGAAGAGCAACTGGAGAGCATAGAGAAGGTAAAAACCGTGTACAAAATGAGATATTTATATACACCGTCACCTTTAACTGAGTGCACCAGAGAATAGTTTTTCATAGAATAATTTCATGTTTATCAGCTATTACCATCTACAAACGAATACAAGAGAGAGGTACGGTATGATATTAGTGTCCTTCAGGAAGAATTGACTGTTATTAAAGAAGAATTGAAGAGAAATATAGTCACTTTTACTGGTATGAACTTTTATCAAAATATCAAGCTGCTCACAGTAGGCCTAATTCATCTCAATCTGGTAGACGCCAAATCGTAGTATATGCAATCTCCTATTCTCCCAATATTACTACTAGAAAATCGATTCAGCGTTTTCCTACAGTTTGGTGAAGCCAATGAACGGGATTCAAACCTTAACCTGTCGAATCAACACAGTTCACCACTGGAGCCAAGGATGAACGAATGGATGATTTTTAGACAGCAAATAACGGAAAGTCGAGTGCTTCCAAGGAATCAGGCGAAGTTATTCTTTTCAGTGACAGTCATGGGCATAGTCTTCCACAAAGTGCATGTGACAAGAAGATAGATATCAGTGTTCTAGGTTATATTATACCTGAGACAACTAGTTCAGTGGTGGTACAAAATGACCCAGAGAAGTGTAGTAGCTTAATAAAATATGACTCTGGTGTGGGTCAAATAACAGAGCTCATAGGCCTAACAGGATAAGTGAGGTTATTACCAATAATATAAGAAAAAAGCGACATCATAACATATAATGAGGAGACACTGAAAACTACGATTTCCTTCAGATATGTAGAGTCACCGCCAGTTACATTATTATGCACATCACAAGTACAGGCTATGTAATATAGGCCTACTGATTTGTCCTAAATAAAGTCAGTATTTGTGATGAAGAAAATGATCTGCAATAAAAACGTATTCAAATGCTTCCCACAGACCACCACAGATAGGACTACCTCCTGTGTTGCCAGATTTCAAGCATCATGGCTTGTAAGATATAGAAGGCAGTGGCTTATAACTTACAACTAGACCGTTAACTGACCCAGGTGACCGAGATGGTAACGTTTTGGCCTCACGTTATGGAGTTCCATGGTTCAAATCCCGAAACCAGCCAATTTCACTTTCTTTTTCGTATTTTTATGTGAGTGTGCGATTGTCAAGATATCAAAAATCTGTACAGTTCAGCTGATGCTGGAAGATTTTAATCTGATTAAAAAGAAAACTAGACCTTTGTTCTTCCCTAAGCCCTGCTTAATGAATAAATCTGGAGCTTAACTTGTAAATCAATTAAAAAAACATATTCTGCATATCATAATTGCAGTCATAACTGATTAAAAAAATCATACTGGCACTTTTTTACATCAGTTTACCTGATTTTATTTCATATTAAAATTCAACTATAATTAATTAAAAGGATTAATTATCATCGGACAGACGGAAAATTGATATCAAAACATTCGTAGAAGTACACTCTATACAACCACGGACATGAAATTCATGCCATACTCATGACTTAGGACTTATTGAACAATAAGTAAAGACCGGATGCTTAATGACTCCAAACGCGACGCCTAGACGCCGGCTATAATGTCAACGGTGACAGATGTATTTTAGGGGGATGGAGAGATTTTAACAGAAACTTTTACTAGGGACAAGCCTACAAAACAATTCAGGCGAGCTAATGATATGTTACGAAACGAGAAGTCACAAGAAATTGACCAATGAGATGGCATTAAGGACAGAAGTTATGAAACCAAGCGAAGGAATATGAACAGGGAGACGAGGCTGTCGAATATTGGAAGCGGTGCTAACCAAAAAGTATACCGCGAATATCTCCGCGCCGTATAAATAAGTAGAGCAGAAAGTTTTCGATACAAGTATTAAGGATTATCGGGACGCGTTATAAATGAATATATATATATATATATATATATATATGCAGGGCCATGGAAAGAAAGCAAGGGCCCCAGGGACAAATTTCCCCGGGCCCCTGTCAAATTTTAAATTCACTACCGAACTCGCCCTTTATAATGTACTAGCATGTGCCCGCGATAATTATTTCAAAAATTAAAAATTAAGAGCATAATAGTTAAATCATTATATTTATTAACACCTAAATCACGTGGACTACATACCACGATTAGATAGCGTCGCCTGGTAAAAGCGACCTCAGATTCGAGTTCCTTGGTCCAGAAAACCCCTGTATAGTGAGTTTCGTCCAAATAAAACAATGTTTGACCATATTTAGGGCTTACAACATTCAAGCGATCGCGAAAGTTTAATATCCAAGGTATGACAAAAATAGACAAAGCCAACTGTAATTGTCAAACTTCCATTTAATTTAATTTCAAACCCATCTGAAACCCAATATGTTTTAATGTCAAATGTGATTCGGATTCGATAATTCTGTGTAAAAGTGGATTAAGTATTCTCAAAAACACTTGATTTTTGGCATTTAAAATCATAATTTTTCAAAATCCTTTCTTAGTGAGCACCTACATTATGAAACGAAGGTACTGTCAAAATTCCAAGTCCCTACCTGTTATAGTTTAGGCTCTACGTTGATTCCTGTCAGTCAGTCAGGACAAAGCCTTTTATATATATAGAGACTAGGTTAAAAGACCCGGCGTCGCCCGGGTTTTGTATTTTGTAATTGGAAATTAACTTATAAAGGATTTTCAATTTTAAATTCTAGGTCCTTATATAGGCATTTATAATTTGAAATAGGAAGAGCGACTTATTACACTCAAACTATTCCCTCATAAAACGCTTGATATAGTTTTTTATGGCTCATAGAGGATCTAGAATTTTGCATCCCATCGCTTGTACAGTGCACAGCAAGCCTGGCAGAGGTTTAAATAAGAAGACACAGAAATTCCTGTAACATAAAATTGTAATATCGAGGCGGGAAATTTCCCACTCTTTATGTTACCATAAAGTCGTTTTGGGGATGAAATTAAACAGAAAGCATTATCACTTTCATACTTTTCTCTCCAAAAACCTGCGATATAATATAATAATATACACATTACCATACCTCGTTTTGTTTTCTCTATGTCCAGGGTAGAGAAAGTTATGTGATTCCATTATTTTAGTGGATTTCATTCTGTAATATTTATTTATAACATGAATTATTTTGATAATTTCTCTTATTTGTCAAAAGTGCATTTCAATTGTTTTTTCCAAGCCCATCATATAAAATTTGGCAACAATATATTCTGTGATTTGGAATTGATAATTCTATGTAAAAAGGGATTAAGTATTTTCAAAAACATTTAATTTTTGGCATTTAGAATCAGAATTTTTCAAAATCCTTTCTTAGTGAGCACCTACATTATGAAACGAAGGTACTGTCAAAATTCCAAGTCTCTACCTGTTATAGTTTAGGCTGTACGTTGATTCCTGTCATTCATCAGTCATTCATTCAGTCAGTCAGGACAAAGCCTTTTATATATATAGAGATGCAACAAAAAGATTATGTAATGATATTACACAACAATTAAATGCCAGAATGGTACCGGTACTTTATGAGATTGTCTGGTAGACAGAAAAATATCTGTCCGTCTGACTGTCTGTGTGTCTGTAAGCGCGGTAACTCAAATACGCTGAATCGGATTTTCATAAAACTTGGTATGCCATTTATAACTCCCATGGACGAAGCCTATTGATTTTGGACCAAATCACTTAACTGATTCCGGGCACGAAACAGAAAATACAGTAAAATGTTATAATTAGGGACAATTTTATCTATATGTATCAGTTTAATCTTTTGAAAAATACGATTTTAAATGACGAACGTTACTGTTGAGTACAAAAGGATTTCTGCTTCTACTTTTCAAAAACAGCAATTTTTCTTAAAAAATAATCCGTTTCAGATTAACTGATTAATTCTGTGTCACCGTTATACGACAGGACAATGCAGATAAAATTAAGACATAAAATATAACTTACGTTTTTTATTGACTTTTAACCAATTTTATTATAGGTAGAGTAAATTTAGAAAGTAAAAAATAAAACCTGGTTGGCTGGGCCCCGGCTGCCCCTCCCTCTCGTCGGGCCTGTAATTGTATATATTGTGTATATATGTCTATTGCCATTATTGAATATACAAGTCTGCGTAAGAACAATTCAGATCGTAAGAATAAAGATAGGCCCGCACGGAATATATAAAGTGCTTACAAAGATAACATTTCGCGAGTGTGATAAGGGACATTAACACTATACTCATCTGTGCAACTAAATCATTGTGTCGATTACAGCCTAAAGAAAAAGTTTTTAGAGACAAGTTCTAATAAATCACCCATATTCAGTAACTTGGTGTCATATCTTGTAATTCCAGTTTTACCACAGCGAGATAAGAGGATCACTACTGCTGAGCTAGGGCTGTCCTTTACTGCTTTCGTAAGAGGAACCGATCGGGTAACTAAATTTATCTGTATTCGTGCAGGTTGGCTGGCGCCCCCCGATCGGTGAAATTGCTAAGGCACCCTACTTACGAAAGTGGGCTCGGTTGAGTAGGTCACAACCAAAAGGCCGAGCGGGCATAATACTTTTCTTTTGGCTATTACTTATGATTTCTGGGCTTTGTCAAAGTTCCGGTTGGGACCTTTGGATTCAAAATACTGAGTTCTATATCACATAAAAATTTTTTTTCGATATTTCTTATTTGAATAAATATTTTTGTCAACTTGCTTTCTTTTACATATTTTACCACCATGTTTAGAAATGAATATTTTAGGTTTATAAGCATTCATGAACCACAGATTATCAATGAATATTTGAGTATTTTTGTTTTAAATTGCGCCATATTTTCAATGTGTTGCGTTGTTATGTTGAGTCAGACAATAAATCAGGGCTGATTAGGTCTTTATTAGTGCAAATTTCTGTTTCCTCTCACACTGCATTACTAAGTTGGAAACAACAAAACAATTGTTGACAGAATCAATAAAAGAAATCAAACACATTGAAACAATAAAAGAAATCAAACATATTGAAAACAAACTTAACAAAATCAGTGGTTCAAAATTAAAGAAAAATTCCTGTCATGCCTAAATAAGAATGAAGGTTGCGCAAGATTTCAGATATTTTAATGAGTAACAGTGTAGAGAACTTGGAGCAGATGGAACATCTGAGTGTCAGTGATATTGCGTGTTACAAATATGCAAGATTAACATCCTGCGATGTTGAACGTACATTTTCAAGATATAATTCTCTGTTCCATGAAAATCGTCACAGCTTTAAGATGCACAACTTAAGATCTACTTTTGTCGTTCACTGCAACAGTTCTACACTTTCTGACTAGAATGACTACATGAATACTTCTATAAATATTGGGTAAATAAGTTAATTAAAATATTTTCATATTTTTTAAACATATTTTCGACTTTTTAACCACGTAAAAAATAAGTGTTTTCGTTCTTATAAGCACCTAAAAGTCCGAGCCCTAGTTATCATCAAGGATCACATTAAGCATGCCGAGGAACGAATTATACCTACGAAAGGTTCGTAGAAGGATTTATTAAGATTTTATTTTGGATATATACCTTAAATAGATGCGCAGTGACTAAATTAACAGATCATACACTCGAACAAAATATTGTCACAAAGCCCAGAAAAGACTCGCCTAGAAACTGCCAGAACGACGGAGTCTAGAAACATCGCGGCCTCCTAGTGGACGGGCGGCAGACGAGCGAGCGCTAGTGGGCGTGACAACGGCAGCGATTGGGCCACGCTTCGTGGGGGAAGGCCTATAGGGAGGAGCTCGCGCTAAGGGGTGTTCCCCGCGCGCCGCATTCCAGATTCCACGCGGGCGGAACCTTCGAGACATCGGCTCTAGAATATTCGTCGGGCCTATATATAGGGCCGCGAGCGATCTCAGACAGTCAGTAACAGTAACAGAGTTCAGCTCAGTTCGTGAGTAGCAGAGAGTCAGTCAGAGACAGCAACGGCCAGCCAGAGGGAGTCAGTCCGCGAGGAGTGATGAGCCAGTCAATGGGAGAACAGTCAGTCCGTAACAGCGGGAGAGTCAGCGTCAGAGTGTGAACTGTACGGAGAGCACTGATCAGCGCGACCTCAAGTAAGCGTGACTTGAGGAGTTGAGGACTTGGATGGAGCGAACCGATCACCGCAGCTGAGGATTTGGGAAGCTGAGCCAGTGACCGGAGGGACCCGCGAACGGAAGACCTAGTCAACGGGGAACTAGTGACCGGAGAGAAGGGTGAACGGAAGAGCTGGTGAGCTGATCTGGACTGGACTGGGACAGTGCTGTGACGTGGCAGTGAGCACCGGATAGAAGGGTGATTTGGAGAACATTCAGGAGTTTTCTGACTGTATTGACCATTGTTTGATAGGAAATAAAATATCCTTCATCCTTCAATTAGAAACTCGGTGTTCTGATTTTGAACCCCGACGAGCCCTTGTTACAATATATTAAGGTGAATACCTAAAGATATGAATAAATTCAAATGAATATAAGGAAATAATTGTGGACCATTGCAATCGACCAGTACAAAACCTTGGGTTACAACCATTCCTAACATTTACTCACTACCCTACGTCGGCTCCAGCATTCCCCTTCACAGAACTCTGAGACCACAAGAGTCCATCATAGGCTCTACCAATAAACATTTCCTTCTCCGAGATCTGAATTTTTACCGACCTCTGGGGGTCACACCCAACGATTCGAATCGGCCGCAAGGCAATACAAGCCAAAAAAATTACAGAACGATAATTATATTAAAAACAAAGGTAAAGCTGTGTGGGATGTGGTAAGAAAGGAAATGGGGAAGAAACGAGAATAAGCCTGTAATATAGAAATAGTATCTGAGAATTAAAACATATACAGTGTGTCCCACGCAAGAGTTGGCCAATGGCGCGGGTTCCTGCGGCGCGGCGGGCACAGCTCCAACTCCCGAGCGATCGGGTGAAATATCTACGCTAATGAAGCCGCGATCGGTGTTATGATTCAGGTTCTCACATTTACAGTTGGAATTACAATGAAAATAACCACGTACCTCATCATAAGAGATGTTGGAAATGTCCTCCTCTTGCATCCACACAACATTGGAACCTTTTTAAGAAATTTTCTTTCACGCGCATAAGTTCAGCTTCCGAGATAGAATTAATTTCTCTTCTGATATTGTCTTTAAGTTCTTCTAATGTGTGTGGCTTTGATCTAATTTCTGTTCAGTAAGTACGCGCCGCTTGGTCCCTCGTTTACTATCGAGAATCAAACCCGTTTCCCGACGTTTGCTTACACGTTTTCGCACTGCTTCTCTGCTTGGAGGACGTACACCTGGGAATTTTGCTAAAAACCAACGTCTTGCGTCCTTGCAAGATGATGTAATAAATCACATGTTTTTCTTTGTGAGAACCTGAACCATTACACCAACAGCGGGCTTTATTAGCGTAGATATTTCACCCGTTTCCTTTGTAATGTACGGGAAGTTGACCTATACACTTTATTTTTCAAGTTTCTCCATAGGCCTAAATAATATTCACATACTGTTAGAAGAACTTAAAGACAATATCACATAGGCCTATCACAAGAGAAATGAACTGTCTCGGAAGCTGAACTTATGCGCGTGAAAGAAAATTTCCTAAAATGGTGTCAGTGTTGTGTGGATGCGAGAGGAGAACATTTCCCACATCTCTTGTGATGAGGTACGTGTTTATTTTCATTGTAATTTTAACTGTAAATGTGAGAACCTGAATCATAACACCGATCGCGGCTTCATTAGCGTAGATATTTCACCCGATCGCTCGGGAGTTGGAGCTGTGCCCGCCGCGCCGCAGGAACCCGCGGCATTGGCCAACTCTTGCGTGGGACACACTGTATATCATCCCTCCGAGATAGCCCAGATTTTGAACAACTATTCTGTCAATATAGTAGACAACTTAACATCCTCGCTACCGGTTCCTATAAACTCATCTCTGGTTAATACCATTAGTTCAAATACAATTCCGATATTTCTCACCCCAGCAACAGATAATTTAACACTAAAAGTAATTCTGAGCTTAAAAACAAATACTCAGGTGGGTTGGATGGTATCCCTGATATTATTGTCAAGAAATGTGCTCCTCGTATTTGTACCCCATTTTCAGACGTTTGTAACGCCTCCTTTCTCGAATGGAAACCCCCCAGTTCCCTGAAAGTTTCAAAAATACAGTCCATACACAAAAATGTAGAAAAACAAACATAGAACGCTACAGGCTTATATCCTTACTTTCAGCATTCTAGAAAATCCTCGAAAAACTAGTGTATAATCATATTACGTCATATCTAAACAACAAGTTTATATTATCAGAAGAACAATCTGGCTTTCGTAAGAACAGATCCATAAATTGGGCAATATATTTATTTATATTTTGAAAAATTCCTACAATCAGAAGATAATAAAGACACCGACCACGGTTTGTTTGTAGAGATAAGTTCACAGGAAAATTGGCCCCCCGATTCACTGGTCCCTATATTATAAATAAATTTACGGCTCCAGTTTCTGTAAATTTGGTGGATGGCATTCGAGCTCAATTCAGGTTAGGACAAAGTCAATTGTTTTAAGTTCTCTGCTTTTCACAAAACCTAATTGCCTCAGGGGTTTGTATTTATTGGGGCAATATGCGCCACACTACATAACACAGCACAAAAACATATTAACCAACCAAAACTGAATTTAGAAATAACAAACGAAAAGGGAATTTCAAAATTTAAAGATCACATGAGTGGAGCACTCACATATTTCCAAGCAGGTTACAACCATTTTAACTAAACACCAGTGCAGCTGATGGCCATGGCACAGCCGCTCGTTACGAACCTAAACAGGAAAACGCGAAAGGAGATGCGTGCAGATATGGAGCGCCGAAACGGAAGAAAAATGAAACACTGTAACACTTCTCCATGTTCCGGCAAAAAACCTTATTTTATTAATACCAAAAACTTCTTTAAACTGTGTTGTAGAGACCAACAACTCTTTTCCACCTCGTATTAAAAAAGAGATGACACTGCGAAATGGCACGTCACGTCACCAGGTCTCATGATCATGTCACCGTAGCTCATAATGTCACCAGAGCGCATGATCACCTCACCAGAGCTCATGAGCATGACAGCAGAGCTCATGATCATGTCACCGTAGCTCATAATATGTCACCAGAGCTCATGATCATCTCACCAGAACTCATGATCATGTCACAGTAGCTCATATCATGTCACCGGAGCTCATGATCAAGTCACCGTAGCTGATGATCATGTCAACAGAGATCATGATCATATGTCACCAGAGCAGATGATTAGGGTTCGTGTGTTTATGATGTCATATTTTTATCCTGACCTCTATTGTCGCCGCAAACACAAATTAAACACAAATTGCACATTTGTTATCCTAATCGGAACGTTTTTATTTTGTCTTTAAAGTCATATTTTGGTCATTTCCATGGTTTTGGTCATATTTGTAATTTTAACATCATATTTCAGTCATACATTCGGTATAAGAATACAATTATGCACTATGTCCAGGGTTGTTATGAAAAAAGCCGGCCTGATTTTAACCGGCCGGTCTTAACCCGTTTTATCCACTTGAAAAAAGCCAGGCAATTTTATCCGGATAAAATCAAATTGAATAAAAATAATGGAAGTTTCTTTCATGTTTTTATTTCCAAACATCACAAATTTAAAAGTTACAAGCTCAGAACCTGTAGTAGGTCTACTTAGGCCTACTGAGTGCAAATGAAGAGCTACCAGTTTTATCCACTTGAAAAAAGCCAGGCCGGATAAAATCAAATTGAATAAAAATAATTGAAGTTTCTTACATGCTTTTATTTCCAAACATCACAAATTTAAAAGTTTCAAGCTCGAGAACCTGTAGTAGGCCTACTGAGTGCAAATGCAGAGCTACCAGTCTTATCCACTTGAAAAATGCCAGGCATTTTATCTGAATAAAATCAGATTGAGTAAAATTAATTGAAGTTTCTTTCATGTTCTTATTTCCAAACATCACAAATTTAAAAGATACAAGCTCAGAACCTGTAGTAGGCCTACTTAGGCCTACTGAGGGCAAATGCAGAGCTACCAGTTTTATCCACTTGAAAAAAGCCAGGCATTTTATCCGGCTAAAATCAAATTGAATAAAAACAATTGAAGTTCCTTTCATGTTTAAATTTCCAAAGATCACAAATTTAAAAGTTACAAGCTCAGAACCTGTAGTAGGCCTCAGTTTTATCCACTTGAAAAAAGCCAGACATTTTATCCGGCTAAAATCAAATTGAATAAAAATAATTGAAGTTCCTTTCTTGTTTTTATTTCTAAACATCACAAATTTAAAAGTTACAAGCTCAGAACCTGTAGTAGGCCTACTTAGGCCTACTGAGTGCAAATGCAGAGCTACCAGTCTTATCCACTTGAAAAATGCCAGGCATTTTATCTGGATAAAATCAAATTGAGTAAAAATAATTGAAGTTTCTTTCATGTTCTTATTTCCAAACATCACAAATTTAAAAGATACAAGCTCAGAAACCTAAAATTGTATTAGTGTAATTTAATACAGTGAGTCTCATGCAAGAGTTGGCCAAAGACACGGGTTTCTGCGTCGCGGCGGGCACAGCAAATAAATCCGCGATCGGTGTAATGATTCAGGTTCTCACATTTACAGTTAAAATTACAATGAAAATAACCACGTACCTCATGACAAGAGATGTTAAAAATGTTCTGCTCTTGCATCCACACAATACTGGCACCATTTTAGGAAATTTTCTTTTACGCGCATTAAGTTCAGCTTCCGAAATAGAGTTAATTTTTCTTGTTGAAGTTTCCCCATAAATAATAGTTACATGCTGTTAGAAGAACTTAAAAACAATATCACAAGAGAAATTAACTCTGTGTCGGAAGCTGAAATTATGCGTGTGAAAGAAAATTTCCTGAAAAGGTGCCAGTATTGTGTGGATGCAAGAGAAGAACATTTCCAGCAGCTCTTGTGATGAGGTATGTGGTTATTTTCATTGTAATTTTAACTGTAAATATGAGAACCTGAATCATTACACCAATCGCGGCTTTATTTGCTTAGATATTTCACCCGATCGCTCGGGAGTTGGAGCTGTGCCCGCCGCTTCGCAGAATCCCACGTCATTGGCCAACTCTTGCGTGGGACTCACTGTACCACTTCACTGTGTAATTCCCAGCAATAGCTAATTACCGTATTTACTCCAATATAATGCACCCTCGAATTTAATGCGTACCCTGATTTTGAAACTTAAAATCATAAAAAAAAGAGTTTGTTAGCGAATGTAATGCGCATCAATAGAATATTTTATTTGGAATTTTGTTTTAGTATTTATAGAATAATGAACCAACACATAAACATTTACAGTTAACTGCCAGTTTTAGGCCTACAAGTAGACTTATAGGTATGGCTCATCAATATTCACTAATGTGTTCATCACTGGAATCCTCGGAGGTGCTTATTTTTATTGCTAAATGGACAAACAAAATGTTAAATGCATTTTTCACAATAAAAGCTGATACCACTCTTAAATGAGTTTAAAATCGACAATGCACAATATTCCACATTTGCACTATAGAACTGACAAAAACTATTTATTCATTATATTTCAGAAATTAAATTTCATATGGTGTAGGCTAACGATAAAATGAACGAAGTCGAGAATTATATCAGTGCCTTGTTATGTAGATCAATATTACCTCCGACCTACGAAACGGATTTGTACTAGAATTTAACGCGCACCTCAGTATTGAAATCTACAAATGGACAAAAATAGGGCACGTTATATTCAAATATGGTAAATTCACCATTCATCATAAGACTCTTGCATATTTGCTTTATTCTGCCTGTTGATGTATACAAGCTTCTGGGCTTTTTCATTGCCTAGTCTGTTTCTCAATTTTGTTTGTATTAACCCAAATGAAGAAAATACTCTTTCGATTGATGCAGAACTGGCTGGCATACGATGTAAAGATTCTATGGCTTGACAAAATTCCAGCGATAGGTGATTACGCTTCAGATTTGTGTAATTAATGCAGAAATAAGTATAAAAAATCCCTTTAGGTAGGCCTACAGGGCAAAGGCTGAGGTAGATTTCATAGTGCTTTTTATGAATTTATTGGGGTAAGTGTAGAATACAAACTGAAATTTTTTTTTTATAAAAAGAGAGTTGTTAATTATGTATTGATTGATATCTTTTATTATTTCATTTTTAATTTGGCCAAGGATTATTGTTCTAAAGATATTTAACTATTATTTTTAATATTTCAAACTTTATTTCATTGGTAATTTTAGCCTCACAAGGAACCTTTCACTACCCTCATATCGAAACATGCCTCAATATTTTTACTGGGTCATCTAGATGCTGTAAGAAGTCCAAGCTCCAAAAATTAGCTGCTGGTTTCAACTGCAAGTACCTTAAAATGCTTTGCAAATATCTTGGTGAAGATAGGGAATATAACATGGTAATCTAGAGACGGGACTGGACAACCCTGACTGGCGAGAGTGAGTCCTTGAGACCTGTGAATCCCCTCTGTCCACGCACGCACGTGACGCTAATTCCTTCCTGCTATTTACAGGGTACAGTACAGTCCGTTGTCCAAAAATATTCTTTGTAAATTCTTTTTGAAGTTCTGTTTCTTTCACTGTTCGTTATGTGTTACACTCGAGTATGTTAAACAAATTTTAAAAAGTCCAGGAAAGAGTTGCTGCAGCCACCAAAGTTTCTAACACCCCTGTTTATCGAATTTTACGTGACAGGAAAACACAAGAAGAGGAAGGAAGGTCGTTCGGGACACCTGGGGAAAAACAATGTTCCAAAAAGGATAACAGACATTGATGACTTCGACAAATGAGTAATTCGTCGCACCATATACAATTTCTATAGAGATGAAAAGGCTGCACCAACAATAAGGAGACTGATGACGAAACTACGAAATACGATTGAGTTTGAAGGCAGTTCCTCAAACCTTCGGACATTAATAAAATATATGATCTAATCCTAGCGAATAAGCCAGCACACAAAACCTACGTAATTGACCAAATATTGGTAGAAAATAACCACTCGGTTTTAAGTCTTCCACCCTACCACCCGACTTGAACCCCATTGAGTCAATTTGGGGAGATGTTAAACAACTAGGAGGTGCCCATGGCTTCGCCCACGATAATTCATTTGAAAATTAAAAATTAAGAGTCTAATCATTATTAAAGCATTGTATTTATTAACACTTGCACGCGAATCATTCGTAAACTAAGCCATTAATAATATTAATGAAACAGCTAAAATTCCGGCTTCAGAGTATATTCTACGATTAGAAAGCGCCCCCTGGGAAAACTATATCAGAATCGATTATGCAGTTCCAAAGGAACCTGTGGACACATAATACGTATTGTTTCTCAACTGCTTATTGACATGAATATGATGTGAATTTTATTTTATCAATTCAGTGTAATTTTCAGAAATTATATAATGTTTCAAGGGAAGGAATGGTTTGTGTGGATTATTATTATCAGCGATATTTCAAGAGTTAAACCATCAATATTGGTGCCCCCGGCTTCGCCCGCCATTATTCATTGACTCCAGGATTTTTAAGAAATTTACACTGGTAGATTATTAAAAATGTTTGTGGTTCAGAGCTATGAAAATTGCAAGTAAAAATAAAATTAGAATATTTGTTCATTGTGTTCATTTCACTTAGGCCTTATATAATAAAGAAACGGTTTTCCTTCCTAATTTTGTAGTCGTCATGAAAGTTTACACTGCGAGAGACGAACATCGCCGAGTATACCCGATGTCTCACGAAGCGGGCGAGCGAGCAAGCACGCTATTTAGGGCCGTTGAATTGTATAAGAGTAGATGGGTTACAAGCAGGAATACAACATTTAAAACAAATGACGTAGAAGCATTGTGTATGCAAAGATTTCAAGAACTCGGCCAAGCAGAATGGGAAAATGTATGTAGGCGCGTTGAAGAAATTGAACAGGAATAATGAGAGAAAGACTGCATCGTGGAGGAAAGAATTGAAAGGATTATAATAGAAGACAATGGTATGGAAAGCAGTGATGATGATGATGATGATGATGATGATGATGATGATCATGAATATGCGGAATATCAGGTTGAACCAACGGAAGACGATGTCATGTCTGGTGTTGAAGAAATTGAAGAAGATTAGATGTAAGCAATACCGTACTTATTTAGTTATTTCAATTAAAATTATGTGTTATATTATAGTGACTGTACCACTTCCTCGTGGTGCTCGTAAACATTTAGATAGCTGACAGCTCTGTACCGAAACAAACATCGCCATCACTTATCGGTGACTGAATTATTTGCTGTGCATGGTGCCGCATGAACTTGTGTTTTGATCACTGCATCAACAATAGTCACTTCTGTTTTGTTTTCGACCCGGCTAGACAATAACAGGGACGGTCGATCGTCTCCGTGCATCCGGAACTTCGAACTGCAGGTAAGGGTTGTCCAACTTCTCCCACTTCACTGCTTCGACCCGACATTTCCCAGGTTCGATTTAGGGTACTTGCAGTTGAAACCAGCAGCTAATTTTTGGAGCGTGGACTTCTTACAGCATCTAGATTACCCAGTAAACATATTGAGGCATGTTTCGATATGAGGGTAGTGAAAGGTTCCTTGTCAGTTGGTCCTCATGAATTCATTTCGGCATGCGTATTGGCTGAGGTATATTTTAAAGTGTTTTTGACTTTCAAAAATTCAAATCTCTCCTTATATGAGCGCTATTGAGAAACTAGTTGTTGGTTTAGAGATTACTCATCAAGAGCTTTTCAACGATACCCCACCAGTAGAAAATTAGAAACTGGATTCATTGAGTGGAGAGTTCTGATTGGTCGGGAAGGAAAAATAGAATTTAATAATGTTGAATGCGAAATCGGTCTTTGTCAGGACCACTAATTTATTAGGGAGTAAGAGTCACCAATATCGGCTTCCAGGCCTGGCTAAGATGTAGACCGCCATCCCTATTGAAGTTTCGGCTTTGGATTTCCAAGGCCTCCGCAACAATGCAGCCCCAGCAGAATCTCTGCCTTCCTAGGATTCTGGTCTGGTTGAATTGAATTTTGTGGCCAGTGTTGACATAGTGCTGGGTCACTGCCGACTTGTCAGGGTAATAGCCTGATGCATCTGTGATGTTCGTTGCATCTTTCCATTTGTCCAATGTAAACATCTCTGCATTCGCAGGGAATTTGCTAGACACCTGAAGTGCGAAGGCCCAATGATTCCTTCTCGGGTCATACAATATGCTGTATTTTCGGAGGGGACAGATGACGGTTTTGATACTGTGCTACCCTAGAAGCCTGGATATTTTGTTTCAAATGAGAATGTATGAGAAGCTTGCAAACCAACATTGCCTGCCTTCTAATACACATTTGAAAACATGTCTTTATTTCAACAAGAGTTAGAGAAATTTAGGTTTTTTCAGCCTTAAGCACTAGTATGTATAAGAACCTAACAAGATATTAGAGCTGAATACGTAGAAAGTTCATAGATTATTTATTTTACTGCCAATAACATATAATGATATAGTTTTAATAAAATTATAATTAATTGTGATCAAATATATAAGATTGTAATTTTAAAGCTTTAATACAGGACTTATTGATACAAATGTGTAATATATTTTATCAATATAAAAAATTCTTATGACGAATTATTACTCAACTGGTATGATATGATGTAATAAATATTTGTACTTGTGATTTTACCATTAACAAGAACGGTTTGAAGGAGGATAGCAAACTGTGTATATTAGATGTAATTTATTGTAATTTCTTGTAATTTTATTCTTGCAACTATATTGTGTAGCAAGGTCAGTTGTAAACTATATCATTATATGTTATTGGCAGTAAAATAAATAATCTATGAACATTCTACGTATTCAGCTCTAATATCTTGTTAGGTTCTTATACATACTAGTGCTTAAGGCTGAAAAAACCTAAATTTCTCTAACTATTATATCAATAAGCACTAGCGAAAATGAAATTCATTAATATTCAACAAGAGTGTTGGTGGTACAGTGTCCACTTAATGCAGACGTTATACAGTAATGACTAGGGACCGGATTTCTAGGTTTTTAAAAACACTGTTTTAGGTTTTCCATTAGGTGAAATAGTTTTTTTTTAGGTTTTTTGTCCAAAATATAGTTTTTGGGTAGAATAATTGGTTTAATGCATTTGAATGTGCTACATAGGATTCAATACATAATACTTGTAAAGTTTAACTTAACAAAATTGAATTAAATTTGTGTAAACTTGCTTTAGGACAATATTAAAGAATTGAAGAAAGAAAGCATAAACAATCAAAAGAAGCAGTGAAAATAAGATTGCCTCACATATCCTGGTTACAGTATATCACTAAATATCTTTCAAGATTCTCAACTGTGAAGTTCTTCCTGTTATCTCTTAGAATACATTTGAAAGCAGAAAATGTCCTTTCAACCTCACATGACATCAACAATGGTTGTTCGTACGAATATTTTAAAAGGAATACGCAGGTACTCTTACACTTCCTCTCTTGATAATGTCATCCTAGACGACAATGGGTTGAACGAAACGCTGGTGGTATTAATTTCAACCCGACAAAAATTGTCTCTCCGCAAAATATCGATTCCTCAACTGACAAACAAAAAAGACAAAAAAAAGTAGCCTAAATTAGATATTTTAGGTTTTATATCCCGTTTAGGTACATTTAGGTTTTTATACCCCATTTAGGTTTTTTTAGGTGCCACAGAATTAATGTGGGTGAACCCTATGGACATGATTTGAAAAAGTGTATGAGCGCTTTTTGTTTTGGAAGCAAGGAAGAAAATAGGTAAAAACCTAAGAATCCGGTCCCTAGTAATGACACGTTCATAAAGTCTTTGTTTGGGTATATTTAAAGAATATCGGTGAAACCAGCCATAAAACAAACATTAAAAATATTCTGGGGTGCCAACATGAGAAGTAGAGTAAACCAATATTCCCATTTCACATTTTTTTTGCTAATTAAAGGAATAAAGATCCTTAAAAAAGAATAAATGTATATTTTACAATATAAAGATTATACACATAAAGCAGCAGAAAAAATAGTTTTGCTCAACTCTAAACTTTTAAATATTAAGGTACAAAAATGAAGTCAACGTATGAGCTGAAATACCAGAATGACTTTTACAATTTATCTGTAGATAATACTTGTGGAATATTCACACAATGATAAATCTCAAGTATACGCACCGGGTAGGAATCAATTATTTTCTTTTGCTCTTTGATTCACTTTTACTTCCACCTTTCCCTCTTCCTTTTTTCGCTCCACTCCCACCTGCTTCACTGTCTTTTGCTGCAGCCGGTCGTTTCTTAGCCTGTTTGAAAATAAAGAGAAAAAAGTTGTTATAAGCATTAAGGAGATAACTGTCTTAATGATGCCAATCTGCACAGAATAGTAATACAGTCAATCCTCGATATAATGCCACCATCGTTCTCTAACATTTAGTGGCACAAAAACAAAATGGCATAATATAGTGCTGTATTTATTTACTGTGACCGCCGGCATGGCGTCGCTGACTACAGATCCGTTGGACCGGGTTCGATCCCCGGTAACGCCTTGGATTTTTCTGAGGTAGGGAGGTCTGGTAGGGGTGCACTCAGCCTCGTGATTCAAACTGATCTTCTTGATAG
This sequence comes from Ectobius pallidus, assembly GCA_964059195.1. Lineage (NCBI taxonomy): Eukaryota > Metazoa > Arthropoda > Insecta > Blattodea > Ectobiidae > Ectobius > Ectobius pallidus. The sequence continues at coordinate 6,689,237 of CAXKWD010000006.1, forward strand.
AGAAGTAGCGGCTCCGGTCATGAAAACCACCATTAACGGCCGTGGGTACCAGCATGCTGACCACCTGCCCCCAATCCTGCCATTTGCCTGTGGTAGATGACAAAGCAGTCAGGTGGTAGGCCAAGTCCCTCCAGGGACCATGGAGTTTAGTTTAGTTTAGTTTATTAATTTACTGTACTGTATTATGAAAGAAAAATTAAATAAAAGGCAAATAGAGAACTTTAGCACAAAGTAAAATAGGCTACTGTACAAAAACTCAATTTATTGCAGTATATGTCCAGTGCTGCAGTACACAAAGGAGTTGAAAATCAAGTGGGTCCATGTAAGTGATTAACTGTGATTGAGTAACTATAGTGTAGTGTTTGACAGCTGAATGGACACTGGACTGAAAGAAGTGAGAGTTTGGAATGCCTCATTCTATGAAGGGCTCTTTCTACCTGCTCCACCCTCACGCAGGCTGTCTATTCAGATTCTTAACATAGCTTCCTCATTCCATCGCACTACATTTACACTCACTTCTTGGAAATACAGTACAGTATGTTTCTTAAATGATCTTCCTAACATTCATGCCAGTTATAAAAGCATTCTGTAACTGAAAAAACAACTGCAAGTTATATTTTGTAAAAATCTTGTCTTATAATCAGTGCCACTAAATGAATTGGCACAGTAACGAGGTTTCTTATGTATTTTATATGGGAGAAGATCCGTTCACTTGCATTTATTGGCGCAGTGCGAGGTGGCACAGTAAAGAGGGACATTATATCGAAGGTTGACTGTACTTTCGAATCTCTGTATAACGAAGATGGACGTAACAATAAACCCGCATATAGTAACATTTTTCTTTGATTGTAGCAAATTTCCTATCTAAATATTGTTAAATTTCATTCCATAGAACAATGATCCTATTAAAAAAAAAAAAAAAGTGTGCATGGTATACCACGCGACAGAAGTGAAACTGTTTTAATTTTTGAATTTTTTCAATTTTGGATTATTGGATTTTTTCAATTTTGGATTGTTCGACTTTTTAATATTGTGTTTTTTACTTTTGGATTTTTAAATTTTTGATCTTTTAATTTTTTTATTTTTCAAGTTTCGAATTTTTAAATTTTGTATTTTTGGGATTTTTGAATTTTGAATTTTTTTATTTTTGCACTTTACTTTCAAATTTTGGATATTTTATTTTTTTAATTTTGGATTTTTTAATTTTGAATTTTTTGATTTGTTAAATTTTGTATATTTGAATTTTGGATGATTTATTTTTTAAATTTTGAATTTTTGAATTTTTTAAATATTGAATTTTTTTATTTTTAAATTTTTGATATTGGGATTTTTTTATTTTGGATCTTTGAATTTTTTTAATATTGGAATTTTGGATTTTTTAACATTGGATTTTATAAATTTAGGATCTTCGAATTTTTTAAATTTTGGATTTTTAGATTTTTTAAATTTTGCATTTTGGATTTTTTAATTTGGAATTTTTTTATTTTTTAAATTTTGGATAAGCTTAATCATTGAGTTGATTGTTTTTTGTGCAGTCCGTTCTGTCACACCACACTAATTTCGTGACGATTTTCAGCGTTACATTAATTTCGTGATGATTTTTAAGCGTTACACAAGCTCTCAATTTACCCCTACCGTGGCTAAAGAAGTTTCACTTCAAAAACTCTTATAACAATATCTGGAGGTTGAATTGGAACTGCAAACCAGTAGCTTGGCCCTGTGCATTCAGATTAATGTCCTTACCGGACACCAATTTCCCGGGAGCCCTTTCTTAGAAATTCCAAGGAAAAAGGTTCATGAAGAGTGGAAAATAGGATCACTGAGGCTAAAATCATGTTATGTGTGCAAAAACATACTGTGAGTTCAGTTGCTATTTCAACATGCCCAGCATGTGCAGATAAACACCATAAGCACCAACTGTTTTAGTTTTGTGGTAAATTTGCTGTTTTTTTTCTTTCCCTCTTCCAACCATCTATGAGTTTGAAATTTCTAGCACAAGGCTAGGCTAAAAGCATGGAGTGATTTGTTTAAAGCAGTCTGAATAGTGGAAAATGAGGAGAGAAGAAAAAAAGACTCATAGACAGAGAAAGAGGGAATGGGAAAGAAAACAAATTTAAATCTTACAGCAACACAAGGACAGGAATGAAGTAAGGCAGTTCTATAAGAATATTAATGCTGCCAGAAGGGATTACAAACCAAGGATAACAATATGTGCGAAGGAGGATGATACAATAGCGGCAGATAAAAACAGTGTCCTGAATAGATGGGCAGAATATTTCAATGGATTATTAAACGCAACATTAAATGAAGGCAGTAATAATGAAGAATATCAAATAGATCCAAAGGAGTCTGTAATAGAACCACCTGATGAACTGGATATTAAATTGGCAATAGAAAATTTGAAGAACAATAAGTCCCCAGGAGAAGATAATTTACAGGCAGAATTGTTTAAGCATGGGGGTCAAGTAATAATACGGAATATGCACAAGCTAATTAGCAAGATATGGGAGGAAGAAAAGATGCCAGAGGATTGGAAGAAAGGATTAATCTGCCCTATTTACAAAAAAGGAGACCCATTAAAATGCTCAAATTATCGAGGGATAACATTATTAAATATTGCTTACAAAATATTATCCAGAATTATATATAATAAACTGGTGCCATTTGTAGAAAAGGAAATTGGAAAGTATCAGGGCGGCTTTAGAAGAGGAAAATCCACAGTAGACCAAATTTTTACTTTGAGGCAGGTCCTTGAGAAAACAAATGAATTTAATATAAACACCCATCATCTATTTGTGGATTTCAAGGCTGCATATGACACAATAAATAGGGAGCAGCTTTATATAGCAATGCTGAAACTTGATGTCCCACTTAAACTAATTCGCTTAATACGAATGACCTTGGAAGGGTCGAATTGCAAAGTAAAAATCCAGACTGACTTGAGTCATGAATTCCAATGTAATACTGGATTGCGTCAAGGAGATGCCCTATCATGCCTTCTTTTTAACGTGGCATTGGAGAAAGTGGTAAGAGATGCTGGAGTACAGAGGGAGCACACCATATTCACCAAATCCGTCCAACTGCTTGGTTATGCAGACGATATAGATATAATTGGAAGATCCTTCTCGGCAATGTCAGAAGCATTTTTGGCCTTAGAAAGTAATGCAAGGAAAATAGGACTAGTAATAAACGAAAAGAAAACCAAATGTATGACGTCAGATATAAGGTATCTAGGAAGACTAGAAGTACATATAGGGAACTATACATTTGAAAGAGTGCACCAATTTACATATCTGGGATCCATAGTTCAGATGAATAATGACAATACACAAGAAATACAACAGAGAATCAACATGGCAAACAGATGTTATTTTGGGCTCCGGAAACATATGGGAAGCAATATATTAACAAGATCTGTGAGAGTCCTACTATATAAGACACTCATAAGACCAGTGTTATTATATGCCAGTGAAACGTGGACCATTACAAAAGCCAACGAGAATATTCTCCAATGTTTTGAAAGGAAAATATTGAGAAGAATATATGGTGCAGTGTGTGACAATGGGGTATGGAGAAGACGGTACAACCATGAAATATATGCACTCTTTATGGATACTGAAATTAGTAAATATGTAAAACTTAAGAGATTAAGATGGGCAGGACATGTAATCAGAAAAGAGGAAGCTGAAATACCAAAGAGGACACTCATAACACAACCGGAGGGCAGAAGGAAGAAGGGAAGACCAAGAACACGGTGGATAGACGAGGTGAATGATGATGCTAGAAGCTATGGAATGAGGAATTGGAAGATGGCTGCACTTGACCGTGACAGATGGAGAATTTTTCTTGGGGAGGCCAAGACCCAGTGATGGGTTGTCGAGCCAGTGATGATGATGATGAGTCTGAATAGTAATTTGTTACTGAGTGTAAAGTAGCTTTGGTTACAATTCAACGGAAGTCAGTAAGTTGAGTAACAAAATTAGCTATTTTCTTTAAGATTGGATTTGTGATTCATTATTTTCTACTTTTTCTCATGTCCGTTCCAGTTTTCTGCATGCAGTCTTTCTAATATGTGGCAAGTTACAATATAACAATACAATATACTAGGACCCCGGCTGTGGTCGATGGATTTCTCAGGATTTAAAAATCCTGGGCCCGGAGTCCTCAAGGAGGGACTTTAAGCTGGGGGCCCATGTTGTAGATTTAAGGCACATAAAAGAACTTGGTCTAAATTAGAGCTTCTGGACAAAATTCCTTGGCGCTTTCATGTCCAAGTAATACTTTACCCTCGGGAGGGGGGTTGTGAGACAATGGGCTTACCACCTGTCACTCTCCCTCCAAACGGGAAATAAGTGTAACAAAATTCAAATAGGTAACAATAACCTCCACTTGGATGCCCTACGCTTCATGACTGGGAACAATATTATGAAATTATATATATATATATATCCTCGGGGGGGGGGGGGGGGAGGGGGGGGGTATTCACTTACTTAGGATGTCCTGTTTTATACTCAAAATATTTTCGTCACCCTATACTAATGGTTTATTGGGTACTTAAGACAAGTGTTACAAAAAATAGCTGTAGGCTACAGGTGTTAACTGGTTCTGATCCATCAGAACAGTTTCTTTAGCATGAATCAGGTTACATACGAGGGTGTATCAATAAATAATCGGACTGATTTAATTGTATTTAAATAAACCGCCCTGGAAGGTGAATCCTTCGTCTTGCAGTGCTGTGAATCCCAGTCATGCAACTAACCTTAGAAACTCTAAACACCAATTATCCTGAACCCACCTGGAAGTGGATCTTTACCGATGGCTCCAAAAGTAAAGAAAATAATGCAGGAACTGAAATATATTCTAAGAAAAATACAGCCTTTGATGGAGAAGTTAAAACAATAGAGTTAGCGCTCTACAACTTAATAATCAGAGCACAAATGTTTAACAAAGCAGTTCTACTTATTGACTCTCAATCAGCCATTCAAGCAGTAACATCCAATAGTAGCACAGATGATCCAATTGTGCAGGAAAGCCACAGACTCCTAAAATCCCTACAAAAACTGAACAAAACTATAGTCTTACAATGGATTCCCTCACACATGGGCATAATGGGCAATGAAGCGGCAGACCAATTGGCAAAAAAGGGAACTAGAATCCTAAACAAAGGCAACAACACCACAACCATAAAGCAGAAAACACAAGAAATAAAAGCAACTTTCGATAATAAACAAGCACTAGAAAATATGGAAGCCGTAAAAGAAAAAAATGGGAAACGGTATCTACACTATATAACAGGACAAAGAAAGCAGATCGTCAAGAAGCTGTCGGACTGTTCCGTGACATGACTGCCTGGCCCTCCAGTCCCCTGAATGTGTTCTGTGCCAAGAACAGGACACAATCATGGATGAAGCCCACCTGCTGGAGCATAGGCGTAACCAGGCCGACCATATGGGGGGGGGGGGTTATAACATCCAGGGGGTCTGGGGGGTATGGATTACCCCGCAGGGAGAGGGGGTTTCGGGGGTACTCCCCAGGAAAATTTTAAAAATTAAGATGTACAATAACGAGTTTTAAGCTTCCCACGCTTTATACTCGTATTAAGTAATTTATAAGCAGACTTAGTGCAACAGCCTTAAAGTGGAGACTTGGTGTATCTACATTGGGAAGCCAGAAGGAAGATGATGATCATAACAAATCCTGCCATTGGATAACTAACTAACTAACATCCTCTATGGGCTGTAAAAAGCTATATCTAGCGTTTTCTGAGGGAATAGTTTGAGTGTGATAAGTCGTTCTTCCTCATTTCAAATTCTAAATGCATATTATAGCCTATAAGGACCTAGAGTTTGAAAATCTACATTCATTCATAAGTTAATTTCAAATTACAAAATACAAAATCCGGGCAACACAGGGCCTTTAAGCTAGTTTAAAATAAAATCTGTTCAGGTCTATTAATTATTCGGTTTTTATATGCTGTAAGAAGTGGAGGAGTGTATTTCTTGCAGTGGCGGCTATTCAGGGGAAGTAGGTGAAGTAGCACTTCACCAGTATTTTTCCTTTACAATACGTATTTTTAAAGTTTATTTTCAGTATCACGAATGTTGGGTTTTTACTATAAATGTATCTGTAGTTTTGAATTGCCCGCCATGCCACCACCTGGTGTCAAAGCTAGGAGACACTGAGATCCTGCAAGCGGCAGCGTGTTTCAAGTCGGCCGTGGTGAAGGTGAACTGGAAACCACTCCCTCCGTTGCATGGGTAGTCTGTTGCACTAAAAATGAGGACTGAAAAGAAGCAGTTTTCTCGCTTAAACCACAGCCTCGTGGTGACGGGAACAGACTACCCATGAAGCAGTACCTCTTGTTCAGGCATTTTCTTCGCCGGTACAAGAATCAGTTGTGCTCTTCCTTTGCGCACTTCTACTGGGCAACTGTCTGAGATTTGCTCATACGAATGTTTCCGATCAGGGGACTCCTTATTTCCGATGGCCTCCCAAATCTTTCCTCTCTTTTAGCTAATTTGATGCAGTTTTGGTGCTAAAGTGCAGGTGCAGTTGTCATCTTTGTCTTATTTCTTGATTTGTGTGATTTTAATTTCGCTCATTGTTAGTAGTTCGGGAGCTAAATGTAGTTACAAGTGTTTGTCTTCATTATTGATATTTCTGACTTCCATCTGTGAGTAATTTTCCGTAATATTAAGTAAGCTATGTATAAATTTAAAATTATACTTATTTAGGTTATACGCCCTCATTCATTAGTAATTTCTAAAGTATAGATTTTATGCCTCAATGTCACTTTCGTTTATTTGTAACTTGTGTGATTTATAAGACATTTAAAAGAAGATTCAAATTTAAATATACATATTTCTAGTGTCCATCCAGGAAGAAACATTAGTGTGTCATCTAGAAAAAAAAAAATTGCGTCTTTCCGACCCTCGCAAGCATAATAACTTATAAGATAAACAACAGTAATTGGTCGATTGCTAAAGATTATTAGTCAATACCAAGTCCTCATCGCATGAATGGAATATTCTGAATAATCTGATCAGGAGAATAATAATTACGATAAACATAGATAGATTCGCGGCGGAGAAGCATGGTCGAATTTATCTCATGAAACTCATAATCTCGAGTGGGATTTATTAAGAGTATTCCATGAATAAAATGTATAAGATTTTATAAATAATAACTACATTCTTATCCGCATTGTTTAAAATCAAATCATCATTGGGCCAGCTGTCAGATCACGACATAGGCCTACTAAATGAAGAATAAAAGAATGTTGCCAGATACTAATCTGACAAGTATCTTGTTTAGCGAATATTTCAATTCAGAAAGAACTTCTACTGCAGCTAGAAGAAAAGCAGCCATTCTATGATGATACCACCGACAAGTTTGCAGCCTTAAAGGGCTACTGAAGGATTGTTTTGGTATACAAGACATAGGTGAATTCCATTATTAACATAAGCATGTGGCATTTTTTTTCTCTTCACCTAATTATCCGGCCACGAGCCGCCACTGATTTCTTGTCTACAAATGACTTGTATAACTTACCTTTATCATTGCATCTTTAGTAATATCTTCTTCCTCTTCCTCATCTTCTGCCACTCCTTCACCTCCAAGTAGTTCTCCTTCAAGATCCATGTCTAAATCCTGGCTTCCTTTTGCAGTAGATTTCTTAGCATCTACAACTGCATATGGAGTCATAACAGCCCCTTTGTTGTACGCTCTTGTCAAAGCTGCTTTCACCTACAAAGACGAAAATTAAAATTACTATTTGAACCAATTGCAAGTGTACTGTTGTCATACATTTATCGGTTTAATTTTATCACTTTGATTTTATCAAACAGACAATTTTTTTTTTTAGGTAAATTAAAAGAATGATGAAACATCTTGATACCTCTGCCTGTTGTAAAAAGAAAACAGCGACTGGGTACATGTAAGCTGCTTTTTAGCAAAAGAAGATAAGAAAATGTGATTATACTGTTCAGTTTCAGTTCAGGGACATGTGAGTCAGTTGGAGAATTTAGGACCTGTACGACAACCACCTGATATCATATTTATCTACCAGATAGAGAACCAAGAATTGCATATTATGGTCTCCTGACAAAATCTGTCTGGCAAGACAACTTCCAGATAAGCTAGGAGGAGGATGGAGTCGCTGATAAACTACCAACTGCCAGTTAGGGAAGCTTGGTGGAACCATGGCAGCACTCCGAAGCTTCCTGGCCACTTGAATTTCATAACTGATGCTGGAAGATTTAACTTACTTAATAATGTCGTTTTAGGCTCACACATGAATGAAATAGAATTGCACAAATTGATTAATGCGCTTAAAATATTTTCTTATGTAATTTAATTGTACAAATACAAATTCGAGCTGCCGCACCTATATGAGGCCTATCAAACTACACCAAACTCACCTCTTCGCTCAACGAACATTTTACAAAATTTTACTGCGTTCTTCCCGATAGCAGTTCCACAGTGGTATTACAAGACATCTTTCAGCTAAGCTACCTGGAAGTCACATATCGGGAGGAATTGTCAGCAGGTGGTATTACAGGTCCTTAACGTTGTGCCGGCATGTTGCCATGGTAGCTCAGTGGTAGAGCAGTGACATGGAGAGCTGAAGATCCTGGTTCAAATCCCGGCTATGGCACTGAATTTTTCAGTCTGACTCTACCTTTCCTCCTTAGGCCCGTGATTACCACCTCCGGTAAAATATTTACAGCTACTTTTACGGTTACTTTACTGACAGTTTGATTTTACAATATCTGGTTAGGCGTTAACTGTTGGTAAAAATTTCCTAACTGGCAGTAATCTTTACTGTAGGAAAAGGTACAAGTAAACTCCTAACCGGAGGATTTTTTGAGGTTATACTTCTCGCGAACTGAATTAAAATGGAAAGATGAAATTATTTAGCTGCTTTTGTAATGTCAGTGGTGATGAAGAACAATGCCAATATATGTAAAAATAATTTTTAAAAATATTGAAAACTAGATCAAACTATTATGAAAGTTTGGACAGTCAATTATTTTACTGTTTGCTTCCTCTACCCGTACATAAAGCTTAACTTTTAGATTTTAACAGGAATTGTATAATAAGATATATAGGCCTATATACGAGGGTTGTGCAAAAAGTAAGTTTCCCTTATTTTTAGGAAAAAAACTACAGGAAATATTGAAAAAATTCTTTTATTTTTCGATTCTTCGACTCAAGAACTATTTTTCTACATAGTCACAGTTTTTCTCAATGCATTTTTGTAACCGTGGTACAAGCATTTTCATTCCAGCCTCATACTCCGCTTGCACCACCTCCTTCAGAAATTGGTTGACTTCCATCTTGTGTTCGTCATCGTTGTGGAAGTGCTGTCCACCCAGGTGAACTTTCAACTTCGGAAACAGGTAGTAGTCACTTGGGGCAAGGTCTGTGGAGTAGGGTGGATGTGGCAGAATGTCCCAATTTAACTTTTCAAGCAGCTCAACTGTCTTTCTCGCTGGGGACCCAATGTGCACACACTTTTGTCATTCCCAAATTCTTTTTTAAGATGTTAGCCACGGACCTGCAACTGATTTCAATGTGGGGAGGTAAGGCAGCAACAATACCATCGAGGGTGAGGCGCCTATCATGTTCAACAGTCTCTGAACCGCACTGCACACCGTCCCCCTCAGTGGCGGTCAAAGGACGATCAGAGCGCGGTTCATCACAAACATTCTGACGGCCCTCTGCGAAAGCAGAACACCATTTTTGCACCATTTGGACGCTCATCGCACCCGCGCCATACACAGAAACAATTTCTCTGTGGATTTCAGTTGGATTTTTGCCTTTAGCATGGAGAAAACGGATCACAGAACACAATTCGATGGCGGAGTGAGAGAGTAAGGGTGTCTCCATTGTTAAGAAGCTACTGATGCCAAACTAATTGTTGTAAAGAAATGGTAACAGGTTCAGTGTTGCCACTACATATGTAATAAAAATCCCTCAAAATATGAGAGTCCCACAAAAATTTTCCCCTGTTTAACAAAACAGGGAAACTTACTTTTTGCACGACCCTCGTATAATGTATTTTAATATGTTATGCTTACAGCTAATAATTTCGTTTGAAAACATCTTATAATATATCCTGTAGTTATTAGCGACACATTTCATACACAAACTTATTAGGTTTTAGGTCTTGCCTCGCAAATTATGCGACCTTTTTAAGCTAAGACAACTGAATGCGCATGTACTGTGTACTGTATACTATAATTAATTCCAGAGGAAGTTATGTATTTCACAAGAGGTTTATCTGATACGTCTTTCCGAGCTTTGCTCTTATGGCTACACATTACTGAGTGTTTATTTTGAATTATATGACTTTTTCGTTAATAATATTCTTTACTTTTTGATATCAGCCATAACCTCATTACCCATTACAAAATCAAACCAAACAATGAAAACAGATGAAAAACGGCTGCAAACAACTGAGAAACGCTCATACCAACTGCTATGACTTTTGTCTGATTGGGTTAACTGGGAGTAAACTCTAACTAGAAGATGATAAGAACAAAGAAGCATTTACTGGAACTTTACTCCGACCGTAAAATAAACTGCCAGTTAACATTTACTCCTACTTAACTGGACATCGTAAGAACGGGCCTTAGCCTACACAAGGCCATTGTGAAAGAATTGTCATTCCACTGGTTATGTGTTATTGAGAGGTTTCAAACTAATTGCAGTTACTAAAAGCATGAATGATTTACATGAAGTGAGGCGGTATGCGCCAGTATGGAATCCCGCCACTGGTTTCAAAGGCCCAATAGCATACTGTCAATGAAAAAATGTTCCTTTGTAGCCATCATCTGTTTGAGTCATAATATTTTTATTTATCCAAAATGGCATCAGTTCATTTCATGACTGACTACAGGGGTCCTGAACACGGGTACTGTATGCCTCAGTATTACAATATTAACTATCTATATTTTTCTATGAATTTCCAAAATGTATGTTGCCGCATCACTTGAGAATGGCTCGACCGATTTGGCTGATTCTTTTTTTGTTGTGTTCGTAATTGTCAGGACAAGGAATGAGGCAAAGTTAGAGAGTTCTGCTGTCAATTGTTTACACAACGAAAATATTGTTTACGGTGTTCACATAGGGCTTTGGAAACTATATTATAATACTGGGCTTTAAAAAATTCTGATAGTATCGATGTAATTAATACATTTGTGAAAATAATTCTTGAAGAATAAAATCCACGTAAATAAAGCAGTCACATAACTTTCTCTACCCTCGACATGGAAAATATTATTTTCTCACTTCACATATTGATGTAGAATAAGCGGTCATATCGCAGGGACAACTTAAGTGTGTGAGTATGCTATATCAGAAGTCTGTAAATAATCCTATCCACTGATACGTCACTCATAGCTGTATAGTCCATGTGCCAGACCCCCGAAATCGACCATGTCATTATAATTTGGGGGGACTGAATGAAACTTATACCACACGTTCCTGGGGTCATGTGGAGCAAAAAAGTCGGGGGGGGGGGGGCCATCATGAGGAGGTAGCTTTCAAAAATGGCGGCCATTCAAAATGGCGGACGCTTGTGAATCTTTAAATTCAAATATCTCGGGACTGGGTTCATCAATCTTGAATTTTGTTTTTTTCAAAATGTAGGTTATTCTTCTGGCTACATGTTTGTGCCACATGTCTGTGGCCAAAAAACCAGTATTTATTGGTCAAAACTCTAAAAATAGGAAAAATAGATTTTTTGACATTTACGTTTTGCAGTTTATTACTCTAACCGTTGGGTATATCGAAAAAGTGTCTGAAACAAACGTTGTAGAGACACATCTCACCTTTAAAACGCAAAAATGAAATCGAAGATCGGATCAATAGAATCCGAGATATCCAGATTCAAAGCGGGCGGAGCGGGGTTGAGCGTGTTGACCGAGCACTCGGTGCAGCCTAGCAAGAGGCGAGACTTAGCGTAAAATCCTGCACTTTATTTATTTTTAACCTCAGTAATTGCTTTATTACTAGATAAATTTACATTATCTACTAATGTGCACTATTTTTAACATGATTATTAAACACTTACTCATAAATACAATTAACAATTATATCATTTATCTGGGAAATGGACATCAACAGTTACCAACTCATATAATATACTGTCAAGGCTTTTATATCCGATTTTTAAGATGAAATCGTTAAAGGAACTTCAAATGGTCGAAATAATTAAAAGAAAGGAAAAAAGTATTACAATTTAGGTACCGGTATGTATCGGAGACTTTTAACAATACTTTCAGAAATGAACACAGGACGTAAGCAACTAAGAAATAAAAATTCCTATAAAATGCCTTATAGCCTATAATATTATGAACAATCTTGAAATAAGTCTTCTTCACAAGAATCACTGTAATCAGTTATTATAATTGCACTCTTCCTCATCTGCTGTTCCTTTGGTACACCCCTTGCACCCACAGCTCTCGGTGCATCGGATTTGAGTAATAAATACAATTAACCATTATACAATTTATCTGGGAAATGAACATCACTAATTATGAACTATACATCCCTTAACTCTGTACTTCAAGATGAACATGTTCAAGCCACTCTACTTGATACATCTTCTTACAAGTAATGAAGAAATGCTGTCCTTTCGGATGAAATATATCGCCCTAGTGGAGCTACTTTCCGTTTTTCTTCGGACTAATTGAGAAGGCATTTTTTTTTATGTTTTTAGCTGCTGTTGAAAAAATTGTGCCTTGAATTTTTGCGCTGGATAGAGTGAACTACTCACATTATCTATCATAACACTTTCTTGAATTATCTAAACTAGAAGGAGAGCCCATATGTTCACCAATATTATGTAGAAGGAGGTTTTCAGTACAAATAAGAAGCAACAACCCATTTTCTAGAATTCCAGTGGACCAAGCCATCAAAGAGACTGTAAACAAAGACACCCAAACTCCTGAAGGTACTAAGGATTTCAGTCTGAAAAAGTAGGCTGTAGTATGGTAATATGTTAATGCTGAGTACAGAGCTAAAGAACCTCCTCAGCATTCTATCATCCAGAGAAACAGATTAGTGACACCCTGACCTCCAAAGCCCAAGGACACTTAGAGATGAGAAAGACGTGACAACTCTCACTGACCTTCTAGCCGAGTGGACGAACCCCTTCGATCCCAACCCTTAAGATATTGTACATTTGCCTACTGGAATATATGTTCTTCTGATCACATTGATTCGGAAAACAAGGGGAAAATAGCTTATGAAGAGTTCACGTTTCGGCTAGCTAAAGGAGAAGGGTTTCATAAACGTATTATGAAAGTGGGTCTTAAGATTAGTAGACTAAAGAAGAGCAAAAAAACCAAGGTTGAAAACAAAGAAGTAATCCTCCAGTGCAATCGAAATTTATTCAGCAAAATGACCTTTATTGCAGAAAACCAACAACTTGACATGATGGAAGGATTCAGATATCCTCTGGCACCGGCGAATGTTAATGGGCCTTTGAAGAAAACCTACAAATCAGTATTATCTAATTTTTTGGAAGTATACACCACCCCTGCCAGTCTGCCGGAAAAAGATTTGGCCTGAATCATTGATTCAATAGCCGTGCTTCAGTCCGTCAAAGGATAACAAAAAAGTTTTACGAATTCTCAACGAATTTTCTGAAGCAGGTTTTTAATATAGGTCGGAGGGTTGACATATATTATTCAGAGGTTTCGATCAAATCTTTGGAGCGGGAAAAAAGCAGAACAGCTGAAGGTATCAAATTTAGTGAAATCAAGGGTGGCCACAGAGTGGTTTGTTAGAGGACGCTTCTAAGGAACAGTTACGGCAAAAATATAGTGACAAAATTATTTTTTTGCAGTTTGTAAGAGGAGAAATTTGAAAACATAATTGGAAACCTAGAAATCTTCGTAGCAGTTGGTGAGATCTGCTTCATGATCAATTATATTAGGAGAAAAAATGTTCCTGAGCTGTTCTGCACTCAAGAATAAGCTGATTCCAGAATGATGCTGCATGCAAGGAACGCCGCTACATCATCTGAATCAGTTCTTTGCTTTTCAATCAATACAGATGTATTAGTTTTGGCTGTAGGTTTTTGCAAAACCATAAAAAGCAAAAACTTCTGAATCGGGAAACAAACAAACCAGTTTTAACAGATATGCAAGTTTCCCAGATAGTATCTGCCTTAGGCGAACAGCTTTTTACAGCTCTTATTGGGTATTACTGCTGGTCTGTCTGCGACACAATCAGTGCTTTAGCTGGCCAGGGGAAAGTTAAAAAGCTTTTGTGCAAAAAGGAACAAAGATTTATTGAAGCATTCAGGAAGTTAGGCAAAGATTGGATGATGTATAATGATGTTGATGACAGCAAAGAAGAATTTGTCTTCCAGTCGTATGCCCCCAAACGCAAGGTGAAATGAGCTGCGCTACCAGATGTTCAGAGGGCCAGATTGAGAGCTTCCAAATGTCTCTTTGTAAAGACACCTTGAGAAAACACAATAGACGTGCCAACTACCAGACCGGAATTTTGATCAACTGTGCACCAGAAAGTTAGTCGTGCTTAGCAACTCAAATCTGAATAATCGAGAGCTGTTGGTGCAAGGGGTTTGCCGAAGCAACGGCAGTTGAGGACGAGAGCAATAATTATAATACCTGACTTCAGTTATTCTAGTAAAGAAGACTTAATTCAACATTGTTAATAATATTGTATAAGGCATTTTATGGGAATTTTTATTTCTTAGTTGCTTACATCCTGTGTTCATTTCTGAAAGTATTGTTAAAAGTCTCCGATACATACCTAAACTGTAATACTTTTTTCCTCTTTTAATTATTTCGACTATTTGAAGTTCGTTTAACGATTTCATCTTAAAAATCGGATATAAAAGCCTTGACAGTATATTATATGAGTTGGTAATTATTGACGTCCATTTCCCAGATAAACAATATAGTTGTTAATTGTATTTATGAGAAAGTGCTTAATAATCATGTTAAAAATAGTGCACATTAATAGATAATGTAAATTTATCTAGTAATAAAGCAATTATTGAGGCTGAAAATAAATAAAACGCAGGATTTTACGCCAAGTCTCGCCTCTCACTAGGCTGCACCGAACGCTCGGTCAACATGCTCAACCCCGCTCCGCCCGCTTTGAATCTGGATATCTCGGATTCTATTGATCCGATCTTGGATTTCATTTTTGCGTTTTAAAGGTGAGATGTGTCTCTACAACTTTTGTTTCAGACACTTTTTCGATATACCCAACGGTTAGAGTAATAAACCGCAAAACGTAAATGTCAAAAAATCTATATTTCCAATTTTTAGAATTTTGACCAATAAATATTGGTTTTTTGGCCACATACATGTTGAACAAACATGTAGCCAGAAGAATAACCTACATTTTGAAAAAACAAAATTCAATATTGATGAAGCCAGTCCCGAGATATTTGAATTTAAAAATTCACAGTCGTCCGCCATTTTGAATGGCCGCCATGTTTGAAAGCTACCTCCTCATGATGGCCCCCCCCCCCGACTTTTTTGCTCCACATGACCCCAGGAACGTGTGGTATAAGTTTCATTCAGTCCCCCCAAATTATAATGACCGATGGGTCTGGCACATGGACTAGTAGGCTTTGTATTAGTTGAGAAATAGACCTAGGGATCCAAGTGTTAAAATAATGAATTGAAGTAATATATACAGTAGAGCATGTTGTAAAACTTGTACAAAGTCAACATTTAAAAAAAACTTCTTGCTCCACTTACATTTAAGTTGCAGGACTAGTTTCCAGGGATTAAAACTACTCCCTCATCCTCAGCTGGTGGTTGACTGATAACAATGTCTTGTTGATCTGATGCATCTGCTCCTACAGTGTTACCACTCCTATTACCTAAAAAACTAAATATCCCATCTGCTGCTGGGACATCAAAATTCAAGATCTTGTTTTGGTTCTTAATGATGAATATCTTCTCCCAAACTCCTAACTCAAATGGATTTTTGAAATGTTTTAAAAGTTTGATCTCTTTTACTTTCTCGCATATACGTAGTATAGAGAACGTATTGTGATCGTGACAAAAAATCGAAATCGAGTTAACACCGGGAAAGCATGTTTCACGATGCCTAGAAACCGAAAAACGTGTTTTTGGTTTGACGTCTGTCCGTCTGTCTGTCTGTCTCTGGACAAGCACAGCGGGTAAACGGTTCATTGTATTTACTTCATTGTTTGGATTAAGGACTTTTTCGAAATTTTGTCGGGCCGCCCAGAAATTTAGTTTTACAACTGAAATATTAAGGGGACTTTTCATTAAAACTTTTTTAAAAATTTTGATTTTTGAAAAAATGGCTCTAACGATTTTAATAAAAATTTAAAATTGGAAATTCTTATCTATGACTAATAAAATGGCTATATCTGTATTTCTGCAAAAATGACTTAAGGGGTACTTTACTCGTATCCATTTTCAATTTTTCTAGATTATATCCATTACAGTAGGCGATACACGAAAACCTACCACAGTAAAGTTGTAGAGAAAATTAAAATGAACATTTTTTGTTTAACACATTTCTTTATACGTTTAATAGATATCAAGATAAAAACGAAATAAGTACGGCTTAAATGCAAATTTCAGAACATACATGTCAATTAAAATATGAATGACATTTTGTTGCCCCTAGTAACAAGAAAACTATAGGCCTAATGTACACTTATTGTTGTGAAATGCAATCAGTTTAGCTCAGTCGCAATGAACACATGAAAACCAATTACAGCGAGGTGATATGGGCTAACAGGGAAGAGGTCCTGAGTTCAAATCAAACCTTGTGGCCGCCCAAATTGACTTGGGTGTTTCATGGTTTCCTCATTCGCAAAGGCAAACGCCGGGTTTGTAGGACATGTTTACTTTCCATAACTCATCGCCGCTATGTCACTGCATATTGTAATCGTTTAAACTGAATATCACAAAAGAAGACATCACTAAACAATAGAATCAGATGACACGAATGAGTTGCTACTATAGACTAATGGTTCACGCATGCAGTTGTGTGCAATATAACCTAAGTAGTAGTAGTAGTTGTGGCGAAATTCAATTATAAGTCGCCCCTTAAGTTCCGCCCATTCGATATTCACATTTGCACGGACTGTGTGATGTATTTTGTTTCTGAGCGATGCAGAGTGACCCACTATCCTTATATATTGTCGCAAGTGCCTTGTATCCACCTCTACATATAGCTAAATAATACATAACACTAACCACATAGTTAAGTGCGCGAAGCGAAGGCGGCAGCCGTAGCGAAGCGCCCTTGCATTTTCGAATAATGTACAATACACTGTTTGTAGGTTTTGAAAATGTGGCATGTTATATCTCCCGCGAAGTTTGTCAGCCTGTCACCTCTCGTCTAGTGGTATGACGTCAAACTCCAACGACCAATCACGAGTTTCTTCATAATACGAGGAGAGAAGAATTCGCTAGATTGTGGTATAAAAGAAACTGCATCGGTGGGTGGGTTGGGTGGGGCCGATTCATCCCAAGGTGCAACTTATATTTGAATTTTCGTAGTACTAATAATATGCAGTTTTACTGTCATTCATAATTATTATTATTATTATTTCACGGTAAAGGCATTGAACATAAAGATCGACTCTGATGGTTTCCGTTCTAGATACTTCTTAGTTTTATGAAAATGTAACAAATAAAATTTAATTGTCCCTATAATTTACTTTTTTCTGTGCTAGCCCTTAACATGTATATGCGAGAAAGTTTGTGCAACATATTTTTGCACCATTTATTTTGATGTGGTGATCCTTGAAGTATGCATGGTGGGCTAAAGCAGATTTTTCTGTATGTACTAGTCTGATGTTCCTGAGATGCTCTTTCATTCTTGTATCCAGGTTCCTTCTGGTTTGACCTATATACACCTTGTGACAGTCCGAGCATTCCATTTGATATATCCCTGATAATTCGGTTTTTGGAGTACTATTGTTTAATGGATGGTTGAGCATGTTCCTCAGGTTAAATTTGTTTTGGGGAGCCAATTTTATGTTTTGTCCTTTGAATGATTTTTCAAATTTAGGAAATAATTCCGGATGAAAGGTAAACTTCTTGTATATTGGTTTGCTGTCATTTAAGTTGCTCAGAGTACATGTGTCCCAGTATCCCAGTACATTATCCCCAGTATTTCTCAGAAGTATCATCAAACTTAATGATAATAGCAAACAGCAAATGATCTTAGAAAAGAAAGCCATGTTGTTGGAAAGAAGTAAACATTATGCCAATTTAGAAAGGATGGACCTCATTCTGTATAATTTACATTTGACTTTACAGAAATCTTTAGGCAATATAATCTGGATGAATTTGTGCACTAACTTATACAATAAACTTAGCACTAGCATGTCTAACAAAACAAAAAGACTAATAGAAAAAACCAAGAAATTACGCTACAAGGAAATTTCAGAACAAAGCCAATATGAACAGATTCCAGGTTTGAATAAGTTACCCACTAATAACGTGGTAAATTTATCTAAACATGAGTTCAATATAGAAGAAGTTAATTTTTTAAACAGAGGTTTTAAGACATGTATAAATTATTCAAACAAAATTGAGGACTACATTGTCGATGTTGAGGGAACTTCTAACCTAATCAAGAATGTGAACGAGAAGAATTTGGCCAAGAACAAATGTTTCCAACTACTGCAAAATATTCCTAAAGAGAGTATGAAAATAAATGATAAATCAATGATTAAGAAACTAAATGACAGACAAGTGTATTATTTAAAAGCAGATAAGGGAAACAAATTGGTAATAATGGATAAGGAAGATTATATACAAAGGACAGACATGATGCTTCAAAAACCTGAATATGAGAGAATTAGCAAAAACCCGTTGAAAACTATGACAGATATTACTCAGAAAACCATTAAGGATAGTGCTGTCATACCTAATTCAGAAGCTAAGAAGCTCATAGTGAGCAACCCGATTCTACCAAGATTGTATTGCCTTCCTAAAATACATAAGAAGGATGAGAGCATGAGACCGATAATTAATAATATTGATGCACCTACCTATAAATTGGCGAAGTGGTTAATTAACAAATTCAACGAATTGAAAAAATTCAGTTCATTGAGTATAAAAAACACAGACAAACTAATCAACAAAATCAAAGACATTACCATTGGAAAGGATGATATTTTAGTATCCTTTGACGTCAACGCATTGTTTACAAGCATTCCAACTGAGAAACTATCCAACCTACTGAATCAGTGGCTTTCTTACAATAATTTCACATCAGAGCAAATTAAAATTTATACTGATTTGGTTTACTTATGCATCAATCAAAACAGTTTTATGTTCAATTCAAGTTTTTATAAACAAACCAAGGGACTAGCCATGGGCAATCCGTTATCACCTTTATTAGCTGATCTTTATATGAGCCAATTAGAAATACGGATGACTGAGTCCTTCCCACACATCTTCAAACATTGGCACAGGTATGTGGATGATCTTTTTGCCATTATCCCTAATAGATTCATAGAAGACTCAATAAGCTACTCAATCTACAAGATCAATCTATCAAATTTACTATTGAAAAGGAAGAAAATGGTTATCTACCTTTTTTGGATCTTAAAATTATTAAACATGGAGAGAGACTTGAATTTGGGATCTACAGGAAAGATACGCATGTTGACAACTATATTAAGCGAAATGTATTCAATCCAAGACCACATCAATATGCCATATTTCATAGTCTAGTGCATAGGTTGATACATGTACCTTTGTCAGATGCAGAATACAAGAAAGAATATCACCATATACATAAGGTTGCAATGTTGAATGGTTTTAAGACAGATTTTATTGATAAAATGATTTCCAAACATAAGAAAGCTAAATTGATTAAGGAGACATGTACTCTGAGCAACTTAAATGACAGCAAACCAATATACAAGAAGTTTACCTTTCATCCGGAATTATTTCCTAAATTTGAAAAATCATTCAAAGGACAAAACATAAAATTGGCTCCACAAAACAAATTTAACCTGAGGAACATGCTCAACCATCCATTAAACAATAGTACTCCAAAAACCGAATTATCAGGGATATATCAAATGGAATGCTCGGACTGTCACAAGGTGTATATAGGTCAAACCAGAAAGAACCTGGATACAAGAATGAAAGAGCATCTCAGGAACATCAGATTAGTACATACAGAAAAATCTGCTTTAGCCCACCATGCATACTTCAAGGATCACCACATCAAAAAAAGGGATCAAACTTTTAAAACATGTCAAAAATCCATCTGAGTTAGGAGTTTGGGAGAAGATATTCATCATTAAGAACCAAAACAAGATCTTGGAATTTTGATGTCCCAGCAGCAGATGGGATATTTAGTTTTTTAGGTAATAGGAGTGGTAACACTGTAGGAGCAGATGCATCAGATCAACAAGACATTGTTATCAGTCAACCACCAGCTGAGGATGAGGGAGTAGTTTTAATCCCTGGAAACTAGTCCTGCAACTTAAATGTAAGTGGAGCAAGAAGTTTTTTTTAAATGTTGACTCTGTACAAGACCTAGGGATGTTTATCAGAGGCCCTAAGCATCTAAAAGAAAACAAAATGGGATGGAACATTTTCAGTCCTACGCGCGCAGTATATTATGTCCCAGGTTTTTGGGAAGGAAAGTATGAAAGTGATATTGAATTTTTTTTTTTTTTTACTTTACTTTTTACTTCAGCCCCGAAACGGTTGTATGGTAATATGAGAGTGAGAAATACAATTTTCTGTCAAGACAACAAGTCTGAGTGTCATATGTCGTTCTTCCCCATTTCGAATTCTACTTTCATATTATCTGGTATATAAGGACCTAGAGTTTCAACATTGAAAGTTCTCCATAAGTTAATTTCATATTACAAAATACAAAACCCGGGCGATGCCGAGCCTTTTAAGCTAGTATACATTATAAATAACATAAGTATACAATTAGGATACTGATTTACAGGATACAATTAGGATTTACTTTTCATAATCAACCATCCACTGGTAGCCTATGCTTTCACCAGTAACCATCGCTCGTATAAAAGGCTATGAAGTAACTTGTGATGGCCTAGGTTGGCATTTTGATGACAGTACTGCTAGATCCGATATTTTGAAAAAAAATTTGATAACAAAATGTTTCTTCTATATTGCTTAAATACGTATTTAAAACTTTAAAAATATAATCTATTAAAATAAAGGTCTGTCAATCCACAGTACAAGATGTCCGTGGCGAACATCTATAAATCAGAGTTGATTACTCATGGAGAAAGTTAATTAAAAACACCGCCAACTGTATAAAACAGTCTCCCCATATCACATAACGTCCCTAATGTTGTAATGGAGGGGGCTGTTTTCAAATTGAGGTATGATACAGAAAAATTTTAGGGTAGCATACCGTCTCTGGTTTCTCCCCACTTCCTTCACTGCATATACCAGCTAACTCGTTAAAACTCTTTCAGAAGGGTGCTTATTATTCTGCAATACAGATTTACAATAAGCTTCCAAGAAACATTAAATTATTGTGTATTAAAAGCAAATGCAAATCTTTCAATAGATCTCTCAAGGAATTTTTAATAACTCACACCTTCTACATTTCGAGCTTGAATAAGTTTACAGTGTAGTGAACTATATACCTAGGTATTATAAGTTAATAACATCGTTGTATATTATGATCTGACGAGGTCTATATCCGAGATCCTCGCTCTATACAGGACCTACAGGACGAGATATCTACATCTACATCAAGTGCATCTCAGTCTGTTGCGCAATCTTTGTTTACCAGTAGAATGGCACCATCAGCGTACACTAACAGTGTGCATCCATTTAGGAGACGTTGCTTATTGTTAATTCTATTCTGTGGTTTATTAAATAACTCTGTAAATGATTTTTGTATAGTTTTTATTCTTAGCTGGTGGAGCGCTAGCAGATTTACCTTCTTTGTCAGCAAACTTTTTGTTTTAATACTAATAAAAGGTTTTCTACGTCCATGTCTCGTTAATTATTCTCTTAAGCTCTGCATTACAAATCAAGGACACAGCAGTGACAGCTATTATTACGAGGGATGTTCCAAAAGTAAGTTTCGTCATTTTTTTAAAAACCGAAGATGGTACAGCAGTTGAAACAAACAATTGCCATAAGAATCCACACCATAAGAGAGTAGCAGCAGACTGGTGTGCCCGAGGTTATTCGAGTACGATAAAGAAAATATGTCCATTTTTGGCCCCCGTTTGGTCGTGCTTCGGATGGGAGAGATTGGATCACCCAGCCTGCAGCCCTGATCTTGTCCCCATCGGACTTTCATGTGTTCCCTGCATTGAAAGCCTCACTCTCAGGATGTCACTCCATAACCAATGCTGAGAAGGAGCAGGCTGTGCGACAATTCCTTGCATCGCAGGGCACTGAGTTTTACCAGAGTGGTTTCTTCAAACTGATTGCAATGTCTCAAAGTCGGTGGCGACTATGTTGAAAAATAGTGCAAGGTGAATAGTTCGTGATGCCATAGTGTATTTTTTTTTTTTGGCAATAAAGTTTCCATGTGAAAAAAATGACGAAACTTACTTTTGGAACATCTCTCATACTTTAAAGAACTTACTGATCTCTACATATGAATACTGTACTGGGTATTGTACGGGAATGTGTAGCTGCCTACCTTGCCCTCTACTGAAGACATAGGATCCTTCTGATTTGGCCACAGGCTGACTTCAAGTATACTGTCAATGTCCTCCCTCAACAAATAATAATTCTGCATGACAGCAAGCGTTCCCGGAACTCCATCAGCACCTTTCTGCACCAGCGGCCTCACCAGGGCATCTCGGATATGCTGCAGATAGTCCAAGTTCACGGCTTCTTTACTTCCTGATATACTGTAACAAATAATAAAAAATACTAAATCTATTACATGAGTTGACTTGATCATCATCCTCATTTTCAAATACATTGTCAACCGCCAAATCTTTCTCAGGAAGATCCAATTGCGCACCTGGCGGACTTTTTATCAACTTCTTGATCTGTTTTCTTCAGCTATATCAAAAGTCATCAAAACTTTTTCAAATGAATTTGTTCCTTTATTTGCAGATCTTTATGTTTTCTGGCTGATTTTAATAATTTTGCTTCTTTGCAAATTTCATGATCATTCTCCCAAACATGCGATGTCAGAACTGATTGTTCAATTCGACACACAAAGTGTGCCCCATTTTCATAAGAAAAATGGTTAAATTCAACAACAATAGCTTAGAGCAAATGGCTGCAGAAAAGTAGAAAAATGCAAACACTATCAGAACTTAACAAGATTAGATCTAAAATTGTACAGGCTACACTTGAATTTGGGTAACTCATTAGGATTAATCTAGATTATAACTCATTTGAACACATAATCTTCCAAGGGTGAAAACCAAAAGAAGAAACTAAAGATAAATAAATGGTGGAAAAATATGTTGCACAAACTTTCTAGCATATATGTGTTAAAGGCTATCACAGAAAAAAGTAAATTATAGGGACAATTAAGTTTTATTTATTACATTTTCATAAAACTAACAAGTATCTAGAACAGAAAGCATCAGAGTCAATCTTTATGTTCAATGCTTTTACCGTGAAATAATAGTATTAATAATAATAATAATAATAATAATAATAATAATAACAACAACAACAACAATAACTTGGGGTTTGCATGGTTTCCTCAATCTCAAAGGCCAAAATGCATTGAGATATAGCCAAACAATAGAAGCAAATGCTGAACGAATGAGTTATTACAAGAGTTTACATGTAAATTTCGATGGCCACGAGATTTGATTTGAATCCAGGACCTCTTCTCTATTACCCTATACCACCTCACTCTAAATGATTTTGGTGTGTTCATTACAACTGTGGTAAACTGACATCATTTCACAACAATATCTAGATTATAGTATTCTTGTTACTATGGGCAACAAAAGAATATTCATATTTTAATCAAAATGTTTGTTCTAAAATTCGCATTTAAGTCATGTTATTTCGTTTTTATCTTGATACCTATTCATTTTGTAAAGAAATGTGTTTAACAAAAAATGTTCTTTTTAATTTTCTCTACAACTTGATTGTACTAAGTTTCCATGCATCACCCAATGTAATGGAAAATTACAAAAATTGAAAATGGATACGAGTCAGGTACCCTCTAATTCATTTTTGCAGAAAAACGGATATAGCCATTTTGTTAGTCATAGTTAAGAGTTTCCAGTTTTAAATTTTTATTAAAATCGTTAGAGCCAATTTTTCAAAAAACTTTAATGAAAAGTCCCCTTAATCCTCAGCTACATCTGGATTCCTGTTCCCTTGTACTACCAATCCTGACTGCTGGATGCCATCTCTTGGATGCATAACTCGTTCACTTTACATTTGCAGACGGCAAAGAGAGGAACTACAGTTGAAAACACATAGCTGAGCATACAACGAGCCGACGATGCACGAACATTACCGAACTGCCCGCAGTACGTAAAGTGATACGGTGCAGTGCGGTACAGTGAGCTACACACTTGCGTTATGGAGTCAAACAAATCAAAACCACATTATTATGGAAGAGTGAGATCGGATGGGAAGATTATTATAAATAATGTTGTAAAATTTTGTCGTGAGGAAAAGAAAAAAGGTCTATTAATACCTTTGGAAAGGGCTATGGACAGAGCAGCAGCAGCAGTAGGGAAGAGTTTGAGAACAGTGCACAACGTAGTGGACGACGTAAATAAAGCTGAACAGAAGTTGTGACACCAAGAAAACAGAGGCAGAGAAAGAAACAAAAGTGTTTAGACGATTTTGATAAATGCTTGGTGAAAAGAAAATTTCTTGAGTTTTACGAAATTCGACGAGAAATTCCAACTCTTCGAAAACTTTCCAATGCTGTTAAGGAGGACCCAGATATTCATTTCACAGGAAACAAAACCACGTTTTGGAAAATCATCAAGGAAATTGGATTTAAGTTCAAGAAATGTAAAAATAGAAGATCATTCTTGGTGGAGAGTTCGGACATTGTTGCGCGTCGGGCAAAATTTCTTAGAGCTCTGAGAGAGGTGCACAGAGACCAGTAATTTATACAGATGAGACGTGGGTGCACACTCATTAGACAGTAAGTAAATGCTGGCAACACGACATATCGGGTGTGCAAAAAAATGAGAGTGCTGGACAAAGAGCAATAGTGGTACACGGGGGTGGAGAGATGGGGTTTATTGAAGGGGCCGATCTCATATATGATTCAAAGTCGAATTCGACAGATTATCACAATGAGATGAATGGTGATAACTACACGAAGTGGTTAAAAGATAAATTAATACCGAACATTCCTGATGGCAGCATTGTTGTTATTGACAATGCACCATATCATACAGTGCAGGAAAACAAAGTTCCCAACACGTCGACTCGGAAGTCTGATATACAGTCGTGACTTCAAATTCAAAACATAAATTTCAATCCTGAGTTCCCAAGAAGCGAATTGCTGGAACTAGTGAAACGACACAGGGGGCCAAAGGGGTAGTATGTGGCCTCGAGGGGGTAGGACTTGCTGACAGTTATAAATAAATAAATAAATAAATAAATACTTTATTATCACATACGTCTACAATTGCACCCTGCACCATCTAAAAGCTCGAGAAACGCCATTCATTCCTACCAAGTCCTATACTTGCACGTCCTCGTCGAGACCCCTGGATAGTGCGAAGCAAGTAAGGGCGAAAAGCGAATTCCCGACGCTATAATTGGGACCCGTCAGCTAGGGGAGAAAACCCCAACAGAAAACATCGTCCTTCCAGGATTGCTGGGTGGTTGGGCAGGGTTAACAGCCCTATACTGTAAAAATAAAATTGTTCAGAAAACTCAAAGTAACTGCCGGACGGATAACTTGGTAAAATGACCTGGAAAACGCTACAAGGTACATGATTTGTTTCTTGCTACATGGAATGTTCTTAGCCTGTATAGAAATGGAGCCCTAACTCAACTAAAAACAGAATTACAGAAATATAACATTGCTATAGCAGCCATCCAGGAGATAAGATGGAAGGGAAATGGAGTTATGGATACTGGAAACTTCACATTGTTTTATAGTGGTGGCACAAGTAATATGTTAGGCACAGGATTTGTAGTAATTAAAAGATATACAAGCGCAGTGATGGGATTTGATGCAATAGATGAAAGGATATGTACACTCAGGATTAGAGGAAGGTTTAATAACACCACCTTTTTGAACATACATGCACCTACTGAGGAAAAAGATAATGAAATTAAGGATGCCTTTTATGATAAAATTAGCAGAATTTATGATAATATTCACAAGAATGACACTAAAATCATTCTAGGGGACTTGAATGCAAAGATTGGGAAAGAAGATGAATATAAACCAACAATCGGAAATCACAGTTTACATGAAGATTCAAATGAGAATGGCATGAGAGCCACAGACTTTGCTACTAGTAATAATTTAATAATTAAAAGTACATATTTCCCTCACAGGCAGATACACAAAGTAACTTGGAAGTCCCCGGATGGGAACACCAACAATCAGATTGATCATGTTATGGTGGACAAAAGGCATGCATCAAGCATAATAGATGTTAGAAGCTGTAGAGGTGCAGACTGTGATACAGATCATTTTCTAGTCCGGGTTAAATACAGACAGAAAATAGTAAAACAAAGAAATTTAATGGGGGTGAAACAGAAGAAGTATGATGTTGGAAAATTCCAAGATGAAGGAGTAACAGAAATGTATAAAGAACAGCTGTTGGAAAAATTACGGGAAAAGGATGAAGAAATAGAGCAACAATGTGAAGAGAAGTGGAGTTATATTAGGCAAGCCATAGTATCCAGCACTGAGGAAATAATTGGTTATGTACCAAAAAATGAGAGAAATGAGTGGTTTGATGAAGAGTGTAAAGTTAAGGTACAAGAAAGAAATAGGGCCCGACAGAAAATGTTAGACAAAGAAACAAGGTTAAATGTTGAAAAGTATAAAGAAAAACGGAGAGATGCTAAGAAATGCTGTAGGATGAAGAAAAGAGCACATGATTTAAAAATAATAGAAGAGATAGAAGAAGCTAATAGGAAACATAATACAAGAGAGTTTTATAAACGAATAAAGGGGGTTTAAAGCAGGATTTCAACCAAGAACAATAATGTGTAAGGATAAATACAATAACATAATAGGTGATGACACCCAAGTAGTTAATAGATGGAAAGAACATTTCCAAGAACTTCTGAACAATGATATAGAGTTACCAGATGTACAAGCAAATAATGAACAAATAAACCAAGAACTGGAAGCACCAACTGAAATGCCCACACCCACTAAAGAAGAAGTTTATGAGGCCATTAAGAGATTAAAAAATAATAAAGCACCTGGAGGGGATAATATTAATGCTGAAATGATTAAATTTGGAGGTCCAAAATTGTGGGACCACATCCATGAATAGAAATAATTTGGACCACAGAAACTATGCCAATAGAATGGCAAGCAGCTATTATCTGCCCGATCTTTAAAAAGGGGGATAAATTACAGTGCAATAATTACCGAGGTATATCTCTTTTATGCGCATGTTATAAGATTTTAACATCCTTGATACATAAGAGGCTGGTCCCATATGTTGAAGACATTTTAGGAGATTATCAGAATGGTTTTAGGAGAGGGAGATCAGCTACTGACAATCTATTTATTTTAAGACAAGCAATCGAGAAATGTAATGAATTTGGGATTGAATTGCACTTGTTGTTTATAGATTATAGACAAGCATATGATTCTGTAAATAGAGACTACCTTTTAGAAATTTTAAAAGAATTTGGAATCCCAAGCAAATTGATTAATCTGGTTAACATGACACTCAGTAACTCCAACTGTAAAGTGAAAATACAAGGAAGTTTGTCTGATGGTTTTATGGTTAATACAGGTCTTAGACAGGGTGATGCTTTGTCG
Source organism: Ectobius pallidus (assembly GCA_964059195.1). NCBI lineage: Eukaryota > Metazoa > Arthropoda > Insecta > Blattodea > Ectobiidae > Ectobius > Ectobius pallidus. The sequence continues at coordinate 6,717,176 of CAXKWD010000006.1, forward strand.
ACAATTCTTTTTAATTGTGTTTTGGAAAAAGCAATAAGAAATATTGAGATAAATCAAAATGGAACCATTTTTAATAGGTCATTGCAGTATCTGGCATATGCAGATGATTTTGTTATATTAGCACGATCGACGAGAGTGCTGGAAGAAGCATTCATACAATGGAAGCAGGGATCAAGGAAAACAGGATTAATTATAAATGAGGCAAAAACAAAATATATGAAGATGTCAAGAACAACAGTAAACCCAACATCGGCAATATTTTTGGATGGTCAAAAATTTGAGAAGGTTGAGAATTTTAAGTATCTAGGTGCTCTAATTACTTCTAAAAATGACCTGAGTGAGGAGGTTCGAGGGAGGATTACAGCAGGAAATATATGCTTTTATTCATTAAAACAAGTGTTTAACTCCAGGACAATGAGCAGAGTGGCCAAAATCAAAACATATAAAACAATACTGAAACCAATAGTGATGTTTGGAAGCGAAACATGGACGTTGTCAGAAAAGGATAAATTCATATTGAATGCATGGGAGAGGAAAATATTAAGGAGGATATATGGGCCAGTGCAGGAGCAGAATACATGGAGAATTAGAACAAACCAGGAATTGAAAGAATTATATAAGGACCCAGACCTGGTGGGAGATATAAGAAGAAAGAGATTGGAATGGGTTGGACATGTGTGGCGGATGGAGCAAAGCAGAGTAGCAAAAAAGATTTTGGAAGGGAAACCAGAAGGACGGAGGAAAGTTGGAAGACAGAAGTTAAGATGGTTGGACAGAATCGAACACGATTTGAGAGAGATGAAGATTAAGAGATGGAGACAGAAGGCTAAGAATAGAGAGGAATGGGCAGTTATTATGAAGGAGGCCAAGGTTCTTAGAGGACCGTAGTGTCGACGGAAGAAGAAGAAGAAGAAGAAGAAGAAGAAGAAGAAGAAGAAGAAGAAGAAGAAGAAGAAGAAGAAGTGAAACGACACAAACCCGAGCCAGTATACACAGTAGACAGGATACTGGCTACACATCCTAAAAGTTTCACGGTGTTACGCCTGCCTCCCTATAATTGTGATTTAAATCCCATTGAACTAATTTGGAATTTAATGAAGCAAAAAATTTCCTCGCATAATGTCAGTAGTGTTACTCTTCCTGTGCTAAAACAAATGACACAGGCTGCAATAGGGAGCATAACCAAGGATGACTGGAAGAAGGTTTGTGACAAAGTGAAAGCGATTAGAGAAGAATACTGGCACAGGGACGCACTTATGGAAGGAGCTGTTGACAGCATTGTTATAAACTTGGGATCAGAAAGTGATGATTCGGAGAACGATTTATCGTTCAGAGCAGACTCCAGTTCAACTGACACAGCTGATTCCGAGGTCGACACAAGTGCTACTGATTCAGCAGATGAACTTGGAATTCGACCCTTGGAACAACAAGACTAAGGTATTATACGAATAAATTAAATTATCAAGTGTGCATGCAGATGTAGTAGTATTTACTTTACTTCCGAGCACAGAGCTCTTTCTGTTTAGGAGCGGCGTTACGTTGTTCACTGGGCTAATGACAACAAAGCAATGATAGACCATAATACCCTAGCTCAGCAGCGCGCGCATCACGTCACCCCTACCGGGCGGTAGCACCAATAGGAACCCACGTAAACAGTTCGCAGCGCTCCTTCACAATCTGCAAATGTAAAATGAACAGGTAATACCTGCTGATTAAGTTGTCTTCTGCCAGATGGAACCTCTCTCCTATGACTGATTGCCCTTAATGGTCAGATGTAGCTGAGGATAGGCACAAGGGTGACTGAAACTACGTAGTCCTAGGTAAATAATTGATAGTAAAGTTTAAGTGTGAAAAATAGCCCTAATAATATACACGAGGGTTGGTCAATAAGTAAGGTCTCCAACACTCTAGCCCAAGCTCACAATGTTGGACGAGAGATTTGGCACAACTGCCATGTCCCATTATCTCCCCTCTTTCAAATGAGCCATTGCTGCAACTGCTGAACCTTTTAGTGTCCGAGATAGAGCTGTTTGTTTCCTGACATTCCTAAAGGTTCCACACAGACCATTTTCAGTAACAAATTGATGTTCCATAAGGTTTGTGCGAAGTGGAGCCAGCAGAGTGTGGAAATTGCCAGGTTCTTCAACGCCAAAAAGGCAAAAGTTGTTTCAGGGAAGGTGTAACAGTAGTGCGAGGGGGAACTGCATTACAGTAAAAAGAAGTCAACACCATCACCTTCCCTGCCTCCTCGTTTTCCTTCAGGGCCATAATGATGCAATCAAGACTCATCACCGGTGATAACTGATTCCAGAAACACTTCCCCTTCATCGGCAAAGAGGCGCAGCAGTTCACAGCATGTCTCGATTCGCACAGCTTTTTGTTCAGGAGTCACCTTCTTTCTGTGTTATGTGAAATGCAAGCAGGGTCTACAACATGTAGCTTCACTACCAATCTATCAGTAATGGGTATTATACATGAAACCCCGCTCTTTTCAAATATGCATGGTACAAACAAGTAACTATGAAGGAAACCATAAGAAAAAATCAGTCTCAGTCTTTGTTGATCAACCCTCGTATAATATTATAATTGGAGTTGGGAAGATACACAGTAAAGTGATTTCAAACTTAAAAGATTGTTGAGATCGGGATTTGCACACGAACTTCACTTAATAGGTATATTTACCTCAGAATGCATTTCGATGGACAATTTCCACCATCATCAGCTGATCCGACTGTCACTCTAGCGGCGGGTGGATGAACTTTTCAATCAGGGTTCCTTGAATCCCCACTGTGGTGTCAAAGTTGATCAAATTCTCGCAGTTCTTTTGAATAAAATTTTTTTCCCAAACTAGTACATCCGATTGTTTTTGAACATGTTTTAATGTGAACCAATAAACAGATAAATCAGCTTTGGCAGTGCATTTTTGGGAAGTAGGCCATGAATTCAAAGACAGCATAGACCTATTAACCACAGTGGGGATTCAAGGAACCCTGATTGAAAAGTTCATCCACCCGCCGCTAGAGTGACAGTCGGATCAGCTGATGATGTGGAAATTGTCCATTGAAATGCATTCTGAGGTAAATATACCTATTAAGTGAAGTTCGTGTGCAAATCCCGATCTCAACAATCTTTAACCTCGTATAATACTTTGAGGCATGTAATATGTAACAGTGGGAAATAACACTGAAATTCACTCAATTTGAAGTTTTTATAAAGTACATACCTGAGCAACATGTGAGTCTGCAGTTCATGCAAAAGTCGACTGAATTTGTTTGCCTTTGAATTCTTTCCAAGCCACGAAGGGAAGTTAATCTGAGCAGCGAGATGTCCCTCCATTAAATCACCGGGTATAACGCTTGAATACATGGCCTGCGCAAAAAGACATTAAAATAATAATCAGGACTCACACCTCGATGCAAGAACAATCACTGCTTAATAATCTACAGCTGAGGCAAGTTTTACTTAACCTGATGAAAGTTAAGAGCATAAGGCCTTTATCAGGGACTAACACCACATTATGATATAAATACAATTAAATTATACAAAAAACATGAAATGATATAGCCTAAACACATTGGGTGGTATGCATAAAATGGTAGTAGATACTTTTACTACAATACTAAGATTTGAATGAATAAAAACCTTACGCAAAGCTTTTCCTCTTAGCAAAAAGTCAATAGTGTTGGCCATGATTAGATTTTCCTTCAAGCCTTAGAATGAACTACGAAACGTATGCATAAAGTGTAGTATAGAACTCTGCTTTGTAGGTTTTCTAAGAAAAATTGCAGCATGCATCGTTCGTGACTTTGATTTCTTAGTGAATGGTTGGTGGTAATTTGCATGATTGTGTTTTTACAAATTAAGACATAAAAAGAAGTATAAAGAGCATCATCAGTTACTGTTTACAAGAAACTTGATAGATTTTAGAAAGAAAATGTTGAGTGGTTAAATCTGCCACGTATCTCAACGAAACTTCGTTTTTTGTTTGCAGGTTAGGGCTGCTCCACTATAACGTACAAAATAATCACTCAACCATTCAACATTTTCTTCCTCAAATCTATCAAGTTTCTTGTAAACAGTAACTGATGACACTCTTTATACTTCTTTTTATCTCTTATTTTTCGTGCAAATCACCGCCAACCATTCACTAAGCAATGTAAGCCACGAATGATGCATGCACGATTTTTCTTAGTAAAACCACAGTATAAGTATTAATACAGTAAGGAAACTGTGTGTTAAAAGTCCTATGACAACTTGTTAGCTGGGCGACACTAGCGCTCCATGCGGCGGTTGAGTAAAACTGCATTCTCACCATATAAAATAACTTGGGAAAATGCATAAACACATAACAAAATATGTTATAACTAGCTGACCCATCAATGCTTCGCATTGTTAGATTGATGTATATATAGGTTAAGTGAACACAATTTAAAGTCGATGTAGGCCTACTTCTATAAATCATCAGCCGTCCAGCCAACACGGTGGACGTATTTATATTCCACATAACTTACTCCTTCACCCGTAGTTTACTCTGATTATGTCTTAAAAAATTTAATCTTTCTATTTCAATTTTGGCAAACATACAGTAAATAGTTGGGCGTAGGGGATGCGTTCGCTCGTCTCACGCAGCGGGCTCCGATTCGAATACTGGTCGGGACAAGTTACCTAGGTAGAGCTTTTCCCGGGATTTTTCCTCACCTGTGAGACAAATGTCTGGTAACTTTAGGCTCTGGTAACTTTAGGCCCTAGTGGTCTCCGGATATCATCTGGCAGCCATTATCATCCTCATCACATCCTCGCTTTGTTCAGAGTGAGTGTGTGAATGATGTATCTCGTCCTATATGTTTGTGTTGTCTCAGAGGTGGCCCCGGCATTTGGCTGATCACTCATCCGGGAGGCCCTCCATGTCCTTGTCTGGTCAAGAAAGTATGTATGTGAGCCATAGATAATCCCTCTCCCGACAGGTCGCGGCCCTGTAAGGCCCGGGCAACATGGGTCGCTTAAATGACCCCAAAAGTTTGGATAAAAACTAAGGTAAAAGATAGATAGATGATATGGTAAATAGAAATTAATCAGGAAATTATATCTATTGATATTGTATGAACTACCTGGTGGTAAAGGCGGCCGGTGCGTACCGCTGACAACCTTACCAACTTCACGTCCTATTGTCTAAAAATCCGGGAGCCTCAACTTCTTGGTACCCTCTGGGCCCGCATGGCCTGTAATAGGGAACACTTTACTTACTATCTTTTGCAATGCAGTCCTAGGCTGGCTATAAGAAAAGAGTTCAACTCTTAAGAATAGAACCCAGGACCTTCTAAATTTACTTCGTGCCAAAAAATAGTTAATAATAATTTATAGGATAGCCTTTCTCATAATTTTATATCCATTAGGTCTACATGAAATCCCAGTGTCATGCCAAGCCCCCTGTGTAGTTTAAAAAAATTATGTTGTCATGGGGATTGTATGCATGCAGTATGAATTCCTTTTGGTGAATTTCATAACTTTACAACCCTATTTTGGCCCTTATAGGCCCTTAGAGGCCAAAGATTTTGAAATCCTTTCTTAGTGCGCATCTAGAGCCTAGTAGCAATATGTGTACCAAGTTTCACGTTCCTAGGCTGTATAGTTTTTGAGAAACCGTGATCAGTCAGTGAGTGAGTGAGTGAGTGGGTTTTGGCTTTTATATATAGAGATAAGAGAAAAAAATCTTCTTTCAAAACTGAATTTTAAATTTAAGAAACAATGAAGCATGTATTATATTTTAGTTAAGATCAGGCACAATTTTTAAATGCCACTTACCTGTAACTTGCACTGCAGTTCCTAGGGCTATTCTTATTACAAGTTTTAATAACTTCAAGATGATTCTTGGAAAACCAATTATAACTCATTTTTATTTTTAAAAGTAGCCTAATATTACATTAGAATAGAAATGTCATCATTTTACAAAAATAATACAATATTACATAAGATACAATACAAAATTCAAATAAAAATATAGGTTTCTATCAATATTTCTCAATTTCTAATACTCCAAAACTGCTTTTAGTATACCGTCGGTACAGCAGTTTTAATTAAAGAGTTCTTATTGGAATTCATAAACTGGCTGTTTTCGAAGTGTTCCAAACATAGGCGGCAATTTACATTTTAATATTTTACAGTTTTTGTTAGTAGGTCTTCTCGCCGACTATTGATGACCCATTTTTTACACCTGAAATCATTACAACAATTGAAGGTAGATCAAAGCCGTAAGATACAGAAACAAAATACAATCTCAACAATGAAGTTGAGGACGAGCAGTGTGACAAACCTATATTCAAAGGTCACTCTTTAATATAATTTATAACTTAAACGTTGATTTTAAAAGTGGGAAAAACCTTGGACTAGATACGCTTCTTAACAGTAGCCTATTTTAGGTAAGCCTATTGCTTGCCTAGGTTTGGATAATGATGTCATGTTAGTTTACTGTCGCAAACACCTTAATGGCACATGTATCCGAGAATTTATGATGTAAGATTACGTTTTCGTCATCTTTACGCCTACATCGTGTTCGAGAAAATAAATATCGTACCGCCTGTAAAATCGGCTATGTGCACTTTTTTTACGAAATTGAGTTATGTGCACTGATATTCCTTAGCATTGATCCTTACAACCGGGCATGTGGATCTTTGATTGTCAGGTTTGTGCAAGCAAAGAAAAAAATCGGCTACATGCTGCAAAATGGCCATGTGCATTAGAGCTCACATAGGCCATTCTTGACTGCCAACACGGCACACATGTTTGTATACATAACCGGCCCTGACATATACATTACAATGCACATAGGAAATAAGCTGCACCGCAGCAAATATTGTGTTATCTTAAGCGATCACAATACGACATCCTAAATATTGTTATCTTTAACTGTGATATAGACTGCTGACATTTTCATTTCATTAGTATCTATTGTTAGAAATTACAACATAATTAAAGATAAAAATATTACATTAAAGTAAATGTAAACATAACCACACCAGAACATGTGTCAAGAGTAAGCCAGCAGGCATACAATAAATATTACGTATTTTTCTTCTTACCTTTCTGGATCTTTTGGGAAAGTGAAGAAATGCAATTCAGGATTTCTTCCTTTATTGTTACTGCAATTTATAGCAGAACAATAACATCCTTTCCAAACACGCATTGTTATAAAAATTCAAGACTCCTATTTATTTCCATTCTTCCCGCAGTAGTGATTGTAGTATTACTCAATGGCCGGTAGGATCGCATGGAATCTGCGCGCGCATGTCCGTATGGCAGAAAAACGGACTGAGTTTCTTTACTGTATTAATACGTATACTGTGGTAAAACCTACAAAGCAGATGTCTATACTACACTTTATGCATACATTTCATTGTTTTTTCCAAGGCTTGAAGTGAAATCTAATCATGGCCAACACTATCGGTTTTTTGCTAAGAGGTTTTTATTCATACAAATCTTAGTATTGCCTTAGAAAAGTGTAGTAAAAGTATCTACTACTCTTTTATGCATACCACCCAATATGATAACCACAATATACGTATCAACACAGTAAAAACTCAGTCCGTTTTTCTGCCAGATGAACATGCGCGTGCATACACTAGCAATCATAGCAACCATAAACTAACACTACAGTAACTACTCCGGGAAGTATGTAAATAAATAGGATTGATGTATTTATTAGAACAAGCAAAATTCGAAAGGACCTTATTGTTCTGAATTGTAAACTGCAGTAATGATAAAGGAAGAAATCCTGAATTGCATTTCTTCACTTTCTTGAAATTTCCAGAAAGGTAAGAATGAAAATACGTAATATTTATTGTAGCCTACCGGCTTACTCGTGACACTAGTGTGGTTATGTTTCAACTTACTTTAATGTAATATTTTTATATTTCATTATGTTGTAATGATTTCTGATGTATAAAATGGGTCATTACTAGTCGACAAGTAAACCTACTAACAAAAGATGTAAAATATTTGAGTGAAAATTACCGTCTATGCTTGGAATACCCCGAAAACAGACAGTTTATGAATTCCTATAAAAACTCCTCAATTCCAAATGCTCCAGAATTTTTTTGTTTTGTTTAATGGAGTTCATCCTGCAGTAATTGAGGCTACATAGACCTACAATTGACGTATGTTACCATATAAAGCAGAGAATCAAAATGCACTCTCAACAATGAAGTGCAGGATGAACAACGTGACAGACCTATAGCCTAATAGCATAATTTACGTAATTAATACGTATTTAATATCACACTTTAAATTATAAATTATATTAAAGGGTAATGATTTTAAAGGAGAAGTACTAGGCCTAGACACATTCCTTAACAGTAGCCTATTTAGGTATTGTTTACCTGTTCTGAACTAAAATATAATACCTGTTTTATTATTTCTTACATTAAAAATCCAGATTTGCAATAAAGAAGAATATTGTGTATTTTTCTCTCTTAATACAACATATTTTGTGATGTGTTCATGTATGTCCCCAAGTCATTTGATATGATGAGAATGTAGTTTTAGTTACTCTCCACATGGAGCGCTAGTGTCATCCAGTTAACATGTTTAACACACAGTTTCTTTACTGGATTAATACAGTGAGTCCCACGCAAGAGTTGGCCAATGACGCGGGTTTCTGCATCGCGGCTGGCACAGCTCCAACTCCCGAGCGATCGGCTGAAATATCTACGCAAATAATGCCGCGGTCATTGTAATGATTCAGGTTCTCACATTTACAGTTAAAATTAGAATGAAAATAACCACGTACTTCATCACAAGAGATGATGGAAATGTTCTCCTCTTGCATCCAGACAATACTGGCACCTTTTTAGGAAATTTTCTTTCACGCGCATAAGTTCAGCTTCCGAGACAGAGTTACTTTCTCTTGTGATAGGCCTATGTGATATTGTCTTTAAGATCTTCTAACAGTATGTGAATATTATTTATGGGGAAACTTGAAAAATAAAGTGTATAAATCAATTTCTCATACACAAGAAGAACTTAAAGGCAGTATCACAAGAGAAATTAACTCTATCTCGGAAGCTGAACTTACGCGCGTGAAAGAAAATTCCCTACAAAAGGTGTCAGTGTTGTGCTTCTGCAAGAGGAGAACATTTGCAACATCTCTTGTGATTAGGTACGTGGTTATTTTCTTTGTAATTTTAACTGTAAATGTGAGAACCTGAATCATTACACCAACCGCGGCATTATTTGCATAGATATTTCACCCGATCGCTCGGGAGTTGGAGCTGTGCCAGCCGCGACGCAGAAACCCGCGTCATTGGCCAACTCTTGCGTGGGACTCACTGTATTATAACACCTTGATCAATATGAAAGGAAGTTCACATAGGCTATCATAAAAAATTAACAGTTGGGAATGTTCCAGACCGTTACTAACCTGCATGGGAAGCAAACTCCACGCATTCTTACTTCGTATTGACTTCTCCACCAGGTCTCCATTACTCAAACTCTCTGCTGTTTTTGCAATCAGTTCCAAGTGCTTGTCCTTGTTGCCTCTGCAAAAATTCAATTCAATAAAAACGATCCTCAGCCCTTTGCATCATAAAGATATGTTCATCAACTATTCTTCCATATTATTATTTTCTGAATGTAACGTATCCAGTAAAGACCAAATTTACAAGTATGTCCTATTACGTTATTTTCATAAACATTGTGACAATTATGTCAGGTCATGAATATCACATGCAAAGGAATCAATTAAATTTATTACCTGAGCCAAAAAATTTACAACTGCTGGAGTTAAGCACTGTTCAAGTTTCGGTCCAAGACTACTCAATTAATTCATTAAGCTGTGTCTCCATTGATATACATTTAACACCAACATGTCAACATTAACAAGTTGATATTGACATGTATATTGCAATTTCACATTCCAATTGACTTGACATGCAAACCCAGTGTGTTGCACTTAACATTTGCAGATGTTAATTTGTTTTCCGGAGAAAATGGACAACATGTCAAGTCAATGGACTATTCGGTCGATATCGGCTTTGGTTCGGGAAATTCGGGAAAAGCAGTCGACAGCTTCCTCAATATTCCCGGCAACCATTTCGTATTATGTGAGTATTTGGTATATCAGTGTTCTCAATAGTATTGCATCTACTTCTAAAATTATTTTTTATGGCATACTCCATTGTTGAAAAATGTCATAGTTATTTTGAAAAGATCAAGACATCTGTACAAAATTAGTATTTAAGAAAGTCATAGACAGTTAACAAGAAGATAATAACGAGTATATAAAATTACTCTCATTTTGTAATGTTGGCTGCCCTCTTCAGTGGTGTTTTCTTTTTGAATGTTATTCATTTCTGTTTGTAACCGCGCCAACACATGTTGGAGACATTGTAGTGGAGACAGTTGTTAATTGGCAAACCACTTGACTTGTATACATGAACAAGTTGATGGTAAACATTTAACATATGTTAACTGCAACATGTTGGTGTTAAATGTATATCAATGGAGATGCAGCTTTAGCAACCATCCTGAATTAACTGCCTTAAACAACAAACAATTTAAGTCTAAAATTAGAAATTTTATCTTTTATTTCCTCATAGAGTGTGGGCTACTGTATACCCCCCCCCCCCCCCCCCGTGGGATTTTCCGACTCACATATTTTTTTGTTGGTATTGCCATCTAGTTTCAGTTTTTAGTTGTTTGCCCCTTATCAATTACAGCATATCCCCGGAAAACTCCGAAAACCACGAAAATCCGCAGAAAATGAGTTCGTTTTAATTTATTAAAAATCTATGTTCTTTGGTCCTAATATTCCCAGGGAATTTCTGACTTACATGTTTTTGTATTGGTATTGCCATCTAGATTAAGGTTTCAGTTGTTTGCCCGTTATCAATTACAACATATACCCACAAAACCCGGAAACCACGGAATTTCTAGAACTAGGAACTTGAGATCTACAGTCACTGAAACCGTTATTGCGAAGTAATTCTGCTTCAGGTGTGTCCTTTGCAGGTTCAAAAGGGTGAGTATGTGGACTACGAGATATCTGCCATAATTGTGATGGTCACATGCAAAGAAAAGGGGAATCATATCTTCTAAACATGCCAAGTGTAAGTCAAAGTTGTTTTCTTTAGTTGCTCGCTGAAATCTCAAAATCAAAGACACCTTGTCCATATTACCAATCCAAAATTGTGCTGTTTTACCCAATGTCCCTTCTATAACTTCAGTCAAGAAAGTTTGATAGTGACTGTGGAAGGTTTGGCAAGATAAATTATCATTCACAGCAAATTAGAATATGAAGGGTGTGCTGCCAGGATTTCAATCGCTTTCATCCCTTCAGCAACAGGATTTTTTCCAGTATTCTTTGTCATGCTGTAATTGATAAGGGGAAAACAACTGAAACCTTAAACTATATGGCAATAGCAACAAAAATTATGTGATTCAGAAATTCCCTGGGAATATTAGTATCAAAGAACAACGATTTTTAGAAAATTAAAACAAATTCATTTCCTCCGGATTTTTGTGGTTTTCGGAGATATGCAGTAATTGATAAGGGGAAAACTATTGATCCCTTAATCTAGATGGCATTACCAACACAAAAGCATATGAGTCATAAATTCAGTTTGAATATTAGGAGCAAAGAACTAAGATTTAAATAAATTAAAACAAAGTAATTTTCTCCGTATTTCCGTGGTTTTCAGGGTTTACGTGGATTGCTGTAATTGATAACGGGCAAACAACTGGAACCTTAAACTAGATGACAATACCAACAAAAAAACATATGAGTCAGAAATTCTCTTCGAATATTAAGAGCAAAGAACAAAGTTTTAAAAAGAAAACATAGTCATTTTCTCCGTATATACGTGGTTTTCCGGGGATATGCTGTAATTGGTAAGGGGAAAACAACTGAAACCTTAATCTAGATGGCAATACCAACACAAAAACATATGATTCACCAATTCCCTTTGAATACCAGGAGCAAAGAACTAAGATTTTCAAAAATTTAAACGAAGTCTATTTTTCCGGATTTCCGTGGTTTTTGGAGTTTTCCAGGGATATGCTGTAATTGATAAGGGGCAAACAACTAAAATCTTAAACTAGACGACAATACCAACAAAAAAATATGTGTGTCAGAAAATCCCATGGGGGGGGGGGAGGTTTGCTATTGGTAGCCCGTGGTCTATCACTTCTGTCATTATTACAACACTTCGAATATTAAACTTTAAAATATAAATATAATTGCTTTGTCTTATCTTAAAATCTGTTTAACAAAAAATATGCATTATTGTCAATATAAACATTAGATGGAAATTTACAGTGAAGTGTTCAAATCTGTAGCAAGATTGAGATCGGAAATATACACACTAAACTTCACTAAAAAGGTATATTTACCCAGAATGATCATTTCAACGGGTCTTCCCGCCACCCGTTGAAATGATCATTCTGGGTAAATATACCTTTTTAGTGAAGTTTTGTGTGTATATTTCCGATCTCAATCCTGCTACAGATGCATTATTGTATTCATTCGTACATTTCCATTGTTGTAATTATAACATGTTCTGTCCTTACTGTAATTAATATTAACTCATACTTTTCTATTTTTGTAATTAATTTTTTAATAGTGTAAATAACTATTTTAGTCTAAGTTACTTTATTGTATTGAACTGAACCACCCCGAACACAAGCTTTGCTTCTTCGGGTGGCGTTCGAAACAACATTTGTAAACTATATTGTAATTTGTAGCAATAAATTGAAATTGAAAAATATATACGGAGCACAAATACCCACTTGGCTTTATGTGGCACCACGTTCAAATAATTTTCTTGCACAAATAACGGTGCCAAGCTGTAGTCGTGAAAGAAGAGATCTGATTTATCATAGATTGTCATTGTTTTGTGAGCATCTGCTGAAAACACTTTTTTCAGTACATCCCAGGGACCCTGGAAAAACAAACACAGATTGTAGCACCCTCTCGTTCTATCTCATGCTTATGTGTATCACTAAAAAGCCAGATACCTATATTCTGCCTAGGAGAGTGTGAGAATGCCAGAAACAATTATTGGTTTTTTATTGTCATCCAGAGTACATAACTTATGTTTAACCAAAACATTATTCATGCTTTCTGAAATTAAATTGATTTTTATGAAGGCAATAGCAAAAGGTGTAGCTGACAAGATCAACTTTAATATAATCACCAGGGCCCGGATTCTGATGACCTAAAATTGTTTGAAAAATGATCTAAATTTTAAAGAAAATCACTTAATAATTATAAAAATGACCTAAAAACTTATATTTTATTTTTTTTAAATTATTATTTTCACACAAGGTTATAGACCAGTTTGTACATAACTAGCAGGTGTCCGCGGCTTCGCCCACGATAATTACCGGTAATTAAAAAATTAAAAATTAAGAGTATAATAATTATTAAAGCATTATATTTATTAACACTTGCACGCGAATCATTCATAAACTAAACCATTAATAATTAAAGAAACAGATAACATTCCGGCTTTAGAGAACATTCCACAATTAGAAAGCGCCGCCTGGGAAAACGATCTCAGATTCGATTATGCAATTCCAAAGGACCCTGTGAACACATAATACGTATTATTTCTCAACTGTTTGTTGACAGATGAATATGATGTGAATTTTATTTGATAAATTCAGTGTAATTTTCAGAAATTATATAATTTTTCAAGGGAAGGAATGGTTTGTTTGGATTTTTATTGTCCGCGATACTTCCTTGGTTAAACTATCAATAAAATTACAGCTGGTGCCCGCAGCTTCGCCCGCCATTATTAATTGACTCTAGGATTTTTAAGAAATTTGCACTGGCAGCTCTTTAAAAATGTTTGTGGTTCAGAGCTATGAAAATTGTAAGTAAAAATAAAATTAGAATATTTGTTCATTGTATTCATTTTACTTAGGCTTTATATAATAAAGAAACGGTTTTCCTAATCTTGTACTCTTTGTGAAAGTTTTGACTGCGAGAGACGAACATCGCCGAGTATACCCGTTGTCTCACGAAGTGAGCGAGGGAGTGAGCATGCTATTTAGGGCCGTTGAATTGTATAAGAGTAGATTGTAAATACTGTAAATAACTGTAATGTTGTGAATGTTCTTTTCTCACGGAAATTCATACTGGCACTGAGGCACTGGCGAGTCAAAATTCGGCATTATCTTTTGTGGTCTGCCAGATTATAATATTGTTGTTTAATTAAGGGTAAACAGTAGTTTGGACTCTCAAATCCAAGCAGGTGGCAGACTCTTATGCCAAGTCAATATAATAACAATAGTAATATAATACAAAATTTTTTCGTTACTTTGATTCTCATTTCCGACTAAGACATGACAACACTTAACGCCAAATTTTTTTCTTCTCTTGCATTAAACAAACAACACTTCAAAGGCAGCACCGCCAGCGACGAAAAAAAAGGTTAATACACTCAATGTAAATAAATGAAATGACTAAATAAGGAAGCAAATGACAATTTTCTTGGTACAATAAATATTACATCATCATATATCATATCACTATGGCACTCACCAGTTTAATATTCTTTTTCGCCTTGTGTGACTCTTGTTTTGCTTGCACTGCAGTCACACCTTTATCAGTTATAGACCACATTGACAAATGGTGCAAAATCTGCCGAATATCTTGGTTTGCACCAGTTATAATATCATTTAAGGCATCTGGAGGAACCTTTATACCTTCCTTGAAGCATACAGACATCAAAGCACCCTGAAAATAAAAGCAGTTGAAAAATAATAATGTATAGGGTACATTCGCTGAAAAAAGTTAGAAATAACATTGCACAGATAATAGAAATAATTGAGAGTTCACTGTAATACAAGAGTGGATTGAAAAGTAATGCACAATAATTTTTTTCTGTGTTGGTATTGCGGCTGGGATGTTGAACTTTCACCAAGATGGAGTTTGAAGCTTCTGCTACGGATGCTATTTTGTTCTAATGTGTACCTCTAGCGAGAGAAACGTGAACTATGCAACAAAGATTGCATGCATGTTACTTTCGTCCACTTGTGAAGAGCAGTGAGGTGTAGTGCGATTTTTTTGGACCAAAGAGCATAACGAGAGTAAAATTCACAGGGACGCGTATGGCATGTATGGGGACGACTGTATGCATCGTAGCAATATCTCCAGGTGGTGTTAAACTTCTTCACAACAATGCTCACCCCCAATTTGATGCAGCTGTTCGGAGAAAATCAACAAATTTGTTTGGGAGGTGCTCCATACCGTCAGACTTTCATTTTTTTGGTTCCAAGAAGAAATTCCTGGCCAGTAAACACTTTGCATCAGATGCAGAAGTGAAAACAGCAGTTGGCAGATGGCTATACTCCAACTGAATGGACTTCTATGAACAGGGTATTTTGAAACCGGTATCACGATGGGACAAATGTGTTGAGAAACTTGGTGACTATATAGAAAAATAGACAAAAGATGTCCCTTCATGTGTGCTTTTGTTTGTAATTGTACCTGCTAAGCTTTTTGAAAAAAAAAAATAAAAAAATAAATAAAGAAAAAAAATATATACAGTATATATATTGTGAGTTACTTTTCAATCCACCCACGTAGGAATGCAATCTGAACAAAATTAATTTACTATATGAGTTGACATAAACACACTTTTTGCTTCACTTACCATATTTTTGGTATGACGCGTTTCAAGGAGCCTCCTCCCCATTTTCAAATACTCTGTCAACTGCCAAATCCTTCTCAGGAAGATTCTTTTGCGCACCAGGGGAGGAGGCTCCTTGAAACGCGTCATACCAAAAATATGGTAAGTGAAGCAAAAAGTGTGTTTATGTCAACTCATATAGTAAATTAATTTTATTATAGTTGCTTCACTGTATAAAGTTCCACAAAGTCTTTATTTATTTATACAATCTGAAGCTTACTCTTATTTGCTCCAGTCTTGGTTTGCTGAACTGAAGGTCATAGCAGTAATTTGTGAGACTTCGTATTTTGGGATGATGTCTGTCATTACACATGCAAATTATGGGTACACGAGAATTCTTTATCAACTGTATAAGTTCTTGGACACCACCTCTATCTTCATTCCCAGCCATGCCGTCCACTTCATCCATTATTAACACATGCTTTTCAGACGGCTTTTTTCCTGCGGAATCTGTAACAAATTATTTTTATTAAATGAGAAATTTCCTCGAAACAGAGGTTTGTCTCCAACCAAACAAATACAACAGTCAAGCACTATCGCATAACTCATCCTGTCACACAAAATATGATACCACCATTCAGAACTCTACACTGCTCACTACATTTCGCCACTTATCCCTGTCTTGTACATCTTCCTCCACTAAACCAAATCTTTCCATTGACATGTGTACATTCTGTATCCAGGTAGAAGCAGGTCGTCCTCTTCCTCTTCTTCTCTTACTTTCCCATTCCTGTACGATTCTAGGTATTCTTTCTTCTCCCATTCTACGTACATGTCCATACCATCGAAGTCGTTTCCTTTCAATTGTGACTGCACTCTCTTCTTCTACTTCCATAATACGTCGTATTTCCGTATTCCTAATCCTATCTTTCCTAGATATCCTGGCAGACCGTCTCCAGAAGTCCATTTCCAGTGCGTTCAATCTGTTAACCTGTTTTTTATTTAATGTCCATGTTTCTGCTCCGTAGAAGACTATACTCTGTTGTATGGTTTTGAATATTTTCGTTTTTGTACTATTGATTATATTTCTACTCCTATTCATTCCTGGAATTCCTATTAAAATTAATTCCTATTTATCATTCCTGTAACAAATTCATGGCTTTAAAACAACAATTAACTACTATAGTAGTGTACAGAAACTATCTCCAAATAATTGTGTGTGTGTGTGTGTGTGTGTATGAAAAGGGATAAATTGATGGGTTTTGAGTCAATGGAATATTAATATACTGTTTATACTTGATATGTATTTAAAGTATATAACAGAAAAATCTGATGTGAATCTCACATAACTTCCTCTGCCCAAATAAGTTAGCCTCTTGGTATAATATAATTATTATGTATTGCATTCTCTTCATATCAATTTGTTTTAAAAATCACATCCCCAAAGGATACAGAACCCAAATCAAATCTGATTAATGTACTCTCATAACTTTCTTTACTTTAAGCATAGCCAATCATTTTTCTCACTTCGCATTCTGATATAGAACAAGAGGTCATATTGCAAAGAGTACGTATTCAGAGTGGATGGCGGGTCAATCCATATGAAATCATCCAATAATAAAATTTTACTAGCAACAACAAAAAATTATATTATTTTTGACAATTTTTATTGTATTTTAACACTGTTATTCGCTCATTTGAAAGTGTTATTTTTTAGCATTTTCTTTATTAAAAATAAAATACTTCTGGTCAGAACACAGTGATGAAATTTTATATGTTGATTACTAGACACTAGAAGAATATTTTGAGAAAATTTCAGATTTTTCAGTTCAGTCCCATTTGAGATATTTTAATTTTAAAATCAACAATTCTGCAAAATCTCGATATTTGAAGACTCATAAATAGGGACCGGATTTTTAGGTTTTTAAAAACACTGTTTTAGGTTTTTCAGTAGGTGAAATAGTTTTTTTTAGGTTTTTAGTCCAAAATATCGTTTTCGGGTAGAATAATTGGTTTAATGATTTTGAATGTGCTACATAGGATTCAATACATAATACTTTTGAAGTTTAACTTAACAAAATTGACTTAAATTTGTGTAAACTTGCTTTAGGACAAGATTATACAATTGAAGAAAGAAAGCATAAACAATCAAAAGAAGCAGTGAAAATAAGACTGCCTCACATTTCCTGGTAACAGTATTTTCAAGATTCTCAACTGTGAAGTTCTTCCTGTTATCTCTTAGTTAATAGTTATTAGGCTACTGTATCTAGACACGACCCTTCTCAGGATTCGAATCCGATGCTTCTAATTTAGTGAGTAAAATGCTTTATGGTTGGATGTGAGTAATGTGAAACTGATTATTTTCATTTCTTCGGTTGTTACGCATGCTAACAGATCAACTAGGGACGAAAACTTCCCCCTTTTCTAGAAAGGTAGGTAAATAATACTTACGTGTTCTGGCAGGCTTGACAAAATATTACTTTGCCATCTGTCGTGAAATTCAGGTCGTCGCCAATCCACTGCCATAATAAATCGATTTCATTATTTTGTTTCGGCATAATTAACACGTGTTCTTAAAACTCACAGTGGACCACTCAGTATGAACAACAGGGCAGTAATAAAGGCAAACAAGCTCTTTAAAACACAGAAATCTATATCCTTGTTCAGACACAGAACAATGGTTGTTCGTACGGATATTTTAAAAGGAATACGCCGGTACTCTTACACTTCCTCTCTTGATACTGTCCATCCTAGACGACAATGGGTTGAACGAAACGATGGTGGTATTAATTTGAACCCGACAAAAATTATTGTCTCTCCGCAAAATGTCAATTTCTTAACTGACAAGCAAAAAAGATAAAAAAGTAGCCTAAATTATATATTTTAGGTTTTATATCCCGTTTAGGTATATTTAGGTTTTTATACCCGATTTAGGTATTTTTAGGTGCCACAGAATTAATGTGGGTGAATCCTATGGACGTGATTCGAAAAAGTGTATGAGCGCTTTTTGTTTTGGAAGTAAGGAAAAAAATAGGTAAAAACCTAAGAATCCGGTCCCTACTCATAAAACCTAAAGGATTTACATAAATGATCTCAAATTTTACTAGCATCTAGTGATCTACTATATCTTTGTGGCGGGAA
This sequence comes from Ectobius pallidus, assembly GCA_964059195.1. Classification (NCBI taxonomy): domain Eukaryota; kingdom Metazoa; phylum Arthropoda; class Insecta; order Blattodea; family Ectobiidae; genus Ectobius; species Ectobius pallidus. The sequence continues at coordinate 6,735,943 of CAXKWD010000006.1, forward strand.
AATATGAAACATGTGTTTTCATCCCTTCTGTGAAAAAAAGTTTTATAAAGTTGTTAATTTTTTCTATTCGGAACTGCATTTTCTAATAAAGTTTTAGATTATTTCCTTAAGGCCTAACAAATTTTTGGTCATAACATGAATTGTAGAATGTTTCTTGTAGATTAAGATGGTTTTTACTTCAAGTTGATATCTTCATAAATAAAATAGTTATTTAACTTACCGCTAACCTTTGAAAATGCCAAATCCTTCTAAGCAAAATGGCCACTAGTTGCCAAAGCGTTAGTGATAAAAATGTGAAAAAAATTGTTTTGTACTCCCAGATACACATAGAAACAGAAAATATATACTTAAAAATAAAATAAAATAGGTCAGCAACACCCATTGGATGATTTCATATGGATTGACCCTGGCTTATAACTAGGGACCGGATTCTTAGGTTTTTACCTATTTTTTTCCTTACTTCCAAAACAAAAAGCGCTCATACACTTTTTCGAATCATGTCCATAGGATTCACCCACATTAATTCTGTGGCACCTAAAAATACCTAAATGGGGTATAAAAACCTAAATATACCTAAACGGGATATAAAACCTAAAATATCTAATTTAGGCTCAATTTTTGTTTGTCAGTTGAGAAATCGATATTTTGCGGTGAGAGAATAATTTTTGTCGGGTAGAAATTAATATAATACCACCAGCGTTTCATTCAACCCATTGTCGTCTAAGATGGACAGTATCAAGAGAGGAAGTGTAAGAGTACCGGCGTATTCCTTTTAAAATATTCGTACGAACAACCATTGTTGGCGTGTACAAACAAGGTATAGATTTCTGTGTTTTAAAGCGCTTGTTTTTTGTTTTCCTTTAGTACTTCCCTGTTATTCATACTGAGTGGTCACACTGTGAGTTTTAAGAAGACGTGTTAAATATGCCGAAACAAACGAAATCAATTTTATTAAGGCAGTGGATTGGCGACGATCTGAATTTCACTACAGATGGCAAAGTAATATTTTGTGAAGTCTGCCAGAAACACGTATTATTTACCTTTCGTCCCTAGTTGATCTGTTGTGCGGTTAGCATGCGTAACAACCGAAAAAAGGAAAATAATCAGTTTTACATTATCCACATCCAACCATAAAGTATTTTACTCACTAAATTAGAAGCATCGGAATCGAATCCTGAGAAGGGTAGTGTCTAGATAGAGTATTAACTGTTAACTAAGAGATAACAGGAAGAACTTCACAGTTGAGAATCTTCAAAGATATTTAGTGATATACTGTAACCAGGAAATGTGAGGCAATCTTATTTTCACTGCTTCTTTTGATTGTTTATGCTTTCTTTCTTCAATTGTATAATATTGTCTTAAAGCAAGTTTACATAAATTTTTAAGTCAATTTTGTTAAGTTAAACTTTACAAGTATTATGCATTCAATGCTATGTAGCACATTGGAATTCATTAAACCAATTATTCTACCCGAAAACGATATTTAGGACAAAAAACCTAAAAAAAACTATTTCACCTAATGGAAAACCTAAAACAGTGTTTTTAAAAACCTAAAAATCCAGTCCCTACTTATAACTAACCTTCAGATAATTTTTTTAGAATGTTTCATATAAAAGTTTCAGCTCTTAGCATAAGCAACAAATGTGCAAAATTTAAAGAAAATCGTTGAGCAGTTTTCAACAAAATCACAAAAAACAAAAATTTTTCATATAAAGTCCCCTTAAAAATAAGAGAAACTTAAAACACATATCACAAAAACACTCGCTACTTCATTAGAATAACTAACTTCCAATGAAGTATTGCAATTGCAATGAAGTAGCGAGTGATTTTGTGATAAAGTGTTTTATGTTATTACACTTCATTGTGTTTCCCAATTCTAAGTGAATTAAATTAGGATAAACTTGTCGCCAATCTTTGTGTCGCATTCTCAAAAGGTACCTGACCTAAACGCAAAATTTTGTTTTCATACAATTTTCTATTCTGGAGCTAGACTGATCACAGAGACACACACACACAGACAAGTTTCCAAAAATAGTATTTTTGTATTCAGGGGACCTCAAAACGTATATTTATGTTAAAAACTCAATTTCAAACTTGGGGGTTGAACACAATACTTCCTCTACCTCAGGGGCGGATCCACGGGGGGGGGGGGGGGGGGGAATGGGGGAAATTTCCCCCCCCCCCAAAATTTGTAACATTAAGCACAAATTATTGAAAATTTATTAGAACATAACCCAAATACTTAAATTAAAGCAACGACATTCATTATTTTGAAATACCTTTGTAAGAAAATGCTGAAATGTTAATTTTGTTTTCAATTGTGTACTGGGAATAATTAATTTTTATGAGTAAAAACTTCCCTCTCTACTTTAGTTCCCCCCCCCCCCCAAAAAATGTCTCTCTGGATCCGCCACTGCTCTACCTATAGTACCCATGGTACGGGCAGAGGAAGTAAAAATTTTGATCTGTAATATTTCAAAGGTCTAAATAACCAAAACTTTCATTATATAAAAAATCAATTTTACAGTGCACCCCTTAAAAAATATATTAGACACAAATGCAAACAACTATACTGATCAGGAAGTTCCACTGGTTACTGATGTCTCTTATTCACAATTTAAGATGTCATAGAGACAAAAATTTCAAAATATAATTGTACTTTAATATTTTGCTGCATTAAAGAAGTAATTCATGAAATGCAATTGCTTTACTGAAATTTAAAGTTATTGCTCACTTACGACATAATGTGAGGAGTGTAACAAAATCTCATCTCCTAGTACAGGTGGGTCACGCTCTCACTGACAATGTCGCTGTCACAGCAGCACTTTAATATTTATACATTTTAATGTTTAGGATGTAGTATACGAGTTTGAATTAAGGTTAAGTATCAAACTTTAGACCTTTGTTCTTCCGTAAGTCCTGCTTAATTGATTGATCTGCAGCTTAACTCTGAAATCGATAACAAAAAAAACTTATTCTCTGCATATCATAATTCCAATTAACTTTTTACTGATTAAACAAAAGCATACTAGCACTTTGTTATATCAGTTTACCTGATTTTTATTAAAATTGCAAGTTATTCTTATTAACCAAATAACAAAACTTTGGACTCTAGGAATAAAACAAGGATTTAAATAATTTATAGGTTATTTGTTTTGAATTTCCTAACTCTGTGTGTCCCGTCCGTCACTCATGGAATGCATGTCATAATTTTTTCAAAACATGTCTAAGAGTGTACAGAGTTTTGTGAATGAATGGCTCCTGATCAAAGCTTTCGTTAATAAATTCCATGCACCACAATTGCAGCCAGTGAAAGATGGCAAGTGTGCCCGACTAGAAATGTGTTCTTCTAGATAAAACTCCTATAGAAACCTTGGAAGTAGTGCAGCAAACATATAAAGACCATGCTTTAGGCAGAACATAAGTCTTTGAGTGGCACAAACATTTCAAAGATAGTTATGAAGAGCTTCAAGGTTCTCCGCGCCCTGGAAGACAAGTAACAGCAAAAACAGGAGTTAACATCAACACAATTGACGCAACAGTGCAAGAAGATCGTCGCATAACAATTGCGAAGGTTGCAGTTACAGTGGTACCTCGAGATACGAGTGCCCTAACATACGAGTTATTTGAGATACGAGCTGTCGAGCGAGCGAAGTTTTGTTTTGAAATACGAGCGGCATTTGAGATACGAGGAACGGCCAGCTGCGATGCTGCACAAGGCCCACCAGTTTACTGCGCCTGCGCCTCGTGCGTCTCGCGCATTATCCCACGTATTCCCCCAGTGTGCTTGTTTACCTCGCTGTCGAAGCATCTTTGCTAAGTTTTTCTAGGGCTTTGCGCTTTTTGAGCATTCACATACTTTATCACATTTCTTTTTATAACCATGGGTCTGAAGAAAGTGTAACAAATATGTATGTACACTTTATAAAACCAGTTTTTTTTTGCTTTACATTCTCTTTTATTATGTTTTTATACAATATTTGTCATTTATAAATACATTTTTCTTATTCAAAAACACGTAACAAAAACAATTGGGGGTAGCATTTTTGGGGCTGGAACGGATTAATGGCATTTCAATTAATTTCAATGGGGAAAATTGCTTTGAGATACGAACAAATTGACATACGAGCAAGGTTACGGAACGAATTAAACTCGTATCTCGAGGTACCACTGTATAATGAATTTGTCTTTAGGAACCAGATCTTGCCAGGACAGGATGTATCTTGTACCAAGACAATGCGCTGGTTCATTGTGCGCGTGCAACTCAAGACGTCATCGAAGAATTGGGCATTGACATCATGCCTCATCCATTGTATTCTCCGGATCTCGCACCTTGCGATTTTCACCTCTTCCCTAAAGTGAAAAAGGAGCTACGTTGTCGCCATTTTCAAAGTGATAAGGAGTTGAACAACGTTGTCATGGGTATACTGAACAGACTGTCAAAAAAGGGGTTCAATGAGTGTTTCGAACAATGGGTAAATCGTTGGAATAGTTGTATTTCAACAGATGGAGAATACTGCGAAAGTTTGCAAGTAAATTTGAATGAAATATAGTATATTGCGATACAAGTGCCGTAAGGCACGTTTACGGGTCGAGGAAACAGATTGAAATCCCGAGGAACAGCCTCGGGTTTTTAAGTTTTCGAGACCCGTAAATGCCTTTACGGCCCGTGTGTTGCATGCTATTTTTTGCACGATGATTATTTATATCAATTTAATTATATTAATTGTGATATTACCTGAAAATATTATGTAAATACATTCTTGAAAATAGATGTTTATTTCAGAAAGTGATTCGCATGTGTTTGTTGTTATGGGAACCGAATATTTGTCCTGGGGGCCGTGTCCATAAAGGCTTGTATTATGAAGTGTATCGTAATGAATTATGACGTGGCGCTTGGACCGTAAGTAATTTAACCTCATAGCAACACGATTGTGTGGGAATGTCAACTTACGATCCATGTAAACAACTTTCGTAAGTAACACTTACTAGCTAAGGAGTGCAAAAAAGCCATTATGTGTTAATTACAAAATTAGTCCGGTTATTTATTGATATACCCTCGTATTATGGGTTGTAACACACTTAAACTTCACTTTTATGGTTATTACCTTAAGACTACGTAGTTTCAATCACCATTGTGATCATCCTCAGCTACATCTGAAATTTGGTTGGCAACGACCGATCAATTTTATGGTTTCTTATCTAGGAATCAATTGAGGTGTGTACACTTACCCTGAAAGTAGCCTGACAATGACTTAGAGCTCAGTAATTCTGACACTTCTTCATGCAGTAACTTTTTACTTCTAGTGTCAGAAGCATTGAATTCCACAACATCAAACCCAAGTTCTTTACAAACAAGATGTGCAGTTGTTGTCTTTCCTGTCAAAGAGAAACAAAGAAAAATTAGTCACCACAACAAAATCCAAAATTAACAATAAAGGAAGAAGATAAAAAAAACTGAAGATGACTGCACTATATATATACACTATACTTGATCCAAGGTGTGTACGGAGCAAAAGTAAACAACAGCGTGTGAAAGTACAAAGCACAGTTCACAAGAGTTCGTTTTTAAGACTGTTGAGTCGATTAGATACAGTAAGGTCAATTGAACTTTCTTTTTTATTTATGCGCCAAGGGTCGATTCCCAAATTTGGCAAGTGATTTTTTTTGTCTTTGATTTTGGTTTAATTTTGACCAATGACCAATGTAGATTTGTATTCATTTAGGACTTCGAAAACCGAACTTGAAACCACTCCCATGGGTGAAGCCACTTTCACTCCTACATCTTGTACAGATACGTACATCAGGGTTTTCTTGACGTTTTGTATATATTTAAAATCTGTATCTTCTTGCCACTGGACAAACCTTATCCTCGCACATTTATTTATTGGCGACGTAAGTTCTGAAGGCCCTGGCTAGCGATTTTCTTCTATAATACAAATTATTAGAGGTTTTGCCTATTACTTTTACTTACAATATGTGATGTACTTCATCACACGTTATGTAAATGAAAAGTACAACAAATTAATTATGTTATAAAATACGTCTTGTAATTAGTAACTTATATCACTTGTTTTTCAGAATTAACAAAGTTGCCAAGGCAACAATAAAAACAAATGAAATCTTGCTTGCTAGATAGGCTATATGTTGTGAAACATGTAAGCCTATGAGAACTTATATTTTCACAATTACATAAAATTTAAATAATTTTACGATGTGTGCGGAATAGAAGTAAACATATGACTGAGCTTGTCGCTCTATTGTGAAGTGATTAACCAATGAAACGACAGGACACAGTTAGTCAAGGCAAGTCTGTTGTTTACTTTTGCTCCATGCACATCTTGGATCAAGTATAGAATCCAAAACTGATAATCAAGTGGCTGCATTCTGTCGCATCATCAAACCACAAACCTAACTAGCAGAGTCAGTTTTGAGGAAGGCTCAGAAATGAATGAATATTTTATTGTACAGTTTCAAATTGAACGCCTATGGAGATAAGAAATAGTATTAATAGTATGTATATGAAATATTTAAAATATTTCCGCATAGGGGAGGGATTCCATCTGACCTGTTTAAAACTGTATAATGCAGTAACTAAACCTAACTGTATTTAAGCGTACTTAAGCTTACAAATTGTGCAATCTATAGTAAATCTTACAATGTCCATTCAAACCCCTAATCCACAGACAGCAATAAATAATACTTCTCTTTCCATACACCCTAGTTTTAATTTATAACACTGACGTATTTTGTGAAGAGATAATTTCTGCACTTTCATCATTTCCATCACCCCCATAAAGTATCAAATCGTCAACTAACTGGGTCATAGATAACTATAACGATTCTTCATGCAAGTAAATATTCCTTTCAAAACTCCAGACTTTTTTTACTTTTAATTCCTTTTGCCATTCGATAGCAATAAAGAAATAATTTGTCTGGTTCTCACCATTAACATGCATCGGTACAAGAACTTAAAACACCATCACCATTATGTGTCAATAACATGATCAGTAGTAAAAAACAATGTTTTATCATTGGGTTTCTACTGTCCAAACTAACATAAGTAAAATATAGGCTTGTAGTATAATTAGATATGTAACTGTAAAATAATAACTAGCAAATACCCTTAAAATAAGTTGCGGTTTCAATTAATTTACAGCTGAATTCTGTTTTATTGCATTATACAGAATACTGATAAATGTTCTTCTGTAAATTCACTGAATCACCCCACAAAAATGTGCTAGGGATAGTCACATTTCGTTAACCCCCAAAACACTAAATAAGTAATAGGAGTTCAAATTACTGTAATAAATTCGTTTCTGTTTTTTTTTTTTTTTTTTTTACTTTGAAAATATGTGTTTATGCACTCATAAAGTTTTGAGAAATTTAATATTTTCACAAAATACCCAGTTTTTAAGGTTCTATCCCATTTGTATGCAAAATACGGACAAATGTAAAAGTTCTACTTTAAATAAACTCATATATGAATATATTGTATTTTCTTATTTTACCCATGAACAATATTTTAATTAAAAATAAGAGCCATTGATGAAAACGGCTTGATTTGAAACTAGAAGAAGTCAAGGTCAACTGAAGAAGGGACTTAGGAGGAAGAGGGTGGAGGAAGGAGCTCCTGGCACCAAGAAGTCAGTGGTCGGTGGCCTGATTCACGGTCGAAACAAGTAAACAAGCAGTCGATCTATTCTTCTCGTCTTTGTGTTCACCTATAAAAATTATAACTCTTCATTATATATTAGTAGAATAATAATACAAATTTAATCATGAATTAAAACAACGTGTAAGTTACGTACTTCAACAATCTTGCATTTTACGAAGTGGGTGTTGGAGGCTACAACCTGTAACATCACGCTTCCTGCCAAATCCCGCATGAAAGAGTCGGAAGTAGGGATGAGCATCGATAGTTAAAACATCGATGTTCACAATCGATGCTAAAATCGGCGGTAACCATTGATGTGACGATAACATCGACCTGAAAACATCAATGTATTTTGACGGGAAAACACTGTTGTATATATTTTTTAAAGGCAAGGTTTCAGAAAATTAGGCAACATTCATAAATAAACTGAAATATTTTCATGAAAACTATCAATGGAAAAAATCTGTTTTTGGAAATTTTGTCAATAAACCCTGAATGTCCGACTCAGTATATAAATTCACAAAAATTATTGCAAAACACTGTGAATGTTAAAAAAAAGTGTGCGTGGTATGCTACGCAACAGAAGTGAAACTCTATAATTTTTGGATTTTTCTAATTTGGATTATTGGATTTTTCAATTTTGGATAGTTGGACTTTTTTTTATTTATTAAATTTTGGATATTTATATTTTTTATTTTGGATTTTTTACTTTTAAATTTTAAATTTTTGGATCTTTGATTTTTTTTTAATTTTGGAATTTTTAATTTTGGATGTTTGAATTTTTTATTTTCTGGATTTTTAATTTTTGATTTTCGATTTTTAATTTTGAATTTTTAGATTTTTAAAATTTTGGATTTTTTAATTTTGAATTTTTTTATTTTTAAAATTTTGGATAAGCCTAATCACTGAGTTGATTGTTTTCTGTGCAGTCCGTTCCATCACACCTCACTAATTGTGTGACGATTTCGAGTGTTCACAAGCTCTCGATTTACCCCTACCATGGCTAAAGAGGTTTCACTTCAAAAACACCAATGTCTGGGAGAAACATCGATGTAGCAAAAACATTGGTTGTTTTCTTTCAATGATGGTGGTGATGACAACGAGTGATTATTTTAATTTTATTTGTACTTCTTTTTTTTAAGTTCTGCGTGTTGACGAATAAAATATTATAGGATGAACTTGTTCATTTTTTCAACTGCCGTAACACAATGTAAAGTGAGGAGTTTATTTTAGTTTTAAACTAAAATACAAGCACCTCAAGTAAATCATTCATTGCTTCCAACATGATGGATGTGTCATCAGTGTATAGTAGAACATCTCCGTCGCTTATATGATAAGGCATGTCATTTACGTATCAAAGAAAAATGAGTGGACCAAGCACTGAGCTTCGAGGAACACCCACATTTCAGAAATGTTATTTATTCTTCCAAAAAGTTTACAATCCGTTATGAAAGATTTTAAAAATTGTAAAAACATACCTCTAAATTCAAAGGGTTCTATTTCATTTACAATTACTATCTTTAGATCTAAGGTGTCAAAAGCTTTGGAAAGATCAAAACAGAGGCTACCTATTTATGTCCCCTTATCCACTGCATTCAAGATTAGGTTATTACGAGGGTCGTGCAAAAAGTAAGTTTCCCTGTTTTGTTAAACAGGGGAACATTTTTGTGGGACTCTCATATTTTGAGGGATTTTTATTACACATGTAGTGGCAACACTGAACCTGTTACCATTTCTTTACAACAATTAGTTTGGCATCAGTAGCTTCTTAAGCATGGAGACACCCTTACTGTTAGGTATCAGGACCGTGAGGACAATGTTAGGTTTGGACGGAAAATATATCCGGTCCGAGAGAGGGCAATGTTTGGGATGTAGTAAAAATACCCTGTCCAAGGATCAAATGTAGGGTTAGGTTTAGAGGAACAAATGTTCAGTATGAAGTGAAACAATGTATGTGCAATACATGGGAAAATTCTCTGAGTAGCGGAGGACCAATTTAGAGCAAGAGTGGACTATATCACGAGGACACTGGGTACAGAGATCACAGGAATCATATTGGTTTAACAATCTGGAATGTAATGAAAACTTTGCATTTTATTAATACTTGTAAACACTTGAAGAAACAATATGAACACTGAATAATAACTCACGAAACACGTAGAAACAATGAATTGGAAATTGGCGCGAATAGTGTTGCACCACTAGAAGTAATTTAGTAAATTTTGTAATTTACCAATGAATTATATCTCAAATTAAAGGTAATAAAATTTACTGTAGAATGAATGTATTTTAAGTTATTAGCATTTGATTGCTCACGTGTTATAGCTTCTTGGTGAGTGATGACGTCACACGCTATGTACTTACGTGGAACTAATAAGTGAATCTAATGAACTTGTAATACGGAGAATATGTAAATTCTGTTTAAGTAATTTACTTGAAACTAATAAAACTTGTAAGGAAGTTTTATTCCTACGATTTCTAATGTAAATACAAAGGGCGCGAAGATGCCTTTGTTACTAGAGAATCAGAGCAGTGTTAGAACGCGACTTGTTCGTTTAACTGCAGGCTTTATACTGATGAGGCTTCCTGACGCTCTTCAAGGCGCCCTAACAGGGGGAATACCCGTCACAAAGAACTCGTGCTCAGGATATGATGTAATCTACGCCTACTCAACTTAACACTTGGCGCAAGAAAACCTGGCGGATGATTTGAATTAAAACTATTCACTGCACATAAAAAATATGCTGGAAAAACACTTAGCTTGCGTGAACATACTCCGCGCCTTTGACTTATAACGTCAATAAAAAACATAACAGGAATGCAAGCTATAATGGAAAGACACTTATATATGCACAAATCATTACTGATTCTAATTGGATGTATACATGTGATATGTGTTGGAAAATTACTTCTTACATATATTGCAAGAATATGATATTGAATAGAAAAGCATTGATTTCACTATTTACATTGAAAGCACTGACTCTACACTAATTAGACTGGAACAACACGTAAGGTTGTGAAGGTCTAGGTGAATGATGGCTGGAGTCCAAACTGTTGTTGTAACATCTATAAGTGAAGACTTCGACTTGTGCACAACAGCTGACTCAGGTACATGTAGTGTAGGTCAGGTGGCTTGTTGAAACACAATCTGTAGAAACTTGTTGAAGGAATGCGTGATGATTTCTTTATATCATTCAGGGCACAGCTGATGATCTTATATTACTAACATGGTATCTTGACATAATGGAGAAAGACCATTGGATAAACATTAAGTAAGATTTTAACACAAACGGTGCTAAAGAATAGCTTTCTTACATATATCACAGTGTAACGGTTTGGCTATCTTTTCATAGTTCTTACAGACATAATAGCTCTCTAACTGGATATATGCAGATGATGCAAGTATAGTTTTTCACTCTTTCGTATATGAAGAACACTGCTTGGTATTGGGTTTAGATGATGACAGACACTGTTGAGTGCTGTTTCGCTCTGAAGACAGACACTGCTGAGTAGTGTTTTTCGATGAAGGCAGACACTGCGGAGTGTTGTTTCGCTCTGAAGACAGACACTGAGTGTTGCTTTTAGACTGCAAAGCTCGGTAGAACGGATCTGATTTACCTCTTGTACTTACACTATCACTTGTTTTCAATCTTCCTTGACTGTTGAAAGATTCATTGTGAAGGGATGTATGCAAATGTTCGTTCCTGGTTTTGAAGGAAGCGAAGCTATTGCAAACTGGTTTGACCGCTGCACTGGGTCTGTTTGTCTCTAAGCGTTTGCTCTGCATATGATGAGAGGCTTTGCTTGAATTGTTTTGAATTCTAGCTTGTTTAGAATTGCTCTGTAGTGAAGTACTCTGTTGACTTCGACTGATTTCAAAGCATGTTAGCGCGTATGCTGTTGATTTTTCTTGCTTCTTTGTAAAATGCAGTAACTTGCTATGTTTTAAGTCACATTTACAGTAAGAAGGCAATTCACACTCTTGTACCTTGTGTTCTGTGGAGAAGCAATTGAAGCAAAGCTGGTTTGATCGTGCACAACTCCATCGTTGTTGCAATGTGAATTTGCGGAAATTTTTGCACTTATGTAACGAGTGGTTTCGTTTACACAGAGAACAAGTTTGCTGATGTTTAGGTTTGCTCGTGACAACGAAAGAATGCATTTCTGTTTCTTCGTCTGTCGTTAAGTGGTTTTCCGTAGGGGAAGAAACCCTATTCATGTCACGATGCAATAGCTGACTGTGGACTGATTGTTGACAACCACAGAAAGATTCTAAATTGCACTGTTGTACCGTATGATTTGATGAGAAACAATTGATACACAGGTGCTGTGACTTGACGAAATTCCATCGCTCATTGACTGGAATTTGCCGGAATTCATCACAATGATACAGCTTGTGATTGCGTTGACAATAGGCACACGATAATCTGCTTGTAACTTCGTACGACTGTCGCGGCTCTCGGACAGTGTATTGTGGCGATCGCAGCTCAACCTTTCTTGCAGGTGATGGGCTGGACACGTTGTTGGAATTGGATAGCACTTCTAATGAATGAGCCTTGGCTTCTAGGAAGTTCATCAACTCTTGAAGTGATGTGAACTTTTTTGAGTCAATTTTACTTTCCCATTCTTTACGTGTAGTCTCACCAAGATGATCCAATATTAATTGAATGAACATGACTTCGTGTAATGGGATTTCAATATTGAGAGCTTCGATGGCGTTAAGATTGCTCTGAAACTGATTTAGTAAGTTTCGCAAGTCTGTAACGTTTTCATCTTTCATTACTGGTAATGAAAGTAGATTTTTGATGTGAGCTGTGGCAATAACTCGAGTATTATTATATCTAGAGCACACCAAGTTCCATGCTATAGTAAAATTCTCATTAGTGACTGGAAGATTCTGAATGAGCGCGTGGGCTTGACCCTTCAAAGAACTCAGCAAATAATGGTATTTCTGGATGGGATCCAATGATTCATTGTTTACCACTAAGCTACTGAAGGTGTCATGATAATGCTTGAAATTAGTTACATCTCCACTGAATACAGGAATTTGGATTCTTGGGAGTTGTATATTCCTATTGTTGCACTGTGAAGTAGAAGACTGACATGTGTGCTGAGAATTAACACTGTGATTAGATCGTTGACTGTTCACAGAGTTTGCACTATGCACTTGCTGCTCGTGATGACATAGGATTGCACTGAGTTTAGCTTTTAACTCGAAGTAACCATTCATCATAACTTCCTTGTATTCTGCATGTTCATCCAAATCTTCTTCTGCTTCCACAAGAGATTCTATTTGTGTTTGAACAATATCAAATTTGTCCCATACTTCATTTATCTTGTCAAATTTAACTTTTAATAAGAACACATCGGTGTCTTGATTTGCAGTTTCACACGACTTTTGTAGAAAAGTAAGCTCTCGCTTAATAACGCCTCTACGTCTAATTAAGGCTCGTAAATCACCTTCCATGTTGTGTGTGAAATGTGGAAATTACTTGCAATTGACAGTTGAATTCTACCACTGCTGTACGATAATATGTGAGTCAGCTGTTCACTGCTTTCTTGATGTTCGCTGGTGACCGGAATCCCAAGATGAGTCGTATCACTGCTGCTTGATGCTGTCCTCGATGCGAAGTTCAGGGTTGCTGGAACTCACGAACTGACCGACGCGGAAGCACAAATGAATGAGACGAACTCGAGAAACGGTGTTTGCGAATACAAGTATGCAATAAATATGATTGTACCAATATGATCCTGCCCGAGAGGAACCAATGTACGGGACTGGACCGAAAACCCGGTCCGTGAGGAACCAATGTTTGGGATGTAGTAAAAATACCCTGTCCAAGGATCAAATGTAGGGTTAGGTTTAGAGGAACAAATGTTCAGTATGAAGTGAAACAATGTATGTGCAATACATGGGAAAATTCTCTGAGTAGCGGAGGACCAATTTAGAGCAAGAGTGGACTATATCACGAGGACACTGGGTACAGAGATCACAGGAATCATATTGGTTTAACAATCTGGAATGTAATGAAAACTTTGCATTTTATTAATACTTGTAAACACTTGAAGAAACAATATATGAACACTGAATAATAACTCACGAAACACGTAGAAACAATGAATTGGAAATTGGCGCGAATAGTGTTGCACCACTAGAAGTAATTTAGTAAATTTTGTAATTTACCAATGAATTATATCTCAAATTAAAGGTAATAAAATTTACTGTAGAATGAATGTATTTTAAGTTATTAGCATTTGATTGCTCACGTGTTATAGCTTCTTGGTGAGTGATGACGTCACACGCTATGTACTTACGTGGAACTAATAAGTGAATCTAATGAACTTGTAATACGGAGAATATGAGGAGCATCGTTTCAAAACGTATTAAATGCACTCTTGGTCAAAATACAGTTTGATACGATTTCGCCCTATTTCTTAAGCGCTCTTTAACACTGTGAACTCAGAATGGAACATTTCATATTATATCCCGTGTTAATTCACTGTCAAAGTTGATGTATCGGATCAAATCGTATTATGTGCACGGGAATGAACGGTTCAAAACGTATTATGTACAACTTAATTTTTAAACCGGGCATTAAACCCACGTTTCGACTCATATTTCCCAATAATTTTTATGCTGATTCGTCCGTAAGTTTAGCTGTAGTATGTTAATTCATTGTATCACCATGGAAGGAAGTGAAGCTGTTCCAAAAAGATTGAAAGGAAGCAGAAAACGAACCATGACTGGGATAACCAAACGACAGCGTGAAGTGAAGGCTAGGTAAGCGACATTTTGGTTTTTGGATCAACATTGTGACAGTATTTTTATATTGTACTTTTTAATGTACTAATGGAGTTATAAGAAATATTGTAACGATCGAAAAATTAAGTTTTAAAGGTCATAATATTCGTGTTCAAGCCATTTTATTATTGTCCTCGCATGGCATTTCAGATTCAGTGTGAAGCCGGTATTTAAGAAAAGAATGATCTACTGGCTGATCTGGCAGCACACAAAATTCTTTTTAAAACCTTCCACAAAATAATGAGGGAGCGTCCAGCAGATAGAAGAAGTTTCTGCTTTGATTTGCAACAGGTGTGCAATTATGATTAGCAGCAATTATCAATTCGCGAAGCTTACTATTTCCACCAAATATAGTTTTATGCACTGTGTGTCACTAATGTCAATAAAAGAATGCAACATTCTTTAAATTGAAGGAGACTCAATGTGGCAGGTAGCATCGGATGTGATCTCTTATTTTTAGGAATTTCATTTTGAGGATTCAGTCACCACTATTAGACTTCGCTGATGGCTGCAGAGGTCAAAATAAAAACATATAGCCTATGTAATTCATGCTCTTGTTAATTGGTCACTTTCCTCCGGGAATAGAATATTACATAATATAGGCTCAATATATTTACACTGGGTGACTAATTTTAAGCATAAAGAAGAGTCTTAGCAGAACATGCTTCACCATTTCGTGTTGTAAAACATAAGAGAGGTAAGGCATCTCAGGAGTTTTCTGCAAATAAAGAAGATTTGATTTGATTTGATAGTGGAGAAAACTATAGGCCTAATTTTAAACGCAATTAACACGTTTTGTGAAAAGTTCGCTCTATTTTCAGTCCATATGAAATTGACATCAGAGTTCACGGGAGTGTCAGAAATTAGCACATTCGGAATTCTTAAAGAGGTGAGGAAAGTGTTGGATGTACAATGACGTGTATGTGAAACCAGCAATTCGCAAAATTGTATTTTTTTCCCCCATAACTCCATGCGTCAGAAAAGATGTCAATAAATAAATAAGGATGCTGAGACAGAATGAAAGCTTAGTATTGAAGCCAATAGATGTCAGGGTGTACAGCGTACTTTGTGTTTCAATGTTGTCAGCTCTGCCTACGGAATTGAACGAAACCTACCGAATGAGGACTAGGGAGTCGAGCGCCCAAGAAATCGCGCGCGGGTAGCCGCAGATCACGTGTTTGGGGTAATAAAATATCTCCGAAAATGCTCCTACATTATGACTCCTGAAAAATATAGAGAACATTAAAAGTTTGTGGGAAAAGTAAGATCACCTGGAGACCTGGAGATGGTTGGGTCATAAGAGATTATAAAATACTCCTCAAATAGTTCAAGAAATTGGATGGAATAAAGGACATGAAGAGAGTAATTTTGAAGAAAAAACTATGAATCATCACAGTGAAGATGGAGCCAGTGTATAGTTGTGATTACCCTTAAAAACAATTCACAACATTACTGAAACGAGGGACAAGTATGAAGAAGATGTCTGAACCTTTTGTAGTTGACAAAATGAGAGCTTTGTCAGATGCAGAAAAAAGACATAGATGAACTTCCGAAAGCAAAATTTGGTGATAATTGAAGACAGGTTGGCAGTTTGCAACCTCTAAATTTTGATGCAGCACCTCAAAATGGCGACCCTGAGGATTTAGACTGTCTGCACGAGAAACGGGACTTGAAAGACTGTGATGTTGGAATAGCTCTGTTGTAAAATTCAAGTTGTTTCTTTTATGCGCATGTAAAGTGCGTAAATTTTGTCTTCAAAATGTGTGCAATTATTGTGTTAACAAGTGATTAATGTTAGCAGTGTTATTAATACTGATTTGTCTGCAATATATGCAATTAATGGGAATGATTTAAAAACATATTTTCTTTCGAATCCAGTTGATGTTTGACCTCCTCTCTACTTTTTACTGCCTAATCGGTTCAGAACGTATTATGTCCAGTGAATCGGTTCAAAACGTATTATGTGTAAAATTAAAACTAAAATATATTGCTCGTTAATTGAAAACCAATTTCAGATTTTGAGGATTCTGAAACATTACCTTAATATCTAAAATTTCACGTCTTAATTTTGCAGATATACTTCCTGGTTTGGGAGTAAATCGTTTTTCCTCTTTCCTGAAAAATGTTAACTTGTGCACTTAATACGTTTTGAAACGATGCTCCTCATATGTAAATTCTGTTTAAGTAATTTACTTGAAACTAATAAAACTTGTAAGGAAGTTTTATTCCTACGATTTCTAATGTAAATACAAAGGGCGCGAAGATGCCTTTGTTACTAGAGAATCAGAGCAGTGTTAGAACGCGACTTGTTCGTTTAACTGCAGGCTTTATACTGATGAGGCTTCCTGACGCTCTTCAAGGCGCCCTAACAGGGGGAATACCCGTCACAAAGAACTCGTGCTCAGGATATGATGTAATCTACGCCTACTCAACTTAACACTTGGCGCAAGAAAACCTGGCGGATGATTTGAATTAAAACTATTCACTGCACATAAAAAATATGCTGGAAAAACACTTAGCTTGCGTGAACACTTACTCTCTCACTCCGCCATCGAATTGTGTTCTGTGATCCGTTTTCTCCATGCTAAAGGCAAAAATCTAACTGAAATCCACCGAGAAATTGTTTCTGTGTATGGTGCGGGTCCGATGAGAGTCCAAATGGTGCAAAAATGGTGTTCTGCTTTTGTAGAGGGCCGTCAGAATGTTTGTGATGAACCGCGCTCCGATCGTCCTTTGACCGCCACTGAAGGGGACGGTGTGCAGTGCGGTTCAGAGACTGTTGAACATGATAGGCGCCTCACCCTCGATGGTATTGTTGCTGCCTTACCTCTCCACATTGAAATCAGTCGCAGGTCAGTGGCTAACATCTTAAAAAAGAATTTGGGAATGACAAAAGTGTGTGCACATTGGGTCCCCAGCGAGAAAGACAGTTGAGCTGCTTGAAAAGTTAAATTGGGACATTCTGCCACATCCACCCTACTCCACAGACCTTGCCCCAAGTGACTACTACCTGTTTCCGAAGTTGAAAGTTCACCTGGGTGGACAGCACTTCCACAACGATGACGAACACAAGATGGAAGTCAACCAATTTCTGAAGGAGGTGGTGCAAGCGGAGTATGAGGCTGGAATGAAAATGCTTGTACCACGGTTACAAAAATGCATTGAGAAAAACTGTGACTATGTAGAAAAATAGTTCTTGAGTCGAAGAATAAAAAAATAAAAGAATTTTTTCGATATTTCCGGTAGTTTTTTTTTCTAAAAATAAGGGAAACTTACTTTTTGCACAACCCTCGTAAAAGCATACAAAGCCACTCCAGTTGACCTACTAGATATCATAAAACCAAGTTGCATTTTCGTTAATTATCTGTAGGAAGTATGTCAATCTAATATTAATTAAACTTTCTAAGATTTTTGAGAATACACATAATTGAAATAGGTCTATAATTTTGTTGACACATTGGATAATCCTGCTGGATTGGCAGAACTATAGAGAAGTTTTGGGTGTGTTAGGGAAAACTCCCTCATGTATACATAGATTATAGATGGTTCAATAAAATTAATGGTTCAACGATACAATAGCTTATTTCCTACAGAATCCTAGATGAAATTCCATCTATTCCAGTACTACATTTGTTTTTAAGATTCAGTATTCAGTACTCCATTCAAATTACAGTGTCATGCACACTGGTATCAACATAAACAATAGTCCAGTCATTAGGTAGTTTATTAAAACAAATTTTGGAGTTATAATTTTTTGCTCCTTTATGTTTCTTGGGGTGCTGATTACAAATCTTAGGTTTGCCAACAAAAGTTTTTGTTGAAATTTTAGCTATAACTAAAAAACATGAAAAAATAAGTTTTCCCTCAGGTTTTTTGCTTGTTACTCAAGCACTTTCGACTTTGGGGTGAACGAAACTACATATAAAATAACTATAACTTCGGACCTAACAACTTGTAGGCGTGTTTCTTTTTAAATGCCTTCTTTCTGGTTTTATCGCAGAAGTGACTGTTTTGAAGAAACTGTCAATTTTTGCAAAAATTAACAGCAAAATTAGTCATATTTGTCATAAATCGTGCATGCACTTCTTGCTGCTTTTCTCTGTTACATTTTGCGTTTATTGTTAATAACAAAATAACCCAGACCTGGTCATAGATTTAAACAATTAAATGCACTTAAGAAGATTATTAAAAAAACTGCAGTAGAATACAAAAAAGGAGGATGATGGGAATGCTGGAGAAATATGAGATAAAGACAAAAAAAAAAAAGTGCTAGAAAATTACCTCTATTCTCAATATTTATAATGTGGTTTCTTTCACAGGAGCTCTAATTTGTCCTAAAAACAAAATCCTAACCTAATAAAAATCAAGAAAATTACCAATGTAGTAAGTGGATATTCTCTCCTTCTTCTCATAACGTTTCGCCCAGTTCCTCATGGGCTTCATCAGATGACAACTGGATAGCATGGCGCTGAGGGGCTGGATTTAAAGGCTTCCCCGGCTCGCAGATGTCGTTGCTGGCGTCACTGCTGCCAATCACGGGTTGGTTCGGAAGCTCGTGTACAGGTGTATGGTCATGGTTGTTAAATAAAAATGCCGTATACCTCTGGTGATCATTTATCCATTTCTTAGGGATCTCGTAATCAGATTTCTCATTGATGTTCGGGATTGCCGGAAATTTAACGCATGGCCTTACATTTGCCATTCTCCTAATAACTCCCAGCCATTCGTCGCCTATGTCTCCGTCGTAGTTGTTAAGACATACCTCTTTTTTGCGTATAATGTTGCATGCCTCACTTATTTTTCTCTCGGTAAGGTCGAAACATTATGAGAAGAAGGAGAGAATATCCACTTACTACATTGGTAATTTTCTTGATTTTTATTAGTTTTACACAAGTGGAAAGATTTTAGGACCTCCAACAGAATGTTAAAATCCTAACCCTAAATTAATTTCTAATATGTACACTTACCAACTCCAGGAGACCCTGATAACAAAGCTGCCTTGAAGAAAGCACCACAATCATCTTTTGCCCATGGACCTGAAAAAAGTTATCCTCAATAATTACCACTGAATACTGCTAACAATAAGAACGAGGACTATTTTAACATGGCATGAAGCTTGTGAGACCACCCAAATGGTGCTGGTTAAAGAACCAAAGGCCAGGGTTTGATCCCCAGATTTTTTGAGATAGGGAGGTTTGGAACGGGGTGCACTCAGCCTTGTGAACCAAACTGAGGAATGCCGGAATGCTGATCTCATGCCCCCAATCCTACCATCTACTTAAAGGTAGACGATACAACAGTCGGATGCTAGGTCTAATCCCTATAAGGATGTAGTGCCATGAAGTTAGTTATGTGGCTTGTATTAGTATATATTAGCAGTATTGTTGTTGTAACTCCAAATATAATCTAACCCTATTTCAGTATGCTAGGGTTTTAGTTACAGTACAATTAATGCAATTTACAGTTTGCTTAATTCCTATACTTACTAACAAAATAGCAGATATGAATGAAATTAATTAACAATCAAATACTAAATAATGAATTAAAGTTTCTTAAAAATAAAATTTAAATAATTAAATTGTATTGGAAGTAACACAGTGAAGTTATATAAAATTTATGTTCACATAACTCCTTCCAGCAGCATTTCTTATGCAAAACATTTGTCAAAGGCTGTTCAAATCTATTTTGACAATAACCTAATTGAATAATAATTTTTTGTCTTTGTATTAAAATATACTAACTAAACTCCGTGGCGCTACATCCCTAAGGGACAAGGCCTACCACCTGATTGATACACCATCTATCATAGGCAGATGGCAGAAGTGGGAGGCATGTGACCAGCATGGTCACTCAATTTGCATAATAATTGAAGATATTTCCCATGCACAGCAAATCACAATTCCAGTGCTTCAATCAACTTATTCTCAACACTGGCACCTTTTTAGAAAATTTTCTTTCACGCTCGTAAGTCCAGCTTTCGAGATAGATATTGTGATATTGTCTTCAAGTTCTTCTAACAGTAAGTGACTATTATTTATGGGGGAAATTGAAAAATAAAGTGTATAGGTCAATTTCCCATACATTAGAACATTAGAAGAGAAATTAACTCTATCTCGGAAGCTGAACTTATGTGCTTGAAAGAAAATTTCCTAAAAAGGTGCCAGTGTTGTGTGGATGCAAGAGGAGGACATTTCCAACATCTCTTGTGATGAGGTACGTGGTTATTTTCATTATAATTCCAACTGTAAATGTGTGAACCTGAATCATTGCACCGTTAGCGGATTTAATTGTGTAGATATTTCACTTGATCGCTCGGGAGTTAGAGCAGTGGCCGCCGCAATGCAGAAACCCGCATTATTAACCAAATCTTACGTGGAACGCTCTGTATATAAAGCTGCGTCTCCATTGATATACATTTAACACCAACAATATTAACAAGTTGATATTGACATGTATATTGCAATTTCGCGTTCCAATTGACTTGACTTGCAAACCCAGCGTGTTGCACTTAAGTTAACATTTTCAGATGTTAATTTGTTTTCCGGAGAAAATGGACAACATGTCAAGTCAATTGACTATTCGGTCAATATCGGCTTTGTTTCAGGAATTTCCAGCAAACAAAAAGCGATCGGCAGCTTAATCTGCTTTGGTTCAGGAATTTCCGTGTACACAAAAAGCAGTCGACACCTTCCTCAATATTGCCGGCATCCATTTTGTATTATGTGAGTATTTGGTATATCAGTGTTCTCAATAGTATTGCATCTACTTTTAAAATTTTTTTTTAAGGCATACTCCATTGTTGAAAAATGTGATAGTTATTTTGAAAAGATCAAGACATCTTTACAGAATTAGTATTCAAGAAAGTAATAGACAGTTAACAAGAAGATAATAACGAGTGTAAAAATTATTCTCATTTTGTAATGTTGGCTGCCCTCTTCAGAGGCGTTTTCGTTTTGAATGACCGCGCCAACACATGTTAACCTATACAATTGTAGTGGAGACAGTTGTATTGGCAAACCACTTGACTTGTATACATCAACAAGTTGATGATAAACATTTAGCATACGTTAACTTGAACCGAGTTTCTCCTTGCCAGTTTCAGTATTGAAACTCTGTTCTGGTATAATACATTGTTCTCCCGAAATAATGTAAACAGTGACAGTGTATTTTCACATATCTCCTATGAACTCTTTGAATCCGGGAATTATCGCTACATAGAGAGTTTTATCTCGCGGCAGTGACCAGACACACACCATCTCTCGAGTACATGCTAGAACTGTGAACTTGTGGACTAGACTCATAGAGAGCGTGTGCTTGCCAGTTCTCGCGTATCTATACTTCGGTTCATCTCGGCAGCACTCGGAAGTGTTGTGTTGCAGACAATATGCAATGGCCGTTCATGACAACAAACTAAACAAGGGTCCTTAAGAACAGTGTTAATCTATCTCTCATTGGTCGGCCGGTTCGTTATAAACTATCGGATTGGTTTGTATAATAGACTGTGTACCATTGGAAGTGACTTTTATCGCCGTTGCTATGCAATCTGTGTCAAGTGAAAGGATTGGTTAGTGAGAAGTCAAGTGACATGTTTTATTCCCGCTGTTGGAAAGCGTTAGGTAGCCATCCTTATCTTGCGAGCTGGGACGGCTATGGCGTCGAAACAGGGCTGTGGGACCTCTTCCCAAAAGTTATGGTTGTAGGGTAAAACTTAAGTTTTTTCTTCTGAAAAGTAGGTAAGCTTGCTCTCTGTGTGTTTTAATATGTTTTGACTTATAAATGACTATTTTCCCCTTTGTTATTCCCTCATTTTCTTAATTTTATAGATCTCACGTATCTTGGCGTGGGTACGCCATTCTTCCGATTATGTGAAATTTAAGCTTTCTCCCCTTTTCTTTTGTATTCTCGGCACTTTGATATTTATACTTATGAGTAGTTAAATAATATTAATTTATTTGAGTTTTGCCTGCTTTTCTTTAATTTCCAATGTTGTAAATTTCATTTGTGTCCCTCAAGCCTTCGGACGTCATTCCCACGCTTTTCCAGCGACCTTTTTCAGTCAAGGATGGGACCTGAAAATTGTATTTCGGTGTAATTAATCAAAATCAGTATGCCATCTGGAGTGAGTGTGTGTTTTATGTAGAGTAGTTGTGTTTGATTAGGGATATTTTGCATAGGGTGTGTATGATAGTGAGATTTTAGGGTTGTTTTATTTATTTCTGAACTACAAGGATTTTATTTTGGGGGCTCCTTAATTTTAACGAAGTTTGTTTGTTTACTATGTTGATGTAACATAGTATTTGCTTCAAGATTTTAATTTAAGAGAGGGATCCTAATTTAAGTGAGTGACTACATATAATGTTTTATTGTACTAGGGTAATTTATTTTAAAGTGTTTTCAAACATTGAATGTTAGGGTTTCATACTAAGTGTTAATTTCAACAATTTTAAGGTTCCCTTTTGTTCATCTAATGAATTTTCATGTTCCCCTCCCCCTTTTGTTTAAATAAAAAGGGAATATTCATTTATTTCTTCCACTCTGTGCTTTATATTTTATTCTTGGCATGCAGATTCATTCTTTGGATCAGCATGTTTTAATTGGCTAACCTCCCTCGGGGTGTTCCTAGTTTATCCTTTGGGGTGGGCACGTTAGTTTAAGTACCCTTTAGGGAGGGTTTTCAGTTTGTTCCTGCTGGCTGCTTATGAAGGAAGAAGAGAACTTCGCAGCCAGTCTTCTTGTCTTCGGTAGGCCTATGTCTGCTGTATACTGCAGGCCGTCTAGAGCTGATGGTGTTGCCAGCTACAGTATCCTTTGAGAACAGCTTATGATTATAAAAACATTGGGGAAATTCAAGGGTAAGTCATATTCCCCGGGAGGTGGCTCAAACCGCAACATGTTGGTGCTAAATGTATATCAATGGAGGTGCAGCTTAACTCTCCAGTGCAACAGTTGTGTACTTACTTGGCCTTGGGGGTTTCTTGTTTGCAGAATGATTTGAATGCCAGTTTTGTAGCCACTTCAACAGTTTTTTTGCATTGCTACGATCTCCCTGCTGTCCTATGATCTGCTTGAGGGATGTGGGCTTGTACTTGTCAACCCATAATAATGAATCTGTTGGGGCTGAAGAAGTTAATCCATTATCGGATATTTTAGATGCAGAAGCAGCAGCTGGCTCTTCTTTTATTTCTGTACATACAAAAATGCACTCATTAAATTTGTTGCAGAAGATGTAACTAGAGTTCAGATATTTATGACATAAAAAAGTGAATACGACTGCAAATATGCTATTAAAAATGACTAAATATGACTCAAAAAACCTAAAGATGACCTAATAACATAACAATTTTCAAAAAATAAACATTCAAATTTAAAACTAAAGATACTAAACTCTTACATCACATGATTTCAATCAGATAATCACATTTTAACAATTTTACAGGTGATTTACAGTTTTACATGTATTTTTAAAGAATTCGCTCCCGTTTGCTTGCTTCATCAGCTCTAAATACTTGTAATATTTGTAGGCCTTGCGTGTCCTATAAAATATGAACAATTGCATTAATTTTAAAATTTAAGTTACCTATTAATTTGGCATAAACATTAAATTAATTAAATAAATTTCAAATTTAACTCGACCAAGTAGTACATACACTGTATAAGTGCTCTTTTGCCAAATTTATAACTGAAATATGACGTTAGGTTACAAATATGGTCAAAATATGACGAAGATCACAAAAAATACCAATATATGACTTCATATGCAAAATAAAAACGGTCTGATTAGGATAACAAATGTGCAATTTGTGTTTAATTTGTGTTTGCGTCGAGAATGAAGGTCAGGATAAAAATATGGCATTTCATAAACATCCAAACTCTACTAATTACACTGGAATATTGATTAAATTCAAAGAAATCAATGCAACGGGTTTAAATTGGTGCACCTAACTAAGACTTATTTTGAGAATTATTTATTTTCTACATAAACTAAATATTAATTTGCACTATACCTAACATAGAAAAAGTATGCACAGTAAATACGTAATACTGAATTAAGAAATGTATATCCTTTTTATGGCATTTAGAACCAATAAAACCATACATAATAGTTCAAAACTAGCAGGCAACATAATTTCAAATACCACACAAAAATTATATTATCAGAGTAGTTTGCAATTCTGATTATGGTACTTCATGAGATTGTGTGTGCGGACGGGAAAATGTCTGTCCATCTGTCGGTCCGTATGACTGTACACGCGATAACTCAAATACGCTTTATCACATTTTCATGAAACTTGGTATATGAATTTATAACGTCCATGGGAAGAAGCCTATTGATACTGGACCAAATCGGTTGACCGGTACTGGAGTAATGACTAATTTAGTGCCTATTTTTATGGTAATATATTAGAAGGGCATGATAACTCAAATCCGCTTTATTGGATTTTCATGAAAATTGGCATGCACATTTATAATGTCCATGGGAAGAATCCTATTGATATTGGACCAAATCGGTTGACCGGTAGCGAAATAACGAGTATATCAGTATTAATTTTGTAAGAAATATAAAACACTAGAATATTATTTATTTTATGGCCCACAATATATTAAAATGATGTAACAAATTGCCAAATGTTTATTGATATTGTTAGCCCGCCTTGACTGATTCGTTTCTTCATAATGATGTCAGTGTAAATAATAATGTAGATAAAAAATTTAAAACACAACCAGAAGTTTAATATTGGTATTATATTGTGCATTTTATAGATATCTATATCTACATTATATTTTAATGGGAGTATTTTTCTTATTCGTTTCTGTGCAGCAATATATCTAATGTAATTCCTGACAGATTTCAGATTGACTTTTTATTCATTAATAACCTATACGGCTGCTTTAAACTTGAAACAAACATGTCAGCAGATTGTAGGCCTATTGCATCATTAATATTATTGCCAGCGCATTTTGTTTTTGGAGTTTAACTCGGAGATCTATTACAAAAATAATTTCTTTTCTGCTTGGGTCTCTCATAATTGCAATTATCACTGATTAAAAAAAGCATTTTGGCACATTACCTGATTTTATTTATGAAAATACAATTGGACATATTGTGGTCCTGATTTCCACCATGAATGCTAAAATATAAAATCAATATTAAAAATTAAAACGAATTGTACAACGGTGGATGCTTTTAAAACACTATAAAACACAACGTTTTAAAAGCATCCACCGTTGTACAATTCGTTTTAATTTTTAATATTGATTATATATTTTAGATTTTATTTATACCTGGTTAAGTTTATATACGTTCTTATGAGAATAGATTTTACCTTACCACAAAATCAGCGCCAAGAGGGCAACTTTGAACTACGTCGATTTCACTGTTTTCATCCGAATGGGAAGGCAGAGAGAACACAGGAGACAGTGATGGTTTGACTGTTTATATTTACCAGATATTCGAGTCTCTTCTTTTTTTAAATTTGTACTTCTTGAAGGTGTCTTTTTAAAGTATTCACTGGTGTCGTTCTCCTTGATATTCTTCTTGGTGACCTTTGGCGATTGCTCAACTTTTCCTGTTGAGCCTGACCTTGTTCGAATCAGATCCAGGAGACCATCTTCTGTAATCTGTTTTGTGCCCAGCTTCGATGCCTGCGGGAGTGCAGAATAATGTAGAAATGTACTACAGTAATTACAAACCATGTTCAAGGGTAAATAATAATACAACACACTGATTTAATGAGTTTGCTAGGATAACTGTTATTCTCAATTATTTTGGGGATGGCAGAAAATATAGAAAACAAAAATATTTTTAGTGTATGTAATATGAAAAATTCCTGATGTATGATGAAATACTAGATTTTAAATGCAAGTGTTTGCCTGCCATCTGTGTTTATCAAAATGAAGATGATGAATAAATGTAGAAGAAACAACTAATCATCCCACAAGTTCGTGCTTCAAGAAAGACAAAATTTGTTAATTGTAGTGTATGATAATGTTGGTACACAAGACAAGGTCATGTGTGTGTTGCGGGCCAGAACGTTAGGTCCTAAGGAAAGGTAAAATATATTTATCTGGTTGTGAAAAATGGTAAAATGTTTTCTGCCTAATCACCACTAAACGTTTATAAAAACAATTCCAAATAAGGCACATCAAAAATTCACAATTAATATATTGAGAGGTATTTATTATCGGAGTTGTTGAGAAAAACAGAAAATTACAAAAGACATATGTACAGTGTGTCTCAGATAGATTGCACCAGCCGCGCCACGCATTGAGTACTCCCCAGAAGACATTACTATCACTGGTATGTGGCAAAGGAACTGCCCAGCAGTTGACTGACTTCGTCCAGGCTCGACAATGAAAATAAATAAAATGTTTGAAAATAACGAAAATAGGCACCTACCTTATTACAGGAGATGATGGAAATGTTCTCCTCCTACATCCACACATTTTTGGCATCGTGATAAGAAATTCCGATTGTTGAGTCATCACAAGAGAAGCGCAGCAGGCGGCAAGCAGGTGCAATCTGACTGAGACGCACTGTACAAGTTGGAGATATGGTCCTAATCTTTCCACTGCGTACGATATCAGAATATGCACTTTACCTTCTTTTAAATCCAGTGGATGGCAAACCTCCCCTCTCTCACAACGTTTCAACCTGTACCACCAGGTCTTCATCAGGTGGTACAGGTTGAAACGTTGTGAGAGAGGGGAGGATTTAAAAGAAGGTAAAGTGCATATTCCAATAGACATATGTACATATTAATTGCAGTATTAATATACTAAGTCGGTTTATTAAATGATGTTTTGATATTCAATTAAACAACTTGGTTGTTATAAAAAGTTATCATACGAGAAAAAGTTATTTTGAATCAGATGACTTATAGCAGGAAATCTGCTTAGGAAGGAATGCGTTTGTCAGCAAATAACTTAAGTTCCCCTGCCTTTCAAGATTGATGAATTGGCATTCCTCTGTTCCATGTTTTGTACAGACAGTAAACCTTTGCAAATTAAGAAATGTAATTTACCGTATTGGCCCGAAAATAAGACGACCTCGCATAACAGACAACCCTGAATTTTTTAAGGGTAGTTACAAAAAAATTAATAAAATAGCTTATTAGTACATTTTGCTTCACATAAAACAGAATGAATGAATGAATTTATTTGTTCTAAACAACAACTTTACATTAGCCCACATTTCTACTTTAGAAAAGGGTCTGTACCTACCTTGCGGTTTCTGACGGGTCCTTTCCAACACATTACATAACTATAATATATCTCACAACAGTTCATCGTGTCTCAATTTACACGTTAACGTTTGTTTTCGTTAACATCTGGGACTGCACACTATTCCCGCTGCTGTTAGTTTTAGCTTGCTTCACATAAAACAGAATTTTGAAGTTCATGTCGTAACTTCTTCTCTCGCTTTTATTTATGCATTGAGACAATGTAGACGCTTTCTTTTCCACATGGTCTGCCATGACTGGTGGTCAAACAATAGCTTTACGCGCAGGGAATAGAGACGCCAAGCAAGTAACAGTGCAGTCAGGACCTGGTGCAGTACAAGCAGAATCACGAATTCAGGAAAAATTAAGTTCGGTAAAGTTTGGTGAATTTCCGCCGACTTTGACCTTGGGTTGGCCGCACGTCATTTGCGTGGGGATACTCGCTGCATTCATGAATGGAGAGTTGTTGAGTCTTAGGCTGCTCGCATAAGAAGAGTATAGTTTTTATAAGCATATTTTCAGGGAAAAAACATCGTCTTATATTCGGGCTAATACAGTACGGTATTGGTTAAACTCTCGGAATAGATTGAATATTTACAAAAATTAACAATGATATTATTAAAACAACACACTTATTTTTTTCACTCAACTTCACTTATTAAGTAAATAATTACCCATCCTATAGCGTTTCACAAGCTATAGCTTGCATCATCAGATGGACACTCTAATGATATTTTTGTTTTACACTAACTTTCAAAGTATAAATTAATTTACAGAATGTTTAATGGAAGTTTTATTGCAATAACGGCTTAAGTACCGATATAGACGCATAATAATTAAATCTCCCTTGTTATATTGACAGTGGATTTTCCGGGTAATAGCATCAGTTGAAAAGTCTATTTAAGGGCTTACGTGCTACCAAAATCTCTCTTGTTCAACTTGTGACGGGGGATGAAACAAGGGTTCACCATTTCACACCCAAATCAAAGGCCGCATTTATGGAGTGGAAACATCCGTCATCACCTGTCCGAAAGAAGTTCAAAACAACACCCTCTGCAGGTAAAGTGCTCTTCACAGTGTTCTGGGACGCCCAAGGGGTTTTGTTGCTGGACTTTTTGGAGGATGGAACCATCGCTGCTACACGGTACTGACACCCTGTCGAAATTGAAGAGGCGATTCGGAAAAAGTGGCCTGGCCTTCTCCAATCTGGCGTTCTGTTGTTGGATGACAATGCGAGACCACACTCGGCAATGGCAACTCAAAACCATATTGAAACTCTTGGTTGGGAGCGCAGAGCCCTGATTTTTTCATGGAGGGCTTTTTGAAGATTCCAAAGCGGTATGACAAATGTCTCTATGTACATGGTAATTATGTGGAAAAATAAAGGTACTTGTTATCTTTAATGTCTCATTATATTTTATGTCTTTCATCCACACCTTTGAACACAGTCGCCAGGGGAAACTTATATTTGGACTCACCCTCGTAATATTATTATTATTATTATTATTATTATTACTACTACTACTACTACTATTATTATTAAAATTAAATTTTTTTTTTTTCCGGGAAGTCCCAGGTTCAAATCCTGTGGCCGGCCAATTTGACATGGGTTTTTTCATGGTTTCCCCAGTCGTAAAGGCAAATGCCAAATTGGATATTTAGATACCATGAATCATCCTCACCATTTCATCTTGTATCATATCCATTTAAATTAATATCAGTTGAAATTTACTTTAGACACAGACAATAGAAATAATTGACAAGCAACAGTTCCATGGCCTACCCTACTGTACGGACACAGATCCCGAACTTCTGATATGGCCTTGCAGCTAAAATGAGTATAAACACAGCTGAATTTAAAAAAATTCTACTACAAAAAGAAAATAAAACACAAAAAACTTATAATTTATGGTACAAGATAACAGGCATAAAAGTGATAACTAGGGGGCGGATTTCTATGACATGTCATATTTTTCCCCTTTGCATTATTTCAGGTTTCCGACTAATTTAAACCCGATTCCGAGCATCCTGATGAAAATGGAACGGCTTTTATTGTGCAAATATCTGCATATTTTCAACTATGGTAGCATATTTAGTATGAATATGCGTATTTAGGTCATATTTTTGTGCATATTAAAGGAATTTTGAAGTTTCATGTCATATTTTGTAAATTTTGCATTATAATGATACTTTTTTAGAATTTACAGATATTTTAAATAATTAACATTTTATTTTAATAAAATGAATTGTAATGAAACTTTCAAAAATGTACATAATGTGCAAGTGGTAAAGTCATATTTTAAATTTTATTGGTCATATTTTAATGTTTTTTAGGTCATAAATGCATGCATATATTCTATTTTTTAGGTCATAGAAATTCGGCCCCCCTAGTGATAACTATGCAGTATTCTGAAAATGAGTGGTCTCCTACTTAATGCCTCCCTCATAAGAATAAAGTCTAGTAACTGTCGTACCTTTTCAATCTTTGCAGGACCGGGATCATCTCCTACAACAAGGTAGCTGGTGTTGGAACTGACATTAGAAGTCACCTTTCCACCGTACTTGCGTATCAGGGCTGTAGTTTCCTCTCTGTCAATTGTCTCCAGCACGCCAGTCAGTACGAACACCAGTCCAGATAGACAACCAGGTTTACCCTATTTAGTAAAATAAAAAAAATATATTATTACTCAGTTGAGTAACGTGGGAGCAAAATGCAATACAGTCGAACCTCCATATAACGAAGACCGATATAACGATAAACCCGCATTAAGCAATATTTTTCTATGGTCTCAGCAAATTTCCTATCTTAATAACATTACTTGTTTCTTGTTATAGTGATTAAGGTAGTTCGTGAACATCCTTTTATAACGATACATATCTTCAAGTGAAATTGCCATTCTAAATCAGCAACTTAGCTCTGCCGATGGTAGCAGGTAGCAGATTAGTCCCCCTCTCAGCTGGTGCAAACCCTTAAGCCACCTTTAGAAATTCTGGAAGAGAAATTTTATTCTCAGTAAAGGGTGGATGGAGTACAAGGTCACTGACCAATGTCATTGTTCCATCTCTTTTTGCTCTCTTTCTTCCCTCTTTCCACCCCTCCATGTGACTGAACCTTCTGTGACGTATGCTAGGTGATTTAAACTCACGACTTTACAATCCAAACTAAAATCATATTTCAACTTTCCTAGGTTTTAAGAATTTCTGGGAGGTGCAGATTTTCCTTATAGAACTACACTATTCATTCCATGTCCCGTTACTTCTGCTAAATCCTTTGAAATGTAGTGGTGACGGTCAACTAGCGGGTGAGGGCGGGTCTAACGGTAAAAAAAAATGTACTGCAGAACCGGTCTTTGCAGAATTTTTACTGTTTTAAATCAACTTCCAAAACAAAAATTTTATTTATAAAACTACGGTATTTTTTTAATGGGGGACATACTTTCCCCTGCATTACATCCAAATCCACGGTACTTCGGGCTTCTACTGTAAGGATGATTTAGTATGGACGCACAGAATAGGAAGGAAGGCTATTTAAATACTGCCACAGGTAAAATGTAGAGGGCATTCAAATCCCAACTCGAGGGGTTACACTAAACTAAAATAAACTTTGTGGTGCTATGCCCCAGGAGGGACTAGGTCTACCATTCGATCACTGTGTCACCTTAGGCAGATGGCAAGATTGGGGGCATGTGGTCAGCATCCTGACTCCCACGGCCGTTAATGGTGGTTTCCGTGACCGGAACCACTACTTCTCAACCAAGTAGCTCCTCAGTTTTTATCACAAGGCTGAATCACCCTGTGTCAGACCTCCTTACTTCATAAGGGAACCGTACGGGTTGGCACATCGAAACCTACCCCCAGTAGGTCTTCATTGCACATAGACATATGCAAAAAATTCAGGGTTGGAAAAAAACATGTTTTTTTTTTAAAAGAACAAAAAACAGTTTTTTTTTGTTTAAAACATTTTATATGTGAACAACAATGTTGGTTGTTTTAAACGTGTTTTTTTAAACGTTTTTTATGTTTACAACAATGTTGTTTGTTTAAAAAAAAGTTTAAATTGTTCATTCGTTTAAATCAACCATTTTAATGTAGCCTATAGGGCCTATTATATACATATACATATACATATATACAAAGTATAGTGTTATATGGAGCAGAGATTTGGACAATGAACAGAAAACATATGAACAAACTGAATGTATTAGAAATGGATTTTTGGAGAAGATCAGCCAGAGTCTCACGAAGAGACAAAATAAGGAATGCAGAAATACGAAGAAGGATGGAAGTGGAAGAAGACATTAACAATACTATTGAGCGGAAGAGACTACAGTGGTATGGTCACGTACGAAGGATGGAAGAAGGAAGGATACCAAAATATATACTTGAATGGGAAATTGGAAGGAGAAGAAGAAGAGGGCGTCCTGCGACTACATGGATCAACAATGTACAGATATCAATGGGAAGAGTTGGTGCAGTGGAAGAAGATACACAGGACAGAGAAAAATGGAGACAGATTATTAACAAATGATAACAAGCTCAGAAAAGTGTATTGATTGTGTTGAAATGTGATATGTGGATACTTTGTTTTAATTTGTTTGGTTGGAGGACAGCCTCTGTATTGAGGGAAAACTCAGAATGTATGTATGTATATACAGTTGAAATGTTTAAAACATTTTAAACAATTTGTTTTAAACATCTTTTAGCATATGTTAATAACACATTTGAATTGAGTGTTAAATTTAATTATGCAGACAATTTACATTTTGTCAATCCAATGACACCCTGTGCTAAGATGTTCAAGATTTACGAGTCGTAGACTTAATAGTATTTGAAAATACATTTTGTACCAGTAGTATTTGTTTATGATTTAATAGTTCATGATTAATAAAAAATAATACAAACTACTGTTTAATTACTGCCTTTACTGCTCAACTGATGATTGACTTTCACCATGCTTTACGTGGTCTTAGCCGCCTTACATTATCAAACTTACAAGGAATATCCTACTACAGTGTTGCCAAATTGACACATTCAATATTTAATATTAATAATCTCTTTCTTTAAAAAGGAAGACCACAAAATAGATGGTAGGATGCAGTCAGAAAAAATCCAAATCAATTACTCGAAATCAGAAACTGGAAGCTGGCAACAGAGGATAGAGAAGTCTGGAGGAAAAGGATACAAAAGACACCACCTCACATGATTTTCTGATATTCTGGCCCTAGTTTTTTGTTGTTTTCTGTTTACAACACTAGCAGGGTGTCACTGACTTGACAAAATGTAAATTGTCTTCATAATTAAATATAACACGCAATTAAAAAATGATTTAAACATATGCTAAAAAAAACATGTTTAAAACAGATTGTTTAAAACGTTTTAAACAAACTTAACCCAGATAGCGCGGAATTATTTTTAACACGTTTACTTATTAAATTGCATAAAACACTTCATTTTAACTAAAGATTCATACAGTAATAAATTGCATAAAACACTTCATTTTAACTAAAGATTCATACAGTAATGCGATTTATTCTTGTAACTTACATACTTCCTGAAATAATGCCCATGCTCCTGGAAGGACGTCAGCGTAATGCACATTCAAATTTACCTATCACTGAAAATAATTAAATACACTTCTTCAAGTACTTTATTGTTGTTATTCACTTTGCTTTGTGTGATAAGCAACGAAACATGTTACACGAAGTGACAAAACACATTTCACGCACTGATTTGTAGCTTTCTTGTGGCATTTTCAGCAATGGAGCTGTTTTTTCTTTCCTGTAACACTGTCTAGTTGTAGGTCGGCAACATAATGCTCCAATTTTTCTAACCGAGGATGAGCCTTTGATGAACCCAATGGCCGTCCTCTTGAAACCACTCTTCTATTTGACTAAAAAATAGTAGTGACTAGTCTTCGGCGAAAGTATAGATGATCTAATTTACCGCCATCTTGCCGGTAAAATTGCCACACATTTTGTTCAGCAAAGTGCAACGTTAGGGAAATACCATTTCTTGCCTCTGATTGATACAAGGTGTTGGTCATATCGCACTCTTTCCCAATTCTATTGGCTCTCATTGCCCCTGTGGCTTCAATTCCTCTCTTATGCAGATCCCTAAGTAAAGGTATTGAGGTAAAGAAATTGCCAAAATACACTCTATAGGGCAATTGTTCCAGTTTTGTGAATATAAGTCAGCATATCAAAGTCTTTTTTCAGCATATTTATCAGGTAATGTACCAGCTTCTTGATATGGCCCGAACCAGCATACGTACCCAAAACTAGGTCCACCACACCAGAACTCATAGCCATACCTAATTGGTTTCCATGGATGAATTGTTTTGCACTAGGCCTATGTTTACCAAAGTAAGGTACCATGCTCTCATCTACGGAGTGGTTTTGAATATGTGAACTGTACTCTACACATTTCTCATTTATTTTATCTATTAGTGGCCGTACTTTAGCAAATCGATCACCTAAAGGTAGTTCCACATTATAAATCGGAATCGATCCCTTGCCATAGTTTCGGAAATCAATATGTTATGGGCATTTGGTGACTTTTCCCAATATATGTTATCTCTCTGTGGTAGGTCAACATAACCACTCAATAAAAGCTATGAAACACTTCATCTCTTCATTAGACCGGTCTCCAAGCCTATTTCTTTTTGCGGCGTACTGATTTGTATATGTCATCAGCAAATTTACCACGTCATCATCGAAAAAAAAACTCATGGGACTGTTAATTTGACACAAAGAAAGATATACTTACGTCATCTTCCCATTAATATTCACTTACAGATATTTTTTTACAATAATGAAACACCAGGTTTTATTCTTCAAAAGAAGTTCACAAACAAATTTTTAGGGTCCCATTACGCTGACGTCCTTCTGGAAGGAAGCGTTACGAAAGTCGGCTGTGGGGCCTACAATATTGTCCATAATGTTTGTTTGGTGAATCACTATGGTAAAGAAGATATTTAAGGCAATAAATGAATAACAATTTGCAACAAAAGAATAAGAAGAAACATAGAAGACAGACCCATCTATCCGAAGGTCTTCGACATATTCCATTTTGTTAGAAACGTAACTTCACAGCTAAATATCACTACTAACCTCTCAACAACGAAGACTAAAATAACATAAAAATTAAAGCGTGCAGTTTCTAGTTACGAAATATGATGCTGCATTCGGGCGAGTAATTGAAGAACTTTCGAAAAATAAACATGTTACCTACTGCTGTTTGCATCCTTCTGGAAGGACGTCAGCATTATCTGGGTTAAAAAAAACACAAGCACTTGTTTTAAACATTCCAACCTTGAAAAGATTAGCAGCTCATATAAACTTTAATGGGTGAAAATTAATTGGGAATCTCGTAAATTAGAAATATTGAGTAACCTCTTACAGCTGGCGGCCTACCCTATCTATCGCTTTCCGTATGACTACGGGAGGGAATAATATTATAATAATGAATAATATCCTCCTCTGATACACATGTTTGTATTCCGGTAGTTGTCGTGAAGTAATTAGTACCTGCTTAAATTTTTAGGATTAGCTAAGTGAATCTCCTGTGCTGTTTGCATTAGTTTATTTTTATTACTTTGGCTTATAATAACGAGAACAATTATTACGTAATTTGTAAGTCCAAGTTCTTAACACTTAAAGACTTTTGTCTGGACAGTAAATGTCAACATTGAGAATAAGTTGATTGAAGCACTGGTATTGTGATTCGCTGTGCAATTGCAATGCAAATTTAGTCGTCATACTTATATAAGACCTACACATACTGTCATAAGCAACCCCTCAGTGTCTATACAGATTATATAGCTTTAAAATGCAGAAATGATAAGAACAAAAGATTTTATAAAAGTCCCTCTATCGCACACTCCAACCCCTGCTATCACATGAACCCAGCATGCAGGCTACTCAAGCGAACTGTACAAGTGTTTACTTATGGAACAATACAAACACATTTTCACCCACTTACAGTTCTTATGAGCAGCTAATTTTTTGCATGTGTCCATCCACAATGGAGACCTATCGACATGCAAAATTTGAGGGTAGGTTTCAACATTGCAAACCGTATGGTTCCCTTGTCAGATAAATCCGAGAAGGTAACGGGGATCAAACCCAGACCTGTTGATCCATAGCCGACGACGCTAACCATGAGACCACACAGGTGGTCCTTGTAGGGTTAAAGAATAATCTATTACGTATGTGACATTGGACCACTAATTTACATTGATGATCACTGTAAGAATTTACTAAATCTAAGGCACAAAAACAGTTTAATACTATATTAAAACAAACCTCTGGTATTTCCTTTCCTCCTGGATTTTTAGGACCTTCTCTGTGTAAATACTTGTGATACTGAATAGCATGCTGTCTCTTCTTATCAAACACATCATCATCACTCTTTTCTCTTTCTTTGGGTGAACCACAAACAGACGTTTCTCTATCAATGCTTTTCACATGCATTTTACTTTCCGAGTCACCAGATATGTCAAGACATTTTTTGGCACGACTCACATCTTTAGATTTGTGTTCCTTCGTGTCATTTAAAAGCTTGTTGGATTTATCTTTCCTATCTGTCTTTTCTGAAGAATGGGAAACTTTATCTTTCTTTGTGGCAGAACTAGGTTTCTTTGATTTATCTTCCACTTCTCTGTTTACTACGGGTGAGCCTGAAGTTTTATGCATATGCCTTGTCTCCGAGGGTTCAACTTCGTGTTTATGTTTTTCTGGGGTGGGTTTGGTAATAACTAGTGAGAGTTTAGGTTCCTTTGCTTCTGTTCGTGAAGAAGAATTATGGTCCTTTTCCCTCTTTTCAGGAGATCTTTTCAGGCTTCCCCTATGACTTTTTTCATTTTCTTTTAATTTCTTCTTTTTAAGTTTGGCAAAAATACTTGGTTCATCCAGCTGCATCAAAACTGCTTCAAAATCCTCGTCTGAATGCTGGTCCTCCAACATGGGTCTGGTGTTGGGTTTATCCTGTAAAAGAATGAACTTAATTTATTAAAATAGAAATAACCAAAAAACCTGGGTTCTGCTTCATAGAACTTTTACACTCATATTATTAGCAAATACATTTGTTGTTAAAACTTTCCGGGCTCTGTTGCCGTGGTCCATCGGATTGCTTTCCGGACGTTTCGCCCACAACTGCGGCAGGCATCATCAGCGGTGAGTTCTGCTTCGGAGTTTCCTCGGCGAGGTCTTGCTGTCGACTGATATAGCAGCTGGATTTCGGCGCACGCCGAAATCCAGCTGCTATATCAGTCGACAGCAAGACCTCGCCGAGGAAACTCCGAAGCAGAACTCACCGCTGATGATGCCTGCCGCAGTTGTGGGCGAAACGTCCGGAAAGCAATCCGATGGACCACGGCAACAGAGCCCGGAAAGTTTTAACAATATGGACACCGGCCGTGAAAGCCTACATCATGTTATAATACATTTGTTAGTTAATTAGTTATTATTATTATTATTAGTCTTCTGTTTCGTAAGAATATTTTCAAATAATATTAGTTATGAGTTCATGGCTCTGAATTATTAGTAAATATTGCTAATGTTATTAATAAACTGTTTGATAGACTGCAGAACTAATAACATTTACTGATAACATTAGGCGTTTTTCGATAAAGTGTATTTGGGTTAATAAGTTATTCCCAAACCCATGTGATTCAGATTTCATGATCTTAAATTTGTGCAAAATGAATCACTCTGATTTACCGTATTGGCCCGAATATAAGACGATGTTTTTTCCCTGAAAATGTGCTTTTAAAAACTATACTCGTCTTATATGCGCAGCCTAAGACTCAACAACTCTCCAATCATGAATGCAGCTGTGCACGTGTGTAGCGGCCGGGGATCCCCACGCAAATGGCGTGCGTCCGATCCAAGGTCAAAGTCGCGTGGAAATTACCGAATTTTACCGAACTTTATTGTTCCCAACAGATGCTATGAGCACCTCAGACTGGATGAACACAGACTATGAACTTAGACACATCACTACAAGATTTGCGACTCATGGTTTCCACCACCTAGTGTGTCAAAATAAAACGTATCACATCCCAAATGAGGGCTGTGTGTGTGCTTTGTGCCACCGAACTTGTGACAGATATCATGTGATGGTTTGCCCCGAGAGGACAGGCTCACTCACGGCTTTCTGCTCAAACTAATCATGCACATTGTGCGCTTTTCTATTATTATTATTGTTCCCGAATTCGTGCTTCTCCTTGTACTGCCGTGTACTGCACTGCTTGGCATCTCTATTCTCTATGTATAATGCTTTGTTTGACCACCAACATGGCAGACCATGTGGAAAAGAAATCATCTTCATTGTCTCAATGCGTAAATAAAGACGAGAGAAGAAGATACGACATGAACTTCTCACTTGTTTTATCTGAAGCAAAATGTACTAATAAGCTATTTAATTAATTTTTTCGTAACTACCCTTCAAAAATTCAGGGTCGTCTTATATTCGAGGTCGTCTTATTTTCGAGCCAATACGGTAATTATAAACTTAGAGAAGGCTTACATACGCTAACAAAGGAATTTTTGTCATAACATGTTTTTAGGATTTGAGGTTAGATTTTAGTACATAAGCCTACTGCTATCTTGAATAAGTGCCTGGCAGATTTATTCATTTCTTACAGATAGGCCTAGTTATTATTTGTTACATTTATGAAGATACTAGCTGACCCTTCAATGCTTTGCATATATATAGATTAAGGCCGGGTTTCCGAAACGTAAGATATCTACTAGATGGCATTATTCAATCCGTAAGCGTTTCTGAAACGTTCGATGGCGGCTAATCGTTCGATAAAACGCCCGACAAACTATCGCACCACAAATCACTAGATATCTGGCGAAACGGTAGATAAACACGCAACATTTATGTTGATGTTTCGTTATTGTGTTAGCATTTTATCTTACATTATGTTACTAGCTTGTTATGGTATTAAACTGAAAAGTAGTAATGAAGCTGGCATTGGTTATTAATTTGTGTGTGAAATAATTCATAATACTGTACTAGAAAAAATGTATAGCCTAGGCTATTAATGTATCCATTGTTTATTTGTATTAATTTCATTTTCTGTTGTAACACATTTAGGAAAACATTGCGAATATTAATTCACATCATATTTTCTTGCTGGTCATCTTCAATGCCAGATCGTATAAGGCCTACGTCTATACAGAAGAAAATATTCCCTGAAAGAAATACAGCAATCCTTTCAAGAAGTAGCCTACGATGATATTCAGTTTCGGAAAAAATGTAGCTTAAGTATATTAATTTTATTTTCTGATGCAACACTTTATGAAGAAAATATTGCCATTTTACAGCACGAATATTAAAACATAATCATCATCTTTCTCGTCATCTTCATCTTGAGGCAATAATTGGGCCTAGAGATGTGTAAAGCAAAAGTATTCCCTGGAAGAATTAGATCTTTGACGATATTGAGTTTCGGAAAGAATCAGGCTGTCAAAGCAATGACCTATGGACAGATAGGCCATCATATAAATAAGGAACAACTGCAAGCATGCCTTTATCAGCGTTAAATAGCCCATCATTAGAAATGAGAACAAATCGCAGCATTCCTTTCTCAGTGGTAAATCAGCTATAACTTAATTAATGTGTTACGTTTTATGCATTAAGTTGTCAGATTGTAATGGGTGACATTTTCGCTAATGCACAAAGTCTATAAGTCAAATTGCCGAAGTTTCTCTCATATTTTACATTCGTTTTACCCATTGAGCTCCATTTACCAGAGAAACAGCTGACAAGAAAAAAGCAGACAGAAAATTCAGCCATTTTGAATACATAGCAAGAAGCGCTCCGATTGGTTGCTACTCAATCACGGCCAATTTGATATTACAGTAAGCACCATGTGTCCATCTATTGACAAAGTGCTCAACTCATTTATCTGGCATTAGCTATTTACTGAGCGTATTCTCTTTCGGAAATGGGAAGGTGTTTATAGAGTCTAAAAAATGATGAATAAAATTTACTCTTAGTGGATAAAATACCTTAAAAATTAAGCACAACGTTTCAGCTCTTCCACCGAGCCTTCTTCAGGTGCGCTCCACTCAACGACTGACTCTCTGGATGAAGAAGACTCCCCTCGTTCCGCCGTCCTGTCACTATCGATCATGAAAATCGTGCATCTCGAATGTTTATCGATCCATTCAGGTGGAATGCTGAAATCCCTCAATTAATTTTTAAGGTATTTTATCCACATAGGGTGGCGTGCACCAAACTCATGCCATTTACTCTTTTAGTAAGCCTTACTTCTTTAGTTCTAACTACTTTAGTAAGCTACTCTTTTAGTAACACACTCTTTTAGTAAGGGTGGCGTGCACCAACCAGGAGTAAACTAAACTCGGCGGCTTTCAACATAGAGGAATGTACTAAAGAAGTAAACATTTTATTTACTCCCAGAGTAAATGAACTTACTCCACAAGTGGTGTAGAGCACCAACACGGAGTACGTTACTAATGTAGTAAGTTGTGGAGTAAATAAGGCCAATTTTTACTCCTACTCAGGGGGTGGAGTAAAGTTGTGTAGTAAGTGTGTTCTGTGGCATTTGCGTGAGTTATGAGTTACATATCACATTAAATGGATTACATAGTTCAAACTGAGGATAAGTTATTGAGATGAAGAAGGTGGTATACCAAAAATGAGAGTTGTGGCAGGTGATTTAATAAATATTAAGCGAACCACGCCTAGTAGGGCATTTAATAACGTAAATAATTAAGCTCATAAATCCTTACATGAAATTTTGGCGTTTGGAAGAAACGATGTCAGATTCTCACTACATCCATGTGATTTCAGCCAGTCAAATGTGGAAATATCATTGTGGAGAGCGATCCAACTAGGAAGACGTCCACCAAAGGTGAGGGGGGGAGTGAGTGGAAGGGACGTTTGCATTGCACGGTACAAGGAGCGCATGTGCTCTCAAATATCTTCCTAGCTGGATCGGCAGTTCTCCCTAACTTTGGGTTAGAAAACGACGTATTTCAAGCTAATCCTATGGATACAGATATCGGCGGGGTATAGTATATTCCAATAAATGAAAGCCTCCGTTCTTGGAGCTACCCAGAAAACACTTCCTCCTGGTACTTAACCATAGACATTACTGAGCAATAGGTGATTCTCATTGTTAAACGATTTATTGTAATTATTGTAAATTCATTTTATTACATTACACTTCTATAGCTTAACTTAAAGCACAACATTGCGAATGCCAGAATTATAATAATAATTATAAGAGCTAAAAGTTCAATAGTTGCACCCGCAGTGTTAATGAATAATATGTCTTTTTTTCTGACCCAGGTGTAAAAATGTCCAAACAGGCCACATCGGAAGAAAATTTGACTGACTCTGGGATTAGCATACATTGAGAAGGGGACACATTGTAAAACCATTCCTTGAAGACTCCCCAAGTCTCGAATGGTGGAGTGAGACGAGACTTTCATGTTTGGGAATAAACTATAGCAGATGCTGCAAGTCTATAGTATACTGCTAACTATTTTAATTAACCCTGTGGACAGGAAAGTGGGAAGCATTATAAACTATATAGAAAAAAATGCCAACATGAGTGCCGAAAGAAAATTTTAAGGAGGGGCACTGGAGGTTGAAGCTGCACAGGATCTAGAGAAGTAGTCACTGAAATTATTTTTAAACACACAACCATCTACATAATTATTATTGGAGTTCATAGCTTCCGAAATATTGTACCGCCATTTTTTGTTTAAATATTACATTTCTCAGTTGTAATATTATTATTTTTATAAGGTAATATTTTTGAAGTAAATGTTCTGTGCATTTGAAAAAGGACAGAAACATAATGCCCCTTATTAGTTTTATTATCCTTTTTATCCCCCTCTTTTTCATGATTTTGTGTAATACTTCTTATTAATATTGTTAAACAGTCAATAAGTATTAATAATTCATTATAGTGAGATTTATGATAAACAACTGAAGAATAATTGATTTATCGTTTTTGGGGAAGAATATGTAACTTTAGGAAGTATAAATATTTTAATATATTTTAGAACTTTATTATTATTATGAGAGAAATAATTATAATATTGACAGTGAATCAATTATGAAAATCAACTGGAATTTCCAATTGTTTGCATTATAATACAGAAATAGCACAGTATAAGTATTAATACAGTACAGAAACTCAGCCCGTTTTTCTGCCAGCCGAGCATGCGCGCGCATTTACTAGCGATCGTAGCGGCCATATAGTAAGACTACAGAAACTACTCCGGGAAGTATGTAAATAAATAGGAGTGTTGTATTTATTAGAACACGCTATATTCGAAAGGACCTTATTATTCTGCTGTAAATTTCAGTAATAATAAAAGACAAAATCCTGAATTGCATTTCTTCACTTTCTTGAAACATCCAGAAAGGTAAGAACGAAAATAAGTAATATTTATTGTAGGTCTACTGGCTTACTCGTGATTCTGGTGTGGTTATGTTTCAAGTTACTTTAATGTAATATTTTTATATTTTATTCTGTTGTAATGATTTCTGGTGTATAAAATAGGTCATTAATGGTCGACAAGAAAACCTAGTAACTAAATATGTAAAATATTTGAGTGAAAATTACCGTCTATGCTTGACACACGCCGAAAACAGTTTATGAATCCCTATAAAAACTCGTTAATTAAAACTGCTGTACCGACGGTGTCTTCAATTCCAAATGCTCCTGAATTAGACCTACGATAAATTGAAGTCGTATATTGCCATATAAGGCAAAGAATCAAAATACACTGTCAACAATGACGTGCAGGATGAACAACGTGACAGACCTATAATATAATTTACGTAATTAATATGTAGGCTATTTATTATCATAATTTGAATTATAAATTATATTAAAGGGCAATGATTTTAAAGGAAAAATACTAGGCCTAGGTACAGTCCTTAACAGTAGCCTATTTAGGTTTTGTTTACCTCTTCTTAACTAGACTATAATACATTATCTGTTTTATTATTTCTTAAATTTAAAATTAGATTTGCATTAAATAAAAATATTCTGTATTTTTCTCTTTGTCTCTTTTAACATAACATATTTTGCGATGTGTTTATGTATTTTCCCAAGCCATTTCATGTAGAATGTAGCTTTACTCAATCTCCGCATGGAGCGCTAGTGTCGTCCAGTCAACATGTTGTCATAGGACTTTTAACACACAGTTTCTTTACTGTATTAATACTTATACTGTGGAAATAGTTTGCACAAAAATTGTAATCACAGTACCCTAACGTAGGCTACTAAACTGAAAATATTCAATTGAAGGATTTAAAATTAGTAATGAGTAAAACATTACTATTAGACCTATTTTAAAACATGAAGATTGTCATTAGTAATATTTGGAACAACCCAAATTCATATTCATTGTTTCAGCGAACCTTTCCTTTTCATTATCTGGCACTTGAATAATACTGGCAATTGAAATGCACGTGTTGTGCTGCTCTGCACTAACGTTTCTGCTCTGTTCTGCGCAGAATTAGACTACTTCTTTAGTAAAAATCGTTTACTACTTTAGTTA
This sequence comes from Ectobius pallidus, assembly GCA_964059195.1. Classification (NCBI taxonomy): domain Eukaryota; kingdom Metazoa; phylum Arthropoda; class Insecta; order Blattodea; family Ectobiidae; genus Ectobius; species Ectobius pallidus. The sequence goes on from CAXKWD010000006.1 coordinate 6,779,182, forward strand.
CAACTAAAGAAGTAACTATCAATTGAGTCTCCAACACCAACTAAAAGAGTAAGTTACTAAAAGAGAAGCACTAAAGTAGTAAATCTAAGACGGGAACCTGACGCAACAAAAACCGGTTTGTCTGTCGCACTCTAGCACATTACTCGTATGAATTAAAGAGTGAGACAGATGTACTGGTTCTTGTATACTCCAGGTCTCCGTCTTAAATTTACTACTTTAGTTTGGTTTACTCCTGGATGGTGCACGCCACCCTAAGAGTAAATTTTATTCATCATTTTTTAAATCATCAACTAGTGGAAATTATGGACCGTTTTGCAAGTTTATTGAGTCTATAAATGTATAGAACGATTAGCTGTCGAGAAGATATCTGGAGCTTTTTTGAAACCGGGCCTAAGTGAACACAATTTAAAGTCGGTTTGATGTACATCTATAAATCATCAGCCGTCCAGCCAACGCTGTGGACGTATTTATATTCTTAATGAAAAGTGAACAGTGGCTATGAATATGTCATATACTTTTTTTATCACTATTTAGTTTGGAATCATTTGCACTAACTCTGATAATTCGACTACGTCATAGGATGGTAAATAGCTTTTGCGCAGAGGAAACTCTCGCTCCTCTCTTGCAGCAGGCCCTGGTTCGAATCCTGGTCGGGACAAGTTACCTAGGTGGGGTTTCTTCCAGGGTTTTCCTCCCCTGTGAGACAAATGTTGGGTAACTTTAGGGCCTTGTGGTCCCCGGATATCATCTGGCCGCCATTATCATCCTCATCCCATCCTTGCCTTGTTTGGAGTGAGTGCGTGTGTGAATGGTGTGTCTCGTCCTATGTGTTTGTGTTGTCTCGGAGGTGGCCCCGGCATTGGACTGATCACTCATCCGGGGAGGCCCTTCATGTCCTTAACTGGTCAAAAACGTATGTATGTGATCCACAGATAATCCCTCTCCCAACAGGTCGTGGCCCTGTAAGGTCCGGGCAGCTTGGGTCGCTTAAATGTCCCTAAAAGGGAAGAATACAGTTTGACTCTTAAGAATAGAACCCAGGACCATCTATATTTATTTCGTGTCACAAAATAGTTTAGGAAATAAAACTTGAGCCATCTGCAATATTTGAAATCCATTGTCATTTCAACTTAAAAATAACAAGTTGCGACCCACGACAGACAAGTACATTATAGGAACAAATTTGTGACACTTGAGACTACTTATTTTTGTAGATCGGAAGTGAATTGAATGGTGTATTGAGAAATTGTATCATTAAATGGCAAATATCTCAATTGTTTACGCTATTTTTCAGTGCCGATATAAGGAATGGTTAATTGTTTATTTTGTATAAATAAAATAAAAATAAAATAAATTTAAAAAAAAAACTTGAATAACTAAGTGTCAAAATTATAATACAATTTTCGGTGTTAATATTAGTGTTCATTGTATGTTTTATTAAGTTGGCTAAAATCGTTTGTTTAAAACCTAAAAGGGGCTATTCCACGAAAATAAAAGGCTAAAATACCTTTTATAAAAGCTTAAAAATTCGGGCCCTTGTGATGACTGAGGTTAACTCTGTAATTTATTAAGTGCCAGTATGGTACTTTATGAGATTGTGTGGGGGACGAAAAAATGTCTGTCCGTCTGTCTGTCTGTCCGTCCGTCTGTCCGTGCGTCTGTACGCACCATAACTCAAGTACGCTTTTTCGGATTTTCATGAAACTTGGTATAAACATTCATAATGTCGATGGGAAGAACCCTATTGATATTGAATCAAATCGGTTCACCGGTACCGGAGTAATGCCCAATTTAGTGCCTATTTTAATAGATTATGGCGCCTTTCTCATAGAAAGGCGCCATCACTCAAATACGCTGTAACGGATTTTCATGAAACTTGGTATACCCATTTATGACGTCCCTGAGAAGTGCCCTATTGAATTTGAACCTAATCTGTTGACCGGTACCGGAGTAAAACCCAATTTAGTGTATATTTTAAAGACGCGGTAACTCAAATACGCTTTACCGGATTTTTATGAAACTTGGTATACACATTTACAATGTCTATGGGAAGACGTCTATTCATAATGGATAAAATCGGTTGACCTGTTTCGGAGTAATGCTCAATTTAGTGTCTATTTTATGGCAATATACGTATTCGAAATAATTTATTAAAAAAATGAAATTCAGTTATCTTGACAACATAGCCTATTTTTTTACTGTGATCTTATAAGGCCTTGGAAATTAAAATACAGGTAGCTATGACAAAAAACACTTTTGTTTTACATGCGCTTATCCAGCTAGACCGTTAAAATGACCCAGGTGGCCGAGATGGTAGACCTTTCTTCTTCCGTAAGCCCTGCTTAATGAATAAATCTGGAGCTTAACTTGGAAATCAATTTAAAAAAAAAAAACATATTCTGCATATCATAATTGCAGTCATAACTGATTAAAAAAAACATACTGGCACTTTTTTACATCAGTTTACCTGATTTTTATTCTATTACTAATGGATTTTCTCTAGTGCTAAGTACATTGCTCTCAATGCAGAGACAGCAAGAAGCAGGGAAATGAGCCCCCCCCCCCCCTTCACCAGCGCCAGGGTATAAATAATGGACGGAGCTAACAGAGAACTCACTTTGGCACCAACTAGCGACTAGAACACCTCCGAAGATGCCCATCACAGCCATGGGTAAAACATCAGGCAGTTTTAAGTCAAAACCATGGCTCAACAGCCCGGAAAAAGTTTTTAATGGCTGTTAAAGCCTACACAGTTATACAAAATCCCAGGTTCTTTAATCTAGTAGTCAATATTTAAAAAAAAACTTTGTGGCTAATGTGCTCTGGTTCAAGTAGTATAAATCTTTCTCACATATTTGTTGTATTCTTACAATAGATATTTGAGAACAGAGTTTTTTAGTATACCGTTGATGAAACTGATAAATATTCTTGTAGATGCCGTAGAGAGGATCCTATGCTATTATGTAAGCCCTGGAGTTATTGATATTTTCTCTCGTGGATATACATTTCAACAATTATCTAATGAGGAATAAAGTGTTGATCAAAGGACTGAAGATGACAGACTAACACTGAGGGTCGCATCGATAGTCGTCTGCCAGGTAAGCAGCTCACCTACTTAACTGGCAAGTGATTGACAGAGGCCTGCTAGCTGGCAAACCCTTAGTGCTGTCACACGGTCACCCAGAACTGTCAACAACACGCTTTCCATCTGCAGACCACGAGGCACAAGCTTCCCATGTCAACATTGACGACATGCTGGAGTTTGCGAACTATGTGACAGATCATGACGAGGAAGCAAGAAGAAGGTTGGCGTAGCTTTATGTGAGCGACATGGAGGATCCTTTTCACAAATATAGGGATCGTGAATTCAGACTTGAAAAGGACGCAGACCAGTTCCTGCTGGCCCCTCCCCTCTTCCTTGAACACGATCTTTGCCGAAGACATTCGTAGCAGGTGAAGATGTTCCGCACAGCCATCTTAACATATTGCCAACATCCATTTTGAATAATACAATGTTCTTATGCTTAAAACTATTAAGATAATAATAAAACTAGATGATTTTGTTCAAAAAAATGTTTAGTATTCCTCATAAATGTTGTTAAAAAATACAACTGCTGAAAATTTATACTGACTTTCTCCCTATCATATTGGTCATTATGATGTAGCCATTTTAGCTCGGCAGTGATGTATCTACATGGCTGCTATATGACTGTAAAATCCAAACCCCAGCCCACCCCTGTCAGAACATCTGCTCTGCTGGCAGGGCTTTCTCAATACTGTACTCCAAGGGGTCTGCCAGCTGGGTGTGGGTAAGCCGCCATATCTGGCAGAGCTTTATAAATCTGACCCTTACACTGTAACTTGTGTGTTTCATACTTTGGTATAATTTTCTTCATCATTTAGGATATATGGACGGAATAGTTATCTTAGTTTTTCAACCCACGCTGCTGTATTTCTTACCTTCTTAGTTTCCAGCGTAATGTTTGCTTTTGTTCTTACAACAGGACTATCACCAAACATATCTGCCACCTTAATGGGTTTCAATTCAGGTTTTGATGCACCCTGAGTCTTCTTCTCCTTCTTTTCTTTTTCATGATCTGTTATAATCAAAAGAAATGAAAAAATACATTAAGAAGAATTACTCTCGTTATCAATTCTACTACAAGTATTATACAGTGAGTCCCACGCAAGAGTTGGCCAATGACGTGGGTTTCTGCGTCGCAGCGGGCACAGCTCCAACTCCCGAGCGATCGGGTGAAATATCTACGCAAATAATGCTGCGGTCGGTGTAATGATTCAGGTTCTCACATTTACAGTTAAAATTACAATGAAAATAACCACGTATCTCATCACAAGAGAAGTTGGAAATGTTCTCCTCTTGCATCCACATAATACTGGCACCTTTTTAGGAAATTTTCTTTCACGCGCATAAGTTCAGCTTCCGAGATAGAGTTAATTTCTTTTGTGATATTGTCTTTAAGTTCTTCTTATGTATGGGAAATTGACCCATACACTTTATTTTCCAAGTTTCCCCATAAATAATATTTACATACTGTTAGAAGAACTTCCAAGACAATATCACATAGGCCTGCTTCTACTTCTTCACGATTTTACTTATATTTAGGACCTCCGTACAAATATATGGTGCTTATAAATGGAATCTATATGTTTTAAAGATTAATATAACATCAAATTTGGTCGTTTTCCGTGCTTTTAAAATGAAATTATCACGAATAGTAGAGTGCTATACTATCCCTCATTTTTCTCCTAAAATTAGTTTATTAACTAAATTTAAATCTCCAATCAAACAATTAATTCGAAGGATAAGTTTGTGAGCGGTTGGATACTCACTCCCTTCAAGATATATGAAGGGTACAGGGGAAGAAGGCGGAATGTCAAGAAAAATCGGAAATTTAGTTATCAAGCCCATCTGGTAGCTGACTGAGCACTCTTTTAGTGTTGCTTATGAAACCGGTGAAAAAAGTGTACGGTAGGGAGAAAATAGCAGTTTAAATTTCACCGTACAGGGGATGAAGGAGGAATGTCCATGTGTCACGGCGAAATAAGGTGGCGAGTCAGGAGACAATGGCACTCACTGTCCTCTAAACGCACCGATGCAGGCTATGAAATGTTGTTTCTTTAATACAAGAAGGACATACTCATCAATAGTCGCGTGCTGAAGTATATTTACAAAACGTTGCCAAATGTCAGTCGGGAACGAGAGCAAAGAAACGCTGAAATTTCGTATTATATTACTATTGTTATTAGATTAATTTGGCAACAGAGTCTGCCATCTGCTTGGGTTTAAAAGTGCAAACTACTATTTACCCAAAATAAACAATAATATAATCCGAGCAGACCACAAATGGAAATGACGACAGGAAAATGACGTCACAGTTTGGCGCGTTAATTTCTAGGTGGTGTAATGTTACGTTTTATCCAGATTCCATTATTAGTGAGTGTTGTCTGACAATAGTAAAACAAACTAGAATTAAACTATTTTAATATGATGTTTAAAAAATTAACACAGGGTTTATAAAACCTGTCCGTCACCGTGGGTGAGTTGATAGCGTGACTGCCAGCCATTTGGTCGGCCTGGGTTCGATTCCCGGCCGGGTCGGGGATTTTTCAGTAGAGAAAAATGTCTTTCTCGGGTTCAGGACTGGGTGTGTGTGTGTGTCTCCTTAGGTTTAAGTAGGTAGGGGACTGGCGCACCCAGGTAATAAATCCGCTGTGAATATTCCCTTACGGGATCACCAGGGGTCGCTCGCGAACCTGAGGAATAACTTTTTTTATAAAATCTAAAAATCGGACCCTAGTAATGATATTAAAAATTAATCATTGCCTTCGATTTTATGCGCCTAAGTGTTTCTATTTTACTAATGACACAACCCATGTTTGTTTAAGTGTAGAAATATTTTTTCGTCCTTTTACTGCACAAAAAAAATCAGTAATTCCTAACATTTTAAGGAAATATCTTTTCTACTCCTTTAATTTTTATAAACCTAATCATTACCTGCTTTGCATTTATTTTGTTTTAGATTTTATCCCACTTTCAAAGGAGAAGTACGCAGATGTAAACCATTTGACGAAATTTTGTTCCACACTGATCAGATGTTCTATCAGTCAATTTCTCATAAGGAATAATTAATGTACGGCAATTAATGTTTAATTGCAATTTTTAATAACTTAAAAGTTATGTAAAAATGTATGCGAAGGCCTCATAAAACATAACTATACCTTTTCACCTACTACCTCAAAATGTTTGTGCATTTCATTGCATTTAACGATTTTTTTACACGTTTGAGTTAATTTCAGAACTTGATATTCACACCACGTGTACAAAACACATTATTCTTACTGTAGAATTAAAATGTACTCATAATTGATATCATACATCAGCGTTTAGAGTACTCAAACTTTAAAAATCGTTTCCTGCAAAACTTTGATTTACTGACATTCCGCCTTCTTCCCCTGTACCGTTGGACATTTTTTCGTATTTTAAGATTTTTTTACATGATCGAGTTAATTTCAGAACTTGATATTCACACCACGTGTACAAAACACATTATTCTTACTGTAGAACGAAAATGTATTCATAATTGATTTCGTACATCTGCGTTTAGAGTACTCAAACTTTAAAAATCGTTTCCTGCAAAACTTTGATTTACTGACATTCCGCCTTCTTCCCCTGTACCCTTCATATGTGATTAGGTGGGAAGCTTTTACACAATGTGAGCCTCAAATAAAATTGCTCTCTTTTCTCATTACTTGTGAGGTCCCGAAAGTACCTAACTGCACAGTTTGAATCATCTACTTGACTGAAATATTCTACAAGGTCAGTAAAATATTCGCACACATACTCTACTGAAGTCATCCAGGAACCCCAATGGCTCAGCACAGGAGCAGGAAACGATTTAGCTTCTTTAGATCCATTATCTCAAACAGACTAAGAAAAACCGGTCATTTCATTCTTAAAATGCGTGTTTTCATGGTTTCGCTATTATTTCGTTCATACACCATCATTTTGCTTGAATAAGCTCATTTCGTGACATATCGCACTTATAAATAGCCTACTTGGAAAATGGCATATTTATGCAATTTACGTCTGAAATCAAGAAAAATATACTTATTAGAAATTTCATGCATAAGCTTAACGTAATTACCACAAAATCGGGTCCCTATAGGCTACATGAGAAATAGGCCTAACTGTTTTGGTGCAAGAGCTGTTTTTTATAATTCTGAAATTGTTGGCTCACAAAATAGCCATTTTGGTGCAAAGGTGATTATACTTTAATTAAATTAATTTCACATAGTGCTACATAACTTGCAGTACAGAGGGGAAAAGTTGCAACTGGCCTTGAGCAGTGAGCAGCTTGAAAGGCCGGCTAGGGGAAGGTAGGGAAGCAGGCCATCGCCATGGCAACATGCAGCGGAGAGGGTAGTGAGAACCAAGGTGCCACAAGTACTTCCATTTTGCCAACTGTTGCATTCAACGAGTAAAAACATAGCTCCTTCCTCTACCTCACAGCCCACGCTTGGGGGCTACTCAAGCGAGCTGTACAAGTGCCTGCAGTTGTTCATTTACGGAACAATACAAACACCTGCATTTTCACCTACTTACAGTTCGTATGAGCAGCTAATTTGGGAAAACGGAACATTACGCCCCTTGCGAGTCCCTCACTCCAACTCTGTAACTCCCTCCCCTAGCAGCGACGGTGGCACCATCTCTTAAGCAACTGATGAAACAGAAAAAATAATTTATTTCTTCTTTATTCTCTTCCTTTCTCATCTCCTCCTCTTCACCTTACCTACCTGTTTGAGACCTATTCCTAATAGTAAATTTTGGATCGACCGGGACCCCTAGCATTATAGCCAGGAGTCCTAACCGTTACACCACGAGTGAATGTTGAGCAGTGAAGGAAGCTTTCGTATATTTGAGTTATGATAGGGGGGGTTTCATGAGTTTTAACGCAAGAATCGGTTTTTATAATTTTGAGATATTTTGTTAGTTATGAAAAGAGTAGTGTTGGTGCAAGGGAATTTTCCTGCATCAATTAAGGCGAATTTTATGTTATAATACGGTGTTTTTTATAATTATGAAATATTATGTATGGTGCAAGGGTATTTTTTGTATTGTGAAATATTGTGTTCCAAGGGTTGTTTTTATAATTGTGTGGAGGTGCAAGGGTGTTTTTTTAATGTGAAATATTAGGTGACATGTCAATTGCAATTATGCATTACCGGAGTTGAACGGCGGCTACAGGCATGATGGCATGTGCTGTGGGGAAGCGGGACAGGCGGCACGCGGGAAGCGGCCAGGCGAGTGGAAAGGGGAGCAGCATGGGGCGCAAAGTTCCATTTCGCCAGCCGCTAATTTTTTGCATGTGTCCATCTGTAATGAAGACCTAAGCCTATCGATATGAAAAACTTGAGGGTAGTTTTCGACATGACAACCTGCATGTTTCCCTTGTGAATCATGAAACAACAAACACAACATCAAATGGGGGGAAAAAAATAGTTTTATACTGTGCACTAGGCTCCTCCCACGAACTGTCTAACGCGACCTGCCTCGGAAGGTGGGGTTTAGGGTTTCATCACAGAAGAGATTCAATGTGAGACATAATAATCATCGCGCTATTCAGTATATTGCTTCTAAACTAACATAACGTTGCTAACCTAACAAAACCTGTCACTGACCTAGAATTTACTTATGCAGAAGCTTTTTACCCTTCCACACCTTTCATAAAACAGCATTACGACTATCAAGAAAGCCATGGTACAATAGGTGCGTGCGCAGGCTCGGAAGCGAGGGGAAGGAACAGGTGGGCTATTCAAGTCTAATACCAAATTCAGAATGCCCTCCTAAATTAATATCACTGTTCATAAGCTAATTGCCACTGAACTAGAATTTCGGGAGAATTCAGAATGCCCTACTAAATTAATAAAGTAATTTTACTACGGTACAATTGTAATTTTCGTAACTGAGCAAGTACATAGCCGTGAAAGGAGATGTAGGGGAAGCAAGCAGTAGCGTGCGCATTGGCTCGGAAGCGAGGGTCAGCAGGGGAAATAAGCGGGTGGAGCTTCGCCGGTGTGCAGCATATATCGGAAATCTGTCGCCCAAATGGGCTCAACTTTAGATTAGGGCCCTTCAAACAAAATTTGTAGGGTTAGGTTAGGATATCAACGTGAACTTTCGGACTTGAGGGCCCTAAATTAAATTTTATCCCATCAAATGAACACAAACTATTACAGTACTTACTTGGTAGAATTGAATTCTCTTTCTGTTTTTTAGGATTAGACGGTAAAGGATCCTCATCAGAATCCGAATCGAGAACGATTAACTGTCTCTTCTTACTTCGACCTGTACTTTCATTTCTCTCAGATTTTGACTCTTTCTTGGTGTTGGTTTTTTCCTTTTTACCTCCGCCAGCAGACATGAAATAAGATCGAATATCCTGCACAGATAAACATCTACATCAATATTATTATACTACTGCGTTCATCGTAAAATAACTTTGGCGCCATTTTCAGTACAGAACTAAAATTACTGAATGAAGTTGTTGTTACAGTCTACATTTCGAAATAGTTACTTTAGGACTTACCCGAGACATGTTACTGGTTTTTAATTTTGATGATTATATATGAAACGTATCGTACATAACATAACACCTTCCAAAAACATCTAGATTTACCAGTCAAAACACCTCTATCGCTGCGCCATGATCACGAAATTAGAGATGGGGAATATTTCTTGTAACTGTTACTTTGTAACTGTTACAAAAAAACAAAAGTAACGGTTACCAAAGCTCCTACTAGGATATCTTATTTTCGTCTCAACCAATGGCAGAACCAGAAAATACTGAGTTTGCTATTATTTGGGGTGTGGGGTATGGAATATCCCAAAAATGGGGGTCGGAGGTCCTCCCCGGGGATTTTGATTAAAAAACGAGGGAAAAACAGGTCGTCCCTTTAGCTCCTCCCACTCGTGACATCTACATGTGAACATAGGCGCCGACTTAGGGGGGGCAAGGTACTTTCTGCCCCCCAAGACTTAAGATTTGGCATAAACCAAATATCGGGTGCTAAATAGGCTCCGCCCATCCCGCATTCAGTTGCCATGGCGACAGCAGCTGTCGGCCGGCGACCTCTCGCCCCGATCTTCTTCCGACCGTTCCCGACCGTGTCCCCGCCTTCACTCGACAGTCAACACTATCCCTATTGAAAATACGATTCCCACGATGCGACAGTGCCCAAATATCGGGTGCCAAATAGGCTCCTCCCATACTCGCTATCGGGACCCGCCCGGGAAGGAGGGGTTTAGGGCGGGGACTAACTAAATGAAACAGTGGGGGCACGTTTTTAAAGTCATCGATTGATTCCACCGGTGCCATCGGTCTTTCACCAGGGCGTTTGTAAAGTCAACGGACAATCCACCGGGAAAGCATCAGGCCGTTCATAAACTCACCGGTGAAAGTCCGGTGGAAGTCACCGATTGCAACCAGACTCACCGAACTTAAAGTACGATGCTTCTTAGATGACAAACATGGCGGAGCAGCGAAGCAGACGACACTTGCCACTAGCATTTTAATGCTAATACATTGAGTTTATTTTCGTGCGAAAGCTAACGAACTGCTCTTCATCAGAGTTTGAGTCCTCCGAAAATGAAAGTGATGAGTTGATTTTGTTTGAAGACGAGAAAAGAAAGAAAAAATACTCTACATAAGAAATCTATTAATTCCAAATATCTCGAATAATAAGCTTTCATGGGACCAACAAATAAACAAATGCTACTGCTAAGCTGTCTCGAGTTATTTATTTTTCTACTCCTTAAGCTAAAAGCCTCAGTTAGTCAAGATATGTTAATAACAGCGTATTTTTCATCCACATATCCTATATGGCATCCGGTTATGGGGCAGTACCGGTAGTTCAGGGTCAATAAAGGTGTTCCTATGTCAGAAAAAAATCATAAGTATTTTAGCAGGAGTAAAACATCAAGATAGTTGTGTAGGTCTACCTGATATTTCGTTAATTAAAAACAAACACAGTTCCTAGTCTTTATATAAATTTAGTACACGTGAAAGAAAACCTACAACAATTCACACAACGCTTTTGTATACACGAACACAGAACTAGAAACAATTTGAAATTAGATTTGCCGTCATTCAGATTGTTGTTGTTGTATTTAAATAAATAAATTAATTAAATAAATGTGTTGACAGTCATTTATATAAGCAATATATATTTTATAATAATTTGCCCTTTCTGCTGTTGAAGTGCCTACTAAAAAATTTAAGAAAGTCCTAAAAAGCTGGCTCATATCAAAAGCATTTTATACTGTAATGTAAATGATTTCCTAAACATGGAATGGACATACAATTTTAATTAGGCCAGATTAATATTTATAAGTATATGGTATTTTAATTGATCACATATTATAATATAATTTATTGTTTAATTTACTTTTAGTTTTAAGGGTCTTTGATGCAATTGTAAATACTTAAGTAGGCCTATCATCTTAAAACTTATTTTTGTTGTATGTATCCTTTTTCCCCCTGATTGAATGGAAGATAAGGCCTTCACTCTGCCAGGTAGAATAAAACATTATTGTAAACTGACAGCACAGGCTATCCATAATGAGGTCAGGTACCGCATTTAGCTATGCAATATTTTATGGATTTTAATATGCTCAAAATATTATTTATGATAATGGTAGCACTCAGTTATTAGTTCCCTGCCCATCATATATTATTATTTCCATTTCTAGCAAATCCATGATGAAATAATTAATATACATTTCGAATATTCCCGCTGGAATCCATCAACCCGTTCGTAAATTCAACGGCTCATCAGATGAAAAAAATGGCGGATGACGTTCATCGTACATTCACCGGACTTTCACCGCACTTTTCCACCGGTGGATTTACTGGTGACTTTAAAAACGTGCCCTGGGAGACATCTAGTAGGTAATGGTGGAATTAGTAGTAGCGGCGCAGAGACATCTGGCGGAAATAGCAGAAACACAAGAAAATTATTTTTTTTATTTTCTCCTTTTATCTCTTTTCTCCTCCTCTCCTCCCTGTTACCTCCTTTCTCTCCTTCACCCTACCTACCTATTTGGGACCTATTCCTATCCTACTAATTTTCGCACCTACGGGGATTCGATCCGGGGACCGCGAGCGTTCTAGTCCATCGCCTTGACCACTACACCACGAGGTTCGTTGCAATAAAAATCGAGAAAACTTCTAGCCTTTGTACTACAGAGATTAATGGTGCCTTGGTAATTCGTAAATATAATTTGTAAATACTTAGGTGGGTATATTGGGTACAAGGGGCATCTCGTATTTTGAATATTTGGGCATAAACCAAATATCGGGTGCTAAATAGGCTCCGCCCATCCCGCATTCAGTTGCCATGGCGACAGCAGCTGTCGGCCGGCGACCTCTCGCCCCGATCTTCTTCCGACCGTTCCCGACCGTGTCCCCGCCTTCACTCGACAGTCAACACTATCCCTATTGAAAATACGATTCCCACGATGCGACAGTGCCCCTTGTACCAAATATTCAAAATACGAGATGCCCCTTGTACCCAATATACCCACCTAAGTATTTACAAATTATATTTACGAATTACCAAGGCACCATTAATCTCTGTAGTACAAAGGCTAGAAGTTTTCTCGATTTTTATTGCAACGAACCTCGTGGTGTAGTGGTCAAGGCGATGGACTAGAACGCTCGCGGTCCCCGGATCGAATCCCCGTAGGTGCGAAAATTAGTAGGATAGGAATAGGTCCCAAATAGGTAGGTAGGGTGAAGGAGAGAAAGGAGGTAACAGGGAGGAGAGGAGGAGAAAAGAGATAAAAGGAGAAAATAAAAAAAATAATTTTCTTGTGTTTCTGCTATTTCCGCCAGATGTCTCTGCGCCGCTACTACTAATTCCACCATTACCTACTAGATGTCTCCCACTGTTTCATTTAGTTAGTCCCCGCCCTAAACCCCTCCTTCCCGGGCGGGTCCCGATAGCGAGTATGGGAGGAGCCTATTTGGCACCCGATATTTGGTTTTTCCCGAAGATTTTATCATGTAAGGCCTATGTATAGCTACTGAAAATCCAGCTCTTGCCCCCCCCCCCCAGAAATATTTTCAAGTCGGCGCTTCTGCATGTGAATGGTGGAACTATTTACTAGCAGTGTTAAAAATTCTGACCCCCCCTTTTCTCCACTTCTTTTCCCCTTTCTTCTATTCAATCCGGGGTACGCCGTAGCGTATTGGTTGAGGCGCTGCGCTTCAAACCGGAAGGTCGCGGGTTCGATTCCCGATGAGGTCGTTGAGATTTTTCAATTGGCCTAATCATTCTGGTGGCACTATGGCCCTGGGGTCGACTCAGCCTCTAACAGAAATGAGCAATCGTAGGGGTAAAGGCGGCCGGTGCTGTCAGCCACCACCTTCATGTGCCGAGTGTCCAAAATCTGGGAGCCTCAACCTCCTGGAACCCTCTGGGCCTCCATGGCCTGTATAGGGATCACTTTACTTTACTATTCAATCCCTTTTCTCCTTTACCCTACCTATCTATTCCTATCCTTTAAATGTTCGACCTAAGGAGATTCGAACACGGGACCGCTAGCATATTAGCCCTTCATCTTACCCACTACGCCATCGAATAATCATTACGATAAAAAGCGAAAATTCAACTACCTAAGTTTAGAGATCTGCATGAAATCCCTTTAGGCAGGCCTACAGGCTGAGGTAGATTTCGAAGTGCTTTTGGTTTAATTTATTGTCACTGCGCATTTCTCTTCTTCTTTAGCCTTGGCATGATAAACCCGCAATAATAACTGCAAAGACCACTTTTTCAAGACGTGGTTTCGAATTTCCATCCCCCACCCCTACTCGTACCCCCAAATCCCCCGAATCGTTAGTGTCACTGAGAACTCCATAGGGAGTACTCTAATTTATTCCAACAAAGTTTCTCTGTACTTCACAGGGGCTGAGATATATATTTTTTTTTTTCAATTTCAACCCCCTCCCACGACCCCCCCCCCTTGGGCCAATATTGCTCATTAACTATTGGGCCTAGAAATAACATAATAAAATTTGGTTCAAATGTCTTCAAAATTACGGCCGCTAGCGTGTAAAGATATATAAATATTTATAGGAATTCTGTATGGTTTCTCCAAATTTCTCAGCAGCTCTCCTTTTCTCAAGGTTTTTTTAATACTTTTATTTTTTTTTATTTTAATATTTTTATTTTATTTTTTAATTATTTTTTTATTTTTTTGTGTTATTTTTTAATTTTTATTATTATTATTATTATTATTATTTATTATTATTATTATTATTATTATTATTATTATTTTTTTTTTTAGTTGTGTTGAGAAATTTGTGGGTGTCGAGCGAATGTAACTGGTCTGGAAAAGAGTAACATATCGAGAATTACACAAGTTACATTATTTTCACCTGCTCCAGTAACTCTGACCTGTTACTGTTACTCTCACTGCTCCAGTTACTCGAACTGTTACTGCTACTCTCACTGCTCCAGTTACGCGATCTGTTACTGTTACTCTCATCTGCTCCAGCCATTGAGCTCTATTACATACTGGAGGTAGCACTGCATGATGAAAAATCGTGACGGCAGGGTTCGCGGTCCGCCATGAAAGTGAACGTATACTTTAGCTCCTATCCCGTATCTGCTTCTAACAAACTCATGTGTATTAATGGAATTATGAAGATGTATTGGCGTTTTTAAAAACTTTTATGAATGAAGCGTTTCAATATAAACTACTTGATGCTTTTTAAGTACATAACAAAACTAATTTCATATTGTAATGGTTTGGTAAAAATATTTCTTTAATCTAAATCAGGCGTGAATGTACACTGGTAAACAGTTGTAAACACTCGCATTTAAAAATTTAAAATAACTTCACATTAGGCCTACATATTGCGATATTATGCTTCATTTCTATATATAAAGAGAATAGGCAAAATCTGTGCTAAGTGCTTTGGAAATGCATAAACCGTGACCTTCAACTGTACCGTTACTGTACTGGATACAATTCACATTATTTATTATTTTTTAAATACTTCCTGTAGACTAGCGCAAAGGGAAGCCACTGAAATTAAATTTCAAAATACTTAAAGTCTTAATACTACTTAGAAGTTCCTTTTTTCTTCAAATCTGAAATTAATTAGCCATGCTATTTATCTTCTTGTTCTTGCAACAGACAATCGTCTGTAGCCATTTGTTTTTTCTCAATTCTGTCTTGATAGGAGATGGTGGGAGGTCATCTGTTTGTGTCTGTTTATCTATTTTCGTATAATTTTCAGCGAGGTCTTATACAAAAACTTCTGCTTCCTCTTATTTCTGCGATTAAAAACTACCATGAAAAATTTAGGCCTACATGCATAAGAATACTAAGTTATATTTACATGACTGACATATTGCATAATTTATATTCCTACATGGTACCTAAAGTAGGCCTACTACTAACCACATTACGAACCACTTGTCTTTTTGGAACAATAATTTTTTGAAGATGTCCTGGAAAATTGAAGACTGATGGTACAGCATCTTTTAGTAATTTTACGAGTGCACCAGACCTTGATATTATAGCAATCAGGTGTCTGTTGCTTAATGTACTGTTCGCTGTGGGTGACCAATGGCGTTCCTAGGGCGGGGCGGTGGGGGCGGTCCGCCCAGGGCCCCACTTACTATGGGGGCCCCTAGTGATGCCCTACCCTAATATAAAAATTAATGTTCCACCTCTTTTTTTGCTCATCGGAATTTTTGTATTAAATACAAATATTGCATATTTGACGTGTTACCAATTACAAAAAATTGACTCCTATTATCAATGTTTTGGTCTCCTGCTGTGAGAGGTTACTAGGAGATGCGTAGTTGGATACTGCGCTGAAATGCATCATTCAACTGATGAAAAATAGAACATGTCCTAATTTTTGTCATATTTAAACATGACCATTTTCCCATTTCATTACTTTTTAATTATGCACATATTTGTATTTTGCTAATTAGTTAACTTAATATTTTTGGACTAATATATGTTTGTATTTAATAAATAAATACATTAAATACTACATGAGTTCGCTCCCTTATTCTGGCTTTTATTTTTTCGTATAGCTTAGCCCATGGAGACGATCTGAAAGACAAAAAGGCTAGCCATAGAAAAAGAAGTTAAAAATAGTGGTGTCCGTAGCTTTTGCTGGGGGAAGGGGCCTAAGTCCACTTCCAATTCTCTGTGGAGCCATATGCCACGCAATATTTGACAATTTTGTCATGAAAAATAACAAAAACGCATTCATAAATATACGTTTACCATAGGAAGCACACTTCACCAATACGTACGGAGTAGCCAACTTAACAAAAAGTGAACGTCACGATTTATGCAGTTCCAAAGCACAGCTGTTGTGTATCCTGTTTATATATTGAGATCACTGGCTCCAGCTACCTGACCTGTTACTGATACTCTCTCCTGTTCCAGCTACCCTGACCTGTTACTGTTACTTCCACCTGTTACTGTTACTTCCACCTGTTACTGTTACTCTCACCTGTTACAGTTAATTCTAATATTTCTGTTACAAGTGTTTTATCCGTGACTTTCGCCTCGTTCCGTTACATCTGTTATTTCCAATATTTGAAAAACAAAAATAATTTAAAAAAATAAAAAATAACAAAAAATATAAAATAATAAAAATAAAAAATAACAAAAAAATATAAATAATAAAAAATAATTTAAAGAATGTAATTTTTTAATGTTTGCCCACTTCCAGATGAGCTAGAAACTTTAAATTTGGTACACACATAGCTTTTAGGCTCTAAACCACAGGAAAATTCCAAAAAGTAATTTTAAAAATTTCTAGTCCTAAAACCTCCGAAAAAGGGCTCGCTCACTGAAATCAATGTTTGCCCACTTCCAGAAGAGCTAGAAACTAGAAATTTGGTACACATATAGCTTTTAGGCTGTAAACCACAGGAAGATTCCAAAAAAAGTATATTTTTTTTACTCTTAGCCCTAAAACCCCCCGAAAAGGGCTCGCTCACTGACATTAATGTTTTTTTTTACTTCGAGATGAGCTAGAAACTTGAAATTTGGTACACCTATAGCTATTAGGCTGTAAACCACAGGAAAATTCCAAAATGTATTTTATTTTTATTTTTATCTCTAAGAACTCTCGAAAAAGGGCTCGCTCACTGAAATTAATGTTTGCCCACTTCCAGAAGAGCTAGACACTAGAAATTTGGCACACATATAACTTTTAGGCTGTAAACCACAGGAAAATTCTAAAAAGTATTTTTTTTTTACTTTTAGCCCTAAAACCCCCCGAATAGGGCTCGCTCACTGACATTAATGTTTCCCCACTTCCACATGAGCTAGAAACTTGAAATTTGGTACACATATAGATTTTAGGCTGTAAACCACAGGAAAATTCCAAAATGTATTTTTTTTTATTTTTATCTCTAAGTACTCCCGAAAAATGGGCTCGCTCACTGACATTAATGTTTGCCCACTTCCAGAAGAGCTAGAAACTTGAAATTTGGTACACATATAACTTTTAGGCTGTAAACCATAGGAAAATTCCAAAAAAGTATTTTTTTAATTTTTAGGCTATAACCCCCGAAAAAGGGCTCGCTAACTGACATTAATGTTTGCCCACTTCCAGATCAGCTAGAAACTTTTAATTTGGTACACATATAGCTTTTAGGCTGTAAACCACAGGAAAATTCCAAAAAGTAGTTTTTTTTATTTTTAGCACTGAAAACCCTGAAAAGAGGGCTCGCTTACTGACATTAATGTTTGCCCACTCCCAGATGAGCTAGAAACTAGAAATTTGGTACACATATCTTTTAGGCTGTAATCTACAGGAAAATTCCAAAAAGTTTATTTTCATGTCGATAATCGATGTTTTTTACATCGATGGAAAACAACTGATGTTTTTGCTACATTGATGTTTCTCCCCTACATCGATGTTTTTGTAACAAAAAGAAGATTAATAGGCTACCTTGGTTCTACAATATAATTTTATTTACAGGGGTTTAATTTCCCAAAACATTGATTTTTTACATCGATTGTTTTCATGGAAATACTTCTGTTTATTTATGAAATTTGCCTAATTTTCTGATACCATGGCATTTTTTAAATTATACATCGATTTTTTTTCTAAATACATCGATGATTTAAGGTCGATATTATCATCATATCGATGGTTATCTCCGATTTTAACCTCGATATTTTAACTATCGATTCTCTTTCCTAATTGAAAGGTTAATTTTACAACGGTTATTTGATTTCGGGGGTTCCTCCCTTGAGCCCCAGCCTTGGCTACGTCCCTAACGGGGGGGGGGAGATAAAAGGGTATTCCCCTACAAGTGGGAAGTGATCTGGCCATTAACTACGTAATATAAAAAAGTAACAGGTAACGGTTATAAATAACAATTACTTTCGTGTAACTGGAACAGTAACGTAACTGTTTCCCATCTCTACACGAAATACAGCGTGTTGTTGTTATTGTTCGTTGTTCTTTATTGACGCTACTGCCTCTCCTAGGAGAAACTGCGTTGTGATGAATTTGCACTGATTTCCATCGACTGGCATCAGTTCCATCGTACTTCGTATCCTACGATCATAACGTATACAACTTGAGATTTTGTTTTATATGAATCCTTTATTTAGTAATCTCAGTTGGCGACATAGTATCAGATTTCTATAAATCCTTGACTATACAATATATAAACTAAAATATGACATATAAGTGTGAACTTATTCATCTAACAAATAAAATATAAATCAAACAGTGGAAAATATAAAATACTCTCATCACTCATGAATCAAAAGGAGTAAACCCATTTTTGGAGTCCTCTGTTTGTTATACAGATTTACACCGTATTCACCACCTGACGAACAATGGAATTTTTGCTGGTTTAGGTAGAAGACGCAGCGGTCGGGTAGGCCTTTTCCCTTCGGGGATGTCGTGCCACGAAGTTTAGTTTAGTTTAGTTTTAAGACGGTCATAAAATTTGCTTGTAATTTTTTTTTCAAAAGAACATACAAATACTCAACTTCTAAATCTTCGTGAATCTGTGATGTTGTAAACCAGTCAGATCCGTGAATGATTCTCAAGGCCTTGTTTTGGGCAACTTATAGAGGTCTAATATGATTTTCTTTTATACAAGCAAACTAGCTTAAAAGGCCCGACGTCGCCCGGGTTTTGTATTTTGTAATTTGAAATTAACTTATGAAGGACTTTCGATTTTCAAACACTAGGTCCTTGTATAATATGTATGTAGAACTTAAAATGAGGAAGGACGACTTGTCATACTCAAACTATTCCCTCAGAAAACGCTAGATATAGCTTTTTATGGCTCATAGATGTAGAATGTTGCATTCCGTTGCTTCTACACACCATGCCTGGGAGGGGTTGAAATAATAAGAAACAGAAATTCCGGTTACATAAGATTGTGTCGTCTTAACGGAAAATTTTATTTCTCACTCTCATGTTATCATATAACCGTTTCGGAGCTGAAATTAAAACAAAAAAGTTCAATATCACTTTCATACTTTCCTCCCCAAAAACCTGGGACATAATACACAGCGGGTATAGGACTGAAAATGTTCCATCCTATTTTGTCTTCTTTTAGATGCCTATGATAAAAACATCCATATTTATCAACTAATACTACGCTTACAGCTATGAGTAACGTATCGGTGGATAGGATTTTTTTTTTTTATCGACTTCTGATATAGCATACTCAACAAAATGTGAAGTGAGAAAATATTTCCCATGAAGAGGGTAGACTGCATCACATTGTGATTTATTTTCGTGGATTTCATTCTTCATTAATTATTTTCACCAATATATTACATCGATAGCATCAGAATTTGTTAAAGCTCAGTATTATGTAGTTCCCAAAACCCTATGTGAACACTGTAAACAATACATTGTTGTCTTGCGAACCGAATTGTATTTCATTTTTTCAGTATAATACTCTCAGAAATTATATCATTTTCAAGGAAAGGAGTGGCTTGTTTGAAACTAATGTTGACCGCGTTACTTTCCGGACTGAACTGGGTATGTGATTTGTATAGAAAACATACATACCCACATTAGATGATTGTCCTGCGTAGGTAATGACTAATGACATGACGTATCGTGGTTCTATAAATCATTATCTTTCTTTTCACATTTATCGCCAGAGTTTTTAACAGAGGGAATAGTTGGACTGTTCCACAATTGCTTTTCCTTTCGTTATCTGTACATCCTTTTTCCAGTTTAATTTTCTTTCTAATATCACTCCTAGATATTTTATTCTTTGATTGATATTCCAATTGCATGTTATTTATAAATAACAAGGGAACTCTTTTAAGTGTGCATTGCGTAAAACAGACTGCTTGCGTTTAATCAACATTTAAAGAAATTTTCAATTTTTTACACCAAATCTCTAGTGCATTAATATGTTCTTGCAGTCACTATACTCCATTTGAAACGTCGGAGGAGCAAACACAAACACCCTCTCTGTGTCAGTCACCTTTTCTTCCTGGTTCTCATTGGTTGAGACAGTAACACACCCCTGCCAGCACGGTTTACAACCTTTCGCTTGTTCTTGTATTAGTTTGAAGTAAACGCAGTGTCTGGTGATAGTGTATTTGCGACGTCTTGTTTTCTTTCAGAAGTGAATCTTTGCTTCGTACCCGTTTTTATTATTATTATTATTATTATTATTATTATTATTGTTATCGTTATTCCTATTTTATTATTAATTATTATCGCCATCGTTATTGTTTTTGTTACGATACTGTTAATGTGATATTGTTATATTTATCACTGTTAGGAGTAGTGAGTGAACTAGAAATTAAGTAGTTTACTTGTGCTACTAGGCCGCCGGCGTGGTCTTGTGGTTAGCGTCGCTGACTACAGATCCGTCGGCCAGGGTTCGATCCGCGGTACCTGCTCGGATTTTTCTGAGGTTGGGAGGTTTGGTAGGGGTGCACTCACCCTCGTTCGTGATTCAAATTGAGGATCTACTTGATAGAGAAATAGCGGCTCTGGTCATGGAAACCATCATTAACGGCCGTGGGTGTCGGCATGCTGACCATGTCCCCAATCCTGCCGTTTGCCGTCTGCCTATGATAGATGACGCAGCGGTCGGGTGGTAGGCCTTATCCTTTCTGGGATGTTAGCGCTATGGAGTTAAGTTTATTTGTGCTACTTTGCAAAATGGAGGATAATCCTCAACCTGGCAGCTCCAAGATGCAGTCACCGGTGAAAAAACATCCACGAGGTAAAGCATTAAGTAGTGGTGAAAAAATGCAAATAATCAATTTGTACAATACTGTACTGCAGTAGCGGCTCGTACTTGTAAACGTAGGTGAAGCTCAAATCAAGGTTTGCAAAGTTCATGTCGGTGCATCAACAGTAGGAAATTCAAAGTTCTCCCACAAGGGGAAGAAGGTGGCTTTATATTTATCCCTGCTATCAGTGCACATAGGCCTACATGCACGTTATTATGTTACATTGCTTACCTATTTGTTGTATATCCTCCAGAGCACGAATAACATTTAAAAATTCACAGACTACAGTTTCATTCCATGCCTAAGGTGAAGGCATGGCCAACAGCATAGCTTTTTAATGTAATAGTTTCTACATAACCACTGGTGCTGGTTGTACCACGAAGCGTTTAATTTGTCTTTGTATGGCTTGCTAGCCTGGGAATTTAACTTTTCTCTTATTATACTCTCTCCAACGACTAAAGGGAGTATGTATCCGTTTTAACAGAATCAGTCAGTGGTGATATTCAGCCGGTTCGCGAGAACCGGTTGTTAAATATCTTGTAGGTTCTCACAACCGGTAGCTTTACATGAGTGATTGCCTTTTTCCAAGATCAGATTCACGCCAATCCACAACAGTGATAATACTGAATTTGCTAGAACCAAAACACGCCATTTATGTTCGCTAGCGGTGGACTACCACCAAAGGTAGCGGGCGTGCGGTTAAGTTGGCAGACTCTCTTATTTGCGCACGGCCGATCGTCTCGACACTCGCTCCCTTTGCTTTCGATGTTCGATTATAAAACGGATTGTGGTCTTCTTTTGTTGTGTAAGGTTATGTTTTAAAGAAGCTGAGTAGCCCATTGGGCTATTTTGAATCAACATCAAATACCCTGATGAGAACCGGTTGCTAAACTGTTTGAATATCACCACTGGAATCAGTTTTACATTACAACTTGTGATAAATTTATATTGCTAAACACAATGAAAGTAAACAGCATTTTTTTTTTAACTGAAGCTCACCTGAACTAATAAAGTGAAATCACTCTTAAATATACGTTACGAACAATCACAACTGACACATAGCAACACATGGAACAGACTGACAATTTGGAGGGAATGCATGATCCCACGAATATTCATCAGAGTAGAATGACTGTGTTCAAAACATAAAACTTACTTTCCATTTGCTTCCCTGCTACAGTACTTTAAAATTATTAGTGGGATTCTCAATTAAGAATCTGCAAAAATGTAGTCCCCCCCCCCCCCAACAAAAACCGAGGAAATATAATGCCTTCTTATCTTACTTAATAAAACTTAGAAAATAGAATCAGAGCTAAATTTATTTTACTTTGTAGGAAAACTACAGTATTTAGGAAAGAAGTGTCATTTAGACGGTCCCGGCCGGGGAGACAAGTAGTCATTAATCTATCGGCTTAGCTCGGTGAGTATAGGCAAGGAGGCAAGAAGACCAAAAATTGTCTGCTTCAAATATGACGTATATCCCGAAGAGAGGGTGGAGTAGCGGGGGAAATTTTCTACGCGTTGCCATAGCAACCGCTGTAAACAAGAAGAGCAAGAGAAGCTGGAAAGTTTGTTCTTCACCCAGCCCATTGGTGATCCGTGATTGCCCTCCTGGTGAAGGTTGAGGAACTGCGGAACGCTGTCTCTGGCGCGAACATTCAAACAATACATTACTGAATTTCATCTTACGAGAATAACTGTAAAAGTAATAACGATAATAATACTAATATAATAATTATGATCATAAAAATAATTATAAATAAAATTCGAATCAAATAAGTAGGAAATGGTAGGTGAATTTGTTCTTCACCATCTTCCCCTGAATAGCCGCTACTGCTGTACTGCATGATAATCCACATACATCGATTAGAGATATACTAAATAAAGTTTCATCATCGACCTTATGGTACAGGCGTTCTAATACTACCACCTTCATGAACTTTTAAACTTTGATGGTAATTTCGGAAATGGTACTGTTCAATTCTTTTCATTATTATTATTATTTTATTATTGCAGCGTATTATGGTTATTATTATTATTGTTTATTATTATTGCGTATTATGTTATTATTATTATTAATATCATCGTTTTTGTTATTATTATTGTAATTATTATCTTCATATTCTCGTGCTGTCCAAGTGTAAATTCTGTTTTAAAATTATTATACTATAAACACTGCTTAATTTGTTATAGACTTATAATGCACAAAAAAGATTTTAATTAAAGTGATTGAAATGTTGCTGCGAAATATTGTGAGTTGAGAAGGGTAATAAACATTGGGCATGGAGGAGTTAAGTAGGCTAGCAGAATCGCGATAATTGTGTGGGAAAATGGCGTAAGTAAGGACAACTAAACTTAAACACTGTCAAACCTTCTTCGTTCGACATCTTGTGAACTACGCTTTTCGCTTTTTCCCTCCTGTGTTTATGTTTGCTCCTCCGACGTTTCAAATGGACTAATAGTAGCCTACAATGGATTTACGCGAGATGAAAGGAGCGTTGTATCTTCAGCATATTGGGCTACATGAGTTTGTGGTGTCGTTGGTAAATCAGCTGTGTATATGTTATACAGCATAAGACCCAGAACAGAACCTTGAGGAACTCCGGCATGCAAATAACGTGTACTTGATAGCTCTGCACCTTCTCTTACTTGATAAGTTCTATTAGATAAGTAAGAAGCTAATGTCTTCACATTGGCATCAGGTAGTTTAGTTAATATCAATTTATAGATCAACGCAATGTGCTACACGGAATCGTAAGCTTTTACTATGTCCAAAAAGACTGCTGGAGTATGTATACCCTGACCCTTCCACATTGAATGCTTTGTGATAATTTCAGCCAGTCTTCGTGGAACATCCGTCCTGAAAGCCATTTGATGGTCTGGAGTAATATCGAGTTACTGTTCATTTATCCTGGTTAATATTATTCGTTCAAATACATTGCTTACTGTAGATAACAGACTGATAGGTCGTCTGTTATTAGGATACTGAGGGTTCTTATGTACTTTCGATATTTTTACTGATGGGAAGTATCCGAGTTTCATACTTAACTTAAATAAATTAACAAAACAATGTCGTGTATAAAATAATTCCACCTATTCCCTCGTATAAAATGTTTTTGTTAAAATATCAGCTCATAGCTCATAGCTTTGTAACGGATTAACGAACAGAATAAGATCGCCTGGAGAAAGAAAAAGGACCTGAAGATGGCTGAATAGCCGAAATATATTGTCCACAAAATACGAAAATTGTCTTGTAAAATTGACAGCTATAATTTTTAATTATGTTTTATAATATTGACGAGTATACATTTTAGATTTGACAAAGCTATGACCTGATATTTTAACAAAAACATTTTATACGAGGGAATAGATGGACATACAAATCCCTCGTAGGAGAAAAACGACATGAAATGTATCAACAAAATTAATAAAACAAATCAAAGCTTTCCTTGGCAAGTTCTTCAGAGCATTGTTCGTCATTGCGTCTTTCTACCAGGAAGCGATTTAAATATATTTTAATTTCTAAAGGTGTTGTTTATCGCAACTCAATTTTACAGGGTAACCCCAAGAAGTCTTTCACTGCTCCACGAATTTCGTCAAAATGATCTCTCAAGTCTTCATCTTCTTGAGAAGTTGCAAATTGTCGTTCTAAATGTTCTGCAATTACCTCAGCTTTCTTATTATCTTCAAAACGTCCACTTGAACTTTGAATTGGTTGCGATTAGATTTACTGCGAGGTTTAACGAGTCTTAGAGTAATTTTCCAGATCTGAGAGGATCTACTGGCATCTGCTATATCTTTATCTAATTTATCTCACTTATAATTCATAAGTGGGCCCGGATTTGTATGTTAAATTTTTTTTTCCCTGATGCGTACATTCCTAAAACAAAGCTTAGTATCCAAATCGACGTCCGACAAACGCAAATTCCAAATTTTATTTTACATAAAAAACATATTTTTTTACAAAAAAGTTATGTGAATAAATATTTTTGATATATTCTCCATAAATAAATATTTTAGTACTTTTCCTCATTCTAAATTAACATTTTACAATAAAAATTTGTATCTCGAAAGAATTCAATACAAATGCTGCACTTGCAATGAGGTGAGAGTGATTCACTTGCACTTGCTTACCGGGGAAGAACAGAACCCAATCTCAAGTGCAGTGTTGTATTATGCAGATCATTTTGAAGTATTTGCATCTGTAGTAAGTGAACTGGACAAAGACGATGCCTCTGCAATTGAGATTATTCAGAATTTAATATGTCATACTACTTTAAAATGTGACTTGGCTTTCATATCGGCTAATTTTTATTCACTCAATAAAGAAACTAGAAATTTCTGTAGATTTATTGAGTAATTCAGTTAAAGAAATACAATATGTTGAAAGGCAACTTAACACTATCTTAGGTTCGAAAATAGAAGTTCTAAGAACTGAAACGTGCTTCACGGGCTGAACACCCAAGGCCGTGCCAATTTGCAAATAGCAATGAGGTAGTGGTAGGAGAAAAGGATGCAAATACAAACTTTATATTGATATTTCATAAGTGCCAGTTTTATTTCACTTTCAGTTAGGTTAGAAGTCACCCAGTACTTTCCATAAACAGAGCTATTTCAAAATAACAGAAAAAAAATGTACCCTGTGAAGCAGGTGTACAAAGAAAGAAACATAATATAGCACACTGAGTTCAAAATCAAGAGCTGAAGGCTCGGAAGAGACGTAATTGTTTGGCTAGCATCCAACCGTTATATAAGAAAATGCAAAGAGAGAAAAATAAATAAATAATAATAATAATCAAATTGAAAACTGAAGCTGGTGGGTGAAAACAAAAACTAACCGAAATGAAATAACTCAAAACCCACCAGCGAAATTTAGACTAACAAAACATACCTGCAGAAATTAAGTAGAATAGTGTAGAGAAAGTTACATGGTAGAATTACAGGCTGTACCAACAAGTCCTCCGATAGAATCCACAGCAAGGCCCCTCGGTGGAATCGGGCTCGGCGGAACCAGCCGGAATCGCAGCACTTGTTCTCGCTTCGACGCTCCAAGAACAACTCTCTGTCCCCCGCTCGGGAACTTAAGACCCTGCCGGGAAACGCCCCCAAGCGTAGTACCAACTACCACATAAAGAGGGCATTCCCGAGCAAGAGAAAAAATCGATATATGCCGGAAGGGCAAAATAATGAAAACACTCAAAACAACGGAAGGAAGCTAGCGCAAGCAAAACAAAGAGAAATGTGTACGTAAACAGAACAAGTTACGTAAATAAAGAAACACTGAAACTAACAAGGTAAGAATAAATAGACATAGAAAATAGATGGAAAAGCTGAATAAATACAAAATAATTAACGTGCCGAGAATAAGCGGCACATCCTCTGCGACCCAGGAGAAAAAAAAATTTGAATTTTTTTTTTTTTTCAAATACTTTGTCCATTTGAGAAATTAATACTGCCGTAATGAGCTTAAAGTTCAAACACCATATAATTTATTTTTTTTTAGGGTCCACCACCTCAACCTAGTGAAGAATATAACCAGAGTCTTAAACTTGAACAGCCATAACACCAACACAGAACACAATGTAGTCCATTGACATCGTGCAGTAGTAGTGTATATCAGTAGTAACCAGTAGTTTGTGTAATAGATTTAACCAATTGATTGGTGACGGATTGTAGACTGTAGTAGATAACTGGTGAGTAGAAATTGTGCAGTAGACCAGTTGTTGAGTATGTGATGAGCAGGAGTAGCATATAGAACATGGCAGGTTCTTGTTTCTGGTTTGCAGGAAGGCGTACGCTAGGCGTCCCCAGCGCGCCAACCCAAACGTAGAGTAGAGGGTGGCCCAACGCAGAATGGTGCAAAGTATGCTCGGCAGAAAATTTAAGTGGGCCGTAGAGGAGGGCAGCTCATGGAAGCACAAAAGCATCTGAAAATACACAAAACTTATATGAAAACAGGTACGTACACATTAGAAAGTCTCTCAAAGAACAAATCCCTGAAGGGGTAATTGTTACAATATTTTGAAAGAAACTGGCATTCAAACATTACCACCACAAATTTCTTTCTTTTAAATATATACAAAATGTTTTGAAAGAGAAAACATTAAACAATTTAAAATACACTTATATACAAAATGATTTGAAATCCAATCAAATTAGGTTTTTTTTGTGTGACAAGTTTAGAGCGCCATATAAATCATGAAGAAAACTTCACCAAATGGAAGTTCAATTAGAATAAGTTAGTTTTATTTACACAATGACTGAATTTAGTTAAAAGAATAATTTATATACATATAAATATAATAAATTAGGTTAATAAATAATTTAAGATCAATTATATACAAAATTTCCCTTCTATACAGGGATACTAAATTTACACAATTTTGAGTTTTTTTCTTTCTTTTCCTGTTTTTTTTAAGGTGAAAATTGATGAATTTAAATGCTAAAAAAAGAAACAAGATGATAGAAATGACAGAGTATGATGTGAAGGACTAGCGTATGACTAGTGAATGTCAGAGTATGAATGGAAGTGCTAGCACAACAATGCAATGAAAGAAAAGTGAAGGTGAAACATGAAACGGTATAGTAGACGGGTGCCAGAAAGGAATAATTTTGGAAAAGAAAAGGTAGGCAGGATTCTTCATAGTTGCTTCCACGCCAGATGCACTCTGACGGAGCAAGAGACCGCCTCTCAGGTCGGGCCTCATAGAAGTCGAGCTCTGCCTCTAGATACTTTCACCAGCCGTTCGGGGGTCTGTAAAATAAAGTAAACAAAACCTCGGGGTTCAATACCCCGGAAACGGAAACCATTGTCCACGCCCCGCTGGGGAAGAATTCCCGGTAACTCCTCAGCCGCCCGAGGACAAAGAAGGAAAAAGCAACGCTCTGCTACCACTTTGAAACGTGCTTCACGGGCTGAACACCCAAGGCCGTGCCAATTTGCAAATAGCAATGAGGTAGTGGTAGGAGAAAAGGATGCAAATACAAACTTTATATTGAAATTTCATAAGTGCCAGTTTTATTTCACTTTCAGTTAGGTTAGAAGTCACCCAGTACTTTCCATAAACAGAGCTATTTCAAAATAACAGAAAAAAAATGTACCCTGTGAAGCAGGTGTACAAAGAAAGAAACATAATATAGCACACTGAGTTCAAAATCAAGAGCTGAAGGCTCGGAAGAGACGTAATTGTTTGGCTAGCATCCAACCGTTATATAAGAAAATGCAAAGAGAGAAAAATAAATAAATAATAATAATAATCAAATTGAAAACTGAAGCTGGTGGGTGAAAACAAAAACTAACCGAAATGAAATAACTCAAAACCCACCAGCGAAATTTAGACTAACAAAACATACCTGCAGAAATTAAGTAGAATAGTGTAGAGAAAGTTACATGGTAGAATTACAGGCTGTACCAACAAGTCCTCCGATAGAATCCACAGCAAGGCCCCTCGGTGGAATCGGGCTCGGCGGAACCAGCCGGAATCGCAGCACTTGTTCTCGCTTCGACGCTCCAAGAACAACTCTCTGTCCACAGCCCGGCAATCTGGGTCCCGGCGGTGAAGCCAAGCCTTGCGCTATGCCGCCATCTTGTCTCACCTGAAGACACCCACTGAACTACACGCAATTCAATGGGAAACTATCACGAGAACTTAGAATAAAGTCTATTTTCACAATTTTCTATTGGAAATTTTGTATCCACTAGTGAACACACTGAAACCACATTGAAAAAGCACGTCCTCTTGCTATTTTTCTCAAGTATTGGTTCCTATTACTTGCTAAAAATTAGGTTTTAGATGTGAAACTTCTTTAGTCGCGGTAGGATTAAATCGAGAGCTTGCGTTACGGACAAAATTGTCACGAAATTAGTGTTATGCTCAAAATCGTCGCGAAATTAGTTTGGTGTGACGGAACGGACTGCACAGAAAACAAGCAACTCAATAATTAGGCTTATCCAAAATTCAAAAAAAATAAAAATTTAAAAAATTCAAATTAAAAAATCGAAAATTTTAAGTCTAAAAATCCGAAATTTAAAAATAAAAATAAATTAAAAATATAAAAACTTCAAAGATCCAAATTTTAAAAAATAATCCAAAGTAAAAAAATCCAAATATCCAAAATTAAAAAAAATGTTAAAATCCAAAAAAATAAAAAAACCAAAATTTAAAACATTCCAAATTTAAAATCAAGAGAAAAACATCAATACTATTAATAAACTACAGTATTGCTCAATTACAACACGCACAGTGAAATGACAGGCATAAATGAAATAAGGACATTATTTTATTAAGACTATATTTTAGATAACTTCCATTCCATTGATCAAAAGAATCAGTATATGGGTCATTCTTCAAATACGGGAAAATTTGGAGTGTCTAAAATCAAAATTTTTTAGTTTATATTTAAAATCTCAAAAAAATTGCTAAAATACTTCAGGGGTTTCTTGATAATAATAAGACACCAGCAGAGCTTAAATGTTTATATATATATTTTTTTAAAGCCATGTGAATGACATCCGTGTACATGTGGATGGCAGAAGGCCACATTAATGACTAACTTTGGCAACAATATGCTTTTTTTATGTGGTTTCATATTTTTCTCAGTTTACTTCAGTTTATTTTGCACCAAATTTGCAATTTTGTGTGCATACTCCGGAATCAATGCAATTTCAACTAGACTGTGTTTTTACGGTTGGGGGGGGGGGGGGGAATCAAGCAGAAATTCATTTAATCAGTTTTAAGATTTTAAGTACAGGTCACAGACACCACAAACACAATAGTATCCTACATTTATCATCTACATGACTTGAGAGTCATCCACGTACCCCTTTATGAGGAATGTGGATGAAACAAAAATTAGGCATGTGGATGACAAAAAAAAAGGAGTTTAAGTGGTCTCAGCAAGCCATTCCTAAACCTCTGTAGGCTTAACTTCAGTCAGGTACTTTGAATTGGTAGGTTTATCATAGTGCATAATCAAAATTAATTAATATTCACTTTTTGCCTATTTTCTAGAAGTCATGTTAATGACGGAGAATAAAAACGCTTTCCTTTGCTAATCCCAAACTGTTTGTAAGCAAGCAAAATTCAACCACAAGCTGCTCTGTTAGCTTCCTAACACTGTTGCCAGTTATACAAATTTCTCATTCCTGCAGAAAATTTTTCTATTCTTTTCAGCCATGTGGATGACCAAAAACCCTTGGGACATTCTTTATGTTCATTAGGTGAAATGACAATTTTATTTTCACACAATCATACTCATTGGCAGGAAAAAAGTCGAAAAGGAAGTAACATTTTGTTTTGTGGAAAAATGCAGTAGAATATACAAAACCGGGGTATGGGACAGGGCATGTGGATAACATTTAATTGAATTAAATTTGGTTTTGGAGTATCATAATTTAAAGTTAGTGACATTTCAAAGTGGTAGTTGTGGTATGGAAGTAGTAGAAAAAACTTTTATTTCAATTTTTTATAAAGTTGAATTTGAAGGGAAATATCACTCCGGAACGCACATTTTCCCGTATTTGAAGAATCACCCATACATGAACTATCTACTACATATCCTATGTCACAATATAGCAAGGTAGTGATATTTTAATAATTAATTAGTCATTTTAGTTAAATCAAATTTTTAAATATTGACAACACACAGTTTTACTGATTTGAATATATGTAACTTTTGTTAACTTGAGCTCTTTGTTCAAACATGAAAATATAATTAAAGTATTGATACTAACCCGGATTGGATAATAGTTTTTATATCAAATCAAAATCATCATATAACTTAATCCTTGCTAAAATACTGACTAATAAACATACAAACAATTTCTCAATAGAAGTGAACTGGCATTCCTGATTATTTTTTCTCTTCTTCAGCTTTCACATGTGCCTAATCAAATTAGTGGTATACTAGGCGGAACTTATTAAGATCATTCAAGTAATACATAGATTTAAAAATATTACATAGTCCAAAGACAACACAGTTATACAGAAAAACACACACTACAAATTTCAATACATTAATATGAAAAATAATATGTTATGGGACACTTAAAATAAATATTCTGCCCTTATTAAGGGTGAAAATGGCAAAAACATTAATTTTTACTTTATTTTATATTCTTGTGTTTCGTCCATTTTGTAGTGATGTAATAACTTAATGATTCGTTTAGAGCATAGGCCTATAGGTTTTTTTCACTGACACTCACTACTGTGGTATGGCAATGTTAATTACCTTGTTGGAGCACTTTCAACCGTGTGGAGCGGCCATCTTCAGCAACTGACTCCCATGATGCCACTGTTGTGGCTAAGAAGACATTTTTGAATTACTGTGTCGTAGAGTGCATGTGATTTGAACTGTAATAATTACAATTATTGTTCGTTTAAGATGTTGGTGTTGTCTTGTGTGGTGTGTTTGTACATTTCATATTGTTCGAGTGTGTTGAGCATATGACCTTTGTGGTTAATGTGTAGGATATCCATGTCTGTATTGATGTCTGCGTATTTGTGGCCTGTGCTTATTATATGGTTTGCATAGTCAGAGTCTTTGAGAGCTCGTATGTGTTCTGTGTATCGTGTTTTGAAACTTCGGCCTGTATGTCCTATGTAGAACTTTGGACAGTCGTTGCATTTTAGTTTGTAGACTCCTGGATTACTGTATTTATTTCTGTGTTGTTTGTCTGTAGGTAAGTTAAATAACATTGCCATACCACAGTAGTGAGTGTCAGTGAAAAAAGCTATATGCTCTAAATGAATCATTAAGTTATTTTATGTATTATAAAAATATGGACTTTCCTCTTTAAAATGACATAATTATCTCATCTTTAGCTTGCTTATAAATATTTTAAAGCACTGGTTTGAGTCTCAATTTCAGTAAGTTAATTTTTTCCTTGTACTGGGGGGCATTTTTTCTAAACTATAAGAACCAGAGATTTATAACTTTCAGAACTTGTAATAAATGCCACTTTACATTTTGTAACATGTAGTCATTTTATTAAAAGTGCAATCATAGAAAAATATGGCCTACCGGTACCAAACTGAAAAAAAAAATTAAAAATAAAAATCCTTCATTTAAAAGAATAATAACTTTAGGAAAACATAAGTACCGGTACACTAAAAATCCCAATGGTAAAAAGAAAAACATGCAAAAGCATCATACAGGAAAAAAATTATTGTTCTAGTTCTAATAGTTTAGGAAAAATGTTCAAGATTCCACTCAATATGCTCCCTAGTGCAAACAGTGTAAGAGAAAATGTTGCTTTCATATAACATTGCAGATATAGGACCTTCCGGGTGCCCTTAACATACTTTGACCAAGATATTAACTATTTTAAATAATAGAATAATATATGAACTTTGTCTTCATAACTCCAAAAAGTAAAAATATTTGTTGAAAAATTTAAAAAATCAAAGGAAAAGGTTTTTAAGTATCCTTGGTCTCCCCTATTCTAAATTTGAAATTGAAGGGCCTAGTTCCATAAAGGCGTAAGACAGAAGGACATGGTTTCGAGAATTCTTGATGTTTTTAAACAATGTTACCACTCACAAGTAGCCTAGGTGGTTTAAAGTTTAATTTTATAACATATATTTTTGAAGGACAGGCTAAATTTACAATGTATTGGGATTTTTTTACAACTAGAGGTACCTAAACATGTCAAACAAAAACTGAAGTACTTTTACAGTAGCAAAATCTTTTTACTTTGTATCATATTATTTGTTTTTACTTTATTTTAGTAAAAACCTTTATTTTAGTATTTACTTTATTTTATTATTTAGTAAAAAGATAAATTAACTTTATATCGGAAGCTGAACTTATGCGCGTGAAAGAAAATTTCCTAAAAAAAGTGCCAGTAATGTGTGGATGCAACAAGAGAACAATTCCAACATCTCTTGTGATGAAGTACGTGTTTATTTTCATTGTAATCTTAACTGTAAATGTGAGAACCTGAATCATTACACCGACCGTGGCTCTATTAGCGTAGATATTTCACCCGATCGCTCGGGAGTTGGAGCTGTGCCCGCCGCACCGCAGGAACCTGCGTCATTGGCCAACTCTTGCGTGGAACTCACTGTAGAATGAATGTGCAGTCTCACAGGTCTTTTCTTATAACTGAGCAGAGGTTTAAGGCACAAGTACAATATTTCATTGAGTATTTAAGAGATATGAGGAGAAGGCATAAATGTTAAAAACTCAAAATTAAAGATTTGTGCCTTACACCCTTATGGAACTAGCCCCTTCAATTGATAAACAGAATATTTACAAATGTTTGAAAATAGCCAGGCGATTGTAGACTGATCTGTGATCAATCTTATGTCTATTAGTTTCCCTAACTGCATGATTAATGCGAATTTTCAAATATGACAATGAAATTACTTGTATCAATCTATTAACATGAGTGTCCAATGGATTTAAGTCCAATACATGAGTATTTAATGAGGGAAACAAACCTAGTTCATTTGCTTCAGCTGCGACTTTGTAGGGTATGTTACTTTTCACAATTGAATTGATGCCTCTGCATAAATTCTCTCTAAAACATCTTTCACTTAATTTACATACTCTAACCACATCATTTGAAGGAATAAATAACTTCCCATTACTTTTGAAAGAAATAAATGAATATGGACATTCTGTCTGTGTAATCGCTTTTTTGCAGTTGTCACACTTTAGAGAACTGACTACTTTCTTAACAACATAACCTGATATGTATTCAACAATACTGTCTGACAACAATGTTAATGTTGAATAAGATGGGCAATAATCATGATCAGAAATCTGAACTGGTGACTGAAGACATAAGGGATCATCCTCATTTTGTATAAATTGAGTGCTCTTCGCATCACGAGTACTACTTACATTAAGGATAGGTATACTATCTTGTGAAATGCAATTTCCTGTTTTTATGCATTTTAGTTCATTCCTGGTAATCAGTCGTTTGAAGGCTGATTTGAACTGCAAACATGTGGGATTAACGTTCCAACCTCCTCGTTGCCTTATGAGACCAAAAAATAGTTCTACATGATCCTGGCTTAATTTGTATGTCAGAAGGTATTCCATTTTTTTTGTTTTTACAAACATGTCATATAAATTCTGCACAGACAATAAGCACACTTTTAGGCCCACAAATCCAACCTTCCTATTACACGTTATAATCTTCTGTTCACATTCCTTATCAGTGTATAGAGAGTCAATGTATGCAATAGCATCACAAATGAATGAACTCCATAGATTTTCATTTTCCATTGCAAGTGGGGCTTTGAATGCTTTGCCAAACTTGCTGGATGAATTGAGTAAATCAAATATCTTGTCCATATATTTAAGGAACTTCACAGTTTCTTCACAACCTTCAAATTCTTGTAGCTTTAACACCACATTACAGAAATCCAGTGCCTCTGCTACTGATTTACTAAGTGTCTGAACTGCAGGTCTCACACGCATTTTATGTTTATGCCAGTTGATATGTTTCGAGGTTAATTTGTTTGCCAGACACAAACCCTCGGCACTTTGTAATTCGAATAGAGATTTCACATAAGACCAGCGAATTGCACCGTCTTTGCGATAAATTATTTGTTTCTCAGCTAAACAGTTGCGTACAAGTTTGATCATATGACAGGCATCAAGTAATACAGCAACTGATGCTCCTGACAGAGATGGGTGAAGAAAACTGGTTTTGAGATTATTTGCATCAGATAAATTAGCTCCCAAGTTGTTGGCCATACTTATATTGGAGCTGGCTCCATCAAATACAACTGCAGCTATGGTGACACCAATTTCATGCAATTTGTCGATGCAACTTGACATTAAAAATGCTCTTTCCTGACCTGAGAGTGAATCGATAAAAAAATAGCCACAAGGGATCTTCCAGGTATCATTTACTGCTGTACACATAATTACACAGGCCATTTTTGCCGTGGGTAAACTGTCATTATTAATTTCGGTACCAACATCTACATAACCTATAATTTTATTTCCAGTATATTCTACATGTTCCTTCAGGCACATATCATCAATAGAGAGGCATACTATAGGAACTTGAGCCTTCTCGTTGCTTTCTCTAACTTTACATGCAATTGCATTAAAAGCTTCAGTGCACAGACCTGGTTCACAATCAATTTTCATATACCAGGAACCTTGTACTAGGCAATGAATTATTGAACTTCAACCGTACAAACTCATATGCTTTTGGTGAGAAATAGTGCAAGGTCAATGCAAATGATCTTAACAAAGGTTCATATGCCAAGCCGTGTTTACTTACTCTGGTTCCAGCACTCTGCGCTGCTCTGTCTAACAAGCAGCATACATCAGAAGGGAGTGAATTTTTTAATATTTCAGCATTATTTTCAAGAATGAGTTTTTCTTTCACTAACAAGTCAATAACTTCTCTGTCATATTTTAATTTTTTCTCATGCCGTCGTACCTTTTGCTGCAAAATCTTTATTTTCTTTCTTGCACTGCAAAGCTCAACATTTTTCTCACTCAATTGGGTCATTAATTTTCTTTTCCGGGGTGTTAATGGTTCAGAGCCACCACTATTGTCACATGTACCAATACTATTCTCACCAGAATTTACACCAACTTCAATCTTGACAGTTTCTGTTATTGTGATTTCACTGGCACACGTAGCGATATCAGGTTTTGAAGACACATGTCTCACTTTAGGTGGTTTCCGTGGGACTACATGTCGCTTCTGCAAATGCACAGGATAAGAAGGAAATACAGAGGGAACTGCTCCTTCTCTCAGCCTCCTGGTTTGGCCAGTATAGTCCATATCTTCGGGACGAAAATGTTGAGAGCACACACCTGAAGCTGTAGTCGGTTGCCAATTCTTTCTGTTGATCGCCTTTATCCATGCTTCCCGAATGTCCTTCTTCTTAGGAACTCTGAAATAAATAAATAAATATTAAATATGTTAATTATTAAACTCAAATAAATGATGCAATTAATTAGATACGGTAGGTATTCCTGCATGCATATCATAAGGGCCTACTTATTTATTTACTATCCAAAAGTTTAACCATTTTTGTACCTAGAGGTATATTAAGGTTAGAGTTATTTACAAACATAACATGAAGTATAACATAAGAATATTAATTATAGTGCATAAGATGGCTTATATGTTAATAATTACTTAGGGCCTACAAATATTATAACACATGCTTAAATTCTTAAGGAAGTATGAATAATACAAGAAATAACTATCAATGTATGCTTACAGTTATTTATAAAAACATAAAACATTCCTAGTAACTAAAGCGTATTATTTACAATGCAAAAAATACACATAAATTGAGGTTAAGTTTATTTGCAATTTCTAAATGCTAAAGTAATATATGACTATTTACAGTGTATGAAATAGTTAACAATATTAGGTTATGGTTATTTACAACCATATAATACATTCCTAGAAACTAAAGCATGCATAATGCATGAAATGGCTAACAATAATAATAATAATGAAATGCCTACTTACGCATGTATTGAAACGTGTTCCTTTCCTTGTTTCTTTCTGTCGTAGTATGAAAAATTACACCCGAATACCACACAGGTATTCACCATTT
Source organism: Ectobius pallidus (assembly GCA_964059195.1). Lineage (NCBI taxonomy): Eukaryota > Metazoa > Arthropoda > Insecta > Blattodea > Ectobiidae > Ectobius > Ectobius pallidus. The sequence goes on from CAXKWD010000006.1 coordinate 6,816,037, forward strand.
TAGAAAAAGTATTTATACTCCTCAGTCCAATTACATTATTAGCTAAAATGCTAAAATTCACATCGCTGTAACGCACTTGTAGCATGTACACGATCAGCTGCTGCAGTGTAGTAATATGGCGGTCCTTGCATCACGTGGCTTCACTGCCGCCAATGGTACAGCATACACCATTGCCGATCTATCTCTATATATCTGTGTCTCTGTCCCCCGCTCGGGAACTTAAGACCCTGCCGGGAAACGCCCCCAAGCGTAGTACCAACTACCACATAAAGAGGGCATTCCCGAGCAAGAGAAAAAATCGATATATGCCGGAAGGGCAAAATAATGAAAACACTCAAAACAACGGAAGGAAGCTAGCGCAAGCAAAACAAAGAGAAATGTGTACGTAAACAGAACAAGTTACGTAAATAAAGAAACACTGAAACTAACAAGGTAAGAATAAATAGACATAGAAAATAGATGGAAAAGCTGAATAAATACAAAATAATTAACGTGCCGAGAATAAGCGGCACAGAACATAATTTAAAGGTATGTTTGAGAAAAATGGTGGCTACCAAACCCTCTGAAAAGTAACTCAAGTTTTGGAAGGCTAAAACATAAGTGAACTTGATCGTGTGTGTGTTAGTGATATACCCCTCTACAAATATCGTGTTAACATCGTGTGAAGTACAGTGTGTCCCACGCAAGAGTTGGCCAATGACGCGGGTTCCTGCGGCGCGGCGGGCACAGCTCCAACTCCCGAGCGATCGGGTGAAATATCTACGCTAATAAAGCCGCGATCGGTGTTATGATTCAGGTTCTCACATTTACAGTTAAAATTACAATGAAAATAAACACGTACCTCATCACAAGAGATGTTGGAAATGCACTCCTCTTGCATCCACACAATACTGACACCATTTTAGGAAATTTTCTTTCACGCGCATAAGTTCAGCTTCCGAGAAAGAGTTCATTTCTTCTGTGACAGGCCTATGTGATATTGTCTTTAGGTTCTTCTGACAGTATGTGAATATTATTTATGGAGAAACTTGAAAAATAAAGTGTAGCCTATAGGTCAACTTCCCGTACATTACAAAGGAAACGGGTGAAATATCTACGCTAATAAAGCCCGCTAATGGTGTAATGGTTCAGGTTCTCACAAAGAAAAACACATGTGATTTATCTGGCAATACTGGCACGTGTGTCGTTGAACTGCCACGACCTTGACTCAAGTGTCGACAAAGAAGGTCAGTATTCCATCTGCTTGTGTCAAGTGTACATTTGTTGTTACAATGCCACGACATAGGCCGACGTATACAATAGAACAAAGGATATTTATGTACGATTCGTATGTGATTACATCATCTTGCAAGGACGCAAGACATCGGTTTTTAACAAAATTCCCAGGTGTACGTCCTCCAAGCAGAGAAGCCGTGCGAAAACTTGTAAGTAAACTTCGGGAAACGGGTTCGATTCTCGATAGGAAACGAGGGACCAAGCGGCGCGTACTTACTGAAGAGAAATTAGATCAAACCCCCATACATTAGAAGAAGAGCCAATCCATAGTGACGGGTGTGACATTTGGACAGATTTCATTACACTTATTTCTTTCTACCTCTGAACCATATTGCAGGAATGTCATCAAAGTTTTTTGTGTTAACATACCAACCCATTGGAAGTACAAAATATGATCTAATGTTTTTTTCAAGGCTGTATGCTTGAGCTGGAAAATATATTGTGCATGTGACGGGTGTGACCATAATTGGACAAAGGTTTTTTCTTATGTAAGTTTAATTGAAATTTCTGTGAATTGATTAGCTTCACTATATTTGTTTTGTTTTTTCAAGTAAGAGGACTGATCAACATACTGAAATGCATAATTAGATTTTACAAAAATATTTACATAGTTATTGAAAATTTACTTTATCAGTGTGACGGGTGTGACACGTCGGATGGGACAACATCAACTTATAACCGAGACTTAAATTAAACTAAACTCCGTCCCTGGAGGGACTTGGCCTACCACCCGACTGCTGCATCATCTACCATAGGCAGATGGTAGGATTGGGGGCATGTGGTCAGCATGCCGACACCCACGGCCATTAATGGTGGTTTTCATGACCGGAGACGCTACTTCTCCATCAAGTAGCTCCTCAATTTGAATCACGAGGCTGAATGTACCCCTACCTCAGAAAAATTCGAGGTGGTACTGGGGATCGAACCCGGGCCGATGGATCTGTAATCTGCAACGCTAACCACACTTTGCACCTTCTGCCTCTGTACCATTTTGCATGAATTTCATGAAAATTTTTTGTGATAATCCTGGGGAATCCCAGCACATGATCTCAGCATAAAAAAGAATTCCGTTGTTAGTCTTTTTTCCACTCTGTCCATATTTTTAACAGGCTTGTGTAAAGTTGTGAAGTGAAATGTTCCTCCGGTACTAGTTAGGCAGTTTTCGTTGTCCTCTACTCTAAAATCCTGGACTACTTCACAAACTTTTACTGAATTGATGTGGATCTGGTTATTCTTGTCACCAGGACATTTTTGTTGTCTCTCATACAAAAATAATATTGTGTAGCTATATTTAGATTGGCTGATTGTTTTTCTATCTGTTCTCCTTCATTTGTTTCCATGTAGGCCTACTCATTTCATCGGCTGTTAGAGATATTGTCTGTCTGAATTTCTTAGCAGTTCTAAGATACACAGTTACCAGTATAGAAATCAGGCACAAAATTAATTAGGCTATCATTCTCACTTCTTTATTGGGGTACAATGTCATGCTGCTGGTTGAGGCACTGTGCTACAAACCTGAGGGGCACAGGTTCAATTCCTGATGAGGTTTTTGAGATTTTTCAATTGGCCTAATTCTTCTGCTGGCACTATGGCCCTGAGGTCAACTCATCTTCTAACAGAAATGGGTACCAGAAGCAATTCTGGGGTAAAGGCAGCCAGTGCATAAGACTGACAACCTTACCACCTTCATGTGCTAAAAGTCTAAAATTGTTGGAGGTTGAACGTTTGAATCCTAAAAGCCTTCATGGCCTCTATAGGGATCACTAGATCTTTACCTCACTTCTTTACCACCATTAAAACATTTGTGACATTTCCACCGGTCATCCGTGTCATCCATAGCCAAAGCTGGTAGATCGTAGTTTCTTTGTCTTGCAAACTACGAAGTTCTGTTCTATGCCACGGAAGTCCAAGAAGTCCAAGAGCCATTTAAAAGATAGTAATAATGAAAACATATGATTTATTCAACATCTGCATGAAATGATCACTTTACAAAAGCTACAAAAGCCATTTTCCATAAGTGTTACACCCGTCACACAACATATGTCACACCCGTCACGCAACATGTGTCACACCCGTCACATCAAAATTAAGCCAAAATAGTAGGCATTTCAAAATTATATTTTAGGTGTGTCTTCTGTATTGAAATATCTTAACTTTTACCAAGTTTCCATTTTATACAATGATTACTTGGCTTTCTACCCAAACTATTACATGTTTTTTGTGACGGGTGTGACAAGGGTACCTTGAAAATTGATTTGATGAATATCTTCACTGAAACTCATCTTAAAAATTTGTTTTATGATGACAAAATCTTCACTTATTTGTGCTTTTGTGGGTGAAATTAAAAATTGCAGCAAATCTACTGATTCCATGAGTATAATGCAGTACTAGCCAACATGTTAAATTATAAATTTCAGTCAACGAAAAAAATACACATTTCAGCAGTTGTTATTATATAGATACCTTTAATTTAATAGAATTGTGAATCTATTTTAAAATTCTACAGTCTTTTACCTTTACTTTGATATATAACATGTCTATGTCACGTAAAAAAAAGATGTAACCACCTTTGTCCACTTTCACATGGATTGGCTCAGAACTAATATCAGAAGAGAAATTAATTCTATCTCGGAAGCTGAACTTATGCGCGTGAAAGAAAATTTCTTAAAAAGGTTCCAGTGTTGTGTGGATGCAAGAGGACATTTTCAACATCTCTTATGATGAGGTATGTGGTTATTTTCATTGTAATTCAAACTGTAAATGTGAGAACCTGAATCATAACGCTATTAGCGGCTTCCAGCTCGCTCGGGAGTTAGAGCTGTAGTCGGCGCGACGCAGAAACCCGCATGATTGGCCAACTTTTCCGTGGGACACGCTATAGAACGTTCCTTTTCTCAATATGAGCATTATTCTCGGATAATAGCCAAGGATTTGTGATCCATATTCTGGAGATGACATTTGTTGTTCACTGCAACTCCAGTCAACATTTTACATCTGATGTTGGCGACTTTCAATATAATTTGTTCTAGTAAGTTACGAACTTTCTGGTGTTTTTTTCTTTCTTTCTTTTTTCAGAAAATATTTTTTTTTTTTGTTTTAGCACATATTTTTTTAAATTTTAGCACATAACAAATAAATATTTTTAAGTTTGTTAGCACATACAAATCCGGGCCCTATCCATAACAGCTCAATGCACTGAATTTTTAAAGTTATTATAGTCCTTTTTACAAACAGGATGTCTTGAGCTAGTCATGGCTCCGCACTGTGCTGATCCCATTCCAACGCTACTCCAAGCCTTTTGGAACATCTTGGAAACACCCCAAATGGATAAATTAACCCATTATAAATTGTGTAGAGGTAGTTTTCACCCCCACAACCAATCTAACCCATTAAAAATTATTTTTCGACATTTAAAAAATCCTATTGAGTGATATCAACTATCTAGCATGATTTGCACCCCCAAAGGGGTTAATTTTATGAAGGGGTGGTATTTCAAGGTCAACAAAGTTTTTTCCACAAATGTACAAGATAGGCCATTATAAAACGTCTAGAGGGCAGTTTTCACTCCCACAACCAATCTAACCCATTAAAAATTACTTTTCGGCATTTAAAAAATCCTATTGAGTGATAACAATCTGGCATGATTTACACCCCCAAAGGGGTTAACTTTTTGGAGGGGTAGTTTTTCAAGGTCACACAAGTTTTTCCACAAATGGACATAATATAATCTCTCAAATACTTCACCTTCATTCTTTAACCAAGAGGCATTAGGCTACTCGTTAAACATCTCAGAAATAAGTTGGCAAAGTAATATTAGCCACTGGTTTGTTAAAAACATTCGGCCCTGGTTTAGGACTTCTAAACACACTACTGTCAAACCCAAAAATGCACAAAGTGTTATGGAAACCAAAAATATATGTAAAAAAACAATGCACAAACTTACCTGTAATTCAACCTTCTTATCACCTATTCATTTACAGCTGATAATTCTCACTTTTGCTGCAGTCATCTGCACCAGGAACTCTTCTTTCGGATTTATATTAAGGTCAAGAGCCCCCCTTGATTATGTCTAGGGCAAGGCAATTAGTGATCATAAAACAGTGAAAAAATTCAAAATAAAAAATGCATTTATGACCTAAAAATAATGAAAAAATGTCACGAAATTAAAAAAAAACATAGGTTTTTAAGTAATGAATTACTAAGAGCAATTTAATGGATGGCAGTGTGTTATATATGAATTTACAATATAAAACACTTATTTTGTTACTAAAGAAATAAGTTTATACTACCTGGACATCCCTAGCGAAAAAAAAATTCTGTACTAGCATGTCCATCAAATTGCCCCTAGAAAATATCTGCCATTTAAAAAGAAAGAAAAATATCTTTATTGTGCAAGACAAACTGCTATGGTGTTTACAATACACCTGAATTAAAATTAACTATGAACACTTGGTGGAGATTCTCAAATAAAAACGATTGTCTGTTGTCTGAAAGTAACAATTTGAACATGGAAATGCTCTTTATTCCCATTGAAACATGACCTAAAATGCCGAAAATGACCTTAAAATTTCCAAAAATGACCTATCTCTTAAAAAATACGAAAAATGCAAAAACAAATAGCCTTTATTTAATCAATTATTTCATGAAACACATTTATATCTTCATATGAAGAAGATGCAAAATCATCAAATGCCTTGCCCTATTTATGCCCTACTTACAATCTAACGAGCCCACCCAGAGGTTAATAAAGGAAGGAGACCCCAGGATGTTCCAGACACATCTAGACTTATAACAATTATAGCTCTGGATGGCCTGTATATATATGTAAACATATATATATATATATATATATATATCTGTATATATATGTAAACATATATATATCTGTATACATATGTAAACATATATATCTGTATATATATTTAATTTAATTCAATTTACAGTCGTTGAGTGTAAACTACACTATAGACATTGTCAGTTCTTAATACAATAATATTTACACAATAAATTAAATATCTTGGTTCAACTAGATGATTGAAACTAGGGGCCCCAGAAATATAAAACGAAGAGGAAATGCTAATATTAGTTACAATTCACAATACAGAAGAACAATTTCGTATCTTATGAATTAATAGTCAAATAAAATATAAAAGCTCTCTGAAATGAGATAAAAGGGGGAAATGAATTCAAGCACAGAATAAACGGAGAAAAGTTAAAAACCCAAGATCAAGGGAAGCATGGCTGGGACAGGGGATGCTACATGAAAACTAACCTAAAAGGGAACAAATATTTACTTTCTGACACAGAAACAGTGACGGCTCGTGCATAGGCACTGTGGAACTGCAGTACCCCCTATTTCCACTTGATATTATCGATAACATTTTCTCTTTAATTCTTTCTTTATAATTGTACAAGATATAATCCTTAATCTTAATGTCAGTAGCCATCCCCCAGTTTATTAAAAAGAGAAAAGAAAATCTTTGTATGGAACTAAGCGCTTCACACCGGTCACGGAAATCACCATTAATGGTCGTGGGTGTCCGCATGCTGACCGCATGTCCCCCAAACCTGCCATCTGCCTATGGTAGATGATGCAGAGGTCAGATGGTAGGCAAAGTCCCTTCAGGGATGTAGTGCCATGGAGAAGCGCTTCACAGTTCCAGCAGCGTGGTGTTTAACTGTTGTGCACATGCCCACATAGGAAGCTGCACGCTGCGGCTGCGAGGGAGAGAGAGCACTGTCGCTTCCACAGTGCCAACTGCGGTGTAGTGGTGGAAGGTAGTTTTATTATGTTTTTTTCCCTCCGCGTGTGGCGTGCTTAAAATATATGTACCATATTTTTTAATGTGATAAAGAGTAGAATGAGATTATTATCTTCTTTCCAGCTAATCTGATTTTTTTTTTTTGGTTCTTTTATTTAACAGATTAAGGATAAAAGTGTTGATCTTTTCGCGGAAATTAAAACAAGAAGAATGGGTTCCATTTTAAACGAATAGAACAAACTTGAACTGCAACAATTTATATTAAAGTAAAAAAAATGATTTTGTTCTTTTAGGATTTTATCAAGTTTCTGAATAAATTTTCTTTTTAAATATCTATGCTTTCTTTTACACAATTTCAAAACAAAGGCTAAACATTTTCTGGAGCAGTACCTCCACTAATTTTAGCTACGAGCCGCCACTGCACAAAAAAAACTATACAAATAAGAAAGAATGAATTTCCTTACCTCATTTCAGGAGCAAAAATAACATTAAGTTAATCTCCATGAGGAGAGAAGTGTTGGCTACCAGCTTCAGAGATGGGGTGTAACTTTCCTCTTAGAGCCTTTTCACACTGCGTCACTTGTGACAGTCACCGGAGAAAAAGCATTGATTTAAATGAGAGCGTTCACACTGGGACACAAGTGAGGGACAACAATGAGCTCTGTCCCAAACCCCTTGCTGAGGTTCTCGGGAAAGGTTTTTTAAAAGATCTATGGGAGATAGAGTCTGTCAATAGCCCTACGTGAACACTGTTTGATAATACCGATGCCATGGAAACAGAGCCCTTTTTGAGGGGTTTTTAGGGCTAACAATTTAAAAAAATTATTTTTTGGAATTTTCCTGTGATTTACAGCCTAAAAGCTATATGTGTACCAAATTTCAAGTTTCTAGCTCCTGGAAATGGGCAAACATTAATGTCAATGAGTTTGTGAGTCAGTCAGCCATGTGGCTTAAAATTATAGGGATTCAGTTTTATAGTCGAGCTCAGCAAACCTAGTTATCCAGCCATGAGTTTAAAGCAGTTACAAATTGTTTTATCATGTAGTTACTATTGGCAATACTAGCGGTGACCATCACAAGTGACCCAGTGTGAAAAGGCCCTTAGTAACGAACATCCATTGAGTGTCCAAGTACTTTTTTTAGAATAGAACACTTTATTGATCGTTAGACAACACATGTTACAAAACTAAGATACAGAAGATAATAAAAATATCCACTTATGTTACAATATACAATGTACAAACAGTAGTAAAATACAAAGTTAAATATATGTGTATACATTAAGGTATCACAGTTAAAATATAATTTCTTGAAAGCATAGTACCAGGTTATTTAGATATATAGAGTAAGTTAAGTAACACCATATCATAAATTACATTGCTTCGGAGTATGTTTTTTAATTTGGTTTTATAAGATTTAATCGAAAGAGCTTGTATGTTATGATGTAACATATTGTAAAGTTTCAAGCCTATATGGCTGTAGTGTCTGTGTGATTTGGGAAGTCTTGTGTGTGGGATATCCAAATTATTTGTGTTCCTTGTGTAATAGGCATGTATTTGATTTCGTTCACTGAATTGAGTTACATTTTCTTTAATACAGATTAAACAGTGATAAATATAGAGAGATGGTAGAGTCATTATTTTAAGTTCTTGAAAAGCAGTTCTACATGTGTGGGAAGGATTCAGTCCTTTTATGATTCTAATGGCTTTCAACTGTATACTTAGGTCTATCTTGACGTTACTGAGGAAGACAAATAACATGATTGTAATTTAATTTATTCTTGTGCCACACACTATTACACCCTTGGCGTTACAAAGGTTTTCACCATAGGGTGTACCTCCTACCATTACAAACTAATAGGTTTCATAGGTTTATTTCGTCCACTTTATCATTACAAAATGATGGGACATGATAAAATTAAGGTACAATACAATTAAAAGGCACAACAAATGACATAATACAATACAAATTGAATACAACATAAATAATTACAATAAAAATAGTATTCATTACTACAGGAATTTAACATAGGTGATCTTAGAGTGATCAAGTCATCTGCCTGACAATCCAGGTGACCATACAGATCCAGAACAAAAAAAGAAAAAGAATCAAACATTATATAATAACTTGAACTGAATTGAAACCGAACAGAAGAACTCTAAGTACTAATAAATGATTGTGCAATAAAAAATAACGAATCTTCTAAAACCCTAATACATATTTTAACAACAGTGTTGTTAGAAATATTGAGAGACTGAAGATATGCATTGACAAAAGTGAAACTTGCACCGCGTGCGCCAAAAAGCAGACCCTTCACCTCTCATGCATTAACTAAGGTGAGGGATGCATGGTGTATATGGCCTCCTTTTCCGCACTCACATGCTTAGCTTGTTCCCTATCCTCTTCCAAGCGAACTGTTGGATCCAAAATAAACCCCCGTTTTACAGTTCTATTAATAGCTATTATGTCGGCTCTTCGATTACTGCCATCTTCAGCATTACTTATATCAACTGATAATTATGATTTAGACTAAGTATGGAGTTGTTTAGTTAAAATTTTTAGCCTAAGTAATCTTTAATGCTAAGGAACTGTCCATCCAGAAGAATTTTATTTGTTATTTATGTTATTTATCGTTACATACATACATAATTACATTTCATTATTTACATTATTTCACATTTAGTACAAGTAAAAACAAAACCCAACAGAAAATACTAATTCTATTTTAGCATTTAAAATGTAAGGTATGCCCCTAGATGAGCCAAGCTCGCAAATATCTTTTAATTTTTTCTTAAAGTTATGATATTAGATTTTGCTATTTCTGATGGCAATTTATTATACATGAGAATTCCTGTGGGGGATATCCTAAGTAAGGTTTTGGGAAGTGTAAGTTATTAAAATATGTTCTTGTATGATAATTATCAGGGCCCGGATTCTGATTACCTGAAATTGTTTGAAAAATGACCTTTAAAATGACCCTAAATTTTAAAAAGAAATTGACTTAATAATTATAAAGAATGACCTGAAAACTGACATTTTATTTATAAAAAATTATTATTGTACACTAATTTGTACATAATTGTAAAAAAGGTAAATGCAGAAAGGACGTTGTACGTCGAAAAACTTTGTTCTTTATTGGAGCATTTGACAAGAAAAGTAAGAATTTTTTTTAAAAAGTAGATCCTACAAAAATGTTGCATTATAGTAACCTAGTAATTTATTTAATTATTACCTGTATGGAAAAAAAAAAAAAAAAACTTGTTAACCCTACCGCATTAAACAAACAATACTTCAGAGACAGCACCGTTAGTGACAAAAAAAAAGTTAACCCACTCAATGTAAATGCATGAAAATGGCAAAATAAAGAAGCAAATGACAAGAAAATGACAAAATAATGATGTAAAATTGAAATAAATGCCCCAGAAATGTAAAATGGTACAAAATGACAAAAAAGACTTAATAAAAATGCATTTCTACAATCTAGAGGCCATGATTAGGATTTATCTAGAAGTTGGCAATGTCTATGCAGCATCAATAAAAAGATGAAATGTCATTAGAATCCGGGCCCTGATAATTATGTACCTTAGAATTTAGACGAAATTCAGTTTTATTCTTATGGTTGAAGAGTAATGTTTCAAACATATATAAGCACGGTACAGGTAAGATTTATATTTTTCCAAAGAACTCTCTGGTTGATGTTCTTACGGGTAAATGGAAAACTGTTTTTCTTATCAGCTTCTGCAATTTGAATATGCAGTCAGCTTTTGGAGATGAGCCCCAGAAGGGGATCCCGTATCTGATTAGGGATTCAACATAGCAATAGTAGACTATTTTCAAGACTTGTATGGAGCAAGCATTAGACAGAACATGAAGAGCAAAGAAAAGTTTGCAGAGGCGTTTATTGAGCTCAGAAATGTGCTTTTCCCAAGAAAAGTCAGAATCAATCCAAACTCCAAGAAATTTAGTCTCACTTTTAATAGCTAAAGGATAATTATGAGGACTCAAGAGATAATGGAACTTAATACAGTGAAGCAACAAAGTTATGTAATTAACAAAGTTGTTGACTATTAAACACTTTAGGCCTCACTTTTCCTTACATTTTTGCAGGACGTACGTTTCATGGGCTTTGCCCACATTTTCAACTGCTTGTCAACTGTCTATTTTCTGCTTGGAGAACACTGGCGCCTTCTGGATTTGGTTTAACAAACTTTTTGATCAAGTTTTCTTCTAGCAGTATTTCAAAATTCATCAATTTATCTTCATACTTTTTCATATAAATCTTTTCCCAAACTTCCAGATCTTTTTGTTTATTAACTGATTTCAATAGGTTGGCTTCCTTAAGGATGTGATGATTCTTATTCCAACAATGAGCTGCTACTGCTGATTTGTCTATTTGACAGTATTTAATATTCCTTAGGTGTTCTTTTAGTCTAGTGTCTATATTTCTTTTTGTTTTACCTATATATGTTTCATTGCATTTAGAACAGTTTATCTGGTAGATACCTGCCTTATATAGGTAAAACTAAAAGAAATATAAACACTAGACTAAAAGAACACCTAAGGAAAATTAAATACTGTCAAATAGACAAATCAGCAGTAGCAGCTCGTTGTTGGAATAAGAATCATCACATCCTTAAGGAAGCCAACCTATTGAAATCAGTTAATAAACAAAAAGATCTGGAAGTTTGGGAAAAGATTTATATGAAAAAGTATGAAGATAAACTGATGAATTTTGAAATACCGCTAGAAGAAAACTTGATCAAAAAGTTTGTTAAACCAAAACCAGAAGGCGCCAGTGTTCTCCAAGCAGAAAATAGACAGTTGACAAGCAGTTGAAAATGTGGGCAAAGCCCATGAAACGTACGTCCTGCAAAAATTTAAGGAAAAGTGAGGCCTAAAGTGTTTAATAGTCAACAACTTTGTTAATTACATAGCTAAAGGATAATTGTTAATTTGCACAAGTAAGATATATGCATATGCATTCATGTACTACAGATTTTTGTCTCTGTTGGACATTACATGATAACATATGTCCAACAGAGACAATAACCTATGGCTCATGAATGCATATATATCTATCTTGAATGTTACTGTACAATAACAGTGGAAGCCCAGTCACAAAAATCACTACTTAGTGTGCCTCACAGTACTGCATATGACATAACTTGTCTGTCAGTGAGGTAGACCATTAAGGGCAATTAGTCATAGGAGAGAGGTTCTTTCTGGCGCTGTGAAGTGAACTCTGGCGTAGCTCAGTTGGTAAGAGCATTGGCATGGATAGCCAAAGGTCCTGGGTTCAAGTCCCAGTGTCAGAGGAATTTTTATCCTATAATACAAGTATTATCTTGCATAAAAAGTTATTGTTTTGGGCCCGAGAATTAAAGTGAAGGTTAAAGATTCTTGAGATCGGGATTTGCACACAAACTTCACTTAATAGGCATATTTACCTCATAGTGACAGTCAGATCAACTGATGATGGTGGAAATTGTCCATCGAAATGCATTCTGAGGTAAATATACCTATTAAGTGAAGTTTGTGTGTAAATCCCGAACTCAACAATCTTTAAGTTTGAAATCACTTCACTGTGTATCTTCCCAACTCTAATTATAATAAAGTGAAGGTATTCACATGTCGACATTAATTAATAACACATTTTCTTTAAGCCAACGTTCATTGTTATTGTTAACTTCATTTACTTTAATTTGAAGTGAGTTAATATCAGTGCAGTTTAGTGTGAGATTTGTGTTGTCTGCAAACATGATAGATTGTGCATGAGGTATATTGAATGGAAAATCATTAATGAAAAATTAGAAAAAGTATTGAGCCTTGGGGACACACGTTCAACATTTAGGCCCGGTATTATAAACAAAGTTGATCTTTAGATTAAGTTAAACCTAATCTAAAGTTTAACTCTAGCTGCCGTTTTATAATGTTCTGGTTAAGTTAAACCGTAGTGCAATGGTGTTGGTAGACCTGTTGGCTGAGAAAAGAAGACGAATTGGCCTTGGAAATAAAAGAAAAACAATAAAGATCTGCTAATTCACTTGTATTTGTTTGTATATTACGACGAAAATGACTGACACAAATATTTCAAAACGTTGCCAAAACTTTTCATTCCAATGAAGTAGAATTGTTAGTCAATCTAGTTCGAAAGTGTAGCGAGATCGTAGAATGCTAAAAGATGAATGCTACAATCTGGAAAGAGAAAGAAGCAGCAAGGGGGAAGTTATGCGATGAATTCAATGCCTGCAGTGGCAGCGTTGTGAGGTCAGTAAAAAATCTTCGTATGAAATACGAAAATCTTAAGAAATGTAGCAAGACGAAATTCGCAGAGGAGAAGCAACACGTACATAAGACTGGTGGGGGCACTGCTTCAGTTGTAAAAGTTACGCTCATTGATAATATGATAAAAGGAAATTATAGGTGACAGTAGCACTGGAAGCATTGTACAATAGTGATGATATAAATGTTCCAGAAAGTATGCCTAATTCAACCTGGATGAAATGGAATCCGAGTATGTTGAATGAACCCATTTCAACTCCCCTACTCACCGATGCCAATATACTGATTGAAGAAGTAGATGTTGATGGCAACTTTGTTTCATCTCAACGGAATTCTAATGGCAACACTGTGCCGTGTGTATTTCGGCACTTTATTTATATATCGTCCCCTGTATGCCAAACTAGCGAAAGTGCAATACATATTTAATGCACTTTCGCTAGTTTGCCATACAGGGGACGATATATATTATTGTCTTGTTTACTTACGTATTTTGCCAGTTACATACATTTCCAGTTTCTTTATGGCAGCCATCTTTCTTTTGTTCTGAGTGTGTTTAGTTTTTCTCTTTCTACTTCTACGCCCCCTATATAGCTTTGTTTGCGGGGTTTATTATTTTTCCGGCGCAGCGCCTCTCGCGGCCGGTTCGCGTATGTTTGTAATAGGGGCATTTTTGCTCAGGGAGTTGAAGTTTGGATTTCCTCAGAGTAAGACGTCCTCCGTGATCGTCCGCCTGTAGGGCTTCCATCCGGCATGCCTTGAGTTCGCTACTTCTATATACCAGCAGGTACCTTATGTTTAGTTTGTAATTTCTAGTTTTTCGCTGGTGGGCTTTTGATTTTTCTACTTTGTTTCGGTTTTGCCCACCAGCTTTGATTTACATTTCGTTTTTCTTCTTTTATTCCACTTTGCATAGATTCATGTTAGGTTAAAATTTTCTTTGGTTTTTTTTTTTGTTACGAAGAAGGATGGCTCGCCGATCTATCATAATTCTCGTAAGGCCTTAAGCCGTATGAGTTGGGCCTTCAGCCTTATTATACTGGGTAATTTTTTTTAGCAAAGCTTTGCTATTTGTAATTATTATTGAAGCTTTCTGTATTTTGATTGATGTCTTGCCTTTTAAACTGACGTTATTCATACCAGATCTTTCGCCTCACCTTTATTCGGGCCCTCAGCCTTGATGTTTTTTTCTTTGGTTTAGAAAGCTTTCGCTATTTGTAATTATTTCTGAAGCTTCCTGTGTTTTGCCTTATTAAGCTCCCGCTTATCTTGTAATAAAATCTAATACTCATTTTGATAATTACTGATTTATATGTAAAATGCGTACCCTATTCTATCCTAACTCACATGTTTCCGACATTCTATAGTGCGGCTCTGGAAAAAGCCCTTAAAGCACGTTACAACACCATGGAGTCAAAGAGAAGAAAGAAGAATGATTTGACAATGGACTGCAGGATAAAATACAAGACATTATGAGATGCGCGCTGTGAGCTAATAAAATTACAGAAAGAAGTGTGGAACGGGATATGTTGCTGAAAGAAGGACATAAACTGAAAATGGACTACATGAAGAGAGAAGCAGAGCTAAATGAAGAGAAATTGAAGCTAGAAATTTTATTATTAAAGAGACAGTTAAATGAAAATTGAACTCAGTTTTGTTCAGTGTAAGTTTATTTCAATCACAGCTAAAATAAAATGCTATTCATTGTATTTGGGTCAAGAACCTTCTGAAGATGTGTGCCCAAGATTGGTGACAAGTTTCTCTTATTTTTAAGGGGACTTTACATGAAGAAATCTTTGCTTTTAGCGATTTTCTCAAAAACGGCTCAAACGATTTTTTTTAAAATTTGCACATGTGTAGCTTATAGTGAGAGCTAAAACTTTTGTTTGAAACATTTTTCGAAAAAACTCTCTGAAGGGTAGTTACAAGCCACCCACTGTTTGCAGAAAGTTGGTGTAAAATTGTCTTGCAATTCTGTTCCAGGATATGTGAATACTGCTAACTTTTATTTGGGCAGAGGAAGTTATGTGCCTTTTGCATCAGATTTTTTTAAGGAAGGAAATGAGTATTATACATGACCTTTTCTAGGACTTTTGAAAATGCTGTGAGAATTGAAATGGGACGATAATTTACAATATTGTTCTTATCTCCCTTTTTGAAGATAGATATAATTTCGGCAGTTTTGAATTTGTTCTGGGAAAATTCCTATAGCACTGTTAAACACACATTTTGTGACATCGAAATTTTTAGGTGTTTCTAATGTATTGAGGCACCCTAATAACAAATTTAAAAACAGAAATTGCCTATCACCCACTGATTTTTAGTAACAAGCGTTTATATTCTGCAAGTATGCAACATTTGACTCACAAAACCGTTCCAATAACAATGAAAACAAATTTAAAATAAACTCTGAATAATACATTTGTTGCTTCCAAAGAATAAAACAAGATATTCTTCTCCACCCTACCCCACCATTCATTATTTTTTAAATAATATTTTACTGAATTAAAAAAAAAATATAACAACAAAAAAACAGCAATCATTGCAACAGTTTTGTGAGTCGCTGTATGTATATTGTACCACTTCGTGTAATGCATGTATCAGCAGTGTAGCAGTGTGTTAAGACAAGTTCCTTCCAGTATAGCCTATTACATGCAAGAAGTAGGCCTACGCACCCAAATGAGATTGTGCATTAGTAGGCATTTACCCGCATATGAAGTTACTGCATTTACTATGTTGTGTTTACTAACGTGCTTGTGTTCTACATACTTGGTTTATTTGTATTATTGTACTGTGATTGACTGTGAATTAACAAGTCAATACAATGCCTAGGCAGTGTGTAAATAGTGTCAACAGGTTTTGTTATGTGTGAGAAGAAATAATTTTTAAATCGCAAAAACTTGTGCGAAGAGCTTACGAATTTTATTTCGGAGTTAAAGCAGGAGATCAAGATAAGTCATGGGCCCCTGACATATGTTGCAAGACTTGTGTAACATTGTTAACAGGTTGATTGAAAGGTGAAAAACGTAATATGCGATTTGCAGTACCAATGGTATGGAGAGAACCAAAAGACCATCCAACAGATTGTTACTTTTACCTCACTAAAATACAGGGCATCGGACTGAAGTCCAAGGATGCTGTGCAATATCCCAATTTACCATCAGCCCGGCACGTCAAACATAGTGAAGAACTTCCTATCCCAAACCCACCAAAATCATGGAGTTCGGACGAAGAAGAATGTGCTAGTGATCCACCTGATGTTGTGCAATTCGCACAGGAAATCGACAATGATCCAGACTTTCAAGCATCAAAATGCTCAACAAAACCACATCTGATTTCAAAAGCTGAACTGAATGATTTAGTTCGAGATTTAAAACTAGCAAAATCACAGTCAGAACTCCTAGCATCCAGATTAAAAGGATGGAATCACCTCGAAGGTGACGTACATATAACTGGCTTTCGAAATCCTCAAAAAGGACTTACACATTATTTCGCAGAAGAAGGGGTTTTGGTGTAGGCTACTGCATGGCTGTTGACAACTTATTTGATTCATTGGGACAGAAACAATTTGCGCCTATTTATTGATTCTTCTAAACTTAGCTTAAAAGTATTAGATCGGAATGGAAGGGGGTTCTTGTATCTGAAACAGAAATTTTCGAGAGTTAGTGAGGCAAAAATTAAAGAGGGCATATTTGTGGGACCGCAAGTATGAGAAATTATGAAAGATGGCAAATATGACAACATGCTGAATGAAGCTGAACTAAGAGCATGGAAAGCTTTTAAAACAGTTGTGACCAATTTTCTTGGATATGTCAAAGCTGAAAACTACAATGACCTTGTGACTGAATTACTTAGTGCCTACAGCGAAATGGGATGTAACATGTCATTACAAATTCACTTTCTGGATGCTCACCTCGATTTTATTCCTGAAAATTTGGGTACCGTAAGCGACGAACATGGGGAACAATTCCACCAGGACATTGTTGCAACTATAGAAAAGCGATACCAAGGCAAATGGAGTCCTAGTTTGCTTGCTGATGACTGCTGGACATTTTGTAATAAAATTTTGAATTAAATATAATATTAAGAACATACCGAAATTAACATATTTCAGTATAACACAAAACACTTCGTAGCAAAAAAACAGTGGGTGATAGAGAAAATCCAAGGTCATTTTCTGTTTTCTGGTGAAATTTTACATAAGGTATGCCTTGTTTTATCCATGTCACAAAAAAAAAGTTGATTTTTGTTTACCAGTGTAGAGATAGAAAGGTTATACATACACGTAAGTGGTTTGATGAGAAATTGGATACTCTCCTTAACAATAATATTAGGGTTCAAATCATAAAAAGCATTTCCGCCTATATACTAGTACTTGTTTAGAAAGTACTAAACAAGTACTAAAGCAACTACAAAAACAAGATAGTAATAAAGAAAACCTACTAAACCTAAGTGGTGTTTACAAACTAACATGCAAAGACTGCAAACAAGTTTACATCGGGCAAACAGGGAGAACATTTAAAACGAGATATAGCGAACACATAAAAGATTTTAAATAGAACTGCAATAGATCTAATTTTGCAAACCATTTGATAAATAATAACCATGGATTAAATGATATAAATAGTACTCTAGATATTTTACACATACATAACAAAAGCCTAAAACTAAACACCCTTGAGAATTTAGAAATATATTTAAATAAATCCAATATAATCAATGAAAACTTAGTAGACAGCAACGCCCTCTTTGAAATCTACAAAAACTATAAAACACGCAAGAAGCAGTTTAAACAACCAGTACCCAGTCAGCCACCATAGACACAACCTAGTACAGAGCAGAACATCAGCTGATGTAAGTAAACACAACAAATACATATTTCCATTTAGCGTCAGTGAATACATGGACATTCTCTACAGTCAATTACAAGCCAGAAATATTGACGTGGTTAAAATGAAAAGCAATGTGGCTACCTTTATTCATGTAATAAATAATATCAGGGGCTCTCTAGATGATACTGACAATGAGAAGGAACAGCAAATACCTGCCAAACACCGAAGAAATAATTCTTGCATGGCCACTGATGCAAAAGAAATATGCGATCGAGTCATAGAAGAAGCTCGCACTCGTTTCAGTCTTTGGATCACTTAAACTGCAAAAACTTCTGCATTGTGAAAATTTTTCCGAATTCTCAAAGAAATTTCCAGACAATCACCTTGATGAAGTGTTGCAAACTTATCCCTTATTTGACATGAAACGACTTAAAACTGAGCTAAGTATTTTATATTCCCGCCCGGACTTCAGAAATATAGCAGGCGCTGTTCCTCTGTTGCAACTTATTAAGAAACAAAATTTAGCACAAGAGGCATTCTGTGAGTTGGCCAAGCTTTTAAAAGTCTTAGTGATGATACCTATGACAACTTCTGGGCCAGAGTGATGTTTTTCAACCCTCAAAAGAATTAAAACATTTTTGAGGAATTCCATGAGCCAAGACCGCTTGACAGCTCTTGCAATGCTGTCTATAGAGAAACAACTACTACTACAGATGGAAGGGTTCAATACAAAGTGATTGAGAAATTCGCTAGCAGGAAGGAAAGGAGGATGGACTTCAATTTTCGTTAGGGTGAGTGCTGTTATTATTATTTATTGGTAAATTAATTCTGTAGTTATTATTATTAATATTGTTGCCCCTGCTGTTATTGTAGCATGTAAGTTTCAAATATTCAAATATCACGAGCCGCCACTGGTTGGCTGTAGAATGTTTAAAGCTTGCCAGTTCTTCCGACGACAAAAGCAGACGACTCAATTGACACAGTGACTTCTACACCCAGTCATGAAGAATGTGTTAACACATCAGTATCCAAGGGGCAGCTTAGCCGCATGCTAAGAGTCAAACCTCTATTGGGTCTTTTCTACATAGGCCAATTTCCAACAAGAGGAATCAAGAAATTCATTTCTTACTTTTGGAAACAATTGTGGAAAATTATTTGCCCTTTCAGTTTCTAGAGAGGAGAGTTGGTTCACAAATTAAACAGCTCTTATCAATTGCCTACAAGAAAAACAATTGCCAACGTAATCTTTCACAAATGTACAACATGACCAAAGAAAGAGTAAAGAGGCAGTTGGAGTCCGCAGACTTTGTAACAATCACAATAGATGGCTGGAACTCCATAAAAAACAAGTCCTACCTTTCAGTGACAGCTCACTATCTTCAGGGGGTGGAGTTAGTGTCGTGCCTGTTCGAGTGTTTTAAATATGATGCAAGACACACAGCACAGAACTTGCTCAAGAATTTAAGAGTTACCACATTCCATGCTTTGCACATAACTTGAATTTAATAGTTCAGAGTGGTCTCCAGTGTGTCACTGACGTCACAGCAAAAATAAAGTGGGTGGTGGAGTTTTTCAAATGCAGTGAACAGTTGGGAGAACCTTAAGCAAGACGTTGTAACTCGATGAAACTCCACATATGATATGTTGCAGAGAGTTCTGGACGTATAGTGACCATTATTTCAACAATTGCACTAAACTACCCTGATTTCTCACAAATCCAAAACGATGATTTGGAAACAGTCAAACAGATTTGTGAAGAGCTTAAAGTATTTAAGATGATGACAGAGGAGATAAGCAGTGAGAAGCAAGTGTCAGCTTCAAAAGGAATTCTGCTTAGCCAGTCACTTAAACGATGGTGTGGTCAGTCTGAGATTGTCAATGAAGTGCGGCAGATGGCTGAGAAGATGACGGAAGCCCTGAGCACCAGATTTAAAAACATTGAAGAAAATAGCATTAGACGCATGCTTCAAATCCCTTGGTTTCACGGACAAGAATTACTTTGAAAAGTGCAAAAAGGGATTGATTAGTTTTTGTGAAAAGCACCACCCACTTGTGGGGAAGAATCGATTGTGTGGGATGTTTTCAATGAAAAGGTGTCAAGTCTCGTTAAAAATCCAAACCCAATATCGGCTGCCATTATTGAAGTAGACAAATTTCTGCAAGAGCCACTGTTGCCTTTAAAAGGAAATCCACTCGTTTGGTGGTCAGAGGGGCAACAAGCGTACCCTTCTCTTTATCACCTCTCAAAAAACGCTTGTGTGTGGTGGCAACTTCTACTCCGTGTGAAAGAGTATTTTCTAAAGCTGACCAAACAGACACTGAAAAAAGAAGCCGCCTCAGTGGAAAACGCGTTTCCCAATTTTATTCTTGAATGCAAATTGAAAAGAATAAACACCCAGGAAGTGTAAATAGTGTATTTAAACTGTAAATATGTAAATAAATCATTTCGAAAACAGAATTGTCATTGTCTGTACACTGTCTTTTTTAAGAAGCTAGCGGAGAGGTGCTCTAAAGAGAGAGTCGTTCATTTGTAATGACTCACTCAGGAGCGACCCACCTCTACAGATAGACCACGGCTTCCAAGAAGACTCGATGTGTACATGCTGCACTGCAAAGGGATGCTGTCTGTACTAAAACGCTACGGCATTGAGTAGCATGTTTGCCTCCATACAGCAATGTACGTAACATGTAATGTACTTTAGTATATAGAATAAAGTGAGTTACAGCAATCTAACCACATACGCGAAGAGATCGTATTACAGTGAGATTTATAAATATCATTTTTTCTCCTTGTATGATATGAATGGACATCTGTATTCCCTAGGCATGAATTTAAATTAGTCTTTATGTGACACATTGGGGGATATTCTAAAAAAAGAGTATGAAGTTCTTACTGGCAGATTTCAAGTTTGCACTTGCAGTCGTATGCATAAAAAGCCTGGAGACTCCCCCACCCACGTGACATGACGCTCTTTCTACTCTGTCGCTTAGTGCCCGCTTCAATTCCGCATGCAGTGAGACCGAGCGGCGGGAGTCTTAAGTAGGAGATTTGTGAGCTACCAAAACGGCACACTCACTTCACTCACAGCATGCTACTAGGGTGATTCGCGCAGAATATATGGACATTCCAGAAAGAATGAAAACTACAAATTTTTAGTTTTAATCCCTCTGTCTCTCTGCAACACGGCCTCTTATTCTATATTAGAATTTGAAGAAAGGTGTACTGCCACGCCTAGGTTATACAAAGTATTCGAGTGCATTTATTAAGATTTTATTTGGATTGTGTATCCTTCAGGGATGCGACACAAGGTACGGCAACGACTTTCTTTTCATTTTTACAAGCACTTTATTTGACGAAAATTTAATTTTTCTTAATTTTCTCGAAATAGGTTTAACAATTTTATAGGCTTATTATGTAGGCCTACTATAATATATTGTAATAAGTACTATTTGAAAAACTTCTCCCAAGAAATTCTCTGAAGGCTAGTTATAAGCCATTCATTTTATACAATATAGACTTGGATTTTTTGGTCTTGCCTTGCGAATAATGCGACTTGGAAACGAGGCAGATACAAGTGAATGCGCACTACTGCAATTCAGCCGTTTACTCCACACTAGAATAGTCTATATTAAGAGTAGAGGGAGTTATATGAATGTTTCATATCACATTTTAAAAATACTAAAAATGTTGTTAATTATGTTATAGTGAATTTTCATTAAACTAATTTAATCCTAAAATATTATGGATTATGTGATCCTGTCCTTCTTCCATTGCGGTATCTGATATGATGATGTATTATATGAAGTCCATCCTTTGTTAAACTTCAGAGAGACCAGATAGAATTAATTGTCTTCCTCTTCATAACGCTGATCTGGCATCTCCCACTGCGAGAGGACCCTTGTTTATTTTCGTAAGTTTGTTTATGCAGGTGCATGTTTCATGTGGGTTGATAGCCGGCGAGTCAGAACTTTCTGTCATCCCGATGTTTTTTAGAATACCACTTGTGGCGACTACACTTCTCAGCAAGAAGGCGCTCATACTTTATGCTTACTTTTTTAGAATATCCCCCATTGATTCATAAATATTGTAACAAGGGCTCGTCGGGGTTCAAAATGAGAACACCGAGTTTATAATTGAAGGATGGAGGTTTCTTTATTTCCTACAACAATTGACAATACAGCCAGAAAACTCCAGACTATTCGCCAGTTCACTGTCCTGTTCAGAGCTCACTCTCACTGTGCTCAGTCCTAATTACAGCACTGTTCCAGTCCAATCCAGATCATCCCACGTCGCGCCGGTCAACTCCACAGTCCTCGCTGCCGCTGTGCGATCCACCCGTCGCGCAGAGTTCCCCGGGACGGCACTGCCTCAGCCCAGATCAGCTCACCAGCTCTTCCGTTCACCCTTCCCTCCGGTCACTAGTTCCCCGTTGACTAGCTATTCCGCTCTCGGGTCCCTCCGGTCACTGGCTCCTCAGCTTCCCAAGACGCATTCACTTGAGGCCGCGCTGATCAGTCCTCTCCGTCCAGCTCACCCTCTGACGCTGACGCTCGCCGCTACTCACGGACTGCCTCTCTGACTGTTCCCTCGTTGTCCCTCCGGCTCTTCACGGACTGCCTCTCCTCTGATGTACTAACTCTTCACTGTCCTGAACTCTCCTTGACTGACTGACTCATCACTCCTCGTTGCCGTCTCTGACTGACTCGCCACTCGCTCGCGGCCCTATATATAGGGCCGACGAATATTCCAGACCCGGTCTCTCGAAAGCTCTCCGCCCGCGCATTGTCTAGAATGTCCGCGCGGGGCGAAGTCACAGCCCTAGCGCGTGGCTCCACCTCTGGCCCCTCCCACGAGCGCGCACCGTCACTCACCGCGCCGCCGTGCCAGGGAGTAGGCCGCACCCGTCTGCGCGCGGCTCCAATCAGCAATAAGAGGGCCGTCCCTCCACTAGGGCCGCGATGTTTCCAGACTCCGTCGTTTCTCGTTCTTTCTAGCTTACTCCTCCTCCTATCAGCTTCTAGGCTTTTCTGGCTTTGTCACATTGCCCCCTCCTTAAGGGCCTTCGTCCCGAAGTGCCCCATGATGTGCCGCCAGACGGTCCAGATGAACTACCAGCATCTTCCCTCTTGGCTGTCGTTCGATGCGTCGACTTCTGGCCACTTGGTGAACTACTGCATGGCCAACAACAGGTGCCGATTTCCGTCATCAGTAATGGAACATGGGCCTGCCACGTTGTATTGCCTCATGGCCCCACGGCTGCAAGTTCTAGGCCCTCTGCTGGCAGCACAGGTGTCGCGTTGTTCACGCCGCCTCTCGGCGTCACTCCATTGGTGCAACCAGTAGAACATTCTCCGCAGTTTGTCGAGGATCCGGTTCGCTCCCGAGTGGTCACCTGTTGCTCCTGCGTGGACTTCCTCCAGGACCTCCTTGACTCCGGCTCTTGGAAGGACTAGGTGTTCCGCAGTCGCCTTCTCGTCCGCAGACTCCCAGCTCCCTTTCAGGCCCCCGTCCCTGACCACTAGGGCGTCCTGCTGGTTCCCATAGCCTTCGTAGATGGCGCTGCGACTGGCTTCCTCTGCCCACGTCGGTCCCATACCGGACATGGCGTCCCTCGGTGTTTGTCCTACGCTCACGTCGTCCCGCGGTGTCTGTCCCTCGTTCACGTCGTCCCGCTGTTGTTCATTCAGGGCGTGATCTTCCCCTTCAGTAGCTGGTGGTACGGTGATGGCCATGTCCTCCTCCTGCTCTTCCTTTTCTTCCATCTTGGCCTGTCTATCTTGTTTACTTTTCACGGCCACCAGTTCGCTGCCCGGTTCATTCGATCTTTTCTTGGCCGGTGTCAGTTCCTGCTTGAGTTCTTCTTTAGGGCTTAAGCGCAGGTTCTTCATTTCCCTTATAATTTCTCTTGTTTCGGTGTAATGCTGGTCAATTATCTCGTTCAGTCGGTCATATCGCTGGTCCATTATCTTGTTCAGTCGGTCATATCGCTGGTCCATTTTCTCGTTCAGGCGGTCAATCTTCTGGTCCATTTTCTGTCTCAGACGTCCATGGCGTGTAGTAGCGACTTCATCATGTCCTCCATCTTGCGTTCCTTCAATCTTGCCTTCCTTCAATTATATCCCACTTCTGACACCAGTGTAACAAGGGCTCGTCGGGGTTCAAAATGAGAACACCGAGTTTATAATTGAAGGATGGAGGTTTCTTTATTTCCTACAACAATTGACAATACAGCCAGAAAACTCCAGACTATTCGCCAGTTCACTGTCCTGTTCAGAGCTCACTCTCACTGTGCTCAGTCCTAATTACAGCACTGTTCCAGTCCAATCCAGATCATCCCACGTCGCGCCGGTCAACTCCACAGTCCTCGCTGCCGCTGTGCGATCCACCCGTCGCGCAGAGTTCCCCGGGACGGCACTGCCTCAGCCCAGATCAGCTCACCAGCTCTTCCGTTCACCCTTCCCTCCGGTCACTAGTTCCCCGTTGACTAGCTATTCCGCTCTCGGGTCCCTCCGGTCACTGGCTCCTCAGCTTCCCAAGACACATTCACTTGAGGCCGCGCTGATCAGTCCTCTCCGTCCAGCTCACCCTCTGACGCTGACGCTCGCCGCTACTCACGGACTGCCTCTCTGACTGTTCCCTCGTTGTCCCTCCGGCTCTTCACGGACTGCCTCTCCTCTGATGTACTGACTCTTCACTGTCCTGAACTCTCCTTGACTGACTGACTCATCACTCCTCGTTGCCGTCTCTGACTGACTCGCCACTCGCTCGCGGCCCTATATATAGGGCCGACGAATATTCCAGACCCGGTCTCTCGAAAGCTCTCCGCCCGCGCATTGTCTAGAATGTCCGCGCGGGGCGAAGTCACAGCCCTAGCGCGTGGCTCCACCTCTGGCCCCTCCCACGAGCGCGCACCGTCACTCACCGCGCCGCCGTGCCAGGGAGTAGGCCGCACCCGTCTGCGCGCGGCTCCAATCAGCAATAAGAGGGCCGTGATGTTTCCAGACTCCGTCGTTTCTCGTTCTTTCTAGCTTACTCCTCCTCCTATCAGCTTCTAGGCTTTTCTGGCTTTGTCACAATATATATACATGGTAAAGGTAACACTTTCAGATGTTTAAAGAACTGTCGACAGCTAGGTGTGTTACTTATTTTTACAGTGATTCTTATAGCTCTTTTCTGTAGTTTGAATGTATCTTTGGCATGTGGTGAAACATTATGCCATATGTTAAGACTGAATGAAAGTAGGCATAGTATGTATTGCGGGTAGTTTCTAAAGATATGAAACCTTTCTGATTGTTCGTAAAGCAAAACATTTTTAACTTAGTTTTTTTTATATATATTGAATATGATTTAACTATTTTAAGTTTTCATCAAGCCACACCCCCAGGAATTTTGTGCTGTCTGTATAGCTAATCTGTTCACCATCAAATTCTATGGGTAAACGTTCAGGGAATTTATTCTGTTTATGGTGAAATGTGATTGCTGTTGTTTTCTCCTTATTGATTATCAAGCGGTTCTTCTGAAACCAATCAAATATCTGTTTTACTGTTTCATTTATATTAATTTTCATATTACTGCTATCGGAACCTGTTATAAAGACACTAGTGTCATCCGCAAAAAATGTTGGCTTCCCATGATTATGTGTGATTGTAGGTCGTTAATATAAATTAGAAATAATACTGGTCCAAGAACAGAACCTTGTGGGACACCATAAATTTAAAAGGGGCTTACTATCTTTTTTCTTGGAACAGTGCTTTTATACTAATAATGAATTTTTTGATGAATGCCAACAATTTAAAACATAAGAGTTATTCAAACAGTGATCTTTGTTTCCTTGTTTCAGGTTTCCAAGACGTTGGCCAGTTCTGCCAGGATAAATTAACCAAAGTTAACCTAATATTGTAGACAAAACTATTCTGATTATGTCACTAATTGTATTGTTGTGGAGCAACTACAGATTGCAAAGATATTAAGTAATATGATTGCCGCAACACAATGAAGGATCAACAACCTAATTACAGAGTGCAATGTCAGCATTATCTTCGTATAAATAGGACTCGAAATATGTACTAGGAGAGTCAGGCAGCAGCCCTGTTTGTGGCCACGCCACTCGGGCCTTTGGGCCCGAGAGAAGACTGAAGAGGTTCCGACAACGACATCACCCCGTCAGCCCTTCCCGTGTGTGTGCTGTTAGCTGAGTACAACTTATAAAAAGGTATGAAACTTGTCTATGTTATTATTGTATCAATGTGTAGAGAGAGTCATAAACTATATGAATAAATATGAATACTTACATATATTTTTAACTAACAGAATATGATTATATTGTAAATGTAATTAATGTTAATAAAGTTAAGATTATGCCTGCTAATATACGGTTCTCATGTCAATACTTAAAAGTATCACATTAACAAACAAATATTTAATAACATATATCCGCCATAACAAATGGTGGAGGCGCCGGGTACGTTACCATATTATGTACCTCAGCATGCCAAGTTCGCCTACCTAAATGAAACCCCCCAAATAAAATTGAGAATATGCTTTATTTTAGGAAAGGTTTAGTGACTTAATTATGAATTACATAGTATAATGCAATTAAGATCAATTTTTCTGTTATTGCAAATACGAGTATAGTAGTAACCTTCACACAGTTGTTAAAAAGCTTGCTCATCACACATGCTCACATAACAGCAATCACTGAAATAATAGCTTACTTGCTGAATAAACAAAAATGTATACATCATTCTCTTCTAAGTGAAATTCCCTTTAAGAATATGACCTGTATGCCAAAATAAATATTTAAAACGTCATGGACAGAGAATGATGTTATTTTATATTTATAAGACGGGAAAAAAGTACTTAAATTTTATTATGAAGTATTTTAAAAAAAAGTTATGTTATTAGTATTATTCGTCTTATTACAGCGTTATTATTTCGTCATTGAATTAATGATTATATTGATAAATTAAATAGATTTATAAACTGTTTGGAAATTTGTAGCAATAATAAATTGATAAATGCGTTTAACAAGAGAGTGGCATCTAAATATTAAAAGATTTGTTGGGGCATATTTCTTTATGTACATTAATAACAATACAACTTGTGAAAAATGAGTCACAGGGACCTATGAATAATATAATTAGCGAGTAAAATACACTTACGAGAAAAGGGACAGAGAGGTCCTGCGCCGAAATAAATAAAAGGGACAGAGAGGTCCTACGCCGAAATAAATAATTGGGACAAAGAAGCCCAACGCCGAAATAAATAAATGGGACAGAGGAACCCAACGCCGAAATAAATAAATGGGACAGAGAAGCCCAACGTCGAATAAGTAGGTAAGAGTGCCTATAAATAATAATAAAAAATGCATTGTAAGTGTGTATAATAATTATGATAGGTCAAAAGTATTAAATAAAATGTTATATAATGGAATAGCCTCACGATCTACCAATATAATGGAATCATAGCCACGTGCCATTTAATTAACATAAATTTTTCATCTTGATAGAACACATGAATTCCAGAGAAAAAAATCAGGGACATCTCAATTACTTTGTACATAGAAGTGTCGTTAACTGATAAAATATTTAGAGAAGTATGAAATCATTTTCGTATCTGTAACACAGATTAAAGTGACAATTTAAATCAAACATAACATGACATTTAAATAATTTCATTAATGACAACAACAAAATAAGAATTTTATTTAATGATGTAAACAAGCTTGTGTGAAAGCAAAATTTTCTAGCAAATGTGGTGAAAATAAAATTATAGTAAATTATTAAAAATTAGTTTTATTGTGAAAAAGAATAATATAAGAACTATTAGTTTGCTAAGTGTTCAAATAGCAATAAGTATAAGTTATTTTAAAAAGTGTAAATATGTATATTATGCCACATAGCAAATTAAGGTTTAAATATGAACAATTTTGTTCAAGAACAAATGTAAGAACATCTCATTCACGGTTATTTCAATATTCGATATTATGCAAATAATAGTGACTTTTTATAATAATCTTTCCTTCAAGAAAGCAAGCAGTTAAGCCAGATGTTGAAATCATATATGTGTCAATGTCTACTACAATCAGCTGACAAAGAATTCGCTGACACCTAGCGTTTACATCATATTACTTAACTGTGTCATGATTATGATTGCAATTTCTACCAGTTCAATATATTTTTATGTAATAGAGGAATGTTATTTCCAATAATATGGCAATCATCAATGTTAACTTTGTATGTACCCCCCCCCCCCAAAGAAAAAACACACACACAGTAAGTGTGAAAGCTACATATAAGCGAAAGACATACAATTTTATGTAAAACTTCATAGCACTTTGAATATTTAAATGAATCCTTTATCTTTGAAGACATAAGCGTAATTTATTATAGTTCATAATTATGAAAGAATGTCTTAATAATATAATTTTCTCTGTTTCAGGTGAAAAAAATCTGTATAAATCATTTAAATCATATAATTACGTTTCTTTTTCACAATGATTTCACAGAAGCAGCTCGAGAAGAAAAATATATACACTTAAATAATACATTCAAGAATGCATGCAAAACAAATAGAAAAAATTGGTAATGTAGGCCTACATAAATAATTATAACGGTAAAAAGAAATATACTCATGTGCACAAAAAGGGGCCCCGAAGAAAGAAAGAAAAAAAAAGTTAACCATCCCTCAATACCATTATACCCACCCTTCCCACTTAAAGATTGTACATTTATAACAAGATACATTTTAAAAGAAGTATCAATGTATTTTTATGTGTACGTAAGAAATGTTATTATGTATTTTAAGGTTTTCAATGTTCTATTGAACATCAAATATCAATTTTACTCATTTTATGGAGATTAGTATGCACACTTCTTAATTTTTAACATTTCAGTAGAAGTGGAAAGAAAAACTCAAAATTCTTATGGAACAGAATTTTTTAATATTTTGAATTTTGTTTAAAGACAGTTTTTATTTAAAAAAAGTTATTTATACACAAACTATGAATTATAAAGAACATTTAACGTTTAATTTTGTTGTATTGAGATAACAATGTATTTCAAGTTCTATAATAATTTTCTGTTTGAATAATTTCTAATGATGCACATTTTTTTCTGTTAACTGTGTATCACTATTTTGTGAATGAATACTGACACAATATTGCATTCACTTAATTTTCTCATATAAAAATGTATGTTTAAATAATAGGTGCAGATTATATTTATAAGAACTGTTATACTAAGTGACAGTTCATTGAAACAATTTTACCTGATTGCTGTTATTGATATTATGTCTTATGTTTTAAAATTTCAGAAAAATTATTCGTATTGTTAATAGGCTAATATGCACTTAAAAACAACTTAACTTATTAAGAAAAAAGAGTTTACCAAAATGAAAAGCCAAATATTTCAATATTTTATTTTCTTGTGGATTAAGTGCATATATTTTAAACAGAAAAGGGTTTTATTATGTTTATGTTGAGACACTGTAATTTACTGATGTAAGCAGCACACACATTCCTTTCTATCCAAGAAGATTCATATTATGCTGAAAAATCAATTCTCCAAAACAATGACCTCCTCATTCTGATATCAACGCAGAAAACGATGAATAGTAGTCCACAGCTGATGTACTGATCTCTGTACAAAACGTATCATCGTAAAATATGGACCCTTAAAAGTATCACATTAACAAACAAATATTTAATAACATATATCCGCCATAACAGTATATTTTAATTGTATATTTTATAATTAATATTTTAATAATTGTAAATATGTAATATATAAATTTGTTTGTAATTGTTTTGACGCATCCCATAACATGTACATGTTCAGCTGGACTAAATAAATCTTATCTTATCTTACCTTAACAGAATCATTAGAATATGGTGACACTTGGGCCTGTGATTTATGTAAAATCGCCGAAAACTTGGAACCACCAACCACTACCATAACACTAACTCAGATATGGATACTGAAAACACATCCAATAAAAATCAGACCCAATCTGCATCAACATCTGATAGTTCTCTACGAGAAAACAAAAATTAACTTATTTGTACCAAGATGCTAGGCCATATATTGTAATTGTTGAATCCAAAGAAGGATCAATATTTCATGCAAACCCCATGAAACTCGAAGGCTCTTATATGAAACCGAAAAAAATTTACATATACACGATATACGAAAGACAGGCAACAACAAGCTGGAAATAAAGTTCCTATTTCATCATGAAGCTAATGGTTTCCTGACTTCATCATTTGATGAGAAATTTAACACAATCTCTTACATACCATTTTCTCATGTTCATTCCAAAGGGGTAGTAAAAAATATAGACCTCGACATTTCTACTTAAGACATTAAAACTCATGGCCACACACCTGAACAATCCTCAATTAATCATGTCTACCGTTTCAACCGAAAAACTTTAAATGAATCTGGTCAAATACAGTAGGCGCCAATGACTACAAATCTTACCATCTTCCCTCACTCTATTTTACTATCGGTTTCCAATTGAGAAATATAATGAAAGAATTAAGCAATGCTACAATTGTGGAAAATTTGGACACTCCACGTCTATATACATATATCCACATATACATTCCTTCCTTCCAATAAACTTCTCATGACGCTGATACTACGAGAGGGGCGTCACTAAATAACCTTGAAGAAGAAGAAGAAGTAGTTCATTACGGGAGCTTCGACGAAGAAATCAAGTTTTCTGTTAATGGCCACTACCTCATATATACATGTTTAAATGCCTCACGAACAAGTCACCAGAAACACTCTCAAGCAACATAGATACTTCTATCCTAACAAACATCTCAATCCACTGTTAAAGCTAGCATTAATCTTATATTGCATAATAATGTTAGTGCGTAATATTGTAGCTTGTGCAGTTGGTTGCTCAACGTTGCACAACAGTATATCATAATTTCATCGACGACGCACCATGACTTGGCAAGAGGCACGCGTCCTGAAGGACCTGCTAGCGTGGGTAGCGAGTTAGTATTCACTGGAAGCCTATGGAGCACGGACCCATAGCAATTGAGGATCGTTTTTTCAAAAGCCGATATCTACATGGATATCTCAGTGCAAGAGGTGACTAAGTGCCATCAAGAAAAGTGCTAATATTTGTGTGTATTGACCAGCAAAGATCGTATTTTATCTATGCCAAACATGGCTAGCAGCCAGTACTGTGTCTGTAACTGATACAGCAAGGCTGTTTGTCATGTTTGGCTTAGATAGAATACGATCTTTGCTGGTCAATACACACAAATATTAACACTTTTCTTGATGGCACTTAGTCACCTCTTGCACTGAGATATCCATGTAGATATCGGCTTTTGAAAAAACGCTCTTCAATTGTACTCCGGTTTATCGCCTGTTTTACAGTTATCAAAGCAGAATCACTTAAGGGGGTAGGTACAGCTTAACAACACCTTCAAAAAATCAATTTTTCAAATTATTTTTTATTTAATACATCAATCATTTAAGTTCATTTTGGTAAAAGAATTATTTAAATATCTGTAATGGTTTAAAAGTTATGATTTAAATACCAAGCCGCGTGCTTGGCTAAAGCAGCTGTCAGTAGTGAGCGGCACGCCCACTCTTAAGGTATCTTTATACGTTTCAATTGAAAATCTGCATTTTTTAAACAGGATTTCTGATTTTTTTTAGAGTGAATCAGATATCATTCAACTAAGTTAATGCTATATTAGTTAACCAAAAAACAATATTATTGTGGCCTAAAAAAATTATTTTGAAAAATAAACATGCAAATTTTTAAAAAATTCTGGTTTGCTTAAAAGACATGCAAACTATGTGTAAAAATTATGTGATGATTCCTCATAATGTAGGTTAGATCCTGAACCTAAGTTATTGCTAGCATGCCCTACAATAAATAAGAAAAAAAAATTCTTAGAACTTTGGCGGGTGAAAAAAATTATTCATTGTTCCTTTTAAACTCCTCACAGCTTCAATTCTTAACATATTCTTAACCATTTTGGTTCAGGCTCTGATTGGTTTTACTGGCTTTCATTTGGTGCAAGAATGAAGCCTCTAGCCCAGTTCTAAGTGTTTTTATCTTTTTTTGAATCCTAAAAAATTGCGAGAAATAAAGTTTTGAGTAAAGGGGAATTGAAGTTTACGGATACTTTTTAAACTTAATATTCCTATTTGGAACTTTCAAAATGCCCCTGCAGCATAGGAACTTGATATTGGACTGCCATCTATTAGAGGAAGGCAGTACTACATCCTCAGCAGCTATGAAAAATATTACAGCTAGAATGGAAAGGAAATTTTAAAAAGATCAGACAGAATATGAAGAACAATGCCATTACCTTTTCAGGCCAAGAAGGCTTGCGCCAACCCTTTAAATACATTTATGACCTATTAACCCAAACAAATTTAACATTTTCTGAAAATAGAGACTTCAATCTTTTATTCTAATATAATTTATTTTTTTTGGAAATTTGTAAAAAAATTTCATTTCAAGCGTATATAGATACCTTAACAATTTTTACGTATTTTGCATCATTTTAAAAAGATTTTGGTACGTTTGAATTCGTTTGGACGCGGATATTCTCATACATGAAATGCGCATTGGTTTGGAGGTTAAATTTCTCATACTGCCGCCATTTCCTTAGCTGTGCATCAGCTGATTTGTGTTTACAACAGTCACAAGTTGGTTTTGCTATTGTGTTTTCATTATAGTGTACAGCAATCTGTAATATGGGCAATAAAAAGTATATAAGTAAGAAGAAAAAAGCTTTTCATGGGAATCAGCACACAAAAGCGGTGTTCTTTGTGAAAAGAAATTGCAATGTGCTTCTAAAAGGAAATTAACATCTACTACTGAGGAGGTACCAATTAGGCCTGCAAGTGATCAGTGTACAGGAAATGTTTTCATTGATCTGGAAGTAATGAAAAGTGAATTAGAGAAATGTCTTCGTTGTGAATGTGGGGGATTAATTAACCTAACTGTAAACAATGTGTCAGGGTTAGGGTTCAAATTAAACATAATATGTGAAAAGTGTGAAGAAATTGGCTCATTTTGTAATAGCCCCATGTCAGGTAGCAAAAACAATGTATACACAATAAATAAAAGGGCAGTTTATTCCATGAGGTGTATAGGACAAGGCCTAGCAGGCCTAAAAGTCTTTTGTGGCCTAATGAACATGAGACCACCAGTTCAGAGACCAACATATAATATAATTAATAATCATATTGAAAGTGCCACAAAACTTGTCAAAAAGGAGTCGCTGTCCTTGGCTGTCACAGAAGAGATTTCTCTCAACAACAGTAAAGATCTGTCAGTGTCATGTGATGGCACGTGGCTTACAAGGGGGCACTCATCACAGCATGGTGTTTGTACTGTTATTGGCAGCAAATCTGGTAAAGTAATCGACACCAAAGTTTTGTTGACTCACTGCAAAGCCTGCGAACTGTGGGAAGGCAAAGAAAATTCACCAGAGCATGCAGAATGGTTAGAGGAACATGAAGGTGAATGTTCCATCAACCATAAAGGAACACCAGGGGGAATGGAAGTTGAGGGAATGAAAAAAATATTTGCCCGCTCTGAGGTTAAGCATGGGGTGAGATACACACAATACATTGGTGACGGTGACACAAGGTCATATAAAGCAGTGTCAGAATTGAATCCATATGGCCCAAATGTTCCCATTGTAAAAATTGAATGTGTTGGGCATGTCCAAAAGCGCATGAGTACCCATCTCAGAAATAAAAAGACTGAGTTTAAAGGGAAGAAACTTTCAGATGGTAAGCCGCTGTCAGGGAAAAATCGACTGACCAATGCTGCCATAAACACACTAACTTGCTATTATGGGAATGCCATAAGAAAAATCCCACATCAGTAAGTGATATGAGGATTGCAATTTGGGCCATATGGTACCACAAAAGTTCAACTGACACGAAGCCCCTGCATACCTTTTGTCCCAAAGGGGAGAGTTCATGGTGCCCTTACCAGCGAGCAGTTAGTTTAGGGACTGTGAGCTCTTACAGGCATAAGAATACATTGCCAATGCCTGTGATGGAAGCAATTAAACCTGTCTTCAAGAAGCTAGTTGCTACAGAGCTAATTACCAGGTGTCTAGGTGGCTTTACGCAAAATCCCAATGAATCGCTGAACTCCAAAATTTGGAAAATTTGCCCTAAAACAGGATTTTGTGGGAAGACTATAGTGAAAATTGCCACAAATGAAGCTGTCATAACTTTCAATGATGGCATGAAAGGCAGATTGAAAGTGCTGAGTGAAATGGGGATTGTGCCTGGAAAATTTTGTGAGTGTGCCATGAAAATAGAGGACTCGTACCGGATCAAGTCTGCAGAAAAAAGGGCATTAACACGTACCAAAGAGGCAAGACAATGCAGAAAGAGACTTAAATTAGTGGCTGCAGCTGAGAAATCAACCAAGGAAGGAACAACATATGCCCCTGGAGGATTTTAGTCAGTCACCCAGGATGGAAAGGTACAAAATTTGATATTGTATTTTTAAAGCTCATTTCCCGTAAACTACATTTTTTAAAGCTTGATTTGAGATAATTCAGAAACTACTGAACAGATTCGAATGAAATTTTTTTGTGCATGCTAACATACACATTATCTAGGGAAATGACCAGAATTGTGTCAATCTGTTTGATATATTTTCTGATAAAAAATAAATTGTAGTCAAAATTCCTAGGAAAAGTCTTATGTAGGCTTAAAAGATAAATGAAAAATATTTATTCTCATAGAGATCTGATTCTGGTCATTTCCCTAGAATTAACTTTAAGCTTCAAAATGAAAAAAACAGAATTTCAATATCTTGAAAATTAGTCTAGTTATTACTGATAATCTCAATTCAAGTATAGCGAGTAGCCACCATTTTGAATATTTAAATTAAGCACTTAACTTCATGTTAGGAAGTTGAAAATTGAATCATTATATTTAAGAAGCATAACATTTTTAATTTCTAAAATATTAATTTTGTATTATTTATATAAGATGAGAAAAAAAATATTGAATATCACTAATTTTTTAGTCACCAAAGCTGTACCTACCCCCTTAACGTGAACTTGTAACTGTTAAACTATTCAGTATTTACATAATAAGTGTTAACAGTGTTTTTAAGAGTATATTATAATCAGTGTAACAGTTAAGAATAGAATATCATATATAACCAAGAGCACCACGCAACATCATTGAACGTGTGACCATATCAAGATCCCATGTCTTTGTTCATCACTTTATATACACATACTACGTATCATTCCAATATACAGTCCACTAATCATAAACCTTTTGGAAATCCTGATTTCCAACCTAAATCCCAAGATCCTTACATGGTCCTCGCAAACCGGAATTATTAATTTAATTCACCGCCATTTTAAATGGTGATAAGGGCCTGATATCCTTTCCAAACAATTTATGGTCCACCGTCCGGACATCTATCTACCACCACAAATACTTCTATCCTAACAGCCCAGTGTACAGGCTCCTAACAGAGCAGTTCACATTGACGCCGGACCTTACTTCATTGATAAATTTCATTTTGTTCCTCTAGTGCTGATAATACGTTTTTAATTATGAATTATTTTCCACCTTCAAGCACTAGTATTTTATCTACAGGTACAAAAAACTGTCTAGAAATTCTCCGTCAGCACCCTATTATTGCAATATCAATATAAAATACTAGTGCTTGAAGGTGGAAAATAATTCATAATTAAAAACGGACCTTACTTCGTATCGATTAAGCAGACGGGTAATGACATTGGTTGCATTCACCCTATGAAGCATATTATGATACACAAATTGACTTTCATTTCCAAACAATGCATGCAGCCAAAGCTTTCCTTTCTTCTGAGTTTGACAACATACAACATACAGACTCATTAATTCCTAATTACAAAATAGTTAATGCGGGAGTGATCAGGGAGTTGACACTTGTGTCATCCCCGAAGAAATCCAGAATGATGCCATGGTCAATGAAGGATATCAGATAACCAACGTGTACTGTTTCAACAGACGAGTCAGGAACGACCAGGGTAACATATCCTATACCCCTAAGCACACAGATGCTATACATCAGCATGCTTTACGTGCATCAGGCCAAACATACATATGGAAGAACGCTTTCAACCCCTTGTACGAGCCACTAGACTTTACGGAATTTGGTTATGAAAAAAAAAAATAGCAATGAAGTTCTACCGAAGTATTTTACAAAAAGGCAGTGCCTGATTACATAGTAACACCGTGCAATTGCAGGTCTCATTTAGTCGCAGTTGTAAAAAAGAAGCAAATGAACTGTATACCATCATGTGTGTGTATTGCCGAGGACTGCAAAAACGTATTTTATGTTTGAAACTGAATAAAATATATGTACTAGGAACGTATATAATACATTTGAAAAGTTGTTAAACCAATTGTAAATAGTTATATTTTCCAGTAAATCAGTTTAACGAATATTAAAAAAAAAGCACTTTGCACTTAAATAACTTGCAAAGGGTAGAAGACCAAGAATAAAAATTTACCCAACATGATTCGAAGGGCAACATAGCAAACTGTTGTTCGAGAGGCTATGTGTTAACAGCAAGGTGGTCATTTCGAAGATTTGTTAAGATTTAATGTAATGACTATAGTACAACTTGGAAATTTTCTAAGTCCAATAATACTTCTATTGTGGATGTAACCGGAGAAGCTTGTTTCCAAAACCTGCTAAAGGACATTTTTTTTCGAAACTGAGATATGGACATCATTTTGTTCATCTTTACCTGTAGATTTTATTTCAAGATTTTATTTCAATATTTAATTATTTCCAAAACATTTAAAATTACAGTTTGTTTCCAAAAACTATTTCCTTCAACAATTTATTTCCAATACATGCTAAAATTAGTTTATTTACAAAACATGCTAAAACTATATTTTTATGGGAGTATTCTGTTATTCATTTCCAAAATATACTGAAATCTGAATATTTGTCAGTGTTGTGATTCGTATAAATACTTGCTAAAAATCTATGGCAACTAATATAAAGAATTTGAAATTTATATTTTTGCTTTAATATTATTTACATTGTTGTCAGTGTAAAATGTTCGTTCACCTATTCACAGCTAACTGTAGTTTGTGGATTTTATGCTTAACTATGCTTAACATTACTTATGCAAGTAATTATTTTTGGCTGAGATTTCAAGTATTGACATACTTATGTTTAAGTATGTTTAAGTATGTCAGAGGATAGTGATTTAGAACTTGCTGATCATCCCATGAAAGCTAATGGAATACCCAAGGAAACGAAAATGATGCCCCGAAAGTTGAAAAAAAAAAAAAAAAACTCAAGATAAAGTAAGAAAGCATGCTTTGAAAGACAAAGGTTATAATATTGCCTGCTTTCATAAAAGTGAATCCATTCCATTAATTCCATTTTTAACCCTGCTTATATTTCAAGTGACTGCAGGCGTGGTCTTGTGGTTAGCGTCGCTGACTACGGATCTGTCTGCCCGTGTTTGATCCCTGGTACCTCCTCAGATCTTTCTGCGGTAGGGAGGTCTGGTAAGGGTGCACTCAGCCTCGTGATTCAAATCGAGGAGCTACTTGATAGAGAAGTAGCAATATCACAGCTGGGTTTAGAAAACCCGGAAACATACCATTCAACCCAGAAGCAATCGCCCCATCAAACTTAACGGAACGTCCATTACAACAAGAGTTTCAAGTGTTGCCTACTCCAAGCACTTCAGGAGTTGAAGGCCTCCTCCAACTACGAGGAGTAAGCAACCGACGGGACGCAGGAACAATAGTGCCACACTCCACCAGATGAAAAGCAAGATCGTCACCGCGGTCGGCCAAGGAAAATTATTCCTGAGGAACAGTCTCCAGGACCTTCAGGAGTGGAGGCCATTACAACAAACAAGTGAAGACTTGAAAGGTGGAACTGCATATTCACAAGATGTCAATCGCAGGACAGGAGCAAAATGGATTCAGTGTAGCTTTTGCAGGCACCCATTCCATGAAAAACATCAAATGCAGACAACGACGTGTACATGTGTGATGATTGTTGTGCAGATGACTAAGAGTGAAAACGGTTTTCATTTACCTGGTACCAAAAATTAATATAAATAGACGTCACCAAATTACCTACCCACTATCACCAAATAACCTAATACCATCACCAAATTACCTACCCACTATCACCAAATAACCTAATACCATCACCAAATTACCTTCCCTTTCAGTGTTGTCTTTAAAAATTTATATATCAAAGTGGGTGTGTACTAATTTAGTAATATAGTGATTTATCCCGGTTATCAGACCCAACTTCCACCATTGTCAATGCACGCTGCATCTGCTCATAACATGGCATGTTTTAAATAACAATAGCTTATTTCCCCACAATAATGCACAGGTTGAAATTAAAACTCCCGACGATGCCAGAATTTACAGCTATCTTATCAGGGCATGGAAAAACAAAATCTTATCTCCACCGGTTCCACATCATAGACAACCCAACATGTACATGCCATAGAGAACATCAAACAGTGGATCATCTCATCTACGAATGTCATAGAGCTAATCTTGTAAAAGAGATAACAATAAATGGAGGCATCTGGCCTCTAACAAAAGAAGCTCTAGTATCACGGCACCTCAGGGCATTCAAAAACTACATCCAAACTATAGACTTTTAGATAGCAGTAGAAAAGAAATGTACAACTCCAATTAGATCTTAACAAGGTTAGCAATTGTAAATAATAATATATGGAAAACGATCTAATTGTAATAATACAATTAAGTTAGGTACATTAACATAGGTAACATACATCATAGGCAAAAACATGTAGAGTATATACTATACAAGAATGAAAATGCTAGAATAAGTACATACAAAAACAAAAGTAGTTCATACAAATACTGTATCTGGTAAAGAATGCATGTAGAGTTAAACTGTAATGGGACATGCTGTTTATTTGCTTAATAAATTAATTTTTTTTTAAATATCTCCACCCGCCTAGGTAATATTCATCAAGAGAATACTAGACTTGACCTTATTATTGCCCCCACACCTTTAATTCCTGTCATTCGAATCCACCAATAAACGATACCTGTAGTAGTGACCACTTCCTACTACAAATCTATCTATCTAGCGCTACCACTGTCTCAAACTCCAAGTTTACAAAACACCGTACAGGAAAACATTTCACTGCCTATATTACTGATCACCTGACGATATCTCCTACCGAGACCTTGAAAATCTCATCACATCCTACCTAAACCAACACCATCCATTTTCCTGCACACCCAGACATCCTCCAAAGAAATTGAGGACTTTCAAGAGGTGATTAGGAGTGAACATTAATGTAAAGATTTCTTTCATGTTGGGTGCAGCAAGGCGTTCAAGGGAAAATACGTATCCAATGGTAAGAACAAAGATAAAAGATGGATTTGTGGAAGAAAAGATTGTGAGGATAGAAATCACAGTGGTGGCAGCGTAATAAGTATGATTTCTAATTTAAAGACAGATTTCATCCAAAGTGGATGACATTATTGCAGAAAACCGTAACCTAAGTTATAGGTAACTGAAGTTTTGAAAGGAAATAAAGAAATGAAAGAATCCATGCACTTCTTCAATGAAGAATTTGAAGCAATGAAGAAGGAAATGAAACTTTTGGTTGAAGGACAAATGGACAAAAGTAAAGGGATTCAAGAAGTTGAAGAACTTAAACAGTATTCCAGAAGAAATAACGTAGAAGCTGATAGTATTCCAGAAGCTCAAAGCGAAGATATTTATGAAACAATATCAAACCTAGGCAAAACTTTGGATGTTAGCTTAGATACGTGTCACATAGGTTTTGCACAGAGACTTCCAAGCTACAAACCAGAGATGCCCAGACATCCTCTGTGGTGGAACCATCATTATGCTGCAGGCGTCACGTTGAGAAGGGCCGTTCTCCGTCAATACCGTCAAAACCCTCCTAATACATATAACGCATTCAAACTTCAAGAGGCCAGGACTAAACAGATACTCAACAAGGGCAAACAAAGTCTCGAAACAATATTGCACAAACATTAATCAACACCATACTACATCTATGATCAGTAAGAAAATAGCATGGTTGCCAACATAACCCAGCTAATCTCACTCTAGCTGGCAATCTGATCGTACAAACAGATTTCCTAACCAGGATACCACCTCCTACCATCCCTGCAGCTCTGTTACTTTTACTGTACCTCCTACACAGTTTCACATCCTTCACTTCCAGACCTTCACCCACATGGCGTTACTTCTGAGCGACAAAATCGTGCTTCAAACCCGATGAATTCTATAAAGATAGCGACAAGAACAAGTGCAGTGACAGGCAGTAGTGAAAATAGTGCAATTGAATGTGATATAAACTGTAAAAAAGGTATGCGTGAAATGCCACGTGACAGAAGTGAAACTTGTTTTAATTTTTTTATTTTTCAATTTTGGATTGTTGGACTTTTTAATATTGGGTTTTTGAACTTTTTTAATTTTAAATTTTGGATTTTTTTGAATTTTGAATATTAATTTTTAAATTTTGGATATTTGGATTTTTATTTTTTAAATTTTGGATCTTTGAATTTTTTAATTTTAGAATTTTAAATCATATAATTTTGGATTTTTTAAATTTTGGATCTTTGAATTTATTTTTAAAATTTTGGATTTTTTAATTTTGAATTTTTGGATTTTTTAAACTTTGGATAAGCCTAATCATTGAGTTCATTGTTTTCTGTGCAGTCCGTTCCGTCACACCTCACTAATTTCGTGAAGATTTTGAGCGTTACATTAATTTCGTGACGATTTTTTAGCGTTAGGACCATACGCTAGAGTGATTAAACAATAAAATGAATAATCTGATGGAAGAAAATGCATCTCTCAAGGCTATATAATTGATGTATTAAGATCAGATATACTAAGAGTTGAGAGTAAGCTAAAAGCATGTGAGGTTGTGCAAAGAAATAGTCGTGCATTTAAGGATAAGAAAGGGAAC
The DNA here is from genome assembly GCA_964059195.1 of Ectobius pallidus. NCBI lineage: Eukaryota > Metazoa > Arthropoda > Insecta > Blattodea > Ectobiidae > Ectobius > Ectobius pallidus. The sequence continues at coordinate 6,857,188 of CAXKWD010000006.1, forward strand.
AAGAAAACAAAGAAATACCTATTATATAAGATTTGACAGACAGTGAAAATCTAGACAATGAAATAAAATATCTTAAAATTACACAATCAGAAAATGGTTACAAGAAAACTGAGATAGATGAAACTATCCGGAAACCACAAGCAAACAACGGCAGAACACCAATGACCATGAAGAAGGGCCAGACTCCAAGACCAAAGCTTACATCCCCTTTTACGGAAGTTTGGGGAAACACAACATCAAAACCATCTTTCTTACCCCTAAAAAGAACAGTCAAAACTTAAGGCACAGCATAATCTGTCCTTTTGAAGACACAACAAAAATTGTATACCTGACTTCTGATTGGCTGCTGGACCAGCCAATGAGATTTCGCATTCCGGCCTAATATTCATCCAGCCTCCAATAAATAAGGTCACGCTTTCTCCACTCAAACACATTCCTGAGGAAGGCCACAGAGGGAAGATGGCCGAAAGCTTGAATCTTATAATGTTGACATGGCTGATAACCCGTGAAGCCATCCTGAGAAATACCTATTACTTTGTCTAATCGCTTTGAAGTGATAAAAGAGCTGCAGGGAAAAGAAGAAGAAGCACATAACCTAAAAATCAACACTCCTCACAGAACTATGCATAATGAAGATCGAAACAACTCCAAAAATAAGCAAAAGCAAAATGTTCTTCTATAGTGATGGTCATGGTCGTGGGTTGTCAGAAGAACTTGGGGATAAATCCAAAGAATGGGCCGTGATTGGAAATATATAAAACACAATTAAATAAATTCACTACATCTTGGTTTTCAATTTCTTGTACGGAGAGTGGAGAGATTGTGCCGTCTTTCCTTAATACATAGCACATTTACATGCAGGATCCAATTCGAACTGAATCCGATCCCAATCTTGATCCTATCCCTGTTTACATGAGGCTGAAATGCGTGCATACTTTTGGCTGCGCTATTGGTTATTCTGATGCAAGTGGCTGTAATGTTGGATAACTTGTGTGAACGACTCCCATACTACTTCCGTCAAAGGTCCGCCAATTTTAACTCGCGACATTTTTATTGTATTGTATTCTGCATAGCCTAGGCCAAAGTAGAAAATGGACGCTAGAAAAGCAGTGCTTCTGTGCTTCGCATTGCAGTATTTTACTTCAGTTTTCACTTTCATCAACGCAAAATGGGAAGCAGAAAAGATGATAAGTCAGAGGGAAATGACTTTTTTCCTTCACTAGATGAAGTACAGTCAGTTTTGTACTCAAAAGTACATAAGAAGAAAAGGCAGCCGAAAAGGTATTGGGTTAAGACATGCAGCCAAGACTGGTGGGAATGCATAGTGAAAGCGATTGGCTGGAAAATTTTCGTATGATCTCCATCACATTCAAATTCCTATGCCAACGTCTTGACCCACATTTAAGAGCTGACAAAGATTGTGTAAGAAAACCCATTCCAGTAGGCAAAAAAGTGGCTATAGCCATATATAAATTGGCTTCATGTGCAGAGTACAGAGTGGTGGCAAACCAGTTCGGAACACACAAGTCTTCTGTACGTAAGTACGTGTATGAGGTGAGTGAGGTGATCTTCACGGATTTCAAGAGTGAATTTCTATCTCTTCCAAACAAAGTGGAAGCACAAGAAATTTCAAATGGGTTTGAAAATATGTGTGGAATTCCCAACGTAGTTGTTGCCATCGATGGAACACATATTCCCATCTAGCCACCATCAATTGGCTGCCGTGACTTTGTAAACCACAAAGGTGGCCTTCATATACAATGATGGCAGTCGTGGATCATTTATACAGATACTGGTTTTTTTTGTCATCTTAGTCTGTTACAATAGGCTTAGTTTTACATCACATGCACATTAATTTAAAATTTTGAAAAAAAAAAATAGCCCCTGTAAATAATAAATTAACAAATTCAAGGATCCTGTAGCTTACAGATAAACTAATTATTGTATTTTTTACTTTTACAGATTCAGATATGTGACATGCCAACATGCAGGAAGTGCACATGACGCTGGAGTGCTGAAGGACTCTAACCTATATAAATATGTAAAACAGCTCATGCCAAAGAATTCAAAAACTCCCTGGAGCTGTCGTTTGCCCAAAAGGTGAGTTTGCGCCCAAACGCTCTGGACGGCTCAGGCTGTCTTGTTGGTTTTTGCTCTTCTAAAAAAGAGGATCGGAACTTAGCGTCAATACTGCATCGTTCCCTTTAGCGAAATTACTAACCTATTTTCTTCTGTTTCAGATTACATCACTTCCACTGCGAGAGCTACTTACAGACGTGATGGCATCCAAAGGCCGTGGCCAAGGGAAGGCCAGGCCGGGTCCTTCTCAGGACCGGGCGGAAGGCGCTGGTAGGGAGGAAGAAGCGCAGGAGGAGCGACCTGGAGCTCAAGTTGGCGCTGAAGTTGAGGCACTAGCGGCAAATGTGCAGCAGCTGGATAGAGAGGCTGCAACAGCAGCAGCTTTCCAACTCGCTGACCGCATATTGCTGGAGCAGCATACTTTACGCAGCAGAACGGTGGCCAGGAGGCGCATTGCCCCACCGCCAGCCACTCGGAGAGAGCCAAAGGCAGAGAAGGCTGCAGCAAGCAAGCATGCACCTGTGTCCACTTCCACCCCGGTAGCAACACAACCTTCACATGGCATAGGCACGGGCAAAGTGGTGGATACCATTGCCTTAGGGATGGAGATGTTTAGGCAAGTGATGGTAACCAGCCAACCCAGTACTTCTGGTGCTGTGACATCCGCCGCGCCTAAGACACCACCACTTGCACGCAAGCCTCAGCCAGAACCAACATCTCCGACGTACAATCCTGAATCACCCGCCCCATCCCCAATACCAACTGCCATAAACCCCGACTTAATTCAAAAACTGTACGGGGAGTGGAAATACCCACACTGTTGTTGGGCGATCCAGCATATCCTCTCCTACCATGGCTCATAAAAGGATATAAAGGAACTCTAAACTCCAGAACAAGAGTCTTTTAATATTTATTTGAGTCGTGGTAGGGTAGTGGTGGAGAACGCTTATGGAAGACTGAAGTCTCGTTTCCGATGCCTCCTCAAAAGAGTCGACATAGATTATAGGTTTGTGCCTAATGTAGTTGCTGCATGCATCATCTTGTACAACATAATAGAAACCAGAAATGACAGCTTCCAAGATAGCTGGTTGGAAGTGGTTAGAAATGCTGAACTTGAATTTCCCCAGCCTCGACGAGAATTTGACGATTTCGATGGATCGGAAATAAGGGAAGCCATAAAAAATTACATGGCACAGTATCCACTTAGGTCAAGGTTATTTTGATTGTAACTAGTACTTTTCTTGGTTTGTATCTATGAGTAAGAGTGTGCATGTAAATTCAATTAAGAAAAATCTGAACATTCACAGAAGTGTTGTACATAATAACAATATTTTATGACTCAGTGTTATGCCTTGCATTAAAAGATACTTGGTAGTTTACTGAATAATCACTATTTTTTGTGGGGTAAATTATGTGTGACTTTTAGTTTGTCAGACTTGAAAGTAGTCTATTGCATTTCTTGTATTATGGTTGTTTGTTTTCTCAGAAGGTGTACATATCTAGTTTTTAATTCCTAGGGAATAAATATTTTTAATTCATTGATTTTGTTGATTTTTTAAAGAAATTAGGTTATCATAATAAACTTACATTATTTTATTTGGATGTAGCTTTAAATTTGAAAGAAATTTTATCTAAATTATTTACACTACAAGTCTCTACAATTTAGAGGGACAAAAACCTTTATGGTTATCGTAAGTACAAGAGAACATTAAAGAAAAACTATCAATAGTCAGCATAAATCTCACAATCTTCCATGCAAAAGCATTTCTCTGCACAAATTTTAGAATTTATGACATAACGTATGCTGGATTCTGATCTGCACCAGGGGCATATCCAAGACGTTTTTCAGCAGGGGCTGTAAGTCTGTTACCATGTTTACATGCAGGATTCAGATCGATCTGAATCCAATCGACGCGCCCGAGTCCTCATGTAAACGTGGACGCAGCCCGGAACAAATTTTTATCCGATCCTCTTGAAATGGAAGAATGGATTGGATTGAGTTGGAATTCAATTCCATGTAAATGCTAATGGACTCAATCCTGGTGCGTGCGCACACATTCGCACGGTGTTCCGTCATTTGTTTTATTTTCAATTTCCGGAAAGCAGATGCCATTGGGCCATTATAGCTTGTTTTGTTTGGGGTATTGGTTGTGTTTCAGTAATCTTGATCTAAAAAAATGAATAGAAATGTCTGGACAAGCGAGAAGGTCCTCAACTTGTTGGAGATTATTCGGGAGAAGGAGGTGAACCGCCTCTTTGATGGGAAACGCTTTAAGAACGCCAACATTTTTAAGATGATTGAATCGGAAATGGTGGCACGTGGTTTCACGGAGAAAACCCCAGAAATGATATAAAAAAAATAAGTGGAAGAGCTTGAAAGCAGCCTATAATGCCAGCAAAAAATCCATGGGGGCATCTGGGGCACTCCTTGACGAGATTCTGGGGAATCGACCGTCTGCATCCATTGAAGGTATGTAACTTTAGGTCTTAAATTGAAAAAAAGTTACTAATAATTCGAGTTCTGTACGAAATTTTTTACTTCATGTGTGTGGTCTTGAACAATAGTTTTATCTTCATATAGAGATTTCGATAATTGTTCCAAAGGAGAAATATTTTCTATTTACCTAGGCTATATGTTTTATAACCTATATGTTTCACTGCTCAACACATTTTGTTCGTTGAGTGTTGATGTGGGTTGCTGTCATTTAAAACAATGCTCTTTACCCCCACCAGGTTTGGACACCTAGCCTCAGGATGAACTTCCATTGGAAGTCCAAATCAAAGTGGATCCTGTCCCCAATGAAGATGGCAAACAGCCAGCCTCGAAGACAGCCAAGGGGGAAGAAGGAAGCTGGGGCGAACTCCTCCAGCAACAGAAAATGATGGAGTTCTTTAGGAGATAGGAGGAGAGAGAGGAAGCTGCAAACAGGAAGAGGGAGCAGGAGTTAGGCACTATGTATTCTCCATTTGTTCAAACAATAGAGAAAATAGCTGCTATGCCTCCTTTTCCATTTCTCTGCTCCAGGTTCGTCCTCTCCCCAGCCGTCTACAAGTGGACAGCAGGCAAGATGGCAGCGGACTGAGGCTGCAGAGGACGAACAATAGGAACCCCCAAGTTACTCCTAAGAGGACGAGGAAAGATTAAAAGACAACTTAGTTATAAAGTGTTTTAGGTTAGGTTTTTGTTTTATTTTTCTATTTGTATAGGTTATAGTGCTTTGGCTGTTTGGGGAGACACTTCACAGTGCTGTGAGCGCGTATGTGACGTCACGGTTTGAAAGTGTTTGACGTCACCGCTCGTGCTAACAACGCTTTTTCTGGAGAGGTGAGGCACGAGATGCTACGGACGCTATTAGCGATTTCATTGGTCACGGAACGTCATCTGCTGTAGGTTTATCGTAAAGTTTAGGACCACGTTTTGACCATGGCAGAGCAGTGCAGTGTTCGAGTTTCTTTAAGCTGCCCAGATGGAAGGGTTTGTGACGTTTTGTTGTGTGCAGCAGATGCTGAGCGGTGCGCAAAGGGTAAGTAGAGAGTTTACGTTAAATAAATATTTTATTGTCGTTAGGCAAATTCTGCAATGGACAACGGTAGAGGTAGAGAGGTTATGTTGCTTCCCATTCGTTTTCCTAATATTTGAGCCTATAACTTTACTGGCTCCACCCGCTGCTATGAAAATTCCTCTAACAATAGTGTTAGGAAATGAATTTAATAGATATGGGCCATATGTTGCTTGCCATTCAGCAAGTGTAGTGTTTAAATCTGGGGTAAGGGCCATATGTTGCCGACCTGTTGATTGTTTGAAAACAATGCCTTGTGCTCATTACATCATGAAACCTGCACTGGGGTTTTGAGATGTATTATTTGTTTAACCAAATTCATATTGTAGGATTGTACTACACAGTTCAGTGCACTGCATGTGTACAATCATAAGCTACAAATTAATGCTTATTATTGCAATTTTTTCAGATCTGCAGTTTGCCACCCGTATCCTTGAGATTGCGACAGCAGAGACACCCCCAGCTCAAATTATTGATGATTCTGCACCTACTCCTTGTGTGGCCAGCAATGTGAGCAGCAACCCCAGCAGTGCGAGTAGCAATAGCAGCTGCACCCCAGAAGCTGTGAAAGATGAGGGGGCAGGTGCCTTCAAGTGGTCCCATGCTGCAGTCCTGCTGTTAGTTGAGACGTACAAAGTACATGAGGGGAGTCTTCACTCAGAAGAAGGTGTGGGAGAAGGTCTCTCTCGCCATGAAGGAGAATGGCCATATGGTGTCAGGTTCAGTGGCATGAAGAGGACATTCAAAGCCATCAGTGACCACAACTCTAAGTCTGGCAACAATCGGACAGGATGAGGACAACCTGTGAGCCCAGTGCACCAATAGAACATAATATTGATGACCTGGCACCATCTTCTTCTGGGAGCCGCAGCAGGAAGAGGACCGCTAGCTCTGCAGGGCTCGCTGAAGCCATCCTGGAGAGCCGTAGGATCGCTGAGGAAAATAAGAATAGGCGGCATACGGAGCTCTTGGAAAGGAAAGATAAACTGCTGGAGAAGCTGGATGCACTGCTGGAGAAATTGTGATTGGAGCAGTTAGGACGGAGGCACCAGCTATTGAATTAAATTTTCTTTACAAAACAAGTTGAAATAGACAATAGTCATAAAAAAAGGGTAGAGCACTACATCCTTAGCCATACAGTTTTACTTCCTGACACTAAAAATGTAACTTAATGTACTTACTTTTGTTGAAGGAAGTGATTCAGGGGTGAAATTAGTAGTTTTTAGAACTTTATCTTGTATTTTTGCCCTTGTTTTAGTGGCAGTTAGGTTTGTTTGGTTAGGTTATGAACAGTGCTCAAGGATTTGGCTAAGGAGCCGCTGGTGAAAGTAACATACTTGCATGTGATGAAGAATGAGGAAATTGAAAAAGTGTAAAAGTACTAATAATGCACTTTATTTTAAGTATATTTCTTAAAGGAAACTATAATTTTTTCTTGTTATAACCTTTGTAAAGAAGTTAAATTTATTCCAAAGAAAATTAATGTATCTCTTTCTATGATAGGCCTATGCCAATCTTCAAAACACAAAATTTGCTTGTAAATGATCCCTTTTACTGTAAGTCCCACAATGAAAAATGAAAATGTAACAGAACTACGCAATCCTCTAAACAAGTTCCAAAGTAATCTAAATGCTGTGGAAGCTCTCAATCTCGAAATTCCATTGCATGAGGTTATGTTGACTCAGTTGATTTTAGATCATCTTGGTGAAACTACACGCAAGGAATGGGAAGGAAAAATCGATTCACAAAGTTTTACAAATCTTCAGGAGCTGATAGATTTTCTAGAAGCTAAGGCGCACTCTTTAGAAGTGTTAGCAACATCGAGCAACACGTCCAGCACATCAAAAGGAAAGAGTGAACCACGATCACAAAAGACTTCAGTTAAAGCAACTCGTCAGTCTTATATTGCCATTAACAGTGATTTGTGTCCTTGTTGTCAAGATAATCACAAGTTATCTAGGTGCGATAAATTCTCACAGTTAAGTGTAGCACAACGATGGGATTCGATAAAAGATAAGGGTTTGTGTGCAAACTGCTTTTCGTCTAATCATAAAAGGGATCAGTGTAAACTCAAATCCTTTTGCAACTGTGGCAAATCTGTGCACAGTAAATTGTTACGTAACGACACATCTTCACAACAAAGGAAAAGATTTCAGTTGACTGAAATTACTATGAAACCCGGCAAGTTTATATTTTTTCCATATACTTTTAATTTTAAACTTAGTTGTTGCCGTGGCTTATCTATATCATTTTTATTTTGGGTATTGTAAGTATGCAGTGACAATCTATTTGTAAAAGTAGAGATTTTCTTTGACATAAATGATATTTGCTAAGATACAAAAAAAGTGGCCAAGAAAGAACTTGCAAATCACAGGATGGAGATATTTAAAACTGGCAGTACATATTTTCTGCCCATATTCTCGGTGATAATAACCTCTACCTACAATGTTGCAGCAAGTCGTTATTTTGTATTTTAACAGGTGGAGGGTTACCCAGAGCTATGGAAGATGATCCTATACATTGCAGAGTAATACAGCTCATAAAACCTGCTGCAGTAGGTCATGTGAATCCCTATCCCTGCAATCTCTGGAAGGTTAGAAACATCCGTTACGTCGACCATTATTATCATAAGTATAAAAAAGTGTAATGGTATGAGATACAGCGGGTGGTTGCTTATGCAAATCTTGGTGCGTGGCAAAGCGCCTTCCGTATATAAAACAGAATTCCTCACGGCACGAGCTGATGTCTTGTTACAAGCAATGGAGTATACATAGGGGCCGTATTTTTTGGTAACAACGATAAGCACGAAATTTTATAAAACAATGTCCCTTAGCTATTTTTTGCTTTTACATGCTTAAATTATCAATATAAACCAAATTGAATCCACGAAACATCGCGAAATTTACTCTATTCCGCAAAATGTCTCTATAAGCACGAAATATGCCTCTTCTGTCCGTAAAGTGAGAAACGAGCACGAAAATGTGCCTTAAAATCACAATATTGTGTTTCGGTGTACCGTATTTTTTATTTTTTAGCAGCATGCTTTTTTCCCTGCTGTTTCTGTGGCTCTCGAAGATTTACCGATATATTGATATTTGTGATCGATTACAAAGATTGCAGAATATACGCAAAGATTGTCTGTGACCTGGTTTGTTCTGTTGAGTACACTCCTTTCCTCCTATCTCTTTCCCAAGTTAGCGATGCCTAAGATCGATTACAGCAGAAGAGTGTAGAATGTTTGTTACTTGTATTCAACAGATTTCGTCTTTTATCCACAGTGGTATGGTTGGCAAATCTGTTTGCAAATGGCTATCTGATGGTGTTTAGTAGAAATTACGATAATATTTCTCGTAATTTTATTTGAACATTAACTCTAATCATGTCTAAATCGAAAGTTACTTTAGTTCATACAAGGGCAGAAGGATATAGAAATTGGGGGGGGGGGTGTTAGTTCATGTTAATAAAGAAGCAAAGTTTATCATTGCGCAATGTTCCCAGTGTAATATAAAGTAATTTATTTCACGAAATACCCACCGAAATAGAAGGAAGTTAACACCGAAATCAGCCATTTTATTTCACCAATAAATCAGGGCCCTAAGTATACAACATCATCAAGTACGTCATTTGCATTAATCAACATCTACGATATTTTTGGAAATAAAATCCGTACGCAGTATGATGAACCAGTATGCACCCAAACCTTTTTTGAAAAGAGCTAACATAACATTCATATTTATATAAAAAAGGACCAAAAGAACTTGCAAAATATGCCATACTAAAATCCCTGAAAACATGGCAAAGGTCTTATTAAACCAAAACATGGAATATGAAATGGGGGCTTGAAATGGAAGATCTTGCCACGCAGAGATATTGTGAAGTCACAGACCACATTGTTCAGAAAAGTGGTCTCATTATTCATCCCACCAAACACTATCGGGCAGCTTCTTGTGATGGCCTAATAGGACAAGACTGAGTTTTGGAACTCAAAGGACTGCCAAGTCATGCACATGACATGATTTCTCGAAAATCTGTACCTTACCTATAAGAAAACCGTCAAGGAGTGACCCTCAAGAAAAACCATAACCATTATTATCAAGAGCAGGGGCAGCTATTTATTACTGGTAGGCAGTACTGTAGCTTTGTTGTGTAAACCTGTGTTGATATATTAGTGTTTGATTTAGTGCGGGACAATTTTTTCATCTATGAAATGGAAGAAAAAATTAAGAGTATTTCTACAGAAATTATGTTCCTGCTATCTTTGAGTAGTCTGTGAAAAGCTGCAGTGAAGTTGGAGCTAGGCCATCCTAAACGGCTCTTTTAAGAGCCAACAGGGATCTAAGGGGAAGTGACGTGATTAATATAACCTCTCCTTCCCAAATCAACCTCTACCATCATGTGGCGGGTCCTGAGTAACGCTAAAGAGGTTCTGGTGATTGTATTACATTAATAATAACGCAGTATGACACAGTGAGCTGCATTACTGGCATCGAGCAGCAGCCGGCTGGCTTGCTACATGCAAGATTTCTGGCAGGCGGGTGGCTAGGGGAAGTGGCCAAGGCGCAGCGGCGAGTGGTAGGGAAGCCTGCATGCAGCAAGTAATACCCTTATTCAGAAACCTCCGCATAATGAACTTCAGTTTGGAGGTAGCCTATATCGTTCAGATCACTCAACAATGAACAGAAAATTAATTTAATGATCTGTTTATATTGTGATTTTATTATTCCAACTATTAAATTGGAGTGTTGTGAGACTTTGCTACCTCTGTAAAAATGGGTGGGCTGAGCCAACTGGTAGGCCACTAGATGGGTGGGAGAGCAAGTGTTAAAATCAATAATTCGTCCAAATTTTTTACAAACTTTCTAAATTTGTTACTAAAATTATGCCCTACACCCTTAATGAGATTGAAATGTTGAGTAGTTAAACTCGAGTAAAAGATACTCTCCGAAATTAATCTCACACAACACAATTGTTTCACCACTTTCATGTGGATAAATATAATCGCGAGGTTTATTCCATGATGGTGATGATTTTGCAATTTCTCATACTGAAACATGTGAATCAACAATGTCGTGACCAACATTTGGTATGAACAGCAGACGATAGTGTGCAGTGACAGCTGACATACAAACATAAACAAACTTGAAAATGGAAATGGGAGCAAAAACAAGTAGGAAGAAGGAGAAACGGAGGTATAGAAGTCCAAACTGGCTTCTGTCCAAGAAAATGTTGTTGGTGGATCTCGTTGAGAAACATTTTTTCCATATTGGAAAGTAAGTGTAATGGTATGAGATACAGCGGGTAGTTGCTTACGCGAATCTTGGCGTGTGGCAACGCGGCTTCCGTATATAAAACAGAATTCCTCACGAGCCGATTTCTTGTTACAAGCAATGAAGACTACAACATCATCAAGTGCATCATCTGCGTGGAAGGCCTGAGATTGACTTCGTCGGAGAGGCTAGGCATAATGTACAGTTCCACCTTGAAACATGCAACAGGCAGGAGCATTTAACGGCGTGCATCGACCCAGCTGTAACATCATCTGTGGAAGCCTGGGATCGAAGCTAACCCTTACCAGCACAGGCGAAAGCGAAGAATCTGTCCCGGTCGGTAACTTATTCCACTCTATCCTGCTCGTTCCTTAAGACCCTTGCACCCAAACTTTTTTGAAAAGAGCTAACATAACATTAATATTTATATTAAAAAAGGAGCAGAAGAACTTGCACCAAAACAGCTCTTTTCAGGGTGGAGCAGATTCTTCTTTCCCTCTACTTGCATGTTAACTATGAGCACCTATGAATCCACTAGTACTTACATAAAAGTACGTTGCTTATGTATACTCTATTTGTAACTTGTCACACAACGGATTTCCATTCGACACTTGGGGATGGGTAGAATAAAAATGTTAACATTTGTATGTTACTGGGTACTTCTGAAAATGACACACAGTGCAGTATTTTTTACTCCATAAATCTTCGTTGAGTATAATAGGCCTATTACACACACTTTGTCAGATTAATGACTATAGAAAACACGATTTATCTAACCTAGGCCTCATAACTTTTACTGGTATGTGACTTGCAACATCTTCAGTGCCAATAGTGAAGGTAATGTTAAAGAACAACCTAAATTATAACATAAAACAGCATACATAAAATTTCGCTTCCTAGTAATATAGCCTCCATGAACAAATCACTTTACAAGATATGCACAAAATTTAATTACTTGCTTCATTCCATGCCCATGTACGAGTGCTATGAAGACTTGAAGTTCACAACTTACAGAATCTCGTCAATCATGATGCAAGTCCTCTCTTACAATGTTGCGCACATATTCTTTGGACAATCTGTATTTGGACCTGAATTATATGTCGCTTAATAAAAACGGACCATTTCGTTGTTTATATGCCTTTCTTTTCTTCCATTTCCTTAGTCTATCAAGATTACGGCATCAATATCATGCAAGTCCATTAGCAGTTCATCCAATTCGCTCTCAAGTAAACAACCAATCAGCTGTTCTTTAAACAAGGCTATGAGACCGTGTAAGTTCTCCTTCAAGAGTTACATGTAGTTTGCACTCCAACCTCGCTTCTGCGCGCTTTATTGGTAAGAACTATTCTCCCGGCCTTAAAACATTCATGGTGTAAAAGTTATACACAGATTATTAGTAAGGCAGTATAAATATAGTTAACCTAGCTCGATACCCATGTAGCATGTAAGAAAGGCATAAAATTGCATCTCCATAGCACTGTTGAATCATAACACCAAAGTTCTTAATCGCTGCTGTTTACTTTTCACTCATTTGTTTTCTGCTCAAGATGCCAAGTTACTTACTAATGGCGGGTAAAACCCGTGAACTGGCGAAAACGCTTTGCTTCCTCAGAGGAAAAGTTAATAGATTCGTAGAGATTAATAAATTCAGAAAAATCATACACGTTGGTGTTTGCAGAGAAAAAAAATTACCTCTCGAAGAAACTGAAGTCTTTGGGAACAAAATCTACCTTCGTTCTAAACCAGAAAGGCAATCTGTGAACAGCGTAGTGTTTCTTGGCAGTGCAATCGAATTGATTCCTGCCACTGTGATAAATGAATGGTTCGGGCGAAAAGCTAACGGTTTGTTTTGCACTGCCTGTTTCTTTTAGTAGTCCTAACTCCTATAGCATGTTGATGCGTGCACGTTACATACTTGGCTGCGGTACAGGCGCAAACAGTATATTGTAGCCGAATCAGTGGATGTAAGGCTGAGAGGAATGCTCAGCGTCCTGAAGCCACAGTTTTTATCATTTTACTCGCTGCCGTAAACGCCTTAAGAACATTCGAAACGAAGCAAACTTCAGTAGCTTCAGTACCTAGTTTGCTTGGTGCATTGGCTGCAAACCACAAAAATCGATGCAGATGATGGTGGGTTCATCTCCAATCAAGGAGACTCCAGAATCTGTTGACTGAAACGAGAGAGCATGATCCAGTGCGGTTTCAGAAGTATATGAGGATGAGTTCTGAACAATTTGACAGTGTGCTAACTTTAGTTGCTCCGTTCCCCATTACCCGAAGCCCTTCGCCTCAGCATGGCGTTAAAGTAGGTCAATTTCAAATAATACATTGCAAAAATTAACAGTCAATGTCCCCCATAGCACTCCCCGCCATTGAAGTGAGACACGTGATATTGTTTGACCAGTCCACCATTATACACAAAGAAGACCGTTGGTGGCCTAGAAGAATAAAATTAGCCTGGGAAAACGCCAGGCACCTCAACAACATAAATGGCGATACAGGATTACAAATAATTTGGTCTGGAGTGCTTTGTTTACTGTAGATAGGCTATTCAACGCCAGACAACCAAAAATGCGTCTGCAGACCTTATGCGCAAGTTCACTTAGGACGACCGATTAGTCTTTGCGATACTGGGCGAGGATAGCCCTAATGTCCAAGGGCTCATCATCCCACAACTAGCAACTCTGGCCCAATCCCTGTGGCTGAGTCTGACAGAGAAGTCCCGAGTGGGGAGCTCACTCTGCCTGTTTTGGAGCAGAGTGAGATTCCTGCAGGGGCTTCAGTGATGGCCATTTTGTCTGCTGAAGCAGTTGCAGCACCAAGTCCCTCACCCCGCGGAGGTGTACTTGCAGATGTCAGACTGGTAAGTAATTTTTTGAATTCATGTTAACTTTATGCATCTCTTGGGGAAGCTGTGAAGATGTGAACTGAGAGGAAAATCGTGCAGAAGTGGACACTCATACAACCTAAAATGTAATTATTTATATGCCTACTGGTTACTCGCAGGAGTCGCCAGGTGGTCATGGCATTTTGTTAAGTGGGGAGCTTTGCGCAGAATGATTCTCATCGTAAAACCGTGTAGGAAACTTGTAGACTGTAGTATTATTTTTTTGTATATGTTATGGATTTCATAGTGATTAGTGGGAATACCGGTATAATGAAATAGCATTCATACGTTTAAATATATTCCTATACACATTAAACATGCTAATACAAAATATATTTAAATCTAATTCAAGTACATAAACCTCTGTATTATTTATTCTTTTCAGGGTGGGTGGTTTTATTAGCAGTCATATTATTGCAGTTGGTTTTAGAATTAATAATATTTCACTTCTTTCCTATGATTTCAGGAACCGGAAAACGCCGACAACCAATTGAAGATGAAGAGGATTTAGAAGGAGAGAAAAAAAATTGAGGACAGATCTGCAAATCGATCTCCTCCGGATGCAGATAAAATACCATAAGAAGTTGTCGGGGGAGGTCAATAGCGATTAAAATTGTAAAATTGTATGATGAAATTAGCATTAGGGCCTACTGGTTAATTTCTAAGATTTCACTCTCTAAAAATTAATCTATTGTGTAGAAAGCCGTGTTTTAAACCAAGCTGATAACACATTATATACTTTTTCTTTTCTAAATTTGTGATGTTAGGTGGTATTTTATTAAAGAAAATTATTAGTTGATAGCAGTGATCTTTTATATTTGTACTTAGGTGATGCTGTGGCCCTCCTGGGTGTATAGGATCTGCAAACCCAAGTGGTTGGGTAACCAACGAGGAATTCCTAATGTTCATGCTGAAGTAGCCAGTGAATTAAGAATATATAATGCTAAATTTGTTAAGAAAAAACTTAACGTTCCCCTTTGCATGATATCAGGTTACGCATCATCTTTCTCTTTCTACAGGTACTTAGCAACTGGCGATTCATTCCCCACGCTGGCATGGGGTTACAGAATAGGGGTATCGACGTGTTGCCAGATCGTGAATGAAACGTCCCAAGCCATTTGGGATGATCTACACGAAAGATACTTACCAGAACCAGACCAACAGAAATACAAAAGAATTAAAGACACTTTGATAAACTGTGGAATGTTCCAAACTGTGCAGGGAGCATAGATGGAAAACACGTTCAAATCCAAGCACCAAATAATGCAGGATCGTAAATCTGTAATTACAAGAAGACACATAGCATCGTGCTAATGGCAGCATGTGTTGACATAGGTGCATGTGGGTCTCACGGTGATGGTGGAATTTTCAACAACTCTTGTGTCTGGCAAAAAAACTAGCGAATAACCTCCCACCGTTACCGCTTCCTCAATCACAGATACCCACTCCCTATTATTTTGTGGGTGATGAGGCTTTTCCTCTGAAAAACAACTTGATGAGGCCATTTTCTAAAGCATCACTCACTTGTCTGAAGAGGAAAAGCTTCTGCCATTGTAGAGGCAGGCGTGTTATTGAAAATACCTTCGGTACTTTGGCTGCTCGATGGAGAATTTTTGATAGTCATAAATGCGAAACTTGAAAATGCAGATAATATTGTGAAAGCAACTGTTTGTCTTCACAATTTTCTTAGGCTCTCTTAAATAGATTCTTCAGGGGGGAAAAAATATTGTCCGCAAACATTTATATTAGTTGGTCAAAGTTAAGAGTGAAGTATAGGGTCTTATTGGGTATTACATTAAGGGAATGCAAAACTGAGATTTGTTAAAAATTGTGAAAAAAAAGTCATTTTACATTTTTGTACTGATAAAATTCTACAAACATTCTACTTTCAGAATCCATATTCGTTTATGACATTCTGCGGGTTAAATGGCGTCAGGTTAATTTTTAAATGGCTTGCAGACGTTTGTGATTGCTACCTGCCTGCCCATTAAAACACAGACCAGCATGAAAATGCTCTGCAAAAATGTTATTCAAAAGCTTATTTTTATACTAAGCGAGCGATGTTCCTGGTAGGAATTTTATGCTGTAGAATAACTGTTGGTATATTTTGCACGAATTGTTGGTACACTTGTAAACAGAAGACTGACATAGGATCCAATAAGTGTGTAGGTTTAGTAAACAAGTGGTGGAAAGCTAGTGACTGCAGTGAACTGTTTTGTTTCTGAAAGTGTTACACCTCTACTAATGAACCTGTAGCTTCTACAACTGAAAAGAAGCTTTCTGCAAGTAATTTTCATACAATTATAGAGCCTGACTGACCTCCAGTTGACTTTTCTTTGGTGCACAATAGCGCGTGGGAGAACTTTACACAGGTATGTTGTGTACATATTGCGGAAAATCAAACTTATGTGCATATACAGTTGACTCTTTAGGCTTTGCATTTAAAATAGTGGTTAAACGTAGTAATTGCAATAGCCTAATAAAAGAAATTTCGTCCAGTCCTCGTGTGACCCATTATGAAACCACAAGAGTCCCAATTGAAATGAACACAGAATGGTGGACACGTTTTTAGATATGGGTAAGGGGTATGCTACTATGCATAAATATTGTATGAGGATGGGCATGGCAAACATATTAGCAAATTAGCCAGTGACAACAGTAACTTCGTTAGTACTGAGGTTCTTAGAAAAGCACCTACCATCATCAGAGACACATCATTAGAAAAGGATCAACCTATTGACATAACGGTATCATATGATGTCACATAGTTACTCTTCCCTTTATGGCACTGGGATTGTTGTAGATATTATGACTGGTTTAGTAGTGGACTACGAAATCCTCTCCAAATACTGCTCACTATGCAATCAGAATGAGAAAAAAATGTTGTGCGACCAGTACGCAGTGTGGTAAGAGGGGCATACAACAAGTGGTGATTGCGAAACTGATTTTGATGCCTCTTCCAATGCTATGGAGACAGCAGCAGCAGAAATACTATGGAAAAGGTGTTGCCAATTTCAGATATACCACTATGCTGTCAGATGGGGACGCGAAAACTTTCAGCCACCTTCAAAATTTGAAAGTAGGCCTATATGTCAACGAAGCTAATATTCAGAAGGAGGGGTGTATTAACCACATTGCTAAAAGGATTAGCAAAGGCCTTCTCAGTGTTATAAATGAGTGGAAGAAGAATGTGACATTGTGTGGGAAGAAACATGGCAGCCTGACTGAAAGTCCCATCACCAAGAATATTCCTGATGTCGATGCAACGAAGAAGGCTATTTTTGCCACTTTACACCATTGTGGGTCAACAGATAGCAATCCCCAACACAGCAATTGTCCTGATGGACCCAATTCACGGTGTTTTTATTATAAGGTCATCGCAATGGGGGAAGAGGTACCGACGAAGACATATTTGAGACCTGATGTCATAACAAAAATAATTCCTCTTTACCAAAGACTGGCCTCAGATGAATTACTAAGGAGGCGCACAAGAGGTAAAACACAAAATGCTAATGAGAGCCTCCATAGTGTGACATGGCGTAAGTGTCCTAAAGAAATCTTTGTATCGAAGAAGACTCCTTGTTGCAGTGACAACAGCCAAATCAGAATTTAACATCATACAACTTATTATATAAATTACAAATTAAGTAAATCCCAGATATTTCAAATATTAATTATTTTGGAATTTACACACACAATATTAATTTTTCGACACTCTGCCTATTATCAAGACTATGGTGTCAAAATCGTCTGCGTTAAAGATCATGAAGCTGAAATTTATACTCATGGGTCAAAGATCATTAAAGAAGATGGTGCAAATCAGGTAGGATGTGCTTTTGTGGTTTTTTGCAATGATGCAGAAATTTATAACCGATGTTCAAACTATCACCTGAGTGCTCTATAGAGCAGGCCGAATTACTGGGTATCAAAGAAGCACTGGCATGGGTAATGGCAATTAATGTGGACGGTAGCATCCACAGTGACTCTCAGACAGCCCTTAAATCTATTAATAAATTTAATTTGAATCCATTAGCGGTATCACTTAAAACAAGCCTGTGGACATACAAAAGAATATTTCTTTAACCTGTGTTATCTAGAATTGATAATTTAAAATCGTCAGTCATGTCTTAAGGCATTTATCTTTCTGAATTGTACTTTATTTATTTATTTATTTATTTATATTTTTCTGCTGATGCTTTGATTATCACTTTATTTCATTGTGGGTTGATTTCTTATTTGGTTTCCAAATTTTTATTATTATTACTTATTTTAAGATCTGGTCCTGATATATGTAATATCAGTAGCTCAGTAAGACAGTGCACCGTCTGTGGGGATTATAGTCAGCGACAGCTTTCCCAGATTACCTACAATAAGATTTTCAGCCTTGCTGGCATACTGTGTGTTTAGACAGTTTTATGATATTTGCATGTGGTTTTGTGAATTATAATAAAAAGGTTTTTATTGTTAACATGATATAATATTTAATTTGTCGAATTTGGGTAAAGCAAATTTTCCCCTCCTTCTTTCTACGGACCTCACTTTCTTTCATTCCATATATTCTAATATTTAGTAACTGGGTTATAACTAATACGGCTCAATATGGTAACGAGAGAGCTGATGAATTAGCAAAAACTGCTGCTGCCTCTGATTTAGATATCAGTTACGGATTGTGCCCCTTTTCACACGTTAAAAAGCGCATTAAAGAGCATATTCTGGTTAAATGGAACAACAACTGGCTCAGTACCTAAAAGAATTTGTTACTAGGGATACAGTACGTACAATCAGAGGTGAGCACTGTAAACATGATGTGCAGTAAATTGGGCCAGGTTCATTATGTGGGAGAACGATCTGAGGGGGTGTACAGTTCAGTCTCTCTGAGACTCTCATACGGTGCAGATTTTTCCTCATGCAGACGGACATCTTACAATTGTGAATTCCTAGACCACGTGGCTGGGCGTTGGAATGTGCATGAGAAGCTATCCCCACTTATTTCTCCTCCCTTCCCCTGCGACGCATGTAGTGCTCAGCTCTGATTGTATAAACTGTACTTTCTTTCCAATGGTTGAAAGACGTCTTAGAAGTGTTGTTAAATCCGACCTAATTTCTGTCTGGACATAGGAAAGATTCAAAGTAATAAAGAGAAAATTGATATGTGGCGAACAACAAATTGTCGAACATCTTTTATTTAACTGTCCAGTGTTTGAAAGAGAAAGGCAAGTTTTAAAAGGACATCTACATTATTATTGTAAACTTCTTTACGCTAAACCATTATTTCATATATTTCTAAGAAAATGCTGATCTAGACAATTTTATTATTTTCTTTCTTATGTACATAATCGATTATAGTTTAAAGTTACCAAGGTGATTGGATGTAATGCTCAGCATTGCTCGTTACAGAATGGAATGGTATATCATAGCCAAATAGAGAAAGATAAATATGTAAATTACAAATTAAATTTGTTAAAACTATAACCCTAATGTACAGTCGGGTAAAAAAGGGTTCAAAAAACTGTATATTCAATAAATAAATAAATACCCACTTCCACAGCATCACATCACTAGTTATTACAATAGAATCTTTAAGAATGAAGACTCAACTAAACAGACAATAATCATGTATCTTGATGAACAAAATCATGTTTTAAATAGTAAAATATGTTTGGCGTAGTGAAGTAACTTATGTAACTTGCGTTTTAGTAATGAACAATGATAATTAATTATTATGAATATTAATCATTATTATAATAAATAGTTTGAAACATTAAGATAGTATTGTTAAAAAAAAATATAATAGGAAATCCTAGTTTTGGTTTAGGGTCAATCCATACGAAGTCAGCCAATTATGAATTTTCTGGTTGCCTGACCATTTTTTAAAAAATTCATTTTTTGTCACATATGACCCCTATATACCAATAGTACAAAACCACAAATATTTTATTTTTACTCGGTTCCGTTTAGAAATGGCGGCCATCTTTCAATCATGGCGGACAGCTATTTTTGCATTTGTAGGTGTTTATGCAAATGCAAATATCTCTGGACTGGGAAGTGATAGAGCCTTGAGGAAAAAACCATTATTCTCAGCAGAGTCTGGGCTACATTTCTGGTCAAATGCATTGGTTAGCTTATTTCACTTTTAAATGGTGAAAAAGGGGGCTAATTCTGAACAAAACTTTTGCAAAATTATGACTTTTCAGGGTGTCACTATCTTACCCTGGAAAGAAATCTCTGGTGTCAGTTTTTTGTAGGAGGTACATATGTACCAGTACTTTCCTGGAAAAAAATACAAAGCCACACATTTGTTTGCTTCTATTATTTAGGACTCTCAGAAAATGAAGATTTTTCCAAATTTGGCCAATTTTAGGCCTAAATATCTCTGGTTGGCAAAATAGGAAAAATCTAATTTTGGGCTCAATTCAAGGTCTATACGACACTAACCTACTGTGAAAATTTCAAGTTTGAGACTCAAGCCAGAATGGAGTTATGTATCAAACAAACTCCTTAAATAATGAGGCTTTGTGTGAACCATATATAAATAAATAATCACCCTAGTCCACAATATTTAATGGTTTTAAGGCCTCATTTACATATTATAAGCCTAATTATAAATCATTATGGTCTGCTAAAATAAATTATAGAGGATAGGCCTACAAGTTTTCAATTGAAAAAACAAATCTGAATCAATTTTTGTTTGTATGTATGTAGGCGTATATTATTTTAGTCTGTTCAGTTTTAGAATTTGGATTTCCCTTATTACCAGTTATAACTAATTGTACACAATTTGCTTGGTGCTTAGTTAATTTTCATATGCCTGAGTAGGGAACAATCAACCTTTGCTTTTATGGAAAGTCACAGTGGGGAGCAAGATTAGAGGATATAGACAAGTCTAAACATGCAACTGGTCATGCTGAGACATGAACTGTTCCAGCCAGTTATTCAGTTAGTTGGATGCAGTTGTAGGGTGAAGAAGTGCTTTTTGCTTGGTAGTGTTCTGAATAGACCAAGATGGATCCTCAGTGCTGTATAGGAACATTGACCAATGAACCGTGCCACAGAAATGTTTATGGTGTTGTGCCCAAGGGACTAAGGCATTTCAGTGAATATAGTTCTGAAGAAAAATCATTGCTTTCATTACGAATATCTTCAAATCTTTCCCTCATCTGCAAGTATCATGAAATCAAGTTTTTATCACAGTACAACCACCTCTTTGGACGCATTTGTTGTGACCCTCTAAAAGTGCACAAAAAATCAGTGTCTAAGGGACTAAGGGAAATAAAAATGGATTATATTTTTAAGGAAAAACACTTCCCTGTAAATATTGTCCCAGGGAAATCCTTATGCCCTACATGCTACACAAAGATCTTTGTTAGGCCTACTGCTCATACTGCTACTGTTGATAACGTTAGTGATGAATATGTAGACAAAACAGAAAATATGGTGAAGGTTGATGCAGCTTGTAGTAGTTTGGAATTGTCACCTGCAGCCAAAATTAAAAAACTTAGTTCTGATAAAAGAAAAGGGGCTTTAAAAGCAAAGTATAAGAAGGTGTCTGAAGCTATTAGAAAAAAGTTGGAAATATGTTTTGATGAGGATATTGAAGACAGTGAGCCAAACCAGCAGTCTCTATCATTTGAGTATGATGAACTGATCGAAAAGCTAAAAAAGAAGTGTTTGGTAGCAAACAAAGAAACAAAAGTACAAATTATTAGTCTACTTCCAAATTCTTGGTCCAGAGACAAAATAGCTACTGAGTTTAATGTCTCAGTGCATCTTGTTAGGTTGTCAAGGAAACTGGTGAAGGATCAAGGCATATTGCCAGTGTTGGGAAAAAAGAAAGGTGTCAGAATTTCAGATGTAACTGCCAAGAAAGTGGTAGATTTCTTTGAGGATGATGAGTACAGCCGCTTATGTCCACCTATCTGAGGAGATATCCCATCTATTGGTGAAACACCAAATGTAATCACATGTGATTATGTGAAAAGGTATCTAAATTGTTATGTTAAGGCTCTAAATCGTTATTTTAAATGTCAGTATTAACACAGTATACGTGGTATTAATTAAGGCTGATATTGAGGGTGTTACATATATAGCCTACTATACGATTTTTTCACTTTGTTGTATCAAGCATAATTTCATTCTGGCTTGAGTCTCAAACTTGAAATTTTCACAGTAGCTTAGTGTCGTATAGACCTTGAATTGAGCCTAAAATTAGATTTTTCCTATTTTGCCAACCAGAGATATTTAGGCCTAAAATTGGTCAAATTTGGAAAAATCATTATTTTCTGAGAGTCCTAAATAATGGAAGCAAACAAATGTGTGGCTTTGTATTTTATTCCAGGAAAGTACTGGTACATATGTACCTCCTACAAAAAACTGACACCCGAGATTTCTTTCCAAGGTAAGATAGTGACACCCTGAAAAGTCATAATATAGCAAAAGTTTTGTTCAGGTTTAGCCCCCTTTTTCACCATTTAAAAGTGAATTAAGCTAACCAATGCTTTTGACCAGAAATGTAGCCCAGACTCTACTGAGAATAATGCTTTTTTTCTCAAGGCTCTATCACTTCCCAGTCCAGAGATATTTGCATTTGCATAAACACCTACAAATGCAAAAATAGCTGTCCGCCATGATTGAAAGATGGCCGCCATTTCTAAACGGAACCGAGTAAAAATAAAATATTTGTCGTTTTGTACTATTGGTATATAGGGGTGATATCTGACAAAAAATGAATTTTTTTTTAAATGGTCAAGCAACCAGTGTTGGTTGACTTCATATGGATTGACCCTTTATCAACATTTTCCAGATTTATGTTATTCATGGAAAAAGTTGATATCCCAAATGAAAATTATAAAATCTAAGAAAAATAAGAATTTAATACATTATGCTATCTGCATGTATTGAGGTTTATAATGCATGTTTTCCTAAAAAGAATTCATAATAGATTTAAGGGACATTTTTCAAACTTTAACCCCACGTATCTCAGTAAGAGAATAATGTGGGTTATCAAGTTTTTCACCCACATATTTGTTATAACAACAGCGATATTGCAATGTTAGGTAAAGTGTAGTGTTACTTTTAATGTGACCACATAAATTTCTGATGTTAGGTGGTATTTTATTAAAGAAAATTATTAGTTGATAGCAGTGTTTTTTTTTATATTTGTACTTAGGTGATGCTGTGGCCCTCCTGGGTGTATAGGATCTGCAAACCTAACGTTCATCCTGAAGTAGACAGTGAATTAAGAATATATAATTCCCCTTTGCATGATAGCAGGTTACGCATCGTCTTTCTCTTTCCACAGGTTCTTAGCAACTGGCGATTCATTCCCCACGATGGCATGGGGTTACAGAATAGGGGTATCGACGTCTTGCCAGATCGTGAATGAAACGTCCCAAGCCATTTGGGATGATCTACACGAAAGATACTTACCAGAACCAGACCAACAGAAATACAAAAGAATTAAAGACACTTTGATAAACTGTGGAATGTTCCAAACTGTGCAGGGTGCATAGATGGAAAACACGTTCAAATCCAAGCACCAAATAATGCAGGATCGTAAATCTGTAATTACAAGAAGACACATAGCATCGTGCTAATGGCAGCATGTGTTGACATAGGTGCATGTGGGTCTCAACAACAAACTAGCGAATAACCTCCTACCATTACCGCTTCCTCAATCACAGATACCCACTCCTTATCATTTTGTGGCAGATGAGTCTTTTCCTCTGAAAAGAAATGTCTAAAACTCACATTTGAACAAACCAGCCTCAGAAACAATTTCAACTTATGTAAGCTGACGCTATCAGTATTTCAAGTGTCTCCGTAACTGATGGGCCTACTGAGCAAGACATAGACTGTGCAAAAGAGAAGCTGAAAGAGATTTTTGAAACTGACAGAAAAGTTAGAGAAGGATCCCATTAACTTCATTACAGGATTCTGCACTATGCTCAGCTATGCACACTTTTGGGGAAATGACATCTTCTAAGAAATATGCTAGAAATATACCACTACAGCCAACCTGTCAGCCGATGACGTTCACAATTGAGTACAAGGAAACGTCAACCAAAAAGAAAGACCAGCAAAAGAAACATTTACACCAAAACATAGTTACAGAAAATCAAGAGCCAAACATAAAGCTCCTCATTCACTGTCTGAATGTATTCTGAGAAATGCATCACTCGGTAAAAACAAAAATCGGAAAGGAAATGCTGTCCAAGAGAAAACACGTTCATATCAGGTATGTGGAAGAACGTTGTTTGTTACTTTTGCTGAAATTTTAAATGCGTATACTGTAGACATGTGATTAATTTATCAAGGTTTAGAACATCCAGCGGTTTCCTTGCTTCTTTATACTTATTTTAAGAGAGATTTAAGGAAACACTATTGAAATAATGCAATTTAAAGGTTAAAGTGGGCTTGGAACTAGCTATAAGCCTTAATAAGTACCTTTAAAATATTTAACATTTTTATTTTTTATAATTACTAGCTTCTGATGAGTACACTTGAGCTCCCCTGCGGTCGGTAGGAGGCCTTTGTCCTCTAAGGGATATTATAGGCTAAATTTTAAATATGTGATACTTTTAGGAGCGATAACGTTTGGTATTTATTGTTCATATTTTCCTGTTTTTAGGATTGAGTTTGCTCCAGACCTGGATGCAGAATGATGGATGTTGGTATGAAGATGCAAGAGTTTGACACCTTGTACACTAAAGATTACAACGAGCAAACTGCATTCCTGAGTGACCGTAAGTGAACCCAGCAGGAGTAGACCTGGGAAATCAGATGCAACATCAAGTCGTAAGGCGCCGTTTACTTACCATGTGAAAGTAAATGCTGAATTAATGCAAGTGCGCCAAAAAACATTTTGTGACACATATCAGACATCTTTTAGAAGAGTACAAGTTTTGCAAGGTAAATGGAGAAACAACGCTAGAGGATAAACGTGGTCGTCATCACAATAGACCAAACATAACTAAGGACAAGTTTAGAAAATTCATCAACAGCCTTCCACGCCATCCCAGTCACTACAGTCGAAACAAAACTTCAACTGAATATTTAGATCCGAAGCTGAACGTTTCAAAACTAGCAGAAATGTTTAAAGAAAAGTGTTGGCGGTCCTCACTGATGGATGATAATAGCTTCAAAGACCAATGCAGCAGAGCAAACCTTCCCCACTTGGCAGGTCCCACGATGTATGCTTAAGTATCAAACAGTTGAAAATTTTAGATACAACTTATTTGACATTTAAGAAATAAAAAATTTAAAAAAAACTATACGAAGCTTATGCCAAATTTTTATTACTGTAACTCTTTCAGTGGATTGCAGAAACGAAGATGAAGTTAAAGTTTAAAGCCATGGTTATTAAACCACGGTCGAGGACTGAGTCCGTGTTGGGTTGCTAAAACGAAGTTTGGCCGTTGCCGAGTTTTTTAATCACGGTCGCCGCATAAAGCAAATTTTGTAAAATGCAAGACTGTAATACAATTGATATTTTTCAAAGTGCAAGTGGCCATGAGATCACCGCCTACTCGATATCATGTTACTGCGCATGCTATCCACGCATCCAATGCACAGTGCTTAGGTAAACAGCTGTTGTTAGTAAGCCTAAGGTAAGTGATATTCAGTTTATTGTTCCTTTGCATTTTATGAAAAGTACAATACTTGTATAATACTGTGCTAATTGACAATATTTGCACTTTTATAACGTATTTACAATGAAATGGCAAAAGATAGATTTATGCTGCACCCCAGCCAAGCTCCGCCGTTTTGTTAGGTTAGGAACGTTTATGTTGGTTTAGGAGCAATATACGGAATAGCACGAGGTTTATTATGTCTCACATTTTGAATTTCTTCTGTGACAAAACCCTAAACCCCACCTTCCCAGGCGGGCCTCATTAGAGAGGAGCCTAGGGTGCAGCATAAAACTATTTTTTCCCAAAATAATGGTTAGCAGGTTACCGCACATGAGAATGATGCATTATGCCTAGAAACCTATAATAATACACCTTTTCCTTGTTGAATTACAGCATGTCTAAATTCATAGCACAGGACCGAGATCTCTTAGCCGAAATATGCCGGGGGTACGTTATTATTGAGGACAAGCGGTATGATACCACCACTATAGTGAGGAAGAGGGAGGCATGGCAAAGCATCATGCAAGAGTTCAATGCCTCCTGTCCAGGAAAACCTCCTAGAGATGCTGCTCAGCTTCAAGGTACTGTGTATAATAGTTTTGTTACCTGGGCCTTTAGAATCACATGTTGGTTATTTAAAAACTGTGTTAATCTTTAACATGTTACTTTGTCGAATGCAATGCACAAATTTTACTCAGTATTGTTCAACCATCAGTGCTGCTTTACAGGAACAAATTACCGAATTATCCCATATGCACCTCCAAAGCAATGGAGAACTTACCTAACTGTTATAAACAGTATTCGAATATTAACCTTTTCACTGCTTAAGTTAATCGCCTCAAAAAATTGTTTAAAAGCAGAGGTAGGCCTATAAAATGTTAACATTTTTATCCACAAGTTACTATTGCCAGTCACAAAAATCCGGTATTCTGCTTAAATTTTTCTAATTAATGTCCAACTTAGATAATTATTTAGGCCTATGTCAATATATAAGACAATATGGATAAATCTGCTACACCTTATTATATAATTTATTAAGTGCCAGTATGGTACTTTATGAGATTGTGTGTGGGGACGAAAAATGTCTGTCTGTCCGTCCGTCTGTGTGTCTGTACGTGCCATAACTCAAATACGCTTTCTCGGATTTTCATGAAACTTGGAAAACACATTTATAATGTCCATGGGAAGAACCCTATTGATATTTAACCAAATTGGTTCACCGGTACCGGAGTTATGCCCAATTTAGTGCCTTTTATGTTAATATATAAGAAGTCGCGATAACTCAGATATGCTTTATTGGATTTTCCTCAAACTTTGTACACCCATTTATAATGTACATGGGAAGACGTCTACTGATATTGGACCAAATCGGTAGACCGGTAGTGGAGTAAAACCCAATTTAGTGTATATTTTAAAGACGTGGTATCTCAAATACACTTTACCGGATTTTTATGAAACGTGGTATACACATTTATAATGTCTATGGGAAGACGTCTATTGATTTTGGATAAAATAGGTTGAACTGTTTCGGAGTAATGGTCAATTTAGTGCCTATTTTATGGTAATATACGTATTCGAAAGAATTTATAAAAAAAACAAATCAGTTATCATGACAACATAGTCAATTGTTTTACAATATAAGGCTTTGGCAATTAAAATACAGTTAGCTATGACAACACTATTGCTTTGCATGCGCTTATCAAACTAAACCGGTAAAATGACCCAGGTGGCTAAGATGATAACGTTTCGGCCTCACATTCTGGAGTTCCATGGTTCAAATCTCGAAACCGGCCAATTTGACTTTTTTTTTTTTTTGGTATTCTGCATATCATAATTTCAATCAAAGCTGATTAAACAAAAAACATACTGGTACTTTGTTATATCAGTTTACCTGATTTTATTATTATAGTAAATTACCCTTGTACCAAACAGCTATTTTCAGAGAATGGAAAGGATTAAATTGTGACCCCCTTATAGGCCTAGGCTAATACCTACATGACATGGGAGAGCTGACTTTCAAACCACTGTTCAAATAAAAAATAATCATAATGGTTCTTTATTACATTACATTGCAAATATGAGGAAGTAAGGCCTGTTACTTCAAATTTTCAGTCTTTCAATTGTAGGGTAATTAGGGATTAAGTCAATTTTTCATTTTTAAACATACCTTTTAGGGAATTTAAGCTATTAAGTTTTACTTAAAGCAATTTGCAATTGAATTTGAAATCTCAATCAAGTGCAAAAGTCATCACTTCTCTATTTGTACTAATCAATGTAATTATATTTGAACAAGGCATTTTTCAATTAAAGGTCTCTGGAAGAGGATGAAGCTGAGAGCTAAAGAAGAGGATGATACTATGAGAAAGGAAGCAAAGAAAACTGGTGGTGGTCCCTCGCACCCACCTATGAGCAAGACGAGTGAGAGCGTAAGAGAGATGCTGGGAAACAGCTACCAGCCTTTGGAGATGGAGTTCGATGACGATGCGCATCAAATTATGTAGGAATGTGAAATACCTATGAAGGCAACAGTAACTGTATTTATAATAATGTATATCAAAGATAAGTTCATTTCAACACTTTATCACGCAGCGAATTCATTTCTGGCGTTGTTTTTTGACGCTGACCACGGTACTGACTCGTATATTCCTTCTTACAACATCTATACATCCGGAGTGATCAAAGGAGTGGATGGAGGAAATTATGAGACATTCTATTATTGCAGAACAATATGCTGTTACTTATGTACACCGCGTTCATGTGCGGAAGCAACAGGAGGATGACCAGGTGACCTATTTACCAACCCAGACGGTAAAGCTTACATTTCGAAGTCAGCGACTGCCTCAATGCATTCTTCTGTTTCACCAAAAATGCCCGGTTGAGGTGTACAAG
This sequence comes from Ectobius pallidus, assembly GCA_964059195.1. NCBI lineage: Eukaryota > Metazoa > Arthropoda > Insecta > Blattodea > Ectobiidae > Ectobius > Ectobius pallidus. The sequence goes on from CAXKWD010000006.1 coordinate 6,885,500, forward strand.
GAACGAACTCTAGTATGTTTCAATTGTGCCAAATTGAATCACAGGAATAAATTCTGTAGATCTGAACCCAAATGCCTAGGGTATGTGCTTAACAAGCACAAAGGACAGTGCACAACGGATGTCAAAATGCATCAATTGCAGAAACGGTCTTAGTAGTGGAGTTTTAGCGGTCACGTGGTGGGTGGCGCAAGAGGGGAAGGTGGAGGGGGAGCGGTTATGACGTCACGTTGAGTGTGTCACGCGGTACCTATGACGTCACGCATTTGGCTTTATGCCCATTTGGCATTAAGCCCTGGTCAAACCCTAAATAGCCCACCGAAAATATCTCAGCAGGAAGTCAATCCCTGCACACGTGCGGTCCGAAAATACCCCACCGGATGTTGTCTAGACATCTCAGGTCTTGTCTGAACATGGCACACGTCCGGGACCGATATAAACCCAAGCTAACGGTTTTTTAGGCCATAGGCTAGCCGGCGTCGGTGGAGAGGTCATCGTCCTGCGTGCATCCATCATGGAGAGGCGTTACAGAGTTCTCAACATGAATTTGGATTCACACCGTAAAAAAACATTTGCAAGATGGCCGGTATCGTTTATTGATGTTGATAAAATGGTAAATGCGGGTTTTTACTATACGGGTCACGGCGATATAGCAGAGTGCACGTAATATCATACACAAATAGGACAATGAGAAAAAAACGGACGATCCAGAAAATGAACATAAAAGATGGTCCCCCAATTGTACATTTTTAAAGAAAGGTGACGCGGGATCGGATGTCTGCGGAACGGTTGACCTCGTTGAAGACGTGTGTGGTCACGGTGCTCAAAGGCGAAATAATAAAAACTTGTTGTTTTTTATTGCAATAGTATTGACTGTATATTGCATCATCTGCACACGTGTGATGGTTAAAATAAGATGATATGCGATTGGTAGAAATAAGACGATATGTGATTAGTCAGCGGAAGGCTTTGATAGCCGGGTCATTCCATGTCAAGTGAACCAATGGAAAAACGTGACCACCTCCGATTTTAGTCATACTTGGTTGTCATGAAGTACCACCTGAGATATGTTGAAGTACAAAATATCAGATTTTTATGTGTTGTAGTTTTCCAGTTATACCCTTCTGAAATATGGAAAAAAACCAAATTTTCTGCATAAGTGCAATCACAAAATGACGCATAAATCAAGCTGGAATTGACATAGATGAGTGGGAAAAGTATCAAAATGTAGCTTATATTATGAGCTTTAATTTGATACGTCACACGACTACTTTCGAAAAAAAAAATTTTCAAGGTTACCCAAAAAAAATTTGAAAACTGAATTTTTCAAAAACCTATATTTTGAAAATTTTGAAACAATTCTCATAGAAACATACATATTTCAGCATCATGTCCTACAAGTTTTGATAAGGGATCGCAATGGGATCATATTTTTTTACATTTATAACAAATACTATGCACGCTGGGTAAGAATATATGACACAGAAATATTGCACTTAATTCTAAAATCCATTCCTTTGTCCAGGGAGTTGTTTACCAACATGCATATACCAACTTGTGCAAGTGGTCAAATGGGTATGAGTAAACACAGTCTGCAAGCATGTGAGTCAGCCAGGGAATGCAAGTTGTAACCTGTTGGACCTGGCTTCAGTTGTGCCTTGACTCTCATGCAGTGTGCTTCCTTTCTTCAAAGGCTGTACAAAGACTGTATTGCTGCATGTAAAGTAGTGGGTTCAGTGATTAAAATAGGCATTGTGTATTTCCCCAGTATGGCTGAAAAAGTAAGTGAAACAGCAAAGATTTTCTGCTGCAACCCTTTCAAGAAAGACAGACATCAGGGTGTGAAAAGAAGTGTGAGGCCTGTTACTGACTGGATGTGTGACATGTTTGACACCATTGTGGTAGGTATGAAAATTTGTGACAGTTGTAGGAAAGAACTATCAAAGCAGAAACAGGTTACAGATACAACAGATGACTGTTTAGTACCAGTAGCCAATACCACTAGGCCTACTAATGTTGATGAATCATTTGTAGCTTTAGATGTTACCTTAGAGTACCTTAATAAGTCTCTAAGCTCTCTAGAGGAGTCACCTGTTGCTAAGAGGAAGTTGCAAATGAAATCATACTGTGATAAAAAATACAGTAAAATAAAAAAATGTTTGACAGAAAAGGTACTAACAGCAGCAAGTACAAATACAGAGAAAACTGTTGACCATAAATCAGAATCATGTGAAGTCATTTGTCAGCTAAAAGAAAAGTTTCAAGAAGAAAATATAAGTGTTAGTGAAAAATTGCAAATTTTAACAGTACTACCTAAAAGCTGGTCATGCAGTGAAATACAAAATGAATTTCAGGTTAGCAACAGAATGGCAAGAAAAGCTAAAGCATTGGTGAAAGCGAAGGGTATTCTGGCAACACCAAATCCTAAACCAGGAAAGGTTTTAAATGAATCTGTGATTGAGAAGGTAATAGGGTTCTACAACAGTGATGATGTCAGCCGTCTTATGCCTGGAAAAAAAGATTTTGTTTCTGTGAAAACGGGTGACAGTAGTAGAATTCATGTACAGAAGAGGCTAGTGATGGGCAACTTGAAGGAAGTGTACGAGCTGTTCAAAAACAAAAATCCTACTGATAAGATTGGATTTTCGAAATTTGCTGATTTACGACCTAAACATTGCGTCTTGGCTGGAGGAAGTGGTACCCACACAGTATGCGTTTGTACAGTGCATCAGAATGTTAAATTAATGCTACAAGTGTTGAAATCCAAACAAATTACACTGAATGATGGCACAGATATAAGTAATTATAATTCCTGTTTAGCGAAGTTAATGTGTGAAGAGCCAGGCACAGCATGCCACCTTAATGAATGTCCTTCATGTCCAGGTGTAGATAATTTGAAAGATGAGTTACAGTTGCTGCTAGATAATGAACTGGTGGACAACATTACATACAAGCAGTGGGTTTCTGTTGACAGATGTAATTTAGTAACCTTCATCAAAACTGCAGATGAGTTTATAGAAACTTTGTGTGAACAGTTGTTGATTTTGAAGAGACATTCTTTTATTGCAAGAAGACAGGCAGAATATTATAATCACTTGAAGCAGAATATTGGAGTAAATGAAGCTGTGGTATGTATGGACTTTGCAGAAAATTATTCGTTTGTACTACAGGATGAAGCCCAGTCTTTTCATTGGAACAATGATCAAGCAACTATTTTTCCTATAGCAGTCTACTACAATGATCATAATATACACTACAAAAGTATTGTATGTATCTCTGAATGTCTACAGCATGACACCACTGCTGTTCATTTATTCCAGAAAAGGCTTATCTCTCATTTGAAGTTGGAAGTAATTAGAGATTTGAAAAAAATTTACTACTTCTCAGATGGTGCAGCTGCGCAATTTAAAAACAGAAAAAACTTTTCAAACTTATGCCACCATGTTCATGATTTTGGAATTGAGGCAGAGTGGCATTTCTATGCAACAGCCCATGGGAAAGGAGTATGTGACGGTCTGGGTGGTACTGTGAAAAGACTTGCAGGAAAGGCAAGCCTACAGCGGCCATACGAGCATCAAATCATGACACCAGCACAGCTGTTTACATGGAGTGAGGAAAACATCGACTCCATGCAGTTCTTCTTCTTCAATGAAGCACAATACAACAAAGAGGAAAAAATACTTGCAGACAGATTTCTGTCTACAAAAGCAATACCGGGCACACAGAAGTTCCACAGTTTCATCCCATTGTCAGATAAAGTGTTGTTGACAAAGGTATTTTCAAGAAGTGAACAGTCATCCACTTTTTCAGTGTTAGGACCACGTGTGCAACAGAGGCTGAAGCTAGCAGAAGTAAAAGGATATGTTACATGTGAGAACAACAATCATTGGTGGCTTGGTGTAGTTGTGGACAAAAATGAGACAGCACAGATAGTGGAACTGATGTTTCTGCACCCTGCAGGTCCTTCTCCATCATTTACTTTCAAAAGTGACTGTCCAAATAAACTGACTGTGCCTCTCTCTCAGATCCTCACCCTTGTGCAACCTACATGTCCCACTGGCCGTAGTTATTACCTCTCGAAGGAAGAGATGGATGCGGCAACCATGGCTCTAGAAAATTACTGTAGACAATAAATTCACGTTTTTGTCATTGAAGAAGGGAAGGTAACATGTTTTCTGTAAGTTTTTCTTTTTGATTGTAATGAAATTTTAGAATTAAGTGCAAGATTACGGTGCCATATATTCTTACCCAGCGTGCATAGTATTTGTTATAAATGTAAAAAAATATGATCCCATTGCGATCCCTTATCAAAACTTGTAGGACATGATGCTGAAATATGTATGTTTCTATGAGAATTGTTTCAAAATTTTCAAAATATAGGTTTTTGAAAAATTCAGTTTTCAAATTTTTTTTGGGTAACCTTGAAAATATTTTTTTTCGAAAGTACTCGTGTGACGTATCAAATTAAAGCTCATAATATAAGCTACATTTTGATACTTTTCCCACTCATCTATGTCAATTCCAGCTTGATTTATGCGTCATTTTGTGATTGCACTTATGCAGAAAATTTGGTTTTTTTCCATATTTCAGAAGGGTATAACTGGAAAACTACAACACATAAAAATCTGATATTTTGCACTTTAACATATCTCAGGTGGTACTTCATGACAACCAAGTATGACTAAAATCGGAGATGGTCATGTTCAAAATTGACAAAAAATTGGTTCACTTGACATGGAATGACCCAGCCGCGAGATGCTTGTCTAGTCCTCAGTGTCCAACAAGCCAGGAGGATGTCCACTTCGAAGCGCCCACGTAAACAGACGCCTAAGCCGACAGCCGAACTGGATACTGCCCTACAGGAGCTGATAAACTCCTTGCAGGTGACCGAGATACCGAATATTAAGATCGAACAGGCCCCGGACCAAACTCCGATGGATAAGGCCAAGATCCCTACAGTAGCAACACTGGAGAGATATACAAATATGGACATTAATATTGCGGACACGAAAATGCTGCAGGAATTGGAAATCGGGAAACCGTACCATATAAAGCAGGCACGTTCCGCTTATACCAAGTATGGGCGTCGCGTGGTTTTGGACCTTCTTAACGGCTGCTCGACATTCTTACCAACTAGATTTGGCAAACTTACGAAAGATCAGATAAGCAGCTAAATGAGGTACACCTCTCCATCATCTATTACGGCAGAGAAATTAACCCCAGCGGCTATTATTACCATAATGTGAAATTTGTGTGAAAGTGAACACATAAAGGTGGGAGACATGCAAAGCATCATAATGTGAAAGCGGACGTTAATAAATATAGATGTGGAGATGGACGTGGGGGACATGTGGACCTAGGGATAGCTCGTGCCACGGCACGAGCCTCGCGTGCGGTCTCTTGCAAATCATATATAAGGAATGGTGCATGCGAATCTCATCATTTTAAAGCATACATGGGCATTAACTGGTTCGCGAACCACTTGTGGTTCTTCACCTTCCCGCATAAGACACAAGATGGCATTGCGGACATTCGGTGCACGTGGTGGATTATTCCCACGTATGAGTCATAATCTCTTTGCAAGCAGTGACGGATCGCGAACAGTTCCGATTGAAAGGCGTTATGGCACATTCTAAGCTTTCGTATAATGAAATAATTGCAAATACAAAATTGTTTGTATTATTTGTTTCTTGTAGTGTACATTATAAAGTGAAATTAGTGTTTCCCTAAGAATGAGCAACCGCCACTGCACTTATTGTCTGCTTGTGTCTCCATCTACCCGTTCTTTTCGAACTATGTGTAAGTTGACAAAAGTTTGCGGGTTGCGTGTCAATGGATAGGGGTTTGCCCATCTCTGTTTTAAAGCACCATCATGTCGTATTCTGAAGTTAGTATGGATAAGCTGTGGGAGGAGATCCCAGACTCTGCGTTCAACGAGGTGATAATCCCGGACATCGTGCCGCCGCCACCAGAGCCGGAGGAAACCATCGAGATAACGCTGCACAACGGATGGGGCGGTGCAGTGAGGAGCATCGACTTCGCTGTAGTGTGCAAGACAATCTACGGGCACAATCAAGAGCATGTAGAGATGTCTCCAAACCTGCCATGCGGAAACACGTTGAGGGAAATGGCTGGAGATGTCAAACTCTACAGCGAAATCAACAGGTCTGTGATGGTGAGCGTCATTTTGACCGTTGCAGAGTTCCCACAGAGGGCCGCTTTTAACAATGGAGCACGAAGTGCAGCCGGGACTGCGGGACCTTCATAGCGCTCCAGCAAGCTGTAAGTATTAGTATCACCGACCACTTCCATTTAATTGTAATATCGTAACACGATGCATATAGTGTATTTTTTATGTTTTTCAGACGCGCAGAAGATTTCCACAACGAGTGGTGTGGTCTAGAGGAGAGGTGCTGCTACCCCGACCACCCAACAAAGAAAAACTACGTCAAATGCCTAAAGTTGTAAATTTAAAAATAAATGTCTAGTTTAAAAGAAAACCTGTGTAAATAACGTTTATGGCAATTGTATCCATAAATGAGCACTGGTTAAAAAAATGGAAATCAAATATTACTTTCCTCATATGTAGAAAACAGACAACAGATGGTTGTAGCTGGTAAAAATGAATCTAATTTCAAAACAGTTAAAACAGGGGTCCCTCAGGGGTCACTATTGGGTCCATTTCTCTTTCTCATCACGGCCAATGACCTACCAGTAAGTATTACTAGTAAAACAGTTATTTATGCTGACGTTCATAACAACAGACGATACCGTAGATACAATGAAACACAAACAAAAAGATGTGATGCAACAAGCAAGTCAATGGTTTGATGCAAATAACTTGATAATTAATGCACAAAAAACAGAAACTATTACATTTAATTTACAAACACAACAAGATGAAAATAAGACTGTTAAAATTATTAGGAATATACCTGGATAATAAATTATATTGCGAATCTCATGCCAATAATTTATGTAAAATGCTAGCAAATATAATATAACTACTATGTAAGCTAAGATCTTGTATGAGTATTACCAAAATTACTAACACATATTATGCATTTTTCCACTCTCAGCTAATGTATGGTGTACTATTGTGGGGTGGTAGTGTGTCAGCAAAAATTGTTTTTAGATGGCAAAAAAATGTTATCAGGACTATGATGCTATGAAACCTAATGATTCTTGTAAATATGTATTTAGATATTTAAATATAATGACACTACCTGGTATGTACATATATAGTAATCTGATATTTGCCAAAGAGAATCTTCAACACTATCAATATCGCGGAGATATCCATTCATACGATACGAGAAATAGACAGAAAATTGATACTCCCTATGTTAGACTTATAAATATTTAGATATTACTATGAATTGCCTAGTATGAATATATTTAAAAACATTCGAAAGAAGTGGTTAGTCAATAAATCCTTCCATCACTATGAAGAATTTGATCAATGTAATAAGAATGAATTGTGCTTTTAATTATTGTATATACCTGTAAATATTTTATGTCAATATTGTATATACCTTCAATTATGCTATACGTTTGGTAAATTATACTGACGAATCTTACAAGTATCCATGTGCATAGACAAATAAAATAATAATAATAATTATTGTTATTATTATTATTATTATTATTATTATTATTAAGTTTGGCGTTTCGAACAGCAATTTTTCGAAGAATGGAGAAAATGAAGAAGGGGTCTGCTAATTGGGATGGGTCAGAAAAAGTATTTCTGGTTTCTTTATATACATATCATTCTTTATAAGAATGCAAATTTCGATTCCAACTACTCATTATTCATCTAAACTTGTGTTTATTTTCAGTCATTGCTGAAAGAACTCATAACAGAAGATATAGGGGTAATAGAATGCAAGAAAACTGATACCAAACAAACATTAAGAAAAACAGAACATGGGCAAAAATACATACCCGGTAAGTGTGAAATGTTTGAAATTTATTTATTTAATAGTCCACTTATAAGGGCTGGTTTCACCAGATGAGATTAAAATGTCGAGTAATTAAACTCAAGTAAAAGTTACTCTTTGAAATTAATATCAGACAACACAATTGTGTTTCACCACTTTCATGTGGATAAATATAATATTGAGTAGTTACACGGGGTTTTGTTCCATGATGGTGCTCATCTCATACTGAAACGTGCGAATCCACCATACCTTGACCAACATTTGGTATTAACACCAGACGATAGTATGCAGTGACAGCTGACATACAAACATAAACAAACTTAAAAATTGGAAATGGAAGCAAATACAAGTAGGAAGGAGAAATGGAGGTATAGAAGTCCGAACTGGCTTCTGTCCGAGAAAATGTTGTTGGTGGATCTTGTTGAGAAACATTTTTCCATATTGGAAAGTAAGAGAACGGATGCTGTTACAATGCGGCAAAAAATTCAGAATGCAAAAGAACTGCCCAAGCGTAAGTAGTGGTGTATTGTTCATGACCCCTAAGGTGGCTTACTGAATGCAACCCGCAATACAGGGGCAGACCCCCGCAATACAGGATGCGGTGCGGTGGCCGCGTAGGGGAAGGTGGATTAGATGGAGTGGTGGCCGCGTAGGGGAAGGTGGGGTCCTCAACTACCGGCCCGCCAAGCAATAGCACCATAGGATTTATTTAATTTGGTCATTTCCAAGATGTCAGGTTATTTCTCACTGCCCTTTGGCCACCTGGGTGCTTGCATCCTTAATGAACATAGCTCTTTTGTCCATCTGGATGCGAGCGCCCATTGCTCCGCCTGTGTAGAACAACGGCCTAAGTGTTCGACTCGTTATTGGGAGTATTGGTAATTATTTGTGGGCTTGCGCCCTTATTGATCATAGCTCTTTTGTCCATCTGGGTGCTAGCGACCTTTGCGCCACCTATGTAGAGCAACGGCCTAAGTGTTCGGCTCGTTATTGGGAATATTGGTAATTATTTGTGAGTTTGTAATATTTGCATGGTTCCAGACGGGATGCAGCCGCCCGTACAAGAATAACCGGCTTACCGCGCGTGGGGGTCATGCACTGCACACATGCGTGGCAGAGTCTCATCTCTGCGTCCGAGAATAACACAGCCTAGCGCGGCTTGTCACATGTTCAAACACATCTCTGCCACTCATGGTCATTTCCGAGATGTCAGGCATGCACCTGGGTGCATGCATCCTTAATGATCATAGGTCTGGATGCATACGCCACAACACCCCAAGTCGGCTCGTTATTGGGATTGATATTTTATCCACACCCCAGGTTCGAATCCTGCATCTGGTATGTATTTTAAATAATAATATTTTCCCACTTCATGTCTGGCCGTCAAGGTCATCATCGTCTCAAGCAGTGGAAGGATAAACCTCGCTACTTAGGCTAGCAGGCGTCGGTGGAGAATACGATCGATACAGATGAAATGGTTGAAAGCTGAAATACGTGTCCATGTTTTGTTATCAGACAATGAGAAAGATGGTGAAGATGTGTATGGGTTTTCAGAGTATGCTGTGAGATACGCGTTGGCCAGGGGGTAAGTGGTAACGTTCTGCATGTGTTGATGGCATACCTGTTAAGTCAAAACATTATTAGCGCAAGAATTCGCAAGCGTAAATGAAGCAGCTGGTGGTTACTTGTACGAATCTTAGAGTGTGGCAAACTGATTCCATATATATAAAGCAGATTTAGCCACGGCACGAGCTTATTTCTTGCTAGTTAAACAATGTCAAACATTACAGTATACAACCTATATTCTGGTGATGTGGTGCGGATGGTTTCACATCCAGAATTTTATTCTTTAATATACCGCGTCGACCTTAGCCGGGATGAGTTCGTCATCGTCCATCCATGTGGTAGGGGCGAGAAAGATTGTATTGACGACGAGGAGACGCACTCCTCTTAGCATCACCTGGAGACGTGGGCAACTCGCCATTTAACAGGATTGAACGGTTTGAGAGCATACTTCAGGACCTTGCCTGAAAAATCGGCTAACAGTATTTCCCCTGTGCCCACAGCGGTGAGCTCGGCACAGCTTCTGGGGTCTGTGTTGTCAAAGTTGCAGGACGGTGTCGCATAGCAATATGCACCCAGGACGTGATAGTAACATGTGTAGCGAATCAGGCCGTATGTTTGTGGGTGGTAAAGTGCGGTCTTATATCAGAGACAGTGGACCTGTTTGCCATGTGTTTTCTGGTTGTGAGCGTTGTTCCAGACGAAACTATATCCAGCCATTGTGCTGATGATGTCGGCAACCTTCAAAGCAGAAACTCGTCACGATTACTTCTTATACATTTTCCTTTATATATATATAAGATTTAAGATATATAAGATATATAAAAGATGCGGTTTATATCTGCGGACTGGTTTAAGGGGGTTTTTACACTAGGAAATATTAAAAAATATTTTTTTTTGTTTCAAGTATGACTTATACATAAATATGAAACAATATGTCGAAGAATAAAAAAGTGGATCTTGATTAAAAACAAACATACATAACCACAACGTTTCAGTCCGCCCTCCGGATTTTCCTCAGGTGGACTGATTGGAAATTGTAGCCGCCGGTTCGAGGATGTTGTCTCGATACGTTGCCTGACAAGAATCGACCATGACCCCTGTATATCTCCCGTGCTTGACGATCCATTCTCTTGGAAGACTATAATCCTTGCTCTCCAAATCACTTGTAGCACCGGAGGGAACTTAACCACATGGTTTTTATGAAACATCCTCTTAATATGCCCCAGCCATTCTTCATCTAATCCCTATCATAACTATTTAAAGAAGCCTCTCCTTTGCATATTATCCTACATGCTTCATACACCTTCCTTTTTATCTTCTCATGTTCCACCTTCAATAACTTCACTTCTCGAATATAGTGTCCATCCGATACCATATGCTGACTTAACCCAGTTACCAATTTACCATTTTAATGTCTCTTTCATGCTCCTTAATCCGTGTCTTGATACCACGACCTGTTTCTCCCACATATTCCCTCCCACAGATCCTACATGACACTTGGTACACTCCTGGTAATTCCATGACGTCATTTTCCTTTCCTATTCGTTTGTGTTGTGAAAATATCTCCCCAACCGATTTTCCAGCTCTGTATGCAGGTACCAGCCATGTTTCTGGAACACTTTTCCTAATCTCTCACTCACTTATTCTTCGACATATTGTTTCAAGCCTCCTTAATTTCCCCATAACCAATTTCGTATTATGAGCCACGAACATTGCTCTTTTTCAGCTGTTTTGCCTTCAATTGGCAACAGAACCACAACAGCTTGGGTCATACTTGCACAATCGGAGTTCAAGAATGAAACCTCGAGGACACCTTTAACTAAACCAGAAAGGCAATCTGTGAACAGCGTAGTGTTTCTTCGCAGCGCAATCGGATTGATTCCAGCCACTGCGATAAACGAATGGTTCGGGAGAAAAGTTAACGGTTTGTTTTGCACTGTCTGTTTCTTTCAGTAGTCCTAACTCCTATATAGCATGTTGATGTGTGCACGTTTCATACTTGGCTGCGCAAACAGTATATTTTGGCCTGTATTTGTAGCCGAAACAGTGGATGTAATGCTGAGAGGAATGCTCAGCGTCCTCAAAGCCACAGTTTTTACCATTTTACTCGCTGGAACCTCTCAGTGTATAAATAACACAGCTGCAGTAAACGCCTGAAGAACTTAATGCAAACTTTAGCATGGTATTGAACTTCAGTAGCTTTCATGAATATGCAAACTTCAGTATCTAGTTCACTTGGTGCATTGGCTGCAAACCGCAAAAATCGACATAGATGATGATGGGTTCATCCCCAATCAAGGAAACTTGCAGAATCTGTTAAATGAAACGAGAGAGCATGATCCACTGCAATTTCAGAAGTACATGAGGATGAGTTCTGAACAATTTGACAGTGTCAATTTCAAATTAGACATTGCAAAAATAACAGTCAAAAGTCCCCCACAGGACTATCTGCAACTGAAACGAGACACGCAATAATGCATTATACACAAAGAAGACCGCTGGTCGCCTAAAAAATTAAAAGTCTGGGAAATCGCCAGGCATCCCAACAACATAAATGGGGATACAGGATTACAAATAAATTCGGCCTGGAGTGCTTTGTTTATTATAGATAGTCCATTCAACGTCAGACAACCAAAAATGCGTCTGCAGACCTCATGCGCAAGTTCACTGAGGACGACCGATTAGTCTTTGCGATACTGGGCGAGGATAGCCCTAATGTCCAAGGGCTCGGTATCGCTCGGCGACCTGTGGGAAGAACATCATCCCACAACTAGTAACTCTGGCCCAATCCCTGTGGCTGAGTCTGACAGAGAAGTCCCGTGTGGGGAGCTCACTCTGCCTGTTTTGGAGCAGAGTGAGATTCCTGCAGGGGCTTCAGTGATGGCCATTTTGTCTGCTGAAGCAGTTGCAGTACCAAGTCCCTCACCCCGCGGAGGTGTACTTGCAGATGTCAGACTGGTAAGTAATTTTTTGAATTCATGTTAAGTTTATGCATGTCTTGGGGATGTTGTGAAGATGTGAACTGAGAGGAAAATCGTGAAGAAGTGGACACTCATACAACCTATGGCATAATTTATATGCCTACTGGTTACTCGCAGGAGTCGCCAGGTGGTCATGGCATTTTGTTAAGTGGGGAGCTTTGCGCAGAATCATTCTCATCGTAAAACAGTGTAGGAAACTTGTAGACTGTGGTATTATTTTTTGTATATGTTATGGATTTCATAGTGATTAATGGGAATACTGGTATAATGAAATAGTATTCATATGTTTAATTAAATATATTCCTACACACATTAAATATGCTAATGCAAAATAAATTTAAATCTAATTCAAGTACATATACCTCTGTATTATTTATGCTTTTCAGGGTGGGTGGTTTTACTATCAGTCATATTATTGCAGTTGGTTTTAGAATTAATAATATTTCACTTCTTTCCTATGATTTCAGGAACCGGAAAACTCCGACAACCAATTGAACATGAAGAGGACTTAGAAGGAGAGAAAAAAAAATTGAGGACATCTGCAAATCGATCTCCTCCGGCTGCAGATAAAATACCATAAGAAGTTGTCGGGGGAGTTCGATAGTGATTAAAATTGTAAAATTGTATGATGCAATTATCAATACTGGTTAATTTCTAAGATTTCACTCTCTAAAAATTCATCTGTTGTGTAGAAACCCCTGCTTTTAAACCAAGCTGATAAGACATTATATACTTTTTTTCTTTTCTAAATTTGTGATGTTAGGTGGTATTTTATTAAAGAAAATTATTAGTTGATAGCAGTGATCTTTTATATTTGTACTTAGGTGATGCTGTGGCCCTCCTGGGTGTATAGGATCTGCAAACCCAAGTGGTTGGGTAACCAACGAAGAATTCCTAATGTTCATGCTGAAGCAGCCAGTGAATTAAGAATATATAATGCTAAATTTATGTTAAGAAAAAAACTTAACGTTCCCCTTTGCATGATAGCAGGCTAAGCATCGTCTTTCTCTTTCTACAGGTTCTTAGCAACTGGCAATTCATTCCCCACACTGGCATGGGGAATAGGAGAATAGGAGTATCTATGTGTTGCCAGACAATGTAATCTAATATATAAAATCGAAAGTGTGTATGTATGTATGTATGTATGTATGTTTGTTCCTTATACAAATCCACATTTCTTTACCAATTTACACGACATTTTGCACACATACCCAGTTAAGCCCGGGAAGTATAGCTGTCGACATTAAAATTCAAACAAAATACTCCTTCCCTTGAAAATTATATAATTTCTGAAAATTTTATACTGAAAAAATGAATTGCTGTTTAGTTCACATGGCAACAGTGAATTGTTTATTATGATTACATAGGGCCTTGGCAAGTATATAGCCTAATGCTTTAACGAATTATGATTCCATCGATGTAATATATTGGCGAAAATAATTACTGAAAATGAAATCCACGAAAATAAAGCACAGTGTGATGTAGTCACATAACTTTCTCTACCCTCGACATAAGAAATATTTACTCACTTCACATTTTGATGTAGAATAAGAGGGACAACTTAAGTGTGTGAGTATGCTATATCAAAAGTCTGTAAATAATCCTTTCCGCTGATAAGTTATCCATACCTGTAGGCTTTGAATTAGTTGAGAAATAGGGATGTTTATCATAGGCCCTAAGCATGGGATGGAACATTTTGAGTCCTATGCTCGCAGTATATTATGTCCCGGGTTCTAGGGGAGGAAAGTATGAAAGTGATACTGCATTTCTCTTTTATTTCAGCTCCGAAACGATTGTACAGTAACATGAGAATGAGAAATAAAATTTTCCGTCAAGTCAGTACAATCTTATGTAATTTGTGTTTCTTCTTATTTCAACCCCTCCCAAGCATGATGTGTAGAAGCAACGGAATGCAGCATTCCACATCCTCTATGAGCCATAAAAAGCTATATCCAGCGTTTTCTGATGGAATAGTTTGAGTGTGATAAATCTTTTTCTTCATTTCAAGTTCTACATACATAAAGTCCTTCATAAGTTAATTTCAAATTAAAAAATACAAAGCCCGGGCGACGCCGGGCCTTTTCAGCTAGTTTAAAATAAAATTAACAACATAATTGCATGGGCTACGGTACTCTTCAATATGCATATCAATTTTCATTTTAGCCTCCTGGACCAATAACAACAATAATACGCTTAATTTTATAAAATGTTGGATTTTAACATTTAAAACAATGTTCTGTATACATTTTACAGCCGTACACGCAGAGATCTAAATGCACCACAGTTTAGAAAATTTTACAATACCGTGGATTAATCTTGTTTATAAAACTTGGGCACCTATGAAAATCTTGTTTTAGGCCATCTCTTTATAAAACGCCTCTGTTATGATATTTCACCTTTACCACAATGTAATGGAATTTAGGAGACAATAATCTTTAGTCAATTCTGCTCTTATATCTCGTGATTCTTTGTTATCACTTTGAATTTGTCACCCGTACACAGAAGCAGGTTTGTAGTATGCACCCACAAGTACCCCTTCCGCTCGGCGTGGCCACTTCTCCGCCTGGCCGCTACCCCTCACGCCCTGGGTCCTTATCGAGGCAAAAAGACTTAATTACTGCAGAGATACCAGAATTAATTAAAGGCATTTCGACACAAAAGGAACTTCAAATTCTAAAACAACACAAAGCATCCTTAAAAGCGACACTAGCTGCTGTTCAAAATCAACAATTAGGCCTGGACTATCACAAAACAAAAGAGATGACAAAAAAGCGAAAAAACTTACAACAAAGAAGACTCTTTTCAACAAAAAAAAGACTAGCCGCAGCACTTCTATTGCAAAGCCTGACCTAACAGAAGCGCAGACAATTGCAATATCTTTGTTGCAAGAAAGCAGATTTTGAAATAATTAATTTTATATACCATAATGTGATTTTCTTTGGTAATGCATTAGCCCTATGACAGTTACATTTTTAATTCATTACGAGCTTGGATTCTTCATCAAAAAATTAAATATCATTAACCGAAACAAAAAGAACTTATTTATAGGCGTACAATTCAATTAGCACAAAAGTGAGGCATAGGGATGAGTCTAGAAGGTCATTTATTTAATGTGTATCACCGTGTGCCCTACGCTATCAAAGACAATTTCTTCTGTGAAGAACACTGACTGTCACGTGTCACAACATTGAACCAGCTTCGGTGACTTAAGGAGTGGGGATGAAAAGCGCCAAACACTGCCGCGTCAGCGTGAAGCCATGATTTCCTCTCTCCCTATCCCCAAGTCGAATAACCTCCTACCGTTACCGCTTCCTCAATCACAGATAAGGCTGATGAGGCTTTTCCTCTGAAAAGAACTTGACGAGGCCATTTTCTAAAACATCACTCACTTGTCTGAAGAGGAAAAGCTTCTGCCATTCTAGAGGCAGGCGTGTCATTGAAAATACCTTGGTACTTAGGTTGCTCGATGGAGAATTTTTCATAATCATAAATGCGAAACCTGAAAATGCAGATAATATTGTGAAAGCAACTGTCTGTCTTCACAATTTTCTTAGGCTCTCTTAAATAGATTCTTCGGGGGAGGGGGGGGGGAATTGTCCGCAAACATTTATATTAGTTGGTCGAAGTTAAGAATGAAGTATAGGGTCTTATTGGCTATTACGTTGGGAATGCAAAACTGAGATTTGTTAAAAATTGTGAAAAAAAGTCATTTTACATTTTTGTACTGATAAAATTCTACAAACATTCTTCTTTCAGAATCCATATTCGTTTATGACATTCTGCATGTTAAATGGCATGCGGACGTTTGTGATTGCTAAATGCCTGCCTTTTAAATCACAGACCAGCATGAAAATGCTCTGCAAAAATGTTATTCAAAAGCTTATTTTTATACTAAGCGGTCGATGTTCCTGGTAAGAATTTTATGCTGTAGAATAACTGTTGGTATATTTTGCACAAATTGTTGGTACACTTGTAAACAGAAGACTGACATAGGATCCAATAAGTGTGTAGGTTTAGTAAACAAGTGGTGGAAAGCTAGTGACTGCAGTGAACAGTTTTGTTTCTGAAAGTGTTACACCTCTACTAATGAACCTGTAGCTTCTACAACTGAAAAGAAGCTTTCTGCAAGTAATTTTCATACAATTATAGAGCCTGACTGACCTCCAGTTGACTTTTCTTTGGTGCACAATAGCGCGTGGGAGAACTTTACACAGGTATGTTGTGTACATATTGCGGAAAATCAAACTTATGTGCATATACAGTTGACTCTTTAGGCTTTGCATTTAAAATAGTGGTTAAACGTAGTAATTGCAATAGCCTAATAAAAGAAATTTCGTCCAGTCCTCGTGTGACCCATTATGAAACCACAAGAATCCCAATTGAAATGAACGCAGAATGGTGGACACGTTTTTAGATATGGGTAAGGGGTATGCTACTATGCATAAATATTGTATGAGGATGGGCATGGCAAACATATTAGCAAATTAGCCAGTGACAACAGTAACTTGGTTAGTACTGAGGTTCTTAGAAAAGCACCTACCATCATCAGAGACACATCATTAGAAAAGGATCAACCTATTGACATAACGGTATCATATGATGTCACATAGTTACTCTTCCCTTTATGGCACTGGGATTGTTGTAGATATTATGACTGGCTTAGTAGTGGACTACGAAATCCTCTCCAAATACTGCTCACTATGCAATCAGAATGAGAAAAAAATGTTGTGCGACCAGTACGCAGTGTGGTAAGAGGGGCATACAACAAGTGGTGATTGCGAAACTGATTTTGATGCCTCTTCCAATGCTATGGAGACAGCAGCAGCAGAAATACTATGGAAAAGGTGTTGCCAATTTCAGATATACCACTATGCTGTCAGATGGGGACGCGAAAACTTTCAGCCACCTTCAAAATTTGAAAGTAGGCCTATATGTCAACGAAGCTAATATTCAGAAGGAGGGGTGTATTAACCACATTGCTAAAAGGATTAGCAAAGGCCTTCTCAGTGTTGTAAATGAGTGGAAGAAGAATGTGACATTGTGTGGGAAGAAACATGGCAGCCTGACTGAAAGTGCCATCACCAAGAATATTCCTGAAGTGGATGCAACGAAGAAGGCTATTTTTGCCACTTTACACCATTGTGGGTCAACAGATAGCAATCCCCAACACAGCAATTGTCCTGATGGACCCAATTCACGGTGTTTTTATTATAAGGCCATCGCAATGGGGGAAGAGGTACCGACAAAGACATATTTGAGACCTGATGTCATAACAAAAATAACTCCTCTTTACCAAAGACTGGCCTCAGATGAATTACTAAGGAGGCGCACGAGAGGTAAAACACAAAATGGTAATGAGAGCCTCCATAGTGTGACATGGTGTAAGTGTCCTAAAGAAATCTTTGTATCGAAGAAGACTCCTTGTTGCAGTGACAACAGCCAAATCAGAATTTAACATCATACAACTTATTATATAAATTACAAATTAAGTAAATCCCAGATATTTCAAATATTAATTATTTTGGAATTTACACACACAATATTAATTTTTCGACACTCTGCCTATTATCAAGACTATGGTGTCAAATTGTCTGCGTTAAAGATCATGAAGCTGAAATTTATACTCATGGGTCAAAGATCATTAAAGAAGATGGTGCAAATCAGGTAGGATGTGCTTTTGTGGTTTTTTGCAATGATGCAGAAATTTATAACCGATGTTCAAACTATCACCTGAGTGCTCTATAGAGCAGGCCGAATTACTGGGTATCAAAGAAGCACTGGCATGGGTAATGGCAATTAATGTGGACGGTAGCATCCACAGTGACTCTCAGACAGCCCTTAAATCTATTAATAAATTTAATTTGAATCCATTAGCGGTATCAGTTAAAACAAGCCTGTGGACATACAAAAGAATATTTCTTTAATCTGTGTTATCTAGAATTGGTAATTTAAAATCGTCAGTCATGTCTTAAGGCATTTATCTTTCTGAATTGTACTTTATTTATTTATTTATATTTTTCTGCTGATGCTTTGATTGCCTACTCCTTGTGTGTCCAGCAGTGTGAGCAGCAATAGCAGCTGCACCCCAGAAGCTGTGGAAGATGAGGGGGCAGGTGCCTTCAAGTGGCCCCATGCTGCGGTCCTGCTGTTAGTGGAGACATACAAAGTACATGAGGGGAGTCTTCACTCTGGGAAGACCTCTCAGAAGAAGGTGTGGGAGAAGGTCTCTCTCGCCATGAAGGAGAATGGCCATATGGTTTCATGTCCCCAATGTATGTCTAAGTTCAGTGGCATGAAGAGGACATTCAAAGCCATCAGTGACCACAACTCTAAGTCTGGCAACAATCGGACAGGATGAGGACAACCTGTGAGCCCAGTGCACCAATAGAACATAATATTGATGACCTGGCACCATTTTCTTCTGGGAGCCGCAGCAGGAAGAGGACCGCTAGCTCTGCAGGGCTCGCTGAAGCCATCCTGGAGAGCCGTAGGATCGCTGAGGAAAATAAGAATAGGCGGCATACGGAGCTCTGGGAAAGGAAAGATAAACTGCTGGAGAAGCTGGATGCACTGCTGGAGAAATTGTGATTGGAGCAGTTAGGACGGAGGCACCAGCTATTGAATTAAATTTTCTTTACGGCACAAGTTGAAATAGACAATAGTCATAAAAAAGGGTAGAGCACTAAATCCTTAGCCATACAGTTTTCCTTCCTGACACTAAAAATGTAACTTAATGTACTTACTTTTGTTGAAGGAAGTGATTCAGGGGTGAAATTAGTAGTTTTTAGAACTTTATCTTGTATTTTTGCCCTTGTTTTAGTGGCAGTTAGGTTTGTTTGGTTAGGTTATGAACAGTGATATTAGTTTGGGGCATACCGTATTCACGAGTTTTGGAAATGTGCCAAATTATATCTCCAGTGAGGTTTTTTGTGTTGGTTAACCTGTTTACACACAAATTGTCCGTCAGTTATGTTATTATCATGAATTACGTATTTTAAGGTAAGAGAATTACAGGATATATTCTTATATATGAACCAATTTTGTACCTAATTAAGAAATGTCTATATAATTTGCAATTGTATATAATGTCTTTGTTACTTATTCTATACAATCTATATAATATTGTAATGTAAATGTGTATTTTATATTTTAAATGTATTGTACTTATGAATACTTCATATTTTAAGTACTACTGACAATGTTTATGCATGTAATTACATGTTTCGAGCATTAAATATGAATGAATGAATGAATAAGGCCATCGCAATGGGGAAGAGGTACCCAAACACGCCAACACATCGATGAAGACATATTTGAGACCTGATGTCATAACAAAAATAATTCCTCTTTACCAAAGACTGGCCTCAGATGAATTACGAAGGAGGTGCACAAGGGGTAAAACACAAAATGCTAATGAGAGCTTCTATAGTGTGATATGGCGTAAGTGTCCTAAAGAAATCTTTGTATCGAAGAAGAGACTCCTTGTTGCAGTGACAACAGCCAAATCAGAATTTAAAATCATACAACTTATTACATAAATTACAAATTAAGTAAATCCCCGATATTTCAAATGTTAATTCTTTTGGATTTTACACATACAATATTAATTTTCAGACACCCGGCCTATTATCAAGAATATGGTGTCAAAATTGTCTGCGTTAAAGATCATGAAGCTGAAATTTATACTCATGGGTCAAAGATCATTAAAGAAGAAGGTGCAAATGAGGTAGGATGTGCTTTTGTGGTTTTTTTTTGCAATGATGCTGAAATTTATAACCAGATGTTCAAACTATCACCTGGGTGCTGCCTCTGATTTAGATATCAGTTACAGATTGTGCCCCTTTTCACACGTTAAAACATATTACATAAATTACAAATTAATTAAGTCCCCGATATTTCAAATATGGCTAGTAATCTGGACAGTAGCATCCACAGTGACTCTCAGACGGCCCTTAAATCTATTAATAAATTTAATTTGAATCCATTAGCAGTATCAGTTAAAACAAGCCTGCGGACATACAAAAAAAATATTTGTTTAACCTGGGTCAAAGGACATAGTGGACAATATGGTAACGAGAGAGCTGATGAATTAGCAAAAACTGCTGCTGCCTCTGATTTAGATATCAGATTGTGCCCCTTTTCACATGTTAAAAAGGGCATTAAAGAGCATCTTCTGGTTAAATGGAACAACAACTTGCTCAGTACCAGAAAAGGATTCGTTGCTAGGGATACTTTCTTTCCAACGGTTAAAGTACGTCTTGTTGTTAAAGCAGACTTTATAAGTCAGTGACCCAAATTCCGTCTGGACATAGGAAAGATTGAAAGTGATAAGAGAAAATGGATACCTGTGTATATGTGGTGAACAACAAATTGTCGATCATCTTTTATTTAACTGTCCAGTGTTTGAAAGAGAAAGACACATTTTAAAAGGACATCTACATTATTGTAAACTTCTTTACGCTAAACCATTATTTCATATATTTCTAAGAAAATGCTGATCTAGACAAATTTATTATTTTCTTTCTTATGTACATAATCGATTATAGTTTAAAGTTACCAAGGTGATTGGATGTAATGCTCAGCATTGCTAGTTACAGAATGGAATGGTATATCATAGCCAAATAGAGGAAGATAAATATGTAAATTACAAATTAAATTTGTTAAAACTATAACCCTAATGTACCATCGGGTAAAATAGGGCTCATAAAACTGTATATTCAATAAATAAATAAATACCCATTTCCTGGTCATACTACGAGGGGTGATCAAAAAGTTCCAGGACTTTTGAAATTGCGCGGCAATGGAGCATTGTAGAGCAGTGCGGTTGGCAGCATTGTTTAGTGTGACTCTTCCTGAGCACAGCTGTTTTTTTCATATTGTTGATAACCTTCTTTATCGCAAAGTTACAGCTGTATTTGTAAAACAAGTTTTTTGTGTTCGGCGATTTTGTGAAATGAATCAAAAGGAAGAGCAACGCGTTTGCGTAAAGTTTTGTGAGAAGTTGGGTAAAACTTTTACTGAAACATTTCAAATGTTGCAAGTGGCTTTTGGTGATGAGTGTCTGAGTCGATCAAGGTGTCACGAGTGGTACAAGAGGTTTAAAGAAGGCCGGACATCGTGTGAAGATGATCCTCGTTCAGGGCGCCCATCAACTTCGACTGATGACAGTCATGTTGCAAGATTGAACATTCTCGTGCGTTCTGTTCGTCGACTAACCATTTGTGAAATGGCTGAAGAATTGAACATTTCATTTGGTTCGTGTCAACAGATGTTAACAGAAAAATTGCAGATGAGAAGGTTGGCTGCTAAGTTTGTTCCGAGACTGTTGACAGAGGAGCAAAAACAACACAGAGTTCAGGTTTGTCAGGAACTTCTTGAAAAGGCAAATGGCAATGAAAATTTCTTAAAACAAGTCATTACTGGAGATGAAACCTGGGTTTATGGCTACGACGTCGAAACGAAGGTCCAGTCATCACAATGGAAGACAAAATCCTCTCCAACACCCAAAAAAGCTCGTCAGGTCAAATCAAACGTGAAGGTGATGCTCAGTTTTTTTTTCGACTGGAAGGGTGTTGTTTACTATGAATTTCTTCCATGAGGTGAGACCATTAACCGCTTCCGTTACCTCCAAACCCTG
The DNA here is from genome assembly GCA_964059195.1 of Ectobius pallidus. NCBI lineage: Eukaryota > Metazoa > Arthropoda > Insecta > Blattodea > Ectobiidae > Ectobius > Ectobius pallidus. The sequence goes on from CAXKWD010000006.1 coordinate 6,907,621, forward strand.
AGAAATTTGCGCGAGGCAGTAAGCAGGAAGAGACCAGAGCTGTGGCAGAGCGGTGAGTGGGTGCTGCATCATGACAATGCGCCTGTTCATTCTGCACTGCTCATTTGCGACTACTGCACCAAAAACGGAATGACGGTCATCCCCCAGCCTCCAAATTCACCAGACCTTGCCTCTGCGGACTTCTTCTTGTTTCCAAAACTCAAGAGACCCATGAAAGGAAAGAGATTTGAGTCAGTAGACGAAATTCAAGAAAAATCGCTGGAGCAGCTCAACAGCATTTCACAAGATGAGTTCTCAGGATCCTTCACGCAGTGGAAACATCGGTGGGAAAAATGTATAGCTTCCCAAGGGGAGTACTTTGAAGGTGGCGACGTCCAATAGCCTGTAGAAATTTTTAATAAACTCGTAAAAAATCAGTCCTGGAACTTTTTGATCACCCCTCGTATGCTTCCATCTGATGAGGATTTCGGAATGCTAGAGAGCTTTGTGAGGAAACATGTAAGTTGTGAGGATTATTACCAGTGTACAGAATTTATGGTTGGATTTAAATATAAAATATATGAAATAAATATTAAGTTGATATGAAATACTAACATATAGAGAACTAATGCCAGTACTGCATTAAGCAGAGGGTAGTTTTGGAAAAGAGCAAAGTCATAAAAAGTAAACACTAGCTGAAGGAATAATAACTTGGCGAAATAGAAGACAGTTTTGTTATTTAAGGAATTATGGGGATTAAGAGATACCGCTAGGAGCAGTGAACTTGAGGGTAGCGTCTCCAAGCTATGGGGGTGAGAAACCTTGAAAGTATTTTGTGTAAGTTGACAAAGAGTTTGATTAGAGTGGGTGAGCCTTATATTTTGCGAGCCAATAGAAATTTATTGTTTATATTCCTAGGCAAATATACCACAGGAATATAACCAATAAGAGATCTGCTAATATGCCACTTAGACATGGTATATTACAAACGCGTAATATTATCACATTCAAAATCAATAATGACCCAAAATAGGACTATTGGCTGGCATAAGACGAACCCATGTTAGTAAGAATTTGCCTGTTTGAGAACAATTTTAACATGATATCTTGTAATTTGTTTGATTAAATAAATGTGTTTGTCACAATATGAAATACTCTGCAGTACCCGTTGTATATCAGTGTGTATTATAGCTGTCAACCCTGAGGTAAGAGGTATGTGCTCTACTAGAGCTGAGCTAATATTCGTCGAGAAGTATAATTAATGTGTTATATCGAACTCCACACCCTGAGATTCATTTTAGATTATCATACTTACATAATGATAACCTATGGCGCCCAACATATTAAACTGTAACATTGTCAATGAATTACGTCGTATAAACCGTGTGGCGAATAAAACAGCTACATACTGACACCCGAACTGTGCACCGATAAAAACTGCCACAAAGTTCATTATTTACGCCTGAAGAATGAGTTAACGAATTGAAGAAAGGTTGCAGAAATAGACCCCTCAACGTATGTCATATGAAGCAGAATCAATTTCATTCCTACAGTGCATTGAAACTTTGCATTCAAGAAAGGCTGACCACACCTGATAAACAACGCCCAGTCAACACCCAGCTGAAATCGTTTCACCAACAGCCGGTAAACCATTTCAGCATAAAAAACTTGTTGAATTCCACTCACATTGATAAAGTTCCATACAAACAAAAATCTGGAATATACCAATCCAAATGCAATGACTGTGATTTAAAATACATAGGCCAGACAAAAAGGAACCTGGAAGTTAGGACAAAGAAACACAGTAGGAGCATGAAATACCAACAGATAGACAAATCAGCAACAGCAGCCCATGTTTGTGAAACAGGACATGAGGTCAATATGGAACCAGAGTTAAAGAAACGTGTACAAGGACACAACAGGCAGTGTGGGAAAAAAATTCACATACACAAAAATAGGAACAGGCTTATGAACTTCGAAATTCCCGGGGATGATGACCTCAATTTGCCCACCAGAGGATACCGACACCAACCAACCAGCAGATGGAGTCTAGCTGAGAATGAATGAGGATGCCATTCGAAACTGCAGTCCAGGTTAGTGACAATTCTAGTGAAGTTAGTGTGTCACAATCAATCTCATTGTTATTTTTATATAATAATTACTTCACTGTTAAACTTCCTGAATATTATGATAATATTGTGCATCCTTTTAAAAACTGCAAAGGACAAGCAGGGGGGAAAAATGGTTACAACTTTTCATATGCCATCACCCTACTTTATCCTTCAGAAAACCTCAACTGCTTTCTGTTGCAAGAATCCGAGGATTTTCCCAAGAAAATTTAGAGATTTTTCTTAATTTTTAAACTGGAAATGAGGAAAGTCGAGTACACTCCCAATAAAATCTTCAACTTCAATGAAACTGGACTGACAGTAGTTCAGCACAAAACTGGTAAAATAATCGCTGTGAAGGGGAAACGTCAGGTTCATCAACTATCATCAGCTGAGCGTGGGTCACTTGTGAGAGTAGTAACTTGCATGTCAGCAGTATGTTCCACCCAAGTTAGTGTTTCCACGCAAGAACATGAAACCTGAACTACTGAACGGGACACCACCTGGAACCATTGCTGTCACCCATCCCTCTGGATGCATTCAGCTGGATCTGTTCACAAGATGGTTCGAGCATTTTGTCCAGATAGTCAAACCTGCAAAAGAGGATCCAGCTCTCCTGATATTGGATGGACATCATTCCCACACCAGGAACGTCGACATAATCCAACTTGGTCGTGAACATGGTGTGTCGATAGCTTGTCTCCCTCCCCACTGTACTGACGGGATGCAACCATTGGATGTGTCGTTTATGTACCCCTTCAAGACCTACTATGCCCAAGAGATTGGGAACTGGCTAGACTTTCACGAAAATAGGGTTGTCAGCAATTACCAAATTGGTGAACTCATGGGACAAGCTTACGTCAGGGCAGCCACAGTGACAACAGCCACCAGTGGATTCCGGGTAATGGGAATTTAACCTCTGAATGAAAAAATCTTTACGGATGCTGACTCCTTGAAGGAGAACTCTGCTACGGATCCAAACATTGACAATCATGAATATGTTCGACCCGGTGACATTCGACACCTTCCTGTAATCAAACCCAGCACATCCACCCAGCAAGGTTACTGGATCACCTCATAATGCAATTGAGAAGAAAGTCAGCAGATGCAGCCAGGAAAGCATCAGGAGAGATCCTCCAGCAGCGACGAAGAGGATGAAGATGAGGTTGAATATGTCTCAACAGACGACGAGAAAGAAGATGCCAAGTATCCCATTTGTGATAAAATGTACTCGAAAGATAAAGATGGCCAGAAAAAGATTCGCTGCACTAAGTGCTTCATGTGGAGTCACGAAAAATGCAATGGTAACATAAGAAAGACATTTGTTTGCGTGTTTTATGTCAAACACTAGGACAGAAACGGCTGAAACAGTTCGCATCTCAATACATTTATAGTTGTATTTATCTGTTTCAATATTATGTATCTTTATTTCAGTAAATAACAGGAAAAATGTAAATTTTTAAAATTAAATAAAGGTGGGGCCATTATTTGGAGCCGTGTTAAGTAAAGTGTCTGTTTTTACAAGATTTTAATTTATTTTCTTCAACTTGGTTTTTATACAGAATTGACGCTATCCATGTGTAAAGTGAACTTCAGAGCATCTACTGTAAAACTTCCAAGTTTTTACCGTGGTTAGATCTCCAGAAAATTGTAAAAAAATAAAAAGGGGGCCATACATGTGGACTTACCCTTACTGGCAGGCATTCTTCCTATTTGCATTTGAGATACTTGCCTAAAAAGAGCAAAATAGAAGGACTAAAAATCACTTTCGTCGCAAGCACCAGCATTTCATAGCAGTTAACAGAAAAGTGATAATATTAATATTGTGCCCATTTCAAGCATCTCCTTAACTGATAAGCCTTCTGAGCAAGACATGGACTGTGCAAAAGAGAAGCTGAAAGAGATTTTTGAAATTTACGGAAAAGTTAGAGGAATCCCATTAACTTCATTACTGCTGTACATGCAATGCACAGGACTTCCAAACAGGTGGAAAATAGTGCATAGCTATGCACGTTTGGGGAAATGACATCTTCTAAGAAATATGCTAGTAATATACCAGTACAGCCAACTTGTCAACCGAGTACAAGGAAATGTCAACCAAAAGGAAGACCCGCAAAAGAATCATCAGCAAATCAAAATCAAAACATAAAGCTCCTCATTCACTGTCTGAATGTATTCTGAGAAATGCATCACTCGCTAAAAACTAAAATCAGAAAGGAAATGCTGTCAGGTAAGTGGAAGAACGTTGGTTGTTACTTTTGCTGAAATTTTAAATTCATATACTGTAGACATGTCATTGATTTATCAAGGTTTAGAACATCCAGCGGTTTCCTTGCATCTTTCTACTTATTTTAAGAGAGATTTAAGGGAACAATATTGAAATAATGCAATTTAGAGGTTACAGTGGGCTTGGAACTATTGAAAAATACAGTATTAATAAATAACTTCAAAATGTTTTATAAGAAAAAAAAACTGAGGTTAAAGCAGACTTGGAACTAGCTATAAGCCTTAATAAGTACCTTTAAAATGTTTAACGTTTTATTTTTTATACTTTAGCTTCTTATGATTAAACTTGAGCTCCCCTGCGGGCGGTAGAAGGCCTTTGCCCTCTAAGGCATGTTATAGGCTAAATTCTAAATATGTGATACTTTTAGGAGTGATAACGTTTGGTAATTATTCATATTTTCCTGTTTTTAGGATCGAGTTTGCTCCAGACCTGGATGCAGATTGATGGATGTTGGTATGAAGATGCAAGAGTTTGACACTAAAGATTACAATGTGTAAACTGCACTCCTGAGTGACCATATAAGTGTAAGTGAACCCAGCAGGAGGAGACCTGGGAAATATCAGATGCAACATCAATTTTACTTACCATGTGAAAGTAAATGGTGGCTTCATGCAAGTGTGTCAAAAAAAATTTTGTGACACATATCAGATATCTTTTAGAAGAGTACAAGTTTTGCAAGGTAAATTGAAAAATGCAGAAACAACACTAGAGGATAAACGTGGCCGTCATCACAATAGACAAAACATAACTAAGGACAAGTTTAGAAAATTCATCAGCAGCCTTCCACGCCAGCCCAGTCACTACAGTCGAAACAAAACTGCAACTGAATATTTAGATCCCAAGCTGAACGTTTCAAAACTAGCAGAAATGTTTAAAGAAAAGTGTTGGCGGTCCTCACTGTTGGATAATAGCAGCTTCGAAGAAGTACTAGGGATAGGTATAACTATACATCACACACAAAAAAGGAAATCGTGGAAGGAACTGGATAGACATATGAATATATAGGCCCCACAATATATTACTAATTGAGCAAAGCAACTTCAGAGAATATGAATTTATTACAATAAAGTAACAGAATAATGAGTGAAAAATATGTGAGTGACTGAACAGTGAAAAATTCAAATAAGGAATATCAAGCAGTTGGAAATTTTAGCTATAACTTATTTGACATTTAAAAAATAGAAGAAAAAACTATACGAAGCTTATGCCAAATTTTATTAATTATTACAGTAACTCTATGAATGTTCTAATTAAATGGCATGGGACCAGAAATTATTGATTTTTAGCTTAGTAACGATCGATCGAGTAGTTCTGCCGAGTATGGTGTGTGGAGATCTGAAGCCACATATTTTCTGTAATTTTAAGTTTTGGATCCTTCATTATGTTTCTGTCAATATAAAGAAAAATCTTTAAAATCATTTTGTTCTATTTCATGGCTTCAAACGATCTAATAACTCCAGCATCTGCAATCACATATTTCCATTCTTCTGGAACCATAACAGTGGATGCCTTTTTCGCCCTCTCAATTAGGGCAAAATCCCTATCACAGGGATTCTATGTTCTATCCATAGAACATAGAAACTTTTGTTCAACTTTAGTAAACATTCCTGAATTAACAAAATACTGATATAGGCCTATTAACTTCCAGTTATTATTTTGGCCGACACACCGATCAGACCATACAATAAGATTTCTTTCTTCAGAAGGAACTAATTAAAAACTTAGGGGAATCATAGGCTTAAATCAGTAATTATGTTTCTATTTTTGCTCTATGTTAACTACAGTGATATTGGTCTTCGTAAGTTCACAGAAAGACAACTTGCTGACTTAATCACGGGCACCCTTCATCAAGCCCATGAATGGTTGTCTAAAACGGAACACATTTGTTAGGTTATGTATCACTGTAGCCAGATTGCAGCTAGGATGTTTAGGCCTGTTTTACATGCACAATTCTAAACTTGAATTACATTTCAGATCAATGCCTGAAGGATTTCTAGGAATACTTCTGTTAGAAGTAGAAAGGAGGAGGGTATGGAATGAACAACGTATCCAAAGAAAAAGGTTATGTGATACCAGTAACCCTTTTGATCTGCCAGAAAAGTTATTCAATAGGGAATATAAGGTTACTATTAATTTATAATGAAATGAAACACACATGAGGCGACTTTTACAGAACCGCTTCTGGCAATGCATTCATGCCAAAGATGCATTGTTGCTAAAGCGGGAATTGTTGGATATTGTTTCTCAACATAGGGCCATGTATGATAAGGAAAGAATAGATGAAATGGCAAAAACGGAAGGTCGGCAGATTCTACATCTCCCGCCTATCACTGCGAGTTAAACCCAATTAAAATGGTGTGGGCCCAGGTGAAAAACTACATCCGATATAATAACGTATCGTTCAAGAAAAACGAGATGGAGAACTTAATATCAGCTGCCTATAAGAACATTATGGTGGAAAACTGGGCAAATTACGTAAATTACGTAAAAAAGTAGAAACAGATTTGTGGAAAGCAGACGAACTGCAGGATAACAACGATGAACAGTTTTTAATAAGACTTTCTTCCTCGTCCACATCATCATCATCAAGTTAATCTCCCAAACCCAGGATATCAAGAGCGGGAACACCAGGGCGTACAGAATTCATAGAAGGTGTACGTCCGCTGTCTGAGTGCAGCGACAGTGATTAAGGTATGATATATTTAATTTACCATCCTTCAGATATTCATTTACAAATGACCTTTAAATTTCAAACTACAAATGTATAACTTCACACTCAAGTGGCACTCCTCGAGTCGACTTGGCAACAGGGCGCTCCATTTACGCTGTACTGCATTTTAAGGTCCAAATGCTCTATAGTCAGATGTACATAAAAAAAATGAAAGCAGCAGATGGCACATATGAGTCTGCAATATGCATTGGCTATGCCAAACCAAGACAACTGTTCTCAAAGGAACAAGAGCAGGAATTGACGGATTGAATGAAGCACTCTGCCAAAATATATTTTGATTTAACAATGCATGCTGTGACGAAAGATAGGCTTCTAAGCTTTATGAAGCGAATTCCTTCACTGTCGATTAGAACACCTAGCCAACGAGTTTAGGAAGAATGACCTCATTCAACAGGCATAATGTAAGTCAGGGCGAAAGGAAGCCCGGGAAGCAGGAAATGGAGTTTGCATCATTGTATGAACAATGCAAATTCAATTGCCAAGTCGTCTGGAATATAGACGAAACAGGAGTAACCACTGTCCAGCGACCAAGCGAAATCATATACGAGAGGGAGAGAAGAGATGTCCTTCTACAATGTGCATACAGTTTCTTCATATGCTGGATTGCAACCAGAAGAAAGAAGATGGTGCAGGGGAAAAAGATGTGGACGTTGACTGCCCCTGCAGCAGGGTTGATCTAATGGACTCCCTGGAGCTGTCGTTTGCCTGTCAAAGGGTGAGTTAGCACTAAACGCTCTGGACGGCTCAGGCTGTCTTGCTGGTTTATTGCTCTTCTAAAAAAGAGAATCGATACTTAGCGTCAATACTGCATCGTTCCCATTAACGAACCCACTAACCCTTATCTTTCTGTTACAGGTTGCATCATTCTGTTGCAAGAACTGCACACAAATCTGTGATGACAGCTAGGGGCCGTGGCAGAGGGAAGGCCAGGGCGGGTCCTATTCAGGACCGGGCAGGAGGCGCAGACAGGGAGGAGGCAGCAGCAGAGGAGCAGCTGGGAGCTCAAGTCGGCGCTGAGGTTGAGGCGTTGGCAGCCAATGCTCAGCAATTGGACAGCGATGCAGCGACCGTCGCAGCCTTCCAGCTGGCGGATCGCATTGCACTGGAACAGCGCACTTTGCGCAGTAGGACGGTAGTTCGAAGGCGTGTGGCCAGGGCGGTAGCCGCCAAGAAGGAGCCAAGCAAGGGGGAGGCTACAGTAAGAAGCAAGCCCGTGCCTGTGGCTACCTCAACTCCTGTGACGGCACAGCCCACGCACACGGTAGGGACAGGCAAGGTGGTGGACACCATTGCTCTGGGGATGGAAATGCTGCGGCAAGTCATGGCAACACCCCAGCCCAGCACTTCTGGCATTGTGACGGTTGCAGCGCCCGGAACACCACCACCACCACGGAAGCAGCAACCTGAACCCACATCCCCAACCTACAACCCAGAGTCACTAAGCTGAGTAAAGGAAAAGGTAAGAGAAACACTGAGTCTCTGGCTTTATAACATGAACTGCCTGGCTCTGCCATCTAGTTGCGAAGAAGGGAATCCTGCAGTAGTTGCGTGTGTTCTCGACAGATGGCGGGAGCTGTCTCTTCCTTCTCTGTATGCAGTCTCATGCTAATGGCGGCTTTCCTACATCAGTTTTACATAGCAAAAATATATAGCTGTTTCATCGTTCATCATTACTTAAAATATTTTTCTTGTGTAATTTTTGGCGAATTTCCCTTCTCCCTTTATTGTACTAGTTTTGTGGCTGTTTGGTGTGCATGTATGTTTGGGGTTTGAGATTATCTTTGTCTAAACTGGTCAGCCATGATGTCGTCTGCTACCAACCTTCCTCTGGTGAGGAAAGGCCGGGTGTTTTTCAATCTTATGCAGGTCTTTGATCTTGGAAAGAGGTGAGAATTAGTACTTCACGATATCTTCTTTAATTTGAGCTAATTAGTTTTGGTTTTCTTCCCCCTTGTAATTCAATATGTAGATCGCTAAAATAGTGTGGGTTCAGTTTAGTGGAATTCTTGTATCCTTCCCCCTTTTAGTCATGTAATCCATCCTGGGGCATTCTTAATAGTTTATTTCTCCCCTGTACTCTAGTTGCCTTTCGTGCATATTATTTTTGGCTTCCCTGTTTGTTTTTAAATTTCATGCTATAATATGTAACTTGGTATCGTAAGTTTGGCTGCCAGCCATTTGTAGTTTTCAGTTCTCATTTCATGATGTACCGATAATGATGTATAGTAATGATTCAAAGCTTTGGTACTTTAATTTCCCTTGTTTGATTTGTAAATTTTATCTGGGGAATTTTCCTTTCAGTTTGGTTTGTGCCCTCATTGTCCCGATTATTCTTTAGCTCTTTCCAAGTATCTGTGTAATTATTCTCCTGCTGTAATGTAGTTTGTTTTGGCAACCAGTTTTGTATCCGCTAACATCCCAAATTGGTGGCGGAATGTTAATGTATTTTATATTTTAAACAAAATGAATTAGTACCACCTACAGTAGCTTAAGTATTACCTGTTTTAATTATTACCTGTAAAAAAATGTATTTACAATTTTAATGCCTTTAATTAATAGATGTCAGATAAAGTAATGAAATACATATTAATGTTTAGTATCATCATTCGGATTTTAAATTAAGTGACATCTTGAAAGGAAACTAACAAAAGCCTAAACTACTGCTATTTGTAAATTTAGTTTAATAATTATTTTAATGTGCTTCCTGTTTTTTTATTTTTAAAGTAAGCATCTATATTTATCCAAGTATAAATATAGATGTTTCAGATTGCACCGTCCCGTCCTGGGGAATCCTTCCTTGTTAATACCTTTGGGTGGGCTCAGTGAACAACACTTTGAATTGTGGGAGGGTTTCTCCATTTAGGCTGCACGCTTTAACAAGAAGAGAGGTGAAGGAGCTTTCTACCGGTGAAGAGCTAAGGGTACCAATCGAAACAACTTCTTCTGACCAATTAAGGTAACAAATTTAATAAGTGTGGGTTTAGTTAATTTTATGGGGTGACGGTGGTGCAATCTTTTGGTACACAGAAGGGGTACGACCAGGGTGCTATGCTAGTCGTCTCAGATCCTCCGCCTCCCGTAGTACGGAAGGTGGAAGAGGAAGTGTTGCCTGCCCCCGAGCCGGTCGAAGAAGTGTTTCACGGTGATTTGCAGGCCGGGGAGAATGTATGGAACATACATGCAACGCAGGAGCCCGACAGCCTGAATACAGTGGAACAGGTACAGCACTGTATTTCATGGGGGCTACGTGTAGGAGTTGGAGAGTACCCAACGGCGTTGGGGAACAGGAGGATTCTGTCTGATTTAGAGACAGAGGAGCTCAGTCATACCTCCGAATGGGAGTTCGGAAAGGACAAATTTGCCCAGGGGTTCAGCAGGGATGTCACACGTAGACAGAGCGGGACGACGGGTGAGAGGACAGAAGTGTCCGAGACGAAGAAGAGGGCCAGGAGCCACAACCTCACGGCGCGGGCGAGATTATTCGTCGAGGTTAGGTACCCAACCTAGCCGGATAGCGCCTTTCTTCGCAATAGTGGGAAAGAACTCAGCCTGGGGTACAGCAGTGGCCCGGGCTATAGTGGCTAAGACGGAAAAAGAACGTGACCGTCTTGCAAGCAAGATCACCTTTCCCCACAGCATCGCAGGCCATGGCAGCATCAGTGGCCAGGGGCACGCTGGGTGTTGCCGCCGTGTGGGCCTCTCGTGACGAGAATCTGGTGGTGGACCGGGGCGGAAGGAAGCCCGGGAAGCAGGAACTGGAGTTTATGGAGGACGAATTAGATGAGAGGGGGGAGGATTTTGTTAGGGGAGGCTTGGTAGCTATATTATCGGCGGGAATCGCTGCTCCGATCCTATCTCATCGAGTTTGTCCCATCTGTTTACTCCAGCACTTGCGGAACGGGGAAATACAGGACGTAGACCTGGCTGAGGCGGGGGAGTCGCGTAGCATAGCGTGGCTTAAGGATCGGAGCCGTTTACCGGGTGAGGCAGGGCGCTGGATACACGAGCTCGCCAAGCACCACAATAAGGAACAACATGCCTTGAATGGGAATATACTGTTCCAGTCGAGCGGAGGCGGAAGTCGGGAGGACGTTGCTCATAAGGCACAGCAGGCCGCCTGGGACCTCCCCATAGATTCGGAGGATATAACCGGGGATATGGTACGACACCTTAATACAGCGGAGCAACAACAGACAAAAGTTAGCGCTGTTAATCACAACTATGAGGTTTGGGTGCTACCAACTGAGAATGGAACGCTACACCAACAGCTATTCTCATGGAACGAATGGGACGAGGCAGGGGGCGAACTTCCTCCCCTACCATTACCCGGGGTAGGAAGAGCTGAGATGATAGTGCCCCAAGGGGAAAGGGTACTACGAGAGCTGGTTGTTGGGGCAGATAGACCGGCCCCACCGGTAGGGGCACCCCAGCGGAGGCGGAACAAGCACATCACCCTGTGGTCGCCGCGGCCATACGTGCTGCCCAAGGCGCTAGGAGGCGCAAGGCACCAGGCCCGATACCTAGGCTACCGGCACGTGTAAGGAAAGATCCCCCCCCGCGGACACGTCGTGCACATCTTGGAGACGTTTGCCAGACTGCCCAGGTATACACAACAACCCGAGAGGTGGGAAGTCAACGTGCTGGATGAGGAGGAGCTTGAGAACCGGCGTAGGATGGTGTTCGCCGTTGCTTTTCGCCTAGCGCTCGGGATACGTCTGGGGATGTGGCATGAGGCGTTATGGATTGGGGTAGGGGAGGATCCCCACCTGGAACATGGGGCTCTTGTACTTAGCGGGTACGGAAAGACGCTCCATGATGAATTGGCTGATGAACGGTCCAATAATACCGCCGTGAATGATAGGCTCCACTATTCAGTCTTCGGCTATATGGTCGGAGCAGGGCTCATCGTAAATACCGTCACGACCGATTTCCGGCTCATCGGGACCGATTATAGGCGGTTAGCGTTGAAGGCGGTATTATATAACCGTCTAAGAGACCAGACGTTTACCCAGCCCACAGGGGTACCTTGGGCGGCGGCAGCTAAAGAGCCCTGGTTCTCCGACCAGGTGTCGCTGATTGATATTTGGGAATTAAATTTCCAGTGTATATCTATTTCCGCCAGAACACTTAATTCGTGGATGAGGTTCGGAGAATTCATCGAGGTGATCCCCCCGGGGGATGACCCGAACGCCCGGGAACAGTGGAGGTTCAATGATCCCGAGGTTGTGATTATCGGGCTAGATCACAACATGAACGACACAGCTGCAGGGTGGGCCCTATGGACGGTCACCCACCTAACTTACCCGCTGGTTTGGACAGTAGAACAAAACCACATCCAGCAAGTGGGAAATCCCGTAGTGGAGTGGCACACATTTGCAAAGACCGCAGGCTTGGTGGATCTAAGTGATAGCCCGAGTTAGATTATCTTCCTGTCTCCCTCCGACGTCACCCGTAACATCACTATTGGAGGGATATTGTTACCGGTCATCCAGGCTCCACGTTTTCAAGAACACGGGGATCCCATCCCGGCTCACCCAGCTAACGACATCATTGAGGGATGTCTGGACATCGTCCTGCATAGCAGGACTTCACTCCCAGTAGTGTTCGACAGGATTGTCAGTGACAAGTTCCTACGTGGGATAAATTGGCTAGAAGTTGAGAACCTGGCCAACACACTGACAGTGAGGTTTCCCCGTCAACCGGAAGGGGTGAGGGACACCTACGACAACAGGCCCCAGGTTAGGTGCACGGGCGCACCAGAATTAGTCCTTCGCGCGGCCTATCCAGGGGTGGAACCTCTGGAAGAAGCTGGAGATTGGCCCGTATTCGGGCATGTAGATGCCGTCAACTGCTTCGACCACGTATTTGCTCCTAGGGGGATCGCTAACCTTAACCCCGCACTTAGGGTGGGAGCTTGGAACAACTTACGATACCAAGTTACATATTATAGCATGAAATTGGCCGAACTGGGGCTCTTGACAGGAACCTGCTTCTATGACACCATGAATGAGGAGCAAGAAGACAGGGTCGCCGAGATCAAGGTGAGTAGTAACCGGGACGGGTGTTACAGGGCTGCGCTCTTTAGAAGGGCGACAGAAGAGTGGAAACGGTCCCAATACCTTGCGGACGAAATACTTCAGCCCGACTAATTTCCCGTAATGGGAGGGCATTGGGACGAAACCATCTACTGCCCCGATAAGAACTTCCCAGGGCTAGCGCACGTGGTAGCGTTCTGGTTGGGGCGTTCCACTGTGCGCTGGAGTTGGGACGTAACTCGGTGGGTTGACAGAAGCATGTCATATACGGGTATTAGAACTTCACCCTAGATGTGGTGGTCTGACTTGTCGGCAGCGACTCACACTGTCCCACTTGACGCGACCCCATACAGACTTAACAAACAGGGAAGCCAAAAATAATATGCACGAAAGGCAACTCGAGTACAGGGGAGAAATAAACTATTAAGAATGCCCCAGGATGGATTACATGACTAAAAGGGGGAAGGATACAAGAATTCCACTAAACTGAACCCACACTATTTTAGCGACCTACATATTGAATTACAAGGGGGAAGAAAACCAAAACTAATTAGCTCAAATTAAAGAAGATATCGTGAAGTACTAATTCTCACCTCTTTCCAAGATCAAAGACCTGCATAAGATTGAAAAACACCCGGCCTTTCCTCACCAGAGGAAGGTTGGTAGCAGACGACATCATGGCTGACCAGTTTAGACAAAGATAATCTCAAACCCCAAACATACATGCACACCAAACAGCCACAAAACTAGTACAATAAAGGGAGAAGGGAAATTCGCCAAAAATTACACAAGAAAAATATTTTAAGTAATGATGAACGATGAAACAGCTATATAAGAGTCTGTTTACATATTTTTGCTATGTAAAACTGATGTAGGAAAGCCGCCATTAGCATGAGACTGCATACAGAGAAGGAAGAGACAGCTCCCGCCATCTGTCGAGAACACACGCAACTACTGCAGGATTCCCTTCTTCGCAACTAGATGGCAGAGCCAGGCAGTTCATGTTATAAAGCCAGAGACTCAGTGTTTCTCTTAACTTTTCCTTTACTCAGCTCATCACCCAACCCATCCCCAAGGTCAGCTGAAATCACTCCAGATGCAACTGACAGTGACGACTCCGACGGTGCGAGCCCCATATATGGTATGAGGATAGACAGAAAAAGAAGGCTAGGGACTATGATGCCGCAGCCAACCCAGCTGCAGCAGCGAACAAGAAGGCAGATGCTCAAGTGCAGGCTGAAGAAGCGCAGGAAGCTCTGGCCACTGGTATTGCCGTGGTGGCACATAACCGAACTAACCCCTTTAGCGACACAGCATCATCAGATTCCGAACTGGATGCTGGTTTGATACAGAGACTTAATGGACTCACTTGCTTCACTATAGGCTATCGCAATTATATCAGAAATCCTAAGTGGTCCATGAGTATCTCTTATAATATGCTCAATGTTACAGTACTGAATGCATGGCTATTATGGAGGATGGCTGAAAAATCTTCCATGGACCTATTGGAGTTCAAGAGGAGGGTTGTGAGCCGTGAAAAACGGCTCATTTGATTATATTAAAGTCTTTCACTAATTGTTGCCAACTGCTCTTAACTTCAGGGAGGTAAAATCATGTTTTGACCCACTCTAAACACCGTGGTTCTCGGTAATTCTTAATAGCGCTCTTAGACTGCACTGCCATCTGGTGAAATGCTAGGGAGTAGAGGCTGGTACAAGCGACCGGCAGTTGGGATCTATTGCTCGCGACAGGAACATGTAACTTGAGTTTGAGTGTTTTGGTGGGCGTTGCTGCCGTACATCACGATGTCTGGAGACGACGGCAAAGCTGGGTGAGACCTATCCATATTCTTTTCAATGTTAATAGTGATTCAAATCTAAATTTTGTGCTCACCCGTTTCGGCTATCTAAATTTCCGTTTCTGAAAATATATATTAAATAATTTTTGTTGAATAAGTTATTTTTCCGGTCAAGTTTGGATCTTTTGAAATTACGCCTACACCATCTAAATTTCTTGTAATTTTGCTTTGTTCACTTCTGTTTTTCTTCAAACTAATTATATCACGTCCGTCCGTTGTGTAACTTCTATTTCACGTTCTTCGCCTTTCCGAAAACAGTAATTCAGTATTTTTCGCCAGACAACCGACATTAGCATGGTTTAGAGTGGGTTTTGTGAAGTATTTTTTCAGCACAGACACCATTTAGAGTTTTGAGATTGCCATATGCTTTGAAGTTGTAGATAATCTAGGAACTTACTGGGGTTTTCTAATCATGGGGAATACTAGCCAGTATGTACAGGGTGTTCTCGAAAGTATTGTACTTATTTGCGGCAATGAGCCTGGGTTTTAGGGGATTTTTTTAGAGACGGTTTTCTCAAAAGGGTGCATTTAGAATTATTGTGGTGTATTTCGCCCGTGCTCTAGGTTGTTGTACACAACAGAAAATATATATACAGTTTTATGCTTAGTCATCCCAAGGTTATTTCCAAGAAATAAAAAGGTCGTTCTTACAAATATATATATTGTCTCACAATGTTGTAATTCTAAATTTGTTAAAACTGTTAATAAAATTGTTACACAAAAATATCTTTCCATATACATATATTTACTAAAAAACTCTTTTTGGGTAATTCATATTAACCTGTCCAGTGTTCATTTCGTCATAATGGGTGCCCAGTATTTGAAGGTTAAACAGTAGCGTCACTAATTTAGCTAGAATGGTCGAACCCAGGTCTACTACACAAAATCATATGTCCTAAGCTTCCAACATATGTAACTGTCCCCGATGGGACAGTTGCAATAAGTCTCATTTATAGTGGAAAAGCCCCAGAATCTTTGGGCGAGAAAGGTCGTCCAAGCAGCAACCAAAATTCACTTCCACTAAGAAACCTTGTCAAGGTGTTCTACAGGAAATGACAACGAATAGATTTGGAGATTTTTTCAAAACAAAAAGTGTTGCTAAAAATTGCAGACAGATGTGATAAGTACCGTAAAAGCCGAACAAGATATATCTGGATGAAATGTATTGTGCCGCTTTGCTTTGAGTGTTCTGAATAAAGGTAAAATATGAATATTTATGGACACATGCTGTTCAATAAATTTTTCATTTTGTTTTATATTCATACAAAACTTCTTTTCATCTTCATGTGCACTAGAACTTTATTACATTACATTGTTCCACCTTGTGCATGATGTCTTCATATGAGGATGCCTTATTTTGGCCAAATTTTAAAAAATAACTCATGACAACGTATGACATTTTATTTGTATGTGTTTAATGATACAAAAACAGGTGTTAAATATTTTTTGTCTATTAATTTTAAAAATCATACATGAGAGGGTTAATACGAGTCACTGTTTTACTCAAGCACAACGCTTCACTGTATGAGGTTCACTGAACTGTTTCTTCTTGTAACGCAAGAACGCAACCCTCTCTTCTGCATTGGAAACCAACAAGCTTCCTCTATCTAGTGACGGAAGGTTGTACTAGTGCGGGGTAAGGTAACTTGTTGAGACTTGTTTAAAAATATATCACAAAATTACCTGTATCACAAAAATACCTTACCTACAGGGGTTTTCTGGGCCAAGGAATTCGAATCTGAGATCGCTTTTACCAGGCGACGCTATCTAATCGTGGTATGTAGTCCACGTGATTTAGGTGTTAATAAATATAATGATTTAACTATTATGCTCTTAATTTTTAATTTTTGAAATAATTATCGTGGGCAAAGCCGCAGGCAAATGCTAGTATTACTATATTACGAAAAAAAAATTGAAAACAATTCACGCTGTTATCTTTTTTCTGTAGCGCTCTCTCTCTCTCCTTATTAAGGTTCTCATATTTGTTTAAACGTTTAGATGAGGATGTTTTTAAAATAAACAAATCACGTTAAGTTAATATTATTATTACGAGAAAATTTATTTACTAAGCCTTCTATATTTTACAAGAATAAAAAACAAATTCCACAGTAAAAAATCTAATTGTTGAGAACACAAGGAGGATTTTAACAGGTTATGATAAATATTACGATTTTATTTTTTTATTTTTTATTTTTAGAAAAATGAACCCTGTTGTTATTGATTTAACAAGAGAAGAAGCTGAAGGTAGATGTCGGTCTGTAAGATATGTGACACACACACCACATATATACATAATTATGTTTGTTATTATTATAATTATTACTATTATTATTGTTATTATTATCATCCTTAATATTTCAGCTCGGAAGCAACGACTGTAAGGGTCCCTGCGCTAAACCGTGAACTTTTAGAATACGTTGAAAATCTTCCAGATGTACAACCTCCTCAAGCCCCTCCGCAGTTCCCTTGCGGTCACTCAAACCATGAAGAGAGAATAGAGGATATACACTCCTCTATTTTTCATTCCATTATATGCAATGGTATTGTACATAATACGATGTGCTTGTACCCCACAGCCCAATACGAATTTATGTCATGGGGTAGGGAATGTCACTAACTGCGACATTTTTCTAAGTAATGGCATCGAGGTAAGCATTTTATGTTGTTCTGTCTCTTATTCTTTTAAATTGTGTATGCTTTATTTTAAATGTTTAATCGTTTATCTTTATAAAACATATTTTCACTTCGTAATTTAAAATTTAAAAGGAACTCATTAGATAAGGGTAAAAAAATCTATTTTAAAAGGATTAAGTTATGTGTTTTTCAGTTCCGCATCCCATGTAGTTAATTTTTTCTTTACCAATATTAATGGATACCTTTCGTCAGAAAAAAAAAGTTTTCATATAAATCATTTTAAGATAGTGTTGAAACATAGCTAAACATGTGATTAATCAACTTTTTGATTCTTATCAAGAATGTGTTAGTTTTCTCAGAATTTGGAGAAATAACATGATACATATACCTATCATCTTGATCATTTTTAACCATTAATGTACACTGTTCTGATGATATCATTACGCATAACATTCGAATCTCATTGCTTACTCCATCACAATCTGGGCGCAGAATATTGTCTTCAGGACCAGAGTTCTATGGATTTCGTAGGTTAGCTTTTTGCCATAATCTGAAATTCACGATCATCACAAGAATATAACATGTCAGACTGATCTTTCCTGAATTGCTTTCGAATAATCTTAACCCCTATCAATCTTAACATCCAATTCACTATGGAAACGGAGAAAGAAAACAGCATAGCTTTCCTCGATGTTCTAGTTATGAGGACGGCGGACCTTCGCTTGGAAACAGACTCACACAGACCGTTATCTCCACAAAACCTCAAATCACCACCCCAGACAAAAATTCGGAATCATAAGGACACTAGTCAACCGCGCTTACAAGATTTTCCAGCCTAATAATTTAAAACCAGAACTACAGCATCTTGATAAAGCGCTTCGTGCCAATGGCTATTCTGGGAAGGAAATCCAGCACGCGAGCCACCCCAGACGGCCAGCGACCAGGGGAAAAAGAAAAGAGACAGACAGCTATAGCCTTTCTACCATACAAAAAACAAGTGACAGATCGAATTGGCAAGCTACTAGATACCTATGGCGTCAAGACGGTATACAGACCCACCAAGAAGATAAAGGACATGCTTCGATCTGCTAAGGACAAGCGCCACCCACACACAGCGGCAGGTGTTTATAGAATTCCATGTAGTTGTAGTCAGGTCTACGAAGCATAGCCACAAGATTAAAAGAACACAACCGACACAGTCGACTGGGCCAGATGGAGAAGTCGTCGGTTGCGGAGCACTCTTTATTGCATGGCCATGATGTTCATTACGGGGACACAGAAGTACTCTCTACTACCACTACTTACCATGCCCGTATACAGCGGGAAGCAATTGAAATTTGAATTCTGTCATGATGGTCCTGATTTCCACCGTATAATGTATTTACACAAGAATAAAATAAAATTGTTTCTAGCGGATCAAATGTATTTATTTGTCTTTTCTACAAAACACACAACGTTTCGGTCATAACCATTAGACCTTCTTCAGTTGACTGTTTATAAGAAAAACAAGAGAATTAGGCTCTCAATTGTCCGTGTCATAACAACCGCTTCCGTTATGAGTAGAATGCGCACAATTAGAATTAAACAAAAAATTGGTATTCCGGAAATGCTTGTCAATCCAATCCCCAGGTATCTCATACGGGGACTCTTCCATACCATCCATAGGTGGAAGTGGAAAGTGTACAACACGTTTACTCTTTTTTGTTCTCTTGATGACCCCAACCACTCGTCACCCAAGTCACCGTCAAACCTGTTCAAAACGGAATCTTGATTGCACCCAATATTCCACGCTTTGCATACTTTTCTCCTAATGACATCATCCTCTACCTTTAAAATCTTCAAAGCACCCATATGATGATTATCCTCGATCAAGTGTTGGCTAAGGCCAGTAGAAGTTTTTCCACACCTAATGTCCCTCTCGTGCTCACGCAGTCTGATTTTAAATGATCTACCCGTTTCGCCAATGTAAAATCTATCACAATCCAAACATGAGATGGAATATACCCCTGGATATTCCATTCTGTCCATATTTCTGCCAAACCTTTTATATTCAGAAAATATGTTCTCAATCGTTCTATTGGTTTTGTAAGCCGGTACCAACTCAAACTTTCGGAAAACCCTCTCATAACGCTCACTTATGCCTGGGTGGTATGCCATTCACACATACTTAATATTGGGGTCCTTAAACTCTTTATCTCTATCCCTATGTTTTTCAGCTTCCTTCCATATTACATCCATTCTTCTTGTGTCATAACCATTAATCCTAGCTAATCGAAAAATCTCCCTTTTTTCAAAATTTAAATCATCGGAGTTGTTACACAACTTTAAGGCTCTAATAGCGAAGTTTACGCCAAACGTTGTGTTTAATCCTATTGTGGTGTGAGGATATCTTATGAATATACAATTCACCTTTATTATTTTCCATGTAAATACCCAATTTAATCCTCGGATAGTCTAGGACAATCCTTAAGTCCAGAAAATTTATAGTATTATTTTCGGATTTCTCAATGGTAAATTTTACCCTGCTATAAAAATCATTAAATTCCTCCAAAAGTTGTACAGAAATATCATTCCTAGAAATAACCAGAATAGCATCCACATAGCGAATGTATACAGCGATGTTGTCTACGTATTTGCTAATAACGGATCTCTCCATGAAGTAAAGAAAAATGTCAGAAATAATACCATACACGGGGTTTCCCAATGCCAAACCTTCATTTTGTTTGTAGATAATACCATTAAATTGAAAAATGTTGTAATCAGTACATACTTTATACCACCTAAAGTACTCATTAGCGACGATACTATCCACGTCCAATTCAGTAAGCCATCTAAAGAGGTACTCTCCTGTTTGAGCCCTTGTTACACTTGGATACAAAGAAACGACGTCCAAACTAAACATACGAAAACCCTTGTTACATTCAACATTATCTAAAATTTCTCTTGCCTCAAAAGAGTTGCCGATTGACCATTTTGTTCTTTTTTGTATACCCATTAATCTTTCAACCAACAGTTTTGCTAAACCATATGCTCGGTGACTGTACATGGGAATAATAGGCCTAAGAGGAATACCTTGTTTATGTGTTTTAGGTAAACCAAAACAATTAGGCAATTCATGTTTGTTACCAAAAATCCGTTTTTTGGTGTTTTCACTAATAGTAACATTACTATCGATCACTTTTAACACCTCCCTTTGAATGTTCTTAATTGGGTCCTTCTCTAGCACAGAAAAATCAGGAGGTTTGAAACAATCTTTCATATTTTCGCCATATTTGTCAGAATCAATAAAAACAGGACAGTTTTCTTTGTCACTCTAAAAAACTCCGTGGCGCTACATCCCTGGAGGGACTTGGCCTACCACCCGACCGCTGCGTCATCTCCCATAGGCAGATGGCAGGATTGGGGGGCATGTGGTCAGCATGCCGACACCCACGGCCGTTAATGGTGGTTTTCTTGACCGGAGCCGCTACTTCTCTATCAAGTAGCTCCTCAATTTTGAATCACGAGGCTGAGTGCACCCCTACCAGACCTCCCTACCTCAGAAAAATCCGAGGAGGTACCGGGAATCGAACCCGGGCCGACGGATCTGTAGTCAGCGACGCTAACCACAAGACCACGCCGGCGGTTTGTCACTCTTAATAATTAAAATGTTGTTGTCCTCCATCCATTTCTTGGCGTTCGCTATGTCTTTATCCACATTAGACCTCACATACTTACCATTTTATCATTCAATTCCTCTACTGTCAAAGAAATCTCACGTACAAATCTGCTTTTCATCTCCCCATCAGATATCATTTTCGACCCTTGAATAGCCGGGGCCAAAAGGTCCTCCATACTATACATGTTTACTTTAGGCGCGAACTTAAAACCATACCTAAAAATATTGGCAACTTTTTTCAGTATCTTCTTGTCGATTAAATTGACGAAAAAATCCCTTCTAGAGTCATGGTCATCATCATTCAAGGGCATAAGACCATATTTCGTATATTTTTTCAAGATGTTATTCCTCAATGTAGATAAATGTTCGGAGACTAAATGATGGTGCCTCTGTATAACACAATGCAGCTGTTCATTTGATCCACTAGAAACAATTTTATTTTATTCTTGTGTAAATAACTGAAATTTTCAAGCACGATAACAATTTCAATAAAAAAGAAGAAACGGAACATGTACATCAAACTTGGATCCCCCTGCTAAAAGAGACTAAGATTAAAAAGCCCCGTCCAATTAGGAGCGCAGATGATTTTCCACCAATCACAGGCCACGCCACAAAAAAGTGAGTACAGACGGAAGAGCAGTATATAAGGAGGCTCGCGGCAGCGACAATGTCAGTACAGCCCAGACCTGCAAGAGTGAAGGACCTACCCTTGAAGATGCCGAACGAAGCCTTCAGTGAAACGTCGGGAATAAACAACCCAACTGAACCACGGCCTATAAGCCCGGGAAATCTGAGCAATCATCACAAGAATATTTGAAAAATAACATGTCAGATTGATCTTTCCTGTATTGCTTTTGAACAATCTTAACCCCTCCTTTTTTTTGCACTTTTCTCAACTTTCATCAGTCTTCACATTCCTAATCATTTTTCTGCTGTATTAACAATGAAGGGATAGGGCATTCATGGTTCCTAAATATATTTTATTTATATGCACATCTGTACATGTTTCAGGTTAGAAGACAACTTCAGCTACAAGTAGAACAACAACAAAGATAAGGTCTGCTGATTAGTTGCTTTTAAAAACCCATATATATATATTTTTTTTTTTATGCGTGTCTGTGTGTTTATGTAGAATCTAGAAATTTTTGTTCTATTCTTTTCTACCACCTACACACCAATCTTACAATAGTATATCAATATGCTAGAAACATGCACATATTTGCTTTTTTCCTTTCGTTGTTGACATGCACGGAATCCCCCTCCGTTTGTGAAATGACCAGGTTCAGAAGAACATAGCGTAAATGGTAGGAATATTCAGTACGTTCACACACACACACACACATACGTTTTCATACGTCTGTCTAAGACTCTTTTTCAGAAAAGCTACATGGAATATTCATGTAGGGATAGGGCATTCATGGTCCCTTAATATATTCTATATATATATGCATATCTGTATGTGTTTCAGATTAGAAGACAACTACAACAACATAGATGAAGTCTCCCGAATACTTGATTAAAAAAATAATAAAATAAGATAAATAAATTGATGGAATGATATATAGGTAATGTGTTTTCCTTTCAACCTCTCCCTCCGTCCTCAAAGGAAATCATGTTCATACAGCTAATTCTTAAGATATCTAACACTAACATAATATTATTTTCTAGAACATTCGTGACAAGAGTTCTTTAGTTCAAACAAGAAAGTTGTGTAAGATTTGAGAGGGGAACATTAGTCATTAGTCATTCATTGTACTAAATTTCATTTTTATGCATCCTGCATAGTAACAGAAATTTGTTTCGATAATAGAACAACACGTCTGCAACCCTGATTTTATGATGAATCCATTTTGATTTTTCTGACATCTTTGAATCCAATTCATTTGAAACAGGAAAATTAAAAATACATTTCTTCATATCTCCCGTCAATTTAAAAAATACAAGAATTTTAAACACTTCCCTCTAGATGCATTTTTGAACACAAAGTTTTAGCCATTGAACACGAAGTGAACCTTATGTATGAATTCTTAAATATACAATTTCAGTTTTTTGTTTGTTTAGATATATAAGTATTTAAAACCGTTTTACCCTGAAAAGGTAGGGTTATGGACAATATTTTATTGTTCGGTTAAACATTATAAGATAACTTTATCATGTTGTAAGAAAATGGCGCAAGATTTAAATTCACGCTAATTAATTATGAATCTACACATAGAACAGTTTTTATTGTATTAGTTATTACAAAATTTCCAGAACAGGAACTACAACCACTTTGAGTCCTAATACGAATTTGAACTATACATTATACATTTTGAAATCCCTTGAAACACCCGCCATTTTGAGTCTAGCTATCACCCTCCCCTAACCTCCATTTTCAGTCTTGCGATCACGCAATGCCTCCATCTTGTGTCCATCTCTAATTTCCGCCAATTTTGAAAAATACAAATTTCATATCTCCCACCCCCATCCACCATTTTGAGGCCTGCAATCACGTACGACGCCATCTTGTCTGTCTCAAATTTCCGTCAATTTTGAAGAATACAAATTTCATATCTCCCGCCCCATCCGCCATTTTCAGTCTTGGTTTAGAGTCTTCCATCATTTTGAGTCTTCTGCCATTTTCCCATTTATGTTGTTGGGGTGCCTGGCGATTTCCCAGTATTCTTTTATTCTTCTAGGCCACCAACGGTCTTCTTTGTGTATTCTGGTGGTCTGGTAAAACAATATCATGTGTCTCGCTTCAATGGCAGGGAATGCTATAGAATTGAATACCTTAACGCCATGCTGAGGCGAAGGGATTTGGATAACTGGGAACGGAGCAACTAAAGTTAGCACTGTCAAATTGTACAGGACTCATCCTCGTGTACTTCTGAAATTGCAGTGGATCATGCTCCCTCGTTTCAGTTAACAGATTCTGCAAGACTCCTTGATTGGGGATGAACCCACCATCATCTACGTCAATTTTTGTGGTTTGCAGTTCATGGACAAGTGAACTAGGTACTGAAGTTTGCATATTCATGAAAGCTACTGAAGTTTGCTTTGTTTAGAATGTTCAGTGCCGTGTTAAAGTGTGCACTGAGTTTTATGTTCTTAAGGCGTTTACTGCAGCTATGTTGTTTATACACTGAGAGGTTCCAGCGAGCAAAAATGATAAAAACTGTGGCTTGAGGACGCTGAGCATTCCTCCACTGTTTTCGGCTACAAATACAGGCCCAAATATACTGTTTCCACAGCCAAGTATGAAACGTGCACACATCAACACGCTATATTAGTTAGGACTACTGAAAGCATCCAACGAAAAAACAGGCAGTGCAAAACAAACCGTTAACTTTTCGCCCGAACCATTCATTTATTGCATTTGGCAGGAATCAATCCGATTGCGCTGCCCAGAAACACTATGCTGTTCACAATTGCCTTTCTGGTTTAGAACGAAGGTAGATTTGGTTCCCAAAGACTTCAGTTTGTTCGAGAGGTTTTTTTTTTCTCTGCAAACACCAACATGTATGATTTTTCTGAATTTATTAAACTCTATGGAACCATTACCTTTTCCTCTGAGGAAGCAAAGCGTTTACATTAGTAAGTGATTTGGCGTCTCGGGCAGAAAGCAAATGAGTGAAAAGTAAACAGCAGCGATTAAGAACTTTGACGTTATGATTCAACAGAGGGTCCTAGGCAAGCATGGTTCTATATCTGTCTGGATTCTCGACGAGTTATCGGCAAAATGGAAGTGGAAACTTGCCGTGCAGTCGTAGTGAATTTCATCGACAGAGTACTCGCATGCCAGCGCAGTAGAGGAGGTCATATGCCTGGCATAATCTTTCATACATGAAATGGGAAGGTTTGATGAACATGTTCATGTATTTTGTTTATGTTTTTTGTTAAAATAAATTTCTTAATTTTATATATCAAAACAGGCACTCTTTTTGAACCACCCTATATATAATACAGTTCGGAGAGAACTTTTCTCAACCTTAGCATTGTGTCTTCCTGGCTAGATGACGCAATGTTCAATCTGCAGCAGCACCACAACAGCTTGCCTCTTACTGGCAGAACCTTGAGGACACCTTTAACTAAACCAGAAAGGCATTCTGTGAACAGCGCAATCGGATTGATTCCTGCACTGCGATAAATGAATGGTTCGGGCAAAAAGTTAACGGTTTGTTTTGCACTGCCTGTTTTTTCGTTGGATGCTTTTGGTAGTCCTAACTCCTATAGCATGTTGATGTGTGCACGTTTCATACTTGGCTGCGGAAACAGTATATTTGGACCTGTATTTGTAGCCAAAAAGAGTGGAGGAATGCTCAGCGTCCTCAAGCCACAGTTTTTTATCATTTTACTCGCTGGAACCTCTCAGTGTATAAATAACACAGCTGCAGTAAACGCCTTAAGAACATTCGAAACGAAGCAAACTTCAGTAGCTTCAGTACCTAGTTTGCTTGGTGCATTGGCTGCAAACCACAAAAATCGATGCAGATGATGGTGGGTTCATCTCCAATCAAGGAGACTCCAGAATCCGTTGACTGAAACGAGAGAGCATGATCCAGTGCGGTTTCAGAAGTATATGAGGATGAGTCCTGAACAATTTGACAGTGTGCTAACTTTAGTTGCTCCGTTCCCCATTACCCAAAGCCCTTTGCCTCAGCATGGAGTTAAGGTAGGTCAATTTCAAATAAGACATTGGAAAAATAACAGTCAAAAGTCCCCTCCACTGAAACGAGACATGCAATATTGTTTTACCAGATCACCATTATACACGAAAAGACCGCTGGTGGCCTAGAAGAATAAAAGAAGACTGGGAAATCGCCAGGCACCCCAACAAGATAAATGGGGATAAAGGATTACAAATAAATTCGGCCTGGGCCCTGTTTCATAGAACCTTTACACTAATATTATTAGCAAAAACATAATAATATTAGTTAATTTTATTTAGTCTTCTGTTTCATAAGAATATTAGCTAACATTATTAGTTATGAGTTCATGGCCCTAAATTATTAGTAAATGTTACTAATATAATTAGTGAACAGTTTCATACACACCAATGGTAATAGAATTTGCTCATAATATTAGTTGTTTTTCTATGAGTGAATTTTCTCCCATAAGATTAGCAGAGAGGTTGAATTTGTGACATCCAAGTTGTGAAAATCAAGAAAATGGCTGATTCTGATTCAAGTAACAGTGATGAAGAAGTAAATGTTTGCAGGCCAAGGAATTTTAGGCCAAGAATAGCCTATAATCTTATGGAACAAACATATGAATTTAATGAGAGATTTAGGTTAGGTTTTGATACATTTCAATATGTACTTGATAGAATTGGGAACTATTTAGAGCACCCCACAGCAAAGAATAAAGCACTATCACCAAAGCAGCAGCTTCAGATTGCTCTTCACTGGTTGGGTAGTGGTGTACAGTATCATTGTGTCTCTGATATGCATGGTGATTCAAAAGCAACTGTGTGCAGAACTGTTCACAGAGTTGTTACTGCTATAAACCAAACTCATCTTCAGAATGTTGTATGTTGGCCTGCTGACTGTGGTGAAGTAGTTGCTAGATTCCGTGAACTTGGAGGTATGTGTTTAGTGTGTGGAATAATGGATGGGACACTGATAAACAGAGGCGCCAACTTATATGGGCCCGTGGAGCTGAAGCCCACCCAATAATTTACCGTAGGCCTATTTTGTTAAATAGTTTATTACTATTACTAAAATATGTTTTCTTGTTAAATCGCTGGAAAGCTAAAATCAGGCTATTTTTGACATACATAGTACTATCTCCTCTTCTTCCAATTCACTCACGATTGTTTGAGTCGTTTCTCAGTTCATTAAATTTTTACGTCTTAATCTGTTAACGCATGAGAGGCGATGGGCTTACCACTTGCCCCTCTGCTTTCTCTCGGAAAATAAGCGTAACAAAATTAGTATAGGTAATGAAACCTCCACTTGTAGGCCCTATGCACCACCACAGGGGTTACAGGAACGAGTCAGTCAGTCAGTCAGTCAGTCAGTCAGTCAATCTGTTAACGCAGTTTCCACATCCACCGCCATATTTTTATGCATCTTATGCATTCATAAAAACTTAATCACATTGCTTTTCAATATATATATATATATATATATATATATATATATATATATATATATATAGGCTAAGGAGAGTGCGGAAAAGTTAAATTCAGAAGTTAGATTATGCTTGTGGTTAATAAAAATCACAGGAAATATATTAATTTAATGGACAGAGCAAGGAATTGTGATGCAAGACAAGAGTGTGGAGTACAAGACAACTATTACAAAATTTGTCTTCAGAAACAATGAAATCATTTCATGTAGCCCTACAGTACTATATTTATACCATAGTCATATCAATATTTTATAAGGCAGGTGCCCGCGATAATTAATTCAAAAATAACAAAAATTAAGAGCAAATCAATTAAAACACGTTTATTAACACTTACACACGAATCATTCATAAACTAAACGATTAATAATTATAATAAAACAGCTAAAAATCCGGCTTTGGAGTGCATTCCACTATAAATAAATGATTTAAATAAAACATCTAGTAAGTAAATAATCGCGGGCATCTGCTAGTCTGTTTTACGATACTCGGAGGTTCATTGGAGCGGTTGCAACTCGCCATTCAACCATATTCTGTGCTAACTTCATCCAACCATCCCTCGCAAGTCCTACTTCCCTTAAATCTTAAATCTATTCTACTATTGTCCTCCCACCTACGTCTAGGTTTTCCAAGTGGTATTTTCCCTTCGGGTCTCAATTCAAAATAGTTTTGGGATATGTCTTTCCTTCCCCATGTCCAGCCCATTTTATCTTCAGTGATTTAATTACCTTTACTATATTCCGTGAAGAGTACAAGGTATAAAGATCGGCAATAGGCTATGCACTTTTCTCCAGTCCCCGTTTTCATCTCTCTTAGGTCTGAATGTATTCCTGCACGCCCTGTTTTCGAACATTCTCAGATTATATTCTTCCCGAACAGTAAGGGACCAAATAAAGTTCCAGTCCTCTTTCCTGTATTATTTACACGTTCTCTATTAATTTTAATTTGGGTTTTAGATTTAATTGTATTATTCACGGTTCTTTTGTTCTAGTTCTAGGCGAATTTATAAATATCTGTCTTTATCTCAAGTTGTTTTGTAAACTAAACACAATTTTTTTCTTAATAATTACTTACCATATTATTGGCTGTTAATGGTATTTATTTACAATTAATACTGAACGGCACCCACACAAAGGCAAAGGTCATATGGGTGTTAAACTTAAATTCTGCATTTTGTGTGTCATATATTCGAATAAAGTAATTAGAATGCAGTACACGATTTATCCGCAATGGGTTGTTTAAACAGGCTAGGGTCGTAAACAGAAGATAACTTATACAAAGACGATTCGAAAAAAAAAATATATATATATATATTTTTTTTTTTTTCGAATCGTCTTTGTATGCCTACAAGTAATATATATATAAATATTTTTTTTTTACTCCTAGGCATACGAAACATTGTAGGGATTTATGGGCATCTTCCTCAGTTTTATGTATTTCGGAAAACGTAATTTGGAAAAGATAATTTAGTATTGCTTTGGCAATAGTATAACGACTGGTTGATTTATACATTATTTCGGAGAATTTCGTTCGCAGTTGTTTTAGTATTATTTTTCTGTAGGTAATTTATTGTTTAACCAAAGAAAGTTCTACGTTACCAAACATAATGTAACAATTCCCACCACATAACATAATATTTAAATATCTGGAACCGTATCAATAGGCCTGTAAATAACACAGCATACCAGTGAGTGTGCTGTTGTGAATTGAGACGTTTAGAACTGGATGAATTCGTGAGCTTTCTCATGCGCTTCCTATTCTGCATTTTATGTGTCCTATATTTCACTAACTTAAAAAGCCCATCTTTGCTCGTGTTTTGTATTTTGTAAATCGAAATTAACTTACGAAGGACTTTCGATTTTCAAACTCTAGGTCCTTATATAGGTAACTAGAATTTGAAATGAGGAAGAACGACTTATCACACTAAAACCATTCCCTCAGAAAACGCTAGATGTAGCTTTTTATGGGTCATAGAGGATGTAGAATTTTGCACGCCATTGTTTCTACACATCATAGGGGTTGGGTTAGAAATAAGAAATAGAAATTCCGGTAACAAGAAATTTGACGGAATATTTTATTTCTCACTCTCATGTCACCATACAACCTTTCCAGGGCTGAAATCAAAAAGAAATTCAATATCACTTTCATACTTCCCTCACCCAAAAACTAGAACATAATAATATACTGTGCGCATAGGACTAAAAATGTTCCACGTTATTTTCTATCCTTTTACATGCTTAGGGCCTATGATAAACATCCATATTTCTCAACTAAAAATGCAATGCCTACAGGTATGAATAACGTATCAGTGGATATAATTATTTACCGACTTCTGATATGGCATACTCATTGGCACACCCAGGCTGAGACAACTGAAAATACTGTCCCTGCAATAAGAACTCTTATTGTACAATACATCAAAATATGAACTGAGAAAATGGTATTCTCTATGTCCAGGGTAGAGAAAGTTATGTGATTGGATCACATTGTGCATTATTTTCGTGGATTTCAATATTTATTTGCATCAATAAATTAATCTAATTAATCTACTTTGTCAAAGTTCCGTATCATGCACTTCCAAGGCTACCTGTGAACACTGCCAACAATACACTGTTGTCATGAGAAGTGTATGTTCAATGTGACTTGTATTTGACTAAATTTTATAATAAGGTATTTCGTCTCCTCGAAAACATATGATTTTTGGCACTTAAAATAAAAATTTTGCAAAATCCTTTTTTAGTTTTCACTTAGGCCTATACTATGAAACGAAGGTACTAGCAAAATTCAAAGTTTCTAACTATTATAGTTTAGGCTCTACGTTGATTCTCTGTCAGTCAGTCAGCCAGCCAGTCATTCATTCATTCATTCATTCATTCATTCATTCATTCATTCAGTCAGTCAGTCAGTCAGTCAGTCAGGATATATATATATATATATATATATATATATATATATATCTGAGCCCACCCAATGTTTTTCAAAAGTTGGCGCCACTGCTGATAAACATTGATGCACCAAGTATGTACGAACCAGCTTTTGTTGATCACCATGGCAAAGTAACAAACACAAACAGCAAACCAAACCTAACCTCAAAATTGATCAGCTGACTAATAACTAATAAATAATAATATTAGTGAAGTGATTTTATGAGTAGTGTACAAATTCTTATGAAACAGAAATTTGATGACTAATAAATAATATTATGAGTTCTAATATTATTAGCGAATTCTATGAAACAGGGCCCTGGAGTGCTCTGTTTACTACAGACAGGCCCTCCAATGACGACCGTTCAACGTCAGACAGCCAAAAATGAGTCTGCAGACCTCTTGCATGACCTAGCGGCCGACTGATAAAATACACACCAGCATATGAAACAAGGAAACAGCACTACAGCTGAGTCTACCCAGAAGGACAGGACATGAGGTGTAGTATAATATACATTTAGTTAGTTGTTTTAATTCATTTTTGCATACAAGACTTAGTTTTTGTTTATAATGCTGTTTTGCATGCATAGAAGCACGACAGCCACGAGTTTTTGCATTTCTGCTGACAAGAGAGAGAGTATCATATTCACTTTAATATGAAACTCAGTTCGTGATTATTTAGCATTCCAAACATGATATTAGCGGTTAATCAGTATGAGAACTGTTAATTCATGTATTTTGTTTTTACACGTGTATGGAAAGTGCAAGTTAAGACATTTTTGGAAGCAGTCACATCAGTATATAAAGAGACGAAATTTCTGTAGCCATTGTATTCGGCACTCAACGTCTACGAGATATCAATGTACCCAGCTCTAGGCAATACACATTATAAGTATTAAAGTTTGTGATTCTGCATTTATTATTATTATTTCAACGCTACCAGACTAGGTTACTTTTGCTACTTATCTTCTCAGGCCAAGGTCTGAGACCAATCTACGAATACTCTGAAGAAAGCAACAACAGACAACTTGGTGGTAAGGTTGTCAGCTTGTAAGCACACTACCGCTACTACACGACAGAGGGCCGAAATGTCGGGTTTTAACTTGATGATGGGGCATCACCCGGACAGTGATGAACATAACCTTAAGACAAATTCTAACGTACAAAATTGGTTGTGGAACACGATGTTTACAGTTTAACTGCAAAAAATGGCAATACAATTAATTGAATATTTCAGTGTTCAAGTAGCCAGTGAATTAAGAATATATAATGGTAAATTTATGTGAAGAAAAAACTTAGATAATGTTACCCTAGACGCAATCAATATACCATGTAGGCTATTTTATGCAATATTATGTCATATATTACTTTGTTCTTGATTACGTATTGACAATGTTCTGGAATGTCACATCATTACACAGAACAGCAAATAGACTTCGAAATAAATTTCAATAGACCATGGACACAAATGTTCCCCTTTGCATGATAGCAGGTTACACATCGTGTTTCTCTTTCCACAGGTTCTTAGCAACTGGCGATTCATTAGCCCACGCTGGCATAGGGTTACAGAATAGGTGTATCTACATGTTGCCAGATAGTGAACGAGATGTGCCAAGCTATTTGGGATGATCTACACGAAAGATATCTACCAGAATCAGACCAACAGAAACACAAAAGAATGGGAGACCGCTTTGATCAACTGTGGAATGTTCCTAACTGTGCAAAGTGCATAGATGGAAAACACATTCAAATCCAAGCACCAAATAATGAATGATCGCAATTCTTTAATTACAAGTCGACCCACAGCATCGTTCTAGTGGCAGCATGTGTTGACATAGGTGCACGTGGGTCTCGACCACCTCATGTGCGGTGGGGCAACCTTGGAATTTGTATCCAGGTGTGCTGGTACAGCACTGTTTCCCCGCTCAAAATATTTGAATTAGTTCACCAAAATCCCACTAGATCACGTGTGCGCTACTGTACGCGATATGAGCGCCATTAACGCGAGACAAGGGGGTCTGGAGTTCTCGAAGCGAGAGAGGCAGACAACGACTGGGTGCCATGTAAGGTGTTTGTACAAGCAGCAGTGTGGAAAAGGGACCATGGTTGTCGAGGAATATCCGTATAGCATGTGAGTTAGAAACTTAAATCCTAACTTCAAAATTTAGCATCGGTTCCTCATGAACCGATGGAGTTTTCCGTTAGAATCAAATTGTTCTTTAACAGTAAGGAAAGCGACCTTACGACGTAATTCATACAAGATGGTTGCCCACGCCAAAAGAAAGTCGTTTTAACAAGAATAGGAAAAGTTTAAAGTCACGCATTTAGAAGTCTATGTAATAAGATGGATATTCCGAAGTAATCTAGTGAAAGGGTTGTAATTAACTGTAATAGCTCAATTCAATATTTGAAAGTAATTACACAATCATTGCGAAAGAAGGCGGCGGTTTAGACGTATTAGAACAAAGGCTTAGATATGTAGTACAAAATTTATCAGAGAAATTACAAGATGGCTGGATAGTTACACACAAGCACAAATCCCTCTCGTAAATATATATAGAGATATTAGTTGAGTTTATTTAAAGAAAGTCATGTAAAACAAACACATTAAGCAGTTTTGAAATTAAACACGTGGTCCTTATATAAAATGTGGCAGTTCACCAGAACGAGAAACTTAGCTTAGGTATATTGTAGGAATAACAATTCAAGATGGCGCCAGTAGCGAAAGAAATAATAGTAGACGGTTCAATTTTAAACGATAATCAAGATAACGAAGTGACAGAACGCAGTGAAAATATACACAAAATGAACCCCACAGACAGTACTAATCCTGAAAATAAAGGTAAGCCCACAAATAAAGACGTTGGTGCAAATAACACATCTACAGTGAGGACGCGCGAATCGGAAACCATCGCGTCCCTTCAAGTCGTAATAGACATGCTCAACAAGGATCTGAAGATGGCTCAATCCGAGATCACCAAGTTAAAAACTGAAAATAGTGAACTCAAAGCAAAAATAAAAGAAGAGGAAGGCAAGTATGATATAGTTGTAAAGAAAGGAGCAGCGATTGAGCATTTCAATTACACATGACATATTTCTCAAATCGGGATAGCTAATAGGTTCGAAGGGTTACTTATGCAAGAATTGCATTAAATAATAGGAAGTTCTATTTTTAATTACAACTCAGTATTAGTTAAAACTGCACCTTTTAGTGTGGGAATAACTATCAGAGTTGATTCATTTTAAGCCTAGTGTTACTAGAGTACGATTACAAATTTTTATGCATTAGTTTCTTGTACATTTCAAATTTCACATTTCAATTGTAACCAGTCTCCCTTCAAATTTATTATCTGCCGATATACCTTGTTTCATTAAACACAAGTGTTCTTGACTGCTAGTAATTCCGTCTGTAAATTATATCATAACTTTAATGAAGATTACAGGACATAAGTGTACTAGAACATAGAGTACTAAATGATTATTTAAATATTTTAAGTTATTAAGGTTAAGAAAATTAAGGTGTTACACCCATTGAACAGTGGTACATTTAATATATCCCAGTGTGGGACTTGTAAGCAGCTAAATTTTGGTTTACGAAAATAAATTGTTAAAATTGATTTGTATTCTACCTTAGCATTTAACTTTCTCCACCCACGTGGTTCACCGATTGGCCTTAGGGAGTGGGATTGCCAGTGGCTTCCAAATAAAGCATGTTAAAACATAATAAGGAATAGTTCGTGGTTAGAATTAAGGTTATGTGTATTTTAATTCATTTATTTCATGCTAAACATAACTTACGTGTTCTTTCATTTTTATGATATTTTTGTCATTACAAGTAATACATTTTCGTGTGATATTGTATGTCTTATTAAGCATATAAGCAATTGTTTCATGTAACATTGAATATTTTTATGTATTTTACAATTCAGAGAGCAGCCATATTGGATATTGTTTACAAATGTAAGTCATTAGACTACCTCCAGGATGTGCTGCGATCGATTCAATATAGTTCAATTCAATGTTGCCAACCATTCACTAATTTCTCTGAATCTTTCTTATGACGTAAAATGTTAGTAAAATATCAAGTTTTGTTATTTTTTGCATTTTTTACTCTAAATTTCTATATAAATTTAAGAAGTAGATGACAAAATATTCTTCTACAAATGAACGTAGAAAGTTCCATTCACTACTAGGAGAGTTTTTCTTAATGATGTCGTAGATAAATCATTCTGCATTTTTCCTATATTACATTGAAATGCGCAGTTTAAAATTAATAATTTATATATCAAAATAATGTGCATTTTTCCCGCTATTCATTGTTATATTATTTTTATACCATGACCGTGTGGTTATTGAATTATGTCAAACCTTTTGTCTAAGTCATAGGGATTTTATAATGACAAGTATTATGGCACTCCTTCATTGCACAATTGAATATTATTTATTGGACAATTTTAATATTGGCGCTAAAACTTCTCCAATAACCTTTTACATGGTGTAATTTGTTCGGAATATTCTCCAAAATTCTCTACTGCGTAATTTGTTTCTTTAAATATCCTTAGGGCTTGCCCTAAGCGTCACTCATTGTTTAGTCGTCAAAGCAATTAGTTGCTTTCAGTGCACGTGTGTTTTCTTCAACTGTAGAACAAAGAAACTCAAGAGATCATGGACATCTCAACTAGTGTGGGATAAATCTTTATAGTATCTCAAATCACAACCTACATAAATCAACAACATTACACATTAACTTTACGCAATGTAGGTTATTTCTCTTCACCCACATCATCATACAACTTTGCATCTGCAAGTTGTGTAATTCACGCTTTGTTCTAACATATAACTCTATGCGGCGGTCGTGTTACACAATATGACACAAACACTCAAGTGCTAAGTACATTTAGTGCTCAGTGATTTACTTCACCAATCTCAACGCCGCAAAACACATAATGACTATGTGCATACAACGTGCAAACTTAACTTATTAATATCTAATCAATAATGTATAGGTGTACCTAACCTATCATTCACTGTATTGTGACAATCAGCTACATCAAGTGTTTGGACTGTCTAGAATCTTCACTTCAATGTCCAACGCTTAATTTCTCTCTCAAGTCACATCAAGAATCAAGAATCACATCAAGAATCAACACTTCAAGGTTCAAGAGATTGTGAACATCTAAGTGACTGTGATTTGTTTATATATTGTACATAAGCTCATAATTTCTTTAGTGATCTCTTTATATATATAATTTTACATGCAATTTAAAGTGTTCGAGCGTTTAATAGAGTGAATAACAAATAACACGCTCCAGTGTTCAATGGAATAAATTATATTAACTTCACATTTCTGTGATTTTTATTTATATTTGGTTTCGTAATGTAGGGCAAAATTTATTGTTCCCCTTTTTCCTTATACAGTCCTACTAGAGGTTCCCTAGCCCTACATTTTATGGTCCTCCGGGCCTTGGATCTTTCCAGTGCATTATATGGTCCTCCAGCCACACGTGTTCTCAGTGCACTAGTTAAATAACCCTGGAGCTTGTTAATTGTTAAGCTTATCTGTGAGTGTAGTGTAATAGTGCAGTGAATGATTTGATTTTACTCCTGGCAATATCAATTAGCCAGTGTGAGTCAAGGTAAGCAGTGCTTGCATGAGCATGTCCAGTGTTAGTATTTAAGGTTATGTTTGCACTAATCAGCCTACACTTCACATTCACTTAAAACATAAGCTACACTGACATTTTCAAAACTACACTAGAGCAATCTCTCTAGCTCAATACATTATCACTTGTGCCATTATAGCCACAAAACGCTAGGCAATTTATATATAACTATTTCACATTGCTCAGTGAAATATTTGCTAGGCCCCATTAATACCAAACGCGGGCGAGCACGGTTTTTCAGTTGCATTTTGTTTATACTGTGTGCATATTTCAAAATGGCAACGGTTGAGTTAGATATTAACACTTTGAAGTCGAGGCGTGCCCCTTTAAAGGCACAAATTACTCGTCAAATAAACAATATCTCACGCTATGTTATCACTAATGAAGCATCATTTCAAGAGCTGCTCGCTCGAAAGGATAAACTACAAGAAACATATAAGAAATTTGAGGAAATTCAAACTCAAATAACTCAATTAGACTGCTCAGACGCCGAATTGGAGTACGCAGAATCGGTAGAAGACGCAGTTCTTAAAGCTGTTTCGTTTGCTAAGAGCCTAATTAAGGCTCATGAAGACAGTTTACTTGAAGCCGCGGCTCATGAAGAAGCGGAAATCAATCTTGCTAAACTTAACCGCATTAGATCTCAATTAGATGATTACGGTCAAATCATTTATGAGTTTGTCATAGAGAATGAACTCGCATATCATGAGTGTGTCATTCTTCGCACGAAGTTTGAGAAACTTATTGAACAATATGAGGTTGAAAATTCCCAATTTCAAAAGATTGAAGGCTATCAGCATATTGAAGCAAACAATCGTAAGGCTCTTGCCTATATTAATTCTCTAATTAATAAACACAAGGAGACCTATGAACCTGAGCAATCTGCTAGTGTTCAGCGTCGATCCCTAGAAATTCCACCACCGTTACCAAAATTGCCAGAGATCAGACTCCCACAATTTTCAGGCGATCCAGCAGTCTGGCTTGAATTCCGAGATACTTTTACTTCTCTGATTATTAATAATTCACAAATTTCAGAAATGGATAAATTCCAGTATTTGAAATCTTGTTTAACGCCGGAGGTTATGTCAGTTATAAGAAATATCCCAGTTTCATCAGCTACTTTCGATATAGCATGGCGTACATTGTCTGAAAGGTTCGACAATGATCGTCTTATTGCGAACACACATTTGGAACATTTGTTCGCCCCTCCACATCTTGAAAGGAATAATGCAGAGAGTCCCTGCAGCAATATCTCGACCATTTTGTTAGTACTGTCCATGCGCTTCAGTCACTTAATACTGATGTTAGCTTGACAGATTTAATTATCTCTAAAGTCATTCTGGATAAGCTTCAACCCAACATCATAAAAGATTGGGAATCCTCTTTAAAACATGACAGATTACCTTCGCTAAAGGACCTTTTCGAATTTCTCGAAACTAAGGTGCGTGTCCTTCAAATGACTGATTCAGCCATAAAGTCTCAGTCGAATAATAATTCCCAGAATAATGTGAAGGTTAATGCTACCACCACAACAACAAACAATTCTAGGAATAAATCCAATGATCATTCTCGTTGCATTTGTTGCAAGAAGCTTGAATTCCATAACTTATTTTATTGTGACGCTTTCAGAGCAATGAATCTCAAACAACGAGACCAATTTGTTCGATCTAACAAGATATGTAGAGTTTGCCTCTCTCCAAAGGGTCATTCCTCTCTTTGCAACACTTATAAATGCAAAACTTGTTCTCTAAAGCATAGTACTTTGCTTCATTATCCCAATACCCAAACGGCTAATACTGCTGGTGTTGTATCTTCTCATACCTCACAGCTGAGTTGTTTATTGCCCACAGCTACGGTTCTTATTAATGATTCTAATGGTTATCCAGTGGAAGCAACGGCGTTGCTTGATACTGGTTCCACTTGTACTTTAATTAGCAGTCGGTTGTCTAATCGTCTTCATTTGTCACCTTACTCTCAATGCACTACTCTCACGGGAATTATTTCATCCCAAGTGAGTATGCCTAAAGTAGTACCAATTTCAATACATTCGAATACGACTTCATGGTTTTACGATACAGATGCTGTCGTCGTACCAGAAATCATTACTACAAAACTACCTAGTTCTCCAATTGATGTTGAGACTTGGGACATTCCACCCAATCTTGCATTGGCTGATCCTCAGTTTCACATACCAAAATGTGTTGATCTCTTACTTGGAGTGGAAATCTGTTCTCAGATTGTCTGTACAGGGAAAATTACTGCCCCACATCTTCCTGTCATACAAAACTCACATTTAGGTTGGTACGTTTCTGGGAAGCTACCTCCAGTTATCTTTAGCAAACAACTTCAATCTCCAAGACAATTCCATTCCCGCCGTAAATCATCGATTACTCCTATAGCATTCCTTCTACGCATGTGAAATCGTCACATTACTCTGCTTTTCTAACCTCCGATCAGGTTGTTAGCGATCAGTTAACCAAGTTCTGGGAGTTAGAAAAAATTTCCAATGAAGCCCCTTTTCCTAATGAATCATTCTGCGAACAGCATTTTGCAGAAAACACCACAAGAAATTCTGACGGTAGATATGTTGTCAAATTGCCGTTCATTAGTGAACCAGACACACTTGGTAGTACTGAATTGCAAGCTCATAAGCGACTCTTATCTTTAGAAAGGCGTTTAGCTGGCAATCAATCTCTTTCTACTGAATATGTCAATTTCATGGCGGAGTATGAACGCCTAGATCACATGGAGCCAGCTGACCCGAACACACATTCTACTGACTATTTCATACCTCATCATCCAGTTTTGAAACCCTCCAGTACTACCACGAAACTTCGTGTAGTGTTTGACGCTTCAGCTAAGTCGTCAAACGGCAAATCCCTCAATGATATACTTGCTGTAGGTCCTACGGTTCAACCTGACTTGTTCTCTATCTTGTTGCGTTTTCGTCTAAACCCCATTGCATTTACAGCAGACATCGCGAAAATGTACCGTCAGGTTATGATACATCCCGATCACCAACCATTTCAGAAAATCTTTTGGAGAAGCTCGCCAACTGATCCCATCCAGGTTTTTAATTTTAAAACTGTCACTTATGGTACTGCTTCAGCCTCTTTCCTAGCTACAAGAGCTCTAAAGCAACTTACCGTTGATGAGGGAACTTATTTTAAATTAGCTTCCTTTGTTATTAACAATGCGACCTATGTTGACGACATAGCATCTTCAGCCCCTACTATGTCTCAAGCAAAGGCGATGATATCACAATTAAATACTCTACTTCCATTAGGTGGGTTTCAACCTAGAAAGTGGAGTTCTAACATTCCAGAACTTCTCGAAGACATTCCTCTCGAGTTACAAGAAAGTCAAGATTTTCGCACATTTGGCGATTCCGATGACACTTCAATTAAGGCACTGGGTCTCATTTGGCAGCCTTCTAGTGACTTACTGAGAATCGAAACTTCCATTGACTCTTCTAAACCATTCGTCACTTGCTCTAGAAGAACATTATTGTCCTGCATTGCTTCTATTTTTGATCCTCTGGGTTTAATCTCTCCAATTGTTGCTTATTGCAAGATTATTTTTCAGTCCTTATGGAAGGAGACATCGTCATGGGATGAATGTATACCTGAACCAGTAGCCAAGAAATGGATTAAGGTTCATGGACAACTTCACTTAATTTCTCAAATTGCCATTCCACGACTAGCATTATCACAAACTTACAATTCTATTCAACTGCATGGGTTTTGTGACTCGAGCGAGGTAGCTTATGGAGCCTGTCTTTACTTACGTTCCATTGACGAACATGGCGATGTAAAAATTTCACTACTTTGTGCCAAATCCAGAATAGCGCCCATTAAAGCCACTACCATACCGAGGTTAGAACTTCTAGCGGCACATCTGCTAGCTAACCTAATCCATAAAGTCCTCCCCATTCTTCAATTGCATATTACATCAGTGTACTTATGGAGCGATTCCAATGTAGTATTGGGATGGTTGCATCGCTCACCTATCACACTCAAAACTTTTGTAGCCAACAGAGTTGCAGATATTCAAGAATACACTGCAAATCACACTTGGCGTCATGTTGCATCTCGAGATAATCCTGCAGATTTTATTTCTCGAGGTTCTCTTCCTCAAGATCTAGTACAGAACCAATTCTGGTGGTCAGGTCCCCCTTGGCTATCGGAAGACATTTCTCATTGGCCGGGTAACAATCCATTGATTGTGCCTGATTCTTTACCGGAAACTAAAATTGTAGCTCACATTCATTCCAAGACTTGTACATTTTATGATTGGCTATCAAAGTTCCCATATCTAAAGACACTTCGCATTTTGGCCTATGTTCTCAGATTTCTAAATAATTGTAGGAAACCTCAAAGTAAGTTGAAAGGTCCCTTAACAGCTGATGAAATTTCACTATCCCTTCAGCATTGTGTTAAGGGTGTCCAACAACAAGCGTTCTCAGAGGAGGTTCAAATCCTCACCTCTGGATATGATATTTCAAAATCTAGTAAATTACACAGTCTCTCTCCCTTTCTAGATCAAGATGGTATTCTGCGTGTAGGCGGACGCCTTGAACGTTCTGAATTGCCATTTGATGCTAAACATCAAATGTTATTACCTTGCAATCACTCTTTTACCAAGCATCTTATTCGTTACGCCCATTTTTTAATGTGCCATGCCGGCCCTCAGCTGATTATTGCCCATTTAAGAGAGAGATTCTGGGTTCCTTCATTAAGAAAGGTAATACGTTCTGTCTTGAGACAATGCAATACTTGCTTTCGCTTCAAGGCTCAGCCGTTCCAACAGAAAATGGCCGATCTTCCATCAGCAAGAGTCACACCCATCTCCCCGTTCACAAATGTTAGTATTGACTATGCAGGTCCATACTCAATTAAGTATGGCGGTCCCCGTTCTAAAATAACTACTAAAGCATATATTGCCATCTTTGTATGTCAACTAAAGCAGTACATTTAGAACTTGTAACCACTCTTACATCACGTGCCTTCCTAGCTGCATTGTCTCGTTTCACAGGCCGTCGAGGCATCCCGAGTTCTATCACATCGGACAACGGTACTAACTTTGTCGGCGCCCAAGCTGACTTACAACAATTGACCCAATTGCTTTCCTCTCATGAACACCAAGCTTCGGTTCAAGATGCTACTGCTCACTTGAACATCACTTGGTATTTTATGCCACCTCACGCTCCTCATATGGGCGGTCTTCACGAAGCTGCTGTTCGATCCACCAAGTACCATTTGAAAAGAATGTCCACTTCTTTTACCTTTACCTATGAAGAAATGTCCACCTTACTGATTCAGATAGAAGCCATTCTGAATTCTCGTCCACTCATTTCACTTCACGAAGACATTGAAGACTTTCATTATCTTTCTCCAGGGCATTTTCTCATCGGTAAACCTCTAGTTACACTGCCCACTCCTGATTTAACCGGCGGTTACTCTCTACGTTCCCGCTGGGACACACTTCATCAGTTTGTGATTAATCTTTGGAAAAAATGGTCTACTGATTATCTGCATACTTTGCAGAAGCGCTCGAAATGGACGAAGGCTTTACCAAATGTCAAAATTGGATCTCCAGTATTATTGATTGAAGATAACATTCCTCCTTTAAAGTGGATTTTGGGCATCATCGATCAGATTCATCCAGGTCCAGATGGTTTAGTGCGAGTCGTTACAGTTCGAACTTCCACTGGTCTTTACAAACGCCCCATTATTAAACTAGCTCCATTGCCTATTGAAGACGAATAAACTCATTCCAGCCTCAGTTACTTATTCACTAACGTTCAATTAACTCATACATTCAACAGTATTATACACTACCTCATTCCCATATATTATGGGTGATATTTTTGGAGCCTCAGGGTTGCGATTCCAGCAATTCCTCGGCAGTTGTTTTGACCTTTCGCTCTCGATTGACAAGGTTTTTTGAATACCTAATCAGGAGAACGTCTAAATTGGATCTAAATCCGTTCTCGGACAAACCTTTGTGAAAATTTATCACCCCTTTGATTATAATCAACGAAACTTGGTAGGCGATCCC
Organism: Ectobius pallidus; assembly: GCA_964059195.1. Taxonomy (NCBI): domain Eukaryota; kingdom Metazoa; phylum Arthropoda; class Insecta; order Blattodea; family Ectobiidae; genus Ectobius; species Ectobius pallidus. The sequence goes on from CAXKWD010000006.1 coordinate 6,949,669, forward strand.
TCAGATCGACCTAACCTTATCACGGCGCTACGAGCGTCATTGAACATGTCCCTCAGGTCACTAAACCTGTTAGTGTCTTGGGTTTTTAGTCACTCGTGCATACATTCGTATGTTCACCAGTGTCTATTTTCTTCCACTATCTTCCATTTCATTATTTCTCATATTGCCATGTGCATTAGATGAATTGAACGCACAGGCGTTTCAATTCAGCGGGCGAGTTATGTTAAAACATAATAAGGAATAGTTCGTGGTTAGAATTAAGGTTATGTGTATTTTAATTCATTTATTTCATGCTAAACATAACTTACGTGTTCTTTCATTTTTATGATATTTTTGTCATTACAAGTAATACATTTTCGTGTGATATTGTATGTCTTATTAAGCATATAAGCAATTGTTTCATGTAACATTGAATATTTTTATGTATTTTACAATTCAGAGAGCAGCCATATTGGATATTGTTTACAAATGTAAGTCATTAGACTACCTCCAGGATGTGCTGCGATCGATTCAATATAGTTCAATTCAATGTTGCCAACCATTCACTAATTTCTCTGAATCTTTCTTATGACGTAAAATGTTAGTAAAATATCAAGTTTTGTTATTTTTTGCATTTTTTACTCTAAATTTCTATATAAATTTAAGAAGTAGATGACAAAATATTCTTCTACAAATGAACGTAGAAAGTTCCATTCACTACTAGGAGAGTTTTTCTTAATGATGTCGTAGATAAATCATTCTGCATTTTTCCTATATTACATTGAAATGCGCAGTTTAAAATTAATAATTTATATATCAAAATAATGTGCATTTTTCCCGCTATTCATTGTTATATTATTTTTATACCATGACCGTGTGGTTATTGAATTATGTCAAACCTTTTGTCTAAGTCATAGGGATTTTATAATGACAAGTATTATGGCACTCCTTCATTGCACAATTGAATATTATTTATTGGACAATTTTAATATTGGCGCTAAAACTTCTCCAATAACCTTTTACATGGTGTAATTTGTTCGGAATATTCTCCAAAATTCTCTACTGCGTAATTTGTTTCTTTAAATATCCTTAGGGCTTGCCCTAAGCGTCACTCATTGTTTAGTCGTCAAAGCAATTAGTTGCTTTCAGTGCACGTGTGTTTTCTTCAACTGTAGAACAAAGAAACTCAAGAGATCATGGACATCTCAACTAGTGTGGGATAAATCTTTATAGTATCTCAAATCACAACCTACATAAATCAACAACATTACACATTAACTTTACGCAATGTAGGTTATTTCTCTTCACCCACATCATCATACAACTTTGCATCTGCAAGTTGTGTAATTCACGCTTTGTTCTAACATATAACTCTATGCGGCGGTCGTGTTACACAATATGACACAAACACTCAAGTGCTAAGTACATCAAGTGCTCAGTGATTTACTTCACCAATCTCAACGCCGCAAAACACATAATGACTATGTGCATACAACGTGCAAACTTAACTTATTAATATCTAATCAATAATGTATAGGTGTACCTAACCTATCATTCACTGTATTGTGACAATCAGCTACATCAAGTGTTTGGACTGTCTAGAATCTTCACTTCAATGTCCAACGCTTAATTTCTCTCTCAAGTCACATCAAGAATCAAGAATCACATCAAGAATCAACACTTCAAGGTTCAAGAGATTGTGAACATCTAAGTGACTGTGATTTGTTTATATATTGTACATAAGCTCATAATTTCTTTAGTGATCTCTTTATATATATAATTTTACATGCAATTTAAAGTGTTCGAGCGTTTAATAGAGTTAATAACAAATAACACGCTCCAGTGTTCAATGGAATAAATTATATTAACTTCACATTTCTGTGATTTTTATTTATATTTGGTTTCGTAATGTAGGGCAAAATTTATTGTTCCCCTTTTTCCTTATACAGTCCTACTAGAGGTCCCCTAACCCTACAAGCACATTCCATGCCAAGCCTAACTTATAACCAAAGAAACCACATTTAACTTAGGTTAGAAGTGCAATCACAAAATATAATATACCAAAACCAATCACACAAATTAAAACCAAAATAAAAGCCAGTAGTCCAAACCAGCCAGCACACAGCTACAAATATTTGGGTGTTACGCTACAAACAACCGGGACATTCCTAAGTTGAAGAATCTTTCCATGTCAACTGCAATAACGCTGTTCAAGCTGAAAAGTTATGCCACATGTGGAACCAACTAATATGGACTTACTTGACGGTTAAAAATCTTAAGAACCTAGAGAACATTAAAACCAGATTCCTAAAAAGAGTTCTGTCAATCTCAAAGTTCACAAGAAGTATCTATGCATACATAATAGCGCAGGAATCCTTTATCGAAGATGTTACACACTGCTTCGGACTGCCCGAGATGCAAGCATATAAAACAAGTCATCGAGGAGAGACAGAAAAAAGCCGACAAAGTACCTCAGGAAATAATGAAAACAGAAACTGGAAAGGACCTAACATTACACTCCGCCACCTATATACATGCTTCGCTGCCCATGGATTCCATGGGAAGATATGCCAGAACGGATCATACCATGAGCCGAAGGAAGATTGCATCTGAAAACAATGCAACAAACCATGCCCTAAGTATCATTTAGTGAAATGTGAAAACCACAACTTCAATTAAAGCACACATTGTGTTTAATTTTACATACGATATGGGTCTCAAAGTGATGGTGGAATTTTCAACAACTCTGAGTTTGACCACAATCTAGCAAATAACTTACCGTTACCGCAGCCTCAATCACAGATACCCACTCCCAATTATTTTGTGGGTGATGAGGCTTTTCCTCTGAAAAACAACTTGATGAGGCCATTTTCTAAAGCATCACTCACTTGTCTGAAGAGGAAAGTATATAACTTCTGCCATTCTAGAGGGAGGCGTGTGATTGAAAATACCTTTGGTATTTTGGTTGCTTGATGGAAAATTTTTCATCGAGTCATAAATGCAAAACCTGAAAATGCAGACAGTATTGTGAAAGCTAATGTTTACCTTCACAATTTTCTTAGGCTCTCTGAAATAGGTGCTTCTGAAAAAACATATTGTCCACAAACATTTATAGATAAAGAGGTGAATGGGCAAATACAAGCAGGGTAATGGAGGACCATTCCAGAAAATGGTGCATTTCAACATCTACGTGTAAACCACGTAAGACTAGGAACAAGAAATGCTGCTTCAAAACCACTGGAAGTAAGAGAAGTGCTAGCTAATTATATGCGACACCTGATGGTGCGTTTGGGGGATACACTGAATATGTAAGATATTCATTTTAACTTATAATATTTACACTAGTCAAAATAAAACCCCCAAAACTAAGTTAAGTGATTATCGAGGAGCATAGGTACACTTCTCATGATTCTAAAACCTATAATGAAGCGAAACCAAGTGAAACAAAAGTTTCCAATGATAAATCAACACATGGATGTCTTTATTTAATGTAACTTATCAACAGTCACCATACTGTACTCACGCGAATCTAATATGCGCCTTTTCTGTCCGTTTGTATCATTCAAAATTGGAGTGTGCATTAGATTCAAATGCAAATCCCCTGCATAGTTTGGATCACATATATAATAACTAGGGCTCGGATTTTTTCAAAATGCATATGCAAATACATATTTCGATAGTTATTGGCGTTATTGCATATTCTAAACACAGAAGCATAATTCTGCATATATGGTTGAAATTTAGAACAATTTTAAGAATCTCTCTCTAAACATACTTTGAACATCCCTTCCAAGTTTCTATTTGCAACTTTCTGAGTAACGGCATTTTAGTTCTACCGCTAGAAATATCTATACCTGGCTACGGGGTGGTAGTAGGATTTACAAATGGAAATAGGGTATGTTTGCCAGATGAACGTTTGGCACCAATGTATAAATACTACCCAATCACTTCAGTTGATGTAGAAAGATCACTCTCGGCGCATAAACTCATTTTGACGGACAATAGGCATAGTTTGTCTCTAGAAAACATTGAGACTACTAGTTGCCTATTGTGATGCTACTTTCGGCAAATGAATTACGTAAGTAGGAGAATGAATAAAATTACACGTTTTATAAAAATGCAAATTTATATTTTTTTTTTCATATTTTAGATATTTCTTGTGTGTATTTGAAGAATAATTAACTATTTGGTAGGGAATAAAATGTTAGCAATATATTTATGTGTCAAATATAATTGTACAATTAATTTATTTACAGAAACTAAGGCCTTTTTTTGGTGAATGTTTTCAATTTTTTTTACTGCATAAATGCATGCATATATTCAAGCTTTTTAGTGCATATGAATCCGAGACAAAAAACGCATTGCTGTTATTCTCAATTTCTTTAAACTTATCGGCCATTTACTGGTATGCACAAATGTGGGTTAAGTTTACAAGCTCGATACCAAGTGTGTTGAAAGGTGTCAGGGTTCTATGTGGAGGTTAAATCGTTATACCACCCTTTACATGTTAATTTCTGAACGGTATTTGGATGCTTTCTTTTATACAGAGTGGCGCAGAGAAACGGGAAAATTTGAATGCTAGAGACATTTTTGGCACCAAGGGAACCTGGTTTCAACAGGATGGACCCACCTCACACACTGCCTGACAATCTACGGTAGCACTGATACGTTTGTTTGGGGATCGCATTATTTCAAGGAATGCTAACATTGCTTGGCCGCCGTGGTCTCCAGACCTCTCAGTTTGTGACTACTTTTATGAGGACATCTGAAGAGTGTTGTATAACAGACTAGACCAACAAACCATACCCAGCTCAAGACTCAGATTGAAGAAAACATCCTGTAGAACACATTGTGTCGGGCTATGCAAAATCTTGAGAATGGACTTACTGAATGTGTACGGTGAAATGGACAGCAGTTAAGTGACGTAAATTTTTTTTTTGTTAAGTTAAGCATAACTAAATTTCCACTCTTGTAGAACATATTTCCAACATCAAATAAATTTTTGTATGTTTCCTTCATTTTTTCTACGTATTTCAAATTTCCCGTTCCTCTGCACCACTCTGTATTGGTACCTGTTACATTCTACAGTGCCTTTTTTTTTACTCGTGGCCGGGCGGTCGGCTGGAAGTAGCTGCGAGCGCACAGTGCTTCTCACCGTTCCTGGCTCCCGCCTTTCTCCCCGTCAGTGCATGTGCGGTTGTTGCTAGCGGAGGTTCTTTTTTCTTCTTTGTGGTTAAATTGTGATAGTTCTGTTATAATGCCAAGAAGTGTGTATACTTTAGCACACCGCATATTCATGTATGATTCCTATGTGCAAACAGAGTTCTGTAGAGAAGTGACACGGCTATTTGTAGACAGATTCCCTGGTATTCCTGTGCCTCACAGAGAGACAGTTCGTAAACTTGTAGACAGATTCAGAGAAACGGGTTCTGTTCTTGATAAGAAATAAAAATAATAAAAATTCGCCGTGTGCTTACAGAGAGAAAACTCGATGAGATAGGACAGAAGTTAGAACGTAGCCCAAGAAAATCTCTGAGTAGGTTATCACAGGAAACGGGGTTTTCACAATTCTCGGCTTGGAAATTATGAAATTAAAACCATATAAGATAACCATAGTTCAGGAACTGCAACCACGTGGATTCATTTACATGGTCATGCATCGACACAAAACAACAGATACTGGAGTGCAGAAAAACCCGATATTGTACACGAAATGCCATTGCATGACCAGAAAATTGGTGTTTTGTGTGCTGTGTGTGTGCACTGACGGGGAGAAAGGCGGGAGCCAGGAACGGTGAGAAGCACTGTGCGCTCGCAGCTACTTCCAGCCGACCGCCCGGCCACGAGTAAAAAAAAAGGCACTGTATTTTAACCCTTTCATGGGCCGTGGGAAGCTACTGCTCTAGTGTCCAAGGGATACTGTCTTCCCACGTCTGTCTGGTGTTACCACCTTGCGTAGAGTATGTGAAACCATAAGAGAACTCCAGCTTGCCCGTCGGCGCTTTTCACTCAACAGGAAGATCATTGTTAGAGCTTGGTGTCTGTTAGAAGCGCGTGTGTTTGGCATTTTTTCGGCATTTTTTGCAACATCAATGAATATCTGACTACAATGTGTTCGGTAAGTAAGATTACTATATTTATTTATTACTTGTAAGTACTCTGAATATAATTTAATATTGACAATTAATTATTTACATAATACAGTGCCAAAAATACGTTCTGAATATGTGGGAATGATACTTCCCATGGCCCATGCCATGTATATTTTTTGCTTACCTCACTCATGATGGAAGTTCATTTTTAGCAATATCTATGTAATAAAACAGGAAATATATATAACTGAATGTTTCAAAAACTACAGTAAAATTATTATTATAGTTTACGTTATTAATAATTTATAAAATTTTAAAAATGCCCTTAGGTGATTCTTATCCAGTATATTTTATTTACAGAAAATTCTCAAGACAACTGAAGAAATTTTAGAATATTTATATTCGCTACCGGATAATGAAGTGTGTTCTGATGTGGAACCTGATGAAATTTCTGATGAAGAAGAGTGTGTAGTAAATTCTTCGCTGGACAGCTCCACGACAGAAGAAAGAACAGCATCCAATTTTGATGCTAATGGATCTGTTGCTGTACAGTGTTCGCCAGATCTAGTAGAACCTCTCCCTCCAGATCAAGATTTACAGTCTCTGATTTTCCGAAATGAACCAAATGAAAATGTTTGGGAGCAAAGTGTAAGTGAACTTTTTGACAACATTAGTAGCCCTGAGAATGAACCTGGCCCGAAAGCTGACTTCTGTAAATATGATAAGGAATGTGACTATTTCTTCGAGTTTTTTGATGACTTTATTCTAGACCATATAGTGAAACATACAAATATCTACGCAAAGCAAGAACGACCTGACTTCAATTCAAAGACTTCTGGTGTAAAAAAAAACTACATCCAATTGGGTTGACACTACAGTGGCTGAAATAAAAGCATATTTTGGGATGCTAATTTTAATGGGCATACATCAGCTACCTCACCTTGCAAATTATTGGTCGTCTGATCCAGCACTGCATGTTGAAGCTGTCTCTAAAGTAATGACACTAAAACGATTCAAAAAAATTACCGAGAATCTACATTTGAGTGACAACCTAAGTGCCATTCCCAAAGGCACTCCAGGTTATGACAAACTGCATAAAATAAGGCCCCTAATTGATCACCTTATTCAGCGCTTCACAACTGTATATGACCATTCTAATAGGTTATCAGTTGATGAGGCTATGATTCCATTGAAGGGCAGGTCGAGCATCAAACAGTACATGCCAATGAAACCTGTCAAACGGGGTTATAAAGTTTGGTGTCTTGCTGACCCTAAATCAGGGTATTTAATAAATTTTGATTTATATTGTGGGAAAAATGAGAATGTGCAGCCTCAAGAAATGAATCTTGGTGAAAGGGTCGTTATGGACTTGTGCAAAGGACTTGCCAATTCGCATTGCACAGTTGCTTTTGATAACTACTTCACTACAATCAATCTGTGTGAATCTCTCCCTTTGAATAATATTTATTCAGTTGGCACAGTTATACCAAACAGAAAAGGTCTTCCAGAAATGATGAAGAGAAAAGACAAACTAAATCGAGGGGAGTTCATGTTCGAAACAAAAGGAGCAATTTCAGCCATAAAATGGCAAGACACAAAAGCTGTGTCTGTATTATCTACAGCTGTTTCTCCAAAAGAGGTCGAATTCGTCACCAGAAGAAACCGAGATGGATCGAAAGTTACAGTTCCCTGTCCTGGTGCTGTGGTACTGTACTACAAGATTATGGGGGGTGTGGATCTTTTTGATCAAAAGAGAGAGCGATATGCCGTAGGAAGAAGGTCCCTAAAATGGTGGCACAGAATATTTTATTTTCTACTAGATGCAGCTATAGTGAATGCATTCACACTAAGAAAGCTTGTGAAGGGGTCTGATGAACAATTGACATTTAGAATTCAGCTAGCTCGGCAGCTTATTTCAGGCTTTACAAGCAAGAAACGTAAAGGCAGGGCACCTGTCTTCATTGCTAAGAAATCAGGAAGTGTTGGTGTTCCAGATGAAGTGCTGATGGCAAATGTAGGGGAACATTTACCAAAAAAGATCAGCAGCTACAGAAGGTGCAGACGTTGTAGTACTAGGAAAGAAGAAAAAAGAACACGGGTAGTTTGTTCCAATTGCAATGTTGCCCTGTGCCTTGAACCATGCTTTAGATTCTTTCATTCATCTTAGGAGAAAACATTTGTGGAGCCTATTTCCTTTGTAAAACACTGCTGCATGTGGTATTAGATTTCCTGTGAAACCATGTAACTTATGTGTGTGTGTATATATAATTTAATACATAATTAAAGTAAATATTGTTTGAAATTTATTTAAGTGCATTTTCTTAACACTTACAACACAAACAAAATTTCACCCTTACTTGCAATACATACCCACTGCTGGGCCGTGGGAAGTAATCTTCCCACATCCCATTTCTTGAGAACAGGATGTTTTAACAGTGTATGTGTTAAGCATAAGTTTTTATAATACTTTTAAAGACCAGACTGCAATAGTGAAATTAAAAATTATTCATTACGAGTAAACCGCCCACGAAAGGGTTAAGTCACTTCTGTTTTGTTTCGTCTCGTCCCTTTTGCCCTCTGGTGGCGCTTTGTACCAAGCTTTCCTGGTGGCATAAGTAGTTTCAGACAGCAAGTAATAATTTGGTTCTCTACTTCTGTCTAAAGCTAGCAAAGCATGTAGGTTCACCGCTATTACTTATTACTATTTTCTGTGACATGCTCTTCTGATCTTGTTCTCAAGGCAACCATACCAAATTTAGCTACGATAAAGTCAGTAGCTCAGTGCTATGATGGGGCAAGTGTAATGGCGGGTCACAATACTCTTCAAAAGAAAATCAAGGACAAAGCACCTCAGTCTGATTTTGTTCATTGTTTAGCTCATCGGTAAAACTTAGTGCTGCAGCAAAGTTTATAAACATTTCTAAATGCCCCATATTTTTCCCAAGTGTCAATGGGAATCCTGCATTTTTCCACCACTCTTTAAAAAGAACATAATTAGATTCACTTTCAGCTAGACGCAGTACGAACTAGATGGTGCTCCAACTCAAAATTACTGAACTTAAAACAAGTGTTTGAGAAATTATGAATGATAATCAGGGCCCGGATGTCAAGGTTTTAACCTATTTTTTCCCCAGCTTCGTAACAAATGCAGCATAAAAACTCTACTTAATGCGGAACAGAGAGATAAAATCCCCCCCAACAAGAATTCAGGCATTTTTAAGTTAAAATGCAAAGACTGCGGAAAATTTTATATTGTCAAGGCAAAAACAAATTTGACTGTAAGGCACAAGGAACGCTTACAGAATATAAGGTACAAGCAATTGGAAAAATCTGTGGTTGTCCAGCACTATTGGACCAATGAACATGAGTTTAAGGAAGACATAAAATTATTAAAAGTTGTACATAAACCACTTGATCTGACTATATGGGAAAAAATCTTCATCCAAAGAAATAAGAATAATTTAGTAAATTTTGACATGCCAAAGGAAAGCGACCCTATCTCCAGAATGATCCATCCAATACAGCCCAACAACGGACCTGGCCGTGGACCTCATCTGAGGATGCAAGCAAGTCGCTTGTGAAATACATTATGTGTAAGTAATCACTTAAAAGTGAAGCTGAGTGATAAAGTAAGGTTTTTATAATTTGACCTCTTCACTGACCTAAGCCAGCACATTATCGATACGGGACACCACATGGGGGAGATGGAAATCATTAAAATAGAGCGCGACAAGATCCGGAGGAAGGTTTGCGAGGCTAGGAAAATAATTGAGAGTGGAAGGAACAGTTTAAACAGATAGGATGGCGTTCTGGGTGAGGAATGGCTGAAGATAATTAGAAGGGTCGCAAGCAAAGGGGACACGATAAAAGTCCCCCCCCCCCCGGTGGTTGTTGTTGGTGATGAGGTCGATTTCGATATCCCGAGTGTCTGGAAAAAGCAGTATGGCAGGACCATTGACTTTATACCTAGCGTGGAATACGATCAAGGGGGCTGTGATGGGAGCCGGGTGGAGAATTCTTGAACGAGGTCAATAAAAGGGGGGTGTGGTTTTGAACTTATAACCTAGAAGCAGTATTCAGTTGCATCTGAGGAAGACCCCGTGGTGGGGCTGAAACGTTATGAGAACTTTTTCGGAGTGATCCACTGCAATAAATGTTTTAATTTCTGTGCTTTATGATTCTAGATGGAGTTCCAACTCAAGATTACGGAACTTAATTGTAGAAGACTGGGATAACTTAATACAAGTGTTTGAGATAATTATGAATGATAAGAATTCTATTCAACTCAGTAAGGGGATTTTAATTTACTTTTCTAGCTATAGTGTTCAATGATATATTTTCTTTCAATATTGCTTACTGCATGTCCAAGGTAAGAAGTACATGTTGCCCTAATAAAACAGTAAAAGAAATGATGCGTACTTCTCTGAACTGTATGAGAAGGCTAAAGAAATTGGTATGGCTCCATACATTGACAAGAATGAGATGGTATCTACCTTATTCCCTTTCCAAGTTTGAGAAACTCTTATCTGCAACAACGTGGGACGCTGTGTTACTCGAAGTGTTGGGGCAATGCACTCCATCTGCCTGTGCATCAGCATTGATCGATAGAGCATACAAGAATGAGATAATATCGAGGTTATTAGAAATTTCAGCATTTTGTTTTTTGAAATTCTGGATTCTGTTTCAATGGAAATGAAAGTCAGATTTCAAGACTCCAATAATTTGCAATTTCTTGCCCTTGTGGATATCACAAAATTTGATGAGATTTTCCTTCTGCATAGCTTACAAATTTACAGCACTGTTATCCACAGATATTCAACAAAACTGACCATTTAAAGCATAACTTCGTCTTTTGTATGCTGATGAGATGTATAGGTCGATTTCTACAGTGGAGTGTCTCAAATTGTGTCCGGAAAATATGGATGTATTTGAGGAATCGCATAAGTTATTTGCCTTGGGGTTGACGATTCCATCTACAAGTGAATCGGTAGAAAGAAGTCTCCTCGTGCCTGAAGAGAATTAAATCTTTTGCACGGAACAAAATATCACAAGGAAGGCTCACAGCATTAGCAAATATATCCGTTCAGAAAGAATTTTTGTGTGAACTCAAGAAGAAACAACCATTTTATGAGGACATCATTGATAAGTTTGCAGCTCTCAAAGACCGGAGGATTGATTTAATAAACAAGAAATAGGAGAGTCTTACATGTTCAGTTATCACACAAGTGCATCTGTAACTCTATAGTCTTGCTCTACTAAACTCCTTCACCTACTTGTTCGGGCACAAACCGCCACTGATGGATTCGTTCAGTTCCACGTGCAGACTGGTCACTAACCAATAGGCCAGTGGCTTGAATGAAACATTTTCAACAAAGCAAGTTGAGCTTTGTTGAGAAGTACATAGATAAAGATGGAAATACGAGCTTTCAAAACGCAATCATCCGGTTTTGTGTGAAGGTGCAATTCTGAAGATATTTCCAAATCTACCTTCATATCTAAGTACTCCCAGTGGAACCAAGCAGAAAAAAAAACGCGAGAGAAGGGGAGAAATTGACATTTGCCATAACAAGCAAAAGGGCGAAAAGAGGCAAGCTGACGAAGAAAATCATGTGCAGGATTTTCCTAATTTTTGCAAAATGTGTCCAAAAAAGATTGGTCAGTGTTTAAAAATGAAACTTGTTGTATAGTGTATAAACTAGAAATAATTAATGTTTCAAAAGTAACTTTTAGCATTAGAATAAACTAGTGTGAAAGTGCATAAAGATGGTGGACGTATACTGAATAAAGTTTTAAAATGTGAAACCTCTAATTTGCCAATCTGTAGAATTCTTAATTATTCATCAACAGCTATATCAAAATTTAGTGTTCCCTAATCTACAAAATTTACAGACTAATCACATGGCTGGCCGCCACTGCTCTTTTAAAATTCATAATTATAGTGTTAACAACGAAGTTCCTTTGTTTTGTATTTTTTTCGAATGTTAGAAGTCGGTAGCGGCCATGTCCTGGGAGATTTTATGCTGTAACAGGAAAAAATGAATCCATAGAGCAAAAATCTCCTAATAAAAGTTGTTGGTCTATGTCCCCTCTATACACAGGTAAAATATTTCGGTGTTATTCATTAACACTCTGTATTAAGAAATTCTATTTGTTCCAGTTATACTTTGTCATAATGACAGCCTCCGTATGGGGAAAGTCTTGAATAAAAAATTATGAGAGCATATCACATTAGTTTTTATCTTATGTTACAAACTGAGCCGTGAATGCGGCTCAAAGCTAAATCCCGCTAAAGTCACTTTAGCTACTTCGCGTCTGTCTTTCTTAGGGCATGTTGTATCGCCGGAAGGAGTCACATAGGAGTCCAGATAGAACTAAGTCAATCAGGGAATATCTTCCCCCTAAAGATGTTAAGGGAGTAGCTAGGTTCCTAGGCATGATCAATTTCTTCCACAGTTTCATTCCTGGGTTAGCTGATCGTGCGGCGCCTTTGAATTTTCTTTGAAAAAAGGGGACGAAATTTCAGTGGGGAGATGATCAACAAAAGGCTTTTGACTCTTTAAAACAATTGGTTATGAATCCTCCCATTCTTAGTATTCCGGATTTCTCCAAAAGGTTTGTTCTGCAGACTGATGCTTCCTCTGTGGCTTTGGGGGCAGTCTTGCTCCAATAGTTTGAAGAAGGCCACAAACCTATAGCGTATGCTTCTCGCTCCCTCACCAGTCAGGAAAGGGCATACTCTGCGTATGAGCTAGAAGCCTTAGCCGTGCTATTCGCTGTGGAAAAATTTAGGATGTATCTCGAACACACCGAGTTTGATCTGGAGACTGATTGTCAGGCCCTTAGTTGGGTATTGGCCAAACCCAGGACTACGGGGCGACTTGCCCGTTGGGCAGTGCGTCTTTCAGCCTTTAAGTACTGTGCTAGGCATATCAGAGCCTCCGAAAACGGCCGATGCGCTTTCCCGGATGTTTTCTCCGGCGCAAGAAAACAATGTGCCAGGGAACAGCGAAGTTACTTCTAAGTCCTGGCAGAGCACCGAGGTGAACCTTGGTAGCGAGGTCTCCCCATCTTGTGGAGATATTAATCTGGTGAGCGGCATTCTCTCTGAGTTCCCTCTAGCATTTAAATCCATTAGTTTGCATCAAGATTCCGATTCGGAGTTAAAGCCTATTATTAGTGATTTACTTCAGGGGCGTCCTAGAGCTGGGTATACTTTAAAGAATGGTGTTTTGTATAGTTCTGGGAGTAGAGTGCGGCCGGGAAAGATTATTTTGCCCTCAGTGCTGGTTGACATGGTCTTTAAATTTTTCCACGAATCACCGGTGGGAGGACATCTAGGTCTTTTCAAAACTAGAGCCAAAATCCGTGAGCATTTTCTATGGAAAGGCATGGAGTCCGATATCAGGGCACGTATTCGGGCGTGTGAGCGGTGTGCTTCTGCCAAACCCACTCAAGCTAGTAATCTAGGGTTCCTGAGTTCGCATGTTCCCAAGGCTCCTTTAGAGCGTATGTATATTGACTACGTGGGCAAATTTCCCAGGTCTAAGAATGGTAATCAGTATATCCTGGTGGTAGTTGATGCCTTTACAAAATTTGTTTGGCTTTTCCCTGTTCGCGATGCCAATACTAAAAATACTGTTGAGTGCCTGAAGAGAGTATTCTCAGTCTGTGGGTTTCCTAAAAACCTGGTTTCAGATAACGCTAGTTATTTCGTTTCGGCGTCCTTCCGTAAGTTTTGTTTTGACTTAGGTATCAAACACTGCACTACTTCTCCTTACTATCCTCAGCCATCATTAGCTCAAAGAGTTAATCGAAATTTGAAGAGTACCTTGATAGCCTATCATGCGCAGGATCAGACGAATTGGGACCAGAATTTATTCTGGCTCCAATTTGCCTTTAACTCCGCTCGCCATGAGGCTCATGGGTTCTCTCCGATTTCGCTTATGCTGGGGTTTACACCAAATAACCCGCTGGCTAATTTATTGTCCATTAGTGAATTGCTGCCAGACCCAGATAGGGCAGATCAGGTTAAACAAATGTGGAAGAAAGCTGCTAATAATTTGCAAATCTCACATGGTAGGACGGTTGAAAGGTACAATAAGCGGAGAAGGTCGGTTCCTTTTAAGGAAGGTGATGCTGTGTGGGTTAAGAACTTCCCTAGAAGCGATGCGGCCAACAAGGTGGCGGCAAAATTGTCCGACCGTTTCGTGGGCCCGTATCGTATTCTGTCATTTCTTACTCCCGTAACAGTTTTACTACAGAAATGTCAAGATGTAATTTATTTTAAGGTAAGGTCTGGCATTACATGTATGTATAAATTGTGTATTTTTGGCTTGAACGCGTACTGTGCTCCTTCTAATTTGTGTTTCAGTTGCTTGAGTTCTGCCCAAAAGAGTTGATGTTGGAGGCCGTGAACAATGGTATGGGCTTTGAACGAATTTGGAAAACGGCAGTTTCAAGGGAAAGATTGTGTTTAGTGTTGTAAATGTATATAATTGTGTGTTTTAATTTTTTTGGTCCACTGGTATAAGGTAGTAAGGTGTTTCAAAAATAAAGTCTTCGACTTTATTTTCTGGTGAGTGTGGGAGAATGAGCCGTGAATGCGGCTCAAAGCTGGATAAACAGCGCTCCCAGTGTGTTTCTGGAACACTAAAAACTTTAAGTAAAATGTTTTGTTAATTCTTGAACGCGGTACGCGCCGCGAGGTACTGGAGTGCAACTGCCGACATCGGCAGTTGGGAGCAGACGCCGCTGAAGTAATCATGTAGCGAAATTAAGTAGTGTTTTGGTGGGCGTGTCCGCAGACGAGGAAAGAAAACTTCTCTTCTGCTTGGTGAGATTGTTCTATATATATTTGCTGTTCACAGTCTAAATTCTTTTGATAAATTCACATCTCACCGTTTTCGATCTTCCAAATTCCGTAAAGCATGTAGTTTACAGTATTTCTTAATTATGCAGTATTTCTCGGGTACGTTGTTCTGGCATGTTGAAATTCATGTCCACAAATAGTCATACAGAATTCAGTCATGCATCTCAGATTCCTTTCTAGTCAGTCCGTCCGTATAATCATGCTCTCCAGTTCTTCGCTAGTTCAAGCTTTTCTAAATTATTTTCAGAATTAATGTTTAAAGTATTTTCGAGTCAAAGCCAGCACCTTACTGATAATTCAAGTTTCAGATAGGTTTCAGGTCAGCGTATGAGATGTTTGAAGGGATTCAGGCTATAGGAAATTGCGAAGCAATTGTGCAGGTTATGTAGAATACAGAGTGATTTTAATTTCAATTAACATATTGCAATAGGAATTGAATTTTCCTAAGATTCTGTTTTCTCCGAGAGAATGAAGTAATATCAAAAGTAAAGTTTGTTTTAAATAAATTTAGCATCTGCCATATTTAAAATAGACAGTTATATAGAAAGTTATATCTAGATCCGAATTGGTACTAGACTGTTATGGAACTGTGACCTTTTGCATCTAAGGTTATATTATAAGGAGATTAACGAACTTCAGAATTAAAATTGCGATTCAAGATTATATTGTAAGAAAACTATAGAATTTCTGGATAAATATACTATTCAAGCTTGCTTCATGAATATAGAGTGATTCGTTTTTCAAATATATAAAACTTCGATTATTTTCCATTTAAGGATTTTTCTAGGCCTATACCCAAATAAATATTCTAGAATTTCTTGGCCCTGAATATTAATTGAATCATTGTTCACATATATGGATTTTAAAAATATTTATTACTATTTATTACACTGTACATAGATTTTACTCTATATCAGGAGTTATACAACTTGGATCTTTGTTGGATGTGATTTAAACTGAATAAACTTGTTATTAAATTTTTGAAATAAGAACTTTTCCTGATAATATTAGTTATCCAGTCACTTTCCTAGATGATTCAAAGTCAGTTTTCAGATCTTGTATATTGGGATAATGGGACCCAGAGTCAAGAGTTCAGCAGAGTGTTAACTGATTTAGTCAAAAAATGGTCGGAACCAATCTACATTCCTAAACCGTACGCTAGCTTCCCGTACGTAAAACTCGTGCTAACCCGTAGGGGGCACAAAACTGAAAAAGGGATCAATACCTACTTTGTTGCTGCCAATGAAAGAGATACACCCGTAAGACCAGCACCAAAGAGGAGAAAAATAGAGATGGAAAATTCTCTATCTACAGGATATAATGGTCCATTATCTGATGCCAGAGCACCTAAGTGGAACGAATCAAGAGCAAGACTGCGAAGGAAAGTTGCAGCATTAAAAAAGCAGGTGTCAAGATTAAAAAAGCCATATCCGCTGTTCGAACTGACAACGCTCTTGTGGGACAAGAAAATACTGAGTACAAACAAAGATACAGTGCCGTGCTAGAAAGTAATTTTATTTCAAGCCAGTTAAAATTACAGAAGAAGAGAAGGGGACGTAGGTATACTGGCTACGATAAGAGTTTTGCACGTATCTCCAGGGGCTTACACATTTGCCAGGAGAGACTTCGTTAAGGAGATGGTTTAAGTGGCTTGACAGTTCATGTTGGTATCAATGAGAATATTACAGAAATTTTAAAACTCAAAAGCCATACCATGCCTATGGAGGACGCAGTTATTTCTATAGTTCTAGATGAAATCTCTTTGAAAGAGGGGATGACGTGCAACGCAATGGGAGATTTTTTTTGAAAGTCTACCTGATTTAGGGAAGGTTATGTCAAGTAAACAAAATGATTGTATACAATTTGCAAATCAAGCTTTAGATGTCATGATAAGCGGTATAAAATGTAACTATAAACAAGTTATTGGATATTTGAGAAGGGGTGGTATAGATGGTAATTATCTACACCATAGATTTATTATTTGATTCCATTATATGTTTATCGTTCAGTAATTTCTTTGCTTGTATGTCCATTTATATCGTTTATAATATTCTTTGAATTTTTCTGTTACATTGCCCAATTTCATAATTTTACTAAGATATTTCAGTTGTTTGCTAGATTCCTTTGGCTCGTATTCAAGAACGCGACTTTGGAAGACGACTTCCTAAAGTAGACTTTCAAAGCAAAGTTTAACTTTGGTTAAAGTCAAATTCATAGACGTTAGTTGCGAGACTTTGACCATGACTTTGGAAAGTCGAGATTTGACGATGTTGTTTTAATGTTGGGAATCGTATCCACTGCCTTTTAAATGAATTATGTGTACAAACTGTTGAAATTGCTGTACGTCTAGGAGGCGGTGGGCAGATCTCGGACAAGATAACATCGAAGTGTGCATCACACTCAGCCATTTTGCGTATGCATAATAGCATTGTGTTATCAGCTGTTCTCTTGTGAAATTTTCTTGAAATATTCTAAATCATGGAAGTCTCCAAGATGCCACCGATGACGGATTATGAAAGGGTGGTATTGTTGGAGTTAGTGAAGAAATACAAGGATGTGGTGGAGAACAAAAAAACAGACAGCATCTGCATGAAAAAGAAGAAGGCAGCATGGGCAGAAATTAGCCAGTCCTTTTGTGCTATAGGCAACACCACCAAAAAAACTGGAGACCAGTTGAAGAAATGTTGGCTTAACTTGAAATTCAAGAGTAGGCAGCATCAGACGGCCGAGAGAAAGAAGGATTTCCACGGGAGGAGGGCCACCACCCAAGACAGAAGACGACATGCTGTCAGCCATTGAGGCAATTGCCCCTCATGTTAACCTGAGGATTTCTAGCCAGTTTGACAGCGATTATTTCGTAGATGATTCTCAGAATGTGGGTGAGTGTTCAGGAATGGCAAGTGGAGGCTCTGAAAATGTTGAGATGTTGGACGTCGACATTCTGGTGATTGAAGTGGCTCCGGACATACCAGTCATCGAAGTGGCTCCGGACATACCAGTCATCGAAGTGGCTCCGGACATACCAGTCATCGAAGTGGCTCCGGACATACCAGTCATCGAAGTGGCACCGGACATACCAGTCATCGAAGTGGCTCCGGACATACCAGTCATCGAAGAGGCTCTGGACATACCAGTCATCGAAGTGGCTCCATCCAGGTGGGCCTTTTTTGTAAAAAGAAGACTGTGCAGAAGCAGCGTGAGGTGGCTTCCAAGTATTTAGAGGAGCGGAAGCAAATTGAAATGGAGCAACTGAGCGAGCTCCATGCTCTAAAAATCCAGCATGAAAAGGAGTTTCATGCTGCAAGGATGAAGCAGCAACAGGAAAAACACGACCTCACTATGCAGAACATGAGGGAATTGCACCGGAAGGCAATGAGAGAGTGATTTCCTTTGCCAATAGTTTTGTTTTTATTTCAGTTTTAATAGCTTTCATACATACATCAAATCAAAATTTTACATATAGCTTTTCGATTCTGGATTATGCCACCCTAAAACGGCTCTTTTAAGAGCCAACAGGGACCTAAAAGGGGAAGTGACGTGACTAACATAACCTCTCCTTCCCAAATCAACCTCTGCCGTCACGTGGTGGGTCCTGAGTACGTTAAAGAGGCTCTGGTGATTGTTTTTTATTGCATTCAACAAAATTGCCCTTAATAGAGCAGTATAACACAACTCTTTTACCTTTTCCCCATATTTGGTTTATTTTCAGGTCATTTAGGCTACTAGTGGCCTTATGCTGTTCGCAAGCAGACTACATTAACCTTTGTGCTGAAGCGAAGGTAGTTATGAAATTAACTGTGTATTAAGGTAGAACTCATGAACAATGCCAGTGTACACTCATAACATATGCACAAGCTGAGTGAAGTGATTTTTTACTATAGACCCATGATTCTTTGTCGAGCGGATCGATGCATCTTAGGTGTGTGTGTGAAGAAAAACCTTGTATTGAATTGATGGTGAGATTTTTTTTATGCAGGATACACCACATCTATTGAAGTCAACCAGGAACAAGTTTAAAAAAAATCTATTCATTTTAATGATTGAGGTATACAAGTGGAGTCTTTAAGTCATATAAATGACATAGCGAACGCCCTAGCCCCAGCCCTACAACTGTTTGAATTCAAAGTTGACTCCGTTGCATCGTATGGACTGGAAAACAGATGGGCAAATTTAAAGGGGGGGGGGGAAACCTCAAAAAATTAGAGAAGCTAATGGTGCTCTCTCTCTCTCTCCAAATACACACCCTCGCGGCTCGTATATGAACTCGCCAGAGAGCCCTTCTACATAGACGAGCTGAGATTGAAGTCCCTACTGCCAGCGACACCAGCCTATCAGGACCTACTGCATGAATTACATGAGAAGAAACGTAAAATATGGGAGGAATTCTATGTTACTGACGCCGAGACAAGCCGTGAATGGATCAGGGAGGATACGAACTACGCCATACAGTGACAAGACTCTCTGTCCATGGATTCCACCATAAGCTGTGCAGCACTCAGAGATTCCACGAGCCCGGCCCAGACTGTGTGTGTGCAAGTGTGAAAGATACCATGAGCTAAACCGTGATATCAGAGATCAGAGTAATGAGTAAGAACAATTCTCTTTGCATATAAGTGAATATGCCCAACACAGATTGTAAAACCCTGTATTTTACTCGGTTTCTGGTACTTCGCAGTTACCATAAAGTTAGCTACATGGACTTTCAATTTTAACAGCACAGATAACTTTCATGAGTTTCTGAAATCTAAATCGCCCATTTATCAGTGCTTGTTACTAGCAGCGTGATTTACCTCTGCCTTTCTTCTTCACAACGTTCACAGATGTCACAACTGAAGACTTTCTAGTTATTTTGCTTGCAAAGGTTTCTAACTAAACAAAATAGCTGACTGTTGGCTGGTTCCTAGCTTTATCCACAGATGTCGCTACCAATGTGTTTTTATCGAAAAGTGGACAAATAACGCAATTATTTAGCAACGTGCTTCAGCTTGGCTGTATTTTCTTCGTGGTGATTTGTTTAAAGAATTGATGCCTGCAAGAAAAAGTCAAAAAATTTCACCAGCTCGTGGATTTAGTCCTTCAGAGAAAAGAAATTCTCGAAAATAAATAGACCATATACTAGTGCCACAGGTGACATTCATGTGAATCAGGTAACCACACGTATAGCCACAGTTATCAGCTCGAGCGCTGTAATGCAAAATGTGGTTTCAGAAACCACTTTTGCAAATACCAGCGTGTTATACGACAGGTAACTTTGTGAAAGCAGATACAAATAGTGTCTTATATTCAGACGATCATTCATGTCTAGAAGGGTTTCTTGTAAAAGAGCAATGTCTAAATCATAATCGATTAAAAACGAGGTCCTTTAAGTACCATTTGAAACTGCACCCAGACCTCCTCAATAGATGGCACCTCTATGCTAGTGAACATTTTGAACAATGGCAATACGATTTCAAACTTAAAACCTGTGCCGTCTATATTTCGGCACTTGTTTAATAATTTCACAGACTATTTATATACCGGTATATGTATATATTGATGTTTATTTACTCACGTAATTATGTGGGTTTTGTTGACACGCACATTCACAGTTCTTTTCAGCAGCCATCCTTCTTTTGTTTTGGGTTCGCGCGTTTGTTTTGTTTTGCTCAGCGCCTCTTATCGGCCGCCCCGGTTCCATACAAAGGGGGCGTTTTTTCTGTAAGGGAGTTTAAGTTTGACTTCAACCGAGAGCGGACGTTCTCCGCTATCTCCTCATGATGGACCTTCTTCTAACCAGCATGCCGTAAGTTATCTTTGTAATACCAGCTATTTCATTATGTTTGTTTGCTAATCTCTGTTCCTTTTGGCTGGTGGGTTTTTTGTTTTTCATAGTTTATTTCGGTTTGCCCACCAGCTTTTGTTTTCGCTTTTGTTCGTTTTGCAGTTTATATCATTTCATGTTAGGTTATTTTTATTGTTTCTTTTGCGTTTTCTTTATTTTTGAGAAGGATGGCTCGCTCTGTTTGTACTGTTATTAATACTAGGCCTTATATGGCTCGCACCGTTTCTGCTATGATTATTACTAGGCCTTATGCCGTATTGCTATTTAGGCCCTCAGCCTATCCATGTGTCTTGCAACTTTATCTTGTATCATTATGAATTCTAATGTAGGCCTATGTATGCATTTTAGGCTGTTGTTATTGAAAACACTTTACAGCGTAATAAATTTTTGGAACTGTTCTCCTGGATTCTGTTTTCTAATTACTTTGTATTCCTTGCTTTTCCTCCAAATTGTTATAAATATTGTGCGGCTCTGGGAAAAACCCCCGTAGTACGCGTTTCAAACCCATCAGTGCAGGAGTTCCACAAGGCTATGTTTTGTCCCATCCTTTATATATATAAGTTCAGGATATTCCAACTGTTCTACTAGTTGAACTGGGTCTCTATGCAGATGACATAACCTTTTATACCAGTGACTACACCATCATCAAAGCACATACCAGGATGCAAAAGCAACTATGCCTTCTTGAAATGTGGAGGATCAAAGTAAACACTCAGAAAATGCAAGCTATCATCTTTACTCGCAGAAAACTGAAACTCCCACCGCCGCTCATCCTATGGTACGGAACTTTCATACTCCGACTATGTTAAATATCTCGGAATCACTTTACACTCCAAACTGTACTTTGCCAAACATATCGAAATAGCCGAAATGTGGCTCTATCCAGATTTATCCACTCGAGTTCTCTCAAGAAAAATCAAGATCAACCAGTACATCTCTTTAATACGGTCACAGATGGCATAAGGCTGTGCAATATAGCACACTGCCTTTTTCTATTTCTAAAATTAGCGTTATCATCACTTCATTTAGTCTGCCTGTAATGTAAATTATGTTATTTCTCAACCTAATTCCTGAATTACCAACCACAAAAATAAGTCACTGTGTCATCAGGACTTTGAAAAATTAATTTATTTATGCAGCTTTATAGGTTCTTTAAGTAGCTACCGATCCTACTCAACAGATAGCATCTCTGTGCTAGTGGACATTTTGAATAATGGGAATACAGTAGAGCGAGTAGTATATACTTATTGTGTTTGGTAACATCCCATTTCAGTCATTTCAGTGGATCGTGTGTCAGTGACTGGAGTTTGGCTGGGTACGATATGGGTCGTGGTAAAGAAGAAAATGTTTTGTACGAAGAAACATAGCTTGATGAAACTCAATGATATGACCAGTGAGTAATTCTTAACATATTTTATCTTGAGTTTCATTTCCTTAATGGTGTGATAAAATGTTTTGCATTTTAATAACATTGAAATATTATTATAACCTGCAATAGTCTAGATCACATCTAGTCTGTTTATCCACTTTACTTTATCCAATTATGGTGTATAGACATAATACCAGTTGTGTAAAATTTTAGGTAATTTTATATTTTAGAACATGGCCCACACTATATTAGGTTTGTAAGATTTGAGGCTTTCCTGGCGAATCTTATGTAGAAAAACTTCTCGGGTTTGCAGCCAGGTGAGAAGTTTGTTGTGGTTCAACGTTTCCGAGGCTGACGCTGCCTCCATCCTCAGGGAATCTGAAGTGTCGAGTTTTGACATGTGGGAGAAATATATACCAACCCGAGTTGGGCGACTCGATTTAAGTTATCGTTAGATATTTACGAGTTGATAGTGTTCATCGATCAATATTTACAAGCTTTTTTTCTTTCAAATGACGAATCATGGGTAAAAATTGAGCGCAAACTGTTTGACCGATCAGCAAAAACTGTGGAATACGAACTGAAGCCAATTCAAATTTAAATATGGCAGAGGCAGGTTATGAATGGTTCAGTTCCAGTAATTCCAGTTCTAGTTATACAGATGAAGAGCTAGGAATCAGGGATCGGCCGAAGAACGAAAACTATTTTGAAGAGATTATTCCTAGATATAATGAAAAGGAATTCTTAGACCATTTTAGGGTTCGTCGAGAAGTTGCTGACAACCTGGCCAATCAGTTTTCGGAAGTAAATACTTTAATTAACAAGTGGGGTTTGAAAAAAAAATTAGTGCATCAAAGTGCACTTGATCTTTTTTATTGTATGTAGGTTACCAAACCTAAAGTTTTAGATTTGGTATTGCTACCAGCTCGTTGTTTAAAGTGATCAGGAAAATGGCTTACTTCGTAAGCACCTCAACCACTAGCTTCGGCTAATGTGGATAACTGAATTAAGAAAGTGAAGAAATTCAGCCTTGAAATGCATGCTGGAGTGAACTTTCCCAAGCCAAATGATGATCAGCTGACAAAAAACCGATTCTTTGCAGCTTTACACAGGAAAAACAGTCTTATCAGGGCTGTGGCAAGCTCACTTATTGAAAAGCAACACATGCTATCGGAACTTGATGAATCAATATGGTTTCTGCTAGGACCAGGCTTCCAATTCCAATTTCCCTTTGTTTGTTGGCTCTTCATGGTACCTGACCTCGTTGAATATGTAAAGTACTATGAGCAGTATGACAAACTTACAGCTGAACTTGTAGATTGTGGTCATAAGGTGTTTCCTCTACAGGAAGAAGCAGGTACAAAGAAGGATGCCATTGCAGTAACGTTCTGGGGATGCCTGTTCCTTGATTACGTCGCAGCAATTAACACCGCCAAGAAGAACCGCAAAGACGCCATTAAGTTCAGTACCTATGTACATAAACTTTTATCAGGAGACGAAGAAGGATCAGTCTCGGCATTAGGCAGGCAAGGTAAATTTACCACTGCAGAACTGATTGAGGTGATCAACACACATGATGGACTGTCCAAGCTTATTAAGGGGACCAGAGTCACAGGTGTGAAAGCTTCTGCTTGTGAATGTGATTGTTGTCGTAGTTGGCCTTGGCAAGAGGAATTTGGGGTCTTTCTTTAAAAGCACATTTTAACAGAATAAGATGAGTATTTCTCATAATATATGTTATAAAAGCTAGACATTGTTTTTAAGATCATGTGTGAATATTAGGAAAGTGATCTTTAACATCTATGCTTCACAACTGAAATTATAAAAATCCAACTAGTTGACTTTTCAAGTTGTTTATTTTGCATGGATACCATTTAAACACCCATATTTTATGCTGTGTTTACATATTGGATCCCACATTAGTAGTAACTCAGAGTGATCAGTAATATTTTATAGACATTAAATAACTATTTCCTTTCACTATTTATGATTATGAAACATGAACATAGTTATGGCCGTTCTATCCAGCAAGCAGAGTTGACTATTCAACCCTTCATATTGACATCTAAACATGGATTCACATTCATCTGTAGCATTCAAGTACTCACCATAGAATGTTATCTCGCTAGACCAACGGCATGACTGATGATGACGCTTTGACGTCGAAATGCATCTCAAATGAAAACTAAGAAAGCTGAAGAATATAAGAGTTAGTTCACCACATACTATTCAAGATCTGCTAGTCGATCCAAGAAGAGGACTACATAAATTAATAATTACTTTTAATATTGACAATATTATAATTGACTTTCAGAATAGTAAACAGCTGTACTAAATACTAGAAGAAGGAGCTAAGTGCATCTCATCTATACAATTTTTGTGACACACATAAACATTGCATGATATTGTAGTGTATTGTGTAATATACTCTCATAAAGGAAACAGAAATTTATAACGAAAACTCAGCCCTCAGTGTTCTGTTTCCCTCTTTTGTTTTTGTTTTTTTTTTTCTCTGTTGACATTGTTAAATAAAGTTACGGCGAAGATAGTCGCAGTAGTCTGAATACGAAAAGAACGCAAATAAATGTGAGTGTGAAACTTTAGTAGTTATTTATTGTACTACCAATAACAACACTTCAATATTTTAACAATTGACAATATGTGAATGCTTCAGCTCAAATTCACATATGTTTTAATCTATACTATATTTTAAATAATAAGTGACAAGGTCAATTTTATAATTTTTATTACTAATTATTGTAAATATTTTATTGTGACAATACATTGAGCTCAATGTCGTTTTAATATCTTATAAAGTAATGAATTAATTTAATTTATTAACTATTTTAATACACAATAAAAGCTAAATATACAGCATATTTTAGTTTCTCTTTTACTTCTCATATAAACTTCAGCTTTTTGTTTTTAATATTAGTGGTATATAGGCGAAATTTACATAAACTAACCAATTCTTCTCCTCTAACTCCAATTTCCTATTTTGAAAATCGAATTTCTCTCTGTAATATTTCATTTTGTCTTTTTTCATGTCGAGTATTAGGCCTATTAGAGCTACTGCCACAATTGCTATTTACCATGGTTGAAGTGTTATTCCCTTCTGAACACAAATATTTTTATCAGCCAGAGTTCTGTGAACTTCAAAATCTCCATGATCAACCATAGAACTTGACAACAATAATTCTGAGTGCACAATTCTTTTTTTTCTTCCCCAAATATGGCATCCATTTCCATGACACATTCAAAGATCTTCTTTTTCCAGTTTTTTTGTTGTCAATGTATTTCTTGTAGTTTTTTTCTACAACCCTCCACCTGTTTTCAGTATGTGAAGGGATTATTTTAACATTTTTCTGTCATATCGCTCACTATTCTTTGCCACATTTTTCTCGATATTCCTTGTAGAGGTCGATTAGTATTTTGGTGTCATTGTTATTCCAAGACTTTTACTCCATTTCTGTGAACTGATTATCCATGTTTGGTGTTTGAGAAATATCAGGGTTAATTACTTTAATAATTCTGTTATCCATATTCAGTGTTTGAGAGGTGCCATGAAAAATTACGAACTCTTCTAACCCTAAAAAAAGTAATGTACAATAAATCATTCACCTGCAAAACTTCATTTCCATGTCAAACCAAACAAAAAGAAAATTATTTTCAACCTGACCATTTTTAAAATTTACGAAACTTGCATAATTTGTTCTACTCGTACATCTAAACACAAAAATATATATTTTTAAAATTTTTATGTTGCCTTGTTTTTTAGATTTTAATTTTTTACGTTTAAAAAAGTTTGGTTTTTCACATTGAGAAATGAGGATTATTGCTTCATAACTTTTGTTGTATCTACGAGGGGGATCAAGGAAATAACGACCGTTCGCGCATACCCGCCGTGCAGCTGACTCCCCTACCTTGTTTGAAGGTCAACTGGCTTCCTTAACATGTATTCTCATAATGTTGTGAGTACTGGTTGCAACGTGATTGATAATCCCGCCGACTGTGAGGTGAGGAGTGTGATTCGATTTTTGAATGCCAAACATTTGAAACCTGCAGAAATTTACCGGCAATTGAAAGAAGTGATACTGTAATGAATGAAAGAAATGTGAGAAAATGGTGCGAAATGTTCAACAATGGGCGAATAAATGTCCACGATGAAACTCGACCCGGACGCCCATCCCTCATCACAGAAGACCTGAAGACTAAAGTGAACGATAGAATCTTGCAAGACAGGCGCACATCACTCGACGAATTGCATATTGCCTTTCCTGACATTTCTCGTTCTTTGCTTGGTGAAATTGTGTCGCAACATCTTGGCTACCACAAAATCTGTGCACGATGGGTTCCACGGCAACTGAGTGACCAACACAAAACTCAGACAATGGCCTCAGCATTGACATTCTTGATGCGACATCACACAGATGGAGACGCCTTTCTTGATCAAATTGTGACTGGGTGTCTCACAACACCCCAGAGACCAAGCGCCAATCACGTGAGTGGCATCATCCAACACCCCAGAGACCAAGCGCCAATCACGTGAGTGGCATCATCCCTCATCACCCAAGAAACCGAGAAAATTCAAACAGACTCTCTCAACACAAAAAGTTATGGCTACTGTCTTTTGGGATCGCAAAGGTGTTCTTTTGCTGAATTTCATGCCAAAAGGCACTACGATCAATGCAAATCGTTATTGTGAGACTTTACGAAAACTACGGCGAGCCATCCAAAACAGGAGGCGAGGAATGCTTTCGAGAGGAGATGTGCTTCTTCACGACAACGCCCGCCCGCACACTGCTGCTGCAACTCGAGAATTGCTGGATCAATTCGGTTGGGAAATCTTTGATCATCCGCCCTATAGTCCAGACCTTGCTCCTAGCGATTTTCACCTTTTCACTAAGCTGAAAGACTTTCTGGGTGGTACGCGTTTTGGAAGTGATGAAGAGTTGAAGAAGACAGTGAACACCTGGCTTAATGAACTGGCGGCAGAGGAGTATAACACGGGAATTCTAAAGCTAGTGAACAGATACGACAAATGTTTAAATGTGGGTGGTGATTATGTAGAGAAGTAAAGGAAGCTTCAGTTATGTAACAGACTTTGTTTTTTCAAATAAATATGATTTTTGTAATTACTACAACAAAACGGTCGTTATTTCCTGGATCCCCCTTGTAGAAACCCAAAATCTCCTTGCAGAAGAACAAGCAGGATTCCGGCAAAATCGTTCCACAACCCAACAACTCACAAAGCTCACTCAAAGCATTAAATCAAGTCTTAATAAGCAAGAAAGCGTCCTGGCAGTATTTGTAGATTTTGAAGGAGCATATGACTATATTATGGAGAAATATGCTTACATGGTTCTCAAATTTCACTACCCAACGAATGACCAAAGTCAGATATGGCAAAACATAGTCAAAATATAAACAAACTCAAGGAGCAGTCTCCAGTTCAACACATATTTATATATATATATGATCTTCCAAGAGTAATAAAAAGGGTAGCAAATGTCAACATAGGGATGTTTGCAGACGATGTTGTCATATGGACATCAGCTAAAAACAACCAGTGAAACCTTCATACAATGATATTTGAGGGTCCCAGCAGATTATATTGTTACTGAAGATTATTGTAATATTCAGGGTCTGTGATGTACCACTTACATTCTTTGTGATATATAATGTATATAGGGATAGCCTAAATCAAGGAACAACATGCAAAGAAGGGAAAAATTATTCACAAATCCGAATCTTAAAAGACTGCTAAGTTTGTTCCTAAACTTACTGACTTCTGTTGAATGATCAAGATTAATATTTACACAGCCAAATTTCAGCGAGTAAATTCCCTTTATCTTGGAGTAGCAACACGTTCGACACTACTACACCATTATGGCTTCTAGATTGAGGAATTTTGTGTTTGAAGATGAACCTTCAAGTGAAGGTGAAGACAATAATCCTAGAATACGAGGGTGTAGATGGGTAGAGATAGGAATGATTGGTTCCAGAATTATGACGAAAGGGACTTCGTGACGCGTTTTAGAATCTCCAAAGCTTGTGCGCTCCTGTTGCTAGAAGAAATTGAACATCACTTGGACTTTCCATCTGGACTTTTCAGCTGAATATGAACAATTATGATTGAGTTTATGTATAAAATTCTTGTGTTTAAAAAGTTCGGTCTCTTTGATAATAAACACGTACGAAATACAGCATAAGTCATTTAGTGTGTCAATTATGCTCAGCCCACTCTACGCTGGTGTGCTAAGAAAATAACCCTTTACACAGAAATATCCCTTGTACCAATACAGGTATGCTAATTACAATAAGCATGGAGCTTAATTGACACTCTAATCGCCTGCTTTCCCCGAAATACAACAAATAAAACAACAGAAAATAGAACGATAGGCTTTCACTTTAATCAATGTCGATAATTTATAAACAATGAAACAAATACAGTTATGGGATCATGGGAAGCATTCCTGAAAAGTTGATTGGTGAAATAGAGTAATTATGTTCGACAACCACATTTAAAACTGATTTTACGATTTGTTAATAAATTATATCTTACAATGATTCTAGGAACTCTGCAGTATCACCTATGAACCAGCTTCTAACAATGCTGAGGTACTATGCAACGGGATGTTCTCAGATGACCACAGGAGATTTCATTGTTTGAGCAAACCTACAGTGCACAGAATAGTAAAAAGAGTGAGCATTGTCAAAGCCTCACATTTCCTGCAAGAGGAGAAGAGGGAACAAATACAATTTTATAATGTAGCCAGATTTCCTAAGGCTGTTGGTGCCATGGACTGCACGCACATCAGGAGGAGAAAACGCTGAGATCGCAACCGTAGGGGTATTTCTCTCTGAACATATAGGTCATTTGCAACGCAGATATGGAATTTATGGACATTGTGGCAAGGTGGCCAGGCTGTACTCATGATAGTACCATATTTGATATATCACTCCGAAAACCAGAAGGATTATCAAAAATTAGAGCTGAGGGGATGAATAAGCAGGAATTTGGGCGAGGAGATTGAAACTGGCACCAAGCCTCATCTCATCTTTAATGCTGATGAGACGGGTTTGCCCCTAAATAACTCCCCACCTAAAATAGTGGCAGCAAAAGGTACTAGGGAAGTAGTTAAGATAACAAGCGTGGAGAGGGGGAAAATGTTACTATTGTAGCTTGCTGTAGAGCTAGTTTATTCCCCCCTTTGCCATATTCTAAGGTGTTCGATTTAGAGAAGTAGGCAAGAACAAGCTTTCTCCGTGTATGAAATGGAGGCTCTCGCCGTTCTTTTTGCCTTGGAGAAGTTTAAAATGTATGTAACTTCGCCCTTGAATGTGATAATGAGGCCTGTCAGTAGCAGACAATGGACATTACTAAGTCAGATTGTAATAACGCTATAATTAAGTTCTGTTATCTGTCTACATGACAACTGCAAAGTGTTGATTGTGTTTAAGTAGTTGTTCCTTCATTGCTCTAATAATTTCAAGTTTTGTTCAATTTATCTCAGATGCTGTCAGGAGGAACCAAACCTCCAAGCACAAAGAAAATACCCCATGAAGTAGCATAACCCGAATTTGTAAGAATTTGATAAACTATAAAGTTAACCCTTTCACTGCTATCGACGGAGCTGTTCCGGCGTGGAGAATGGCACTTATTTGTGCTATCGACGGAGCAGTTCCGGCCACGAAGTTGGTGCTATGTACGAGATTTTCAGTTCTTGTGTTTATCTTACAGATGTCAATAAGAGGAAGTGCTCGTCCAAGGAAAATGTCGAGTCTGAAAGTGACTTACGGCAAAAGAAGCTAAGAGAAGCCATTGCTTACCAACAGGAGCTGCACAACCTTACTAAGGCGTGTCAGCTCTCTGTTAACGAGCTAGAGGTGGAAACTAGGAGAGTTCTCCTGGAGAAGGAGAAAATCCAAGTCGAGAAGGAAAAAGTCCAACTCAAGAAGAAGATGCTTCTCGAAACAGAGAAGAAGCACATCGCTGAAGAAGAGGAATTAAGAAGAATAAAATTTTAAAAAAACTAAGCTAAAATTATTTATATTAAAAGATATTTAAATTTGTGATTTTTTAATATTGTTGGGCAATCTTCAACATTAGCGTAAGTTATCATGGCAGCGGCCACTACCCCCCTAATAATGTCAGGTGCCTCCAGGTAAATTCTAGGTCAGTGACACGGAAGTAAGCTCATGTCTCGTGGCTTGCAGACGAAAGCGTGTTGTCTGACAGTTCTGGGTGGCCGTCTGACAGCGCTAGGGGTTTGCCAGCTAGCAGACTTCTTTCAATTAGCTAACACTTAGGTAGGTAAGCATGCTTACCTGGGGGAGGACTATCGATTCCACTGTAAGGCTTTCAGCAGGCGAGATTTTTCTAGTGAAATGCTGAAGGAAAATTCTGCCATTCAGACACAAGACAAAGAAATAGATAATGCGTTCATGACAGTTTAAATGGTGACTTATTTAGGGAATTTAAAATGTGACGAGTCAGGATTTCTCTACATCTGTGGATATGTTTCATACAAGGTTAAATGCAAAAAATGAAATGTAATGACTGCAAGTCTGCCTTGGTAAACACATGTTGAATGCATATTTTTATTTAGATGAGCGAAGAACTCTCAAATATTGAAAAAAGGTAGCCTAGCCTTTAAAATTATTTCAAGAATCATGTTGAATGCATATTTGTTATATCGCGAAAATATTATGGGAAAGAAAATGACAAGAATTCAGTTTTATTGGACATATACTGGGGAAACCTTTTATACACACCAGAGAAAAACAGTTCCTGAGCTGAAAATTGCTCAGGAACAGACTCGGCCACTACAATGCAAGCGTTCATGTTTTCTTCTCTGCGTTCAGAGCATAAAGATGTAATAGGTCTTTTTTCAGTGAAGAACATGAAATTGATGAATGAGCTGAAGTCTGCCTGATATCAGATAACCACAGCACAAATAGGAAAATGTTTGAGCTCTTGGGTGATAGCAGCTGATCCACCAAAGAGCCTGTTTCTTCTAATTGAAAGGCATAAGAAACAATTGGCTAAACAGGCCCAATGGAACCTTCATTATACCTAACACTGAACAGACATTCCTGAATATTGAAAAAAATGCTGAATGTTACAGAAGGTCAAACTGCATTTGAATACAGTAATGTTGAGGCAAATTATCAGATTTAAGAGATCTGTTTCATTCAGAAAACAGTGCCTTCTTAAAGCCTGCTCCAAGTTTGTATCCGACTGCTATTGAAAGGCAGAACGTTTCTTTAGCAAATAAGTATATTTGATGTTAAAAACATTGTAGCACTGGATATGTTGAAGAATGAAGGTATTGCTATTTCTGAAGGAACTATTCAGTTTCTGAAGTTAATGTTGCAATGTCCAACATCCAATGAAAAAGAAGTATACCAGAAATGATTATGCAGAACCAATTAATGGCCCTGATGATGTTAAACTTGCATTTCTGGAAAATCTGAAAACTTACGTTGACATATGGCATGCATCATCCATGGCATGTCCAGATTTGGAGCCTACAGAAGATTAAGTGGCTGCATGTACAATGTTTCTGTAGAAAAGGTGCTCGAATCCGAAAGGAGACTGAAAGTGTGAAGTTTGCTTAAGCTTAAATCTGCTAGATTAGGTGAATTTACTCTAAATGATTTAGCAGTTACATTCAGTCAAGAAAAAGTGACAAAGTCTGGAGAAATTACATTTTGCATTGGATGAAGCACAGTTTGTACCTATCCCTTTGGAAACTCAGAAAATAAATGTATGCATTGCAAGTTAATTAAGCATGAAAGCCTTGGCTAAACTGGGGAGAATCGTAAGCAAATGTTACAATCTGATGAGAATATTATCCTGAAGTGTGATAGAGAGAATCTGCTCTCTAAGGCCCCTTTCAGACGAGGCAACTAGTTGATTCCACTAGTTGAACGGACGGGTGTCAAGGAGTGTAACGATGTAGCAAATGATTGGGAATTGCCCGAACCCTTTCAACGCAGTCAACTCGTCCGCTCAGGTGGGTGCTGCTAACATTATCATACTAACTAGTTGACTCAACACAAAAGAAACTACTCGGCATTCGTTCATTCACACCAGTCGCCTAGTTGAGTCAACTGAGATAATAATGGAGGGCGTTCCATCTGTCGGTTTCAATGTAGAACAATTCACAGAAGATATTCGTAGTAATCCAGCAATATGGGATATGAGGTGTGAGGAATATAGTGATAAAATTAAAAGGGGTGAAGCTTGGAAGGAAGTGGCACGAAAATGCTATGCCGATTTTAACAGCATGGGGCCTGCCAAAAAGAATTTTTATCCTTGTGGCTAAGTAATTGTGGATGTAATAATGAGAAAGCGCCAGTCTCCCGATTTTGTAACAACGGATGAATCCACGCTTTTCTTTGACTGGGCTTCCTCCCTTTTTGTTTCTCTTCTTGCAGGGGAGCAAGTGCTTTCTCGGATTCTAACATCGTGAAGAAAAGTTGATTCCACAAGTTGCCTGGTGTGAAAAGAGACCAAAAAGAGTTTTCACACGGCAGTGAACTAGTTGAGAGTCAACCAAACCGCCTCGTCTGAAAGGGGCCTAATTTTAGTGAGATAAATTTTAGAGAGGTGGTTTAAAGTGCCCTTCCTCCTTCTTAACGGATTTCCTCTGTGCTGATTAGTAGCACCCACGAGCCTGAATTTTTGAAGTTGAGAAACCAGAGGGATGCTTCAGTTGATTGAGAACTCTGTAGGCAACTTTGACACCGATTGTACTTGTGGTGTGCCTTTTTTAAAAATTGTGAACAAATATGTGAAAGTACTAGGCAACATATTTATTAATAACTATAGTAAAGTTTTGCAAGATAAGAATGTATCTAAAGAATTAGCAAAGGAACTTCAGAACAAGACCCTAAGAAGAAAATCTACAGAGGAGCTTGGAGTGAAAGTTAAAAAAAAACAAAAAATTGAAACTTAGCAGCAAGTAAATACATGAGGTAAGCCTAAATTATTAAATTATTTTTGTAAATTATACTATGTGAAAAAATGTTTGTGGTAGGCCTCGTAAATTAGTCTAATTCTGACCATTCGAGGGCTGTTTGTTTACCTGTCTTATCTTAGATCTTACACAGTAGGTCTTGTTATTGGTAATTTATATATTATTTAAGGATGACAAAAGTTTAAGGACTATAACAAAATTAAAAAGTGTTTACGACAGTGAATTAATTCTGGCCATTGGAAGGGCTGTTTGTTTACCTGTCTCATTTTAGACTTTACACTCTTGTAGTGTATTGTGTAATGTGCTCACAAAGGAAACAGAAATGTATAATGGAACTCAGCCCTCAGTGTTCTGTTTCCCTCTTTTGTTTTTTTCTCTCTGTTGATATTGTTGAAAAAAAAAAAGATATGGCAAAGATAGTCGCGGTAGTCTGTAAATACGAAAGAACACGAATAAATGTGATTATACAACTTTAGAAGTTATTTCTTATACTAATTAATTCACTTCAGTGGTAACTCCGCATCGGTGGTTCAGTGGTGACCACAATAGAAGAAGTACAACAGACTACAACAGGAAACGACGAAAGGTTCCCCCTTCTCTGAGTCGGTATTTTCTCAGAACATGTCGAGTCGTGAGATCAACCTTCGAACACAATTCCAACCGTCAGCTGTCGCACTACCCCAAATCTCCCGAGCCACATACAACGAACTACTTGTTGATGAACCAAACCTGTCAAAAGTACTGATACCCGAGTACATCATGTACTACGACGTAGCATTGCTCTGGTTAAGGATCATTAGCATGAAGTCCAAGAATGCCAATCCTCTAACACAGCAGGAGAGATGACTGCCAACCAGTCTTTTAATGTCTTAGAACCTCAACGCCTGTACCTTCAGGGTATGGGAAACGTAATGACGAAAAGCGGTCAGCACACCTCTATGCACAATTTCCCAATCTACCAATCCAACAGGTAGGTGGCTTCGGTGGATACTACGGCGCAATCAATGACGCCAACCCCCTCCTCTATGAGGAACTGCCCTGCCTTGGCATGGCTGCAGAAGCAGTCAGGCAATCGGTATCAGACGCGAACCCAGGAAACTGGGCTTGTCTGCTAGCCCCTGCCGGCCAACAGGT
The DNA here is from genome assembly GCA_964059195.1 of Ectobius pallidus. Classification (NCBI taxonomy): domain Eukaryota; kingdom Metazoa; phylum Arthropoda; class Insecta; order Blattodea; family Ectobiidae; genus Ectobius; species Ectobius pallidus. Next base: position 6,983,921 of record CAXKWD010000006.1, read on the forward strand.
CACAACAAACTTGCTGGGATACTTTCCCTTGCAACACAGAAGGCCAGAGGCCAAGAACCTCGCCTTTGCAGAAGGCATCACCCCTGATGACTTCCCCGTTTGTCAAAGCAATCTCCGAGAGGTTAGCTGCGACCAAGACTTTCAAAGTCACAGCCATCAGCTTCAACACCTTAGCTGAACACGGCTCCCAAGCACAAACGGTGATCGAGAGACCCGTAAATTTTGGATTGTTGGACTTTAATTTTTTTAATTTTGGATTTTTTTTAACTTTTGATTTTTAAATTTTTTGAATTTTTTGATTTTTAAATTTTGGATAGCCTATCTGGATTTTTTTTTAATTTTGGATTTTTGGATTTTTGATCTTTTAATTTTGGAGTTTTTTAAATTTTGGATCTTTGAATTTTTATTATTTTTTAATTCTGGGTTTTTTATCTTTTTATTTTTTAAACTTTGGATAAACCTAATCATTGAGTTCATTGATTTCTGTGCAGTCTGTTCCGCCACACCTCACTAATTTTGTGACGATTTTGAGATTTACATAAATTTCATGAAGATTTTCGAGCGTTACACAAGCTCTTGATTTACTTCTATCGCAGCTAAAGAAGTTTCACCTAAAAAAACATGCCTAACTAATGTTAAGAATTTATCTTGTTTTGTATTCTGGATCTTTATGGTCACCTGAAGTGTCGGGCAGATGTCACCTTTGTGAAATATATATAAAGATAAGTTTCTTGTATTTAATTTTTTCTTCTGCTCTATCATGGATTTTACCCTTGCATATTTTTCAAGTTCAAGTCATTGACGTCCCACAAACAAGTTTGCATCGCATATAAATTCAGGTACAGTACAACTCCAACTATCCGGATCGCTTTGAGGAAGTATTTAAATGGATTTTGCAGCAGCAGGATCGATTATTTGCAAAAAAGCAAAACTTTTAACTAACAAAATTGACTGTTTGTCAGCAAAACAACTGATTCTGACGGATATGTGAAACATTATGTAGTACTGTACAATTAAGAAATGGCTGTTTTTCTTGATTTATCCAATTATCCAGATATTTGATTGGTCCCAATTAATCTGGATAGTTGGAGTTCTAATGTATTTCGCATGTTCACACTTCCTCACATCATTTTACAAAATGTGAACCAGCTAAACTCAGTTGGAACCAGCCAAAACTGACTACACTGTCACCAGTACATTTTGTGTACATGTAAACAGATGCGAAACTTGGTAACGGAACTTAATTCCATCATACAAACTACTCTTAAACATTTAACTTCTGCACCACCCTTGTATATGGCTCACGCTGTACGAAGGAAAATTGGGTGGGGCATGAGGAGGACATGAGCATGGGGCATGCGAGTAGCAAATGATAGCGAAGCAATGTTGATCAGTTCAGGTTACTCTGCACCTAACAGAAACGTTACATTGTGCAATTCAAATTGCACAGCAAAAATTTCAAGACAATAAAAAATATGTTTTTTTAAATTATTTCAAAACCAGTGGATAAAAGTTAAAACACAACGTTTTGTCTGTACCCTTGAGTCTCCCTCAGGTGACACCTCATTCTATTATACTCATAAGGAAGATTGAGTTTCGTCATGGTAACTCGTTTGTCCACCATCGATAAAAACATCTTTTTATTGTATTTGACTCAGTGGAAATCAGGACCGATATGGATGTTTTATTAAAAATTTCAAGTATACCACGAGAGAGACGAAATGTTTCTAATTTTACGATATGTGGTTGTCGAGTTATGAGGTTTTGATTGTTTGTTCGTCAATCACGCACATCCCGGGAGAAATCTATCCTCTCTTTCTTTCTTCTGACAAGTATGGCATGAGCGGACAAAGAGTCGGCGGGGATTGGCGCACACTATTTTCCTTCCTATAGCGTGAGCCATATAACAAATGTTCACTTTGTGGTACATTTAATGATGGCATGTAGCAAGTGTTCTGGGGTTGGTTTTGACGCTACAGCATTAATTTTCAACTTGCATTCTCTCAAAGTTTCTTCTGTTGCTGGTCCAATAGCAACATACTGAAAGAAACAAATATAGCACTCTTTGTGAAACATGAAGACATTTCTGGTGATAACACCAGTGTATTACCGTGAGATTACATTAATTACACCTCAAGAGTGACAGTAATGGAGGTGAGATTTTTCTCTAATTTGTTAAACAGCTAGAGAACATTTGAGGTTAGAAAATATCACCTTTAGAGTTTAACTCTGCATTCCTGACTATTATAATTAATAGCAAAAGTAAATATAAAAACATACAACTTTATTGTTGGGTGTAGGTTTCGGAGGGGAGAAAGTTCAATTACCAAATCTGAATTTAAGCCTTTCACACAAACAAAACAACACAGAAAAGCACACTGACAGCTTGGCTTTATATAAATGATAAGAAAACTGCCAAAAGTTAGAGTCCAAGGAAGCTAGAAAGACTACAGTGCCATCTCTGTGGGAATAATTGAACTTTTGTATTTTTTTTCACTGAGGTGAGGTCTCACTTGGGGACAGGCATGTTTAGTACAAAAAATTGTCTTTATAAAATGATATACCTACCGTATTGGCCCGAAAATAAGATGACCTCGAATATAAGACGACCCTGAATTTTTGAAGGGTAGTTACGAAAAAATAAATAAAATAGCTTATTAGTACATTTTGCTTCAGATAAAACAGAAGTTAGAAGTTCATGTCGTATCTTCTTCTCTCGTCTTTATTTACGCATTGAGACAATGAAGATGCTTTCTTTTCCACATGGTCTGCCATGTTGGTGGTCAAACAAAGCATTATGCATAGAGAATAGAGATGCCAAGCAGTGCAGTACACGGCAGTACAAGGAGAAGCACGAATTCGGGAACAATAAAGTTCTGTAAAATTCGGTAATTTACGCGCGACTTTGACCTTGGATCGGACGCACGCCATTTGCGTGGGGATCCCCGGCCGCTACACACGTGCACAGCTGCATTCATGATTGGAGAGTTGTTGAGTCTTAGGCTGCGCATATAAGACGAGTATAGTTTTTAAAAGCACATTTTCAGGGAAAAAACATCGTCTTATATTCGGGCCAATACGGTACTTCTCAGTTATTAATGACTTATTTTTTGAGTTGTTTATTCTTGTTATAAGTTAACACTAAAATGGGATGCAAAATAAAGTCTGTTGAATTATGAAAAAATGAAAATGTCAGGCATGGGGACATGACACGGAGGTGAGATTTCACATACTGTGCTCTAAAATGCAGAAAATTGTAACATTTATTTCAAAAGTGGACTATGGGATCAAATAGACCTTATTTCAGTCTAACTTATCATAATAATTCATAATCCATAAATACTTATTTTACACCAGAAAATGAAATGCGGCATGAATCTGCCCTTTTTTAGAGAATGGCTCTTAAGTGAAAATGCAAAAGGGATCTCTACTACAGAAATAATATTGTACAGAATGTGTACAAAGAAACAAAATATTATAAACACTTACCTGCAACTGGTCCAGGGCTACTCCTAACCTCTGAAGAACTGGATATGTGAAATTCACTCCTGAAGGACTGAAATACACCACGACTTCAGGAAACCCGTTGTGTTCTGTTATCAAGGCCTCTATGTTTCTCTCGAGATGCTGATGAATCTTGGTCCGATAAACCGTGAGGGGTTTCAGACTGACGCCTCCCTCTAATAGTCTTGTAGCCAGCACATCACGCTTCAAATTTCCACACGGGAAAAGGAACGGCTTTTCATATTTATCTGTAATAGAAGTATTATGCCAGAACGTTAGGTCCTAATGAACGAAACAAAAATATATTTATTATTTTGAAAATTTAAGTTACCATACGAGAAAAGGTTATATTGAAGCCAGGGTTGTTATGAAAAAAGCCGGCCTGATTTTAACCGGCCGGTTTTAACCGGTTTTATCCACTTGAAAAAAGCCAGGCAATTTTATCCGGATAAAATCAAATTAAATAAAAATAATGGAAGTTTCTTTCATGTTTTTATTTCCAAACATCATAAATTTAAGCTACAAGCTCAGAACCTGTAGTAGGCCTACTTAGGACTACTGAGTGCAAATGCAGAGCTACCAGTTTTATCCACTTGAAAAAAGCCAGGCCGGATAAAATCAAATTGAATAAAAATAATTCAAGTTTCTTTCATGTTTTTATTTCCAAACATCACAAATTTAAAAGTTACAAGCTCAGAACCTGTAATACTTACTGATTGCAAATGAGAGCTACCAGTTTTATCCACTTGAAAAAAGCCAGGCCGGATAAAATCAAATTGAATAAAAATAATTCAAGTTTCTTTCATGTTCTTATTTCCAAACATCACAAATTTAAAAGTTACAAGCTCAGAACCTGTAATAGGCCTACTTAGGCCTACTGAGTGCAAATGAAGAGCTTCCGGTTTTATCCACTTGAAAAAAGCCAGGCCGGATAAAATCAAATTGAATAAAAATAATTGAAGTTTCTTACATGCTTTTATTTCCAAACATCACAAATTTAAAAGTTTCAAGCTCAGAACCTGTAGTAGGCCTACTTAGGCCAACTGAGTGCAAATGCAGAGCTACCAGTCTTATCCACTTGAAAAATGCCAGGCATTTTATCTGGATAAAATCAAATTGAGTAAAAATAATTGAAGTTTCTTTCGTGTTCTTATTTCCAAACATCACAAATTTAAAAGATACAAGCTCAGAACCTGTAGTAGGCCTACTTAGGCCTCCTGAGTGCAAATGCAGAGCTACCAGTTTTATCCACTTGAAAAAAGCCAGGCATTTTATCCGGCTAAAATCAAATTGAATAAAAACAATTGAAGTTCCTTTCATGTTTAAATTTCCAAAGATCACAAATTTAAAAGTTACAAGCTCAGAACCTGTAGTAGGCCTCAATTTTATCCACTTGAAAAAAGCCAGACATTTTATCCGGCTAAAATCAAATTGAATAAAAATAATTGAAGTTCCTTTCTTGTTTTTATTTCCAAACATCACAAATTTAAAAGTTACAAGCTCAGAACCTGTAGTAGGCCTACTTAGGCCTACTGAGTGCAAATGCAGAGCTACCAGTCTTATCCACTTGAAAAATGCCAGGAATTTTATCTGGATAAAATCAAATTGAGTCAAAATAGTTGAAGTTTCTTTCATGTTCTTATTTCCAAACATCACAAATTTAAAAGATACAAGCTCAGAAACCTAAAATTGTATTTAGTGTAATTTAATACAGTGAGTCTCATGCAAGAGTTGGCCAATGACACGGGTTTCTGCGTCGCGGCGGGCACAGCAAATAAAGCCGCGATCGGTGTAATGATTCAGGTTCTCACATTTACAGTTAAAATTACAATGAAAATAACCACGTACCTCATCACAAGAGATGTTAAAAATGTTCTCCTCTTGCATCCACAAAATACTGGCACAATTTTAGGAAATTTTCTTTTACGCGCATTAAGTACAGCTTCCGAAATAGAGTTAATTTTTCTTGTGATATTGTCTTCAAGTTCTTCTAACGTATGGGAAATTGACCTATACACTTTATTTTTGAAGTTTCCCCAAAAATAATAGTCACATGCTGTTAGAAGAACTTAAAAGCAATATCACAAGAGAAATTAACTCTGTCTCGAAAGCTGAAATTATGCGTGTGAAGGAAAATTTCCTGAAAAGGTGCCAGTATTGTGTGGATGCAGGAGAAGAACATTTCCAGCAGCTCTTGTGATGAGGTATGTGGTTATTTTCATTGTAATTTTAACTGTAAATATGAGAACCTGAATCATTACACCAATCGCGGCTTTATTTGCGTAGATATTTCACCCGATCGCTCGGGAGTTGGAGCTGTGCCCGCCGATTCGCAGAATCCCACGTCATTGGCCAACTCTTGCGTGGGACTCACTGTACCACTTCACTGTGTAATTCCCAGCAATAGTTAATTACCGTATTTACTCCAATATAATGCACCCTCGAATTTAATGCGCACCCTGATTTTGAAACTTAAAATCATAAAAAAAGAGTTTGTTAGCGAATGTAATGCGCATCAATAGGATATTTTATTTGGAATGTTGTCTTAGTATTTATAGAATAATGAACCAACACATAAACATTTACAGTTAACTGCCAGTTTTAGGCCTACAAGTAGACCTATAGGCATGGCTCATCAATATTCACTAATGTGTTCATCACTGGAATCCTCGGAGGTGCTTATTTTTATTGCTAAATGGACAAACAAAATGTTAAATGCATGTTTCACAATAAAAGCTGATACCACTCTTAAATGAGTTTAAAATCGACAATGCACAATATTCCACATTTGCACTATAGAACTGACAAAAACTATTTTTTCATTATGTTTCAGAAATTAAATTTCATGTGGTGTAGACTAACGATAAAATGAACGAAGTCGAGAATTATAGCAGTGCCTTGTTATGTAGATCAATATTACCTCCGACCTACGAAACGAATTTGTACTAGAATTTAACGCGCACCTCAGTATTGAAATCTACAAATGGACAAAAATAGGGCACGTTATATTCAAGTAAATATGGTAAATTCACCATTCATCATAAGACTCTTGCATATTTGCTTTATTCTGCCTGTTGATGTAGGCCTATACAAGCTTCTGGGCTTTTTCATTGCCTAGTCTGTTTCTCAATTTTGTTTGTATTAACCCAAATGAAGAAAATACTCTTTCGATTGATGCAGAACTGGCTGACATACGATGTAAAGATTCTATGGCTTGACAAAATTCCAGCGATAGGTGATTACGCTTCAGATTTGTGTAATTGATGGAGAAATAGGTATAAAAAAATCCCTTTAGGTAGGCCTACAGGGCACAGACTGAGGTAGATTTCATAGTGCTTTTTATGAATTTATTGGGGTAAGTGTAAAATAAAAACTGAAATAGTTTTTTATAAAAAGAGAGTTGTTAATTATGTATTAATTGATATCTTTTATTATTTCATTTTTAATTTGGCCAAGGATTATTGTTCTAGAGATATTTAACTATTATTTTTAATATTTCAAACTTTATTTCATTGGTAATTTTAGCCTCAGTTGGTCCTCATGAATTCATTTCGGCATGCCTATTGGCTGAGGTATATTTTAAAGTGTTTTTGACTTTCAAAAATTCAAATCTCTCCTTATATGAGCGCTATTGAGAAACTAGTTGTTGATTTAGAGATTACTCATCAAGAGCTTTTCAACGATAGCCTACCCCACAAACATGGTTTTAAAAATTTTTAATTTCCACCCTAACCCCCACAACCACTGAATCATTGGTGTCTAATTTATGCATACTAAGTTTCCCTCTAAATCCCATAGGGCCCTAAATATAATTTTTTCAAAATTTCAACCCGCTCCCACCTCCCCCAACCAGGAAAAATTGATTTTAGCCGGCTAAAATTGAAAAAAACCGCTGGTCAGGTCTTTTTCAATTTTAGCCGGCTTTTTTACAACCCTGATTGAAGCAGATAGCAAATGATATCAGATTTAGCAGGAAATGTTGAGTATAAGAATGTATTTTATTGGTTAAAATCTCGGAATTAGTTCGAATATTTACAAATATTGACGATGATTGTAAAGTCCTGTTTTACACGTAATTTATCGAAGTATACATTGAATTACAAAGTGTTTAAAGAAAGTTTTATTTTAATAACGATTTAAGTGCCGATATAGACGCATAAAATATTAAATCTCCTGCGACATACTGACAGTGGATTTTCCGGGTTATAGCGTCAGTAGAAAAGTTATTTAAGGGGATTACGTTGCCGCAAAAGTATCTTTTTGTTGTTCAACTTTCCACCGCTATGAAGTAATCCCGGAACCCATGACGACGCTGGAATTTCTGTCAAGAATAAACTGTAAGTTCAAATACAGTGATACCTCGAGATACGAGTTTAATTCGTTCCGTAACTTTGCTCGTATGTCAATTTGCTCGTATCTCAAAGCAATTTTCCCCATTGAAATTAATTGAAATGACATTAATCCGTTCCAGCCCCAAAAATGCTACCCCCAATTGTTTTTGTTACGTGTTTTTTAATAAGAAAAATGTATTTATAAATGACAAATATTGTATAAAAACAATACTGTACTGCCTCGCCAAGTCAGCTATTCGCAAGTAGTGTGGTTTTGGGGCTGACGTCATTGCAGGATTGGCAGGATTGATGACGTCACCGCAGGATTGATGACGTCACAAGTGGGCATGGCTATGACGTCACAAGTGGGCATGGCTATGACGTCATGACCTTTGTCATGATCATGTGATTCAAAATGGCTACGTTTCCGGTTCCTATTTCAAATGGCGGACTAAGCGCGAAATTCAAAATTTGGAAATTCATAATGAAAATGGCTACGTTTCCATTCCTATTTCAAATGGCGGACCAAGCGCGAAATTCAAAATTTGGAAATTCATAATGAAAATGGCTACGTTTCCGGTTTCTATTTCAAATGGTGTAAGGTGGGAAATTTAAAATTTGTATTTTGGTAGATGGCGGGTGATTTGAAAATTGCAAAAGGTGGAAATTGGATATTACAATTGCAAATGGCGGAATGCAGGAAATTTAAAGTTTATATATTGGTAGATGGCGGGTGATTTGAAAATTGCAAAAGGTGGAAATTGGAAAGCAGTTCACAGCCTGAGTCAATTCATGGACTGCCATTGAATATAAAATAAGAGTGGTAATTCCATCGTGTGTAGTCAACATTATAAGAAATACATTTCCAGAACCAAGTGGTGTGTACGTGGGCTTCAAGCTGTAAAAGTAGAAGTCGAAAACATTCAAAATTCAAGTTTTAACTTTAATTTATCGAACAAAATTCTTGTTTAGTTCCAAAAGTTAATAAAACTCTCCTTACCTATTAAAACAATTTATTGAAATCTTGAGAAGTGCCTTTTTCTTAGTACATCATATGATGGACAAGGTGTTGGAGCAATGTTTTTAGGCAGTGATAGATCAATTTCTTGAACTTTCTCTGGTGATGATCCTCGAACTTGTGTTTGTACGTTACTTTTAATTTTATTTATTATTTCAAGTTTCCATTCAATCTTTGATTTTTCATATTTATTCTTGAGTACCCACGATGCAGAGGGATTTAGAGTATTGTGTTTTAACCCCAATCTTCTCTTTATTTACATTAGAATTATGATCCAAAATTGCAATTATGGACCTAAGGTAGAAATTATTATATGATAAATGTATTCTTTTCGGGGCGTATTTGAGCCTGAGACTATGGTAACTTTCCAAACTGCCAGTGTGAATATAACAATGTTTGATGTGAGGCAAATCTTTTAAGAATGTCTTATCTAAAATAATTTTATCAAGTATTTTATATTATATCATCTTCCTTTGAGAGAACGTCGTGTTCACAGAATTTCCATATCCCATTTTCCATCCACTTATGCTAATTCATTATGTGATTCAAAATAGAAAGACGGTTTTCAATCAAAATATCGCTGTCCTCTTCGCAAGTCTGAGCAGACCACCACAAATGATTGTTTATGCTATTCTTCCAAGCAACTATTTTCAGAATTTTTTTTTCATGAATTTTTAGTTTCTTCATGAGGCTTTTCGACATATGCCAAACATCAAACTCATGTTCAATATTGGGGTACTTTGTTTTTAATAGATGCCTGACACCTTTGTGTCTGTCAGAAAAAAAGATGTTGATATTTATAAGGAGTTTATATACCGGGTTTCATTTGTAGGCTATATAAGCACATATAAATTCAGAAAACAATGTTAATTATGTTTATATTAATATTAGGAGGATAGTAAAGATGAGACAGTCTTGCATTAAGGACAAAAAGTCCAACAGTACAAGAGACGGAAGCTAGCCATAAAAAAAACAATTTAACCAAGAAAGTATTTCAATAGATCGGCACAAAAGCATGTCAGAAGTAATAATTACAACTGTGTTTGCGAGTGGGATTTCGGAGAAGAGGATTACCCATTCCATAGCCTATTGTCATCTGTCTTGCAGTGGAAGCTAACGGGACTTGAGGAGGAATAACCTTTATATTTTGCAATAACAGGTTAACACTAACTAGCCAATAAGAAAGATAGAAAATAGTGGGAGTATGATTTGAACCAATCAGAAAATAGAAATATGTTAATTAATATTTGTAGGCAGTAAGGTGTGAAGATGGAAGTTGGAGAGTAACAGAGTCTGAATGGAAACACTGATATAGTTAGTCGAGTTAAATTGGAGAGAAAAGTTGTCTGTATGCATACACAATAGTAGTCAGTTTATAGCGGCGAGAATAAGTAATAAATCAGTGGGAAAGTACCAATGTATTCAGTCCGATTTTAATTCACCGTGTGTGATAAAACAGTTGTGACGATTAGGATGTATAATCAGGATATAGACGTGTGATAAGGATTATTGCATGGAATATGGGTGTGTGTGATGGTGTATGTATAAACAGAAATGTATGTTCAACTCGCTGACTCCAATAAACATGTTAAATAATTATCAACAATTATTTAATAGAATAGGTACCATAATTCTACCCTGAGATTAAGAGAATCATGACTCGTACGGCCGCAGCACTCAGGTAACTCTAGGTGGATTCAACAAGATATAGAACTGCAAATTGGTGGCGCCCATAAACCCTGGATACTTATGTAAGTATAGTGATCATACTGATACGAATTTTCCATTTTGCATTCTGTAGTGAATCATGACCATCTTATCTAGTACTGTGACCGGGGACACTCGCTTTAGTCAATAATTCCGAACATTAAATATATTGATAATTAATGCAGTAATTATTCGGACGATGGTGAAGAAAACTCCCATATACTGACGCTGACCAACGTGTGGCCGATAAATAAGTGAACAATTAAGAAGAATATAGCAAAAACCCCAGGATAAAAATGGAACCTATTCACCGTGGGACAGCGAGGAATCATTCAGCGTGGGACAACGCGGGACAGACCAGCGACGAAGCCAACCAACGAGGAAGGATGGTAGAGAATCTTGAGGACGGGCAGAGCATCGGCATCGAGGGATATTAATTCAGATAAGAATTTAATTATTGTTGTAAAAGGGTGATAAAACAAGAGTAAAATTAATTATGTTGAAATTATAAATAAACTCATTAATGTTATAAAATTCAAATTAATAATAACTAAATATTCAAAAAGATAAAACAATAAATAAATTGAAAATAATAAGTAGATGAAGCTAAGATCTGGAAAGATAAAACTCAAAATGGAGGAGCAAAACGCTCAGCACTTGTTATCTGAATCTGAAGTAATGGAATATGAGGCAATTAATTTATCATGCATAGAAAATGAAAGTAACTTGCAAAATGCGGAAGGAGTTCAATTAACTAAAAATAATGAAATGGAATTAGATAATTTAAATGTTGTACAGGAAAACAATGAAAATACTGTACCTGATTCTGAGCAAATTCAAGAAAATAATGTAACAGTAGTAAAAGTTGAAATAAATCAGAAAGCTGCTATAAATGATGATGTTGAGGGTAATGAAACAGAGAAACAGGCTAATGTTTCAGCTAGTAGTATTGAAGCAATGCTAGCAGTGTTACTAGGAGAAGTCAAAAAAATTGATGATAATGTTAGGAATAACGGAGAACAAATTAAAAAAATTGATGGTAGCGTTCTGAAAAATAGGGATAGAATAGACCAAATTGCAAAAGACTGTAAAGAAAATAATGAGGCATATAACAAAAGGCTAGAGGAATTAGCGAAAGAAATAAAGAATAGTAGTATTGCATTAACTGAGAAATTTGAAAAAAAGATTGCAGATACTGAGAGTAAAATTAATCAGGAAATTAGTAATTGTGAGCAAATTCTTGCAAAGAAAACAAACAGTATTGTAAATTTTGTGGAAAATAAAATTCAGGAAGTAAATAAAAAAATCAATTCAGGAAATAGTAACTTGGAACAGGTAATTCAAAGTGAGGTTACTAAAGTTAGGACAGAAACTAACGATTCCCTAGTTCAGTTGGATAAAAAGATAGATGATTTGCAATCAAAAGAAATAGCGATTGAGGCTATGGTTAGGACTGCTGAAGTCGAAGCGAAAAATAATCATTTAAAATTATCAAATGATATGAATGAAAAAGTGAATAAAATTTCAAATGATGTAAGTAAGAAAGTGGTGGATTTATCTAAAGAGGTGAATAATATTCTGAACAAGTGTAAAATGAAAAACGATGTAATTGCAGGAAGTGAAAGGGAAAATATTATTCACGAACGGAGCCCATTAATTAATGATGTTTTGATGGAAGTCAGTTCAAATACGGGTAGTTCTAGCTCTTACGTAAATGTTAGTTCAGTGAATAATATTGCACCTGAAGCCTTGGAAACTACAGATAGAAATAACGCAGTAAGTACACACAGCTTGCATGGTTTATCTAATTACATTGGAAATGAAGTAACTTTACCATTTTTTAGTGATAATGATCACACCAGTCCCCAAGTTTTCCTTAGAGATTTGGCAGAGTATTTTAAACTGAGGTCTGTACCAGAACATTTGAAAATAATGATAGCAAGAAAGGCACTAAAAGGGAGAGCGAAGCAGTGGTCTGATGTAACCGTTGATAATAACAGTACATACGAGAGCTTTTGCGATCAGTTTTTACAACACTTTTGGAACTCAGGTAAACAGCTGAAAGCTAGGATGGATTTGTACAGTGGAAAATATGTAGCAAAACCAAATTTGACTATGGCGGATTATTTCTTATCTTTGGTTAAGACAGGCCGAATGCTGCAACCAGTCGTATCTGACCAGGAGATCGTTACTTTAAGTAGCAAGCACTTTAGCCAAGATGTGAGAAACATATTGTTAGTAGCCAAAGTGGTATCTGTGAAAGAAGTTCTAGATTTATTGACTAATATGGAAATGTATAATAGTTATGATCAAACTGTTAGGAGAACTGAAAATAATGGAGAGAATAGTCAGAGAGATTATAGGCCTAGAGCAGAGTATAGAAATAATCATACCCAGCAAGAAAATCGAAACTACCAGTCTGGTGGACGAGCAGAAAACAATAATTATCAAAATCGGCGTCCATATCAAAACAATAACAGACCGAATGAGAGGGAAAATAGACCGCAAATAAATGCTTTACAAGTAAATACTGACACTCGTAGCAATGAACGCAGTTGTCAACAAACCATGAATAGAGGTCACGATCGGAATTCTGAGAATTCAGGCATAGAGCAGAGAGGTCATTCTAGCTTAAACCCGACTGCAGAAGAATTTCCAGGTAACCGGAACGAACACGAAACTCAAAGGGGAACTCAAGGTTTAAACTGTTAAATTGCAGTATTGTGAGTTCGAATTCTGCAATTCCCTTATCAAATAGCCTAGAAGGACTAAATCATATTTCAACGACCCGTAATGATGGGCACGTAATTAGCGAGAATAACTCGATAAATTTCACTGGAACACCTGTAAATAAATTACAGAATAATGAAGTCAATGAGATAGGGAGGACAGTTGTATACCCACCTATTATTGAAGTTTGCTATGGAAACGATAGAATAAATGCTATTGTGGACACAGGTTGTAGCCATACTATATGCTCTGAGGAATTACTTGACAAAGTGGTAAAAAGTAATTTAAATATTCAACACTTGAACACGGTTGGATTGCATTGTATCACAGCTATTGGTGCCAGGCAACACCGGATAAATCACCAGTGTATGATGAAAGTTAAGATGGGAGATATTGTATTAGAATTGTACTTTTTCACAGTTAGAGGATTACAGCACGACTTGATACTGGGATGCAACTTCCTAGAAGATCATAAAGCTAAGATAAATTTCATTACAAATAAGCTCGAACTAAATATCAATGAGAATGTAGTAAATGTACCATTTCAACAGGATAAAAATATAATGCTTGTTGATGCACGAGTTAGTAGGGAGAAAACGTTGTTAGAAGAAGACTTCATAATTGAGAATATTGATTTCTGTGACCATGAAATAGATGGGACACAATCTTTACCGGAGCTAGACCGGAATATTACGGGTAGTGGGGGCGAAAATAGGCCTATCCATGTAACCTATGATGATGATGATGAAGAGTGGGAGGAAATTTATGAATTAGCTGAACGTGAGGAGAATGAGGGTGCAAATATTGAGCAGATGCAAATAAATGTTGAAATGGACGAGAGCTATGAATTAGATGAAAATATAGTGATGAGCAGAAATAATAATGAGAATATTGTAGAATTAATAAGTGAAAAAGTACAAAGCATTGATTCCATTAACAGTGAACAAAAATCGCAACTGTTGGAAGTTTTATTAAGAAACCGGGAGGCGCTCATCTCAAGGCCAGGCCTTACCTCGGCATACACTCATTCTTTTAACTTGAAGGAGGAGATACCACCAATACACTAGAAAAGTAGGATGTTACCATTGTCAATACGAGAGCAAGCGAACAAAATAATTAATCAGATGCAAGCAGATGGAATTATTGAGCTGTCAAAATCAGAATTTATAAACCCTGTGTGTTGGATAGCTAAGAGGCCTAATAAACTTCGAATGGTGCTTGATGCGCGGAAGATTAATTCATATATGGCACCTGACAACTTTAGAACTCAACCCATAAATCAGATTTTAGCAGAAATTAAGGAGGCAAAGTTTTTATCCAGTGTGGACATTACTAGTAGCTTCTGGCAAGTAAAGTTAAGACAGGAGGATAGGAAATATGTAAGTTTTAACCATGAAGGGCATACGTACAGTTATTGTAGAACTCCATTTGGAGTAAAGACTTCAAATAGTGCACTGTTACGGGCGTTAAATATGATGTTTCCGGAGGGATTTGGAGGCGGAATAGCCGTTTTTGTTGATGATTTCTTATTTTACTCACGAACCTTTGAAGAACATATAGAGAAAATAGATTATGTGTTGAATAGCTTTAAGAGAATTAAGAAATATAGGAATATACTTAAGAGTACTCTGTCATACCAGACACACAAAATGGGTACAGTATTGTAAAAAGATTGAGGATGTCGTAAACTATTCATTACATCCTGTAATAGGAGTAGAACCCTGGAGATTGATGATGGAGACAGAACCAGAAAGATTAATAACAGAGCTACCTGAACCTGTAACTATACCAGAGACAGAAGATAGCATTGAAGATACTTGTCGTAAAGCTATTTCTAGAATCAGAAATCAAGCTGAAAAGAGAAGGTTGAAACAACACAGCTGTAAAACCATTTGGAATCCTAAAATTGGAGACCAGGTTTTGTTGAGAAATAAATCTCTATCAAATGCCGTAAGGAAACTAAATGTACGATTACTCTTATTATATCGGGGCCCGTACACTATAAATGATGTTTTTAATAATATCTGCTTTGAATTATTTGACCCAATCAAAAAGAAAATTATTGGACGTTACAATAAGAGCCAGTTGAAACAATTTAAATCAACTAATTGAGTAATATAACAATGTAATGTGGTAAAATGCAGTTCTGATACTTACTGAACTATTTGTCAAGTGAAAAAGGATATAAATGTATTATGACTGTAAAAGTAGAATGTGTAGTGGTGAGAACAGGATGAATGATAAGTGAAATTTTCATGAACGATAATTATGACGAGAGTGAAAATACACCAATAGAGAAAAGAAAAACTGTAAATGACGAACTAAGAAAAAGTCAGTATGTATAGTGGATGAAGGGAATGACTGTGGTGAGGAAATGCTATAAAATGTAAATATGTCTTGAATTTAATATTATAGGTGTATTTTGGAGGACAGAATTGATATTATCTACAGTTATCATAAAATGTATATGAAAATGAGCTAATAGTCAATTGGGCATATATAAGGAGTTTATATACCGGGTTTCATTTGTAGGCTATATAAGCACATATAAATTCAGAAAACAATGTTAATTATGTTTATATTAATATTAGGAGGATAGTAAAGATGAGACAGTCTTGCATTAAGGACAAAAAGTCCAACAGTACAAGAGACGGAAGCTAGCCATAAAAAAAAAATTTAACCAAGAAAGTATTTCAATAGATCGGCACAAAAGCATGTCAGAAGTAATATTTACAACTGTGTTTGCGAGTGGGATTTCGGAGAAGAGGATTACCCATTCCATAGCCTATTGTCATCTGTCTTGCAGTGGAAGCTAACGGGACTTGAGGAGGAATAACCTTTATATTTTGCAATAACAGGTTAACACTAACTAGCCAATAAGAAAGATAGAAAATAGTGGGAGTATGATTTAAACCAATCAGAAAATAGAAATATGTTAATTAATATTTGTAGGCAGTAAGGTGTGAAGATGGAAGTTGGAGAGTAACAGAGTCTGAATGGAAACACTGATATAGTTAGTTGAGTTAAATTGGAGAGAAAAGTTGTCTGTATGCATACACAATAGTAGTCAGTTTATAGCGGCGAGAATAAGTAATAAATCAGTGGGAAAGTACCAATGTATTCAGTCCGATTTTAATTCACCGTGTGTGATAAAACAGTTGTGACGATTAGGATGTATAATCAGGATATAGACGTGTGATAAGGATTATTGCATGGAATATGGGTGTGTGTGATGGTGTATGTATAAACAGAAATGTATGTTCAACTCGCTGGCTCCAATAAACATGTTAAATAATTATCAACAATTATTTAATAGAATAGGTACCATAATTCTACCCTGAGATTAAGAGAATCATGACTCGTACGGCCGCAGCACTCAGGTAACTCTAGGTGGATTCAACAAGATACAGAACTGCAAATTGGTGGCGCCCATAAACCCTGGATACTTATGTAAGTATAGTGATCATACTGATACGAATTTTCCATTTTGCATTCAGTAGTGAATCATGACCATCTTATCTAGTACTGTGACCGGGGACACTCGCTTTAGTCAATAATTCCGAACATTAAATATATTGATAATTAATGCAGTAATTATTCGGACGATGGTGAAGAAAACTCCCATATATTACATTTTCCTGTTCTGCTAATCGGTTCATTAAATGTTCACAGGCAGCCTTTTCTAAATCACCTATCACCATCCCCTTTTGTAATATTTCAAAATCGATTATTTTGCCGGAATTTAAATCCATCATTGAATAAATCAAAAATTTTGCTGAAAACCCAGGGGAGTCGTACTGTCCGTCTCCTGCTAACGTTTATAATCTGTCTTCAATGAATGTAAACATCTTTCTCTCTCATGTTCCCAGCATTTTATATTCACCTTTTATATTGCAATCAAACACACTACAGAATGGCATTTTTCCACTGAATTAATAAGACTATAAAACTCGAAAAGAAACACTAAGAAAAATTGTTATTACACTGAACTAGAACTGACTGAACAAGCATATTCCTATCCCACCACTGCATGCAGGTAACTGGCGCGCGTGGCCGCCCGCTCCAGTGACGTCATGTGGAATTATATTTCCTCGTATTCCAAACAAACGGAGCATCGTTCCCAACAATAATAACACCAATCTGCACTATTCATTATCAAGATTATTTTAAGATCAACATGCATTTTGTGTTTCGGGCTCCTTTAATAATGGTACTCACCCTGTAAAATAACATCAGCCAGGGCATTAGCATTTCCTGAATCGCTACCATGACCATCGATATTCAGACGAGTCTTCAGAAGTTTGGCTGTTCCTTCTCCAATTACAAATACAGGCAGATGCCTCCAGAAATTCAAGAGATTATCAATTTCTTGGATGTGACTTACTGCCTTTACACCCCTTGGACTAGTAAATATGAGACCTGCAGAGCAAAAGACAAAATCTATTAAAACAATATTAGGCTTGCCTTCACATGAAAAAGATGAAAAAAACGAGATCGACAAATATATATGTAGGCTATACAGTGAAACCTCTCCTTACGGACACCCCCAAGGTATGGACACTCCTCACATATGGACAGATTTTCATGTACCAATTGAAATATCATGAATAAATATCCACACTCTCCACTGAATAAAATGTCTAAGTCAAAATTAAAGTTATTTAACACAGCGGGTAAAATAATACATATTATAAATATATTTTTTTTTATCCACTGTGTTAAATAACTTTAATTTTGACTTAGACAATTGAAACAATATAGAAATAATGATAAATTCAACTCTTGTTTACAGACCCCCTCAGATACGGACACAGCCAGCTGTTTGACAGTCTTAACACTTGCTTTACCTCCTTACTTCGGACAGAATTCGGATTCCTAAGACCTAATTGGTGGTATAAATAAGACCAAGCCGCGGCTCAAAACTCACTAATTCATAGCAGCTGCTTGGTTTGGTATAAATAAAACGCTGCTTCCTCAACCACCTGCCTAGCCGTTGCTCAACGACCTTGACAGCTCAGCCGCTGCTTAGGATTTGGTATAAATAAAACTAAGCCGCGGCTCTCTGTTGGTAGCAGCGGCTTGCTTTTTTCTGAGGTACCTCATTTGCGGACTCAGCTTGCTCAAGTGAAGTTTTTAATCGTATTGACGGGGTTCATGGGGGTGATTTTTTAACCAATATGAGTAATTTATAAGGAACGTATGGATTATGATGTGCACAGATGTAAAGAACCGGTTGTAGAATAAAATTGTAAAACATGTGTAACTTAACTTTGTTACTTTTCTTTATTATAATAATAATAATAATCATGAAATAATACATCATTATAAGTCTAACACATTCTCATATTTTACTGTTATCAATATGAACTAAAATATTTCAAACGTGAATAATTCTTTTAACACTATTTCAAATTGTAATGCTGTAAACTAAATAACTTCAAATCTATTATGTAGCAAGTAGATTCAAAACGAACGTATTTTATGAATTAATTATGGAAAATAATTAAATATTAATAAAAGAACTACATATATATGTAGACCTACCTTCTTTACTAATAGCAAAACATATTGAAATAAAAATGGAAACTCCATCCTCTTACAAAGCTATTTAATGTGGGACAAAATAAGCTGATCTGAACAAATCTCACACCCTTAAAAGCTTATCCGGGTTTGTTTGTCTTGCTATCAATTTGACTATGCCCCCTCTTCAAACAAACATAAATACTTGGAGGGAATGAAAGAAACGGGGTAGAGCACCAGCTTTTAGACTCTTCAGTGGTACAGTCTGCACAAGAGCAAACTATTAAAACTGCTAAGATTATAAAATATCCTAATTATTTACCTAATAGGTACTAAGTATACTTGTGATTTTAGGACAATTGCCTACTCTGTTAAGTATTATTTAAAATGTTAAACTATAATATGTTTCTATGAAGGTACAAGTAAGCAAAATATCGAAATGTGCTTATTAGTATAAAATGTTAACTTTTGTTTATTAAAATTAAGTAAAATTATATCTGTCTACTGTTTTAGTTAAATGCTTAATTCATTAATTTACAAGCCTAAACATAATTTTTAGTGCCCTAAAATCAAGGTTTTCTAATAAAACATGAATACTAGAGAATACTGTAGGATAAAAATTCCTCTGACACTGGGGCTTGAACCCAGGACCTTTTAATACTAGGCCTAGAGATGTAACAACTATGAGGACATGTTCTCACTCTCTTGTCTCTTTCCTTTCTCCCAAAGTAGCTTTTCTTTCTTTAAATTCAATACTTTTATACATTATATTCTGAACTTTAAATTTTAAATCGGTCACAGATAGTCAAGTGGCATGTTTGTTTACTCAGCTGCCATGTGCCGGGCGGTATGGGATGCAGGTGTTCAAGCACTTGCTACCAGTAGCCTGAGCCACGGCTAGGCAAGGAGGGGAAAGTTTTATTTATTTGAAACAGCCAGCCGTTGCTATATTCTCAACCTTCTCATAAGCAACGGCTCGGTAGCAGTGGCTTTGTTTTATTTATACAACCAAATGTGTTAACAATAATTGGAAAACTTAGTTTTGAGATTGTACAGAAATGTATGCCATACAAATCCCCTCACATAAAAGAAGACGATAAGGGTCTAGTACCACATCCTAGTCCAGCAGCTAGCCTTCCTAAATAGAGTACCGTTAGCTGGAAGCGGGTGGATACACAAAGTCAACCGAAAAATTGTATCAGTCACATAATAGGGTAGTAGGTTAGAGTACATTTTTCTCCTCACTTCACTCAGTTGTTCTGTCTCGGAGACATGGCAACTAAACTTAAAAGGTTTGACAAAATTACAATCTGCGAAAAAGTTGAAGTTGTCGAGGAGTGTGCGGGGAGGGGGGGGGAATAAAAGCTGTGTTGGTGCAGATAAATTGCACCTAAATTCTGTGAGAGGAAAGATGCTGGAAAATACCATTCTGCAACAGAAAAGTGACTTAGCACATTCTTCATAGGTTGAAAACTGTAAATTGCGTAATTGAGATTTGGAATTTTACTTTTTAGGTCTTATCTTGTTCAAAGTTGTACGGAATTTACTGTAGTGTATTTAGAATTGAAGTGTGAAGATATTCAAAACCTATGTTATAAGCAGGGCCTGGATTCTGTTGACCTAAAATTGTTTGAAAAATGACCTATAAAATGATAAAATAAAGCAATCAAGAATGGACACTCAAACATACAGTTATAAAATGACAATAAATTTTAAAGAAAATGACTTAATAATTATAAAAAAATGACCTACAAAGTGATATTTTATTTCTAAAAAAATATTATTGTACACACATAGTTACAGACTACATTGTACACAATTGTAAAAACTATTGTAAGCTATTGTAATAGCTGTAATGTTGTGCATGTTCTTTTCTCATGGAAATTTATACTGGCACTGAGGCACTGAAGAGTCAAACTGCAGCATTTCCTTTTGTGGTCTGCTGTTTTATATTATTGTTTATTGAGGGTATACAGTAGTTTGCACTATCAAATCCAAGCAGATGCCAAGTCAATCTAATAACAATAGTAATATAATACAAAATTTTGGTGTTTCTTTGATTCTCATTTACAAACAACACTTCAAAACAGCACCGCTAGCAACGAAAAAAGTTTATATACTCAATGTAAATGCATGAAAATGACTAAATAAGGAAGCAAGTGACACGAAAATGACAAAATAATCACCTAAAATTAAAATAAATACCCTAAAAATATAAAATTGCATAAAATGACCTAATAAAAATGCATTTCTGTAATCTAGAGGCCATGATTAAGATTTATCCACAAGTTGGCAATGTCTATGCAGCATCAATAAAAAGATGACAAGTCATTAGAATCCGGGCCCTGGTTATAAGTTTAGTAAATACACTACTGTTAGATTCAACAGACTCGCTCCCAATGAAGGACACCTCCCAGATGCGGACAGATTGTTACATCCCTTCGATGTCCATAAATAAGAGGTTTCACTGTATACATTTTTGGTAGAGGTGTGTTCAACCCTGAAATTCGATGTTGAGCTATTAACAAAAATACATCTGAATCTGAAAATACAATTTCCAGAAACATATGTGTGTAATGTCAACAGCAAATTGTACCTAAACAACATTTTGTATTTGTGTTAGATATTGTCTGGCGAAGTGACACAGGCGAATTTCTCTTAATTCACTACCACTTTACATGAAGAAAATTGAATTTTTCACAATTTTCTCAGAAACGCCTCTAATGAATTTCTTTAAATTTTATACACTACCGGTATAGTGGTTTTCACATCGTGAAGGCACAATGGGCTCTTATGGCCCATGTTATTCATATGGGAGAATCAAGCGCACGCGAGCGAGATGTTGCCAGATATGTCTATTTTCACAATATGACCAAAGTGAAATAAAAACATTCCTTTCTATACCGGTATGAAATTTTATGAAGAACATGATGGTGGACTCGAAAAGCTTATATTTTTTTCCCCTTTTGTTTAAATAATACAAATTGGGATTTTTTGTTCAATCAAAAATTTAAACATATTTTTTGTTCCGAACTGTAAAACATAATATAGTAAAATTGAAACAATTGCAACAAAAAAAATCTCAATTATTAGTTTGTCCTTATAGGCAATGCTGATTCTTAGAATTTACCGATATTTTAAAAACTGTGATTACAAAAAAATTAATTGTCAGACAAGGTGAGAATATTTTTCATTTTTGCACTGAAAAAGGTCATCGCTGGCTAAATTTCGTTCTACAGGTCCACTTAAATACTTCCAGCAATTAGATCAAACCCACATACATTAGAAGAACTTAAAGACAATATCAGAAGAGAAATGAACTCTGTCTCGGAAGCTGAACTTATGCGCGTGAAAGAAAATTTCCTAAAATGGTGTCAGTGTTGTGTGGGTGTGAGAGAACACTTCCAACATCTCTTGTGATGAGGTACGTGTTTATTTTCATTGTAATTTTAACTGTAATTGTGAGAACCTGAATCATAACACCGATCGCGGCTTCATTAGCGTAGATATTTCACCCAATCGCTCGGGAGTTGGAGTTGGAGCTGTGCCCGCCGCGCCGCAGGAACACGCGTCATTGGCCAACTCTTGCGTGGGACACACTGTATGTTCAAAATTTTGTAGACATTCCATAAAATGTGGAGGTGTGGGTATATTTATCAAAAGAAACTTACATTTCAGTGATATAGACACAAGTTCCTTCTGTAAAGAACAGGATTTTGAATGTTGTTCAGCCAGATTGAATTTTGACAATGATACATTTGTAATACTAGCCATTTACAGGGCACCATCAGGTAATTTCAATTATTTTGTAAATCAGTTAGAAAGGGTTCTTAATTCACTGTATAGTACTAACGTAAATATTATACTGTGTGGGGACTTTAATGTAGATTTCTCATTGATAGTGAGAAGAAGATCAGACTGATATCTTTATTGGGTAGCTATAATCTAGATTTCATAGTAAACTTTCCAACGAGAATTCAGAACGACTCCCAAACAACAATAGATAATATATTCATAGATATAGAAAAACATTTTAATTTTAAAGTACTTCCAATATTAAATGGATTATCAGATCATGATGCACAAATGTTAGTGCTGAACAATATTAAAGTAAATTCGAACAGTAAACATGCTCATAGTAATATGACTAGAGTAATGAATGACGATTCAATTTTAAATTTCAAACAAGATCTTGCGAATGAAAACTGGGAATCTATGTTATCCTATGACAAAGTAGATAGTAAATTAAGTGAATTCCTAAACATAGTGTCACGACATTTTGAGGCAAATTTTCCAAAAAAGAAAACTGCTAATTTACCTAATTCAAGGAATAACACATGGTTAACTGCTGGTATTAAAATATCATGTGCAAACAAAAGAGAGCTCTACCTAAAATATAGAACCAGTAACAACCAAACTCATAAGGAATACTATAAAAAGTATTGCAACATACTGAAGAAAGTAATCAAAGAAGCAAAAAGTAGGTATTTTTCACAAGTAATTAATAAATCAAATAATAAAGTTAAGACTGTATGGAATATAATAAAAAACGAAACGGAGAGAACAAAGGGAAACAATGATTGTACATCATTAATATACCAAAACATAAAACTAGATAATTTATCAGACATTACAAATGCTTTTAATAGTCACTTTATAAATATTGCAGAGAAATGTATTCCTATAAATAATATTAACATTAAGGCAGTAGACCTACTAACAAAATCTACAGTTTGGAACCATAGATTTCAATTGAACCTGACTTCCCACATAGAAATTGAAAATATAATCAAGTCTCTCAAAAGTAAAAGTTCGTCTGGATGGGATGAGATAAGTAATAAGTTATTAAAAAGCTGCTCATCGGAACTCAGTAAACCTCTTAGTCACATATGCAATTGTTCATTAGAAAATGGAATATTTCCAGAAAGACTGAAGCATGCTATTGTTAAGCCATGGTTTCTAGCTTAAACACATGGTTTCTAGCTAATAAAATGACATTTAATATTGATAAGACCCATTTTATACAATTTAGGACAAAAAACAGATGTATCTCAAATCTTGAAATTAATTATGGAACACAAATCGTACAAGAAATTAGCAATGTAAAATTTTTAGGACTGCAAATTGACCAAAATCTTGACTGGAAGACACACATAGAAATGATAGGTCCAAAACTGAGTTCAGCGTGCTTTGCTTTAAGAATTTTGAATAATATATTAAAACAGGATGCATTACTTATGGTATATTTTGCATATTTTCACTCGGTAATGAGGTACGGGATCATATTCTGGGGCAACTCTTCCCATAGGGAGAAAATATTTAGATTACAAAAGCGGGCAATAAGAATAATATGTGGAAAGAAAAAAAGGGAATCTTGTAAACCGCTATTTGAAAAATTAAAAGTCCTCACTCTTACAGGGGAGTACATATACTCTGTTATGTGTTATGTAGTGAATAATATTGATAAATTTCAAACTAATTTTAGTGTACACGGACGTACTACCAGAAACATGAATGATCTACACAGACCAAATAACTCGTTAAAACTCTTTCAGAAGGGTGCTTATTATTCTGCAGTACAGATATATAACAAGCTTCCAAACAACATTAAATTATTATGTATTCAAAGAAAGAGCAAACCTGTCAAAACAGCTGTTAAGGAATTTTTAAGAACTCACACCTTCTACAATTTGGAGGAATATTTCCAGCTTAGATAAATTTGGCAGCTTACAGTTTCTGTAGGCCTATATTATTGTTATAACATGCATGTATTTTTTGATCTGACGTGTTCTATATCCTTGAGCCCTGCTCAACACAGGATCTACAGGACGAGATATCTACATCTACATGCCCCTCTTTAAAAAAGGTGACAAAAATCTACCATCAAATTACAGACCTATATCACTCTTAACCTCTTTTTCAAAAGTTTTCGAAAAAGTCATGTACAACCGCATAATACACTATCTTAATTTGAATTACATTCTTACCAGACGTGACGTGAGACTGTGATGACGTGCTGTGTTTGAGCTCCGAGAATCTTTATAGTTTTCAATATTAATTAGCTAATATCTGAGTTATAACTTTTAAATATAATTGCAGTTAATATACTTTTGTTCCTCAAACATAAATTTTGCAAGTTAATCAAATTAAAGCCTTTATTATTTAACTTAAAAATTGCAATAACCTAGGCTTGTAGATATCCGCCATATTGTTACGAAATCAGCTCCGAGAATCTTTATAGTTTTTCAATATTAATTAGCTAGTATCTGAGTTATAACTTTTAAATATAATTGCAGTTAATATATTTTTGTTTCTCAAACATAAATTTTGCAAGTTAATCATTTAAAGCCTTTTTTATTTAACATACAAATTACAATAGCCTAGGCTACTAGCTGTCCGCCATTTTGTTAGGAAATCAGCTGTTCACAGACACGCCTATTATCGTCACTTTAATATTATTATTATTCCTTTGTCTTATTATCATTGTTTCTGATTTTACTAACTTTTTGTTCTTTCTCTGTTGCAGAAATGACTTCCAGCGGGTTATGTGGAAATTGTACTGACCATGTAGATGAGGGTATACAGTGTGATTCATGTGATGTGTGGTTTCATTTTAAATGTGTTAGGTTATGTTTGGATGATGTTCCCGATGGAGATTGGCTGTGTAGACTTTGCATCAAGGAGAGGGAGATTAATGACCTAAAATGTGCTATTGATTTGTTACAGGACGACGTGAAGAAACTGCAAGCTGAACTGAAGGGCAGAAATGATGTACCAGTAAATTATAATGATGTAAATTGTAACTTGCAGGTTGACCTCATGGAAGGAACTAGTGATGATGTAAATTTTAATTCCAGTTTCGTTTCCTTTGCAGATATTCTGAGAAAACCTAATCGCAGAAGGAGATCATTCAGAATGAATGAGATAGCAGTGCAGAACCCTCAGCCTGTCAGTACTAACAATAGATTCTCTGTTCTAGATACTGAAGATGATGCTGTAGAAACAGAAGAAGCCCAGCCACCCAGACCAGCTACTACTTGTAGGCCCACTAATAAGAGAAAGATTTTAGTTTTAGGTAGCAGTCATGCAAGACACATGGGATCTGCTCTTCAAGATGCCGTAGGAGACGATTTTCAAGTGCAATGTTTATGTAAACCTAATGCTGGACTTAGTGATGATGTTTCAGGTATCAAGGGACTGACCAAAGGATTCACCAAGGAGGACCGGGTGGTGATTATTGGAGGAGCCGGGAACAGCCTAGACAGAGATCCGAGCTATTCAGTTGCAGCAGATCTTGATAGTATTTCTGAAGATAGCATGCATACTAATATAGATTTTGTTGAATTATTCCACAGGTATGACAAGCCCTCGCTTCGATCAAAGGTAAAAGCTGTAAATGATAAGTTGTGGAAATTCTCTAGTGATCATATTAACTTCAATGTTGTTTCTGTTAGCAGCTTAAGAAGGGAAGAGTATACCAGGCATGGACTTCATCTCAACCTTCGAGGAAAGAAGACACTGGCAGCACTGGTTGCAGAGGAGCTGAAGTGTAATGTACTAGATTGTAACAGGCCTATTCCTGTCATAGATGGTGGCTCGACTCGTTTTTTAGGGGGAATCTAAGTGAAAGAATCCAACAGCTTAGGCCTATATGCATATCTAAAGTCAATAATAGTAATACACTAAGGCCTATAGCTAGAAATAATAAATCATTTGCAGTATTTCATCAAAACATAAGGGGCTTGAAAATAAAATTGAAGAATTTAACTTAGCCATTCAGGATACAATTAATTCTAAAAAACAGGAAATTCAAGTTATTTGTCTAACGGAACACCACTGTGCAGAAACAGATCTGGAACAATTAAAAATTGATAACTTTTCACTATGTTCAAAATTTTGTAGACATTCCATAAAATGTGGAGGTGTGAGTATATTTATCAAAAGAAACTTACATTTCAGTGATATAGACACAAGTTCTTTCTGTAAAGAACAGGATTTTGAATGTTGTTCAGCCAGATTGGATTTTGACAATGATACATTTGTAATACTAACCATTTACAGGGCACCATCAGGTAATTTCAATTATTTTGTAAATCAGTTAGAAAGGGTTCTTAATTCACTGTATAGTACTAACGTAAATATTATACTGTGTGGGGACTTTAACGTAGATTTCTCAATTGATAGTGAGAAGAAGATCAGACTGATATCTTTATTGGGTAGCTATAATCTAGATTTCATAGTAAACTTTCCAACGAGAATTCAGAACGACTCCCAAACAACAATAGATAATATATTCATAGATATAGAAAAACATTTTAATTTTAAAGTATTTCCAATATTAAATAGATTATCAGATCATGATGCACAAATGTTAGTGCTGAACAATATTAAAGTAAATTCGAACAGTAAACATGCTCATAGTAATATGACTAGAGTAATGAATGACGATTCAATTTTAAATTTCAAACAAGATCTTGCGAATGAAAACTGGGAATCTATGTTATCCTATGACAAAGTAGATAGTAAATTAAGTGAATTCCTAAACATAGTGTCACGACATTTTGAGGCAAATTTCCCCCCCCAAAAAAACTGCTAATTTACCTAATTCAAGGAATAACACATGGTTAACTGCTGGTATTAAAATATCATGTGCAAACAAAAGAGAGCTCTACCTAAAATATAGAACCAGTAACAACCAAACTCATAATAAAGGGAGAAATGCGCACAAGTTGTGCATAAAGAGTGTGGGTGTTCCATTTCTTCTTCTTCTTCTTCCCCTCCGTCGTTCACTTTGT
Source organism: Ectobius pallidus (assembly GCA_964059195.1). NCBI lineage: Eukaryota > Metazoa > Arthropoda > Insecta > Blattodea > Ectobiidae > Ectobius > Ectobius pallidus. The sequence continues at coordinate 7,011,526 of CAXKWD010000006.1, forward strand.
ACAGAACTCTATTATTGGCTTTCCACGTCTTTCACAGTAAAGTACATGGTAACGGGCACAGTTCTGATCGCATCTCTCGCACACGCAGTTGGCGTCCGGTTCATGGAATTGTTTTGTTTTACACACTTTATGATGATATCCGTGCACCGCCAGTGAGTTGACAAAGTGCCGGAGGTCTTGATTTGTTTCTGTTCAGGATCTGCTTATCATAGCCTCGGTGGCATAGAACGCTATCGGGATCTCTCCTCTCTTATTTTCCCTTTCTTGTAGGCACCTTTTCCAGCTCACTGTAGAAGGTAGTTGGAACTTAATCCTCAGGTCTTCCATTAGGAAGGTTTCCTTGGCGAGCTCATACACTCATAAGGAATACTATAAAAAGTATTGCAACATACTGAAGAAAGTAATCAAAGAAGCAAAAAGTAGGCATTTTTCACAAGTAATTGATAAATCAAATAATAAAGTTAAGACTGTATGGAATATAATAAAAAACGAAACAGGGAGAACAAAGGGAAACAATGATTGTACATCATTAATATACCAAGACATAAAACTAGATAATTTATCAGACATTACAAATGCTTTTAATAGTCACTTTATAAATATTGCAGAGAAATGTATTCCTATAAATAATATTAACATTAAGGCAGTAGACCTACTAACAAAATCTACAGTTTGGAACCATAGATTTCAATTGAACATGACTTCTCACAAAGAAATTGAAAATATAATCAAGTCTCTCAAAAGTAAAAGCTCGTTTGGATGATGATTAAAAAGCTGCTCATCGGAACTCAGTAAACCTCTTAGTCACATATGCAATTGTTCATTAGAAAATGGAATATTTCCAGAAAGACTGAAGCAAGCTATTGTTAAGCCCCTCTTTAAAAAAGGTGACAAAAATCTACCATCAAATTATAGACCTATATCGCTCTTAACCTCATTTTCAAAAGTTTTTGAAAAAGTCATGTACAAACGTATGATACACTATCTTAATTTGAATGACATTCTTACTTCATCTCAGTTTGGATTTAGAAGTGGCATGTCCACTGAGAATGCTACATTTCAACTTACTACAGAAATATTGGAAGCGTTAGATAAAAAGAAATATGCTCTGGGGATTTTCTGCGACTTAGCTAAAGCATTTGACTGTATAAATCATGAAATATTACTTCAAAAATTGGATCATTATGGGTTCGATAATTTAACACTTAAGTGGTTCAAATCATATCTTTCTGATAGAACTCAAAAGGTAATAATAAACGGAAATGAATCTAACCTAGGGATTGTTAAGAATGGGGTACCTCAGGGATCAATACTGGGACCTTTGCTCTTTTTAATCTTCATTAATGACTTGCCCTATAACTTAAGTGACGAATCAAAGGTATTGCTCTTCGCAGATGATACTAGTGTACTTGTAACAGGAACGTCACAAGAACATTTATCAAGAATAGCTACAAAGGCTTTTCACGAGTTAAACACATGGTTTCTAGCTAATAAAATGACTCTTAATATTGATAAGACCCATTTTATACAATTTAGGACAAAAAACAGATGTATCTCAAATCTTGAAATTAATTATGGAACACAAATCGTACAAGAAATTAGCAATGTAAAATTTTTAGGACTGCAAATTGACCAAAATCTTGACTGGAAGACACACATAGAAATGATAAGTCCAAAACTGAGTTCAGCGTGCTTTGCTTTAAGAATTTTGAATAATATATTAAGACAGGATGCATTACTTATGGTATATTTTGCATATTTTCACTCGGTAATGAAGTACGGGATCATTTTCTGGGGCAACTCTACCCATAGGGAGAAAATATTTAGATTACAAAAGCGGGCAATAAGAATAATACCGTATGTGGAAAGAAAAAAAGGGAATCTTGTAAACCGCTATTTGAAAAATTAAAAGTCCTCACTCTTACAGGGGAGTACATATACTCTGCTATGTGTTATGTAGTGAATAATATTGATAAATTTCAAACTAATTTTAGTGTACATGGACGTACTACCAGAAACATGAATGATCTACACAGACCAAATAACTCGTTAAAACTCTTTCATAAGGGTGCGTATTATTCTGCAGTACAGATATATAACAAGCTTCCAAACAACATTAAATTATTATGTATTCAAAGAAAGGCATAGTCCCAGCACAACTCCCCCCAGCGTCGCGATTTCGCTTCTCCACACGTCCGGCGCGATGCATTTGTTTTCAACCCATCAGGGTGGCCAACTATCTTCGTTGTAGCAGTACGATGGCCGCTGCGGCATGTAACGAGTGCGAAGTTACTTATACCAGTTTTATTCGAAATTTCGATGACAATTTTCGACATTTAATAACTTTCTATCAGGATCACGGTGTTCTAGGAGTAAATAGGATTTGTGAGAAGTGTGGTGGTCTAACAAATCTCACGGTTAAGTCTGGCAATTTGTTTTTTCGTTGCCGTAAGAGGGTAGGCGGTAATAGATGTGAATGGACGGTTAGCGGTTGTAAAAATACATTTTTTAGCAATGCCAAACTGTCCATTTACGATATAGGAAGATTTGTAATTCTCTGGTGCAATGTTCCTAAACCAAGACTACAATTCATTAAAGTGGAATTAGGAATTTCAAAAAACACTGTGACTGACTGGAGTTCCTTCTGTAGAGAAGTTTGTGAACATTGGGTGCAGACTCACGGGAACCAAATTGGCGGGCCCGGTGTCATTGTCGAGATTGATGAAAGTAAATTTGGGAAACGTAAATTCAACCAAGGAAGATTTGTTGATGGACAGTGGGTGTTTGGAGGGGTAGAGAGGGGAAATTGTAGGAACTTCTTTGCTGTACCGGTGGATAGGAGAGACAAAGAGACACTACTTGCTGTAATTACTGAGTGGATTCTCCCCGGTACAACAATCATATCAGACTGCTGGAAGTCGTACAATTGTTTGGAGGATGAAGGGTTTATCCATCTCAGGGTAAACCATTCCATTCAGTTTGTAGACGATAGGCGTAGTGGACATGTAAATAGAGCCAATAGGATAGCAGTTCCAGTTAATCGGCCCCCCGTACACACACAAAATATTGAGAACAGATGGTCCCACATTAAACACGGTGCCAATTCGATGGTTGGTAGAGGAAGAGTGAAAGCTCATTTTCGTGGATATCTGGCGGAATTCTTATTTAAGAGTGCCCACCCTTTGCCTGAGAGGGTGCATCATTTCTTACGAGCAGCGGCTGAACTATACCCACCTCTGCATTAAGGTAAGGTAGTGGCAGTTAGGTAAGGTTAGGTTAGGTAGCTAAATAATGCATACACTAACCACCCTTGCATTTTCGAATAATGTACGATACACTGTTTGTTGGTTTAGAAAATTTAGCATATTATATCTTCTGGAGGTTTGTCTGACCATTATTATGTTGGAAGCTGATTCCAACCCATCGGCTTCTTCCCAGCATGTACCTGCGCCGTTTCTAGCAGTTGTGTACTTGTGTAGTAGCAATTCGAATTGCGCGCGTCTCGTTATGTTGGTCACAGTGCATCTCTGGACGATGTCACACTGACAACGTCCAATCATGCGCTTCTGCTGCGGTCTTAATAATCAACATGGCGGAAACATCCCTACTTTTTGCCATTTCCCAGTATAAAAGAAAGTGCACTGTTTAGGGTGGGTGGGTTGGACTAAATCACTCGCCAAGACAACATCTCCGCTCCCGAGAATGATATGTCTTGAAATCCATGTGTTTTTAAGTGTTTTATGGTGATAATATCGTCTTATAATATGGGGGGAGTTGTCATGGGATTTTACCCAAAGAAAGAGCAAACCTTTCAAAACAGCTGTCAAGGAATTTTTAATAACTCACACCTTCTACAATTTGGAGGAATATTTCCAGCTTGGATAAATTTGGCAGCTTGCAGTTTCTGTAGACCTATATTATTGTTATAACATGCATGTATTTTTTGATCTGACGTGTTCTATATCCTTGAGCCCCGCTCAACACAGGATCTACAGGACGAGATATCTACATCTACATCAGAAGGGTGCTTATTATTCTGCAGTACAGATATATAACAAGCTTCCAAACAACATTAAATTATTATGTATTCAAAGAAAGAGCAAATCTTTCAAAACAGCTGTCAAGGAATTTTTAATAACTCACACCTTCTACAATTTGGAGGAATATTTCCAGCTTGGGTTCATGTAGGGCTCTTGGGTCTGGATGTCTGGCTCTTGGGTCTGCGTATATTTCACAAGTTTTCAGTCAATATTGTGATCTAGGTAGCAATGAACTAACCAGCATAGCCAACCGAACAGAATACATTACACTAGAAACGCATTCCCTAGCGTGATAAAGGATAAATTGAGTAATTCCCGTTCTACATACAGGTGACAATTTAATTTAGAATAGGCACTTGTAGTTAAAGGTTTAATATCAAAACTAGCGCAACAGCCCGTTCTACTCACGGGTGACAGTTAAATAAATCGTTCTACTCACAGGTGACAGTTTAATTTGGAATAGGGACATGTAGTTAAAGGTTTAATATCAAAACTAGCGCAACAGCCCGTTCCACTCACGGGTGACAGTTAAATAAATCGTTCTACTCACAGGTGACAGTTTAATTTGGAATAGGGACATGTAGTTAAAGGTTTAATATCAAAACTAGCGCAACAGCCCGTTCTACTCACGGGTGACAGTTAAATAAATCGTTCTACTCACAGGTGACAGTTTAATTTGGAATAGGGACATGTAGTTAAAGGTTTAATATCGAAACTAGCGCAACAGCCCGTTCTACTCACGGGTGAGAGTTAAAATACCCAATTCTGCTCACGGGTGACAGTTAAATTTGGCATAGGCACTTGTAGTTAAAGGTTTAAAATCAAAACTAGCGCAAGGGCACTTTCTACTCACAAGTGATGGTTAAAAATCCCGTTCTGCTCACAGGTGAAAATTTAATTTGGCATAGGCTCTTGAACATGAATATGACAACGGTAATAATTAGCTCCTTCCGTATTTCGAGAAATTTCCAATTTTCGAACAGTTTATGCAGAAAACGAGGCAACGATAATAAAAAAAAAAGTATTTATGTAGAGGAAAAAGTTTGTTCTGACTTGACATACACGTGTTACCTATAATTAGATCCTTCTGAACACGAATATAACAATAATAATAACCAGTTCCTTTCCCACTTCGGGAAAATTCCGATTTTACAATCGTGTCACACAGTTTACACAAAGAAAGTAGGAATGTTCCAAACAAAAATTCATTACGCGGAGGAAAATTTTTTTTACCACCTAAAATACGTATGTAACCTGTAATGCGACCCTTCTGAACACGAATATAACAATAATAATAACCAGTTCCTCGACACTTTGAGGAAATTCCGATTTTCCATTAGTGTCACACAGCTTACGCAGAAAAAGTATCAACGTTTCAAAACAAAAATTCATTACATTGAAGGAAAATTTTTTTCCGACCTAAGTTACATGTGTTATCTATAATTGAACCCTTCTGAACACGAATATAACAATAATAATAACCAGTTTCTTCCGCACTTCATGAAAATTCCGGTTTTCCATTAATACCACACATTTTACGCAAAAAAGGTAGGTATTCTTTAAACAAAAATTCATTACATTGAAGGAAATTTTTTTTCCGACCTAAGTTACATGTGTTATCTATAATTCGACCCTTCTGAACACGAATATAACAATAATAATAACCAGTTTCTTCCGCACTTCGAGAAAATTCCGGTTTTCCATTAAAATCACACATTTTTCGCAGAAAAAGTAGAACTATTTAAATAAAAATTGATTACATAGAGTAAAAATTTTTTCCCCGACATGACTTACATGTGTTATGTATAATTCGACCCTTCTGAACACAAATATAACAATAATAATAACCAGTTCCCTACGTACTTCGAGAAAATTCCGATTTCCCATTAGTGTCACAGAGTTTACGTGTAAAATGTGTGATTTTAATGGAAAACCGGAATTTTCTCGAAGTGCGGAAGAAACTGGTTATTATTATTGTTATATTCGTGTTCAGAAGGGTCGAATTATAGATAACACATATAAGGCATGACGGAAAAAAATTTTTCCTCCTTAATGAATTTTTGTTTTGAAACGGTCCTACTTTTCTAGCGTAAACTCTGTGACAGTAATGGAAAATGGGAATTTTTTCGAAGTGCGGAAGGATCTGGTTATTATTATTGTTATATTCGGGTTCAGAAGGATGGAATTGTGGGTAACACGTGTATGTCAAGTCAGAACAAAATTCTTCCTCTACATAAATACTTTTTTTTTTATCGTTGCCTCGTTTTCTGCATAAACTGTTCGAAAATCGGAAATTTCTCGAAATACGGAAGGAGCTAATTATTACCGTCATGTTCAAGTGCCTATGCCAAATTAAATTTTCACCTGTGAGCATAACGGGATTTTTTAACCATCACCTGTAAGTAGAACGGGCTGTTGCGCTAGTTTTGATATCAATCCTTTAACTACACGTCCCTATTCCAATTTAAACCGTCACCTGTGAGTAGAACGTGTTTTTTTTAAGCGTTTTCCATTCTGATAGGTTGGCTGTATAGTGGCATTTCATTTGTTTTGTTGGCTGTTGTGTTTCACTGCCTCTCGGATGAACATTGACTGATGCACGGTAGAAATAGCGGAGACCAGCTGCTTTCCTGCGTAGACCCAAGAGCCCTACATGTACCCCAGCTTGGATAAATTTGGCAGCTTGCAGTCTCTGTAGGCCTATATTATTGTTAAAACATGCATGTATTTTTTGATCTGACATGTTCTATATCCTTGAGCCCCGCTCAACACAGGATCTACAGGACGAGATATCTATATCTACATCTACATTTACCCCTTACTTACCCTTAACTAAATAATACCTGAAAAGTTATCTGGATTTCTAAGGCCGTTCTCCAATGCATCAATCCCACAAAATTCAAATTCTAAGACGGGTATACTTCGAACAGAGTATCCTTCTTCTTGTAGTTTCTTCTTAAATGGATCTTCTTCGTTTTCCGAATCATTCGGGTTAGCTTTAAATATCAAGATTTCACTTTTTAGGACGTCCATTCCCTGCAGGTCGTCACTGTAGACTACGTTATGAAAGTGTAGTCAAGTCCAGTTTTCGAGAATCATCCTGCAACGCAAATATAGAAATTATAGAATGTCATCTCATTCCACCCGTATGTTTGAAATACCGGGTTTCTATTAACGCCCCTCACAACTTTAGGATAATATAATCCTTTTGTTGGTAATTACAACACATAATTGATAAACGCTTGCCAATATACTAATCCTACCGGTCCGGATCCCGCCATATGATCCTCATCAGCGACGCACGTCTACCTTCCTTTGTTGTCTTCTAAGGGCCTCGGCCATATAAGTCAAGGGGAACCTTTTGCGTGCAGTTAAAATTTTGTCCACCAGAGCGCAGCAGGGTCTGAGGAGGTCCTGCCATCTCATTCTGCCATATACTTATGCGTATCAATAGATGTGAATAATGTTGGCTTTCCTATAAAAACTGGCGATTAAAAACGTTTAAGTTATATTCCAGAAATCAGATACCTATATTCTGCCTAGGAGAGTGTGAGATCGCCCAGAAAAAGTATTGATTTGTTAAAAGAATTAAATAATTAATGTCTGTCTGAAGTAATAATTGGTTGTAATTATTAAGTCGAAAAGAACCCGTGGGGTGTGTCAGCAAAAACAGGAACAATAATTATTTTGCAGTGGCAGAGACATGTGTAGCTTTAGTGACAAATAATTCAAAATATTAAAATTATTCCTGTATATCGCGATGACATTTGTATTCGTTAAATGGTGTAGAAATATTTCAAATTTTATGAAACATTTAAAACTTGTTGTACAGTACTTCACAAAGAAAACATCCCATCTTCTTTAGATTTCTAACCATAGTCGTAAATATGTTAAAAAAATTATTTATACTGTAAGTCATTTTTAAAAAGTAATTTAGGTTCATGGTTGTTTGCTTTCACAATATTCTGTATATATTTCAGCTTTCGGTTATGGATTTACTGTGTGGTAAACAGATGCTAATATTTGATTAATATAACACAGTAGTTCTAGAAAGTAAAGAACTTGGATAGAAATGTGTAAATATTTTGTTCCTATTATCATTAATATTTTATAAATAAATTTAGGTTACGTTTGCTTGCTTCTAAATAATATCCTTTAAAGGCTTACGAATAAGACATGCTCCAGAATTATAGCTGTCATTAAGTTTTTGTGTGGAAAACAAATAAAAATAAAAGCATTTGAATAGTGTATCATATTAGTAATAGAATGTTCTTTTCATGAAGTCAACGTAATTTGAAAGAAGCTGGAATGTCAAAATAAGGTAATAAGGAAATGATTTTCGTGTGATTATTACTATAGGCCTAAATGCGTAATATTTTTAACGTCAACGCCCATCCATAATATAGGTTCATACTTTTTGTTTTAGAATTATATTGCATAAGTTTCAGAATTATGGCTCGCAGGTAATTGTTGTTCATTGTACTGGGTTCTCATATGCTAATAATTCAAAATACTACGTTCTCTTCGATTCGAGTTAAAATATCTACGTGCATCGGTAATTCCAGTTCTAATATAGTGTTTTAATATCATTAATGTGCATTATAAAAGTGAGTTGTATATAATAACAGTGTAGTTGATTTATTTATCTTTTTATTTTTTATTTTTTGTATTTAGAGGGAAAAAATAGCCAGTGCCAATTGCCAGTATAGAAAGGAAAAATATGCTTTGACGTTTTCTTTAAAATATATATATATATTTTTTTTTAATCTTCAATTTACAAGAACAACCAATGTCTGTAAGAATAATTCAGTTTTGAAATTGTTTCAATTTTACGATTTGTTTTAATGTTTGCAATGAAAAAACTTACGAATTTAAACAAAATATTAATAATTTTATTATACAAATTATAAAAAATGTGAAACAGAAATATGTGAATTTTTGTTAGGAAGTTGATAAATTAAGTAAGTTGTATTTATCAAATACTGTCCATAGAAGTAATTTTGTATCATAGTTTGAAAGAGAATAAATGGTTGAGTTTCCTGCTGGGCGAACTTTCTGTTTAAAGCAACAGAACATAAGTGAATCTTGTCCATTTGATGAAGATATTTGAAACATGGCCTTCTGTTGTAGATAATGAGAATATTACTTCTTGTTAAGTGTTATTCTTTGTAAAAATGATTAAGATAGTGAGTCAATTCTGAGGATTTGAGAGTGTTGATCGAGGAGATTTGAAGGAAATCATAGACTATTAACTATTAGCATCCGTTTAATCTTCCTTATATTTTATAACCATATATTTCGTAAAGCATATGTGTACACCTCTGTTTTACAAAGAGGATCGCCACAACATGTTATCTGGCATTCTGATTGATGTTTAAATAGTCTGTTCCATTATGTTCAATGGGCAGCAGACGACATGCTTGGACCTCTTTTGACCCTGCTGCCACCTATCGGGAGTCGCTGACAGAAAGGTTCCCAGTAGCCAGTGTAATATATAAATAAAACATGCGCACAATGTGCAAATCAGTTTTTTTCGCGTAATCACAGATTGACAGCGCACGCCTTTTCCACAAATCCATGTTGTATCTGTCGCAAATTGTTTTAAAAACCTTAAAAGTGTAATACATCAAGGTGTAGTATTATATAATAAATTCAGCACAGACATTTCTCATCTAAAGTACAATAGATTTAGAAAGGAAGTGATCAAAAACTTAATGGAACACAAATACTTTTCTGTATAGTAAGAATTTAATATCCACCTTATACCCTCATTAATATGGATGTAGGATAACCCGGAGAATTTGCCAATAAAATTCACTTTTAGTTAACAGTATTTATTAACATTTGTAAGTTTGTAAGTTGATTGCTTAAAAAGTGATATAATATAAATGATATAAAAGTTACATTAGATGTAAAACATTTATAGGCCTTTTTATTAAAATTTAAAAACAGTTGCGCCAGTCATTAGTGTGCAACTTAATTAAGTTATGTCTGTATATGTTGCCAGTGTGGTGCACAAGAAGAAACGGCATCACACTTAATATTCCAATGTGAAGCACTGGAAATAGATAGATACAATCAATTTGGGAGCACAGATCCAAAAGAGATTGTAACTAGCAACAACCTAGTCACTGGGCTCCTTAAACTTACTAAGGGTACGCGCAAGACGGAACCGGGATGGTCGCATGCCGCTGGCAGCAGGAAGAATGAAGCCATGTCTTCTTACGAGGGTGAACAACACGCAGCTTGGATGGTCTCTTGCCAGCCATCTGGACAGGCCGCAGTATGTTGGTAGATTGCTAGGTCTCTTTTTTCATGCGACCAGCCGCTAGCGTGTAGTCTAGATTCAGGCGTTGCACTCGTATACTTACGTAATCGCTACACAAACAAAGGATTGTTTATAAGTTATCCTTTGTAATTGGCTCAGCCCACCAAAATAAATATTGTTACTACTCAGTGAAGGGATTGTAGAGATCAGTCATGGCTACAGTCACTGACTTGTATGGTTTATATTCAGTACTTTTGTATAATTTATAGCAACCTAATAATTTTATATTATGTTAATTTTCGTGTTGCGGGGTTAAGTGTATTCGTTTTATTGTCTTCTTGTGCTCTGAAGACTGAATACAATGGTCACACCAACTCAAGAAAACAATAATAATAATAATAATAATAATAATAATAATAATAATAATAATAATAATAATAATGTTTCTATCCATACATTGGTTCTCCATCTCAAACCGTTTAAAAAATGTATATTCCCTGCCAAAAATCTACTTTTCTTGCCGAAAAAAGTTTTTACGCCACTTTTTCGGCGAACTTTGTACCTTAACAGTGGCGCCAACATATATGGGCCCCTGGGGCTCAAGCCCACCCAATAATTTGTCTGCTATTACTATTATAATTATTTATTGCTATTGCTATTAGAAAAGGCTATTTATAATAGATTAGTCCACTTTCTAGAATCGCAAAAATATTTCTCATCTTTCCAATTCGGTTTTAGAAAAAATAAATCTACAAATGATGCTATTTATAACCTTATAAAACAAGTCTTGGAGGCTAAGGACAATAATCAGCATTCACTAGGTTTATTTCTAGATCTCTCCAAAGCTTTTGATCTAGTTGACCATGAAATCCTCCTATTAAAACTGTGCAACTTGGGAATTAGAGGAATTGCCTACTCTTTATTTGAATCATATTTAAAAAATAGACAGCAAATCGTAGAAATCGACTCAGTTCAATCTTCTAAAAAATATATTCTTCGTGGTGTCCCACAAGGCTCTATTCTTGGTCCAGTTTTATTCTTAATCTATATAAATGATCTTCCAACTTGTATACCCCATGCCCAAACAATTATCTTCGCCGATGATACAAATCTTATCTTTAGATCTTTCGATCCACCTTCCCTTCAAATTCAAGTAAATGAAGCAATTGAGAACCTAAACAACTGGTTAACTGCAAACAAACTACGACTTAATGTCGACAAAACAGTTTATATTCATTTTCTACACCATCAGGCAAAGCAATTTAATTTTAATTTAAGTTTCAACCACACTATTCTTTCAACAAAAAAATGAATCCAAATTTCTTGGTCTCTGGATAGATTCTCAACTGTCTTGGGAAGCTCATATTTCTGATCTTACCGGGAGACTTAATAAACTATGTTTTACTATTCGTGTACTTAGCAATGTATGCTCCATACAGACTCTTAGGATCATCTACTTTAATTGTATAGAGTCCTTAATCTCCTATGGCATTCCATTCTGGGGATCCTCCCCAAAAGCAGCTAAGATTTTTAAAATCCAGAAAAGAATATTAAAAATTATATTACATGTTCCGATTAGAACACCCAGCAAACGTATTTTTGAAGACATTCAGGTTCTACCAGTACCCTCCATCTTTATTTTTGAGACTCTAAATTTCATCCATAGAAATAAAATTTGCTTTAAAAAAAACAACGAATTCCACAATTATCTTACTAGATCATCCTCTATTCTCCATATTAATTGTCACAGAATCACCAAAAGCCTACAAAGCATCTCACATCTGGGCATCCGTTTATACAATAAGCTACCAATTCAACTACAAAATCTAGACAGTAACCTTTTCAAAAAGAAATTAAAATCACATCTCATGAAATTTAAGTTTCTTGAAATTAATGACTTCTTGTTCACTCCCCATTTTACTTAGAGTCGACTCATACTTTAAAATTTGTTCTATTCTACTCTTCTTCTTTGATATATCTATAAAGTTTTAATAGTTATTAGCCATTCAATGTTTTATGCATATGTAAAAGAATTTTAGTTCTTAACCTGTTCATAAGTATGTGTGTAATGTGTATGAATGTATTTGTGTGTTAACCTGTTTCTACAGTGTTGTTTGTTTTGACGTGTCTTATATCATGTATATTGATCAATGGACGAATAAAATTATTATTATTACTAGAAATTGTGTTTCATTGTTGGATTGCTATAAAGCTAAAATCGGGCTAATATTGACATACAGTATGCTACAAATTTTTGTCTTTCTCTCTCAATACTGTTTCCACAGCCACCGCCGAAAGATATTTTTACACTTTGAAAATACTATAGACTTTTTTGTGTTCAGAAAAATTTAATCGTATTGCTGTTCTAAATATATAAAAGGTAAGCGTAGAAAAGTTAGATTTGGAAATTAAACGATGCTTAATCACAGGAAGGTACTAATAACAAAGTAAGGATACAAGTGTGGAGGACAAGACATTGGCGACGGGAAAAAGGATGCCAAAGTGAAACGAACATGTAGAAATAATTAATTAAGAAAGACTGGGTAAATCAGCAACGGACAATAAAGCAGAGGGAAGAACCAAGTAAGGGGAGGGAGTTATAATAATTTTAAAATCTTTGAGCCCACCCAATGTTTCTCAAAACTTGGCGCCCCTGTACCTTAACACTTAAAGTATTGTGTTTACAACGAAAACTTTTAGAAGAAAAACTGTAGAGCATTAAATTTACTATAAAATACACATTCAATTTAGTAACTCGGTGAAACAGTCAAATACTCTTGTGACATATTTTACATGTAACTAATTTTGATGAAGCTTCCTGTAATGAGTTTAAATTCATAAACTCATTCTCATTGTCTTCTGTGTCTTCAAAACCTTATGAATGAGAATATAATAACAAAGAAATGAAAATAAAAAAGGAAATAATTCAGAAACTTAATCCATAACATGCGACCTGCCAAGTAGCGACCAGGCTGCGTCTTGCGCATACACACTTCATGCTCGGCGCCTGGCTCAACAGCGTAGCGACCAGGAAGGGGACCAACCAAGCTGCGTCTTGTTCGTACCCTAAGGTATAAGGACGACAGGAGTAACCTTCTCCGTTCACCTGAAGGAGAGAATGATCGCAGCCGTCCGTGCCATATATGATATATCATATTACACTGAGCTATCGATGAGCTCCGTGATGGAGCTATTTGTCGTGAAAGTCTGTCCGACTATCACATATGGCCTAGATATCATATGGGAGCATCTGACACTGAATCAACTTAGATCCATTGAAAGCATAAAAGCACGGTACCTAAAGAGGGTAATGGGTCTATCAAAATTTACCTTGTCGCGATTGGTGTATGTGCTAGCCAGAGAGCCATATTTCATTCAAGACCTGCGAGTAAGACTACTTGTGCCATCTACGGAGGCATATAATAGGTGGAATTGGACAGCAAGAAAGCTGAAATATGGGAAGGTTTCTACCAGACAGAAGCGATGACAACACGAGAGTGGACAGGGACCAACTTCAAGCTAAGAAGGATAGTCACGGGCTTAGCAGTTCACGGCTTCCACCACAGGATATGTGCAACGAAAAGTTACCATGACCCCAGTGATCAGTGCGTGTGTGAGCTTTGTGGTAGACCGTGTGATAGGTATCACATCACAAGGTGCTCTGAGAGAACATGCTCAATAAGCGAGCTGGCAGGAAACTAATAAGTTACAAGAAAATGCACACTGTGCGCAATACATACTTTATTATTAAGGACGGCAAACTAGAAACACAGGAAGAAAACCGCACAATAAACCTTACGTTTCAGTGTGGGCAGGATGGGGAAGGTTCCTCCTGATTATCTTTCCTGTAATATCTAATCTAATCTAATATGTTGCCACATTGAATAAAAAATCTTGAGTTTTTTTTTTAACCGGAGTTAAATGTCTTGTGAGTTTATGTCATACGCATATAATGTCATAAATATAAATATAAAACAACTGTGTACTCACGATGTTCTATCACTGTATTTACTATTAGAAGTTTTTGTACTTGTCATATTTCCTTCATCTTTTTCTTTGGTGTTCTTGTAGTTCAGCGTGCTGTGGCTAGTGGAAATTCCGATGCCTTCTTTGTAGTATTATTATTATGTTAGTGGCAAATGTCATCGGTATCCTATTAAACGGTAATACCGGAGTTGACGGGTCCCTGTACGCAGCAAGCCATGTTGCCTTCATTCTGGCAGCGTTCCGTAAGGACAACTCCAACCGCCGCCGCCGCCAAATTCGAATGTGTTATATTCAGAATCCACAACGCCGATTTTCAGTGGTTAAAGATTTAATATTAAAAATAGCGCAAAAGCCCGTTCTTCTCACAGGTGCTCCCGGGTGATAGTTTAAATTGGCGTAGGGACTAGTACTTAAAGGTTTAATATTACGGGCAACGACCGCAAGAGCCCGTTCTATTCACAGGTGACAGTTAAATAACCCCATTCTGCTCGCGGGTGATAGATTAAGTTGGCATAGGGACTAGTACTTAAAGGTTTAATATTAAAACGACCGCAAGAGCCCGTTCTATTCACAGGTGACAGTTAAATAACCCCGTTCTGCTCGCGGGTGATAGATTAAGTTGGCATAGAAACTAGTAGTTAAAGGTTTAATATTAAAACGACCGCAAGAGCCCGTTCTATTCTCAGGTGACAGTTAAATAACCCCGTTCTGCTCGCGGGTGATAGATTAAGTTGGCATAGGGACTAGTACTTAAAGGTTTAATATTAAAACGACCGCAAGAGCCCGTTCTATTCACAGGTGACAGTTAAATAACCCCGTTCTGCTCGCGGGTCATAGATTAAGTTGACATAGAAACTAGTAGTTAAAGGTTTAATATTAAAAAGACCGCAAGAGCCCGTTCTATTCACAGGTGACCGTTAAATAACCCCGTTCTGCTCGCGGGTGATAGATTAAGTTGGCATAGGGACTAGTAGTTAAGGTTTAATATTAAAACGAGCGAAACAGCCCGTTCTACTCACAGGTGACACTTAAATAACCCCGTTCCGATCGCGGGTGATAGTTTAAATTGGCGTAGGGACTAGTACTTAAAGGTTTAATATTAAAACGACCGCAAGAGCCCGTTCTATTCACAGGTGACAGTTAAATAACCCCATTCTGCTCGCGGGTGATTGATTAAGTTGGCATAGGCACTAGTACTTAAAGGTTTAATATTAAAACGACCGTAAGAGCCCGTTCTATTCACAGGTGACAGTTAAATAACCCCGTTCTGCGCACGGGTCACTCTGTATATATTTTTATAATTTTCTAGCCGGTGGTCCTGGTGTTATAAAATCTTCACACGGCTTTTTCTACTCGGTATATTTTTAACCATTTTTAACTAATATGTCTTTCTGCAGAGCAAAGAATGAATGAACGTATTATGTATTTTTTCTTTGAGAACATCTCGTTTGTTGCCATAACTTGTACAAAGCCTACAGCATATTTTACCGACTTCTTGCATGTACCTAATAAGCCTATTCAGATTTTTCGGATATTTTGTTTGTTTAAAATTATCATACGTAATAATAAAGGTTATTACCCTGACTTTACGACATGAAAATCACACCGATTAAAGAAAAATTCATTATATGGAGGAACTTTTTTATCCGACATGAGTTACATGTTTTATCCATAATTCGACCCTTCTCAACTCGAATATAACAATAATAATAACCAGTTCCTTGCGCACTTTGAGAAAATTCCGATTTTCCATTAATATCACAGATTTTGAACAGAAATAGTAGGAACAGTTTCAAAAAAATTCACTACATGGAAGAAACGTTTTCCCCGACATGAGTTACATGTTTTATCTATAATTCGACCCTTGTCAACTCGAATATAACAAAAAAAATAATCACTTCATTCCGCACTTCGAGAAAATACCGATTTGCCATTAGTGTCACACAGTTTACGCAGAAAGAGTAGGACCGTTTCAAAACAAAAATTTCTTACATAGAGGGAAATTTTTTCCGACGTGAGTGACATGTGTTATCTATAATTCGACCCTTTTGAACACGAATATATCAATAATAATAACCAGTTCCTTCCGCCCTTCGAGAAAAAACTGATTTTCCATTACCGTCACACAGTTTACACAAGAAAAGTAGGACCGTTTCAAAACAAAAATTCATTACATGGAGGGGAAATTTCTTTCCAACCTAAATTACATGTGTTATCTATAATTCGACCCTTCTGAACACGAATAAAACAATAATAATAACCAGTTCCATCCGCACTTCGAGAAAATACCGATTTTCCATTAGTGCCGCACAGTTTACGCAGAAGATGTAGGACAATTTCATGACAAAAATTCATTACATGGAGGGGAAATTTTTTTCCGACCTAAATTACATGTCTTATCTATAATTCGGCCCTCCTGAACACGAATATAACAATAATAATAACCAGTTCCTTCCGCCCTTCGAGAAAAAACTGATTTTCCATTACCGTCACACAGTTTACACAAGAAAAGTAGGACCGTTTCAAAACAAAAATTCATTACATGCAGGGGAAATTTTTTTCCGACATAAATTACATGTGTTATCTATAATTCGACCCTCCTGATCACGAATATAACAATAATAATAACCAGTTCCTTCCGCCCTTCGAGAAAAAACTGATTTTCCATTACCGTCACACAGTTTACACAAGAAAAGTAGGACTGTTTCAAAACAAAAATTCATTACATGGAGGGGATTTTTTTTTCCAACCTAAATTACATGTGTTATATATAATTCGACCCTTCTGAACACGAATATAACAATAATAATAACCAGTTCCATCCGCACTTCGAGAAAATACCGATTTTCCGTAAATTACATGTCTTATCTATAATTCGACCCTCCTGAACACGAATATAACAATAATAATAACCAGTTCCTTCTGCCCTTCGAGAAAAAACTGATTTTCCATTACCGTCACAAAGTTTACACAAGAAAAGTAGGACCGTTTCAAAACAAAAATTCATTACATGGAGGGGAAATTTTTTTCCGACATAAATTACATGTGTTATCAGTAGTATGGGAGTCGTTATGGCCGGGTAGGGGAAATGGGGTGGGGGTAATGACGTCATCAGTGGTGGGGGGTGATGACGTCATCACTTCCCCTCCAAGATGGCGGCACTTCCTGTTCCGGAACAAGATGGCGGCACTTCCTGTTCCGGAACAAGATGGCGGCTAGCGCGAAATTCAAAATTTGAAAATGCAAGAGTGTGCTAAGTCGAAATTTTGTATTTAATGCAAAAGTGAGCTAAGTCGAAATTTTGTGGCGGGATATTTGAAAATACAAAATGGTGGCTAGCGCGAAATTCAAAATTTGAAAATGCAAGAGTGTGCTAAGTCAAAATTTTGTATTTAATGCAAGAGCGATCTAAGTCGAAATTTTATTTTTAAAAAAAAAATAGCATGATATTTGAAAATATAAAAATAGTGGAAGTTTTGAAAATGGCTAGGGCGGGATATATGAATTTTGTATTTTTCAAACTTGGTGGAAATTGGGAGGATGAAATATGTATTTTTAAAGTGAGGAAGGAAGATGGCGACAAAAACAGGGAACAGGACTAAGTTGAAGGTAAAACGTATTACATTATTTTTTCTATGTTTGAGTTATAAAATACATAACTTGCGGTGATTGGGAATATCACAATGAACCCCGAAGTCGTAATAATTATGTCATGCTATTACATCCTGTTCGGTAGTGGGTAACCGTTATACACTACGCGAGAATGACCATGATTGACTGTACGTGTCAATTCTAGATAGCAATCTGTACTGGAGTTGAAACACTTAGGACAGCGCTGACTCACAACTGTCGATAATTATTTTATACATTAAGTTTTTTTCTAATGACCCGAATTATTTCAAATTTAGAATATAAGCCTATTATGATGTTAGAATGAAATCTTTAAAATTTCGTACATGTAGCTGTTAGGGTTCACATGTTACATAATACTTAATTATTAGTTAGAACATTACCTTTGTTATCGTAATTATCTCTGCAGAATTCGTGTCTTGTACTATGGATGATTCATAACTGGGACTCTAGTATAGTATTTGAAAAGTTTTTTTCTAACCATGAGAATTAGCTCAAATTTTATATATATTTCTGTTATGATGTAAGTATTAAATCTTTAAAATTTCACAGTTGTAGCTAAAATACTACGATAAATAATGTTTTAAATGTCAGGTTGAATCTGTAACACTTACCGTGATAGCAAATCTATATTTTGCTCAAGACAGAAGCCCATCATCCCTATATTTCTGAATCACAACTAGTGAAAAAATATTGTATATTTTAACTTTTTTTCCAACTGTCCGATTTCCTTCAAATTTTGAACATTCAACTGTTAGAGTATAAGAATTAAACCTTTAAATTTTCAAAGATGTAAGTCTTATACTTAATTGAATAATGTTTTAAAATATGTGAAATAAATATCGGATGGCAATGCTAATTACATGACCTCTTATGAAACCAGTTCTCAACAGAATAATCTTTTGGATCTTACTAATGTACACAAAATGCATATGATTTCTGGATAGGAATGTTTTTTTTCAGGGGTAAATAAATCATCGTTTAACTGTACCTTATTTATTTAAGTTTTCACAAGAAATATTATTATAATACAATAACCCTGTACATACAAAATCATTAATAGCTACCAATATGTAGGCCGTCTAAAAGTAATTCTTACTCGTCATAGGTATCACGGAACAGTTATATCCGGAATAGTGGTTACAGTTCATCATTAGGGTGGAAACCTTTATAGACGGAACTAAATAGAAATAGAAATACACAATCAGTCATATCCTGGAAGCATGTTGTAAGTCATAACAGCAATCACCGACATGAATCTTATACACGGAACTGAATGAAAATACATCATGTACAGTTAAAGATCAATCGTTACATCCTGAATAGTTCCGGGTCACCCCCTGCCGACACGGAAGTGATTGAAAATACACATACAAACATCCTGCATGCTAATTGTAGATCATCAATATGACACGTTCCTCTAGCTATAAAAGAGAAACGTTTTTGACATATGATCTCATACGTTATCTATATTTCATGAGTGTCTATTTCTCTACGTGTGACTGAAAAGTGATAGTGATTCAACTTCTCCATCCAGAAAACAGTAATCAGAGGTAAGTTCTTTCCAAGTAACATTTGTTTTTATAATCACTGTGTTCATGTTACCCTCAGTAATAATAACCTTTTATTTACTCGTTTCAAAAATTAAAGTATTGTATTTTTTAAGCCACCCTTGTAGACTTACAACATTCTGTACCGAACATCGTACATCACGTACTGTTGTACCGTGAAAGCTACATACAGGAATTAACTTCACTAAATTCTTAAGATTTGGACAATTATAATTTCCTAATTCATAGACATGCATACTGGGTAAAATATTTTTTAAAAACTCCTGTTTATTTAAACCTTTAACACAAACATATGTAGAACTTTTTAAAATGTGTTTCAAGATATCTTCCAACAAAGTATATTCCAGATAACCACTCGTGTAGTTAATCCCATGGTGAAATCGTTCCAAGTACCTCCTAGTTGTATGATGTGGTATAATTTCCCGTGGGCTTTTAAAAAGGTAATGATATGTTTCTTCAGAGTCTATCTTACATGCTGCAAGCTCCTTCACGAAACATTTTTTGGTTTGGTGTTCTGTGAAGAACTGAAAGTCTACTATAGCACCGTTCCTACGGAAATTAAAAGGAAAAATAATATTAGTCCTCACTAACTAATATCACTCATTCTGCATTAAATATCGATAAATTATAAGCTTTACTGTTCTGAAATGTTCCATGATATACCAAGTTTAGCTTAACATCCCCTGTTTATTACTGTAACATCGTAGATAGAGAAGATCTTTGTATATTTTTTTTGGGAAGAAACACTATTAAACTTCAATGTCAAGTTTTTTTGTTGTTGTTGTAATATTAGTTCTCACTAACTAATAGCACTCATTCTGCATTAAATATCGATAAATTATAAGCTTTACTGTTCTGAAATGTTCCGTGATATACCAAGTTTAACTTAACATCCCCCCTGTTTATTGCTGTAACATCCTCGATAGAGAAGATCTTTGTATATTTTTTGGGAAGAAACACTGTTAAAACTTCACTGGTAATGTTTTGGTGTATTTTCATCATCATGCTTTGCCCGAATCGTGTTTCCTTCATTTCGCACTCTTGTATAAAATACGGGATATCGACGTCTAGTTGGTTTAATGGCACACACCTGTTCTGGTTACTCGCATTGTTGAATCTCTCTACTATGCTTTGAGTCATCTGTAATTAAAGCAGAAAAAAATACTATGATTAATAATAATAATAATAATAATAATAATAATTTAGACAGTCTAGAAAGTGTTCGTGTTGTAATTGATTTTTTTTCTTCAGAAAACGAAGTTAGTTGAAATAGGAAAACGAAACGAGAAGTTAATTATATTTAACAGAAAAAATACTATGATTAATAATAATAATAATAATAATAATAATAATTTTAACAGTCTAGAAAGTGTGCGTGATGTAATTGATTATTTCTTCAGAAAACAAAGTTAATTGAAATAGGAAAAATGAGAAGTTAATTATATTTAGCAGAAAAAACACTATGAATAATAATAATAATAATAATAATAATAATTTTAACAGTCTAGAAAGTGTGCGTGATGTAATTGTTTATTTCTTCAGAAAACGAAGTTAATAGAAATAGGAAAACGAAACGAGAAGTTAATTATATTTATTTTATAATCAAACGTGGCCTCACTTACCTCTATATATCAGTAGAAGAAGAAGAGTCAATAACGTAGATGCAGACGTTGAATATGTAGTCTTCACTATTCACACAGCTATGAAACAATGATTCAAGACGGAACTGTCCGGCAGTTTATATAGATCGGAATGAGTAACGGTTTCGTCAACCCGGAACTTCGTTCGAAAATAGAATTATATGCAGGATGTAGTTCAAAAACTGTTACGACCTGCTCTTATACTTTAGTAGTATTTAGAATTATATGACTCAACCGGATCTTATAAGAGTACATCCTTGTTTACAGACCTAGATACAACGACCTTTATGCGGATATCAGATAACGGGTTTTCCTTAACTTGTTACGACCTGCTCCTATACGGAAATCATATTCAGAATTATATGAGTCAACAGGATCTTACGCTAGTACGTCCTTGTCTGAAAATAGATAGATAAATAGTTAATTAGAAACCGGAACCGTATTTCTTAGAACTTGCACAACTTTCATGTTTGAAAATAGAGTTAGGTGGGGGAACCGGATTTCTTACAGGATGTTTACTGACCCCTTACGTTATAGTTTTCAAGCTTGTTCGAACATGAACGGAAGACCCTAAAGGGTTTTTCCTTAACTTGTTACGACATGCTCTTATACTTTATTCATATTTAGAAATATGTGACTCAACAGGATCTTGCGTTAGTACGATCTTATTTACGGAACTAAATACGAGGACCTTTAAACGGATATCAGATAATGGGTTTCAATCTTGTTGTGACATGAACACAGTTACACCCTTTCCTATATATATAATAAGCTGAATCGGTTGTTTTGTTCACAGTTTATCACAGCACCTCTAACCATAAAGAGTAAAGTGTCAGCTGTAGTTGAAAACGCCATAAGGAGTAAGGTGTCAGCTGTAGTTGAAAGAAAAAAAAAACAGGTGAGTCGATAAAACTTTATTCATTTTTTTCATAAGGTTATCGGTCCAACGTTATGGCACAAACGAATTCTACATGTGTCGTAAAACATAACAACTGTTTGTCTAAAATTAAAATAGAAGTTTTCCCTCATAATCAGTTATATACATTTTAAAAAACATTGCATTTCACTCATTTTTTCTCCTTGTTATAGGTTTATCAACATTCTATTTTTCTCTTGCGTAGTGTTGTATGACAATGTCTGTCCCCTTTATCGATATTTGTTCATCATCATCAGAGTCTGAGAATGAAATGGACACCGTTACATTGTCAGATTCCGAACCTGAAGTGTACACAGTCCCGGACAGTGAACCTAGGACCTACACGGTTCAAGATACACAGACAGGGACTGTTACACTTACGGATTCCGAATCTGGAAACTATGCAGATGTGTACACGATTTCTGATAGCGAATCTGAAATATACAATATTCCAGATCCGCAACCAGAGACTGGTACACTTCCTGAATCGTTATCTGGAAACGATGTAGGTAACATTGCTTTACCAGATTCTGACGATGTCGTTGATGTTAACGATGCAGATCTATCTGCACCCAGCACATCAAGTAATACAAGGGGAAGTGTAAGAGATCCACCGCCTCCTACATTTCATCTTGTAGAGAGTGCTCGTAAGGAGTACTCTAGGTTTGATGCTGTTGGGTTGCAGATGATTATCAACCTAACTGAACCATCAGGTGATGTAGGGTCAGATCATTTCGAAAGGTGTTTGAAAGATGCCATCGACTATGCTTTAGCAGAGGCTGACGACTGGGATTTCTTTGGTGTGTCCATCTACAATGAAGTCAGTCAGGTGGACAAGCCAATAGGTCTAAGTTTTAGGAGGAAAGATCAGTTTAACATAGAGGTATTGAAAAACGTAGTCAGTAGAGTATGTCAATCTAACGCCAATTTCCGTGTTACCGACCGTTTGCGTCTAGTAGTTGACATTGTTCATCTACCTAACGGAAACGGTACTGGTATCAAGACGAAGGGTCGTAAGAATGATGTACTGGCCCATTTGAAGCGCAGTGTTATTAGGATAAAAACACTAATGAACTGTCTTGCATTCGCTGTAGTGATTGCAATCGCTAAGTTGGAAGGAGACCGTGATTTCCGTGCTTACCTTAGGGATAATATGACTGGCAAGAAAATCAAAGCAAAAGTTGCCGCATTTATTAGTAATTCTGGCGTTGATCTCAGTAGAGGAGGGGGACTTCCTGAGCTTGGTGTGATTCAAAATTATCTCAAGGATAAGTATAGGCTAGTGGTTTATAGTGGTTTTAAGCTCGCTAAGGTATTATTCGACGGAAACAACGGACAGGACAAGAAAAAGCTGTATCTCTTATATGACCCAGAGACGAGACATTACCACACCATAACCAACCTAAGGGCAGCTATGGCTGTTAGATACATCTGTGAGGGGTGTAATAAAGGGTTTAATGGAGCAGCGAAGCATTCCTGTGATTATGTTTGTTCTCTGTGTAGATCGATACCACCCTGTACTGATAAAGGACTATCCTTAATATGCAATGTATGCGATAGAACTTTTAAAGGTCAGGAGTGTTTCGATAAGCACAGAAGCAATCTGATCGAAAAACGTACTGTCTGCATGGCTCTTCAAAAGTGTAAAGAGTGTAAAATGCTTAAAGCACTTTGGAAAAGCCATGAATGCTACAAGTCTTTCTGTCAGTATTGTAAAAAACAGCAATCATCAGGACATCAGTGTTACATGGCCAAGTTGAAGGAGAGGTCATCTTCCTCAACTAAGAACAACACTTTGTTTATTTATTACGACATCGAGTCTAGCCAGGACACCAGACTCGAAGGCAATACGTTTCTTCACGTACCGAACCTATTATGTGTTGAACAATCTTGTTCTACGTGCGAGTCCTCCAAGGATGATGTGTGTGCTAGATGTGGACCTCGTAAACATTCTTTCTGGGAAGATCCAATCCATGGTTTCATGGAGTATCTAAGAATGAACAGACCTCAGTTCAAGAAGCTCATTGTTATAGCTCATAACGCCCGGTCTTATGATCTACAGTTCATTCTTGACTTTGCTATTAAGGCAGGATGGAAAACCGACTTGGTTATGTCGGGATGCAAGATTCTTTGCATGAAGATTGAACACTTGGTCTTTCTAGACAGTTTAAACTTCATTCCACTACCTTTGCGAAGTTTCCCAAAAACTTTCGGTCTGGCTGAAGTGGCCAAAGGATTTTACCCGCATTATTTCAATACGACCGCTAACCTCAATTACGTTGGTCCACATCCTGGTGTCGAATTTTACGGAGCGGAGACCATGTCTAAGGAAGGTCGTGAGGTCTTTCTAGAATGGTTCGAGACCGTAAAAGACGACGAAGCATACGATAATCGCGCAGAGCTCTTAAAGTATTGCCAAATGGATGTCACAGTCTTGAGAGAAGCCTGCACTCTCTTTAAAAGACTTTTCAAGGAAATAGCTAATTTCGATATCTTTGAAGAATCTATCACTATTGCGAGTGCTTGCAATCGCATCTTCAGAAAACTTTTTCTCAAAGAGAACACCATAGGTCTGGTTCCTCCCTGCGGCTACCGTAAAGCAGACAGGCACTCTAGGAAATCCCTCATGTGGCTTGTCCACGAAGCCAGGGAGAGGAACATATTCATCCGTCATGCGGGTAACGGAAGAGAAGTTCGCCTGCCCGAGCTTCCAAACTGGAAGGTGGACGGTTTCTGTGATGAAACACGAGAAGTTTTCGAATTCCTCGGCTGTTATTATCACGGTTGTCTCTGCAGACCCAACAGAGATGTACCCGTGATGGATTCGTCTTCTGAATCCCTGTCCGTGAGATACGAAAACACCATGGCCAGATTGAAAGCTATCCGAGATTGTGGTTATACTGTTCATGTTATGTGGGAATGCGAGTTTGAAGAGGTGCTCGAGAAATTCCCACAACTGCGCAATGACCCGGTTGTCGGAGACTCTCCTCTGGTCTTGAGAGACTCGGTTTACGGTGGGCGAACTGAAACTATGCGCCTCTACCATAAAGCGGAAGAGCCGCAGAAAATCCTCTATGCAGACGTTATGTCACTATACCCTTACGTCTGCAAATATTTCAAGTTCCCCATAGGGCATCCCACTGTTCATGTAGGGGATCAGTGTTTGGATGTCGCTGCCATGATGAAGAAAGAAGGAGTCATTAGATGTACCGTCCTGCCTCCGCAACAGCTTTACCATCCCGTTCTGCCTTTCAGGTTGGGTGGTAAGCTCTTGTTTCCCCTTTGCCGTTCCTGCGCTGCTACTATGGAGCAAGGGACCTGCACTCATGACGAGGAAGAGAGAGTACTCACAGGTACTTGGATTGTGGATGAGGTGAGACTGGCAGTAGAGAAAGGATATACTGTGCAGAAAGTTCACGAATTCTTAGAGTATGAGGTTACCACATACTCTAAAAGTTCTCGTCAAGGAGGACTGTTCGCGGACTATATAGACCTGTTCCTTAAAATAAAGACAGAATCCAGCGGATACCCTAGCAAGGTTAAAACAGATGAGGATAAAAAAGAATATATCGATCTGGTTTATGAGAGAGAAGGCATTAAGTTAGACCCTACCCAGATCGTGAAGAACGCTGGAAAGAGGGCCATTAGCAAGCTTTGTCTCAATTCTTTTTGGGGCAAATTTTGTGAAGATCCTAACAGGACGAAGACGAAACTTGTTAATGACTCTCTAGAGTTGATTACCCTCCTCACGACTCCAGGTATAGAAGTGAAACGGCTCCTTTTTGCCAGTGATGAAGTCGTGTGGGTTAACTATATCCCCATAGAAGAGGAACAGGTCCCTCTTCCTCACACTAGTGTTGTTCATGGGGCCTATGTAACAACTGGTGGACGTATGACCCTTTATAAATACCTCGATCAGTTGGATCGAAGAGCTCTATATTGCGACACAGACAGTGTGATTTACACACAGACCGACAAAGACAAGTACACCGTTCCCATTTCAGACTTTCTAGGCGACATGACGGACGAGCTAACAGACTATGGACCTGACGCATACATCTCTGAGTTTGCTAGCGGAGGACCTAAGAACTATGGTTATAAAGTTTCTATCGATGAAAACACCACAAAAACTGTATGTAAGGTCAGAGGTATCACTTTAAACTATGATACTTTGAAAGTGGTCAACTTTGACACCATCAAGAGCATGGTTTTAGAAGGTGATCACAGTGCAACAGTGACTGTGAGAACCGAAAAGAAAATAAAGAGAAAGGCCGGTCCGAGCATAGTTTCGGAGCCTGAGGATAAGATGTACCGTCTCTGCTTCAGGAAAAGACGCAGACTTAGCGAGGGGTTCGACTCCCACCCTTACGGGTATAAATAAAGACGAGGAGAAAGTACCGTGTCAGTATGGACTCGTCCTCGTCTCTAGAGTGTTTGGCAGTGAAGAAGTTGTTGATCAATAGAACCCTTATTCATCATACTACAGAAGAATTGGCTGAGTTATCCCCGGAATTTTTAGCTTCTTGTGCAGCTCAAAGTATTTATCTAGTGTATGATAAACTCCCTCAAAGTGTGCAACGTAGTGCAATAGTTAAAGAGTGTCTTAGATGTGATAAACATTATCCTGTTCACGACTGCTGGGATGGACCCATGCCTATGATAAAAGATTGTTATGGTTGTCGTAAAGTTTGAACACCCTTTCACTTTAATTGTCTCAGGTCCGAGTTTTTGTGGTAAAACTACTTTCACTATAAAACTGATCAACAACTTGAAACATCTATCTAACGTAAGTAAATACAGCAGAATTTTGTGGTGTTTCGGTGAAACTAATGCCATTCCTCCGTCTAGTAAATTCAATACCCCTGTGACGTATCATAAAGGTCTTCCTAACTTTAAAGAGAAACAAGACTGTAGTAAACCTGTATTAATAATTTTAGACGATTTACTAGACAAAGCTTACTCTAACGAGGTGTCTTCAATATTCACAAAAGGTTGTCATCATCGTAATATTTCTGTAATTTTAATCACTCAGAACCTTTTTCATCAATCTTCACACAGTAGAGATATTTCTCTTAATACAAAGTACATGGTCTTGTTTAGAAACTTGCGGGATAAAAATCAGATTACGTTTCTAGCTAGACAAGTGTACCCTGAAAACTGGAGAGCGTTTTACAAAGCATTTCAAAACGCTACGAAGAAGGCTCATGGCTATATGTTAATAGATTTTTGTCAGAGAACTAACGATTTGATTAGATTCCGAACTAACATCTTTCCATCCGAAGTTACAAAGGTTTACGTGCCTGTAAAGCATGAAACGGATAAAATCTCATTACCATACCTTACAAGTTCTTAAAAAGGCTTCGCCCAAGTTGAGAAGTTTTATTCTAAAGAGCGCTAACAAAGAGTTGATACTTGCTATAATAGAGTGTGCTTTGAACGTTTTGAACGGTCAATGTAAAATTCATTCGTGTTCTAAACGTAAATTGAACAAACATAAAAAATCTTTGAGACATCTTATCGATAGAAAAGTTTCTCTCCCTACGAAAAGGAAAACTTTAGTTCAGAAAGGAGGATTTCTAATTCCTCTCTTGTCTGCTGTATTGTCTGGAATCAGCTCTTTAACGTAATGTTACAGAAAATGATGTTACTCAGCATAAAAGAGTACAAACGTTTAAAACGTGGTGCTGATGATTCAAACTCATCAGTTTCTAGAGATCCTTACAAAGAGTGGATTAAAATACGTGAAAAACAAGATCCTATCTCAGCAAAGAGACAGAAAAGAATATTAGAAGAACCTAGTAAAAGAGATGTTTCACCAGAGAAATCTTCAACACTCGAGTTACCTCCGGCACCTGAGCCCGTAGATGTAAAACCTAGCGTTATAGGAGATCTTGCTGGTAAATACCTGGCAGCTTATGTAAACTCTCCAAAGATTGTAGATACTGAGTTTGGAATCTATAAGGATAAAGAATCGGGAGACTATATGATAGGTAATTCTAAAATACAAATAGAACACAACACTTTAATTATTAACAATAAGAAGTACAACACAACTGTAGGTCTATGGGAACTTCTTACTAGAAAGAATGTAGACTTGAAACAAGTAAGTGAGGAAGACCTTGACATGTACAAAGACATTTTAATATCGACCAATGGACATTTACATAATAACGAGCTTAAAACCTCTAGAACCAGTAAGTATAAACTAGTCATTTCTAAATTATTTCCAACGAAAAGGTGGAGTTCTTACAATCAGAGAAGATGAACAGATTACATGACCTCTATTACAATCCTGGAGAACCTACGGGTTTTTCCACTCTAGGCAAACTTTCACGAGCAAGTACCGTTACAGATAAGAATATAGAGGAATGGTTGATTGCACAAGATGTTTACAGTTTACATAAACCTATAAGGAGAAAGTTTCCAAGAAATCCTTATTCGGTAAACAACATTTACGACATGTTTGAACTTGATCTAGCTGATGTGCAAAACATTTCGAAACATAATGACAACATACGATATTTACTTGTAGCTATTGACGTGTTTTCCAAATACGCCTGGGTTGTACCTCTAAAATCTAAGACAGGTACCGAGGTGAAAAAAGCATTCGAGTCAGTGTTGGAGAAATCGAATAGAAATCCTATAGTAGTGAGAACAGATAAGGGTAAAGAGTTTCTAAACAAAACGTTTCAAGACTTTTTAAAGAAAGAGAACATAGAGTATCGCGTTTCCAACAACCCTGATGTTAAATGTTCGATAGTTGAACGCTTCAATCGCACTTTAAAAACTAAAATGTACAAGTATTTTACTTTCAAGAACAGTTACAAGTATTTAGACGTGTTGGATAGATTTGTGGCAGGAATCAACGATTCTGTACATAGCAGTACAGGAATGGCTCCTAGTAAGGTTACCGATAGGGACGTCTTGAAAATATGGAAACGTATGAGAAACAAACAGCTCCGTGTGAAACCTAGACCCGTACGTTTCAATGTAGGGCAGACTGTTAGAATAGGTAAAGAGAAGATGAAATTCGATAAGGGTTTCGAACAAAACTATTCCACGGAAATATTCAGAATCGTTAAAGTAATCAAACATTCACCTCAACCTGTATACGAACTCGAAGATCTTAGGAACACTCCTATTTTGGGTCAGTTTTATAGTTATGAACTCACGCCTGTAACTATAAACAAGGACACTGCTTACAAAATAGATAAAATTCTACGCACACGTACGGTAAGAGGCAGTAAAGAACATCTCGTACGGTGGAGAGGTTATGGTCAGGACTTTGATTCTTGGGTTAAAGATAAAGACTTAGTATGATGAACGAAGATTTTTATATTACTCTACTCAGTGATGCGTCGTACAAAACATTTCCTACCAATACTCTAGCTAGTTTTCAAGTGCAACTAGCACAAGTCCTAAAATTAGAGAGGGATCAGTGGGAGGTGGGATTATGTGAAATTAGTTATTCTCAAGGAATTTTATCAGAAACGGAAGGTGCAAAAATCAATCTAACAACATGTACTACAAAGAAAGAACTTGTATTTATATATTGTAATATAATGAAACCTCAACTTGTAGGAGATTCGTATGTGAAACTTCTTAGAATTATTCAATTTCCTCAGTCATACCATGTGTTTCCGATAGTTTACTACCATCCCGTTGAAAGTACAGAATTTCAGGTGATAGGTATAGAGCTGACAACAAAGTTAGGTGCTCTAGCTAAATTAGTAGATAGCACTAAACCTACCACGCTTGTTTTACATTTTAAAAAGAGAAAACAAACTAGTTTCTGACTCAGTTGCGATGGATCCGCTCACCGCTTACTACGTCAATCAGTCAGGAGGGGGTCTTAACAATCTAGGTCCTTTCTACACCGGCAGCCCTTATGTTCAACAGGGTGGAGGTCTAGGTAGTTTCCTGGGTGGACTGTTTAGAATGATAAAACCCGTTCTCTTTTCGGGAGCTAAAGCATTAGGTCGTGAAAGTCTCTCGGCTGGTGCAAATATCTTATCCGATATAGTATCTAGGAAGAAAGGTGAAAAAGTAAAAGACATTGTCGCAAACAGAGTAAACGAGTCAACTAAGAAACTTGTGAACAAAATGCAGGGTAACGGTAGAAAGAGGAAACGTTCATCGAAAAAGAAGACGAAAACTGAAATAAGAGATATATTTAGTAGTGTAAAGAGAAGAAAGTAGTCAGTCGTGTCGAGATGCTTGCCCTAACAAAGTCAGAGTTTGACGTCTTCGATAAAGCTCCTATTCAGGCAGCCGTGTTGGGGAATGTTACTACGTTATGTAAACCCATTACTCCAGTTGATCAAAATGTTCTCGAAATCATAGTTCCTGCAGATAATGAACACTATATTGATTTAAACGTACAGGTCATGGTGAAAGGACAATTCGTTAAAAACGATGGGAAAGAGTTAACCGATACCGATAAGGTTACAGGAGTAAACAATCTACTTCATTCGCTCTTCCAGCAGTGCAGCGTTTCTTTAAATGGAACATCAATCACCTCCTCTGAAGACTTGTATAATTACAGATCGTATTTTGAAACACTCTTTGCATATGGAGAAGATGCCTCAAAAACTCATCTGACTAACTCGTTTTGGTATCTAGATAAAGCTATCGAAGGTTTGACTGATCCTAAAGAACTTGCACTAAACGGAACATTAGGAGCAAACGCTAAAAACACCGGTTGGTTAGAAAGATATGAAAAATCTAAGAAATCTAAGCCAATAGTCATGATTGGTAAACTACATGGCGATATTTTCAATCTAGCGAAACTTCTGTTGCCAGGTGTAAACATGCAGATACGTCTTACGAAATCAAAGAGAGAGTTTTATCTTTTAGGTGAGGACAAAGACTCTAAAGTTTTCTTTAAGTTCCTTGACGTAGGTCTGTATGTGAGGAAAGTCAAACCTTCACCTAGTATTCTGTTAGCACATGTTAAAACATTGGAAAAAGGTCATAATGCCCACTATCCCATCACTAGAGTGGATTTGAAAACATTCACATTTAGTTCGGGATCTAGATCGATTTCTATCGATAATGCTTACATTGGTACTCTACCCAAAAGACTCCTCTTTTCAATGGTGAAAAATTCGGCTTTCTCAGGCTCAGTGGATTCCAATCCCTACGAGTTTCATCATTTTGCTTTGAATTCTTTTGCCATGTATATTAATGGTCAACAGATTCCTTCAGAAGGGTTAAGCATTTCTACAGATCATGAAAAGACTACAACACTAGCTTATGATACTCTTTTTAAAGGTTCAGGGATCCATCACAGCAATAGCGGTATGCAAATCACTCACGACATGTATATAAATGGGTTCTTCATGTTAATGTATGATCTAACTCCTGATGCCTCTGCTTCGCATGGTCATAGAAGTTTACCGAATAACGGTAACATTAGAATAGAAGCAAAATTCGACACAGAATTAGTACAAGCCGTTACATGTATTCTCTATTCGGAATACGATAACAGTATTGAAATTACTAAAGATAGAAAAGTAATGACAGATTATTAAAAAAAAAGATGAACACCATTCAAATAAACCATGAACTTCGTAATGTTCAGACTTTTGATGGAGTTTATCCTAGCGATTTACTACCCCATAGAGTAACAAAGAAACCTAAATCTTACATCATTAATCTAGACCCTCATTGTTCACCTGGTTCACATTGGGTTGCCGTGTATTTTAAAAATCAAAATTTTGCTTTTTACTTTGATTCATTTGGACTACCACCTCTCATTCCGAGGATAACAAAATTTATTTGTCAAAATTCAATAAACTGGTCATACAACACTCTGAGACTGCAAGGGCTGACAACGTCTGTCTGCGGACAGTATAGTTGCCTGTTCATCTACTACATGGATAGAGGTTATAACATGCAAGAGTTTGTGAATCTCTTCAACACAGCAACAACTCCTGACAGAGAAGTTGTACGCCTCTTCCGTAAATCCTGGGGAACTTTGTGTGGAACGAAAGGAGGTCAGAGATGTCTTCCCGGACATTCACACCGTGAGTCATTATTGTTAACGGTATCTTGTTTTGCTACTAATGCTAGTACCGTTAGATCACGTGATAGTAATACAGTTACTTTTGTCTAATTTCAGAATGATACGAGACGAGGTCATGGTGTAACGTCAGAATAGAGCGTACAGTCGTTGAATCATGATGTCTACACCTAATGGAGAGGGGAGCCAAACGTTTGCAAGAAAAGTAAGTATAGATCTGATGGATGCAAAGAAGTTGTCATAACATGCATACACGTATCATGAATAGATTTTCTAAGGTTTTTTTTTTTTGTGTGATTTCAGAATAAATCTTCAAGGCGTGACCCTCGCAGTAAGAGGAATAGGGAAAGCACCCCATCTACGGAGGAGGTGATTGACCTGGAGAAACTTCTAGAGGAAGCGCTAAACACAACCATCGACACTTTTGAGGAGCATGTTCCAGGAATTGGAGAAGGGAGCAAAACTCTTGCAAGAGAAGTAAGTATAGAAGTGATTGATACAAAAAGTTGTCATAAGATGTATACATGTAGCGTGAATAGATTTTCTAAGGTGTTTGTGTTTTTTGTATGATTTCAGAATAAACCTTCGAGGCGTGACCCTCCTACCAAGAGGTATCGGAAAACCATTCCATCTACGGATGAGGTGATAGACTTGGAGAAACTTCTAGAGGAAGCGCAAAACACCTCCATCGACACTTTTGTAGAGCAAGCTCCAGGAATCATGATGTCTACAGCTAATGGAGAAGGGAGCAAAACTCTTGCAAGAAAAGTACGTATAGAACTGAATGATAGAAACAAGTTGTCATAACATGTATACCTGTATCGCGAATAGATTTTCTAATGTGTTTGTGTTTTTTGTATGATTTCAGAATAAACCTTCGAGGCGAGACCCTCGTACAAAGAGGTACCAGAAATCCAGCCCATCTACGGAGGATGTGATAGACTTGGAGAAACTTCTAGAGGAAGCTCTAAACACAACCAGTGACACGTTTGTAGAGCAAGCAGGAGTGGTTCCTTCTATACTGGCTCGTAGGATTTATTTCCTCAACCGAAAAAAGGACAGATATCTAAGTTTCGGCTTCTACACATCGCTGAACTACAGTGCTTGTGCGGAAATAGGAAACTCATTCGGAGCGTGTGTTGTGTTTTCACCCTACCTATTGAGTTCATTCCTATTACACTTACCAAAACTAATTGAACATATGTGTAACGGTAAACCATACCAGTTTATTGAAGAAAAGTTTAAACTAAGACTGGCTAAGAATTTTAAAGAGTGCTATATTCAGTACGAGAAGACATGTATTGTTTTAAAGTGCAACGAAATTAATTTTCTCTCTATACACACTAACATCATCACAAACATTATGTCAAAGTACGCTATAATGCAGAACGACATATCGAAACTTGTAAACAAGCAATCTGTTCCCTCATCTTGGGAAAATTTAGGTTTATATGACTGTGTAACAGACGAGATAAACAATCAAGGTCTGGTCATGTTGTAGAACATTACAGTGCTCATTTAGATAAGATAGAGAGGACAAACATGAAGACTTTTTTTTTCAGTGTTAATATTAATATGTTTTTTTTTTATGTACATATTTTGTAAATAAATATCCATGATCTGTTCTTAATGTAATACGTTTGTAATTATTTACAAAAAAAAACGAGACATTAATATTAATAATAATAATGTGCCGTTTTTTTCAATAATAATAGTAGTAGTATCCTTACCTTCAACTTAGTCCTGTTCCCTGTTTTTGTCGCCATCTTCCTTCCTCACTTTAAAAATACATATTTCATCCTCCCAATTTCCACCAAGTTTTGAAAAATACAAAATTCATATATCCCGCCCTAGCCATTTTCAAAACTTCCACTATTTTTATATTTTCAAATATCATGCTATTTTTTTTAAAAATAAAATTTCGACTTAGATCGCTCTTGCATTAAATACAAAATTTTGACTTAGCACACTCTTGCATTTTCAAATTTTGAATTTCGCGCTAGCCACCATTTTGTATTTTCAAATATCCCGCCACAAAATTTCGACTTAGCTCACTTTTGCATTAAATACAAAATTTCGACTTAGCACACTCTTGCATTTTCAAATTTTGAATTTCGCGCTAGCCACCATTTTGTATTTTCAAATATCCCGCCACAAAAATTTCGACTTAGCTCACTTTTGCATTAAATACAAAATTTCGACTTAGCACACTCTTGCATTTTCAAATTTTGAATTTCGCGCTAGCCACCATTTTGTATTTTCAAATATCCCGCCACAAAATTTCGACTTAGCTCACTTTTGCATTAAATACAAAATTTCGACTTAGCACACTCTTGCATTTTCAAATTTTGAATTTCGCGCTAGCCGCCATCTTGTTCCGGAACAGGAAGTGCCGCCATCTTGTTCCGGAACAGGAAGTGCCGCCATCTTGGAGGGGAAGTGATGACGTCATCACCCCCCACCACTGATGACGTCATTACCCCCACCCCATTTCCCCTACCCGGCCATAACGACTCCCATACTACTGTTATCTATAATTCGACCCTCCTGAACACGAATATAACAATAATAATAACCAGTTCCTTCCGCCCTTCGAGAAAAAACTGATTTTCCATTACCGTCACACAGTTTACACAAGAAAAGTAGGACTGTTTCAAAACAAAAATTCATTACATGGAGGGGAAATTTTTTTCCAACCTAAATTACATGTGTTATCTATAATTCGACGCTTCTGAACACGAATATAACAATAATAATAACCAGTTCCATTCGCACTTCGAGAAAATACCGATTTTCCATTAGTGTCACACAGTTTACGCAGAAGAAGTAGGACCATTTCATAACAAAAATTCATTACATGGAGGGGAAATTTTTTTCCGACCTAAATTACATGTGTTATCTATAATTCGACCCTCCTGAACACGAATATAACAATAATAATAACCAGTTCCTTCTGCCCTTCGAGAAAAAACTGATTTTCCATTACCGTCACACAGTTTACACAAGAAAAGTAGGACTGTTTCAAAACAAAAATTCATTACATGGAGGGGAAATTTTTTCCAACCTAAATTACATGTTTCATCTATAATGCGACCCATCTGATCTCGAATATATCAATAATAATAACCAGTTCCTTCCGCGCTTCGAGAAAATTGAGATTTTCCATTAATGTTACACATTTCTCGCAGAAGAAGGAGGAACAATTCAAAGAAAAAATTCATTGCTTAAAAAATTATTGCTTAAAATTTATTATTTCAGTTTATTTTCACAGTATTTTAAGCCATACTTACGAAATCTGTAGTCCATACTTTACTAAAAATTGTATCTATACAGGTATGATTTTAATTCACCATTTGTATTTAGCCTGTCTTTATGACAAGTTTACAATATGTATTTACATATCTTACAATAGCCTTCCAATAGCCTTACAATAGTTCTTCCGCTAAATAAAAGGGTGTGATTATATGATGATTGCACTGTAAGATGTATGTCGTATGAGAGAAAGTGGATGTAATTGTGGGATATAAGACAATGAATTACACCCCAGTGTACATTGTGTGCTTTTCTATTTTATTATTATATACTTACAATAGTTAGCCTAATCTGTCACTGCGCATAGGCTTCATACATGTGGTACTACACATACTTGAAACTGCAGTATTATTTCTCTTATCTAACTGCAATTATTCTTGAATAAATCTTATAATGTAATTATATCGATTATTAAATAAATATAATTTCATTTTGCATTAATGCATTTTGCATTATTGATCTGTCCATGGAGGGTACCATCTTCAAATCGTACTCTACATTATAACAGGCTTCTGTTGTATTTGCTAAACTATTATAAATAAAATCAGGTAAACTGATGTAACAAAGTGCCAGAATGTTTTTGTTTAATCAGTGATAATTGCAATTATCATATGCAGGAAATAAGTGATTTTTTTAAACGATTCTCGAGTTAAGCTCCAGATCGATTCATGAAGCAAGGCTTACGGAAGAACAAAGGTCTATTTTTATAAACATATGTGAAGGAATATGTGGGTAGTGTTGTCAAAGTTACCTGTATTACAACTTTCAAAGCCGTATATGAAAACTGTAAAACAATATGACGTCATGAGAAAAGATTCTTTCTATTACATTACCATAAAACAGCCCCTAAATTGGGCATTACTCCGGTACCGGTCTACCGATTTGGTGCAATATTAATAGGCTTCTTCTCATGGACGATATAAATGAGTATAACAATTTTCATGAGAATCCGCTAAAACGTATTAGAGTTACGCGCGTACAGGGACACGGACGGACGGACGGACAGACATTTCCCTTCCCACACACAATCTCATAAAGTACCATACTGGCACTTAATAATGTTATAGACTATTTAACGAGAGTTTTAAGACAGATTACGACAAGAGAAAATAGCAAAAAAGCAATTAGGGCAGAGAAAATCGCGTGAGATTTCCCAGAGATGGATAAATGGGTGGATGGCAGAATGAATGAACGACGGATGAATTGATTAATGGATCAATGAATGAATGAATGAACGGGTGAATGAATGTATGATGGATGAATGAATGGATGGATGGTTGGTCGAGATGATTGAGTGACGAGATAGGGAAGAACCATCCTTCAATTAATTAATTACTCCATCCAACAAACTATCCATCCTTGCATTCATCCAGTAATTAAATCACCCACCCATACAAACAACCACTCACCCACCATCCATCAATCCATTCATTCATATATCTGTCCATCTGTATAGCCATCCAATCATTCATTCATTTAACAAATTAATTCATTATTTAATTGATGGATGGACGAATGAACTTATTAATTTAAGGAAGGAATGGTAGATATTTGGATGAGTAGATGATTGAATGAATGAAATAATGGACGTATGGATGGATTAATCAGTTAATTAATTAATAAAATTGTGGATGATTTAAGTAATTATTAATAATTGAATGTAACACTAATGGAAAATCGGAATTTTCTCGAAGTACTGAAGGAACTGGTTAATATTACTGTTATATTCGTGTTCAGAAGGGTCGAGTTATAAGGAACAGATATAACTCAAATCGGAGAAAAAATTTCCCTCCATATAATGAATTTTTTCTTTGAATTGTTCCTCCTTCTTCTGCGAGAAATGTGTAACATTAATGGAAAATCTCAATTTTCTCGAAGCGCGGAAGGAACTGGTTATTATTATTGATATATTCGAGATCAGATGGGTCGGATTATAGATGAAACATGTAACTCGTCTCGGGAAAAAAAATTTCCTCGATGGAATGAATTTTTCTTTTTAATCGTCCATACTCTTTCTGCGTTGACTGGGTCACACTAATGGAAAATCGGAATTTTCTCGAAGTACTGAAGGAACTGGTTAATATTACTGTTATATTCGTGTTCAGAAGGGTCGAGTTATAAGGAACAGATATAACTCAAGTCGGAGAAAAAATTTCCCTCCATATAATGAATTTTTTCTTTGAATTGTTCCTCCTTCTTCTGCGAGAAATGTCTAACATTAATGGAAAATCTCAATTTTCTCGAAGCGCGGAAGGAACTGGTTATTATTATTGATATATTCGAGATCAGAAGAGTCGAATTATAGATAACACATGTAATTTAGGTCGGAAAAAAATTTCCCCTCCATGTAATGAATTTTTGTTATGAAATGGTCCTACTTCTTCTGCGTAAATTGTGTGACACTAATGGAAAATCGGTATTTTCTCGAAGTGCGGATAGAACTGGTTATTATTATTGTTATATTCGTATTCAGAAGGGTCAAATTATAGATAACACATGTAATTTAGGTTGGAAAAAAATTTCCCCTCCATGTAATAAATTTTTGTTTTGAAACGGTCCTACTTTTTCTGCGTAAACTGTGTGACACTAATGGCAAATCGGTATTTTATCGAAGTGCGGAATGAAGTGATTATTTTTTTTGTTATATTCGAGTTGACAAGGGTCGAATTATAGATAAAACATGTAACTCATGTCGGGAGAAAACGTTTCTTCCATGTAGTGAATTTTTTTGAAACTGTTCCTACTATTTCTGTTCAAAATCTGTGATATTAATGGAAAATCGGAATTTTCTCAAAGTGCGCAAGGAACTGGTTATTATTATTGTTATATTCGAGTTGAGAAGGGTCGAATTATGGATAAAACATGTAACTCATGTCGGATAAAAAAGTTCCTCCATATAATGAATTTTTCTTTAATCGGTGTGATTTTCATGTCGTAAAGTCAGGGTAATAACCTTTATTATTACGTATGATAATTTTAAACAAACAAAATATCCGAAAAATCTGAATAGGCTTATTAGGTACATGCAAGAAGTCGGTAAAATATGCTGTAGGCTTTGTACAAGTTATGGCAACAAACGAGATGTTCTCAAAGAAAAAATACATAACACGTTCATTCATTCTTTGCTCTGCAGAAAGACATATTAGTTAAAAATGGTTAAAAATATACCGAGTAGAAAAAGCCGTGTGAAGATTTTATAACACCAGGACCACCGGCTAGAAAATTATAAAAATATATACAGAGTGACCCGTGAGCAGAACGGGGTTATTTAACTGTCACCTGTGAATAGAACGGGCTCTTACGGTCGTTTTAATATTAAACCTTTAAGTACTAGTCCCTATGCCAACTTAATCAATCACCCGCGAGCAGAATGGGGTTATTTAACTGTCACCTGTGAATAGAACGGGCTCTTGCGGTCGTTTTAATATTAAACCTTTAAGTACTAGTCCCTACGCCAATTTAAACTATCACCCGCGATCGGAACGGGGTTATTTAAGTGTCACCTGTGAGTAGAACGGGCTGTTTCGCTCGTTTTAATATTAAACTTTAACTACTAGTCCCTATGCCAACTTAATCTATCACCCGCGAGCAGAACGGGGTTATTTAACGGTCACCTGTGAATAGAACGAGCTCTTGCGGTCGTTTTAATATTAAACCTTTAACTACTAGTTTCTATGCCAACTTAATCTATCACCCGCGAGCAGAACGGGGTTATTTAACTGTCACCTGTGAATAGAACGGGCTCTTGCGGTCGTTTTAATATTAAACCTTTAAGTACTAATCCCTATGCCAACTTAATCTATCACCGCGAGCAGAACGGGGTTATTTAACTGTCACCTGAGAATAGAACGGGCTCTTGCGGTCGTTTTAATATTAAACCTTTAACTACTAGTTTCTATGCCAACTTAATCTATCACCCGCGAACAGAACGGGGTTATTTAACTGTCACCTGTGAATAGAACGGGCTCTTGCGGTCGTTTTAATATTAAACCTTTAAGTACTAGTCCCTACGCCAATTTAAACTATCACCCGCGATCGGAACGGGGTTATTTAAGTGTCACCTGTGAGTAGAACGGGCTGTTTCGCTCGTTTTAATATTAAACCTTAACTACTAGTCCCTATGCCAACTTAATCTATCACCCGCGAGCAGAACGGGGTTATTTAACGGTCACCTGTGAATAGAACGGGCTCTTGCGGTCTTTTTAATATTAAACTTTTAACTACTAGTTTCTATGTCAACTTAATCTATGACCCGCGAGCAGAACGGGGTTATTTAACTGTCACCTGTGAATAGAACGGGCTCTTGCGGTCGTTTTAATATTAAACCTTTAAGTACTAGTCCCTATGCCAACTTAATCTATCACCCGCGAGCAGAATGGGGTTATTTAACTGTCACCTGTGAATAGAACGGGCTCTTGCGGTCGTTGCCCGTAATATTAAACCTTTAAGTACTAGTCCCTACGCCAATTTAAACTATCACCCGGGAGCACCTGTGAGAAGAACGGGCTTTTGCGCTATTTTTAATATTAAATCTTTAACCACTGAAAATCGGCGTTGTGGATTCTGAATATAACACATTCGAATTTGGCGGCGGCGGCGGTTGGAGTTGTCCTTACGGAACGCTGCCAGAATGAAGGCAACATGGCTTGCTGCGTACAGGGACCCGTCAACTCCGGTATTACCAAACTTTCGATTCATAAACGAATCATCTTCAGCCTGCTAAATGAGCAAACGAACCAGGAGGGTTAGAATTAAAGGTTTATAATCAAATCAAATCAAATCTCTTTA
This sequence comes from Ectobius pallidus, assembly GCA_964059195.1. NCBI lineage: Eukaryota > Metazoa > Arthropoda > Insecta > Blattodea > Ectobiidae > Ectobius > Ectobius pallidus. The sequence continues at coordinate 7,051,702 of CAXKWD010000006.1, forward strand.
TTCCCAATAAACAATACATAACAGAAGTAATGATTGTATAGGCGTCGTCAATTGAAACTTAAAATTAAAAATATATACATATGACAGAAGAGAAAGTATAAGTACACAAAAACAAACATTGTTAATACATAGAGTTAGATAATTAATTTTGCACAATACTAATATGGAAAATATTATTGAAATTCATAATTTAAAAATTCCTCTATGCTGTAAAAACAGGACATAGTTAAGAGATTCTTTAATGTAGATTTGAATCTGGATGTACTTAAAGATCTAATTGAAATGGGGAGTTTATGAAATAATTTTATAGAAACACATCGAAAACTTTTTAAGGTTTTTGAATATTGACAATAAGGTTTGTTTATATCACTTCTATGCCTAGTGTTGTGATTGTGAACATCAGAGTAAGATTGAAAGCTGTTCTCATGTTTTTTAATAAATAATAAACATTGTAATATATAAATACATGGTAGTGAAAAAATTCTTGCTGTAATGAAAAGTGGTTTACAATGACTTCTCGGAGGCTTATTGAACATTGCTCTTAGGGCTTGTTTTTGAGCAATAAAGATGCAGTTGGAATGGGAATTGTTTACCCATAATAAAGTTCCATACGTAAGATGGGAGTGGACATATCCATAATAAATAGATAGCAACACATCTAGTGATACAGTGTTATTAAGTTTTCTTATTAAGAATATACCTTTGTTAATCTTTGGGTTAATATAGTTGATATGAGATTGCCAATTGAAGTCATTTTGTAAGAAGATTCCAAGAAATTTTACTGGTTCGCTAGTTTTTGCTGATTTACAGTCATAAGAGACTTCTAATTCTTGTGTCTTATCTAGATTTAGAGACAACGAATTAGCATTGCACCAGTCTTTAAGTAGGTAACTGGGAAGTTCCATATTAGTATTATTAGACGAAGAACATATACATACATCATCAGCATAAAGGTAACATTTTACAGAAATAGATTCAATAATTCTGGGGAGATCATTCATATAGATGATAAACAACAGAGGACCGAGAATTGACCCCTGCGGTACTCCATAATTTACACTGTTTAGTTTAGAATATGAGTTACTAATAAAGACTGATTGTTTTCTGTTTGTTAAATATGATTTGATAAGTGCTAACGCAGACGATGTGAAACCTAGTAGACTAATCTTAAGAAGCAGTTTTTCATGACATACAGTGTCAAAAGCTTTGGATAAATCATAAAATTGGGCACCAATTTTAAGGTTATTTTCTTTGCCATCTATACAGTTCTGAATGAATGCCATGACAGCTTCACAGGTTGATAAATCTTTTCTGAAACCAAATTGATTTTTAAAAAGTAAATTGTTTGATTCTAATACTTTAGTAATTTGTTGACTTATGATTTTTTCAAAAACTTTTGATAACGTTGGTACTAGTGATATAGGTCTATAATTGTTAAAAACATTTTATAAGTTAAGCTTAGATTCTGCTTTATAATGGTAGCTTACGTAGAGCGTGGATGTAGGAAATAACTCGTGGGCAATGTAGAATAGCGCGTATTTATATGAGCAGGGTGTGTTCATTGGATTAAATTAAAATTTGTCTGTGATATCAATATCGCTGTGCCTCCATTTGGCCCCTTCATTCCTATCCACTGAAATTCATCCTAATATTAGAATTTAAGTGGGTCTCATTTATCATAAATATATCTATTTAATTTTCTTCCAGGAAATTAGGTATCAGATGTTTTTTATTAAGGACTCCATCCGCATTCCAATAAGCTACAGATAATGGTACATTTACAAGGTTTCTTCTATCCATCTTCAGTTAATACTGAAGTAATTCCCTCAGATAAGATAAACAGTTTTGTAATTGGATCAGTTTCTTGTTTACAATTGTTTAGTGCAGAACGAATTCCATTCATAAAATTCTTTTCGAACTACATCGTTTCTTTAGAATCTTTTAACAAAGAGCGTAAACCTAATGGATTAGTAGAATTTTCTTTAGATATCGATTTAAGATTAGAAAAACCACCTAGTTTTGGCAGTGAAGGGAAGTCAGAATGGTTAAAAACAAATTTTTGTCTGTCTTTTAATCGTGAGGGACTATTTCGGCCATTTGAATAAGCTAAGAACTTTTCACATTTCCTATAATTAGCGGGATGGGCCTTGTTCCAATTTGGAGGTTGAAGATCTTTCGTACACTCTTTAGTTAGGTGATTTTGACCGAAGCTTACACATTTTGCTGAAATATAAAATCAAACTGCTTTATGGCCGAAACCTTGGCATTTGTAGCACTGTACAGGTCCGTGGAAGAAAAAATAGTAAGAAAATGTGACCTTTAGGTCGAACAATCCTTTTAATTGTCTGATATTCGGGTCTTGGGTATATAATTTAGTGTTATGACTAGGGCCCGGATTTGAAGGTTTTACTCTATTTTTTCCCTAGCTTCCTAATTATAACATTTTTATGTAGATGTAGATGTAGATATCTCGTCCTGTAGATCCTGTGTTGAGTGGGGCTCAAGGATATAGAACACGTCAGATCAAAAAATACATGCATGTTATAACAATAATATAGGTCTACAGAAACTGCAAGCTGCCAAATTTATCCAAGCTGGAAATATTCCTCCAAATTGTAGAAGGTGTGAGTTATTAAAAATTCCTTGACAGCTGTTTTGAAAGGTTTGATCTTTCTTTGAATACATAATAATTTAATGTTGTTTGGAAGCTTGTTATATATCTGTACTGCAGAATAATACGCACCCTTCTGAAAGAGTTTTAACGAGTTATTTGGTCTGTGTAGATCATTCATGTTTCTGGTAGTACGTCCATGTACACTAAAATTAGTTTGAAATTTATCAATATTATTCACTACAAAACACATAACAGAGTATATATACTCCCCTGTAAGAGTGAGGACTCTTAATTTTTCAAACAGCGGTTTACAAGATTCCCTTTTTTTCTTTCCACATATTATTCTTATTGCCCGCTTTTGTAATCTAAATATTTTCTCCCTATGGGTAGAGTTGCCCCAGAAAATGATCCCGTACCTCATTACCGAGTGAAAATATGCAAAATATACCATAAGTAATGCATCCTGTTTTAATATATTATTCAAAATTCTTAAAGCAAAGCATGCTGAACTCAGTTTTGGACTTATCATTTCTATGTGTGTCTTCCAGTCAAGATTTTGGTCAATTTGCAGTCCTAAAAATTTTACATTGCTAATTTCTTGTATGATTTGTGTTCCATAATTAATTTCAAGATTTGAGATATATCTGTTTTTTGTCCTAAATTGTATAAAATGGGTCTTATCAATATTAAGTGTCATTTTATTAGCTAGAAACCATGTGGTTAACTCGTGAAAAGCCTTTGTAGCTATTCTTGATAAACGTTCTTGTGACGTTCCTGTTACAAGTACACTAGTATCATCTGCGAAGAGCAATACCTTTGATTCGTCACTTAAGTTATAGAGCAAGTCATTAATGAAAATTAAAAAGAGCAAAGGTCCCAGTATTGATCCCTGAGGTACCCCATTCTTAACAATCCCTAGGTTAGATTCATTTCCATTTATTATTACCTTTTGAGTTCTATCAGAAAGATATGATTTGAACCACTTAAGTGTTAAATTATCGAACCCATAATGATCCAATTTTTGAAGTAATATTTCATGATTTATACAGTCAAATGCTTTAGCTAAGTCGCAGAAAATTCCCAGAGCATATTTCTTTTTATCTAATGCTTCCAATATTTCTGTAGTAAGTTGAAATGTAGCATTCTCAGTGGACAAGCCACTTCTAAATCCAAACTGAGATGAAGTAAGAATGCCATTCAAATTAAGATAGTGTATTATGCGGTTGTACATGACTTTTTCAAAAACTTTTGAAAATGAGGTTAAGAGTGATATAGGTCTGTAATTTGATGGTAGATTTTTGTCACCTTTTTTAAAGAGGGGCTTAACAATAGCATGCTTCAGTCTTTCTGGAAATATTCCATTTTCTAATGAACAATTGCATATGTGACTAAGAGGTTTACTGAGTTCCGATGAGCAGCTTTTTAATAACTTATTACTTATCTCATCCCATCCAGACGAGCTTTTACTTTTGAGAGACTTGATTATATTTTCAATTTCTATGTGGGAAGTCAGGTTCAATTGAAATCTATGGTTCCAAACTGTAGATTTTGTTAGTAGGTCTACTGCCTTAATGTTAATATTATTTATAGGAATACATTTCTCTGCAATATTTATAAAGTGACTATTAAAAGCATTTGTAATGTCTGATAAATTATCTAGTTTTATGTTTTGGTATATTAATGATGTACAATCATTGTTTCCCTTTGTTCTCCCCGTTTCGTTTTTTATTATATTCCATACAGTCTTAACTTTATTATTTGATTTATTAATTACTTGTGAAAAATGCCTACTTTTTGCTTCTTTGATTACTTTCTTCAGTATGTTGCAATACTTTTTATAGTATTCCTTATGAGCTTGGTTGTTACTGGTTCTATATTTTAGGTAGAGCTCTCTTTTGTTTGCACATGATATTTTGATACCAGCAGTTAACCATGTGTTATTCCTTGAATTAGGTAAATTAGCAGTTTTCTTTTTTGGAAAATTTGCCTCAAAATGTCGTGACACTATGTTTAGGAATTCACTTAATTTACTATATACTTTGTCATAGGATAACATAGATTCCCAGTTTTCATTCGCAAGATCTTGTTTGAAATTTAAAATTGAATCGTCATTCATTACTCTAGTCATATTACTATGAGCATGTTTACTGTTCGAATTTACTTTAATATTGTTCAGCACTAACATTTGTGCATCATGATCTGATAATCCATTTAATATTGGAAGTACTTTAAAATTAAAATGTTTTTCTACATCTATGAATATATTATCTATTGTTGTTTGGGAGTCGCTCTGAATTCTCGTTGGAAAGTTTACTATGAAATCTAGATTATAGCTACCCAATAAAGATATCAGTCTGATCTTCTTCTCACTATCAATTGAGAAATCTACATTAAAGTCCCCACACAGTATAATATTTACATTAGTACTATACAGTGAATTAAGAACCCTTTCTAACTGATTTACAAAATAATTGAAATTACCTGATGGTGCCCTGTAAATGGCTAGTATTACAAATGTATCATTGTCAAAATTCAATCTGGCTGAACAACACTCAAAATCCTGTTCTTTACAGAAGGAACTTGTGTCTATATCACTGAAATGTAAGTTTCTTTTGATAAATATACTCACACCTCCACATTTAATGGAATGTCTACAAAATTTTGAACATAGTGAAAAATTATCAATTACTTTCCCGTTTCATGTCCTTTGCTTCCGAATATATGAATCTTATAGAACCTAAAAATGGCTATATCGGACTGAAGGGCCTAAAAGGGGCTAAGGAGGATTTTTGCAGAAAAACAATTTTTAAATAGATTTTACAATTAATGCGAAGAAAAATAAATGTGCGAATTTGTGCATTTTAAGAAAACACACAATAAATTTATACAACGCACTGAAATTAACAATGTATATGTCGCTTTGTTGCTTGTCTTTATAACTCGAAAATATTCTGCCTCGCCGTCGCAGGAAATGGAACTTTAGCCATCTGCAGTACTTTGAAATCTGAACTAATTCATTGTCGTTTCAACTTTCACATAACAAGTTGCCGACCGACGACAGAGAAATGTATTAAAAGCACAAATTCGTGACACTTCAGTCTACTTATTATTTTGTACATGGGAAGTGAATTGAGTGGTGTAGTGAATAATTGTATCATTAATAAAGTGTAAATATCTCAATTGATTCACTAGTTAACAAGGTTTTTGCCACATGGTTGAAACTATGTGCATCAGATCAAGTTTTATGTATTATTTACGAATATGAACATAAAAATGTTCCATCACCCTCAAAATTTTAGGAAATCACTAAAATATATCTAAAAATATGAAAAAGTAGTAGTAATATTTATTACAACCTCTTCTTTTTATAATTATAACTAGTATACAAAAATTATTATAATTATTAACCAATTGTGGCGCTTTATTATCTTTCTTAAAGCCAGTTTGCACAACAATTTGTCCATTCTTACATGCCTGAAGAGGCATAGGGATGTGCGGTACCTTTCGAGGTAGGGATTAGTGAAGTGCTTGGCGGATAGGAAATGGCTGAGTGTATGGGGTGAGATAGGGTGTTAACATGAATTGTTCAGGTTTTTTTGTTTAGTTTGAGTTTGGCTGTGCCTCTGAAAAGTGTTGTAAGTGAGTTTTGCTGCCTGTAGTTTAATTTTCACTACAATGAAGAAATTACGCCGTGCGTGTGTTAATTCGCCAAATACTTTCTGTTACATGTGTGAACAGTTTACTATTAAAAATCAACATCGATCTTTAACAGAAACATTAAAAGAGGCGTACTACAGTTATTTTGGATGTCGTGTTGTTGATGAAGACAAAGTGTGGGCCCCGAACGTGTGCTGTATAACATGTTATTCAAATCTAATTAAGTGGGAAAATGGTGACAAAACCCATGCTATGCCTTTCGCGGTCCCAGTGATCTGGCGTGAACCAACTAGCCACGCACAAGATTGTTATTTTTGCTTAACAAAAATTGGAGGACATTCTAAAAGGACAAAATCTAATATTGAGTATTCCAATGTTCCATCTGCTATAAGGCCAATTTCCAGAAATACTGAAACTAGGAACGATAAGGCCAATATTAAAAAAAGGGGATCAACAACATATTGATAACTATAGGCCCATAACCCTAACCTCAGAAATTGCCAAATTATTTGAAAGAGTGCTACTGATAAGACTGGAAAACTATTTAAATAAACATAACATACTACAAAATTTTCAACACGGCTTTAGAAAAGGAAGGTCCACTATCTCTGCCATTAATCAGTACATACATGCGGTAATTGAGAACCTAGAAAATAATGAATAGGTAAGCACTGTATTTTTTGACCTATCAAAGGCATTCGACTGTGTCGACCACAAAATTTTAACTAGCAAGCTTGAAAACTATGGCATAAGGGGGTTACCATTGGAACTAATCCGAAGCTACTTGACTGGAAGAAGACAGTATACTGAAATCTCATTTAAAAGAGGGAAATTTATACAAGGGGTAAAATCGAATTTAGCACGTGTGAAATGTGGAGTACCTCAGGGATCGGTACTTGGTCCACTATTATTTATTGTCTATATAAACGATATTAAACATCTACAAAATACCTCTGTTGTGACATATGCTGATGACACTACAGCTGTGTGCTGGGATAAATCTCTAGAAGGCCTAAACACAACACAAAACAAAATCATTTCTCATCTGTTAGACTACTTTCGAGATATAAATTTACACTGCAGCATGCAAAAAACAAAAATAATGCTTTATAATACATTGAATAAGAACAATCCTAATTTGGGATCAGCTGCTAATAATAACAATCTTGAAGAGGTAAAAACCCATAAATTTTTAGGTGTTATTGTGGATAACAGGTTAACATGGGCACAACATATTGAACACATATGCAACAAAATCAGCAAATCTATTTACCTGCTTAGATATTTCAGTAACTATAAGAATCCTGGTATTCTCAAACTTATCTATTATGGTTGTATATATCCGCATATACTATATGGCATCGAAATATGGGGGGCTGCTGCTAAATCACATATGGATAGGCTTCTTATTTATCATAAGAAAAGTGTTAGAATTATGTTTAACCTAAATACTAGGGAATCCTGCAGGGAGACATTTATTAACAATAGAATAATCACCATCTACTCTCTATATGCTTACAGAGCAATCATGTTCGTAATGGAGAATTACCTACTAGTGAAAAATAACCAAATGCATGAGTATAATACCAGAGGCAACATGAACTATTACAAGTGTAATATTTCCAAAAATGTATCTGTGAAAGATGTACACTATCAGGGAATAATACTATTTAATAAACTACCGTCAGACCTTAAATTAATTGCAGATGTCTCAAAGCAAAACTTCCAATCAATGCTAAAAAGGTATCTAATAACGAAGTGTTTATATAGTATAGATGAATTGTAATAACTATGCATGTGTGAACATAATGTATTCTCTAAGATTGTACTCATAATTTAAATTTAAGATTAACAAATGTTTCTAAGATTGTACTCTAATTTAGTTTAAATTTAAGCTTGACATATCCAAAATCAATGTATTGATACATTGGATGCAATAATATTATTATTATTATTATTATTATTATTATTAGACCTGTTCCACATGGGCCTGAACTCCCAATCCCTAGTCCACCTACATAGTTAGAAGAGTTCTCTCCAGGAGAAGAACAAGCAGATGAGTTACCGAAACCACCCACTTCCTCTGATCCAAACTATAGCCCAGAACATAAAAAGAAACCCCTCCTGATTAATCAGTCCAGACTGAACGACTTAGGCAGAGATATGTACGAGTATCTCACGAAGTAGCAGGCTGAAGTGCTTGGATCGCGACTTCAAGAATGGAATCTACTTTCCCCCAGTACTAGAATTTCTTCTTTCCAGAAGAGACATGAACAATTTTCTGGTTATAATGTAATGGAAAATGCCATCTGTGCATGTATAAATATAGACGGTTTAATGGTTGAGCTTGGATTTCAACATGTCCCTGAAGGATGGAGATTGTTTGATTCCTTGAAAGCAAGTCTCAAAGCAGTATTGTTACACAGCCTGGAAGGCCCGTTCTCAGGTAGTGAATGGGTTTCTGGGAAATAATAAAGCAGAAAATTGCCGACAATTGGTTCAAGAACTTCTGGAGTGTTACAAACAACTAGGATGCAGATTGTCTCTGAAAATTCATTTTCTACTTTCGCACCTGGAACTTTTCCCTGAGAATTTGGGTGCTGTCAGTGATGAGCAAGGGGAAAGATTTCACCACGACATTCAGAAAATGGAGCAGAGATATCAAGGTAGATGGAATCCTCACATGATGGGTGACTGACTATTGCTGGTTTTTAGGTAGGGAGGCTGACACGCACTACAAGAGGAAGAATTAACTGTAAGTCTTAAAATTAAAAGTAGCTGTCACATTTATAATCCCTATACTGCATGTTTAAGTTACTAAGTAGTACTACAAAGGGTTTTTGACTATTAATTCTTAGGATTTCTTAATTCCAAGTCACAATTTCAAATTGTTTACTTTGTAGCAAAAATTACATCATTTTATTACATTTTACTGAGGATGAAAGTCAATTTGTCAATAGTAGCATCAATTTATTCCTTTTATATTACCTCACATGTAAAAGTAAGGCATTTTATAACATAATTCTACAAATAAATAAATTATACTTGTGACATTTTTAGAATTATGTTTAAATGAAACTAAAGTTTCCGAATTTTTTTCCTAGAATCGAACTCGGTTCTGCCACACGAAAACGTTACGTGTTACAGACTTTTTAATGCCATTTTCATGTTCAGGCGGTCTGATTTATATAAAATGACCTGTTTTTGTCCATGTGGCAGACAAAAAGTTGAAATTTGTTGACTAGTGTTATGCTATTATAGTTACTTGTTTTGAAAAAAAAAAAAAAAAACTAGAATAACTGTGGAAAAATTATAATACAATTTTACATTATATGTTTTATTAAGACGGCTAAAATCGTTTGTTTAAAGCCTAAAAAGGGCTACTCCAGGAAAATAAAAGGCTAAAATACCTTTTATAAAAGCCTAAAAATCCGGGCCCTAGTTATGACCCACAATGGCATAGTTTCCAACTTATTTACCCCAGACTGGCTGCCCTTAATCTGTCACGCTTTCTACAGGATACTGAAGATCTCTTAGCTGTCTGTCAATTTCCTCGGTAGGAGTATCTGTAGGTAAGCCTCTCAAGACAACTTTTATTTTCTTATGTTCTCTAGTGATGAGCGTATAAAACTCAATCTTTTGCGTGAGCAGGCAATCTTTTATCTTCTTACTGTCCCCACTTCATTTTCTGGTAAGACCTTAATCCCTTTTGGGCAGAGCTGACGAGTTGGCATTACCGATAAAAACGGTTTAAATTGTTCTTGTAGCCTATAATATTGAATTTTGATGTTACAATAATAGGTTTTAGTTTTCTGCATTTATTAATGGTAACACAGGTTGTCATAAGACGACCTTTAAAACTGCCCTGCAATCCATGCTGAATAGGTTCTGCATTAGTTTTGAACCAATGTTGAATTAGATGTAGACTCTGAGTTAGCATATAAGCACAGAGGAGCAAATGTATTAGAAGTGCTTACCGTAGTTGTAGGAGTGGTGAAAGGTTTAGCAAACTTCTTTGGTAACACAAAGTCTCCTTCATTGCTTGAACTTTTGGCTTGTGCTCTTTTGTAAATCCTGCTTGGTTTTTTAAGTAATTATTATTCAGCATCTGATATGATTTCATCCACTGTCTTTACTTTTTCGCCTGGTCTTCGAATTGGCATTGTGAATAAGCCCTGTATCGAGCAATTAATTTGATTATAAAGTTCCGATGCCAGTATTTTTATAATAGATTAACTGTAGAGTTAGCTGTTAAGTCACTTAATGCAAGTCTTAATAACTTAACAACACTGAACACTGAAATTAAACTCTTTATAAATTATTATTAACCTATAATTTAACTAATTTCCACAAGAAATAGAAGACATGTATTTCAAGCTTCGCGCCAACAATACCAATACCAAGCTTGAGAAGTTTGATCATTCTTGTAGTTCACAAGGTCCATCGCAGCAAGGCACTTCTATCAGTAAAGATGACTGCTGGCTATAAGACTACATGCTAAGCAGGGTAGATTATGAAAATACTGCTACAAGTAACACGAAAATAGTCATAACTGTAACGCACACAGTGCATTAGCTACGGGGATATAAAGGAATACAGTTTTCTAACATATACTTTATATTACTTTATAGATGTTAAAATCATGCCTCACTTCCTTCACTGTCTATGCACAGACAAGAGCCTCCTCCGAGTGCTTATCACTTCTCATCACTCCTACAATATTCACAGGAAGCTGAGGCATTTTCTTTAGCACAGCAGACTTGCTTCTACATATTCAGTTACCAATTCTGCCATCACGCAGATATACAGGAAAACTTCCCTAACCTCCCATGATGATTAATAAAACCTCACTTTTACGACTAGCGAATGGTCCTCCTATTCATTTACAGCCTCAAAATACTTATAATCATTCAGGGAGTGAGGCCCACTGCCAAAATGTCATGTCTTGTGGTGAAGTGCTATGGCGACAGTTAAAATAGGCCTATTATTTATTATCTATATCCGTGTAGCAAGTGATCGGCAGCACGGTTTAATTCTGAGTAATATAATCTTCCAAACACTTCACCTTCATTCTTTGACCAAGAGGGACTACTCGTTAAAGAAGTTAATTATTTAAAGTACTTGTCAAATTATTTGGCTCTGAAACATCTAGCAACATTAAGTTGGCAAAGTAATATTAGCCATTGGTTTGTTAAACATTCGGCCCTGGGCTAAGACTTCTAAACACACTACTGTTCCTATCAACATAGTTACTGGATATCAAACCCAATAAATGCACAAAAGAGTTGCGGAAACCAAAAATACATTTGAAAAACAATGCACAAACTTACCTGTAATTCAACCTTCTTATCACCTATTCATTTACAGCAGATAATTCTCACTTTTGCTGCAGTCATCTGTACCAGGAACTCTTCTTTTGGATTTATTTTAAGGTCAAGAGCCCCCATGATTATGTCTAGAGCAAGGCATTTAATAAAATAGTGAAAAATGACAAAAAATTAAAAAAATGCCTATAAATTTACTAGGGCTGTACTGATTAATTGATTAAATATTTAATCGTCGATCAATTACATTTTCCGATTAATCGGTTTAGTCGAATTCTGAAAAACTTTTTTCGAGAAATGGGTCAAATGACCAAACTCCTTTCTCAGTGCCGAGTGAGAGAGTTTTTAGTGCTGCCGGTATTATTGTAAACAAGCTACGATCTTGTCTTGAACATTCAAGTGTCAACAAACTTGTGTGTCTCAAGTCTTTGCTGAAAAAGTAACCGGAAATGTAAGTTTTGTATATATTTTTTTCACTAGTTAACTAATAATGGTATTAATTAATTCAGGATTTCTTTTTATTATATGTAGTGTAGTAGTTATTAAACGTGTAAAACGATATTAAAAATGTATACTTTGGTTTCGTTTAAAATACAGACTTGTTTGTCGATTAATCGATTAAAGTCAAGCGTTAACTCGATTAAAAATTTTAATCGATTTTCAGCCCTAAAATATACCAATATTACTTGTAATTGGTTTTTTAAAGTAATTAGTTGCTAAGAGCAATTTAATGGATGACAGTGTGTTATATATGAATTTACAATACAAAACACACTTATTTTGTTAATAAAGAAGTAAATAAGTTTATACTATTTGGACACCCTTAGCGAAAAATAAATTATTTCTGAACTGGCATGCCCATCAAATTGCCCCTAGCAAATATGTGCCATTTAAAAAGAAAGAAAAAATAATTCTTTATTGCTGCAAGGCAAACTGCTATGGTGTTTACAATAAACCTGAATTAAAATGAACTATAAACACATGGCGGAGATTCTCAAATAAAAACTAAATTAATTAAACAAAACAAAAAAATTGTGTTGTCTGGAAGTATTGGTGGAAGGTAGTGTTTCCTTTTTTGCTCAGTGTGTGTTGTGCTTAAAAACCACGTACCATGTAATGTAATAAAGTGTAGAATTATATTATTATCTTGTTTCCAGCTATTCTGATATTTTTTGTTTTTGTTTGTTGTTTGTTATTTTATTTAACAGAAAACTTTAACCATGGCAGATCAAGGAAAAAATTATTGATCTTTTCGCGAAAATTAAAACAAGAATGAGTTTCATTTCAAACGAACAGATCAAGCTTGAACTGCAACAATTTAGATTAAATTAAGTACAAAAAAAATTGTTCTTTTAGGGTTTTATCAAGTTTCTTAATCAAAGAACTATATCTTGAGGCTATCAAGTTTCTGAATAAATTTACATATATATATATATATATAATATGTTTCCTTTTACACAATTTCAAAACAAAGGCTAAACATTTTCTGGAGCAGTACCTCCACTAATTTTAGCCGCCAATGCAAAAAAAAAAAAAAAAAAAAAAAAAAAAAAAAAAAAAAAAAAAAAACACTATACAAATAAGAAAGAATGAATTCTCTTACCTCATTTCAGGGGCAAAGTTAATCTCGATGAGGAGAGAAGTGTTGGCTACCAGCCTCAGAATGCCTGTGATGTACACATGAGATGGGGTGTAACTATCCTCTTAGAGCCTTTTCACACTACGTCCCTTGTGACGGTCACCGCATGGTCACTTTTATTATGATTGCCAACAATGCAAGTTGTACAAGCAATCATTCCCATAACTACGAATTATAGAAACTAAAATAGATAAACCCAAAACCCCTTCACAAACCGAAAAAGTTAAAAATACTATCCCAAAAAATAATTCATAGCTATATATATAAACATAGCAAGATACACCAATAAAACAATAGATTCCAAACTCAGCAAGGTTACCAATAAATGTTCCTGATTAGAAGAAAACACTCAAATACCACAACAACAAAAAACTGAAAATAAATACGTCATCATTAGTTTTAATAATTGAATTGTAAACCAAAATTAAGATATCATCTTTTAAAACTTCAGAGGTAAAACTTCATTGCATATACATAATTCAGTTTTCTAGACGAGCTCAGCCATGAGTTTAGATCAGATTAACATCGAAGATTTTATAAGTGATGTGGAACGTCATCCTGCCATTTGGGATGTCAAAAGCAATTATGAATTGTTTTATCATGTAGTTACTATTGGCAATACTAGCGGTGACCATCACAAGTGACCCCGTGTGAAAAGGCCCTTAATAACGAACATCCATTGAGTGCCCAAGTACTTCTTTTTTTAGAATAGAATAGAATACTTTATTCATCGTTAGACAACACATGTTGCAATTGATCGAGACTAAGATACAGAAGATGATAAAAATATCCAATTATGTTATAATATACAATTTACAAACAAATAACATTCAGTGGTAAAATACAAAGTTAAATATATGTATGCATTAAGGTATCACAGTTAAAATGTAATTTCTTGAAAGCACAGTACCAGCACAGAGTAAGTTAAGTAACACCAACTATTACATCTTGAAATTCTGTAATATCATAAATTACATTGCTTTGGAGTATGTTTTAATTTGGTTTTATAAGATTTAATCGAAAGAGCTTGTATGTTATGATGTAACATATTGTAAAGTTTCAAGCCAATATGTCTGTAGTGTTTGTGTGATTTGGAAAGTATTGCGTATGGAATATCCAAATTATTTGTGTTCCTTGTGTAATAAGTATGTATTTGATTTCGTTCACTGAATTGAGTTACATTTTCTTTAATACAGATTAAACAGTGATAGATATAGAGAGATGGTAGAGTCATTATTTTAAGTTCTTGAAAAGCAGTTCCACATGTGTGAGAAGGATTCAGTCCTTTTATGATTCTAATGGCTTTCTTTTGCCATGTAAAAACTGTATACTTACAAGGAACCCTTCACTACCCTCATATCGAAACATGGCTCAATATTTTTACTGGGTCATCTAGATGCTGTGAAGCTATGTTCACACTGAGGAATTTGTTGCAGACACAAATACTCCATACAGATCCCAGATACATTTCCATGTTTCTTGTTTCAGGAAACTTATCCTATCTACGGTACATGTTTCTTGCACAAATATTTCATGTGAGTGTTTATACTGAGGAATTTGTTGTCAGACACAAAAATGGCTTCAAATGAAGAACTTTTGCTTCTTTGCGCGAGTGCTACTATAATATTAAAAGAAAAAAGAAAAAAGAGGCAGCGTACGTAAATATCCTTCATTCCAGAACTAGATTTTTTCGAAGCTACCACTTTGTTATGCTCACGTAAAAACTGGGATTTCAGGCTATGAACTTTGTTTTCAATGTCTTTATATTCAGTGTTGAACAATTTCCCTATTTCTGTGCAATTCTCTCGCTTCGTTAATCTGTTTTTGTAGTCTGGACATGTAGGATCCCACAAGCACTTTCTAGGCCGGTATTCATAGTCGCAATAAGTCGTACTTATATCCAAGTCGAACTTTAATCTCGTCTTAAGTTGAGTTTCTGACACAAACAAGTCGGACTTATGACGTATTTACTTTATAAAGTCAGACTTGACAAAGTCGAGCTTATTGGTATTCATAGTCCCTAAAGTACGACTTATTTGTCGAAATAAGTCGTACTTTATCAAGTCAACGGTCCCCCTGACTTATTTCAGTTTAAGCCAGAACCATGGACAGTGATTTTTAGGATCTTGACGAGGTATTAGAATAAACTTGCGCCCCAAAGCGTTATTTGCGAAACATGATGAATCTATTCAAATTCTACAGTGACAATGAATTTATTAAGAGATTTCGTTTCAAGAAGACACATTTTTTGAAATATCAATCTCCTATCTTTCATCGGTATTTCTCTCTGATGGTATTTCATATCGGCCCAAAGCTTCGTAAGCTGTTTTGAATCCCTCTAAAACAATAATTAACATCGAAATAAATGTATAAGCGTACCGGTCTTAATTCTGAACAATGTCCAAGCTAATATATACACAGAATATTGTAAAGAAACTATTGATCAGCTTACTTACACGGTGCATAATATGACTGGATGAACTGAATTCTTTGTTTACAATGCACATTACCGTCTGTATTTTTATATCATGACAGCGAAATACGTACTCAGACGGCTTTGCTTTACATAACATCTGAAAAATTCTTAAACACGATTGGCTAATTCAATTGTTATGGCAGTGAATGCGTGATTTTTCATATTACTGAGTTCGACTTTAGTATGTGGAATAAGTAGAGCTTTATGAAGTCAGACTTAATAAAGTACGACTTTAAAGAAGACTATGAATACGAAAAACATATAAGTCGACTTGTCAAATAAGTTCAGCTTTATAAAGTCGGTTCTTAAGTCGCCGACTATGAATACCGGCCTGGATCTCTTCAATTAGTTCCAATGTATTTTTCTTGGACCACTCCATAGCGATTTCGTACAAAATAGCTGCGTTTAAAATACGAAAACGACCGCCATTAAAAATCGATAACTATCGATAATTTGCAAGAGTCATATGTTGAAACGTCACTACAGCACATGCGCAATGAACATTCTCGCTGGGATCTGTTCCATGTTTTCGCTTTCGTAGCGTAAACAAGAACTTGTGGCGAAACCTTGTTTCTGGTACATTTTATTCACTGTTTGTGTCCGGGAACTAGGAATATGTTCAATAGGTCTACGACTTGTGGCAAATAGGTTGCTATACATGTACCCGGGCACATATTCTTGCAACAAATTCCTCAGTGTGAACGTACCATAAGAAGTTCACGCTCCAAAAATTAGCTGCTGGTTTCAACTTCAAGTATCCTAAAATGCTTTGCAAATATCTTGGAACGTATAGGGAATATGACATGGTAATCTAGAGATAGGGCTGGACAACCCTGACTGGCGGGAGTATTACGTCATCCATTCATTTTTAGAATGGAAGTCCATGTAAACATTGCACTGGTATCATTCCGCCCTTATCTGTATTTGCCTACGTCAGTCATCTCCTTCCCGCGGGCAACGAAATATTTCTAGTAGGCCGTGTTTCCTTTCATAATAAATATCCACGAGGGCTACTTTCAGCTGTCATATGCGTTAAAAACAAAGACTTGTTTATTTGCTTATTTCGTTGTTCAAGCTGAAATTGAGTGCTAAATGAATAATGGTATGTACAGAATATATACAGAATATTACTGTGAAATAATTAGGCCTACGTACATTAAGCGGAGTTCTCCGGCAGTGGCGTAATTCTCAAATCAGAAACATATCGGAACAAGTCTTCGAACTTTCACCTAATTATTCACAACAATGCCTCTTGCAAACTGAAGGATTATATTACGAATGCCACGGTTCGCAATACGCTGAAACATTTGTAATAAGTTAATATTATTATCTTAATAATTTTCTTCACATATTATTAGTTTTTAATTATATAAAAATCAAATGTAGTACCGCACTATATTATCTTGAAGCATGATGTGTGCTGCTGTTCAAATCACATGCATTTGTTTACATGGGCTTGGATTCGCAAATGAAAGGATCAAGCTTTTAACCTAGCTTCTGTTGTCTGTCTAGTTGCAATCAAATATACAACTCAGCGATCAAATTCTGTCTACAGACAAATGTGAAAACATGTTATTAAGAAGAATGTGATAACAACGCGATTATTTGCTGTGCATGGTGCAGAATGAATTTGTGCTTTAATCACTGCATCAATACCAGTCACTTCTGTTTTGTTTTCGACTGTTAATCGTCTCCTCGCATCCAGAACTTGGAACTGCAGATAAGGGCTGTCCAACTTCTCCCACTGCACTGCTTCAACCTGACATTTTCCAGGTTTGATTTAGGGTACTTGCAGTTGAAACCAGCAGCTAATTTTTGGAGCGTGGACTTCTTACAGCATCTTGATGACCCAGTAAAAATATTGAGGCATGTTTCGATATGAGGGTAGTGAAGGGTTCCTTGTTAGGTCTATATTGACGTTATTGAGGAAGACAAATAACGTGATTGTAATTTAATTTATTCTTGTGCCATACACTATTACACCCTTGGCATTACAAAGGTTTTCACCATAGGGTGTACCTCCTACCATTACAAACTAATAGCTTTCATAGGCTTATTTCGTCAACTTTATTATTACAAAAGATATGGGACATGTCATAATAGTAGTGATATACAATAAAATTAAGATACAATACAATTAAAACGCACAACAAATTAAACAATACAATACAAATTGAATACAACATAAATAATTACAATACAAATAATATTCATTACTACAGGAATTTAACATAGGTGATCTTACATTTGCTTACATCAACTGATAATTCCGGGGTGCGCGGGCAAAGAGAGTTATGTCCACTTTCTTGTTACTGAGAAATAGAGTGACTTAACATACTGTACCAGCCCAATATAGCTTTAGAGATGGATAAACCCATGAGACACACATCCATAACTACTGTACAATTTTGAATCTGACTTACTGGACTTAACACAAATGTAGAGAACATTTTTATCTATAACTCTATGGACATATCTAAATTTTTTAGGATGGTGGACTTAACTCTCTTTGCCCGCGCACCCGCAAATTATGATTAAGACTAAGTATGAACTTGTTTAGTCTTTAATGCTAAGGAACTGTCCATCCAGAAGAATGTTATTTATTGTTACATACATACATTATTAGTTATTACATTTCATTATTTACATTATTTCACATTTAGTACAAGTAAAACAAAAACCAACAGAAAATAATACTTCTATTTTAGAATTTAAAAGGTAAGGTATGCCCCTAGATGAGCAAAGCTTGCAAATATCTTTTAATTTTTTTCTTAAAGTTATGATATTAGATTTTGCTATTTCTGATGGCAATTTATTATACATGACAATTCCTGTGGGAGATATGCTAAGTAAACTTTTGACAGTCTATTTATTCTGTTTATTTATTCTGGCAGAGCTAAGGCTGTTTGGCCTTCGTCTTTTGGTCTAAGTCATTAAATGTTGTTGTAAGATAATTATCAGGGCCGGATTCTGATGACCTAAAATTGTTTGAAAAATGACCTTTAAAATGACCCTAAATTTTAAGAAAATGACCTAATAATTATAAAGAATGACCATATAAAAAAACATTATTGTACACTAATTTGTACATAATTGTAAAGGAGGTAAATGCAGAAAGGACGTTGTAGGTCAAAAAACTTTGTTCT
Organism: Ectobius pallidus; assembly: GCA_964059195.1. NCBI lineage: Eukaryota > Metazoa > Arthropoda > Insecta > Blattodea > Ectobiidae > Ectobius > Ectobius pallidus. The sequence goes on from CAXKWD010000006.1 coordinate 7,070,558, forward strand.
TTGTTCTTGATTGGAACATTTGAGAAGAAAAGTAAGAATTTATTTTTAAAAAGTAGACCATGCAAAAGTGTTGCATTATAGTAACCTAGTCATTTATTTAATTATTACCTGTATGGAAAAAAAAACTTGTAAACCCTACCGCATTAAACAAAAAACATTTCAAAGACAGCACCGCTGGCGAAAAAAAATAGTTAATACACTCAATGTAAATGCATGAAAATGACAAAATAAGGAAGCAAATGACAGGAATATGACGTGAAACTCAGATAAATGCCCTAAAAATGTAAAATGGTACAAAACGACAAGAAAATGACATAATAAAAATGCATTTCTACAATCTAGAGGCCATCATTAGGATTTATCTAAAAGTTGGCAATGTCTATGCAGCATCAATAAAAAAATGACATGTCATTAAAATCCGGGCCCTGATAATAATGCATCTTAAAATTTAGATGAAATTAAGTTTTATTCTTAAGGATGAAGTGTAACGTTTCTAATTATATATATTTATATATAAATTGGTTGGTGTTCTTATGGGTAAATGGAAAATTGTTTTTTGTATCCGCTTCTGCAATTTGAATTTGCAGTCAGCTTTTGGAGATGAGCCCCAAAAGGGGATCCCGTATCTGATTAGGGATTCAACACAGCAATAGTAGACTATTTTCAAGACTTGTATGGAGCAAGGATTAGACAGAACATGAAGAGCAAAGGAAAGTCCAGTCAGACTATACAAACTATTAGTTGCAAAACGCACTAACAAAATAAAAACCGATCGCTTTTTCATCACTCCTAATAAGTCTACAAGAAAACAGGCATATGATTCAAAAACTGTCCCATGGGCGAAAATGAGATGACAAAATGGACAAAGGCGTATGCTCAAAAAGCTAGTTTGGACACAAAGAAGAAAAGAATTACAAATCACTCAGGCCATTCTACCGCAGTGTCAAACATGATGAAGATTGGAATGCAGGAGCAGGAATTAATAAAAAATGACAGGTCACGAAAACGCATCTTCAATTAAGCCATATCTGCAGATAAATCAACAGCACCATTCATCAATTCTGGAGAAATTACGGAATCCTTCTACATCTACAGCCACTTCAATCCAGTCCACTTCAGTTTCCAATACCGAAAACCAGCACGTCAACTTTGAAAATTGTGTTTTTAACCAATGCACATTCAAGTAAACAGTGATATTTTAGAAAAAAATTACGTTCTTGAATAAAAATGTGTCTTTATTTCGTATCTATTCGTATTTATTTCGTAATATCACTTTTTATAGATTAGCTAAATCACATAACTGTTACATTGTGTTGGGAGAGAAAATGATTAATAGACTGCCAACAAAAATCTCTGATATACCATTATCTAAATATAAGTTATTTTTGATTAAGTTTCTTGTTGACAACCCATTTTATTCTAATAATGAATATTTTGAATATGATTTTAAGAATTTATAGTTAGTGTACCTTGAAACTTAGTAAATTCACTTAAATGTATCATATTGTAAAAATGGCTGTGAATTGTGAATATAATTTCTTGTGTGTATTTTATATTGCCTAATGTAAAATTGACTTTGTCTATTGCTTATATAGCATACCGACAATAAAATATTATTATTATTATTATTATTATTATTATTATTATTACCTTCATCTTCATTTTGAGGTTAACTACGGCCTTTTGTCAATATATGTAGGTAGCATTGATTAATATTCCATAATGTTCATTGATTTAGTTTGCTGTGATCGACAGCTGACAGTATTAACGATTTCATTTTAAACTAACAAGAAGAATGTCATTACTATTCATGTAATCTATTAAATTTTATTTGTGAAATAGTTTAATAAATCCAACTCGCAACATCTCGTGGGATTACCTATGATAAATAGATTAAAGAGGAGTAGGCTCAGTGTGTTGAAACTAAAATAAAGAGGAATAGGCTACAAAGGATTATTGAAAGGAGCTCGGAGGTTAAGATGACTTATCTTTCCCACAAGCACTTCAGACTCCGAGGGACCCAAACGCTCTGAGGAATACAAATTTTGTTTGTTTTTGCAGTCATTACGATCTTCCCAGTTCTGAGAGGGTGGAGACGAGGCCAGTTGGATATTATTCCAGTGTTCGGTGTACTGACAGCGGGTTCTACTCGTGTTACGAACGATCGAACCAGTTCGTGCTTTTGAACAATAGCGTGTTTAACTAACATTTCATATAGTGACGACAATTCTTAATCACAACTGCAATCCTAATTCGGGATAGGAGTTTCCTCATCATTGCTGCACAAGGTGACCAGGTTCCTGTGCAAGATGCGGAAAAAACGAAAGTAATTGTAGATTCTTCTATGGAGATTGAATCCCAGATTAGGGCTAAAGATACTTCACCCCCCATTAGAGAGGGCCCCGCATTTCTATATGAAACACACGACATAGGTCCGTTTCAAGTTTATGTAGAAGCTAAAGCTCGCAATTTGGGGAAATTTCACCCCTTAGTGATAGGAAAAATTCTACATGAAGTGGAAGTACCGCATATCCAAAATATTTCCCACATAGGAAGCAATAGACTCAAAGTAGTATTCTTGACTGCGACTGACGCAAATTCCTTCTCGACTAATCCCATTCTCAATGAAAATAACTTGATCGCATATATACCTACCACTGCTCTATTTGTAAAGGGAATTATAAGAGGCATAGATACAAAAATGAACCTCGCGGACGTTGGCCCTAACCTAGTATCACCGTACGGGAAGGTTGCAGAATTACGAAGAATCAATCGTAAACAGCTGCGGGGGATGACATAGAATACCGGTATATGCCTACGCAATCTGTTATTGCGTCATTCAGAGGAAAAACTGTACACAACTATGTCCATCTGTATAAACTTTAATTAAAGGTCGACAAATTTAGGGATAGACTGACCCAATGCTCAAACTGTTGGCGTTTTGGTCACCAGGGCAGCCAATGTAGAGGTAAAACTCGATGCCGGTCTGTGTCAACGACCATACTGAAACTACTTGTAATCTCTCCTTAAAATGTTGATTTTGTATGGGGAAACACAAAGCTTACAACCAAACAAATCCGAATAAAGGGAATTATGTCTGAACATAATGTTCCATTCTACAACGCACTGAAAATGTATAAAGATCAAAAGACATACACCCTGATTCTTAGTCATTTCCCCTCTTTGGCCCCCTCAAAGGCCTGGACTGGAACACGTTCAAATACAGTCAGTCGACCTCCTAATGAGGTAGTAGAACACAGACTACAGGACAAACAGTCGATTGTTCCTCAGGTATTGGAGAAGAGACCTCGACGGGTCATCAGTCAAGAAGATTCGCCAGAGGTCAGAAAGACATCGAAACGTCTCAAACCCCCTTCTTCTGGTACGCCAGATAGCATGGAACAAAAGGAATCTCGCCGAGCCCCTCAATCTAGAGGTGACATCGGTTTCTAGGACAGATTGTACTGGCCTATGCTCCAAAATTAGGGAGACTCCTCCCTTATCAAAAGTTCACAAAAAGACTACAAACCCGCCAGACGTCCCTATCCCAGAGGACCTGGAGGAGGATGTCGACAAGTTCAAGGCAAAGTGAACAGCCTCTTCTACGAATTTGGGAAAATTACCCTGGCAAAAGGGTCCATTCCTCTAAAATATCATTTAATGAAGCACGTTTCTCGACTCGTTGAAACTCATTTCCTGTAATCATACCTCTTATACTTGGTTAGCAATATACACACACACACACACCACATGAAAATCTTACAATGGAAAGCCAGAAGTATCCGTAGTAAATTGCCAGAATTACACCGGTTAGCTGATAGTCAGAACATTGATGTCATGCTCATATGTGAGACATGGCTACCCCCAGATTCATCTTTCATCTTTAAACACTATGATACCTTGAGAACGGATAGACCGGACGGACGTGGGGATAACACAGTGTTAGTGCACTCTTCCCTCACCTACCAGACAGTTACTTTTCGACCGCCACAAGATGATGTCAATATTACTGCAGTTCAAATTCAGGACGTTGTACTTGTTGTAGTATATAAACCTGCCAATGCCATGGTTAGCACATTGGAATAATTTCCTATCTCAATTTAAGGGGCAAACGATTATGGGTGGGGATTTTAATTCCCATCATCCCCATTGGTTTAGCTCCAATACCACGCAACATGGACGTAATTTATATCGGGCGATTTCCGACAGTTCCTTTCTTTGTTTAAACTCTGATACCCCTACTGCGGTACACCCATCTACTCATACCCAATCTGTTCTGGATCTAACTTTTGTATCTTCGCAGCTTGCAGCATGTGTGGAGTGGACAAAACATCCGGATACTTTAGGGAGTGACCACTTTCCCCTTCTTCTTACTTACTCTCCCCCAAGCCAACGATCTGGACAGCATTGCACGGCGGGTACTCGGTTAAGACCTTTTCGACGCCGGTTCCAAGCTATAGATTGGGATACATACCAAGATTATCTTTCACAACATTTTCAAACTCTTTCTGTGGATGAAAAATCTCCAAGGGCATACGACAGCATCATAACACCAATCACCGATTATCTCAACTTGTATCATCCCATATGCCAATCCTCCTCCCCTCACCGACGAACTTATAGTAAATTTTGGTGGAACCCGGATTGCTCACGAGCGGTTGCTCTCCGCCGACGTGCTTTCGCTCAAAATACTCAAACACCTAACACTGATAATTATCTTCTCTTGAGACGACAAACTACAGCAACTGCTAAAACTATCAAATCCGCAAAACGTATGGCTTGGAAAAATTATTGCTCCACCCTCAGAGCCCAAACTTCATACTCCTCTATTTGGGCTACTATCAGATCGTTAAATGGTAATACTTCCACTCCGACACGGCCTCCTTCTTTAGACATTTTGACAAAATTCCAATCTGAGTTGGCACCCCCTCAGTAGAACCCGTTTTCTCACCTCTCCCTCTGGACCAAGTCAGTGTACTACATGCAGTTCCAGTCAGACCGCCGCAGAGTGCAGACGTGCTGAACAGTGGAGTGGCTCCGGCGTAAACGTGTAAATTGAAATGGGAAGAAGAAACAAGCAAAATTTGGAAAGTGAAAGTGGTAATGAGTCGAGTGACGATAAAATTATCTCCGAGCTAAAACATATGTTTGAAGAATTCAAATCATCTCTCCAGTCTGAGATTACTACACTTCAAACTTCTGTGCAATATATCTCTAACAAATTCGACACATTCTATGAAGAACTTACACAAACAAAAGAGAATCTGAAAGCTACTCAGTCAGAAGTGCGTGTGCTAACACAAGAGAACGATCAGCTATGGAAACAAATAAACGATTTGCAACAATACACACGACGTGACAACGTGATAATTCATGGGATACCAGAATCTTCAGAAGAATCTATAAACCAGACTATAGTAAGCATTGCCGAGTGCATTGGTGTACGTGAGCTTGCAGCTGATATAAGCATCGCACACAGGCTGCCAGCAAAAGCAGGAAGGATGAAACCTATTGTTGTAAAATTCACAAAGAGAAGTAGTAGGGACACATGGCTCCAGAAATTTAGGTCAGAATCGAAAAAATACCCTGAGGGCCCAGGAATTCCTCTACAGAAAATGAACCCTCTTCTTCCGGCAGGAAGGATGACTGCTAGCGACCACTTAACAATAGCTACTCGTGACCTTCTCAACAAAACAAGGGATGCGGCAGCACAAAAAGGATACCGTTATGTATGGACTAGAGACTGCAAGATATTTGTGCGCAAAGATGACAACTCCCCTGCCTACAAGATAACCTGTTTCACGGACATGGTATCGTTATAAAGTGATTTGTTTTGAGTATCGTAATGCTAGTGTCTCGCAATAATGGCGGATGTAATAAATGAATTGGATGTCTATGCTAATAATAACAATCCTGTAACTGTAGTTCTAGAAGATTCTGAATGTCTCAACAATTTCGTTAATAATACAGCTTTAATAACTTTAAAATATTTCATATAAATATTCGCAGCTTAAACAAACATTTCTTGGAATAATGTGCTATTTTGCAATCTTTTGTTCTACCTTTCGATTTCATTATACTGACAGAAGCCTGGCTGACAAATGAAATAGGATACGATATAACAGGGTATAAAAAACATGTGAAAACAGTAAATGTGATGGATTAGTAATCTACTGGAGAGATAATCTTGATATTGCAATAGTTAATGTTGATATCCCTCAGTGTAATTCGATACATCTAAATTTCGTATATAACAATTATCCCTACTCAATTACGGCAATATACAGATCACCAAACAGTTGTAAAAACGAATTTTTAGATAATTTCGAGGTATTTTTATCTAATTCAAAAGAAATCAGTAACCAAATCATTGTTGGAGACATAAACATCCAGATCCTGGAAAATCATTTAGACATTTCTGGCAATAGATATATGAATATCATGAACGAATATGGATTTGAAAAATTTCTAAATTCCATTACAAGACCTGATTCAAAAACTTGTCTTGATCACATATTTTATAAAACAAAAAACAACTGGAATTTTGCTCTGGCAGTACTCAATAGTGCTATTACTGATCATTATGCAGTTATATCATTATCCCAAATTGGCATAAATAATGTTAATGTTTCTGTAAATACCCTAAGAACTTTTAAATCCATTAATTTTCCCAAATTATTTTCTCTACTGGAAAAAGAAACCTGGAACGCAGTTTTAGCATGTAATAATGCCGATTCATCCTTTGTAAAATTACACACTGTTCTATCAGATCACTTACATGAATGCTCTGACACTACAGTACATAAATATTCTTGTAAACTACGCAAAATAAAACCCTGGATTACCATGGGTATCATCAAATCTATCCGGATAACAGATAAATTAGCCAAAAGTATTAAAAGAGAACCCAATAACGAAAATTAAAAAAATTATTACAAAAAATACAGAAATGCCCTAACTGAAATTATAAGAAGAATGAAAGATCAATACTGTTAACATAAGTTCCAACAGTGTAGAAATAACCCCCGAAAATTCTGGAAAACAAATGAAGCTACAGACACAAATGTAAACAATTCCCATGCCATTACAGAGATTTCAAACGAAGAGGGAATAACACTTGAAAATAAAAAAGAAATAGCAAATGAATTCAATAAATACTTCACGAATATAGGACTAAATATTACGTCAAAGATTACTAAAACAACATTTAACAATAAATAATATTAAAAAAAAATATATATATATATATATTTAATATTAACCCTTATCTGTTGGAAATGAGTTATTTTAATTTTGATACAGCCAGCCAGGCCAAGCTCATTAATCAGTATATGAACACAAAACGTAAACTAAACAGAACTATTGCTAACTTAAAATTTAACAACTTATGTAGAATTAACAATGTTATTCCCAAATATATCAATATAAAGACCAATATTTGTAGCAATGTAGCGACTAAGACAGTGCAACAAGCGAAACAACTATGGTTAAAGAACGAGATAAAATTCCTACATAAGAAGAAGGATTTTTTAAATAAAAAGGTATATGACTTACATCTACAAGTATCAAAAAGCCTCAAAAGTCATTGGACTTCCATTGATAATTACATACATATAAAATTAAACTATGAATTGGATAAAAAATACAGTATTTCGAACAAGAAACTAGATAATCTTATAAGAGAAAGTAACATCTTGGCTAAGAGTTACAACCGTAACAAGCAAGATCCCCATGAAAATATACAACACAAATTCTACCCCAGACTTATCAACTTAACACATATCACATTCAGCAAAAAAGAAGAATCATTATTACAATTAGGTTATAAACATAATTTAACCCCGAATAGCAAACAGATTCTAGACAATGTCATAATCGATGCGGAAGCAGCTTTGTCATCAATGCAACTTGAAGAGCAAAACTGTTTAAGGCAAAAGTTAGCTGCCAAAATCAAAGAAACCTACTTTAACATTAAACAACGTCCAAACTTGACAACTAAACATAATACGAGTATACTAAAAAGTATCAACAAGAAATTGGAAGACAACAACATTATTCACGTCAAAGCGGATAAAGGCAATACAATAGTCTTACTTAACAAACAGGACTACATAAACAAGACTTTTGATTTTCTTCAGTCAGCTATCAAAAAAGCTGTTGAAGAATCTAATTTAATCCTGAGTGAAATGGAAAAGAAAAAGTGCATAAATATGAACCCCAGAGCTCCAGAACTGAGGTCACAAATAAAAAAACACACAAAGTAAATAATCCAATAAGACCAGTAGTAAATTTCTTAAATGCTCCTAGCTGTAAAGTTTCAAAAATGTTGGGGAAAATATTAAAGCAAAAATTAAATCTACCCTACAGATACAATATCATAAATTCGATTGATTTGGTTAACAAAATAAAAGACATTTGTATTAATAAAGAGGACCTTATATTATCGCTGGACATCACCAACTTGTATACAAACATACCAATAAATGATTCAATCAGAATTATAGAAAATAGGCTTCTAGATAACGGCGAAAGCACCAATGTTACTAAGCAGATAACCTCACTTCTTAACACCATATTATACCAAAATTACTTCAAATTTGATAATAAATTGTACATACAGAAAGAAGGAGTAGCAATGGGATCACCGCTTTCTGGGATTATAACGGAAGCTTACTTACAACATATTGAACAAGAATATATACAGGATATTATATTTAAATATAAAATTACCACTTATCAAAGGTATGTTGATGATATTCTTATCATTTGCAATAATAACAAAGTGGAAGATATTTTCAATGATTTTAATAACATCAATAATCATCTGAAATTCACTCTTGAGAAAGAAGAGAATTATTCACTACACTACCTGGATCTCAATATTACCAGAATCAACAAGAAACTCGATTTTGGTATATTCAGAAAAAATACCTATTCGGATAATATCATCGGCAATTCTTCTAATCATCCCATTAGCCACAAAATGGCTGCTTTCAACAGCATGGTATACAGAATGGTTAACATACCCATGAATGAAACTAACTACAACAAAGAATGTAGTACAATTATGAAAATTGCCGAAAATAATGGATACAATAAAAGTCTGATTAGAAATTTAATCAGAAAACACAAAACGAAATTGCATAACAAACAAAACCCCATAAGCCAGCTCACACCTCTACAAAAAGACAACGATAATAAATATTTTGCTACATTTAATTACACAGATAACAGAATACATGCTATCACGTTACTACGTAAAGAAAACTTTAAAATTGCTTACAGAACAAACTGCAACTTAAGGAATAAATTATACAGCAATAATACTAACTCTGTGGATAAAATGGAAGAAAGTGGTGTTTAAAAATTGACGTGTATTGATTGCAAAAAGGTATATGTGGGACAAACTGGAAGAAAATTCAAGCAAAGATTCAGTGAACATGTTTCTGACTTTAAATATGGCAGATTACGCTCAGCGTATGCTAAACACCTGCTTGATAGTGGTCATAGATTGGACAACTTAAATAACACCATGGAAGTCCTACATATATGTGATAAGGGTGTTAGACTAAATACATTGGAAAACTTTCAAATTTATAAGAATAGGAGTAACATCCTTAATGAAAACATAATTGACCAAAATCATTTATTTGACTTGACTACAACGGTGACCTAGGTTACCAAATAACAAATTTTATAAACAACATTATTTCAGAAGAATTGTGGTGTTCATTACATCTTATATGTACTGAAGATGGCGCAGCATACGCCGAAATGCATCTTCAAATAAGTTGTGTATTATATGGTAAGGGTAAAGGTGGAATATTATAAAAAAAAATATATTTAATATTAACCCTTATCTGTTGGAAATGAGTTATTTTAATTTTAACATTTAACAACAATAATTTGTATAAAGATAATAACCAACAAATAGCCAGCTCTATGTTTTTATCACCGATCTCCGAAGATGAAATTAGTAGTATAATTAAATCACTAAAAAATAATGTTTCTCCTGGTGGTGATAAAATAACAAATAATACACTAAAAAAGATTTACAAGTATATATTGAAACCTACTGTACATTTCTTTAATTTATGTCTAACACAAGGAGTTTTTCCGGATATCTTAAAGAATTCGGTAGTTGTGCCTTTGCATAAATCTGGTGAACAGAGGAATTAAAATAACTATAGACCGATCTCTCTGCTCTCAAGTTTCTCAAAGTTATTAGAAAAATGTATAAAAAACAGAATTGTTTCTTTTCTGGATGAAAATGAAATACTATGTCAACAACAGTATGGTTTCAGAAATAATTTGTCAACAGATAATGCAATCTTTGAACTTACTAGTAGGATCATACACGAATTAGATGCAGAACATGTGTTTAGGAATATTTTTAGACTTAAGAAAAGCTTTCGACACGGTTAACCATCAATTACTTTTGGCTAAACTACATGCAATAGGAGTAAGAGGGATTGCTCATAACTTACTCCAGTCATACTTAAATTCAAGAAAAAAAGTTACCAAAATTGACGATGAAATTAGTGAAAACAAAGAAATTCAAATAGGTGTTCCTCAAGGAACAATATTAGGCCCAATTCTATTTTTAATATTCATAAATGATTTGTTCAAAATTGATTTGCAAGCATACAATGGAACTTCCTATTCTTATGCAGATGATACAGTGGTGATCTTTAGTGGCTTAACCTGGGAGGAAGTTTATAAGCATGCAAATGCAGGCATGAATATGATAAAAAACTAGCTAGACACTAATTTGTTATCGCTAAATGTAAATAAAACAACTTTAGTACCTTTTTCTTTAACAGCCTCTGGTATGCGTCAGTTAGAAGCACTCAACTATCTAAAATTAACAATTCATAACCCTATTTGTAGTCACTCGGCCTCATGTAATTGCCCTTATCTTAAAGAATCAACAGAGGTGAAATATTTGGGAATCATTATTGATCAATACTTAAAATGGAACAAACATATATCATATTTATGTACAAGGATCCGCAAAACAATTTATAAATTTGTAAGCCTACGTCAATACTTGCCTACCTCTGTTTTGAGGCTGGTATATCTAGCTATAGTTGAATCGGTAATCCAATATGGCATATGTGGGTGGGGAGGTACTGCAAAAACTACTAATGAGCCATTGATCATACTACAAAAACGTATAATATGCCTGAATAAACGAATTGACTATCCCACTAACCGGATATATAACAAATTTAAAGTATTAAATATTGACCAAATATATAAACACTCGATATTGAATTTCTACCATAAAAATCGATAAAATACCAAAAGCATCCTCATGATTACACTACAAGACACAATCAAATACCTACTCTAATAGAAACCTAAATGTTTCACATCGGCAGGGCTATTACACAGCTCGAACTCGGTCCACGTCTATACAACTCGATAATGAAACTTCACCCTGAATTAGCCATGTACAAGGATTTCATTTTCAAATCCAGAATTAAAAAATTAATATAAGACACATTAATATTAACCACATTTCACACTTTCCCTTTTGCAATGATTTATATGCTCTTCCTTCCTTTTTCTGAATGGTACTAGTATCACTATATTTTATTGTATTTTTAGTTTAAATTGATTGTATTGTACCTGTATTCATTACATGTTATTTGTATTTTGTATTTTGTATTTGTATTTTTATTTTTAACTGATGTAATTTAAAAGGAACTGACCCCAAACACGAGCTTTGCTCCTTTGGGGTAACTTATTTAACTCTTTCTGTAATAATTTAAAAGAGTAAATAAAATAAAATAAAAAATTGTTTTTGGCTGAGATTTCAAGTATTGACATAGTTGTGTTTAAGTATGTCAGAGGATAGTGATTTAAAACTTGGTGTTCATCCTATGGAAGCTAATGGAATACCCAAGGAAACAAAAATGATGCCCTGAAAGTTGAAAAAAAAAACAAAAACAAAAAACTTCAAGTTTCTCTCACGACAATATCACAGCTGGGTTTAGAAAACCCAGAAATATACCATTCAACCCAGAAGCAATCGCCCCATCAAACTTAACGGAACGTCCATTACAAAAAGAGTTTCAAGTGTTGCCTACTTCAAGCACTTCAGGAGTTGAAGGCCTCCTCCAACTACGAGGAGTAAGCAACCTACGGGACGCAGGAACAATAGTGCCACACTCCACCAGATGAAAAGCAAGATCGTCACCGCGGTCGGCCAAGGAAAATTATTCCTGAGGAACAGTCTCCAGGACTACAAACAACAGTGATGAAGACTGGATATGTATAAAATGCAGAACTGCATATTCACAAGATGTCAATCGCAGGATAGGTGCAAAATGGATTCAGTGTAGCTTTTGCAGGCACCCATTCCATGAGAAATGTCAAATGCAGAACGTTGATGAAGACAACGACGTGTACATGTGTGATGATTGTTGTGCAGATGACTAAGAGTGAAAACGGTTTTCATTTACCTGCTACCAAAAATTAATATAAATAGACGTCACCAAATTACCTACCCACTATCACCAAATAACCTAATACCATCACCAAATTACCTTCCCTTTCAGTGTTGTCTTTAAAAATTTATATATCAAAGTGGGTGTGTACTAATTTAGTAATATAGTGATTTATCCCGGTTATCAGACCCAACTTCCACCATTATCAATGCACGCCGCATCTCCTCATAACACTGGCATGTTTTAAATCACAATATCCCCAACCGCCTAGGGAACAATCATCAAACGATACCAGACTTGACTTTATTATTGCCCCCACACCTTTAATTCCTGTCATTCGAATCCACCAATAAATGAAACCTGCAGCAGTGACCCCTTCCCGCTTCAAATCCATCTATCTAGAGCTACCATCGTCTCAAACTCCAAGTTTACAAAGCACCGTACAGGAAAACAAGATACCACCAATTTCACAACTTATATTACTGATCACCAATGTCAGCAACAGATTTACTGAAAATAGGATTCCAGAACGGATGTGAAAATTCGGAATGAGAGAAAAGAATTAACTAAAAAATTTCAATGTGAAAGATATGCGTTTTCTAGATTAACCGATAATAAGATACTTGAATTTATTAGAAAATATTTAGCCGCGTTTTATGTAGGAAATTTTATAAACATTGATAAGATGTCAAAGGCGTTCTGTGAACTTTGGCTAAAGAATGAAGGTCTGCCAACACGGGATAGCCATTTGAATTATACGTGTGGTTTGGTAAAGAATGAGGGCTGGATAAGGATAAAATATTAGATGACCTAAGAACATTAGGGTATTAGTTCCACAATATCAGAGAAGAAAGAGTAAGAAGAAACTACAAGTTATGAAAGATAAGGACAGGCACTATTAATGTTAATGTTAATCGTAGTGGGACACTGGAGCAATACTTTGTAAGCAAAGGTGGCCCATTAGTTGATATATATGCTGTTTGTGAACCTCTGAATATTTAATAAATTTAATTTAATATTACTGATCTACTCGTGCGGAGTAAATGGTCTCCCATCGGGCGCCTCCCCAGGTGGCGGATACGGGAATGCCCACCAGATATGGAGGGTACCGGGGAAATAAAATACCCGGGGCGGACCAAAACCACCCCCTTGTCAGGGTTATGATGAATAATGCCGGGCAGCAGCGACATTATTATCGACTGGAGGCATAGAACAAATTATGTTCTTGATGGCTACTGATCGAAAATCTTCGGACGCAACCTGATGGATGGGTGTGGCGGCCATGGTACTGCGATATGGAAAGGAAATGGGAAGACTACCACATTATTTTTTCCCTGAAGACACTTGGGATTAGCGAATATGATGGCTGCTCCTGAAGCAAAATATTCCGGAGGTAAAATACTTCCCCAGTCGGATCTCCGGGCGGGAAGTGTTTCAGGGGGAGTGATCGATATTGAAAGAACAAACAATAGAAGACAGCAGCTTAAAATAGGAACATGGAATGTTAGGACACTTAGACATGCAGAAAAACTGGAGAACTTAACACTGGAATTAAATAAATGTGGTGTGAATATAGTAGGTTTAAGTGAAGTGAGATGGACTGGACAAGGTGAAGTGGCTTGTGGTAATTATACGATGTTCTATTCGGGTGGAAATTGTAACGAAAGAGGCGTAGCTGTAGTGGTGGAAAATAAACTAGTGAATAGTATTACAAAAGTGGAGTGTGTTAGTGATCATATAATGTATGTAAAAATAAATGCAGATCCAGTGGATGTTTTGATAGTGCAAGTGTATATGCCAACTTCAGATCACAACGATGCAGAGGTTGATAAAATGTATGAAGACATAGGCGAAATATTGTACCAAGAAGGAAGAGGTAAAGTGAATGCCATAATTATAATAATTAAGGAATCGCGCACAATGTGCATTATCTTAACCTAAGACTTAACCTACCCAGTCCTGAACCCGGGGAGGGGACCTTTCACTACTGAAAAATCCCCGACCCGGCCGGGATTCGAACCCGGGCCGCCGGAGTGGAAGGCAGGCGTGCTAGAATGCCATAATTATGGGAGATTTCAACAGTGTCATAGGAGAAGGAAAAGAGAAAAAAATTGTGGGTCCTTATGGATTAGGGAAGCGCAATGACAGAGGTAATAGGCTTGTTGACTTCTGCCAACAATATGATATGGTGATAACCAATACCTGGTTCAAGAAGAGGAAAACAAAGTTGTACACCTGGAAAAGCCCTGGGTATATTAATAGGTACCAGATTGACTACATTCTCATCTAGCAGAGATTCCGGGGCAGTGTGAAAGATGTGAAGACTCTTCCAAATGCTGACATCAACACAGACCACAATCTTCTTGTAGCAGACATAGAGACTAGGCTGAAAAGGATTAGGCGGACATGTAAAAGAAATCCAAGATGGAACTTAGAAAAACTGCGAAATGACAAGGACTCGATTAAAGAGTCATTGGAAACACAGTTACATGAAATAAAAAATGTTGGTGAATCTGTAGAAAGTGAGTGGGAAAGTGTAAAAAATATTTTGTTGGACTCGTTGAAGAACAAAGTTGGAAAAATAGACAGAATAAATAGGAAACCGTGGGTAACACAAGAGATGTTAAAGAAGATGGAAGAAAGAAGGAAATACAAAAATACTAATGCTGTGGAATATAAGAGATTGAATAATGAACTAAGAAGAGAGACAGACAGAGCAAAAGAAAATTACCTTAAAGAAAGCTGTGATGAAATTATGGAGCTTCGACGAAAAGGAAGATATGATTTAATGTATCAGAAAGCGATGGAGTTAGAATCTAAAGAAAATAAAGGAATACGGACTTTTGGAATAGAAGACATTCATTAAAATTTAATTACAAACCCTGGAAAAGTTCTTACAATATGGGAAAATTTCATAGAAAAGCTTTACGACAAGCAAAATCGACCACAAGACATCGAGATGGAAACAGAAGAACTAGTGGATAAAGATAATATAGGACCTAGCATATTGAAGAATGAAGTAGAAAAGGCCATAAAAGAAATGAAGAATAGAAAGGCCACAGGAGACGATGACATACCAGTGGACCTACTGAAGGAATTAGGAGAAAATGGGAGGAGGAAACTTACCAAACTTATCAACCGAATTTATGACACTGGAGAATGGCCTCAAGATTTCCTAGAGGTAACTATGATTGCACTAAAGAAGAAGAAATGTGCCAAGATGTGTAGTGATCACAGAACTATCAGCTTGCTATCTCACGTAGGAAAAATTGTGGCACGGATACGAACTAGAAGACTGGAAAGAAGAATAGAAGACGTAATAGGAGAAGACCAATTTGGTTTCCGGAAAGGAAAAGGAACTAGAGATGCAATTGGAATGCTAAGGATTATATCAGAGAGAGTTTTAGCGGTCAACGAAGAAGTGTGTGTCTGCTTTATTGATTGGCAAAAAGCTTTTGACCGAGTGAACTGGGAAAAGTTAATGGACATACTCAAAAAAATAGGCATTGACTAGAAGGACAGGAGACTAATCCGCAATTTGTACCTGGGACAAAAAGTGAAAGTGCGTCTAGAACATGGAGTGACCAACAGTGTAGAAATAGGAAGAGGTGTGCGTCAAGGATGTTGTATGTCACCCATCTTGTTCAACCTTTATGGAGACTGGCTAGCAAAAGAAGCCTTAGAAGGAGTTAGGGATTTTGTGATAGGAGGATACGCTATTAACACCATCAAATATGCGGACGACCTGGTGATTCTGGCAAAGAAACAAGAAATATTGCAAGGAATGATTGACAGGCTGGTGGAAACAGGAAGAAAGTATGGAATGGAAATCAACATAGGTAAATCGAAGGTGATGAGGATATCGAAGAGAGAAGAGCCGCTTCAAATTATCATGGGAAATCAAGAATTAGAGAACGTGAACCAGTTCAAATACTTAGGAAGTGTACTGACGAAAGATGCCTATTGCACCAAGGAGATAAGATCAAGAATTGCCATGGCCAAGAAAGCATTTATGAAGAAGAGAACTCTGCTAACTAGTAGTCTGAACCTAGAGCTACGTAAAAACCTGGTGAAGTGTTATATTTGGAGTATTGCTTTGTATGGATCAGAGACATGGACTTGAGGAAATTAGAGAAGACATATTTAGAAAGTTTTGAAATGTGGTGCTGGAGACAGATAGAAAATATAAAGTGGATGGACATGGTGACAAACGAAAGGTTCTGAGTAGAGTGGGTGAGAAGAAGTCAATCATACACACAATTCGTCAGAGGAAAGCAAACTGGGTTGGGCACATTCTCAGAAGGAACTGCTTATTACATGATGTCGTAGAAGGAAGATTGGAGGGTACAACTAGACTTGGAAGAAGAAGAATTCAGCTGTTGGACGATTTAAGGGAAAAGCGGAAATATTGGATGCTGAAGGAGGAAGCAGAGGATAGACAGTTTTGGAAAACAAAATTCGCCTACCAAGTTTGAAAACCTGCCGGAAGGCAAAATACTTACTACTACTACTACTATTACTGATCACCTCACACCATACCCCAAGGACGATATCTCCTACCAAGATCTTGAAAACCTCATCACATCCTACCAAAACCATCACCATCCATTTTCTACAGATGCCAAGACATCCTTCATGGTGAAACAAGATGTGGCGTGTTATTGTTTAGTTTATGGCAAAGAAATTGAGGAGTTTCAAGAGGTGATTAGGAGTGAACATGAATGCAAAAATCTGTTTCATGTTGCGTGCAGGAAGGTGTTAAAGGGAAAATACGTATCCAATGGTGAGAACAAAGATAAAAAATGGATTTGTGAAAGAAAAGATTGTGAGGTTAGGAATCACAGTGGCGGCAGCGTAATAAATATGATTTCTGATTTAAAGACTGAGATTTCATCCAAACTGGATGACATTACTGCAGAAAGCCGTAACATAAGTAACAGATAATTGAAGTTTTGAAAGGGAATGAAGAAATGAAAGAATCCATGCACTTCTTCATGAAGAATTTGAAGCAATGAAGAAGGAAAGAAAACTTTTGGTTGAAGGACAAATGGACAAAAGTAAAGATTTAAGTAGCAATTTATTCTATAATGCGGAAAAGTAGCATTGAATGTTCTACTGCATTACAATATATATTTTGTTAATCACGTCTGTGTGAACACGTTACTTCTTACCACGAATATTGTACAGCCCTGAGAGTTCCATTAGAGTATACACGGCAGTGGCTTTTGTTTCGGCCAACAATGGAATTTACCTGGTAGTCAAGAAATCTGCTACCTGCTTTGTTTTGTATTTTCCACCAGGCTTCAGTTGTTGTTTGTGCGTCTATGTGTTTACAGCAACCAGGTAGTCATTTCGAAAATTTGTTAAGATTTAATGAACATTAAGTATTAGTAACTGATGAGGGATAAATTACCACTTTAGTTTCTTAGCTTGTAGCAAAATAAGTGTCATTAAATGTTTGTAATGACTATAGTACAACTTGGAAACTTTCTAAGTCCAGTAATATTTTTATTGTGGATGTAACCGGAGGTCCATATATGAGAAGCTTGTCTCCAAAACCTGCTCAAGGACATTTTTTTCAAAACTGAGATATGCACATCGTTTTGTTCATCTTTAGTTGTAGATTTTATTTCAATATTTACTTACTTCCAAAACATGCTTTTATCCATGGAAATTCCTTTTAAAATTACAGTTCGTTTTCAAAAAATGCTATTTCCTTCAACAATTTATTTCCAATACATGCTAAAACTATATTTCTATGGGAGTATTCTGTTATTCATTTCCAAAATATACTGAAATCTGAATATTTGTCAGTGTTGTGATTCATATAAATACTTGTTAAAAATCTATGGCAACTAATATCAAGAATTTGAAATTTATATTTTTACTTTAATATTATTTACATTGTTGTCAGAGTAAATGTTCATTCGCCTATTCACAGCTAACAGTAGTTTGTGGATTTTATGCTTAACTACATGCATGAAATTGTTTTTGGCTGAGATTTCAAGTATTGACATACTTATGTTTAAGTATGTCAGAGGATAGTGATTTAGAACTTGGTGATCGTCCCATGGAAGCTAACGATAAACCAAGGAAACGAAAACGATGCCCTGAAAGTTGGGAAAAAAACTCAAGATAAAGTAAGAAAGCATGCTTTGAAAGACAAAGGTTATAAAATTGAATCCATTCCATTTTTAACCCTGCTTATATTTAAAGTTTCCCTCACGACAATATCACAGCTAGGTTTAGAAAACCTGGAGGCTTGTACTGCTTGTAGCATCTTAAGTAACATCATCATGTCGAACAAAAAGTACGTATCACTCACGCTCAATGAAAAAATGAAGGTGATCGAGGCGAGTGAGAGAGACAAAAACTTTCTGTGCGTGAGATAATTTTGCATTTCAAATGCGGTAAAACGCAAATTTACAAAACTTTAAAGAACAAAGATAAGATAAGGGAGGAGTGGATGAAGGGGAATGGACAAAAGAAGAGAAAAGCAAAGAAGTCGGGAAATGAAGAAATTAATGAAATAGTGTGGGAATGGTTTGTAAATGCACGGGCTAAAAACTTGTCTTTGTCCGGACCCATGTCCCGATATGTGGCGACAAAAGTGAAATAAACCAAGCGATAATGAGGCAAGAAAACAGTTAGCCTACAGTAATTGCATAATTATATTGTGTTAGTGTTATTAATTATTAATAGTGTAGTATTTTACTGTAGGCCTATATAAAAATAAAGTGAAGAATATCTGGTGTACAGGAATTAAGGATTGTAATTAATTACAGTATTTGCATATTACAAATTCACATTTGTGGCGCATGGTACAGTAATTGATAACATTTATGTAGCCTAGTGTATTTTGTGTAATCTGGACACTTGTCCAATTTGGAAAATTTGTTTGGTCCCTTACAATACCGCTTTGAACAAGTTTTACTGTATAAACTTAAAAATAGCATATAAAACAACCAACAATTTGAAAAACAAACTGTACAAGACTAAAGACAATGAAGATATATATAATAAAAATGGGATTTACAAACTGAAATACAGAGAATGTAACATATTATGTGGGCCAAACGGGAAGGAAATTCAAAACTAGATTCCAAGTAGGACTACCGAAATGGACAAAGAGACAGATCTAGCTATGCCAGACATTTCTTAAATGAAGCACATGAATTTGACAATAAAATAGGAAATATTATGAGCATATTACACTTACAAAACAAAGGCAGGAAAGACTGGAAATTCACAAAAGGAAGAACGAGAATATATTAAACGAAAGCCAATAGTATACAACGCCCTATTTGAATTAACCAATAGGAGGAGTAAGCACAACACCACCAAAACTAGCGACCAGTGCACGTCCAACAACCCACGGATAAGCATGTAACCCACAGCTATTCTGTCTGCACGAATACTCAAAATATATGTAAGTGTTAAATATCACAGAAATACCACACACCACTCCTAATACAATAACAAATTTTAATAATTAATTAATTTCATTTTCCAGTGGCATAAATATGATTGTTAGAAGTATATAAATCTCCGCCTATATACCACTTGAGAATAAATAACAGAAGAAGCAAAGCAAGGAAAACCAAGAAAATGCAAAATGAAGGAGAACACGCTTAAATGATAAAAATTTTTGTATTCATTATTAGTTATTTATGGTCATGTATATAAAAATATGTATTAAAAGATGTAGTATACCCAGTGTAGAAACATTGAGCTCAGTGTTAGTATATTACTGGTTTTGTATCTTGTTTAAAAACATAAAATTGATAAGTTAAAATTAAAATTAAAATTTACACTTAAGAATATGTTTTTCCAGACACTGGATGAGATAAAATATTGATTAAATATCATGATGTAGTGAACAAAAATTCGTCACTGCTGGGGGAGGAACTATCGATTTTCCTAAACCACATGGTTTCCATGTGCTTTCACTGCTACGTATCGTCAGTATAAAAACATCTGTGTTTGTGTAGGAGTGAAATTTGAGATTCAGTATTCGTACCAGTGTTATTTTATTGTTATCGTTTTTTATTATTATTAAGTTTACTATCGAGTTATTGTTATTGTTATTGCATTGTTATTAATTGGCGGTGAACCATACGTACACGTTTGAAATGCCACCAGCTCGGAGTAAGTTAGGTAAAGGTAAAGTTCTGCACAGTCAAGCCAGGGAACTGATATGGAACGTGTACAATTCCATGAAAAGAGAAGCAGCAGAAGGAGAACCGAGAAACTTGAAACAAGTTCAGCTAAGAGTCATTGAGGCGACGAACATTTCTAGAAGTACCGTTGGTAGAATTCTGAATGAGTGCCGAAAGTCCATTAATAAAGAGCCTGAGAATGCAAATGAAGACGTAAATATTGAGGCAGGTCCATCGTTTTCAATGCCTAATAAAACGAGGATGGTGAAGAAGCCAATTTCGGATTTAGATAATTTTGACCAAGATTTGTTACGGCGTACTATTTATAATTTCCACACAACAGAACATGAATGGGTGACATTGAAAAAATTAAGAGAGAAGCTACGAAAAGATATGGGTTATATGGGGAGCAAAACAACATTATGGAGAATAATTCGGAAAATGGGTTTCCGTTGGCTAAAAACTAGGGACAACAGAAAGGTGTTGACGGAGAAGAGCGACATCAGGGCAAAAAGAACTCGATATTTAAGGCAAATAGCAAAATACAGAGAAGAGGGGAGGCCGATAATATACACGGACGAAACCTACATTCATGCAGGTCACACTACGCCTAATAGCTGGACAGATAGTAGTTCCAAGATGGATTATGCGCCAATTTCGAAAGGACAGAGAGCAGTTATTGTTCATGCAGGAGGAGAGGAAGGCTTTGTTGAAAATGCACTACTTATATTTAAGTCTGGCTGCAAAACGGGCGATTACCATTCAGACATGAATTTTGGCAATTACTATAAGTGGATGACAGAAAAATTAATTCCAAATCTACCAGAGAACTCTGTTGTCGTTATGGATAATGCCTCCTACCATAATGTACAAGAAGATCCTGCACCGACCTCAAACAGCAACAAAGCTACCATGCAGGAATGGTTAACAGTCAGAGAGATACCATTTTCCGCATCTGCTTTCAAGCCGGAACTATATGAGCTGATACGACACAAGCCTCAATATAAGAAGTATGTGATCGATTCAGTTCTTGCACGTAATGGGCACTGTGCATTGAGACTCCCGCCGTATCACCCTGAACTGAATCCCATCGAAAAAATCTGGAGTACTGTTAAAGGATGGGTTGCTGAACAGAATGTTTCATTTAAACTGGACAATGCAATTCAACTCTTTGAAGAGAAGTGTAACAACATCACTCGTGCTGACTGGTTGTCACGTTGCCGAAACGCTCGTGATCGCGAAGCTGAGTATATGGCAACAGAAATGTTAATTGATATATGACTGAAAACGTAATCATACATTTAGGTGGAAGTGACAGTGATGAAAGTGATAGCGAAACAAATGAAGGAGACTCTAGTGATTCAGAAGGACAACTGTCAGGGGTGGAGCCTTTGTAGAATGGTGCACCAGTTTAAAAAAAAAATCCACATTTCACCAAGTACCAGTAAGTAATGAGATAGTTTTCCATTCCCTAAATATAGGCATTATTATTATTAACTTATTGTTATAATAATTATTTTGTAGTATACAAACTTCAATTACTATGAAGTCAGTACAGTATTCTGTTTGTGTAGTGCATTTTACCTTTATGTAATACGTTTCACAGAATATGTATACGCGGAGAGCTCAGGGTTAATGTTTTCAAGTCAGTCAGTAGCTCAGTTCTTGAGGGATGGAGTTGCAGGGGGAGGAGATGGCAAGGTCAATCCTCCCTGCGTGAGATTTCTAGGGCATGCTTCAACCTGGATGGAACGGCTTCTAATACGTATTGTTTCTCAACTGTTTGTTGACAGATGAATATAATGAGAATTTTATTTGATCAATTCTGTGCAATTTTAAGAAATTATGTAATGTTTCAAGGGAAGGAATGGTTTGTTTTTTTATTTTTATTATCAGCGATATTTCAAGGGTTAAACCATCAATATTTTAGAGTATGTGTTCGCGGTTTCGCCCGCCATTATTAATTGACTCCAGGATTTTTAAGAAATTTATACTGACAGCGTATTAAAAATGTTTGTGGTTCGGAGCTATGAAAATTTTAAGTAAAAATAAAATTAGAATATTTGTTCATTGTGTTCATTTCACTTAGGCCTTATTTAATAAAGAAATGGTTTTCCTAATTTTGTTCTCGTCGTGAAAGTTTACACTGCGAGAGACGAACATCGCCGAGTATACCCGATGTCTCACGAAGTGGGTGAGCGAGCAAGCACGCTATTTAGGGCCGTTGAATTGTATTGTTGTGACTTACTCAGACACATGCGGTGGTCAAAATAGGAATATTAACATGTCTGCCATGTCAGTAAGAGCACCCACATAGATTGTGTGGACCAGAAATTTCTGTTACTTGGACACACTCACCTAGAATGTGACATAGACCATGCTCGTATTGAAAGGGCTAAAAAGAAAACTTAAATACCGATCATGGTACCCCGAGACTGGTTCCAGTTCGTTCGAACTGTAAAGGGGGAAAAACTATTCCATATCAATGAAATGAGGAAACAAGAGGACTTCTCATTTTCGAAACTGGTGCAGGAGCATTTGACTTGAAGGACAACGGACACGGAGGGCAGAAAAGAGAACTGGCTTGACACCAAATGGATTAGGTATGGGAAAACTTTTGGTTTAATGCAATTAAAAAATTCCTTTGATGACCAAGACTTTCGCATACTTGACCTGCGGCGATCGAAGCGAGGCAGACCTACGATTCCTTCCTTGACAGCATGTTACAACTGTCCACTGCCCATCAACCCCTTAAGAAGAAGGATCTCCTGAGCCTGCTTCTCCTTATACACACTGACTGCTGTCATTCCTTCTACGAAAACCTGGACAGCAGCAACAGAGTACAAGAGCTTCCAGAAAGCAGTTAAATCAAGGTGCCTTAATAAATTAGTAAATAATCTTATTCATTCTTTTTATTATGTAAATAGTGTTTAATTCCTAAAATATCTCATGTCCTATAACAATAGCCCAGCTTTCGTACCGTTCTACGTTCATGGGATCAAGATATTTCAAAGAAGGTAAACACAGATATGTTGTTAGTGAGCAAAACAGACAACCGATAAATCACTTTTCTCAAGACAACTGAAGTAGGCAAAGGACGATATGTCTAACTTATGTAAATATTTACGTTTTGTGATGAGATTTTACAACTGTTTGACTTAAAGGACGGAAATATTCTCTCGGTAACACTATCACAAACTTGGCAAGTCAATATAAAGAAAATCTGAATTTCTGCGATCTATTGAACTTTAAAATTCCTCTCCTGAAAAATTGCAGTTTTAGACATATCGGGTTCTGCCTTAGCACCACAGATATGATTTCTAGACCTGAAGATGACAAATTAATGTCGAAACGCGTCGTGTAAGAAGAAGACATCTGCTTTTTATTATAAGACTTGAAACTTTTAAGGACTGTTAAGAATTTTAATAGGGTTATGACTATTGTATCATATGTACATAAGTTTTTTATATATTTATAGACTAGTAGCTTATGCTGCTTTTATACGAGGTAAAATGTCATAGGATAAATCATGTTTTTTAAAAATATGTTAGGTGCCTAAAAAATTTTCTTACATACTGAACATAGGCGGACTTTATACTCATAAAATCAAAATATATAAACTGGCTTCATGTGCAGAGTACAGAATGGTGGGAAACCAGTTCGGAACACATAAGTCCTCCGTACATAAGTACAAGTATAAGGTGTGTGAGGCGATCTTCGAGGAATTCAAGACTGAATTTCTATCTCTTCCAAACGAAGTGGAAGCACAAGAAATTTCAGATGGGTTTGAAAATATGTGTGGAATTCCGAATGTAGTCGTTGCAATCGACGGAACACACATTTCCATCTTGCCACCATCAATTGGATACTGTGACTTTGTAAACCGCAAAGGGTGGCCTTCACATACAATGACGACAGTCGTACTGGTAATTTTTTGTCATCTCAATCTGTTAGTTCCACACCAAATGCACATTAATTTAAAATTAAAAAAAAAAAATAGCAAACAAAAATCAACAAATTCATGGATCCTGTAGCCTACAAATGAACTAATTATCGTATTTTTTACTTTTACAGATTCAGATATGTGACATGCCAACATGCAGGAAGTGCATATAACGCTGCAGTGCTGAAGGACTCTAACCTATATAAATATGCAAAACAGCTTATGCCAAAGAATTAAAAAACTGTACGGGGAGTGGAAATACCCACACTGTTGTTGGGCGATCCAGCATATCCTCTCCTACCATGGCTCATAAAAGGATGTAAAGGAACTCTAAACTCCAGAACAAGAGTCATTTAATATTTATTTGAGTTGTGGTAGGGTAGTGGTGGAGAACGCTTTTGGGAGACTGAAGTCTCGTTTCCGATGCCTCCTCAAAAGAGTCGACATAGATTATAGGTTTGTGCCTAATGTAGTTGCTGCATGCATCATCTTGTACAACATAATAGAAACCAGAAATGACAGCTTCCAAGATAGCTGGTTGGAAGTGGTTAGAAATGCTGAACTTGAATTTCCCCAGCCTCGACGAGAATTTGACGATTTCGATGGATCGGAAATAAGGGAAGCCATAAAAAATTACATGGCACAGTATCCACTTAGGTCAAGGTTACTCTAGTTGTTTATGATTTTGTTACTATTTTGATTGTAACTAGTACTTTTCTTGGTTTGTATCTATGAGTAAGAGTGTGCATGTAAATTCAATTAAGAAAAATCTGAACATTCACAGAAGCGTCGTACATAACAATATTTTATGACTCAGTGTTATGCCTTGCATTAAAGACACTTGGTAGTTTATTGAATAATCACTATTTTTTGTGGGGTAAATTATATGTGACTCTTAGTTTGTCAGATTTGAAAGTAGTCTATTGCATTTCTTATATCATGGTTGTTTGTTTTGTCATAAGGTGTACATGTCTAGCTTTTAATTCCTAGGAAATAAATATTATTAATTCATTAATTTTTGTTAAATTTTTTTAAAGAAATTAGGGTATCGTAATAAAGTTACATTATTTTACTTGGATGTAGCTTTAAATTTGAAAGAAATTTTATCTAAATTATTCACACTACACGTCTCTACAATTTAGAGGGACAATAAAACCTTTATGGTTACTGTAAGTACAAGTCAACATTAAAGAAAAACAATCAATTGTCAGCATAAATCTCACAATCTTTCATGCAAAAGCACTTCTCTGCACAAATTTTAGAATTTATAACATAACGTCTGCACCAGGGGCATATCCAAGACGTTTTTCAGCAGGGGCTGTAAGTCTGTTACCACGTTTACATGCAGGATTCAGATCGATCTGAATCCAATCCACGCGCCCAAATCTTCATGTAAATGCGGACTCAGTCCAGAACGAATTTTCGATCCGATCCTCTTGAAATGGAGGAATGGATCGGATTGAGTTGGAATTCAATTCCATGTAAACGCTAATGGACTCAATCCTGGTGCCGTCATTTGTTTTATTTTCAATTTCCGGAAAGTAGACGCCATTGGGCCATTATAGCTTGTTTTGTTTGGGGTATTGGTTGTGTTTCAGTAATGTTGATCTAAAAAATGAATAGAAATGTCTGGCAAGCGATGAGGTCCACAAC
Source organism: Ectobius pallidus (assembly GCA_964059195.1). Lineage (NCBI taxonomy): Eukaryota > Metazoa > Arthropoda > Insecta > Blattodea > Ectobiidae > Ectobius > Ectobius pallidus. The sequence goes on from CAXKWD010000006.1 coordinate 7,096,768, forward strand.
TTGTTGGAGATTATTCGGGAGGAGGTGAACCGCCTCTTTGACGGGAAACGCTTTAAGAACGCCAACATTTTTAAGATGATTGAATCGGAAATGGTGGCACGTGGTTTCACGGAGAAAACCCCAGAAATGATATAAAAAAAACAAGTGGAAGAGCTTGAAAGCAGCCTATAATGCCAGCAAAACATCCATGGGGGCATCTGGGGCACTCCTTGACGAGATTCTGGGGAATCGACCGTCTGCATCCATTGAAGGTATGTAACTTTAGGTCTTAAATTGAAAAAAAGTTACTAATAATTCGAGTTCTGTACGAAATTTTTTACTTCATGTGTGTGGTCTTGAACAATAGTTTTATCTTCATATAGAGATTTCGATAATTGTTCCAAAGGAGAAATATTTTCTATTTACCTAGGCTTTATAACCTTTATAACCTATATGTTTTACTGCTCAACACATTTTGTTCGTTGAGTGTTGATGTGGGTTGTTGTAATTTAAAACAATGCTCTTTACCCCCACCAGGTTTGGACACCTAGCCTCAGGATGAACTTCCATTGGAAGTCCAAATCAAAGTGGATCCTGCGGTGACAGTGGCAGACCTACAGGCTGTTGTCAATGCCACTGTCCCCAATGAAGATGGCAACCAGCCAGCCAGCCAGCCTTGAATATGGCCAAGGGAACTCCTCCTCCAGCAACAGGAGACAGGAGGAGAGAGAGGAGGTTGCAAACAGGAAGAGGGAGCAGGAGTTCTCCGTTTGTTCAAACAATAGAGAAAATAGCTGCTATGCCTCCTTTTCCATTTCTCTCCTCCAGGTCCGTCCTCTCCCCAGCCGTCTACAAGTGGACAGCAGGCAAGATGGCAGCGGACTGAGGCTGCAGAGAACGAACAATAGGAAGCCCCAAGTTACTCCGAAGACTAAAAGACAACTTAGTTATAAAGTGTTTTAGGGAAGGTTTTTGTTTTATTTTTCTATTTGTATAGGTTTGTGTAAATGGGAAAAAATAATAATTAATAGTAATAATTAATGTGCATACCAGTGTTAGAAGTTAATGCAACCCTGAAAAATTCACCCCTTTCCACTTTGCTCAAGTATTGCTCTCAAATAAGTGTTTCCTGAATAGAATAGGCCTACACAACAGGGCTGTCACTTAAGTAGTATCATAATGAAATTTTACATAGGTAAGCAATTATTTACGTTATTCGTTTCAGAGCTTCACTTTTCAGGTAAATATACTTAATAGTAAATATACTTAATAGTATTGTAAATTATCAGCCAGTAATATACCCGTACCGGGTACTTAACTTAGCAATATGTGGAAACGAAAGAACAAATTGTCGCATTGGGAAATACAAATTTTTGAACCTAACAGAATTAGAATATGGGACCGCTAGCATCGTGGCCAGTCATCACCACTATGGCATCGAGTAATCACTGCGGTCTGAAGCGAGAATTCGTTTAAGTTTAGAGAGCTTTAATTGAATAAAAAGTTAAAACAATAAATAAAAGAATAATTACCAGTGGATGCAGTTTATTAATATCACGACGTTTTGACCCTCTCCTTCGGGTCTTCATCGGGTGACTGGACAAGACTTGGAGAAGACGTCGCCTCACAACCCCTCCACTGGGGTGCGTTGTTACCCATGAAGCTCGTGTTCCTAATATGTTTGCTAATCCACTCCCTGGGCACACCATATTCACACTGTTTGACCTCACATGCAGGGGGCGGTGGAAATTTAAACTTCCATTTGTCTCTTACAGATTTGATTAAAGCCAACCAATCCTCTCCAATATCCCCTTCATATCTATTCATACAAAATTCCCTATTCCCAATGATGTTCCAGGCTTCGATCACTTTCCTCACAGTTTCATCCCCCTCCACCTGTAAGAATAATTCTCCCGGCCTTAAAAGATTCGTGGTGTAAAAGTTTTACACAGATTATCAGTAAGGCAGTATATATATATAGTTAACCTAGCGCGACATCTACGTTGCATGTAATAAAGGCATGAAATTGCATCTCCATACCGGTGTTGAATCATAACGTCAAAGTTCTTAATCGCTGCTGTTTACTTTTCACTCATTTGTTTTTTGCCCGAGATGCCATGTTACTTACTAATGGTGGGTAAAACCCACGAAGCAGCGAAAGCGCTTTGCTTCCTCAGAGGAAAAGCTAAAGGATCTGTAGAGTTTAAGAAACTCAGAAAAATCATACACGTTGGTGTTTGCAGAGAAAAAAATTACCTCTGGAACAAACTGAAGTCTTTGGGAACAAAATCTACCTTCGTTGATCTTTGTATATGTTCTTCACTCTGGGCAACTCACCATTTAACACGATTGAAAGGTTTGAGAGCATACTTCAGGTCGTTGCCTGCAAAATTGGCTAAAAGTATTTCCCCTGTGCTCATAGTGATGAGCTTGGCACAACTTTTGGGGTCTGTGTTGTCAACGTCGCAGGAGGAGCTTGGAGCTTGGAGGAACGGGTTCAAGTTATTCGTGAAAGGGAAACCGGAATATCGGAAAGAAAGCTTGCGGAAAAATTTAAGTGTGGAAAAACTCAATTTAACACGATTTTAAAATAAAAAAGTGAAATCCTCGATGAATGGGAAAAGAACGTGAATCGTGGTGTTAAAGAGGATGAGACTAGAGAAGTTTGGAGATGTGAACACCCTGTTGCTAGAATGGTTCAAAAGTGCCAGGTCCAAGAAAATGCAAATTAGTGGGCTGCTTATGAAAGAGAAAGCCTTAGAAATCACTAAGCAGCTAGGAGTAACCGATTTTTCTGCAAGTAATGGTTGGCTCGAACGGTTTAGAGTGCGTCACAACATTGTGTTCCGTTCAATTTGCGGTGAAGCCGTTAATGACAAAACGTGTGCGGACTGGAAGGATCGTCTCCCTTCAATTTGTGAAGGATATGTGCCTAGAGACATTTACAACATGGATGAAACGGGACTGTTTTTTCGCGCATTGCCATCAAAGTCTTTGATGTTGAAGTCAGAGCAGTGTACTGGAGGGAAAGTTTCCAAGGAACGTTTAACAGTTATCATTCTGTGTCAATGGGGAAGGTGAAAAAGAACCACCTCTAGTGATTGGCAAGTCCTTTCGACCAAGGTACTAAAAAAACATGGACTGGACAAAGATGAGTGGCTTATCCTCAAATGCCAACAAAAAAGCGTGGATGACAGGAGAAATTTTTGAAAAATGGTTGGCTGCTTTTGACAAAAAAATGGGTATCCAAAAGAGGAAAGTTCTTCTTTATCAGGACAATGCCCCTTGCCATATTCAACAGTTACAGTTGAAAAATGTGACATTGCAGTTCTTGCCACCTAATACAACCGCAAACCTGCAGCCATTAGATCAAGGAATTATACAGGCTTTCAAAATGGGGTACAGGAAGAGTCTTTCGATCTGTTATAGCACGAATGGATGAAGTTGCAAATGCTTCTGAACTAGCGAAGAAAATTAGTCAGTGATGCCATTTCGTGCATTATGTCAGCATGGGGAGAAGTTCGTGCTACGACGATTATGAAGTGTTTACGTATGTGCAGATTTCCTGGTCCCTCTGAACATGAACCAACGCCTCAAGACGATCCAAAAGACCTAGCCATCCTTGCTCAAGTGGCAGGCATTGATTACGATGCAGCAGCTGTGCTAGGAGATGAAAATGTAGATTGCTATGACGATCTCAATGGAAACTGGGAACAACAGGCTGTGAATGATTTCTTGGGAGGTAAGCAACATATCCTCTATTTTACTAGGCCTATTTCTTTCTGAAAAATTAAAGTCGTCTATCATATGATTTTCTCATATTTTTCTGTGTCTTCTAGAGAAATCCAATGAACCCGCTGAAGATGAAAATGGAAATGATGAAGATGGCAGTAAGGACGAAAGCTCTACTAGGCCTATGTCAATTCAAGAGGCTTTAATTGGGATAGAGTAAATCCACCGATCAATCGAATTGAAAGATTGCATGGGTCGTGAACGTATACAGAACATTTTTGACATGCTAAAAGGCAGTTTGGAAAGTGAAATGGTGAAAGAGAAGTGTGTAGGTTTAAACAAAAAAACAAACAACCATCGACAACTTCTTCTGCCAGAAGGATAAGTAACATTAAATAGGCATATTCACAATATCTGTACTGCAATTTTGAAATACAGTAAAAGTAAGTAATAATCAACTGTGTTACATAATATACCAACTGTATTGTACCGTATTTATTCTATTTTATTTTCAGTTTCAAGACCTAAAAATGCATTCCCCCCATTAAGAGACCACCCCTCTTAAAGACCACTTTTTCGTGGAACCAGCAATGGTCGTTATATAGAGGTTTTACTGTATATAAGATTTAAGATATATAAAACATGCGGTTTATATCTGCGGACTGGTTTAAGGGAATATTAAAACCCATTTTCTTGTTGTTTCAAGTTGTTAGTGCAAGCTACATGTTTTTTCCTCTATTTCTATTCATGTCCAGTGAATGTTTCTATTCAAATGGTCCGCTGTAACATTCCCGCTTTGAGTCAGCTAAATTTGAGCGTAATATGACATCTTCAGTTCCGTGTGCAAAAGGAACAGGTGCAGTGTGTGGACACGTGGCTTACGGCGTCGCTTCAGTTTTTTAGTATAATCTCAGAAGCTACACAGGTCGGATGTGCTCAAGTGCTGCTCTAGTTCCCATGTTAGCAGACAAAGGCAGCACAGGCCTTTGTTCTAAAACCGAGAAATGTTTGAATAAAACTTAAATTACAAGTTTTATTAATTCGTTAAATTATTCTGCAATAATTCACGCAAATTCTGGATCAGTCCTTTAAGCTTATAATAGTCTGTGAGCATTGTGAACCATCGTTTCGACAGTGAAGCAACTATTCAGTGCAATTATTCTAAAGTTTATCACCTTTAAACTTATTCACGCAATTCTACTCAGAATTACAATTGTTTACGTACATGATTCATCATTGGCAGAAATTTATACATATTTTCTTCACGTGGTGCAAACTACTAATAGTGTTACATAATTTATTATTCAAGTCTTTATTTAATCAATCATCATCTTTCACATGTGAATAAAAGTGCATTGTTAATTACATGTCATAGATTGTTTTCCAATAATAATTCGTGGATCCCTGTCCCACGACCTGCGACTACAGTCCCTTTCTGCTCTCACTGAGTGGTCCTCCGTTTTACCAGATTTTGTTTAATACATCCTAAGTATTTCCTATTGTACCTTTATAACATTTTCCTTTGATTTCCCTTCATTTTATGGCACTCCGGTAGCCGGATTATTTTGGATACAATCTTACATATTTCACACGTGTATTTGTTTGTTCGGTATTTTCTCGAGTTCGTCCTACATATATCATTTGCTACCGCGTCGGTTTGGTCTACATGAATTCCAGCATCCCTGAATTCCTGGCCCATGACAGCATCTAGTAGCAGTGATCAGACACTTCAAGGCTGCGTTCGGGGAGCTCGCTTTCAGCACTAAAAGCGTGCTTTGGCCATTTGGGGAGACACTTCACAGTGCTGTGAGCGCATATGTGATGTCACGGTTTGAAAGCGTTTGACGTTACCGCTCATGCTAACAACGCTTTTTTGGAGAGGTGAGGCACGAGATGCTACGGACGCTATTAGCGATTTCATTGGTCACGGAACGTCGTCTGCTGTAGGTTTATCGTAAAGTTTAGGACCACGTTTTGACCATGGCAGAGCAGTGCAGTGTTTGAGTTTCTTTAAGCTGCCCAGATGGAAGGGTTTGTGACGTTTTGTTGTGTGCAGCAGATGCTGAGCGGTGCGCAAAGGGTAAGTAGAGAGTTTACGTTAAATAAATATTTTATTGTCGTTAGGCAAATTCTGCAATGGACAACGGTAGAGGTAGAGAGGTTATGTTGCTTCCCATTCGTTTTCCTAATATTTGAGCCTATAACTTTACTGGCTCCACCCGCTGCTATTAAAATTCCTCTAATAATAGTGTTAGGAAATGAATTTAATAAATATGAGCCATATGTTGCTTGCAAGTCAGCAAGTGTAGTGTTTACATCTCGGGTAAGGGACACGTGTTGCTTATAACTCTCCTTGGCTCACCTGTTTTTAATACAATTATCCTAATGATAGTGCAGTGTTAGAAAATGTGGTGTTTAAATCTGGGGTAAGGGCCATATGTTGCCGACCTGTTGATTGTTTGAAAACAATGCCTTGTGCTCATTACACCATGAAACCTGCACTGGGGTTGAGATGTATTATTTGTTTTCCCAAATTCATATTGTAGACTTGTACTACACAGTTCAGTGCACTGCATGTGTACAATCACAAGCTACAAATTAATGCTTATTATTGCAATTTTTTCAGATCTGCAGCTTGCCACCCGTATTCTTGAGATCGCGACAGCAGAGACACCCCCAGCTCAAATTCATGATTCTGCGCCTACTCCTAGTGCGTCCAGCAGTGCGAGTAGCAATAGCAGCTGCACCCCAGAAGCTGTGGAAGATGAGGGGGCAGGTGCCTTCAAGTGGCCCCATGCTGCGGTCTGCTGTTAGTTGAGACGTACAAAGTACATGAGGGGAGTCTTCACTCTGGGAAAACCTCTCAGAAGAAGGTGTGGGAGAAGGTCTCTCTCACCATGAAGGAGAATGGCCATATGGTGTCATGTCCCCAATGTATGTCTAAGTTCAGTGGCATGAAGAGGACATTCAAAGCCATCAGTGACCACAACTCTAAGTCTGGCAACAATCGGACAGGATGAGGACAACCTGTGAGCCCAGTGCACCAATAGAACATAATATTGATGACCTGGCACCATCTTCTTCTGGGAGCCGCAGCAGGAAGAGGACCGCTAGCTCTGCAGGGCTCGCTGAAGCCATCCTGGAGAGCCATAGGATCGCTGAGGAAAATAAGAATAGGCGGCATACGGAGCTCTTGGAAAGGAAAGATAAACTGCTGGAGAAATTGTGATTGGAGCAGTTAGGACGGAGGCACCAGCTATTGAATTAAATTTTCTTTACAGCACAAGTTGAAATAGACAATAGTCATAAAAAAGGGTAGAGCACTACATCCTTAGCCATACAGTTTTCCTTCCTGACAATAAAAAATGTAACTTAATGTACTTACTTTTGTTGAAGGAAGTGATTCAGGGGTGAAATTAGTAGTTTTTAGAACTATATCTTGTATTTTTGCCCTTGTTTTAATGGCAGTTAGGTTTGGTTAGGTTATGAACAGTGCTCAAGGATTTGGCTAAGGAGCCGCTGGTGAAAGTAACATACTTGCATGTGATGAAGAATGAGGAAATTGAAAAAGTGTAAAAGTACTAATAATGCACTTTATTTTAAGTATATTTTTTAAAGGAAACTATAATTTTTTTCTTGTTATAACCTTTGTAAAGAAGTTAAATTTATTCCAAAGAAAATTAATGTATCTCTTTCTATGATAGGCCTATGCCAATCTTCAAAACACAAAATTTGCTTGTAAATGATCCCTTTTACTGTAAGTCCCACAATGAAATATGAAAATGTAACAGAACTACGCAATCCTCTAAACAAGTTCCAAAGTAATCTAAATGCTGTGGAAGCTCTCAATCTCGAAATTCCATTGCATGAGGTTATGTTGACTCAGTTGATTTTAGATCTTGGTGAAACTACACGCAAGGAATGGGAAGGAAAAATCGATTCACAAAGTTTTACAAATCTTCAGGAGCTGATAGATTTTCTAGAAGCTAAGGCGCACTCTTTAGAAGTGTTAGCAACATCGAGCGACACGTCCAGCCCATCAAAAGGAAAGAGTGAACCACGATCACAAAAGACTTCAGTTAAAGCAACTCGTCAGTCTTATATTGCCATTAACAGTGATTTGATGGGATTCGATAAAAGATAAGGGTTTGTGTGCAAACTGCTTTTCGTCTAATCATAAAAGGGATCAGTGTAAACTCAAATCCTTTTGCAACTGTGGCAAATCTGTGCACAGTAAATTGTTACATAACGACACATCTTCACAACAAAGGAAAAGATTTTCAGTTGACTGAAATTACTACGAAACCCGGCAAGTTTATATTTTTCCCATATACTTTTAATTTTAAACTTAGTTGTTGTGGTAAGTGGTAAGTGACGACAAAAACCGCATTCCTGCGATCGCTTGCGATCTTATGCAGGAGCCGGGGAGAAGAGTACGGGAGGTGAAGATGGGGTCCATGACTGGAGGGCGCGGGCGAAGGTGCGGGCGGCCGAGAGCAGGCAGTAACCTCAAAGTGTATGGGGCGAATTCCCGCAGAGGATGTTGAGACAAGCCACATTGTGAGGTAGCGATCCTGAATCCTCTGTACGGAATAGAACCACCGTGGGGTCCTGACTTGGCTATCCGAAACCCGCTTTAGCACTTAAAGGTCATCCCTCGTTGGAACACCTGGAATGCTTCAACCCATCCCACCCACCCCATCCCCATTCCTTCCCACATTCCACTCCAACTGGGGAGTTTGGCGATGGAGCGTGTGAAAGCGCCCATAGGTCGGGCTGGGTAAGACCGCTCCGGCTAGGCCCTGGTGGCCCGTCTCCAATCCAGAATTGTGTTCGGGGGGTTAGTACTCCAGGCGGTCACGGTTAGCCAGAGGAAAGTCCCCCAGTGAGCGAGTAGCCGGATCGGGCTGTGTTAGACGTGGGGCCACTGCCCTCTCTGACCGCTTTGATCCGGCTGCTTTTCCGAGCACGGAATCCCATAGGTCGACGAAGACTGGTTGAATCTGGTTAGGGGAATCCCGTCATCGGGGTGTTTGCGGGGGGTGTTGCACGGCAAGGTCCACGAGTCTTGGGTCGAGCTCTGGCGCTTGGCGACGCCACAAAGGACCCCTCGGGGGTAGCTCGTGAGCTTAGAGGCATGCCAAGAGCAGTATCCGCCAGTGGACCGTGCCTCATCCTCCGCAGGCGTCCCGATTGCGCCCCTCTCTGGGTGAGATCATCGTCGTCGGTCTTTAACCCATCCCTGGAGGCACTGTGTGCGCACTGCAGCTCGGGCACGGGACGTGTGGATGCGTCGAGCCCGTGTGAAGGTGCACACCATTAAGGCGCGTTTGGGGCGGTGCACATCGTGAGTGTAGTTCCCACGATACACATGCCCGCCCCTACTCGTAACGAGGCTACATCCTGGGCGATCTTCTCCACCTGGTCTCCTGGTGGAGTTGCATGACCCTACTGCCTCCCCATCCTTATTTCCCGTCTGTCACCATAGTCCTAGCCGTGTCCCCCACCCTGTCTGATCCTCGCTTGCGAGGTGATAGAGTGTTAGGATTTTAACTGCTCGTCACCCCAGTGGGGACTATTGCCGAACCTTGAAGAGACTGTGTGAGCGAAGGACTGCGAGGACGTGGGGACAATGGCTGGAGGACGCGGGCGAAGTGACCGGACGGCCGAGAGCAGGCAGTACCCTCAAAGTGCATGGGGCGAATTCCCGCAGAGGATGTTGAGACAGGCCGCATTGCGGTAGCGATCCTAAATCCTCTGTAAAGAATAGAACCACCGTGGGGGCCTGACTTGGCTATCCGAATCCCGCTTTAGCGTCCAATGGCCATCCCATGCTGACTTAAAAACACTTTAGAGATAACCACACCGGGGACGATATTACCCCCACTTTTTGGCCTAAGCCTGACAAATTTTTTCAAAATTGCACTTAGAAGAAATTCCAAGCAGTCTGCCTCTCACATGCTCTCTTCAATCGCGTGAAAAAAATTGTCATAAAGACCTACGTACGCCTTTATACCACCTCACACACATTCAAGTTCAAATTTACCCGTAGATTTCAGTCGTCCCATAGAACCGAGTAAATCAGTCACGCGTACCGAGCCCCTCCCCTCTGACCCCTGCCGTTGGCCTCCATCGGTGGTGGAAAGCGGGGACCCTCAAACAACTCAATCTCGAACTGTGCTAAGTCTGCACCACGTAGTAGTCGCACCGTGCCGGTCTCCCCTTTCTTACCGTGCCTCGAGGGGTCGTGGAATTTCGGAGAGCTGCTTGACCACGGCCTGCTTCAGAGGCAACTCGTTGCATCGGGGTCTAGTTTTCGACAGGAATGTGGACGGCAGACTGGTCGGTCACTGAGCACGGGCCAGTTTGTCGACATAGCGCCACATACTAATTTTTGTTCTTCCAATTATATTTTTATTTTTTCTCCTACCGTCTTCTTTAATTATACCGTAAGGCGAGATCGGTATCAGGGCTTCTATGAATGGTGATGATGCGGCGCTGCAGAGAGCTTCATAGGATACGTTAGGCAACCCCCCCATCGTCTAAAAGCCAGTGGGCGAAAACTTCTTTCGCCACTAACACCCCAGTAATAAAATTATTGGGCAACGGCCCTCCACTCTTTTCTTTCATCTATTCCCTACTTGATTATCTTCGAAATTTCGCCCGATCATGGAATCCGACGATGAAGGGAAAGGGCACATCCCCTCCTTTATGGGAGGCCATAACCTTATGTCGGGTAGCCAAAGTTTTTACCCGGCGGATCCACTGATCGACGTTCGTACGGGACCGGCATAAGGCGTTCCCTCCCCTCTGAAGTGGGATTGTTCTGCACCGACGGAGTCGCAGACCTAGGGTCAATAGATTAGGACGCCAGGGGAAGTAGCTTCTTTCGGGCCGTGGACTAAGGTGTTCGCGTAAACATGGGCACAAAATTACACGGTAGTTCTCCTGGGACTTGCACGTAACCCGTGGCTAGTGGGTAGGCCCGCCGGCTCGAGGGGAAAGTTGCCCTTGAGGCAGATGGCCCCTTCCGGTTTCCTAGGGCTGAAGCTAGTGTATCACGTAAGCCGGCGCCAGGGAACTACCGTCGGCCGATTAGCGGCAATTCGGAACCGCCCCCTTTAGTTACACGCACTCGCTCGGAGTGATCCCTTCGGTTGCAGCGTGTCGGAGCCCCGCTCAACTAACACTTGATTTCTTTCATTATGTATGTCGATCACCCCCCCCCCAAGAAAAAGAAACGTCTGAGGCCTCGGAATCCTCAACAAAAAGCCTAGCAGGTGGGTTAAATCCTGCAAACCCTCATACCCCGCCAGAAACATTACCCCTCGCAGCACTCCGGCAAAGTGTCCGGTTCAATTTCAGACACACAGCCGCCGCTCAAGAGGATGATGCCTGCTCGGTCACGAGCATGTCGTCGGCCCTTGAGAAAGATAGACGGGAAAACGATCTCCCACCTCTCCCTCAGAGAGATGGGAGAACGACCCTCGACATTTTGATGGATGTGACCAAGTTGGTTTCCACATCCAAAATTACAGTTGGGCCTAGGGATAAATTCCTAGACTTAATTGGCCAACTCTCCAGAATTCAGGACGAGCTCACTAAAGAGATCATTTCGCTCAAGGCTGAAAACTTAATACTTAAGGAACAGCGACAAACTGCCAGCTACAGTAGGGCTCTTACAGCCAATATACCTACACCTCATGCACCCCCCGCACCATTTCCTCGAGTAGAGAACAAAATCGAAACAAAGCACACCATACTAATAGATAGGCCGACCAAGGAATCGGATACTGCCGACGCAGTCAAAGAAGCCCTTCGAGACGCGGTAAACGCCACAGACAAGGATGGCGAATAGTCGCGCTTAGAAAAACCAGTAAAAACCAGGTCGTCCTTGAAGCACCAACAGAAGAGCAGGCTAAGAAAATCCTAGACTCCCAAGTGCTGAAAGATCGTGGGTTTAGAGCCCAAAAGACAGCCAAGCTAAAACCTCGTGTGATCATCTTCAATGTTCCCCGAGGGGTAAAAGAGGAGAAACTGGTAAAGGCTCTCGAAAAGCAAAACTCCGACAGCAAAGACCCGGATTGGCAGACATTAGAGTTAAAATTCAAGCTTGGCCGCAAGCTCCCAGATAGTGATCACTGGGTTTGCGAAGTCAGTCCGACCCTCAGGCGCAAGCTATGAGACAGGGGAAGACTGTACGTCGGGCACAATACGTGCCGCGTGCAGGACTTCCTCCAAATAACGCGTTGTTATAAGTGCCAGGGCATAGGTCACACCTCCCGGGTATGTAAGGACGAGGTAGACACCTGCTCCTATTGTAGTGAGCAGGGCCACACCTATAGAAACTGTATGAACAGAAACAAGCTTCCACGGTGTGCGACATGCGCACGTTTCAAGTTACCATCAGCTCATGAGGCATCGCACGCTAACTGCCCGTCGCGACTGCATGCGGAAAAAAGTATCAGAGATAAAATAGATTATGGGACATAACATCCCTAATCTTAAGCTGTGGCAGATCAACGCGGATCGCTCCCGGGTAGTCACCGATGAACTGCGAAACCACACACACTCCGCGGAAATAGATATACTATTAATTCAGGAACCCTACACCCACAGAGGATACATACCAGGCTTTGGAATTCATGACAGGGTAATCACGGGAACACAACCTAACGAAGAGCCATCAGCTGCAATAGTAATAGTCAACCCAGATATTGACATCATAAAACAATCTCACCTTAGTACCTCCCACGTAGTTTGCGTAACAATAATCACGAAACATGAAAAAATTCATCTCGTATCGGCATATTTTCAATACAGTAACCCTCCAGACATCTACATAGCTGCCATCCGCAGAATAACAACTGCGCTCACAGGACCCATAATACTTGCAGCAGACGTCAATGCACGGTCCTTCCTATGGGGACCTCACCCGGCTATCACTCCCGACGATAACACAGTCGAAAATTTCGTTCTTCAGACTGGTTGGCACGTCCTCAACGAGCCAATCCAAGGTCCCACATACCAACTAGATACGCGAGAACAAACTCGAACATCATACGGTGACTACGCCGGGGTTCGCCCGCGGAGTTCGGTCATGGCAAATCCTGGACGCGACCTCAAGTTCTCACCGGGTCCTCCAAATTCGTATCGGGACACCAGGACAAGAGGACAAAGACATTCGACGACGCTACTGTTTTAAAAACGCAGACTGGACACAATACCAGGCGAGGCTCGGTGAGTTACTAACACCTAACGAGCCACTTGTTACCAAGAAAGACGTTGCGACTACAATCAGAGACGTAAGTACACAAATTAAAAGAGCTGCAAATACGACAATAGGCAAATCACTTCCTCAAAGAACCACGGTGCGATGGTGGACTCCTCAACTAACAGCATTAAAACGTGACACATATACAAGACGACGAGCTTTTCAACGAGCAGTAGGAGACGAAAGACAAAGACTATACGACACGTACAGACAGCACAGACGAGCGTACGCACAAGCGGTGCGCGCCGCAAAACGAGAAAGCTGGCACGACTTTGTCACCGAACAAAGCGCCATAAATGACTGGGGAATAGCCTACCGCATCCAAGCTGACAAATTAAAGACAAAACCGGTAACGAGTAGCCTTAGGAAAGGGGACGGGAGTCAAGCAGAGACGTGGAACGAAATTGCGGACACAATGCTTACAACTTTAATTCCAGACGACGATGTAGAAAACGAAACTGACGGACAGGCAAGGATACGAGTAGAAACAGCGGAGGACGTTAACAACGCAGTACAAACGGAACCGTTTGACCTTACAGACTTACAAATAGCAATAGACAAGACGAAAAACAAAACCGCACCAGGCAATGACGATATCAATCCTGAACTAATTACACACGGAGGTGCGGATCTTCAACCTCACCTCTTGAACATATACAACGCCTGTCTCCGACTACACATGTTCCCTAAAGCATGGAAAAAAGGACTTCTCTTCCCCATACTCAAAGCCCCAGACAGAGACCACAACCTTCCGAACTCATACAGACCAATATGCTTGCTCCCGGTCCTAGGAAAGATACTGGAGAGACTTATTCTCTCCAGACTTGAACAACGACTAGAAGAAACTTCCTCAGATGCCCAATTTGGGTTCCGACCAAACAGGTCCACTGAGGATGCAATTACTAAGCTGCGAAATACCGTTCGTAACTCGGAAGCGAAGTACGTGTTAGGCATATTTATTTATATCGAGGGGGCCTTCAACAATGTGTGGTGGCCCCTTGTCCTTCACGCACTTAAAGAAATTAACTGCCCGATAGATTTATACAAACTAATTAAGGATTACTTCACGGATAGAGAAGTTATAATGCGAAGTTCGCAGGAAACGAAATCCAAACGGGTAACTAAAGGCTGTCCCCAAGGATCGGTCCTTGGACCTAAATTCTGGTATCTCATCTTCGATAGAGCCATCAGAGCTGTCGAAATGGCCGAAGAAGCCACAGTAATAGCATACGCAGATGAGATAGTATTTCTCGTAGAATCTGATGGTCGACCGGGACTAGAAAGGAAGGGCACAGCAACCATGTTAAGATTCACCAATTGGTGTAAAGAGGCCAAACTTAAGATCTCAACGGAGAAAACGAAAACCTTGCTACTTAAGGGGAAACTAAACATAAGGCGACCCCGAACCATTAGGGCACAACAGACGAACCTACGTAACGTACAAGGACTCAGATATTTAGGAATCGAACTACAAGCAGGGAACCGATTAGAAAATCAAGTTAATAAAATTTGTAACACAACAGTACGCCTTTTTCACGGACTCGGATATTTGTCAGGCCTAACATGGGGATACAAATTCACAAATTACAAACGATTATATAGAGCAATATTTGAAAGCATCATAGGGTATGCGGCTCATGGTTGGGCCCCATACTTACTTGTCCGACACAAGAATAAATTGATATCAGCGCAAAGGAAAGCGTTACTAAAAGTAGCGCGTGCGTACTCCACTATTTCTAATGACGCGCTACAAGTTATAGCGGGAGAAATACCAGCAGACTTGTTTGTTGAAGAAAGGGTCACTTCTTACAAACTTAGAAAGTAGATACCGACCAGAATTGGTGAAACAGAAATCACGCCGCACATGTACAACACTCGAAACAACAAGGAGCTTCACTCCGATTTGAGGATACACACATTAACCTTATGGGAAGATCGTTGGAAACGAACCTCAAAAGGATTAATAACAAAAGATTTCTTCCCTAGCGTAAAAGATAGACTAAAGCAAAAACACTTAAAGATTGATTATGCTACAACACAATTCTTCTCAGGACACGGTTACTTTACGGCAAACCTCTTTAGGTTCAAGCTAGCAGAGGACTACCTCTGCTACTGCGAGGACTGTGAACCTGACACTATGTACCATGCGCTATACACATGCCCTAGATATAGGGAAGCTAGGCGAGAATTGCGACACGTAGCAATACAAGACAGACAAAGGTGGCCTCCAGACCTTCAGTACTGGACCACGAAACCAGCTAACGCAGCTTTTCAGAATTTTGCAACAATAGTAATCGGTATTAGAAAGCAGCAAGAACAAGATGACCAATAGAACACGAAATTGAGACTTACCAAATGCGAGACGCATCCTGGGGAGTAGCTCAGACCCTCGAGATTGTACCGAGCACTTGAGCCCTCAGCCCAAGTGCCGGGACGCTGTAGGAACTCTTGCAGCGGCTGATCCGGGTGAGGGTTTTACGGGGTTTCCCTCACCCTACAGGTGAATGCCGGATCAGAGACACCCCCGCAAGACACATAAACGACATAAACAAGGATACACAGTTCTGCCAGTGCTGAATCAAACAGCCACCTCTACACAAACACATTTCCCACTAGCGATGCACACATTATAATGACCCGAGCAGCAGAACACTATGCGCCGAACAGTTGTTGGGAGCGGAGTATGGCCTATGGTCGTGGATCTCCGTGGGTGGTGGCGGGCCAAAAAAAAAGTCTAATTAAAACAAAGCATTGCCAGGGCCCTAGCGGGTGTTGACGCTATGTGATTTCTGCCCAGTGCTCTGAATGTCAACGAAGAAATTCAAGCAAGCGCGGGTAAACGGCGGGAGTAACTATGACTCTCTTGTAATTGTGTTGTGCCTAGATATCGTTTTAAATTTGTGAAGAAATGGAAGGAATGAAATGTATTTTAAAGCTTCCTTATATAAGGACTAGCTGCGAGTGGTATTCAGCCGCTCTCGACAACTTTAGAGAGGCATATAAGCATTATAAGGAGGACCACCCCGGAGTAGCAATAGATTTCATGTGTGATATTTGTTCGAAGGTTTTTGTAACCAAAATGGGGTTGGAGGTTCACCGAGGTCTTTGCCTTGGCCCAGTTCCTAGAGAAGATCTAGCTTTCCCATGCGCCTTCTGCGATATGAGCTTTGGCTCCAAACGGGGCCTGAGCTTACATGTTAGATCTCAACACCCGGCTGAGAGAAACAGAATAATGGTTGAGGAATTAAACAAGCCTAAGGGCGTTCCGGGTAGGTTGTGCTCGGTATGGTCCGAGCAAGAAACAGAACTATTGATTGAACTTGATAGACAATTTAAGGGGGAGAGACTTATAAATGCGAAGATTGCTGAGATCTTAACCACGAAAACAAATAAACAGATTTCTGACAAGCGTAGAGGATTGAATCTCGTGGAAAAAGGGCCGATAAGGTTAGAATCCCGAATGGATGATATTGAGGAGGTAGAGAACTTAAATATTCAGGATAGCGAGAGGGAGGTCGAGTCCTTAGATGGATTATCTAATTCTCTTCTTGAGTGTGATAATGTCGCTCGACGTTCTGATAGTAGTCTGGTAGTTGATGGATCATCAATTTCTCTATTTGGGAGTGATGATATCGCTCGATGTTCTAATAGTGGTCTGGTGGAGTCATCAGTACAAATAGATCCGATTGACACTATAGTAAGAAGTCCAGATTTAATTAGTGAGGAGGGTAGCGATCAGGCTATCGCAGACGTTAGTTTCGGCGCGGAAGATCTTTCAGACTTTCCCCAAGATATAGAGGCTGATATCAGCCAGGCTACGAACCATGGGGAGGAGATGCGCGAAACATTGGCCAGATGGAAGATAGGAATAGCGCGCGAAGCTATACGTTGTGCTCTCACCAGAGAGGAAGTAGTTAAATTCAAAGTGGCCCAAAGGAAATTGGATTCCTTCTTTTATAAGGTTATGGAAGGTAATGATTCAGTAATTGATAATATTGTCAATGGGCTCGTGGATAAGGATGAAGTTAATGAGAACCCGAGATCAACGAAGAGACCCAATCAAGGCTCCTTGTCTAATAGAGCGAAATATTCACAGGCTCAGAAATTATATGTTAAAAATCCAAAAATTATTGTGGACACAGCTTGTTTGGATCTAGATATTGTCAACGAATTGTCGGCTAAGCCCCCTATGAAAGATCTAGTTGAAATTTACTCTGAATTATGGGGATCAGCCCCTGGTGAGGAAATAGAGGTAGGAGAGGGGATAGAGAGCAGTCTTACTTTTGCTAAGTTCAAGGCCATCAATCCGGCTGAGGTTGGGGCCAGGATTCGTAGAATCAAGGCAACATCTTCTCCTGGCTTAGATGGGATTAATAAGAGTTATATGGGGGAATTACGAGATTGTTGGCGAAGGTTTTCAACGCCATTCTGATTTCGGGGGACTACCCTTCGGCCTGGAGGACTGCACGCACCGTATTTATACCCAAAGAAGGAAAAGACCTGATGGACCCTGGTGGCTGGAGGCCGATTACTATCATGTCCGCTTTTGCCAGGCTGTTCTCGGGTTTGATTGACGGCAGGCTTCGGCAGGCCGTCTCTCTTTCCCGGAGGCAGAAGGGCTTTGTGTTGGAGCCGGGGTGCCAGATTAATGGGTCTATTCTAAGTGAAGCTATTTCCTATGGTAAACAAAATAATGGCATTTGCGTGGCGGTTCTGGATCTGGCCAAGGCTTTCGATTCAGTGCCGCACACGGCCATCAGAAACACGTTAATAGCTAAAGGTGTTGAGATACACTTCGTCGATCTGATCATGAAGGGGTACGAAAGGTGTTCCACCACGCTAGTGAAGGGGGGTCCTCCGATTTTGGTTAGATGGGGTATACGTCAAGGTGACCCTCTCTCCCCTTTTCTTTTTAATCTTGTAATTGATAAGGTTATCGAGTTGATAGAGTCTGCGGGGTTAGGATTTTCCTGGCATGGAGTCCGTGTAGGGGTCCTGGCCTTCGCAGATGACATGGTGCTCTTATCCGACGATAAATGTATGATGCAAAGAGCTCTGGACTTATTAGTTGAGGGCCTTTTCTCAGTTGGCTTGAACCTATCTATCGATAAGTGTCGCTCCTTCGATTTAGTGGCCTTGAAGGGGTCTTGGGTTACTGTTGACCCCGTGCTTAGGGTTAGCAATAAGTCAATTCAGTTTGCCCCTCCTGGGGAAGCATTGAAATATTTAGGGATCAATATAGATCCCTGGCAAGGCAAGAACGAGGGACGGCGAAGGTTTTCAACGCCATTCTGATTTCGGGGGACTACCCTTCGGCCTGGAGGACTGCACGCACCGTATTTATACCCAAAGAAGGAAAAGACCTGATGGACCCTGGGGGCTGGAGGCCGACTACTATCATGTCCGCTTTTGCCAGGCTGTTCTCGGGTTTGATTGACGGCAGGCTTCGGCAGGCCGTCTCTCTTTCCCGGAGGCAGAAGGGCTTTGTGTTGGAGCCGGGTGCCAGATTAATGGGTCTATTCTAAGTGAAGCTATTTCCTATGGTAAACAAAATAATGGCATTTGCGTGGCGGTTTGGATCTGGCCAAGGCTTTCGATTCAGTGCCGCACACGGCCATCAGAAACACGTTAATAGCTAAAGGTGTTGAGATACACTTCGTCGATCTGATCATGAAGGGGTACGAAAGGTGTTCCACCACGCTAGTGAAGGGGGGTCCTCCGATTTTGGTTAGATGGTGTATACGTCAAGGTGACCCTCTCTCCCCTTTTCTTTTTAATCTTGTAATTGATAAGGTTATCGAGTTGATAGAGTCTGCGGGGTTAGGATTTTTCTGGCATGGAGTCCGTGTAGGGGTCCTGCCCTTCGCAGATGACTTGGTACTCTTAGCCGACGATAAATGTATGATGCAAAGAGCTCTGGACTTATTAGTTGAGGGCCTTTTCTCAGTTGGCTTGAACCTATCTATCGATAAGAGTCGCTCCTTCGATTTAGTGGCCTTGAAGGGGTCTTGGGTTACTGTTGACCCCATGCTTAGGGTTAGCAATAAGTCAATTCAGTTTGCCCCTCTTGGGGAAGCATTGAAATATTTAGGGATCAATATAGATCCCTGGCAAGGCAAGAACGAGGGACGGCGAAAATTTTCAACGCCATTCTGATTTCGGGGGACTACCCTTCGGCCTGGAGGACTGCACGCACCGTATTTATACCCAAAGAAGGAAAAGACCTGATGGGCCCTGGGGGCTGGAGGCCGATTACTATCATGTCCGCTTTTGCCAGGCTGTTCTCGGGTTTGATTGACGGCAGGCTTCGGCAGGCCGTCTCTCTTTCCCGGAGGCAGAAGGGCTTTGTGTTGGAGCCGGGGTGCCAGATTAATGGGTCTATTCTAAGTGAAGCTATTTCCTATGGTAAACAAAATAATGGCATTTGCGTGGCGGTTCTGGATCTGGCCAAGGCGTTCGATTCAGTGCCGCACACGGCTGTCAGAAACACGTTAATAGCTAAAGGTGTTGAGATACACTTCGTCGATCTGATCATGAAGGGGTACGAAAGGTGTTCCACCACGCTAGTGAAGGGGGGTCCTCCGATTTTGGTTAGATGGGGTATACGTCAAGGTGACCCTCTCTCCCCTTTTCTTTTTAATCTTGTAATTGATAAGGTTATCGAGTTGATAGAGTCTGCGGGGTTAGGATTTTCCTGGCATGGAGTCCGTGTAGGGGTCCTGGCCTTCGCAGATGACTTGGTGCTCTTAGCCGACGATAAATGTATGATGCAAAGAGCTCTGGACTTATTAGTTGAGGGCCTTTTCTCAGTTGGCTTGAACCTATCTATCGATAAGTGTCGCTCCTTCGATTTAGTGGCCTTGAAGGGGTCTTGGGTTACTGTTGACCCCGTGCTTAGGGTTAGCAATAAGTCAATTCAGTTTGCCCCTCCTGGGGAAGCATTGAAATATTTATGGATCAATATAGATCCCTGGCAAGGCAAGGACGAGGGACGGACTCTTGGAGACAATCTATTAAAGGCAGCTAGAAACGTTATGACGTATCCTTTAAAGCCTAAACAGAAGCTGGCCCTTATTTCCGGTCATCTGATCCCTAGGTTCTTGTATAGAATGGTCATGAACCCCCCGAGCAAAACTCTGCTGGTCAATATGGACAGCTCGATTAGGCAGCTTGTTCGTGAGATTTTGCATCTTCCCGCCCAACTAACGTCTAGTTTTTTTATACGAGATGTAGGGACGGGGGTTGGGTTTCCCCAAGTTAGAGTATATTATCCCGTTAGCAGCTTTGAGGCTGGCTTTCAGACTCGAAAATAATGATGACCCAGTGATCCAGGTAATGGTTACCGATCAAAATTTTCGATCTAGAGTTAATAACAGAGCGCAGAAGTTTGGCCTGCAATGGCCCTGCCATCTGGGTGCTATTGACAGAGTTAAAGTCAATTTAAAAGAAGAAGATCGGATCCACTGGGTAAGCTGCGAGTGGCAGGGGAAGGCTGCTCCTTCCTTTTATAGGGATAAAGTAGGCAATGCGTTTCTTTTCAATAGAGATCTGTTGACCTCAAGATTGTTTATCGAGGCAATCAAAATGAGAAGGAATACTGCAGCATGTAGAGTGGTTGGAAAGAGATATCTTCCTGACTTGGACCCTCTCTGCAGACGGTGTGGCGCTCTGCCGGACACTTGGTCACATCATTGGTCAATGTGTGAACAATAAGAATCCTCGTATGAGGCGGCACGATCAATTGGTGTCTAAGGTCTTCGACAGATTAGCCAAAGCTGCAGATGCTGAGATTTATAAAGAACATTCATTTATTACATCAGAGGATGAGACTCTAAAACCGGACTTAGTATTGATAGAGAGAGACAAGATCACGGTGTATGATGTAACCATGAGGTTTGAAGATAAGGATAGTCTTGCAAGAGGATTTCAGGACAAGGTGGATAAATATTCTCGGTTGAAAACTATCTTTTTAGAGAAATGGCCGGGTTACTTAAGCCGCTTGTTTTTGGATCATGCGGCTCCTTACCTGAGCGTACAAAGGAATATCTCTTTGAATTGGGGTTCACTAATTCCCAGGCTATTTATATTTGTTTGGTGATTCTTAAATCATCCATTTTCATGTTGAATTCCCATAGGGACTACGGTTGAGGTTTTAATTGTTTGTTAGTGTTGTTATTTTAAATAAAGTAATTATTCACTTCCTCTCCTGGGTTGGTGGATGTAGAAGAAAAATTATTATGATGTTCTCCTCTGCTCCCACGAGTGTTCTCGGAAAACGTGGGGGTGTATTGTTCATAGCCAAATGCCTCGTCATCTAATTAGTGACGCGCATGAATGGATTAACGAGATTCCCTCTGTCCCTATCTACTGGCGGGGGTAGTTATGACTCTTGCCCCCAGCTGGCTTGTTTGGCCTGCTCCTCGGAGCTATAAAGCTTCCCACCTGGGGGATCTGCTTCAGGTCTGTCAGGGAGCCTTGGCTCCCTATTTTTGTCAGAAAGTCGCAGAAGTCATAGCTACATGGTCAGGACGCCTCCACGTGGCGACCGCTGGGAAACTCCCCTGGATTTTCTGGGGGGGCCAAGAGCCTGACCGCCAATATTAATTGGCACTCCTCGTACATCACATTAGGTAAGTGACGACAAAACCGCATTCCTGCGATCGCTTGCGATCTTATGCAGGAGCCGGGGAGAAGAGTACGGGAGGTGAAGATGGGGTCCATGACTGGAGGGCGCGGGCGAAGGTGCGGACGGCCGAGAGCAGGCAGTAACCTCAAAGTGTATGGGGCGAATTCCCGCAGAGGATGTTGAGACAGGCCACATTGTGAGGTAGCGATCCTGAATCCTCTGTACGAAAAAAACACCATGGGCTCCTGACTTGGCTATCCGAAACCCGCTTTAGCGCTTAAAGGTCATCCCTCGTTGGAACACCTGCAATGCTTCAACCCGTCCCACCCACCCCATCCCCATTCCTTCCCAGATTCGACTCCAACTGGGGAGTTTGGCGATGGAGCGTGTGAAAGCGCCCATAGGTCGGGCTGGGTAAGACCGCTCCGGCTAGGCCCTGGTGTCCCGCCTCCAATCCAGAATTGTGTTCGGGGGTTAGTACTCCAGGCGGCCACGGTTAGCCAGAGGAAAGTCCCCCAGTGAGCGAGTAGCCGGGTCGGGCTGTGTTAGACGTGGGGCCACTGCCCTCTCTCTGACCGCTTTGATCCGGCTGCTTTTCCGAGCACGGAATCCCATAGGTCGACGAGGACTGGTTGAATCTGGTTAGGGGGATCCCGTCACCGGGGTGTTTGCGGGGGGTGTTGAACGCCAAGGTCCACAAGTCTTGGGTCGAGCTCTGGCGCTTGGCGAGGCCACAAAGGCCCCCTCGGGGGTAGCTCGTGAGCTTAGAGGCATGCCAAGAGCAGTATCCGCCAGTGGACCGTGCCTCATCCTCCGCAGGCGTCCCGATTGCGCCCCTCTCTGGGTGAGATCTTCGTCGTCGATCTTTAACCCATCCCTGGAGGCACTGTGTGCACTGCAGCACGGGCACGGGACGTGTGGATGCGTCGAGCCCGTGTGAAGGTGCACACCATTAAGGCGCGTTTGGGGTGGTGCCCATCGTGAGTGTAGTCCGGCTGGAATGCAGTTCCGCGCCACGACTGGACGAGTGGAACTTGGCGTAACGGAGGTGGTGTGACGGTCATGCCTCTTAGGTAAGGTATGTCCCGCAGCGGTTCGTTCACTCATAGAGGAGTACGAGTGCCCTTGCTATGTGCGAAGCATTGGTATGGATCTCCGGATCGCCGCCGCGCACCGGTGCCTAGTCATCCAGGGGCAGCCGGCGGCATTCAATGCGGGCCCTAGAGGTGTGACCGGGCGAAAGTGCCCACCCCCCTTTTTACTTGAATGATGGCTACAACTGACGAAATGACTACCATGCGCTTTTCTATATCGGTTGAGCCAAGCGATTCAGGTGTGCTGGCCGAGTCCGGTTTGTCGGCAACGACAACTGGAGAGGAGGTTGCCCTCGCCTGCAGCCCCGGTGTGGAGTCAGGTGCCCACTCCGGAGCCGTTCGAACCTGACGTGAGTGAGGAGACGAGTGGGCTGCAGGCGCCCGAGCCCCCTACGAGGTTGTCCTCGGACGGGAGCTTGCGGCCCTGCAGTATCACTTGAGGAAGAGGGGTTGCCGGGATGCCGACACTTTGGTGTGGCCCCGGATCGCCAAGATTGACTGTTTACTCGAAGGGCTATTTACCGAACGAGATCTGCTAAACGCCGAACTTGAGCGCCTTCGCAAGATGGAACCCCAGTTGGTGTTCGTAGGCAAGGACGTCTAAAGCTAAAGGCGGTGGTGGCCGGTCTTGCCGCGGTATCCAAACCCGCGGCCACCTTCGCGTCCTGCGTACAGGAGACTCTTGCTGCGGGTCGGGCACCTTCGGGTCTCGGCTCACAGCCCGGACCGTCTTCACGCTCCGGTGTTGAACCGAAATCTTCGGGGAGCCAATTGTCGCGCCCCGAGAAGGGGAAAGGGAAAGGGGCGGCTGCCAAGACTAGCTCTTCGCAGCCCGGGCCGTCGCGTCAGGCAAGAGGGGATCCCCCGGCTCAGTCCGGAAAGGCCCCCGCCTCATCCGTACGCCCCGGTGGTGAGCAGGGACCCTCTGCTCCCCAAGCCCCCCGCAAGGGGAAAAAGAAGAGTGTAAGCTCGTAGAGCTTAGAGCCCATTTATTTTACTTTTATAGCAGATACTAGTAACGAAGTATTCATTCAAGTCACTAGATGGCACTGATGCCAATTACCAGCAGACAGAATTCTTGGCACGCTTGCATCTATTTATTTACATTTAGATAAAGAAAATATCTATTATGAGCTATAATGATATTAGCTAAGGAATAGTTTGCACATTTATTCCAGTTATTATTAACTGTTATCATTGAATTCAATAATTAATGTTAATTAGCAACAGAAAGCTGTTTTACCGGCATCGATCTAATATCGATTGCCACCCTGATAATCGATAATACTCTTACTTGTCCCTATGGACAGACGGCGTAGAGCACTTCAAGCGGACTATCGATTTCTATACTTGCGCCTACGAACAGTATACTAAAAAATTAGATTAATTCCCATGAGAAATTCATTTATTTCTTTACAAGGGCATATTGTTTAATAAAATAGATACTCTCATATATCTTTTTGGGTGTTACAGAAAGAGTACTGCGTGTTACTTTGTTTAATAAAAGCCTACTTTAAGATGGAAGCGTCTAGAAAGCTCGAGATCAGCCTTCCATCGAATTTGTGAATAATTCTTTTGTAAGATGATTATGTGAACGCATTTTGTGGCCGTTAGACTTCATTCACTCTCTCACCGATCGTCGCTTCGTAAGGGCACAGCCCCAAATTTAGCAACAGACCACAAGTCTGAATATACTATTGTACAGTTTCTACAAGGAACCAGCATCAGCAGCCACTACTTAATCTACCAGGAGGTGGATTAGAGGACATCTCTAGAACTTCGTGGAGCGTAGCTCGTAGCCATGGAAGGACTCGCTACTGTCCGCCGTTCAGGATGACCATAGATCTTCAGCATCGATAACTGTACATCCTCCCTTTAGCTACAGTCCGGCTAAATGCAGTCACATTCTCATCAGATGTTGTCACAAAACAAGTTAAGTAAAATAAAGCAAATTGTATTAATACACAAAGCCAAGTAAGGCTTAGCATCTTTATGTCACTAAAGTAAATACTGCTTATATAATTGTAGGGAGTTTTGGCATCCTTGCAGCTCCTCTTTTTCTCTACTTGCAAGCCAAATATGCTGCAATAGTAGTTTGAACAGGACATAGTAATCTCACAAAGACCAAGGTATGGTCTAGCAAATTAGTATTTTTTAAATAGTAATTCAGCATTTATCAAGATAAGTTTTGGCAAAGAATTGCAGCTTCACTTTTCCTACCTGCAGATAGAGTATGCTGCAGTAGTATTTTGAGCCAATACAGCTCAATTATTCCAGAAGTTTGTAATCTTGAGATTAAAATAAAGAACTTATATTATTGTTGTAGATTACAAAACATGGTGTATTCTCACAGCAAATGAACCTTAAGTCATTCCTGAAGTATACCTAGTGAAAATAGCAAGCACTATTCAATATTGGTCTATACCAAGTACAACTTCAAGTAAGAAGAGAAGCAGTAGTCTTCAAGAAAAGAAGAACAAAGTAACAATTCTCTCTCTCCATTATTCCTGCTTCCTTCAATATTCCTACACTTCTAAACTTATATATTTTCTGGGTTCTCCCAGTGGTCCTCCGAAAATCCTATTGCAAATTCTGTTAGGCACACAAGCCTACAAAGAGAAAGAAGGGGAAAAAGGGAAAGAAGCCGGCGCCTCCCCCTTGCGGCATCCTCGTGGTAGCCAACGATCGAACCAAGTCTGGGGACGAAGTTCGGGAGCTGGTCCGTGATGCTATTCACCCCGAGGACGAGGGCTGGCGAGTTGTGGGCCTGAAGAGGGCAGGTGGCCCGCGGGTTCTGTGAGAAACCCACGGGGAGGAGGAAGCTCGGAAGATCCTCGCCTCACGGCAGTGGCAGGAGAGCGATTTGTCCGTCTCCCTTGCCAAGAAGCTGCCCCCAAAGGTCATTTTGTATGACGCGCCCGACAGGTTTGACGAGGAGTCTCTCCTGTCCGCGGTACGAAAGCAGAACTTCCCCGAAGTGGCCGAGGAGTCCTTCAAATCGAAGTTCTCACTCGCGTTCAGGACGGGGAAGCGACTGGAGGGTCGGACCAACTGGGTGGTCCGTGTGAGCCCGGAGATGAGGACGGATCTTCTAAAGCTGAAGCGGCTGTCCGTCTCTTTTAGTGTGTGCCGGGTCGCCCCATTTGCCGCAACCACGCGTTGCTTCAGATGTCTCGGCCTCGGCCACACGGTGCGAGGATGCCGTGAGACGGCTGAGGTCTGTGCACACTGCGCAGGCAGCGGGCACAAGGCCTCGGATTGCCCCAAGGGGAAGGAACCCTCGCGGTGCGCGGTGTGTTCCAGGCGAGGCCTGTCGAGCTACCACGACACGCGCGATCGTCAGTGTCCTTCCCTGCGCCGATACGCGGAACAGTTGAGCTCTCGGACCGATTATGGATAAGAATCTGGTCTGGCAGCTCAACGCGGATCGAGCTTGTCAAGTGACGGATGAAGTGAGAGACGAAGCAAGCCGGATGGGAGTCGACGTGCTCCTTATCCAGGAACCCTACCATCGTCGGAACGTGGTCGCCGGCTATGGTCTGGGCGCCCTGATGGTGACAGGTGGCGACGAGGATGATGAGCCCTGGGCCGCGGTTGTTGTTCTGAATCGGAGCCTCACGGTGCTCCAACTTGGACACCTGAGTGACTCCCACTGTGTATGCGTGGAGGTTTCCACGCTGCATTTCCGTGTTGTGGTTGTAAGTCTATACTTTAAACCCAGCACCAATGTCGAAAGATACATACGATCGATGTTGAGAATAAAACGTCATATTGGTAACGGGGCGGTCATAGTCGGAGCAGACGTCAACGAAAAATCCCCCTTATGGGGTGCCGCGGCTGTTGACGACTGGGGCCGAGCAATTGAACGCGCGGTCGCTCAACTTGACTGGGAGGTGCCCAACGTGGCCGGTCATATGCCAACCTTCAGTACCGCGAACGGTGAGAGCTACATTGACGTGACGTTTATGTCTCGTCCGTGCATTCCCGTTCAGGACTGGGTAGTCGTCGCTGATGCAACCTCGAGCTCGCACCGTGTGCTTCAATTCAGCTTAGAGGTCCGACGAACTAGACCCCGCGACCGGATAGGAACCAGATTCAGCACTCATACTGCTGACTGGGACAGATTCCGGGCACGATTAGAAGTCAAGGTGTCGGTACTCCCAGAGAACGCGGAGACGCTACCCCAGTCCCTCCAACTGGCTCGCCAGTTGGAGCGAGCCATCCTCGCGGCTGCAGGGTTAGCAATGACTAGACGCGGGAGTCGTCGCTCCGGAAAGGTTGTTCCATGGTGGAATCCGTTGCTGACTGACCTGAAAAGGATGACTTACAATTCTAGAAACATGTATCAGAGGGCCCGCCGTCGGGGTCTGGAGCACGGCGATCACTTCCGTGACTACCAGACTATCCGGCGCATCTATTCGCGCGATATTCAACAGAGTAGACGTGATAGTTGGAGGGAGTTCGTATCTGAACAGAGCTAATTTTACCCTTGGGGCCTGGCCTACCGGCTACAGTGCAACAGACAGCGACTGCCCAGGTGCTTGCCTCCGTCCGTGTAAACGGGGCGCATGCTACTTCGTGGCAGGAGGCGTCTGCGCGCACGGATGCTTGTGGACCCAGAAACCGAGGAGGAGGGGCCGTTCGACGAGGTGGACCTGCAGATAGCTCTTACGAGTTTGCGCAGCAAGGCAGCACCCGGACTTGATGGCATTGAAGTTTCAATGCTCAAGAAAGGGACAAGGTCGCTTTACAGCCGCCTTCTCGCTGTGTTGAACGCTTGCCTAAGATTAGGCGTCTTCCCGAATTTCTGGAAATCCGGGAAGAATTTACTGCTACGTAAACTCAATGATAGGGCAGCAGACGATCCGAAGGCGTACCGGCCAATCAACATTCTCCCGGTGTGCGTTAAGCTCCTGGAGAAACTTGTGAAGGGCCGCTTGGAACCAATGTTGGAACGGACCTCCTGTGCCGGGCAGTTTGGATTTCGCGCTGGAAGATCCACGGAGGACGCACTCGTTGAGCTGCAGGAGTTCGTCAGAACGAATGCGGCAAAATACGTTTACGGACTCTTTGTGGATATAGAAGGCGCGTTTGACAACGCCTGGTGGCCTCTCGTTCTCGGACGCTTGAAGAGTAAGGGCTGCCCGCGTAACATCTACGCGCTCGTTCGGGACTACTTTCGTGGTAGGACCGTCCGGGCCGTGGATGGGAGCCTCTCGATGTCGAAGAATGTAACAAAGGGATGCCCGCAGGGGTCGGTTCTCGGCCCTCTGATGTGGAATCTGTTGTTCGGTGAATGCATAGAAGTTCTCTCGGAGATCGAGGGGATTAAGGTGATAGCGTACGCCGACGACCTTGCCGTACTCATCCCTACGGATAGTAGGCTGGCACTGGAGCTCCGCGGAAAGTGCTAAAAAGTTTGGGTTAAAAAAGTGATATCGCCGAAATTTTTGCACCACATAGTGTGTTCCAGGTTAGTGGTGCATGGCCAAAATTTGGTTATTATATCTCATCATTTATAGCCTGTATTAAACAAAGCATCTTTGCATAGTTAACGTAGAAATTTAACACAGACTCGGGTTCCCCCTCATCGCGCTGGAGTTCTGAACTAGCCTCGCAGCAGGGTCCCAATTTATCCAGAGCACAAATTAGGAATCGGATACTGCTCCTACGAGGCACAAATATTAGGCCTATAAACATTGAAAACAATTAAATTAAATTCCAATTTACATTATTTTATTATTATAACATAATAGATTTTATTTTTCACCAAATAAGCAACATCAAAATCTGGAAATAGCAAATAGCATAAGTCCAAGCCGGATTGGCACTCGTGCATTAGAACATTTCACGGGTAGGGCATAAACCGAAATCAATTTATTATAAATTCGCGCTTAAGAGAAAACCGGGAAGTAAATTACAATTTAGTAGAAATACAAATTAATTGAACTCCAGTGCAAAAGCGCACGATATAATAAGATCATTTCGGCATACGCTATCAAATTATAGTTTTAGAAATAAATAAAGCGGCCCGAGCCGCCAGTACGCTCAGCTTGGAAAATAACACAACGCAAATTACAAGAGATTAGATAAATTAACGAAATTTAAGCAGTCTATTATACACAGAAAACAAAAATTTACAATAGTTCAGCACATTAGTTGGCTTAAGCTGCCAAAAGTGCACATTAACAATCACAAAGACTAAAATAAAATCCGATCTAACTCAGTCTCAAACTGCGGACCTGTACCCAGTGAAAGAGTGATAAATTCTGCAACTACTGTACAAATTTCAGATTTTTTGAACAGAAAGTTTTCCAGTAATAAATAAAAAACCAGCGAGGAAAACTCGCAACAACTCCCGTCCCGCTCACGGGCACTTTAATCACATAGACTTAAATAAAAACAGTCATTTCGGCATACGCTATCACACTATAGTTTCAGAAATAATTAAAGCGGCCCGAGCCGCCAGTCTACGCTCAGCCTGAAAAATAATACAACGCAAATTACAAGAGCATAGACAAATTTACGAAATATAAGCCGTCTATCATACACAGAAAATTATAGAAACAAAATTCATAATATTGAAGCACATTATAAGGCTTAAATCTCCAAAGTGCACAATAAAATTCACTTTAGCATTAAGTAGGAACCATTTTAATAAATCATTACATTAATAATAAAAGATATAACAATCCTCGCATAATTATACTAATAGGAACGCTAGAATATACATTGCATCCCTGCAAACTGTCGGAACAAAGAAAATTCATTTTCGGCAAATTCTATGCCTCCTTACTCGAGGCTAGCACTGGAAGACACAGCCCCCTGCGTAGCCACGCCCACAGGTGCGACAGAGAGCGCTGAATAGAAGAGGACAGAAACAGCGCTGGGCGGACAATCACGCCTCCCTGCAGGACGGCCTACCCACCAGACCCAATCGCCGCTTAGCCACGCCTCTGAGAGCGACAGAGAGCGCTGAGCAGGGAAGGCCTTCAACAGTGCTGGAGCAGAATCCACACCCCCCTACAAGATAGCCTCAACTTGCACTGAGTTCCAGACTAAAACTTGGAAGTTTATAATATTACAGAAATAAAATATAGCATTTAGCTAATCAATAAATAGTAATCCAACTAAATACTACTTTCCCGTGTAAACAGATTAATTAAATTAAAATAAACAAAGCTTTCAAGAGCATTTTTCTGTACAATAATTCTTAAAGTTTTCAACCCCCAAATAATAATTAATAATACTACAGAAATAAAACATAGCACTTAGCTAAATAATAAATAGTAATTGCAACTGAATAGTACTTTCCCTTGTAAACTTCATTACCTCCATTCAAAAGATTAATTAAATTAAATTAAAACAAAGCTATTAAGAGCACTTTCTGTACAATAAATCCTAAAAGTATATCAAAACTTTGAAGTTTATAATATTACAGAAATAAAATATAGCATTCAGCTTATTAATAAATAATAAATACAACTGAACAGTACTTCCCCTTGTTAACAACATTACCCCAATTTAAAAGTTTAATTCAATTAAAATAAAACAAAGCTTTTAAGAGCATTTTTCAGTATAATAAGTCTTAAAGTTATCAACCCCCAAATAATAATTAACTAACAAAGCGTAATTGTTAACTAATACAAATTAAACAAGCCATAAAGTATACCAAAACTTTGAAGTTCATAATTCTACAGAAATAAAATACAACACTATCTAAACACCAACAATACTAATTTTGAATCTTCCGCTGTCACGGCAATATTCTATGCTTCCCTGATTGAGGCTAGCCAACAGCTCCACCCTACAAACCGAGCTTGCCAGCAAGCACGCATGAGGAAAGTGCTAAAATCCAGCACCATAACTCTGAGCTAAATAACACGGCGAAAAATCAAACAGTAATATTAAGACACAAAAACAACAAAATTACGCAAATTACAATTGAAACATACTCCCCAACGAATAAATAATCATTAGTACAACAAAACAAGTTGAATTTACAAATTTTAATCACACCAAAACAAATGAAATCCACTAATTAAATCTAAAATTGAAACCAACAAATTTAGTATAATTCTGACAAGCAAAAACCCGAATTAACCTAAAACAAAAATTGCCATTATTTAAACCAAGAAATACTAAGAATAAATCCCAAGCACACGGGAAATCACGGAAAATAGCCTGCCGTTTGCAAGCAAGCCCCGAAACAGGGAAAAATTCCCTAAAACCCGCCGCAGAAGCGACAACAAAATATCAAAATAATAAATAACAACTACATACTGAAATGGGGAAAAGCGACCCCGCACAAGACCCTCCAGAACCAGACGATAATTTTGAAGTAATGCCAACAGCAGACCCCGATGATCATAGAACACTAGCAGAATTATGGGGCGAAATGTCAGCAATTATCCTTAAAGAGAAAAACATCTCGAACGGTAATAAACACGCCTTATATCGCTGCTTAGGTAGGGCACTTGAAATCCAAGAACACTGGGCGGCAAAACTAGCCGTGCTTGAGGCTGAAGTAAACAGGCTCCAAAAGGAAAAAGAAGAAGATAGGAGGAAGCAAGAGCAGGATAGACAGGAGCAAACAAATCAAGCACACAAACTGCCCGCCACGTACGCTGCCATAGCAACACGAAAGCCACCCGCCCCCCCCCAATACAGCTTCGAGACCCCCCTAAGCAAACGTACACGGTAGTCATTGATGCCCCTGAGAGCCAACTTCAAAGCGCAGATCAAATGCGCGATATGCTATGGGATAAGGTCAACCCCGTGGAAGAAGGCTGGAAGGTCATGGCGGTTCGGAGGACTAGGCAACCTAAAATCATAATAGAGACGCCATCCGAAAAAGAAAGAAATAAAATCCTCGAATGCAAGGCACTAAAAGACAACGGAATAAGAGTACAGAAGACAGTAAAACTACAACCTAGAGTAAGAATCCACAATGTACCCACAGACAAAACAGAAAACCAAGTCCTAGAAGCCCTACATCACCAAAACATAGAAGGCATCACCTACGAAATTTTTTGCCAAAAGATCAAACTAATCACCAAAATAGGTAAAAACAACCCGAGGGACACCTGGATCTACGAAGTTCAACCGGAAATTAGAAAGCAACTAATTGCAAACTCAGCAGTATACATTGGATTCAGCAAATGCAGAATAGACGACCATTTACACCTCACAAAATGCTATAAATGCCAAAGACATGGACACATAGCCGACAAATGCCAAGAAAAAGAAGACATATGTAGTAAATGCGCCGCCACAGGACACAACTATAAACAATGCTCATCTAGCCAAGTGAAATGCGCGCCATGCAAACTACAGAACAAAGACCATGATCACAGCTCACTGGATCCAGACTGCCCAACATATGCGCTAGCATTGCAGAGGCTACGAGAAATGACTAACTATGGAAATTAGAACAAACCTTAAAATATGGCAAATAAACGCTGACCGCGCACGAAATGTAACCGATCAACTAAGACAACAAGCGTATGAATCAAAAGTCGACATCATTCTCATACAGGAGCCCTATGCGTACCAGAACAACAGAATAACAGGATTCGCTACAACTGACACAATAGTAACAGGCAACACATCCGAAGAATATCCATGGGCGGGAATTATAGTACTAAACCCACAATTAACAGTAATAAGCATGCCCCATAAAAGCACAGCACATGTAGCATGTGCAAAGATAATCACTCAATCAGGAGAATTCACAGTAGTCAGCGCTTATTTGCAATACAATCTCGCCGGCCAAGAAACAGATACTATAATAGGTCACTTAAGGAACATAGGCCTAAACAGAACTAAAGTAATAGTCGGCATGGACTGCAACGGCAAATCACCACTGTGGGGATGCCCCAATACTGACGAAAACGGCAACAAACTGGAGCAACTAATAGCGGAACAGGACTGGTACGTACTCAATGGCCAGGACGCAACGCCAACATACGAGACGCGGCACAATGCAACAATAATCGACATCACGCTAATCTCTAGAGACCTAGATACTATAAACACACAGCGCATAGTAAAGCAGCATACTGTTACCAGCTCACACCACGTTATTGAAATAACATTTGCCAACTTCATACAGCTGTCGGATAGCCAACAAAGACGCCCTAATATTAAACAGGCTGACTGGACAAAATACCAACAAAACCTTGCAACTGAACTACCACCACCAAATACGCCACTAAATACCAAGAAAGATGTGGCCGAACGCATAAATGCAGTAAACAAAGCTATTCTGCGAGCAGCCCACAAGGCCATACCACAAACACACCCTAAACCTAAATCAAACGCCTGGTGGAACGACGACCTAACGAGACTAAAACAGACCACATACAGGCTGAGAAGGGCCTTTCAGAGAGCCCCATACGAAACAAAAGATCAAACATATAACGAATACAGACGAGCACAACGAACTTACACTACAGCCATACATAAAGCACGTAGGGACAGCTGGCGACAATTCGTAACAGACCAGAGCGCGATAAACACATGGGGCATCGCCTACAAACTTCAGGCCGACAAACTTAAACACAAAAAAGCCATCAGCTGCGTCAGGAGACCGGACGGTACGATAGCAGAAAACTGGCAGGACATCACAGAAACGCTAATTGCAGCTCTTGCCCCGTTAGACGACGAAGCCGGAGAAAACATAGAACACCAAGCCATTAGACAAGAAAGTGAAACGCGCTACGACGCAAATAACAACGCCCAAGATTTCGACGACTTAGACGTGCAAATAGCCCTGGACAAAGCGTCAAATCTCAGGGCCCCAGGCCCAGACAAAATTATGTACGAATATCTAAAGAAAGGAGGACCCTCTATCATAGCAGAACTGAAAAATATCTTTAATGCATGTCTCCACCACCAAATGTTCCCAAAGATCTGGAAAACAGGACAACTCACAACTATATTAAAGTCACCGGAGAAAGATACCACTGACCCGAAATCATACAGGCCAATATGCCTTCTACCAACGGTAGGTAAGACATTCGAACGACTACTATTGACCAGGATAGAACACTTATTTGAAAACAGCTACGCAGAAACACAATATGGATTTCGACCAAATCGCTCCACCGAGGATGCCATAGTCAAACTACAAAGCAGAGTTAGGCAATCTGAATCAAAGTTCGTACTAGGAATCTTCATAGACATCCAGGGCGCCTTTGACGATGTATGGTGGCCCTATGCCCTAAGCAAGATAAGAGCCACCGGCTTACCGGAAAACATATTTTACATACTCAAAGACTATCTCAAGGACAGGAAAATAGTAATGCGAGACAAACATAACTACATACAAAGAGAAGTAAACAAAGGATGCCCACAGGGCTCCGTACTTGGCCCAAAAATCTGGAACATTGTCGTCAACGAACTACTCCTGGAACTCGAAGCGGGGCAAGAAGCAGATGTGATAGCGTTCGCTGACGATGTGGCCCTTCTAATACACGGAGACACTCGGCACCAACTGGAACTAAAAGCTCGGGAGGCAATAAACGTAATCACAAATTGGACTGTAAAGACAAAAATGACTGTATCCCCGACCAAAACAAAAATGCTCTTTCTCAAAGGCCACGGAAAACTAGACCCACGGAGACCCCCGCACATACCAATACACGGAACAGGAATCCCCTTGGTAACAGAACTAAAATATCTGGGAGTAACATTGCAAGCAGGGAATAAATTCGACGCACACGTTCAAAGAACCTGCGCAACCTCTAAAACACTCTTCGCAGCACTAGGCAGACTTTCAGGACAGAAATGGGGCTACAAATACACAAACTATAAGCACTTATACACGGCAATCTTCCAACCAATAGTCACATATGCAGCAGCCGGCTGGGCCCCCTACTTAAATCAGACACAGAAAACAAAACTCCTATCAGCCCAAAGAACCGTTCTAATCAGGACAATCAAAGCCTACTCCACCATACCAACAGGGGCAACTACAGTCATAGCAGGAGTACTACCCATAGACCTACTACTCGAAGAGCGAATCACACAGTACAAAGTAAGACGACAACAACAAGTACAAATTTGGAATAGACTCATACAAGAGCCAGACTATAGGAGACTAGAAAAGACAACACTATACAAAGCAATAAGACATCAACAACTACACAAATGGCAGGACAGATGGCGACACACACATCTAGGACTCACTACACGAGACTACTTCCCGGACGTAAGAACACGAGTCAAGAAAAAATGGATCTTTCCGGACCACTACGTAACTCAACTTTTCACAGGTCATGGCAACTTTGCCTATTACTTAGAGGGATTCGGACAAATAGACGAGCACTTATGCCTATGTGAGAACAGTGAGCTTGATACCATGTATCATGTCTTATACACTTGCGCCAGACACACAGAAGCGAGACGTAGACTACGAGCAGTGACAATTCAGATGAACGAACTATGGCCCCCTGACCTCACCTTTTGGACAAATAAGGAAACCTACGGTGCCTTCCGAGCTTACGCCAGAGAGGTCTTCATAGAGAGAGAGAACGACGCACACTAAAAAAGAAAACCCTAAGCGCCCCGGGCTCAACACAGCTAGACCTTTCACCTTCAAATCTCTTCTTTTCACCACTTAGCCCAACTTTCCTGTCATCTACTCCCGGAGCACCCCTCAAGTGGCACCCGACTATCCGGGACCTTTGGGCCACGAACGTAGTAGGTAGATTTAAGCCTTACATCAAATTCACCTCCTTCTGCCATTCTGTCTTGAATCTTTCCTGTCGTCTAGTAGCATGGGGCACCCCTCCCTGTGGTCCACAGTCCCTTCTGTGGCGCCACTAAAGAAGTACTAGGGCTAGGGACTTAGGAGTTCCAACCAAGTTGGAACTAGAGCCTGGGAGCGCTTCTGGTACTCAGACGTTGGTAGAGTGGAAGAGCTGGGCTGGCAGAAGGTGCAAACCAGATGTTTCAGGGGAGGTTGGAGCAGTAAAGCCCCAAGGAGGTAAAGAGCATGGCACAAGAGTGGAAGAGCTGGGCTGGCAGAAGGTGCAAACCGGATGTTTCAGGGGAGGTTGGAGCAGTAAAGCCCCAAGGAGCACAAAGAAACGGAAGCCACTCTGAGTACCAAGCACTGGTAGTGCAAAACCCGGACTGACAACCTTACAATTGGCAGGAAAGGAAGAGCTGGGCTGGCATAGGGACAACCCCATGTTACAGGGGAGGTTAGAGCAAGCAATTGCGCTAAGGAGGTAAGTCACAAAGAGCCAAGATGCCAACTTCTAAAACTCATATTAGGCGCTGATCTGTACCTCTGGGGTCGCGCTGATTTAAACAGAGATAGAGGTGGAGCGTGAATCCACCTCGACATCAATAGGTGCAACCTGTACTTCAGGGGTTGCGCCTGATGCCTGCGCAAGCCAGAACCAGGCTCCAGAAATGGTAGTATGGTGCTGGCCCGCAGGTAACAAACTGAAGTAGGCAGGGAGGGGGCGTAAAAAGCCCATACGTTCAAACGTATTGCCCCCTATTGGGTAGGACTCTGCCGGGCATGTGGTTGCGCAACCCACGTTACTGGGTACGGGATGATCCTGGTGATCATCCCGGGTTCGGAGGCGAGTCAATGCCCCGGGAACCGTCCTGCTAAGACGGTAAGAGCTCGGCTAGATAAGCTCGCACTCCCCCCCTCTCCCAATACCAACCAAAGACAAAATGACACAAAGCCAACAGACTATCCTCACACACACGCAAATGTCGCATAAAGACTCACTAGCCCAATGACCAAAAGACAACATTCCCACTGCAAGAACCTGGGTTGTAGCCAACGGCTGCGGTACTCCAGTAAAGACACGACCAATCTATATATATATATAGAACTACACCTTCGAGGACGACTTTGCGCCTACATCAGGCGAGGTCGACCGTTCCACCTACTAGGTGCGGACGTCGATCCGACGGGCGGTCCTGACGCTAAAATTGGGGCGAAAAGAGTGGTAGACGGGCTCCTGCTAGCCGAGTGGTGTCGTCAGTGGCGCGAGGAAGACCGCGGTCACGCGACCTACGATTTCATCCCCCGATTGGCTGCTCGCCCCCGGATGAAGTGGCTTCGGCCCTCGTTCTGGACGATGCATTTCTTGACGGGACATGGTGATATCGGGGCGTACCTCCAGTGGTTCGGATTCAACCCCGACGCCCGCGAGGCGCAGGGCGCACTCTGCCAGTGCGGAGTACAGGAGATGGAAACGGTGGAACACGTGCTGTACTCGTGCCGGCTCCACCTGCTTTCCCCTTCTGGGTGAGTAAGTCTGGTTTTCCTGTGTTACAGGCCTACGAGCGAGAGGTCTTAACGTGGAAAATAAATGAAGTGCGGGAAGGCAGAGCGCCGGGCAGGGTAGAACCGCTCCGACTAGGCTAGTCGTCCCGCCTCCAGTCCCAGCATCACAAAAGTGCGACTAATCCTGTTCGGCCTGCTCCGATACAGGTGGCGATTTTGGGGTTGACGACCCAGGTAGGTTGTCCCGACCAATGATCATCGAAAGCTGATGCGCATGAACGCAGAGCAGGTTCACGACGGTGGTGTCCGAAGGGAGCCGTACCGGACTGACTACGCCCGTGTGGAGAGATCATTGGAAAGACCCCTGGAGCGTCCCAGTGGGGAAGAGTCTCCCGCAGATCAACAGCGTGAGGGGGGCAGGTGGAGGTCCGTACGGGGCTGGGTTTATGATCACAGCTGGACCTCCCCGCTTGACCTACCTTCGGGTCCCTAAAGCTGAGTGCAGCCAAAACGCTCTAACACCACTCCAAGCGGAGAGTATCCTTAGAGAGTTAGGACGACCGGCGCAGGCCGGGGGCACCACCTCCACGAGGTTTTCCATGGGAAACCACCCAGTTTGCTGGGTGGGCCAAGAGTGCCTACCTCTCGGTTAAGTCCTATCTCCCCGCCGCCCGGCCAACTTATGTGCATAGGCCGGGTTGAAGGTGATTTTTCCGCGGCTGCACACCCGAAGCAGTGCTCGCTAGTCCCGTCGCTCCAGACCTCCCATCCCATTCTCCCGTCTCTGGGCTATTCGCGTCTGCGCGGGGTTGACCTTGACAGATGGATAATCCTATTTAGGACCCCATCCTGAATTCTTCTTCTTGTCCTTATCTTCTGGCGGGAGTAGTTATGACTCTTGACCCCAGCTGGGTTGTTTGGCCTGCTCCTCGGAGCTATAGGGCTTCCCACCTGGGGGATCTGCTTCAGGTCTGTCAGGGAGCCTTGGCTCCCTATTTTTGTCAGAAAGTCGCAGAAGTCATAGCTACATGGTCAGGACGCCTCTACGTGGCGACCGCTGGGAAACTCCCCTGGATTTTCTGGGGGGGGGGGTCAAGAGCCTGACCGCCAATATTAATTGGCACTCGTCGTACCTCACATGAGGTAAGTGACGACAAAAACCGCATTCCTGCGATCGCTTGCGATCTTATGCAGGAGCCGGGGAGAAGAGTACGGGAGGTGAAGATGGGGTCCATGACTGGAGGGAGCGGGCGAAGGTGCGGACGGCCGAGAGCAGGCAGTAAGCTCAAAGTGTATGGGGCGAATTCCCGCAGAGGATGTTGAGACAAGCCACATTGTGAGGTAGCGATCCTGAATCCTCTGTACGGAATAGAACCACCGTGGGGTCCTGACTTGGCTATCCGAAACCCGCTTTAGCACTTAAAGGTCATCCCTCGTTGGAACACCTGGAATGCTTCAACCCATCCCACCCACCCCATCCCCATTCCTTCCCACATTCCACTCCAACTGGGGAGTTTGGCGATGGAGCGTGTGAAAGCGCCCATAGGTCGGGCTGGGTAAGACCGCTCCGGCTAGGCCCTGGTGGCCCGTCTCCAATCCAGAATTGTGTTCGGGGGGTTAGTACTCCAGGCGGTCACGGTTAGCCAGAGGAAAGTCCCCCAGTGAGCGAGTAGCCGGGTCGGGCTGTGTTAGACGTGGGGCCACTGCCCTCTCTGACCGCTTTGATCCGGCTGCTTTTCCGAGCACGGAATCCCATAGGTCGACGAGGACTGGTTGAATCTGGTTAGGGGAATCCCGTCCTCGGAGTGTCTGCGGGGGGTTTTGCACGCCAAGGTCTACAAGTCTTGGGTCGAGCTCTGGCGCTTGGCGAGGCCACAAAGGCCCCCTCGGGGGTAGCTCGTGAGCTTAGAGGCATGCCAAGAGCAGTATCCGCCAGTGGACCGTGCCTCATCCTCCGCAGGCGTCCCGATTGCGCCCCTCTCTGGGTGAGATCATCGTCGTCGGTCTTTAACCCATCCCTGGAGGCACTGTGTGCGCACTGCAGCTCGGGCACGGGACGTGTGGATGCGTCGAGCCCGTGTGAAGGTGCACACTATTAAGGCGCGTTTGGGGCGGTGCACATCGTGAGTGTAGTTCCCACGATACACATGCCCGCCCCTACTCGTAACGAGGCTACCTCCTGGGCGATCTTCTCCACCTGGCCTCCTGGTGGAGTTGCATGACCCTACTGCCTCCCCATCCTTACTTCCCGTCTGTCACCATAGTCCTAGCCCTGTCCCCCACCCTGTCTGATCCTCGCTTGCGAGGTGATAGTGTTAGGTTTTTAACTGCTCGTCACCCCAGCGGGGACTATTGCCGATCCTTGAAGAGACTGTGTGAGCGAAGGACTGCGAGGACGTGGGGACAATGGCTGGAGGACGCGGGCGAAGTGACCGGACGGCCGAGAGCAGGCAGTACCCTCAAAGTGCATGGGGCGAATTCCCGCAGAGGATGTTGAGACAGGCCGCATTGCGATAGCGATCCTAAATCCTCTGTACGGAATAGAACTACCGTGGGAGCCTGACTTGGCTATCCGAATCCCGCTTTAGCGCCCAAAAGCCATCCCATGAAAAATCACAAACACTTAGAAATAACCTCACCGGGGAAGATATTACCCTCACTTTTTGGCCCAAGTCTGATAAATTTTTTTCAAAATTGCAATTAGAATAAATTCCAAGTAGTCTGCCTCTCACATGCTCTCTTCAGTCGCGTGAACTTTAAACAAAGACCTACGTACGCCTTTATACCACCTCACACACATTCAAGTTCAACCTTACACGTTAGATTTCAGTCGCCCCATAGTACCAAGTAACTCAGTCACGCGTACCGAACCCCCCCCCCTCTGACCCCTGCCGTTGGCCTCCATCGGTGGTGGAAAGCGGGGACCCTCAAACAACTCAAGCTCGAACTGTGCTAAGTCTGCACCACGTAGTAGTCGCACCGTGCCGGTCTCCCCTTTCTTACCCGTGCCTCGAGGGGTCGTGGAATTTCGGAGAGCTGCTTGACCACGGCCTGCTTCAGAGGCAACTCGTTGCATCGGGGTTTAGTTTTTGACAGGAATGTGGACGGCAGACTGGTCGGTTACTGAGCACGGGCCAGTTTCTCGACATAGCGCCACATACTAATTTTTGTTCTTCCAATTATATTTTTATTTTCTCTCCTACTACCTTCTTTAATTATACCGTAAGGCGAGATCGGTATCAGGGCCTCTATGAACGGTGATGATGCGGCGCTGAAGAGAGCCTCTCAGGCTGCGATAGGCAAACCCCATTTGACTCCAAGTCACCCTAAACTTATTAATTGCCACTAATATAATTATTAGGTAACGGCCCTCCCTGTTTACTCTCGTCTATCTTCTCTAGTCCACATATCTTCCCCTTTAAACCAATAATGGGAATCGACGATGAAGGGAATTTGAGACTTCCCCTCCTACAAGGCGGATAAAATAGCGCCATGCGGGTAAGCGAATGCTGCACCCGGCTGAAGTTTGTTGACGCTTCGCCAATTGGCCAGTATGGCGTGTTCCCTGCCCTCTGTAGTGGGTTTCCAATGCACCGACGGGATTGTGAACCTAGGTTTATAGTTTAGGACGCCGGGGGAAGTAGTTTCGCGCCAGCCATGGTGCAAGGAGTTCGCGTAACCATGGGTCACCAAATTTCACGGTAGCTTTTCTGGGACTTGCACGTAACCCGTGGCTAGTGTGTAGGCCCGACGGAAAGAGGGGAACGTTGCCCTTGTGGTAGATAGCCCCTTCCCGTTTGCTAGGGCTGAAGCTAGTGTATCACGTAAGCCGGGGCCAGAAGGCTACACCTTGTCGATTAGCGACACTTTAGGCCAGGACCCCCTAGTATTCACGCACTCTCGCGGAGTGATCCCCTTGTTGTAGCGTGTCGGAGCGCCGCTCAACTAACCTCATTTTCTTTTTCATTATGTCTGTCAACGCCAAGAAAGTTCAAAATACTTGCGGCCTCCGAACCCGCACATGTCCAGCAGATGGACTAAACTCTGCAAAGGATACCCACGATGACGACTCAAGCGATAAAGACCCCCAGACTACGGACCAAACAAAGCAGCCAGTGGTAGCCCTCCAGCGCACACGTCTGGCAACGCTAAACACTGAAGCCCAACAAAATCCCCCAGAAATTTGTGACACTTTCATCTCTCCGTAAGCAGACCCGGTCTCACTTTCGGGCTGTTACCCAACCCAAGAACGACGATGTGCTCGGCTCACACGTCGATGACTGACGAAAGCGTCAACTACAGGCAGGTAAACTTTGATCTCTCCTCCTTCCCTCCCACTGACGGAGATAATCGATCAGCCCTTGAAATACTGGTTGACGTTGCAAAAAGCCTCCTCACCAGTAGGGAAACGCAGTCCAAAAAAGATAGAATATTGTCTGCCCTAGGTCGTGTGGTCAAACTCCAAACGACCCTAGAGGCGGAGATCGCGGACCTCAAGAAGGAGAATAAGCTGCTCAAACAAGCTAAGACCCCGCAACCAACTCCATCATTATATAGCGCGGCTCTTACTGCTCCCAACCCTTCGCGAGTAAACTTCTCCACACCTCCCCCAAAGACCAAGCACGTCCTCTTTATCGAAAGAAAAGACGACCCTGCTATCAAAACTGCAGACCAACTCAAGACTTCCTTAATCAAGGATGGACTGGCAGCTGACGAAGGCTGGCAGGTCGTCAGTGTCTTCGAAGGCTGCGCGGACCCAAAGTCATAGTCGAAACTACCTCTAAAGCCCAAGCAGAAAAGATTGTTAATAGCAGAGGACTAAAGACAAAGGGCTATCGGGCTTCAATACCCGAGAAGCTCAAACCTCGCATTGTCATATGGGATGTTCCCCGTCGCACTGCTGAGAAATCAATCAGAACAGCCTTAGCCAACTCCCTTCCGGAGGAACCGCCAGATAAAACCCTAAAGGACCTCGTGCATTTCCGATTCAAATTCGGAAAGGCCGAGGATAGAGATCATTGGGTCTTTGATGTGCATCCTTCAGTCAGAAATGCACTCAAGGTAGCAGGTCGTAAGTAGTATGGTTTTGGGGCTTACGTCACAGGTGGCCCCGGTGGCCCGGTAGGGGAAACGGGTCACGTGACAGGTGGCGCTGTAGGGGAAATCGGGCGTGGCTATGAAGTCACGGATTCTGATTGGCTGGATTGGGTCACGTGACAGGTGGCGCTGGAGGGGAGGGCGGCGCGGCTATGACGTCACGGATTGTCATTGGTGGCCCGGTAGGGGAAGGCGGCGCGGTTATGACGTCATGGAGGGGAGGGAGGCGCGGCTATGACGTCACCACAGGTGGCCCGGTTATGACGTCACAACTGGGCGTGGCTATGACGTCACGATCACATGATTCAAAATGGCGTCGGTTCCGGTTCCTATTGCAAATGGCGGCACTTTCCGTTCCTATTTCAAATGGCGGACCAAGCGCGAAATTCAAAATTTGGAAATTCATAATATAAATGGTGTCGGTTCCGGTTCCTATTGCAAATGGCGGATGGTGGGAAATTTAAAATTTGGTAATTCATTATGAAAATGGCTACGTTTCCGGTTCCTATTTCAAATGGCGGATGGTGGGAAATTTAATACTAGATGGCGGTTGATTTGAAAATTGCAAAAGGTGGAAATTGGATATTACAATTGCAAATGGTGGATGGTAGGAAATTTAAAGTTTATATATTGGTAGATGACAGGAGTAATGTTTTACAACATGGCGGCATCGCTTACGTCATCAGAGGGTTGGTAGGATCAGATCATGTGACAGGTGTAATGTTTTTATGACGTCACGACAGATTTCAACTTTATGTCTTTTTTGCAGGAAGTATTACTATACGTTCCCACGTTTCGTCACGTACGCCAGAACAACGCATAAATGCAACGTCATATTCCAACACATAGGTTTTCTGTAAGATGTATATTTCAGTAAAAAATATCCCTAGGTCTACTCAGCCTCTGGCTTAGCGGGTCAGTGTAAAAAACATAGCCCATGTCTTGTGTATTACATATTAAATTAGTATTATTAGTCAGCAGTATTTTTATTGCGGTATATCAAAAACTTATATTGTAATATTCCAACGCTGATTGGGTCTTAGTTCGACAATCTGGGCCTCCTAATTTATTATCATTGTTATTATCAGTTGGAAATGTAGAGAAGCGTTATTTTATTCCTTCAAGTATTTTTATAAATATGGTAGCTAACGTATCGAATAAGCTTGGTATAATAATGGAATATTATGATAATAATTACAGGTTTTTATAAGGTCGACATCGTATGTATTATATCAATACAGAACTATGCTGGCACATTGTTTCATTGTACGTGACAGAATTGATGCATATGCTCTCGTTATCTGCAACACTCATATTAGGTTGTAGTAACCTTGATCGCTCGTCTCACATCTTCATTCATTACGACTTATCTCTCATGGTACATAAGATGCTGTGCTGACATAATCAAAACGTCTTAAAACAATCTCTTCAATATCACTTCCTCTATTATCGACCTATAAAATGAAAATCACCTACCTATATAAACAAATCTCCTTTTAGCACAATCTTATTTCATACACGAACACGACACAATGTCAAACTTAACTATTTACAACATGTATGGTGAGGTTGTAAACGTCATCCATTCGCCACAAGTTTTAACTTTCGTAGGAAACAGCGATTCATCCATCGAGGAGGCTGTTGAGCTACACCCTTGTGGAGCCATAGATGCGAGTTACGCAGGACAACACCCTATAAATAGGCACCAATCACTCCATCACACACAACTGTGCAACGGGGACGAGCATATATCAATATGCGTTCAACCGACTGCAGAAGCGATAGCACAAGCATGGGGTAGAAAATGCTCCAATATTTGCCCCATCTTTAAGCAGTATAAAAAAAAGGTAGGTTTTCAGTACATTTTTATAACAATTCTCAATCAGAGTTTATATTCTATATTCATCACATATTGTATTGTGCGTTTTATGACAGTCTTTATTTTATTTTATTTTATTTTTTATTATTACTACTATTATTTATTTTATTTTAGTTTATTTTATATATTTATTTTTCTTCCCCATTCACATTCACACAACATATATCCATGCTATTTCACTGAGATATCATTCTCATTTTTATATGTTTTGTTTTTTCAGATGATTGAAGAGGTATTTAGAGAGATGAGAGTTGCAGAGTGGTTGAGGAATATGTGAGCAATATAAAAAGGTGTGAATATGTTCTTATTATAAACATAATCAAATATTAGTAAATGTATACCGTATTTATCATTCATAGTTTTTATTCTCTAAACATTACCAAACCCCTAAGTCTAATGACATGTCATCTTTTTATTGATGCCGCATAGACATTGCCAATTTGTAGATAAATCATAATCATGTCCTCTAGAGTATAGAAATACATTTTTATTAGGTAATTTTTTTGTCATTGTATGCAGTACTATATTTTTAGGATATTTATTTCAATTTTACGTCATTATTTATCATTTTAGTAGTGATTGCTTCCTTATTTAGTCATTTTAATGTATTTACAATAAGTGTAGTAACCTCATTCGTCGTTAGCGGTGTCGTTTGTTTAATGCAAGAGGGAAAAATGCAACGTTAAATGTTATCACTGCTTTTAGCCGTAAATGAGA
This sequence comes from Ectobius pallidus, assembly GCA_964059195.1. NCBI lineage: Eukaryota > Metazoa > Arthropoda > Insecta > Blattodea > Ectobiidae > Ectobius > Ectobius pallidus. The sequence goes on from CAXKWD010000006.1 coordinate 7,141,426, forward strand.
CTCAAAGAAACAACAAAATTTTATATTATGATTAATATTATTATTATTAGATTGACCTGGCACCTGCTTGTATTTGAGAGCGCAAACTACTGCTTACTCTCAATAAACAATAATATAATCCGGCAGACCATAAAAGGAAATGCCGAAGGTTGACTCGACAGTGCCTCAGTGCCAGTAACATTTCCGTGAGAAAAGAACATTCACAACATTACAGTTATTTACAATTATACACAAACTAGGCTATAACTTCGTGTGTACAATATCAATTCTGTACAATTAAAATATCAAGTTTCGAGGTTTTTGTTTGTTTGGAATTCATTAGCTCATTTTATCATATTCGCTCATCACCCACCTATGTTATTCCGCTAAGAGACCATTCTCACTCTTATATGTTTTTGGTTTTTGTTTTCAGATGAATGAACATACATACATACACATTAACCGTAGAGTAGATGGGGAATAATTAATGTATAGAAATAAAGTCTATAATTTAAAGAAGTGACTAACATTATTTCAACTGAATTTTTTTAAACTTGTAGTGTTTAAAAAAGTCCAGTTATAACCCTAATATATACACCAAGTCCTTATCCTAGTCACTATCTATAATATTTCCTTAAGCTGCAATCATGACATAACATTGTATAAAAGACATAGGGTATTGCACTTTACAATGCAGAGAGGTGATAATATTACAGATCACGCAGCAATATAACTATATGCGAGATCACCCATCTGTTGGTAAGATATGCTGAATCTGCATCTTTCATTACAATAGTTGCACATAAGCTGAACAAATCCATTTGAAAATACTTGTGTGATTTAACTAAAAGGTTTTCGTTAACTCTTCCTGCAGCATTAAGCAAGCTTATTCCTAGTTTTGGATGAATTCACCAATCGTTAAACATCCGTTGTACAGAGCTGAATGGTTCTGAGTTCGATCCCCGGTCAGTAATGACATATTCAGCTTATAGCCACATTGCAGGAAAATGAATATGTTTCATAAAAGCGCTGATCAGATTTCCGCGTTGCGAGATTGCAGGAAAATGAATATTTTATTTCAGCAAACATATAATGTTTCAGAAAAGCGCTGATAAGAAATAAATATCAAATATCTGCTGATTTCACCGGAAATGATTATATTTCGCATACGTCATCGATTTAATGTGTGAATTCGCGAACATGTAATTTCACCAGGATGAAAAGCGAAATATCTAATTACTGCTGAATTAAGATTAACATATATTTGTACTGCTTCGAGGCTAGTAGTAAATACGTCATCAATTTCCATTGGTAGATTTTAATCCTACCATTAAGAGGCTATTTCATAACAACACTATATAAACCAATGACGTCATGCATTAGGCTCACTTCTTATTCGACCGTTATCAGCTGTCAGTGAAGATTGAGTGTGTGAAAGTATATTTCATCGATCAAGAATAATCATTAGCTTCATGGGTAAGTACATAAAATATTTTTTACAATGTTTATAGTGCTAGCATATGTTTTTATTCCTCAATGTGTGTAGTACAACAGTATAGTTTAACATAGCACAACTATTATTCAAATTCCATTTTATTTGTTAACGTCTTAGAAAATTCGTGTTGAACATCTTAATAATAAAAATTTAAAATCTCATTTTGGACTTTTATTTTCTCGATATAACCATTGCATAAGAGCATACACATGTCTTATGACACAACGTGTAGAAGTGTGATAAAAAACACATTGTTTCATAATGTAATGTAGTTATTATTATTATTATTGTATGCGAGAGTGTCTGAAAACACAATAATTATAAATATACTCAATGTTAATCTTGTAATAGCTATAAGGTGATGCAATATTATCTTCATTCTGCAGATCATAATATGGAACAATATTGGGATGGGGTCCCCGACGAGGTAATAGCAAAGGCGTTAGATGGTGAAGAAAAAGATAATGAACCTACATCTATACAGGTATGTAGTGAAATTAATATTATTTCTTATATTTCAATGATTGTAAAAGACAAAACTTAATTTTTTATCATAAAAACTCAATATTATTTTTTCCTTTGTTACAGAATCCATATGCTGAGGTGTTCTTCTACAATCACCATGAAAAGAAATTCTTCAAAGAACAGCTTTCGTATCACAGCTATCAAACATCTGGATATATTTGGCCATGTGGACGGTTGGAGAAGGGTTCACACTCTGGAGAGAACCATTCTGAAACATGTGACGGTGTTCATCATTATACATTATGTTTAGATCCATCACATGTCAATAGAGCGTTTGTTTCAGACGTTGGATGAATTAAAGGAAGATTTTTATGATTGGTTGTACTTCTAAGGCTTGCTGTATTCAATCGAAACCTTTAAGATGTAAATATTTATCAATAAAAATTTAAAGGAAAATCCGGTATCAGTGAAAATTATTTCAAACCGATTTCTTTTATTCATCGAATAAAATAAATCGGGTATATCCTAGAACCAAAGACACCTCCATACTTCCATCACACATCATATCATATCTATTTTTTACAGGACGCTGTTCATCCTTACATATTATTCTATTTGCTAGAACATTCAAATTAGTTTATAAATTCTTTCATTCCATAGAATGCCTGATGTGGGTATGTTACAATATTCTCAACATGAGCTAAATTTCTTTATTCGTACAGTTTCTCATTATTCAATTTTGCTTTAAAGTTTTGTTCCCACGTTTCGTCACGTACACCAGAACAAGTGGCCGCAACACCTGGCCGGAAGTACATCTTACATTACAGCTGAATCATGAATTCTTTATGTATGACGTCATCATTACAAACAGGCTCATGCATGCTTCAAGGTCTTACACGGCACGTGCAGGACAGGTTCATACTTGTTTTAAGATTAGTCGTAAGTGAGAAGCATAACGCGCAGGATGGCTCTGTATTATGGATCGATGCTTGATATGCATAATCAATCTGATCGACGTAAAACTTTAAAAGATTGGCCATTGACGTTTATAGACTTGGACAAAATGAGCGAAGCTGGATTCTACTATATTGGATACAAGGACGTAGTCGAGTGCGCGTACTGTCATACGCAGATAGGACACTGGGAAAAAACGGACGATCCAGTAAATGAACATAAAAGATGGGCCCCCTTCTGCAGGTTTATAAGTAAAACTAAAGGTGAGGTCCTCATCGACATGGGACGAGATGTTTGTGGCACAGGTGAAATGACGAATGTTCCTGACGAGCATGATTGTGTACAGCAAGAGTGAGGGAAAGGTGAACAGTATATAATACCGTAGTTACATGTATACATAGTTTAGTGATCGTCAAACCTCCGAGATGTCAACAATGAAGCGTGGTCGTAAAAGTGCACCTAAATCTACTACAGCTGCTGCTGATATATTAGATATTACAACGCAGGACTTACCAAATACACAAGAAACCAAGAATAAGAAGACGTCTATAGTATCCACTCTAAAGCGTTATTCAACTGTGTACATCCCCGATGAGAGATGTAACAAGTCGTTGAGTGAGCTGCAAATTGACTTGCTTATCCGGTAAGGAAGCTCGATCTGTGTATACAAGGTATGGGAGGAGAATCGTTATAGACTTAATGATTGGATGCAGCGTTTTTCTACCACGAAGGTTTGGAAAGTTGAGTGAAGATCAGCTTCAACAGATGAACGAGGAGAAACTTTCATTGATGTACTACGCTAAGGAGCCGAATTCACCTGGTTACTATTACTACGTTTTCGGCTTTGTGTAACATGGAATGGATGTTTCATGTTGAACAGTGGGATACGTCTTGAGATTTTAGACTCAGTGTGAAGTGTGTGTAACAGACTAAAAGTGATTATACAACACAACAACCAACACCCTAAGTCCATCGACTTCTCTAGAAAGGTATGTATTATTAACATGGACCATTTCCCATTCTTATCCATCATAAGCTAAATTCTTATGTGTTTTTTATTTTTCTGTGTTTCAGAAGTTGGAGACTCTCAAGATCATGAGTGAAATTCATTTTAGAAATATGAGACTTTCAAGTGAAATTCAAATTGTAAATATTCAATAAAACCAAAGAGATAAAAATGTATTCTTTTGTAAGTTATTTCATAACTGGAATTTCTCACGTTTGACAAAGTCCAGTTTTCCCTAACATCTCCTATTCCTAATTCCTAGGATGAGGGACTGTGAAATAAAAAACACAACTCAGGATTATAGAATTTTATTCAATTTATTACAATCTTACTGGGATTTCATCCACAGCGTAAGCACAATAACATTTTACAATGTGCATTTCACATTAGAGTCATTATGAAAAAGTCATTTGGTTTCACAGTCTCTTAATTCGTCAAGCTTTGGAACATCAATATCGTTCATGTTTATAACAGGTCTCTGCATCAGTTTACAATGAAGAACATCAACACTTTCAAGAACAGGCTTCAAGTCTTCGTAGGGTAAGTATCCACTCTGCCACAGAATTCTATAGATGTTGGATTCGATGTACCGCTGCGACTTTGTATCTGTGTAATTGTTTTTAGGTGGTTGGGGAACAAAATGTACAATTCTATCATACGCCGATGTAAACATGATAAAATCGCTTCTCTTAAGTAGAGAGTGGGAAGGTTTTTGATAGTACGACTCTTGCATTCCAGTTTATAAAGTATTCAATACGCTCCAGGCTTACTGTTTACGATCGAGTCAATGTTTGAAACTCTTACGTAATCGCCTTCATTCTATGATTTTTCTCTCCTTCAATTCAGATATGATTTCTTGTATCTCGCTGTGATGAGAATAAATCCCTTCCGCAGATGAGGACAAAAGTAAACGTAATCTGACAATGAGCTCATTCGGATCAGGCCAGTATTTATAATCACATTTACGATTCGTATGTACTTCTCCTGTATGGTGCAACGAAGCCTCGTTAGAAGAGTCGAAATCTTGTTCTTCTTTTTCAACATCATCTTGTTCTTTCTCTTTTTCTTCTTCCTTATCCTCTTCAGGAAATAATTTCGTAATGACTTGTAGATATTTGTGAGTATTATCCCTTCGAATGTTTTCGCTTTCGTCATAATTTACTTTGTGCGCGCTAGTTTTTTCAAAATCTCCTTATACATGGCTAAGTCATAACAGTCATATAAATGTTTATTAGGATTACTTTTCATCATTAGTTCAAGTAACCCAGAACAAACGATATATCTCTTGTCACCAACATAGAGGTTATCATTTTTAATCGTAACGGGGAATTTACCAATGTTGAATACCTGCCTATCAGGATCCCATCTCATACCGTAAATATCATCATCATCATTATTTCTCGGTCTATGTTGAACGAGTTTCTGGACATAAGGCGCTGACACTTGACCGTAGAATATTTCTAACATGTATTTATATTGCTTCTGCAGAGTTTGATCAGAGGAGTGAACAGATTCGCATTCCATCTCCAACTCTTCAGATTCACAATCACTGATGTGTATGAACTCTTCCAGGGGGAGAGTTATCGGGTTTCTAATTTCATCAATTTCTTGTTTAGACTGAAGATTGGATTTTTTTTATCGCTAAATATTTATTCCGTAAAGTTTTATCTTGTTCCACATTATCTATCGGTATATTTTTATCTTTTACTCGTGGGAGGAGTTTATGTACCATTATCAGATGCATCCTCAGACCTGTAGTATTATGGTTTCAACATTCTTATGCTTTAGCTTTTCACAAAGTTTGCACAGAGCATACGGGTGCTCAGCTCCATCAAATAACGCAAAAAAATATCATATTTACTGTTTGATAGTTTCGATTGTGAGCATACAGCATCACTACTTTGATCAGAAGTGATCTCGTCACTCATTTCGGAACCTCACCTTCACAGCTTCAAGGATGAAAAGCAACTAACTCTATTTACCATAGATCCATTATTTATTGCTAAAAATCATAGTGTCCGAAAAAGGATATGCCTGAGGTTTTTAGACAGAGGATCGGGATGTTCTTGGTCTTCTAGGAATGGACTTGTATATTTACCATACATCAACTCTCAGGATGTCTAACAAAAAGATCATTTTAATCATATCTTACACATATTACTTGATGAATCATGAACGCATTGGTCTTTCAGGAATTACTACGTCCCGCAGTGCTGCTGGGAAATAGTATGCTGTGCATGCATTCGTCTTCTTCTCGACATAAGCTAACCATTGGGAGGATCTCCAGAGACACGTTTTGCTTCTCAACCTTCATGACTGTAAATGTCATTTTTTATAATGAAGCGAATGTTTTTATATAAAAAGTTATAACATGAGAATGATTTAATCAGTATGGCGCAGCGAGTAGAACGAAGCAGACGTCGACACATCACTCATGGGAACACATTAATAAACACTCTGATTGATAAATTGCCTGGGTATCGCTTTTGTGGACCTGGAACTAAATTGGAAAAACGAGTGCAAAGAGGTGATAAGGGTATCAATCCTCTAGACGAAGCCTGTAAGGTGGACGATATAAGTTAAGGGGCTCCGGAACACCAAAAATATGATTTTTTTCATTTTTCATTTCTTGATGTTTTATTATTCTCTGAAATCTCCTCTTTCCAATGACGTATTTGCCAGTGCATTATCTTGACTCTAAGTGTATTAAATAATGTTTTTTGTAACCTTTACGTGGGCGTGGCCTATCAAGAACTGTCTGTGTTACGTGTATAAGCATTTTATTTCAAATAATAACTAGTGCGAATTTTTTTTATGTCTGAAGGGAAGTTTTAGCAGGATGTGGGAAGTTGTGGCCACTCTGAAAATGAACATAGTTCGAGATTCTGACAACAGATGTCAAACCTGCTCTGTTTCCTGTTTCAATGTTTACATTATTTTGTGGCCACGTTTTTGATGTAGGAAGTTTTTGGCGAAGTTAATCAAAGTATATTTTGTGTTCTGATAATTCACCTTAACATAAATATGGGTAGGAATCATCAAAGGGTCTTTAAGAAGAGGAAGAACGTTTGTAAAAATAAAAGAAGTGACAGCTCAGCAAATCCAAGCATTTCACATCAACCTAACCTCTCATCTCCTACTGCAACCTCTGCTAGCAGTTCTCAAAAGAAATTGTCAGGTTGTGATGAATCGTACAAACAGTTTGCTTCTAATGATATCAATGAAATTTTCGAAATGCACATTTTGTCTGATGTTTTTAAGAATTTTGTGAAGTGCATGGAGTGTGGTGAGAATGGCCTAGAGTTGAACATCAAAAGACACATAGGCCTAGCTTGTGAACTTGAACTCAAATGCAACAAGTGTGCATTTAAATATTCATTTCAAAACTGTTCTAAAGTGTCTATAAATAAAAGTGATCTGTATGTACATAATGTTAGACTAGTGTATGGTTTACGTGCTATTGGAAAGGGGGCTGCTGCGGGTAGTGTGTTATGTGGTTTACTGAATTTGCCACAACCACCAACCAAATTCGGCAATTACAATGAACTCATTGGGTCCTGTGTTGAAGATGTTGCTATTGAAGCAATGAAAGAAGCTATTGAGGAGGCTGTCACAGAAAACAATGATAGTCGAGATTTATCAGCAGCGTTTGATGGTACCTGGCAAAAACGAGGGCACACATCATTGAATGGAGTTGTTACTGCCACTAGTGTTGATACTGGCAAAGTACTAGATGTTGCCATCTTGTCAAAACATTGTAGATGTGTCAATAGAAATAAGAATCAGCATGAGGAAAAGTGCATAGCAAATTATCATGGTAACAGTGGCGGTATGGAGGTGGCTGGAGTTACAACAATATTTCAGCGTTCTTTACCGATCGATAAGGTTAGGTATGTGAACTATCTAGGAGACGGAGACTCTAAAGCCTTCAAGACAGTAAAAGACCTGAAACCCTATGGAGATGACATTTCTATACAGAAACTAGAGTGCATAGGCCATGTTCAAAAAAGAATGGGCACAAGATTACGTAGACTCAAAGCGAGTTATAAGAAACAAGTTTTGAGTGATGGTAAAGGATTAGATGGCAGAGGTAGATTGACTGATGAGGCTATTGATAGAATACAAAAAAACTATGGATATGCTATCAGACAAAACACTCACAGTCTTAATGATATGAAGAATGGTGTATGGGCTCTCTTTCTTCACACTGCGTCAACAGATGAGTTTCCGGAGCATTTTCTCTGCCCAAAAGGAGAGAAATCTTGGTGTAGATACAATCAAGGACTTATCACAGGTAAGAAGTATTTTCATCACCACAGTCTACCCTCTGCTATCATGGATGTAATAAAGCCTATCTTCAGAGACCTGTCCGAACCGGAACTTTTAAAGAAATGCTTACACGGGCGAACTCAAAATCCCAACGAGAGTGTTAACAGTGTAATATGGTGTAGGCTACCCAAGACTGTGTTTGTTGAACTAAAATGTTTACATTTTGGTGTGTATGATGCTGTGGCCACCTTCAACAAAGGTAACATTATCAGGTGCAGTGTTTTACAAAGAATGGGTATCGATGTTGGACGGAATACCATACAGTCGATGATGGCAATGGACAAAGAGAGGATTAGGGCTGCAGATAGGGCTGCAAGGGCTGTAGAACTAGTGGCTAGACAAAGAAGAAGAAGTACCAAAAGAAGACTTGAGGATGAGATGGAAGATGACCCAGATAATCCTTCATATGGAGCTGGGATGCACTAAAAGGTAAACGTAAACTTTGTCGCTCGATTCCCGGAAACTAATTTTTTTCAGAAAGAGTGCACCTTTTCTCAGCATCCACTGCATGTATTTATTTCAAATTTTCAGGACTTGATTGTTGGGTATGTCCCTTCATTTTAAAGCAGGGGTTTGCTGAAATTCTTTTTAGGAAGCATCCTATGCCATAAAACGTACTAAATTTGTTTGTAAAAAATTGTGCATAGAGAAAATAATTTATATATTTAAAACTAACAACTTGTTTCAAAATTCCCTGCTTTAAAATGATGTCACACATAATAGTAACATGCTGTAAAAATTTCAAGCTCTAACTATTAGTAGTTCCTGAGGAATGGTACACTTTGTAGGAGCTATTTTACCATTGTAGAGATAGGACGTTCCGGATCCCCTTAAACACAAAGCTCAGATATAAGCGATCGACATAAAGCAGACTTGAAATTTTTAAAACAAGCTTCCAATCGTGACAAGGAACCGACGGTGGTGGCAGGTGTTGCCGCGGTATCCAAACCCGCGGCCACCTTCGCGTCCTGCGTACAGGAGACTCTTGCTGCGGGTCGGTCACCTTCGGGTCCCGGCCCAAAGCCCGGACCGTCTTCACGCTCCGGTGGTGAACCGAAATCTTCGGGGAGCCAATTGTCGCGCCCAGAGAAGGGGAAAGGGGCGGCTGCCAAGACTAGCTCTTCGCAGCACGGGCCGTCGCGTCAGGCAAGAGCGGATCCCCCGCCTCATCCGCACGCCCCGGTGGTGAGCAGGGACCCTCTGCTCCCCAAGCCCCCCGCAAGGGGAAAAAGAAGAGAAAGAAGGGGAAAAAGGGAAAGAAGCCGGCGCCTCCCCCTTGCGGCATCCTCGGGGTAGCCAACGATCGGACCAAGTCTGGGGACGAGGTTCGGGAGCTGGTCCGTGATGCTATTCACCCCGAGGACGAGGGCTGGCGAGTTGTGGGCCTGATGAGGGCAGGTGGCCCGCGGGTTCTGTTAGAAACCCACGGGGAGGAGGAAGCTCGGAAGATCCGGCAGTGGCAGGAGAGCGGTTTGTCCGTCTCCCTTGCCAAGAAGCTGCCCCCAAAGGTCATTTTGTATGACACTCCCGACAGGTTTAACGAGGAGTCTCTCCTGTCCGCGGTGCGAAAGCAGAACTTCACCGAAGTGGCCGAGGAGTCCTTCAAATTGAAGTTCTCACTCGCGTTCAGGACGGGGAAGCGACTGGAGGGTCGGACCAACTGGGTGGTCCGTGTGAGCCCGGAGCTTCTAAAGCTGAAGCGGCTGTCCGTCTCCTTTAGTGTGTGCCGGGTCGCCCCATTTGCCGCAACCACGCATTGCTTCAGATGTCTCGGCCTCGGCCACACGGTGCGCGGATGCCGTGAGACGGCCGAGGTCTGTGCACACTGCGAAGGCAATGGGCACAAGGCCTCGGATTGCCCCAAGGGGAAGGAACCCTCGCGGTGCGCCGTGTGTTCCAGGCGGGGCCTGTCGAGCCACCACGACACGCGCGATCGGCAGTGTCCTTCCCTGCGCCGATACGCGGAACAGTTGAGCTCTCGGACTGATTATGGATAAGATCCTGGTCTCGCAGCTCAACGCGGATCGAGCTCGTCAAGTGACGGACGAAGTGAGAGACGAAGCAAGCCGGATGGGAGTCGACGTGCTCCTTATCCAGGAATCCTACCATCGTCGGAACGTGGTCGACGGCTATGGTCTGGGCGCCCTGGTGGTGACAGGTGGCGACGGAGATGTTGAGCCCTGTTGTTCTGAATCGGAGCCTCACGATGCTCCAACTTGGACACCTGAGTGACTCCCACTGTGTATGCGTGGAGGTTTCCACGCGGCATTTCCGTGTTGTGGTTGTAAGTCTATACTTTCAACCCAGCACCAATGTCGAAAGATACATACGATCGATGACGAGAATAAAACGTCATGTTGGCAACGGGGCGGTCATAGTCGGAGCAGACGTCAACGCCAAATCCCCCTTATGGGGTGCCGCGGCTGTTGATGACTGGGGCCGAGGAATTGAACGCGCGGTCGCTCAACTTGACTGGGAGGTGCCCAACGTGGCCGGTCATATGCCAACCTTCAGTACCGCGAACGGTGAGAGCTACATTGACGTGACGTTTATGTCTCGTCCGTGCATTCCCGTTCAGGACTGGGTAGTCGTCGCTGATGCAACCTCGAGCTCGCACCGTGTGCTTCAATTCAGCTTAGAGGTCCGACGAACTGGACCCCGCGACCGGATAGGAACCAGATTCAGCACTCATACTGCTGACTGGGACCGATTAGAAGCCAAGGTGTCGGTACTCCCAGAGAACGCGGAGACGCTACCCCACCCCAGGCCCTCCGACTGGCTCGCCAGTTGGAGCGAGCCATCCTCGCGGCTGCAGGGGAGGCAATGACTAGGCGCGGGGGTCGTCGCTCCGGAAAGGTTGTTCCATGGTGGAATCCGTTGCTGACTGACCTGAAAAGGATGACGTACAACTCTAGAAATATGTATCAGAGGGCCCGCCGTCGGTGTCTGGAGCACGGGGATCACTTCCATGACTACCAGACTATCCGGCGCATCTATTCAACAGAGTAGACGTGATAGTTGGAGGGAGTTCGTCTCTGAACAGAGCGAACTAAACCCTTGGGGCCTGGCCTATCGGCTACAGTGCAACAGACAGCGACCCGCCCAGGTGCTTCCCTCCGTCCGTGTAGACGGGGCGCATGCTACCTCGTGGCAGGATAACATGCGTGCTTTGTTGGGCGTGCTCTTGCCGGACGACGCTCCAGCAACGGACACTGCTCAGCAGAGGCGTCTGCGCGCACGGATGCTTGTGGATCCAGAAACCGAGGAGGAGGGGCCGTTTGACGAGGTGGACCTGCAGATAGCTCTTACGAGTTTGCGCAGCAAGGCAGCACCCGGACTTGATGGCATTGAAGTTTCAATGCTCAAGAAAGGGACAAGGTCGCTTTACAGCCGCCTTCTCGCTGTGTTGAACGCTTGCCTAAGATTAGGCGTCTTCCCGAATTTCTGGAAATCCGGGAAGATAATACTGCTGCGTAAACTCAATGATAGGGCAGCAGATGATCCGAAGGCGTACCGGCCAATCAACCTTCTCCCGGTGTGCGGTAAGCTCCTGGAGAAACTTGTGAAGGGCCGCTTGTAACTAATGTTGGAACGGACGGCCTGTGCCGGGCAGTTTGGATTTCGCGCTGGAAGATCCGCGGAGGACGCACTCGTTGAGCTGCAGGAGTTCGTCAGAACGAATGCGGCAAAATACGTTTACGGACTCTTTGTGGATATAGAAGGCGCGTTTGACAACGCCTGGTTGCCTCTCATTCTCGAACGCTTGAAGAGTAAGGGCTGCCCGCGTAACATCTACGCGCTCGTTCGGGACTACTTTCGTGGTAGGACCGTCCGGGCCGTGGATGGGAGCCTCTCGATGTCGAAGAATGTAACAAAGGGATGCCCGCAGGGGTTGGTTCTCGGCCCTCTGATGTGGAATCTGTTGTTCGATGAATGCATAGAAGTTCTCTCGGAGATCGAGGGGATTAAGGTGATAGCGTACGCCGACGACCTTGCCGTACTCATCCCTACGGATAGTAGGCTGGCACTGGAGAATGCTGCGACGGCCGTTCTGCGCGAGCTCGAGACTTGATGCGAAAGTGCCAAACTCCGAGTCTCGACCAGGAAAACCGTTGGTATGCTTCTCAAGGGCACGTTGCTTCGCCGCCCCGTCGTCCGCTTTCATACGGACCCACTCCAGAGACTGAGCACGGTCGACGAGCATCGTTATCTCGGTGTCTTGCTCGACTCAGGACTCAGGATGAACGCGCATGCAGCTTACGTTCGCACGAGAACAACAACTTTGTTTCATTCGATGGGGCGGCTGTCCGGTGCCTCATGGGGTTACCGGGCATGCAGCTACATGGTTCTGTATCGGGGACTATTCCTCGCTGTGTGCTCCTACGCCGCAGAAGGATGGTTCCCATACATGAACAAACGACACATGAGAACTCTCGGCTCAGCTCAGCGAACGGCGCTGATACGCTGCTTACGCGCGTATCGCACGACGTCCAAAGTATCACTCCAAGTGGTGGCCGGGGTTCTCCCTATAGAGCTACACCTTCGAGGACGACTTTGCGCCTACAACATCAGGCGAGGTCGACTGTTCCACCTACTAGGTGCGGACGTCGATCCGACGGGCGGTCCTGACGCTAAAATTGGGGCGAAAAGAGTGGTAGACGGGCTCCTGCTAGCCGAGTGGTGTCGTCAGTGGCGCGAGGAAGACCGCGGTCGCGCGACCTACGATTACATCCCCCGATTGGCTGCTCGCCCCGGATGAAGTAGCTTCGGCCCTCGTTCTGGACAAGCATTTCCTGATTTTCATTATTATTATTATTACTATTATTATTATCATTATTATAAATCACACTGTACTTTTCAAATAAAATTAAAAAAAAAATTATCTTAACGGAAAGACAGGTGGTAGAAATTAAGAGATTGAAATTGTAATAATGCTTTGGGAAATGAAAAAAAAAATTTAGTCAATTTTGAAAAAAACTCGGAGTCCCTACAAGGAGACCTATTATTTATAACACCCTCATTATTCTCAGCAATAGCCTATAAATCATAATAAGTTCGTATTAAATCCTTTAACGAGTATCCATTGGAGGGCAAGTCTGGTGCCAGCAGCCGCAGTAATTCCAGCACCAATAGCGTATATTAAAGTTGTTGCGGTTAAAAAGCTCGTATTCGGACTTGTGTGACACGCTGCCGGTTCACCGCCCGTCGGTGTTTAACTGGCATGTCTTTAGGCCTTGGAAACAAAAGACATACAGCTCATAAGCATATATGTGTGGCTTATAAACATGTAGATTTCCATGGAAACAAAGACATTGTTAAGATTATACTGTCAAGATAACAATTTATAATTTATAACAACACTTATAAGTGGAGAGAAAAGTGTTTTTAGCATTCAGACTTTTGGATTTTACAGTTTTAGGCCTTGGAAACAAAAGACATTGTCGTTTGATTTTTAGATGTCGGCTCCTCCTATCATTGCGAAGCAAAACAAAAGACATTGTTGATATTATACTGTTAACAGTTTTAACTGTAACATAGATAACACAGGGAAAACGAATTTCACAATTCCTAGAAGCAGAAAAAGTTTTTATTTTTATTTTTTATATTTATTTTTATTTATGTATTTATTTTGTTATGACGGCTGTCTGTCTGTAAGTCTGGCTGTCTGTGGACAAGCGTCAACGGTTCATTGAATTTACTTCTTTTTTTTATTAGGATTTTTAATTTTTAAAAATTTTTTATTTGAAAAGTACAATATGATTCGTAAAAACGCAAATAAAGCGATTATGCTTCATCGTAGCTAATAACAATGAAATACTGATATGTTATCTGTTACTTTCGATTCTGAGTAAAAAAGTGTATAACAAAAATTTCGCTAGGTATCTTAGTTTACGAGATAACCGTGTTCGACCGGTCAAAAACGCCTCGCACAAAAAAATAAAATCAGTGAAAAAAACATGTTTTTTTAATTCCCCACACGAACACCATAAAAGAAAATTTCGGAAAAACAAAATAAAAATCACTCTTAAGAAAATTTCGAAGTCCCAACCGCTTGTAAGGGGAGCGGTCCTCTCCATCGGCCACGGCGGCTGTGCTGAAGAGGGGAAGCCTTCGGGGATCTCGGTAGAGGGGAAGACGGCGCTCGTGCCTATCGGGCAGAGCGGCCGCATTGCGAGGGTAAAGCCTTCCGTGATGTTTTCTTTCTTCTAAGTCCAAAGCGGGGGGCTTACTTTTTAATGGAATTTTCTTATTTTCCGAAAAATACGTATTTTTACATATCGACGATAATTATGGGCTTGTAGGATATATTTAGGTTTGATTGTTAATTTTTAAATAACTATAGACTGATCTATCTCTTCCAAACGAAGTGGAACCACAAGAAATTTCAGATGGGTTTGAAAATATGTGTGGAATTCCGAATGTAGTCGTTGCAATCGACGGAACACACATTTCCATCTTGCCACCATCAATTGGATACTGTGACTTTGTAAACCGCAAAGGGTGGCCTTCATATACAATGATGGCAGTCGTACTGGTAATTTTTTGTCATCTCAGTCTGTTAGTTCCACATGAAATGCACATTAATTTAAAATTAAAAAAAAATAGCAAACAAAAATTAACAAATTCATGGATAATGTAGCCTACAAATGAACTAATTATCGTATTTTTTACTTTTACAGATTCAGATAAGTGACATGCCAACATGCAGGAAGTACATATAACGCTGCAGTGCTGAAGGACTCTAACCTATATAAATATGCAAAACAGCTCATGCCAAAGAATTCAAAAACTGTACGGGGAGTGGAAATACCCACACTGTTGTTGGGCGATCCAGCATATCCTCTCCTACCATGGCTCATAAAAGGATATAAAGGAACTCTAAACGCCAGAACAAGAGTCTTTTAATATTTATTTGAGTTGTGGTAGGGTAGTGGTGGAGAACGCTTTTGGGAGACTGAAGTCTCGTTTCCGATGCCTCCTCAAAAGAGTCGACATAGATTATAGGTTTGTGTCTAATGTAGTTGCTGCATGCATCATCTTGTACAACATAATAGAAACCAGAAATGACAGCTTCCAAGATAGCTGGTTGGAAGTGATTAGAAATCCTGAACTTGAATTTCCCCAGCCTCGACGAGAATTTGACGATTTCGATGGGGAAGCCATAAAAAATTACATGGCACAGTATCCACTTATGTCAAGGTTACTCTAGTTGTTTATGATTTTGTTACTATTTTGATTGTAACTAGTACTTCTCTTGGTTTGTATCTATGAGTAAGAGTGTGCATGTAAATTCAATTAAGAAAAATCTGAACATTCACAGAAGCGTCGTACATAACAATATTTTATGACTCAGTGTTATGCCTTGCATTAAAAGATACTTGGTAGTTTACTGAATAATCACTATTTTTTGTGGGGTAAATTATGTGGGACTTTTAGTTTGTCAGATTTGAAAGTAGTCTATTGCATTTCTTGTATTATGGTTGTTTGCTTTGTCATAAGGTGTACACGTCTAGTTTATAATTCCTACGAAATAAATATTTTAAATTCATTAATATTTGTTAATTTTTTAAACATAATTTAGGGTATCATAATAAAGTTACATTATTTTACTTGGATGTACCTTTAAATTTGAAAGAAATTTTATCTAAATTATTCACACTACACGTCTCTACAATTTAGAGGGACAATAAAACCTTTATGGTTACTGTAAGTACAAGTCAACATTAAATAAAAACAATCAATTGTCAGCATAAATCTCACAATCTTCCATGCAAAAGAACTTCTCTGCACAAATTTTAGAATTTATAACGTAATGTTTGCTGGATTCTGATACTGCACCAGGGGCATATCCAAGACTTTTCAGCAGGGGCTATGTCTGTTACCACGTTTACATGCAGGATTCAGATCGATCTGAATGCAATCCACGTGCCCAAATTTTCATGTAAATGCGGACTCAGTCCAGAACGAATTTTCGATCCGATCCTTTTGAAATGGAGGAATGGATCGGATTGAGTTGGAATTCAATTCCATGTAAACGCTAATGGACTCAATCCTGGTGCGCGCGTACACATTCGCACAGTCTGCCGTCATTTGTTTTATTTTCAACTTCCGGAAAGTAGACGCCATTGGGCCATTATAGCTTGTTTTGTTTGGGGTATTGGTTGTGTTTCAGTAATGTTGATCTAAAAAATGAATAGAAATGTCTGGCAAGCGATGAGGTCCACAACTTGTTGGAGATTATTCGGGAGGAGGTGAACCGCCTCTTTGACGGGAAACGCTTTAAGAACGCCAACATTTTTAAGATGATTGAATCGGAAATGGTGGCACGTGGTTTCGCGGAGAAAACCCAAGAAATGATATAAAAAAAACAAGTGGAAGAGCTTGAAAGCAGCCTATAATGCCAGCAAAAAATCCATGGGGGCATCTGGGGCACTCCTTGACGAGATTCTGGGGAATCGACCGTCTGCATCCATTGAAGGTATGTAACTTTAGATCTTAAATTGAAAAAAAGTTACTAATAATTCGAGTTCTGTACGAAATTTTTTACTTCATGTGTGTGGTCTTGAACAATAGTTTTATCTTCATATAGAGATTTCGATAATTGTTCCAAAGGAGAAATATTTTCTATTTACCTAGGCTTTATAACCTTTATAACCTATATGTTTTACTGCTCAACACATTTTGTTCGTTGAGTGTTGATGTGGGTTGTTGTAATTTAAAACAATGCTCTTTACCCCCACCAGGTTTGGACACCTAGCCTCAGGATGAACTTCCATTGGAAGTCCAAATCAAAGTGGATCCTGCGGTGACAGTGGCAGACCTACAGGCTGTTGTCAATGCCACTGTCCCCAATGAAGATGGCAACCAGCCAGCCAGCCAGCCTTGAATATGGCCAAGGGAACTCCTCCTCCAGCAACAGGAGACAGGAGGAGAGAGAGGAGGTTGCAAACAGGAAGAGGGAGCAGGAGTTCTCCGTTTGTTCAAACAATAGAGAAAATAGCTGCTATGCCTCCTTCTCCATTTCTCTGCTCCAGGTTCGTCCTCTCCCCAGCCGTCTACAAGTGGACAGCAGGCAAGATGGCAGCGGACTGAGGCTGCAGAGAACGAACAATAGGAAGCCCCAAGTTACTCCGAAGACTAAAAGACAAGTTAGTTATAAAGTGTTTTAGGTTAGGTTTTTGTTTTATTTTTCTATTTGTATAGGTTTGTGTAAATGGGAAAAAAATAATAATTAATAGTAATAATTAATGTGCATACCAGTGTTAGAAGTTAATGCAACCCTGAAAGATTCACCCCTTTCCACTTTGCTCAAGTATTGCTTTCAAATAAGTGTTTCCTGAATAGAATAGGCCTACACAACAGGGCTGTCACTTAAGTAGTATCATAATGAAATTTTACATAGGTAAGCAATTATTTACGTTATTCGTTTCAGAGCTTCACTTTTCAGGTAAATATACTTAATAGTAAATATACTTAATAGTATTGTAAATTATCAGCCAGTAATATACCCGTACCGGGTACTTAACTTAGCAATATGTGGAAACGAAAGAACAAATTGTCGCATTGGGAAATACAAATTTTTGAACCTAACAGAATTAGAATATGGGACCGCTAGCATCGTGGCCAGTCATCACCACTATGGCATCGAGTAATCACTGCGGTCTGAAGCGAGAATTCGTTTAAGTTTAGAGAGCTTTAATTGAATAAAAAGTTAAAACAATAAATAAAAGAATAATTACCAGTGGATGCAGTTTATTAATATCACGACGTTTCGACCCTCTCCTTCGGGTCTTCATCGGGTGACTGGACAAGACTTGGAGAAGACGTCGCCTCACAACCCCTCCACTGGGGTGCGTTGTTACCCATGAAGCTCGTGTTCCTAATATGTTTGCTAATCCACTCCCTGGGCACACCATATTCACACTGTTCGACCTCACATGCAGGGGACGGTGGAAATTTAAATTTCCATTTGTCTCTTACAGATCTGATTAAAGCCAACCAATCCTCTCCAATATCCCCTTCATATCTATTCATACAAAATTCCCTATTCCCAATGATGTTCCAGGCTTCGATCATTTTCCTCACAGTTTCATCCCCCTCCACCTGTATCAGTCTTACATCTCCGATTTTATGCTTTGTTTTAATCATATGTTGGGCCAATCTCGTGGACACTCTCCCATATTTAACGTCTCTATCATGCTCTTTTAACCTTGCACGCTTTATTGTAAGAATTATTCTCCCGGCCTTAAAAGATTCGTGGTGTAAAAGTTTTACACAGATTATCAGTAAGGAAGTATATATATATATATAGTTAACCTAGCGCGACATCTACGTTGCATGTAATAAAGGCATGAAATTGCATCTCCATACCGGTGTTGAATCATAACGTCAAAGTTCTTAATCGCTGCTGTTTACTTTTCACTCATTTGTATTTTGCCCGAGATGCCATGTTACTTACTAATGGCGGGTAAAACCCACGAAGCAGCGAAAGCGCTTTGCTTCCTCAGAGGAAAAGCTAAAGGATCTGTAGAGTTTAAGAAACTCAGAAAAATCATACACGTTGGTGTTTGCAGAGAAAAAAATTACCTCTGGAACAAACTGAAGTCTTTGGGAACAAAATCTACCTTCGTTGATCTTTGTATATGTTCTTCACTCTGGGCAACTCACCATTTAACACGATTGAAAGGTTTGAGAGCATACTTCAGGTCGTTGCCTGCAAAATTGGCTAAAAGTATTTCCCCTGTGCTCATAGTGATGAGCTTGGCACAACTTCTGGGGTCTGTGTTGTCAACGTCGCAGGAGGAGCTTGGAGCTTGGAGGAACGGGTTCAAGTTATTCGTGAACGGGAAACCGGAATATCGGAAAGAAAGCTTGCGGAAAAATTTAAGTGTGGAAAAACTCAAATTAACACGATTTTAAAATAAAAAAGTGAAATCCTCGAAGAATGGGAAAAGAACGTGAATCGTGGTGTTAAAGAAGATGAGACTAGAGAAGTTTGGAGATGTGAACACCCTGTCGCTAGAATGGTTCAAAAGTGTCAGGTCCAAGAAAATGCAAATTAGTGGGCCGCTTATGAAAGAGAAAGCCTTAGAAATCACTAAGCAGCTAGGAGTAACCGATTTTTCTGCAAGTAATGGTTGGCTCGAACGGTTTAGAGTGCGTCACAACATTGTGTTCCGTTCAATTTGCGGTGAAGCCGTTAATGACAAAACGTGTGCGGACTGGAAGGATCGTCTCCCTTCAATTTGTGAAGGATATGTGCCTAGAGACATTTACAACATGGATGAAACGGGACTGTTCTTTCGCACATTGCCATCAAAGTCTTTGATGTTGAAGTCAGAGCTGTGTACTGGAGGGAAAGTTTCCAAGGAACGTTTAACAGTTATCATTCTGTGTCAATGGGGAAGGTGAAAAAGAACCACCTCTAGTGATTGGCAAGTCCTTTCGACCAAGGTACTTAAAAAACATGGACTGGACAAAGATGAGTGGCTTATCCTGAAATGCCAACAAAAAAGCGTGGATGACAGGAGAAATTTTTGAAAAATGGTTGGCTGCTTTTGACAAAAAAATGGGTATCCAAAAGAGGAAAGTTCTTCTTTATCAGGACAATGCCCCTTGCCATATTCAACAGTTACAGTTGAAAAATGTGACATTGCAGTTCTTGCCACCTAATACAACCGCAAACCTGCAGCCATTAGATCAAGGAATTATACAGGCTTTCAAAATGGGGTACAGGAAGAGAGACATTCGATCTGTTATAGCACGAATGGATGAAGTTGCAAATGCTTCTGAACTAGCGAAGAAAATTAGTCAGTGATGCCATTTCGTGGATTATGTCAGCATGGGAAGAAGTTCGTGCTACGACGATTATGAAGTGTTTTCGTATGTGCGGATTTCCTGGTCCCTCTGAACATGAACCAACGCCTCAAGACGATCCAAAAGACCTAGCCATCCTTGCTCAAGTGGCAGGCATTGATTACGATGCAGCAGCTGTGCTAGGAGATGAAAATGTAGATTGCTATGACGATCTCAATGGAAACTGGGAACAACAGGCTGTGAATGATTTCTTGGGAGGTAAGCAACATATCCTCTATTTTACTAGGCCTATTTCTTTCTGAAAAATTAAAGTCGTCTATCATATGATTTTCTCATATTTTTCTGTGTCTTCTAGAGAAAACCAATGAACCCGCTGAAGATGAAAACGGAAATGATGAAGATGGCAGTAAGGACGAAAGCTCTACTAGGCCTATGTCAATTCAAGAAGCTTTAATTGGGATAGAGTAAATCCACCGATCAATTGAATTGAAAGATTGCATGGGTCGTGAACGTATACAGAACATTTTTGACATGCTAAAAGACAGTTTGGAAAGTGAAATGGTGAAAGAGAAGTGTGTAGGTTTAAACAAAAAAACAAACAACCATCGACAACTTCTTCTGCCAGAAGGATAAGTAACATTAAATAGGCATATTCACAATATCTGTACTGCAATTTTGAAATACAGTAAAAGTAAGTAATAATCAACTGTGTTACATAATATACCAACTGTATTGTACCGTATTTATTCTATTTTATTTTCAGTCTCAAAACGTAAAAATGCATTCCCCCCATTAAGAGACCACCCCCCTTAAAGACAACTTTTTCGTGGAACCAGCAATGGTCGTTATATAGAGGTTTTACTGTATATAAGATTTAAGATATATAAAGCATGCGGTTTATATCTGCGGACTGGTTTAAGGGAATATTAAAACCCATTTTCTTGTTGTTTCAAGTTGTTAGTGCAAGCTACATGTTTTTTCCTCTATTTCTATTCATGTCCAGTGAATGTTTCTATTCAAATGGTCCGCTGTAACATTCCCGCTTTGAGTCAGCTAAATTTGAGCGTAATATGACATCTTCAGTTCCGTGTGCAAAAGGAACAGGTGCAGTGTGTGGACACGTGGCTTACGGCGTCGCTTCAGTTTTTTAGTATAATCTCAGAAGCTACACAGGTCGGATGTGCTCAAGTGCTGCTCTAGTTCCCATGTTAGCAGACAAAGGCAGCACAGGCCTTTGTTCTAAAACCGAGAAATGTTTGAATAAAACTTAAATTACAAGTTTTATTAATTCGCTAAATTATTCTGCAATAATTCACGCAAATTTCAATATCAAGGCCTTCTGGATCAGTCCTTTAAGCTTATAATAGTCTGTGAGCATTGTGAACCATCGTTTCGACAGTGAAGCAACTATTCAGTGCAATTATTCTAAAGTTTATCACCTTTAAACTTATTCACGCAATTCTACTCAGAATTACAATTGTTTACGTACATGATTCATCATTGGCAGAAATTTATACATATTTTCTTCACGTGGTGCAAACTACTAATAGTGTTACATAATTTATTATTCAAGTCTTTATTTAATCAATCATCATCTTTCACATGTGAATAAAAGTGCATTGTTAATTACATGTCATAGATTGTTTTCCAATAATAATTCGTGGATCCCTGTCCCACGACCTGCGACTACAGTCCCTTTCTGCTCTCACTGAGTGGTCCTCCGTTTTACCAGATTTTGTTTAATACATCCTAAGTATTTCCTATTGTACCTTTATAACATTTTCCTTTGATTTCCCTTCATTTTATGGCACTCCGGTAGCCGGATTATTTTGGATACAATCTTACATATTTCACACGTGTATTTGTTTGTTCGGTATTTTCTCGAGTTCGTCCTACATATATCATTTGCTACCGCGTCGGTTTGGTCTACATGAATTCCAGCATCCCTGAATTCCTGGCCCATGACAGCATCTAGTAGCAGTGATCAGACACTTCAAGGCTGCGTTCGTGGAGCTCGCTTTCAGCGCTAAAAGCGTGCTTTGGCCGTTTAGGGAGACACTTCACAGTGCTGTGAGCGCGTATGTGACGTCACGGTTTGAAAGCGTTTGACGTCACCGCTCGTGCTAACAACGCTTTTTCTGGAGAGGTGAGGCACGAGATACTACGGACGCTATTAGCGATTTCATTGGTCACGGAACGTCGTCTGCTGTAGGTTTATCGTAAAGTTTAGGACCACGTTTTGACCATGGCAGAGCAGTGCAGTGTTCGAGTTTCTTTAAGCTGCCCAGATGGAAGGGTTTGCGACGTTTTGTTGTGTGCAGCAGATGCTGAGCGGTGCGCAAAGGTTAAGTAGAGAGTTTACGTTAAATAAATATTTTATTGTCGTTAGGCAAATTCTGCAATGGACAACGGTAGAGGTAGAGAGGTTATGTTGCTTCTCATTCGTTTTCCTAATATTTGAGCCTATAACTTGACTGGCTCCACCCGCTGCTATGAAAATTCCTCTAATAATAGTGTTAGGAAATGAATTTAATAAATATGAGCCATATGTTGCTTGCAAGTCAGCAAGTGTAGTGTTTACATCTCGGGTAAGGGACACGTGTTGCTTATAACTCTCCTTGGCTCACCTGTTTTTAATAAAATTATCCTAATGATAGTGCAGTGTTAGAAAATGTGGTGTTTAAATCTGGGGTAAGGGCCATATGTTGCCGACCTGTTGATTGTTTGAAAACAATGCCTTGTGCTCATTACACCATGAAACCTGCACTGGGGTTTACAGATGTATTATTTGTTTAACCAAATTCATATTGTAGGATTGTACTACACAGTTCAGCGCACTGCATGTGTACAATCACAAGCTACAAATTAATGCTTATTATTGCAATTTTTTCAGATCTGCAGTTTGCCACCCGTATCCTTGAGATTGCGATAGCAGAGACACCCCCAGCTCAAATTATTGATGATTCTGCACCTACTCCTTGTGTGGCCAGCAATGTGAGCAGCAACCCCAGCAGTGCGAGTAGCAGCTGCACCCCAGAAGCTGTGGAAGATGAGGGGGCAGGTGCCTTCAAGTGGCTCCATGCTGCGGTCCTGCTGTTAGTGGAGACATACAAAGTACATGAGGGGAGTCTTCACTCTGGGAAGACCTCTCAGAAGAAGGTGTGGGAGAAGGTCTCTCTCGCCATGAAGGAGAATGGCCATATGGTGTCATGTCCCCAATGTATGTCTAAGTTCAGTGGCATGAAGAGGACATTCAAAGCCATCAGTGACCACAACTCTAAGTCTGGCAACAATCGGACAGGATGAGGACAACCTGTGAGCCCAGTGCACCAATAGAACATAATATTGATGACCTGGCACCATCTTCTTCTGGGAGCCGCAGCAGGAAGAGGACCGCTAGCTCTGCAGGGCTCGCTGAAGCCATCCTGGAGAGCCATAGGATCGCTGAGGAAAATAAGAATAGGCGGCATACGGAGCTCTTGGAAAGGAAAGATAAACTGCTGGAGAAATTGTGATTGGAGCAGTTAGGACGGAGGCACCAGCTATTGAATTAAATTTTCTTTACAGCACAAGTTGAAATAGACAATAGTCATAAAAAAGGGTATAGCACTACATCCTTAGCCATACAGTTTTCCTTCCTGACACTAAAAAATGTAACTTAATGTACTTACTTTTGTTGAAGGAAGTGATTCAGGTGTGAAATTAGTAGTTTTCAGAACTTTATCTTGTATTTTTGCCCTTGTTTTAGTGGCATTTAGGTACTAATAATGCACTTTAAGTATATTTTTTAAAGGAAACTATAATTTTTTCTTGTTATAACCTTTGTAAATTTATTCCAAAGAAAATTAATATATCTCTTTCTATGATAGGCCTATGCCAATCTTCAAAACACAAAATTTGCTTGTAAATGATCCCTTTTGCTGTAAGTCCCACAATGAAAAATGAAAATGTAACAGAACTACGAAATCCTCTAAACCAGTTCCAAAGTAATCTAAATGCTTCCCATCACATTGTGCGTTTTCTTTCTATATTTGTTCCTGTTGGGTTGGCACTCTGACCGTGCGCATGCGCCGGACGAGTCTGTTTTCGCTTCCTTGGGGGTGAGCTTTGGAGACGGTGATGAGAGCAGGAGTCGCTGGGCAGATTGTGTAGTGTGTGGATGTGTGCTCGCTTCACCGTTGGGAGCTTTCGTCCGGGCTGGTGCAACAGACTCGTGAGTTGTATTTCTACAGAACATTTATAGATAATTCCTCCTCGTTTAAAATGTGATCCATATCTAAATCAAAATAGTCATCATATTCTATGATTAATGTTCCATTTCTAAGTGACACCTATAAGATGGGACGCCATCTTGTCATGTAAAAAGAAAAAAAAAAGAGAAAAAGGAACAGGTAATTCTAGAACCTTCGCGGTTTATATTATGCAAAGGAAACTATCAGTACTGCTAAGGTACATATTGGCCCTTTTAAAACTAATTTCGTGTTGGTTCAATTTGATATTTTAATGAAATGCTGCTACGTTTAATACAAGTGATATAGGCCATTTATGATATTTTGCCATTGAAGTATTGCTGCTAGTTTATACTGTAATTTTCTATTATATGGAAGGATATGCTGCCCCTTTTCTTAAATAATTTGGCAAGCGATATAGGCCATTCAAGATATTTGCCATTGAAGTATTGCTGCTAGTTTATACTGTAATTTTCTATTACATGGAAGTATATGCTGCCCTTTGTCTTAAATAATTTGGCAAGTGATATAGGCCCTTCATGATATTTTGTCATTGAAGTATTGCTGCTAGATTACACTGTAATTTTCTATTACATGGAAGTATATGCTGCCCTTTTTCTTAAGTAATTTGGCAAGTGATATAGGCCATTCAAGATATTTTGCCATTGAAGTATTGCTGCTAGTTATACTGTAATTTTCTATTACATGGAAGTATATGCTGCCCTTTTCTTAAATAATTTGGCAAGTGATATAGGCCATTCAAGATATTTTGCCATTGAAGTATTGCTGCTAGTTTATACTGTAATTTTCTATTATATGGAAGTATATGCTGCCCTTTTTCTTAAATAATTTGGCAAGTGATATAGGCCATTTATGATATTTTGCCAGTGAAGTATTGCTGCTAGTTATACTGTAATTTTCTATTACATGGAAGTATATGCTGCCCTTTTCTTAAATAATTTGGCAAGTGATATAGGCCATTCAAGATATTTTGCCATTGAAGTATTGCTGCTAGTTTATACTGTAATTTTCTATTACATGGAAGTATATGCTGCCCTTTTCTTAAATAATTTGGCAAGTGATATAGGCCATTCAAGATATTTTGCCATTGAAGTATTGCTGCTAGTTATACTGTAATTTTCTATTACATGGAAGTATATGCTGCCCTTTTCTTAAATAATTTGGCAAGTGATATAGGCCATTCAAGATATTTTGCCATTGAAGTATTGCTGCTAGTTTATACTGTAATTTTCTATTATATGGAAGTATATGCTGCCCTTTTCCTTAAATAATTTGGCAAGTGATATAGGCCATTCAAGATATTTTGCCATTGAAGTATTGCTCCTAGTTTATACTGTAATTTTCTATTACATGGAAGTATATGCTGCCCCTTTTCTTAAATAATTTGGCAAGTGATATAGGCCATTTATGATATTTTGCCATTGAAGTATTGCTGCTAGATTATACTGTAATTTTCTATTACATGGAAGTATATGCTGCCCCCTTTCTTAAATAATTTGGCAAGTGATGTAGGCCATTTATGATATTTTGCCATTGAAGTATTGCTGCTAGATTACACTGTAATTTTCTATTACATGGAAGTATATGCTGCCCTTTTTCTTAAATAATTTGGCAAGTGATATAGGCCATTCAAGATATTTTGCCATTGAAGTATTGCTGCTAGTTTATACTGTAATTTTCTATTATATGGAAGTATATGCTGCCCTTTTTCTTAAATAATTTGGCAAGTGATATAGGCCATTTATGATATTTTGCCATTGAAGTATTGCTGCTAGATTACACTGTAATTTTCTATTACATGGAAGTATATGCTGCCCCTTTTCTTAAATAATTTGACAAGTGATATAGGCCATTCAAGATATTTTGCCATTGAAGTATTGCTGCTAGTTTATACTGTAATTTTCTATTATATGGAAGTATATGCTGCCCTTTTTCTTAAATAATTTGGCAAGTGATATAGGCCATTTATGATATTTTGCCATTGAAGTATTGCTGCTAGATTACACTGTAATTTTCTATTACATGGAAGTATATGCTGCCCCTTTTCTTAAATAATTTGACAAGTGATATAGGCCATTCAAGATATTTTGCCATTGAAGTATTGCTGCTAGTTTATACTGTAATTTTCTATTATATGGAAGTATATGCTGCCCTTTTTCTTAAATAATTTGGCAAGTGATATAGGCCATTTATGATATTTTGCCATTGAAGTATTGCTGCTAGATTACACTGTAATTTTCTATTACATGGAAGTATATGCTGCCCTTTTCTTAAATAATTTGGCAAGTGATATAGGCCATTCAAGATATTTTGCCATTGAAGTATTGCTGCTAGTTTATACTGTAATTTTCTATTATATGGAAGTATATGCTGCCCTTTTTCTTAAATAATTTGGCAAGTGATATAGGCCATTTATGATATTTTGCCATTGAAGTATTGCTGCTAGATTACACTGTAATTTTCTATTACATGGAAGTATATGCTGCCCTTTTTCTTAAATAATTTGGCAAGTGATATAGGCCCTTCATGATATTTTGTCATTGAAGTATTGCTGCTAGATTACACTGTAATTTTCTATTACATGGAAGTATATGCTGCCCTTTTTCTTAAATAATTTGGCAAGTGATATAGGCCATTTATGATATTTTGCCATTGAAGTATTGCTGCTAGTTTATACTGTAATTTTCTATTACATGGAAGTATATGCTGCCCCTTTCTTAAATAATTTGGCAAGTGATATAGGCCATTTATGATATTTTGCCATTGAAGTATTGCTGCTAGATTATACTGTAATTTTCTATTACATGGAAGTATATGCTGCCCCCTTTCTTAAATAATTTGGCAAGTGATGTAGGCCATTTATGATATTTTGCCATTGAAGTATTGCTGCTAGTTTATACTGTAATTTTCTATTACATGGAAGTATATGCTGCCCTTTTTCTTAAATAATTTGGCAAGTGATATAGGCCATTCATGATATTTTGCCATTGAAGTATTGCTGCTAGTTTATACTGTAATTTTCTATTATATGGAAGTATATGCTGACCTTTTTCTTAAATAATTTGGCAAGTGATATAGGCCATTCATGATATTTTGCCATTGAAGTATTGCTGCTAGTTCATACTGCAATTTTCTATTATATGGAAGTATATGCTGCCCCTTTTCTTAAATAATTTGGCAAGTGATATAGGCCATTCATGATATTTTGCCATTGAAGTATTGCTGCTAGATTATACTGTAATTTTCTATTTATATTGAAGTACATTCTGCCTTTTCTTAAATAATTTGCCAAGTGGTATAGGCCACTCATGATATTCGGCATTTAAGAATGGTTGTTAAATAGTCCTGTAAAATTTTATTGTACTGAGGTACATGTTTGATCCTTTTTTTTTTATTATTATTTGTACAGCTTTATATAGTAGCTGGTTCCCTAACATTTCCAAAATCTATAAATTGGCTAGACTTATAACCGTAGGTTTCTTTCTACATGGTAGGTTGGTTGCTACCTATAGACCTGGGTGGTCATTCCCTTTGATATTTAAGGAAACCCATGTGCGGTTGCCAGGTATATTAAGATTTCGTTGTGGAATTAGCTAGGTAGTAGGGCTGGAAAAATTGAAGCATTTTGCCCACTGTTATGGGCTGGGTTTTCACTTGTTAAAATTGTTATGTGCGAGTTGTTATACCTTGTTATTGCATTAAAGTTGTTCTCACAAAGCTGTTCGTTGTATGTCGTGCCCTTCCTTCCCTTGGGTGGATTCAGATCATAAGCGGACCTCAGGTAATGGTGAACCTTGGCTTAGTTAGCTTCCTTTGGGTGTTATTCTGTAGTGATTAGGTGATCTCCCTCTTGTTTTTGGAAGATTCTGGCCACTTAGTGAGTTTGACTTTTTGTCAGTATTTAATATAGGTTTTGATATTTTGAGTGCTATAAACTAAATATAAAGTTGCAGTGGACCCTTTCTTCTTGCCAAAGCAAGTTTAAGGTTATTCATTATTTCACTTCCAGTTTGTAGCGATTATATCGAACCCCTTGCTGCAGTCTATTGTAAAAAGTTACCTTTCTGCTATTACTTAAATTTCTTAAAAAACCAAAGTACATTTCAGGTGGTATCTAGAGTTTTTTTTCTGCCCAAGGCGGGGGAGGGTCTACGTATTGTGCATACGTCTACAGCCTTGTGTAGTAACTTGTGGCTAACTTCTGTAAGCCGTTGTGCTTGGAGATTGGTACTCCAAAATTCTGATTCTGTATTTCCAAATCTCGTGTGCTTTGATCGCCGAGCTCTACCTTTATGCTAGCGAGAGTCTGCTCCTTTAGCTTCGCTCTGTTCTTGCTCCTTGCTTGTTAACCTAAGGCGCTGGATAGCTATCAGATACCGCGGGGGAGGGAGCATTAGCATTTATAGAACCGTCCTCCTGGTAAACGCCGTTGTGGGTGTGTATAAAATTTGATAGTGCTGCTAGTTGCATATTTAATATGGCCTTCCATCCCGTATTATCATGGGATCTTCTTAGGAAGGAGGAACTGATTTTGAGATTAAGTGTAGGGGCGTGGAGCCACCGGAGGCAGCTGATGTATGTAAATATATCATTTGCTGTCCTTTTGTTAAGCGTAGCAGCCTAGTATGTGGGTTTATTTCTATGTGGCCACTGTCTAAGTGAAATTTGTAATGGGAGTTGTGTGTATTTTCTATTTATTTAATTACTTTTTATAGGGTAATTTGTCTAACAATTTCCCATTTTGTAGCGTATGCTTATCTCTGCTGTTGAGAGCTCTAATGTGTGATAATTATTCAAGATATATATATATTTAAGAGTATGGTCGTTATATTTGACGTCGACCTTTTGTGTACCTTCTCAATTAGCTAATATTCTTCCTTAGCAGTAGCTGGCAGTGAGAAAAAAAAAACTAGTGTATTTGACTTAAGATTTATTATTATGTTGTGTGTATTTGATATAGTATGTTAGTTCTAAGTTTTCTGGATCCACTTAAGTATGTAAGAGGAGGAATTAAAGTTTTTCTGCTCACGTCTCTGTTGCGCTGTGCCTTTGGCGGTTCCCAGCGGGTGTTGGGGTGCACAGCTCTCACATGTTTGTCGTTCGCCAAGTCTGGCGACGACTTTGAAGCAGCGATTTGTAATATCGTTAAAGCATTTATACGCAGCCTTACTATTTAATATATATAATTCGCTGCCAATCAAAATTGATAAAGACTTAACCTATCAAGATATAAGCATTTAATGATTAATATCATATAAAGAAAGGAGTAAACAAGAAGAAACTATAATCAGTGTACTCTTCTTCAACATCTACTTCCCTGTGAATTGATTTTATAAAGACTTACTTATCAGGAATATAAACATTTAATAATTTATATGATATGAAGAGAGGTGGAAACTAGAAGAAACTATATTCAGTGAACACCTTTTCAAGAATATTCACTCATATGTGTACTCTACATTGGACGGAGCTTCTGTCCTTTTCCCTCCCTTTGATGTACTCGAACTGTGCTGCCTGACTTATGTTCCAGATCTTTATTTTGAGAAGACACTTTCTGTACTCTGTGATGTGACCTGTACTCTACGCTCGCTTCTCCTTGCTCCTGGTGGTTCGGGCGTGACGTCCGCCCGATCTTCTCTCTGGTCTGACTCATTGGGGGAAAGCTACCCCTGCTTGATTTTGTCACCTACGGGTGGCCGGGGTCACTCCTAAAGCTTATTATTGTCACCTGTGAGTAGCCATCCTGCGTGTGTGTTGGGGGTGTCATGTGCACTCCTAGCCTGTGAGTATTTCCCTCTGCAAGTGTTCATCAAGTGGTAAGGCCCATTACAGTGTTTGTGGAGGTAATTCTTGGACACCTTCTACTAGTGTCGGGTTGCGCAGTGTTTTAAGTAAAATAAAATCAAAGGTAATATGAGGTAATTGTGTTTAAGGAAGAATTTGACATTTTTCCACTCAAGATGTGGTTACATACACCTTCGTGCTAAATTATTACAATGATTAAACGAAATAAATTGAAGAGTAACATGATTAAAATTGTGTTTACGCAAACATTTGAACTATCTAGTCAAGATGTTGTTATGTACACTTTGGTGCTAAATTAATACACTTATTGAACGAAATACATTTATGAGTACCAGGATCACTTTGTGTTTTCACAAAAAGAAAAGAGAGAACTATCTAGTCTAGACACGATTTAATTGTGTTTAATCAAAATATGAATTGTTCCAGCTTAGCAGTTGTTAAATAAACTGTCATCCCAAATTACTAGGAAGTAAAAGTATCTGGTTTTCAATTATATGAACTATTCTTCGTCAACCCTTAATTGTGCTTCAGTGATATATAAAATTCTAAACATTAGCGTGATGGACTAAAATTGCATGTTTCAGAATTGCAGCAAGGTATATTGTGGACATTTGAAGATCTATCATGGACTTTCGTCGATCCTCAACAGAATGGAGGAATGCTTGTATGGGTTATGTTGTATGGGTTATGTATAGTGTCACTTGATAAGGGTAATAGGTTATGCTGTTTTGAAAATACCTATTTTGGCCATTTACCTATATTTATAATTATCACTATAGTGTTAAGGTTTTCTTTGGTGCAAAAGGGGGAGCCTGTGATGCTTCCCATCACATTGTGCGTTTTCTTTCTATATTTGTTCCTGTTGGGTTGGCACTCTGACCGTGCGCATGCGCCGGACGAGTCTGTTTTCGCTTCCTTGGGGGTGAGCTTTGGAGACGGTGATGAGAGCAGGAGTCGCTGGGCAGATTGTGTAGTGTGTGGATGTGTGCTCGCTTCACCGTTGGGAGCTTTCGTCCGGGCTGGTGCAACAGACTCGTGAGTTGTATTTCTACAGAACATTTATAGATAATTCCTCCTCGTTTAAAATGTGATCCATATCTAAATCAAAATAGTCATCATATTCTATGATTAATGTTCCATTTCTAAGTGACACCTATAAGATGGGACGCCATCTTGTCATGTAAAAAGAAAAAAAAAAGAGAAAAAGGAACAGGTAATTCTAGAACCTTCGGGGTTTATATTATGCAAAGGAAACTATCAGTACTGCTAAGGTACATATTGGCCCTTTTAAAACTAATTTCGTGTTGGTTCAATTTGATATTTTAATGAAATGCTGCTACGTTTAATACAAGTGATATAGGCCATTTATGATATTTTGCCATTGAAGTATTGCTGCTAGTTTATACTGTAATTTTCTATTATATGGAAGGATATGCTGCCCCTTTTCTTAAATAATTTGGCAAGCGATATAGGCCATTCAAGATATTTGCCATTGAAGTATTGCTGCTAGTTTATACTGTAATTTTCTATTACATGGAAGTATATGCTGCCCTTTGTCTTAAATAATTTGGCAAGTGATATAGGCCCTTCATGATATTTTGTCATTGAAGTATTGCTGCTAGATTACACTGTAATTTTCTATTACATGGAAGTATATGCTGCCCTTTTTCTTAAGTAATTTGGCAAGTGATATAGGCCATTCAAGATATTTTGCCATTGAAGTATTGCTGCTAGTTATACTGTAATTTTCTATTACATGGAAGTATATGCTGCCCTTTTCTTAAATAATTTGGCAAGTGATATAGGCCATTCAAGATATTTTGCCATTGAAGTATTGCTGCTAGTTTATACTGTAATTTTCTATTATATGGAAGTATATGCTGCCCTTTTTCTTAAATAATTTGGCAAGTGATATAGGCCATTTATGATATTTTGCCAGTGAAGTATTGCTGCTAGTTATACTGTAATTTTCTATTACATGGAAGTATATGCTGCCCTTTTCTTAAATAATTTGGCAAGTGATATAGGCCATTCAAGATATTTTGCCATTGAAGTATTGCTGCTAGTTTATACTGTAATTTTCTATTACATGGAAGTATATGCTGCCCTTTTCTTAAATAATTTGGCAAGTGATATAGGCCATTCAAGATATTTTGCCATTGAAGTATTGCTGCTAGTTATACTGTAATTTTCTATTACATGGAAGTATATGCTGCCCTTTTCTTAAATAATTTGGCAAGTGATATAGGCCATTCAAGATATTTTGCCATTGAAGTATTGCTGCTAGTTTATACTGTAATTTTCTATTATATGGAAGTATATGCTGCCCTTTTCCTTAAATAATTTGGCAAGTGATATAGGCCATTCAAGATATTTTGCCATTGAAGTATTGCTCCTAGTTTATACTGTAATTTTCTATTACATGGAAGTATATGCTGCCCCTTTTCTTAAATAATTTGGCAAGTGATATAGGCCATTTATGATATTTTGCCATTGAAGTATTGCTGCTAGATTATACTGTAATTTTCTATTACATGGAAGTATATGCTGCCCCCTTTCTTAAATAATTTGGCAAGTGATGTAGGCCATTTATGATATTTTGCCATTGAAGTATTGCTGCTAGATTACACTGTAATTTTCTATTACATGGAAGTATATGCTGCCCTTTTTCTTAAATAATTTGGCAAGTGATATAGGCCATTCAAGATATTTTGCCATTGAAGTATTGCTGCTAGTTTATACTGTAATTTTCTATTATATGGAAGTATATGCTGCCCTTTTTCTTAAATAATTTGGCAAGTGATATAGGCCATTTATGATATTTTGCCATTGAAGTATTGCTGCTAGATTACACTGTAATTTTCTATTACATGGAAGTATATGCTGCCCCTTTTCTTAAATAATTTGACAAGTGATATAGGCCATTCAAGATATTTTGCCATTGAAGTATTGCTGCTAGTTTATACTGTAATTTTCTATTATATGGAAGTATATGCTGCCCTTTTTCTTAAATAATTTGGCAAGTGATATAGGCCATTTATGATATTTTGCCATTGAAGTATTGCTGCTAGATTACACTGTAATTTTCTATTACATGGAAGTATATGCTGCCCCTTTTCTTAAATAATTTGACAAGTGATATAGGCCATTCAAGATATTTTGCCATTGAAGTATTGCTGCTAGTTTATACTGTAATTTTCTATTATATGGAAGTATATGCTGCCCTTTTTCTTAAATAATTTGGCAAGTGATATAGGCCATTTATGATATTTTGCCATTGAAGTATTGCTGCTAGATTACACTGTAATTTTCTATTACATGGAAGTATATGCTGCCCTTTTCTTAAATAATTTGGCAAGTGATATAGGCCATTCAAGATATTTTGCCATTGAAGTATTACTGCTAGTTTATACTGTAATTTTCTATTATATGGAAGTATATGCTGCCCTTTTTCTTAAATAATTTGGCAAGTGATATAGGCCATTTATGATATTTTGCCATTGAAGTATTGCTGCTAGATTACACTGTAATTTTCTATTACATGGAAGTATATGCTGCCCTTTTTCTTAAATAATTTGGCAAGTGATATAGGCCCTTCATGATATTTTGTCATTGAAGTATTGCTGCTAGATTACACTGTAATTTTCTATTACATGGAAGTATATGCTGCCCTTTTTCTTAAATAATTTGGCAAGTGATATAGGCCATTTATGATATTTTGCCATTGAAGTATTGCTGCTAGTTTATACTGTAATTTTCTATTACATGGAAGTATATGCTGCCCCTTTCTTAAATAATTTGGCAAGTGATATAGGCCATTTATGATATTTTGCCATTGAAGTATTGCTGCTAGATTATACTGTAATTTTCTATTACATGGAAGTATATGCTGCCCCCTTTCTTAAATAATTTGGCAAGTGATGTAGGCCATTTATGATATTTTGCCATTGAAGTATTGCTGCTAGTTTATACTGTAATTTTCTATTACATGGAAGTATATGCTGCCCTTTTTCTTAAATAATTTGGCAAGTGATATAGGCCATTCATGATATTTTGCCATTGAAGTATTGCTGCTAGTTTATACTGTAATTTTCTATTATATGGAAGTATATGCTGACCTTTTTCTTAAATAATTTGGCAAGTGATATAGGCCATTCATGATATTTTGCCATTGAAGTATTGCTGCTAGTTCATACTGCAATTTTCTATTATATGGAAGTATATGCTGCCCCTTTTCTTAAATAATTTGGCAAGTGATATAGGCCATTCATGATATTTTGCCATTGAAGTATTGCTGCTAGATTATACTGTAATTTTCTATTTATATTGAAGTACATTCTGCCTTTTCTTAAATAATTTGCCAAGTGGTATAGGCCACTCATGATATTCGGCATTTAAGAATGGTTGTTAAATAGTCCTGTAAAATTTTATTGTACTGAGGTACATGTTTGATCCTTTTTTTTTTATTATTATTTGTACAGCTTTATATAGTAGCTGGTTCCCTAACATTTCCAAAATCTATAAATTGGCTAGACTTATAACCGTAGGTTTCTTTCTACATGGTAGGTTGGTTGCTACCTATAGACCTGGGTGGTCATTCCCTTTGATATTTAAGGAAACCCATGTGCGGTTGCCAGGTATATTAAGATTTCGTTGTGGAATTAGCTAGGTAGTAGGGCTGGAAAAATTGAAGCATTTTGCCCACTGTTATGGGCTGGGTTTTCACTTGTTAAAATTGTTATGTGCGAGTTGTTATACCTTGTTATTGCATTAAAGTTGTTCTCACAAAGCTGTTCGTTGTATGTCGTGCCCTTCCTTCCCTTGGGTGGATTCAGATCATAAGCGGACCTCAGGTAATGGTGAACCTTGGCTTAGTTAGCTTCCTTTGGGTGTTATTCTGTAGTGATTAGGTGATCTCCCTCTTGTTTTTGGAAGATTCTGGCCACTTAGTGAGTTTGACTTTTTGTCAGTATTTAATATAGGTTTTGATATTTTGAGTGCTATAAACTAAATATAAAGTTGCAGTGGACCCTTTCTTCTTGCCAAAGCAAGTTTAAGGTTATTCATTATTTCACTTCCAGTTTGTAGCGATTATATCGAACCCCTTGCTGCAGTCTATTGTAAAAAGTTACCTTTCTGCTATTACTTAAATTTCTTAAAAAACCAAAGTACATTTCAGGTGGTAGCGAGTAAAACCCATTTCAGCTCTCAATCTCGAAATTCCATTGCATGAGGTCATGTTGACTCAGTTGATTTTAGATCATCTTGGTGAAACTACACGCAAGGAATGGGAAGGAAAAATCGATTCACAAAGTTTTACAAATCTTCAGGAGCTGATAGATTTTCTAGAAGCTAAGGCGCACTCTTTAGAAGTGTTAGCAACATCGAGCGACACGTCCAGCCCATCAAAAGGAAAGAGTGAACCACGATCACAAAAGACTTCAGTTAAAGCAACTCGTCAGTCTTATATTGTCATTAACAGTGATTTGTGTCCTTGTTGTCAAGATAATCACAAGTTATCTAGGTGCGATAAATTCTCACAGTTAAGTGTAGCACAACGATGGGATTCGATAAAAGATAAGGGTTTGTGTGCAAACTGCTTTTCGTCTAATCATAAAAGGGATCAGTGTAAACTCAAATCCTTTTGCAACTGTGGCAAATCTGTGCACAGTAAATTGTTACATAACGACACATCTTTACAACAAAGGAAAAGATTTTCAGTTGACTGAAATTACTACGAAACCCGGCAAGTTTATATTTTTCCCATATACTTTTAATTTTAAACTTAGTTGTTGCCGTGGCTTATCTATATCATTTTTATTTTCGGTATTGTAAGTATGCAGTGACAATCTATTTGCAAAAGTAGAGATTTTCTTTGACATAAATGATATTTGCTAAAATAAAAAAAAAGTGGCCACGAAAGAACTTGTGGATCACAGGATGGAGAAGTTTAAAACTGGTAAGTTTAGTACATATTTTCTGCCCATATTCTCGGTGATAATAACCTCAACCTACAATGTTGCAGCAAGTCATTATTTTGTATTTCAACAGGTGGAGGGTTACCAAGAGCTATGGAAGATGATCCTATACATTGCAGAGTAATACAGCTCATAAAACCTGCTGCTGTAGGTCATGTGAATCCCTATCCCTGCAATCTCTGGAAGGTTAGAAACATCCGTTACGTCGACATTATCACGAGTATAAAAAAGTGTAACGGCGTGTGACAAAGTGGCTTCCGTATATAAAACAGAATTCCTCATGGCACGAGCTGATTTCTTGTTACAAGCAATGAAGAATGGAACATCATCAAGTGCATCATCTGCATTAATCAACGTCTACGATATTTTCGGAAGTAAAATCCGTACGCAGTATAAACCAGTATATACCCAAAACTTTTTTGAAAAGAGCTAACATAACATTCATATTTATATAAAAAAGGACCAAAAGAACTTGCAAAATATGACATACTAAAAACCCTGAAAACATGGCAAAGGTCTTATTAAACCAAAACAGATTTTCGTCATGGAATATGAAATGGGGGCTTCAAATGGAAGATCTTACCACGCAGAGATATTGTGAAGTTACAGATCACATTGTCCAGAAAAGTGGTCTCATTATTCATCCCACCAAACACTTTCTGGCAGCTCTTGTGATGGCCTAATAGGACAAGACTGAGTTTTGGAACTCAAAGGACTGCCAAGTCATGCACATGACATGATTTCTCGAAAATCTGTACCTTACCTATAAGAAAACCGTCAAGGAGTGACCCTCAAGAAAAACCCATAACCATTATTATCAAGAGCAGGGGCAGCTATTTATTACTGGTAGGCAGTACTGTAGCTTTGTTGTGTAAACCTGTGATGATATATTAGTGTTCGATATTGAGCGGGACAACTCTTTCATCTATGAAATGGAAGAAAAATTAGAGTATTTCTACAGAAATTATGTTCCTGCTATCTTTGAGTAGTCTGTGAAAAGCTGCAGTGAAGTTGGAGCTAGGCCATCCTAAACGGCTCCTTTAAGAGCCAACAGGGATCTAAGGGGAAGTGACGTGATTAATATAACCTCTCCTTCCCAAATCAACCTCTACCATCATGTGGCGGGTCCTGAGCAACGCTAAAGATGTTCTGGTGATTGTATTAGGTTAATAATAACGCAGTATGACACAGTGAGCTGCATTACCGGCATCGAGCAACAGCCGGCTGGCTTTCTCCATGCAAGATTTCTGGCAGGCGGGTGGCTAGGGGAAGTGGCCAAGGCGCAGCGGCGAGTGGTAGGGGAGCCTGCATGCGGCAAGTAATACCCTTATTCCGAAATCTCCGCATAATGAACTCCAGTTTGGAGGTAGCCTATATCGTTCAGATCACTCAACAATGAACAGAAAATTAATTTAATGATCTGTTTATATTGTTATTTTATTATTCCAACTATTAAATTGGAGTTTAAATATTGTTGTGAGACTTTGCTAACTCTGTAAAAATGGGTGGGCTGAGCCAACTGGTAGGCCACTAGATGGGTGGGAGAGCAAGTGTTAAAATCAATAATTCGTCCAAATGTTTTACAAACTTTCTAAATTTGTTACTAAAATTATGCCCTACACCCTTATTGAGATTAAAATATTGAGTAGTTAAACTAGAGTAAAAGATACTCTCCGAAATTAATCTCACACAACACAATTGTTTCACCACTTTCATGTGGATAAATATAATCGCGAGGTTTATTCCATGATGGTGATGATTTTGCAATTTCTCATACTGAAACATGTGAATCAACAATGTCGTGACCAACATTTGGTATGAACAGCAGACGATAGTGTGCAGTGACAGCTGACATACAAACATAAACAAACTTGAAAATGGAAATGGGAGCAAATACAAGTAGGAAGAAGGAGAAACGGAGGTATAGAAGTCCGAACTGACTTCTGTCCAAGAAAATGTTGTTGGTGGATCTCGTTGAGAAACATTTTTCCATATTGGAAAGGAAGAGGACGGATGCTGTTACAATGCGGCAAAAAAGTTCAGAATGGGAAAGAGTTGCCCAAGCGCACAACTCAATGTCAGGTCATACGCCCAGAAGCGCCAAAAATTTAAAGGCGGCTTGGGATAATACAAAAAAAAAGTGGCCAAGAAAGAACTTGCGAATCACAGGATGGAGATATTTAAAACTGGTAGAACATATTTTCTGCCCATCTTCTCGGTCATAATAACCTCTACTTACAACGTTGCAGCAAGTCATTATTTTGAATTTTAACAGGTGGAGGGTTACCCAGAGCTATGGAAGATGATCCTATACATTGCAGAGTAATACAGCTCATAAAACCTGCTGCTGTAGGTCATGTGAATCCCTATGACGGTGATGCAATAGCTCCGCAATCTCTGGGCGGATAATATTTGTTACGTCGACCATTATTATCACGAGTATAAAAAAGTGTAATGGTATGAGATACAGTGGGTAGTTGCTTACGCGAATCTTGGCGTGTGGCAACGCGGCTTCCGTATATAAAACATAATTCCTCACGGCACGAGTCGATTTCTTGTTACAAGCAATGAAGACTACAACATCATCAAGTGCATCATCTGCGTTAATCAACGTCTACGATATTTTCGGAAGTAAAATCCGTACGCAGTATGAACCAATTACTTACACCATCATATCTGGACCAAACCAGCTACACGAAGCACTCATGGAGCTCTACCCTTGTGGAAGACCTGAGATGACTTCGTCGGAGAGGATAGGCATTACGTACAGTTGTGACATACGTCATGTTATGACGTGTTTAGTCACTTTAGTTCACTCTTACTCTCTCCGCTTGCTGTCCTTTCTGCGCATGCTCGGTGCGTGGTTTTTGTCTGTGTTGCGTCGGCCATTCCGGCTGACGAGTTAGTCTCTCTTAGCCTTCAGAACAGAATTGTGCCTAGTAGTGTTTGTGGAGAATCTTCTACGATGTCTGGCCTCGCTATCCGGATTTGCCTTCCAGGTATGTGCACGGGACGGGTTAGTAATTTATAATGTAATTCACCATTCTATATTCGTGCACTTAATTGTGGAATCTCCACTAAGTTATGGTATTGCCAAGCCATTTAAGTTCATTACCATTGCCGTTATCTTATGTCTATTATGCCACGATGAAAGTCACATTTGCTAAAGTTAGGGAAGAAATCTCGCCAAGTGGTATAGGGTTTAAGTCATGAGAATAATTACGTTTGTCCTAATTCAGTTGCCTGAAATAAGAGACGTTGTCATATCTCGTGATGTTGCGGCGTCATGTCTGCAGCCATTGTACCTACCCCTCTAAGCAAGTATTGCTTGAACTACTCTAGTCCCTTCTGAGTGAATTTTGTATAGCGAGATTATATTGTGTCGAGATATTAATGACACGAGTATCTAAAACTATCCCTTAATTAATAGATGTATAGTCTATGAACTCTTGCAAAATGGGCCATTTATCTTGAAGGTCATGCCCCTGTTCTAGAACTTGCTAGTAATACTAAATTTATATATAATCGCTATGAACGGATAGGCAGTTCATATTATTATTCCTGCTAATTTAATGTTTTTCAGTACTGTAAGTTGTATTTGAAAAATTATTCAAAGAAGTAATTGTAAAATTTGTGAGACTTCATTTGCATATTACTGGCCTGATGCTTAGGAATTATCTTAGCCAAGTCCCTTTGAAAATAATTTATTCAGCCTGTCAGGGGTGTAGTATCTGTTAACCAGTTAGATCATTATTCATGCTAACTTAACATTTTTCAGTACTGTAAGTTGTATTTGAAAAATTATTCAAAGAAGTAATTGTAAAATTTGTGAGACTTCATTTTCATATTACTGGCCTGATGCTTAGGAATTATCTTAGCCAAGTTCCTTTGAAAATAATTTATTCAGCCTGTCAGGGGTGTAGTATCTGTTA
The DNA here is from genome assembly GCA_964059195.1 of Ectobius pallidus. Taxonomy (NCBI): domain Eukaryota; kingdom Metazoa; phylum Arthropoda; class Insecta; order Blattodea; family Ectobiidae; genus Ectobius; species Ectobius pallidus. The sequence goes on from CAXKWD010000006.1 coordinate 7,181,436, forward strand.
ACCAGTTAGATTATTATTCATGCTAACTTAACATTTTTCAGTACTGTAAGTTGTATTTGAAAAATTATTCAAAGAAGTAATTGTAAAATTTGTGAGACTTCATTTGCATATTACTGGGCTGATGCTTAAGAATTATCTTAACCAAGTTCCCTTTGAAAATAATTTACTCATGCATTTAGTGCTGTAGTAACTGTTACCCAGTTAGATTATTATTCATGCTAATTTAATATTTTCCAGTACTGTAAGCTGTATCAGAAAAATTATTCAAAGGAGTAATTGTGATATTTGTGTGACTTCATTTGTATATTATTGCCCAGATTCTTAGGAATTATCTTAGCCAAGTTCCCTCTGAAAATAAAATTAGTTATGCTCTCAGTGCTGTAGTAACTGTTAGCCAGTTAAACTATTATTCATCCACTTAAAGTTATTCCAGTACTGGAAACTGTACTTAACAAATTAGTCTTGAGATGTTAGGAAAATTTAGTCTAGCACATATTGCGTGTAAAATTGATTGCTTCTTAACCCCTTATTCAGGATAGCTTTATATTTATTCTCTGAATTATCTTATATCTATCTCAGTGTACCCTCCTTTATTTATAGTTACTCTCTAACCATCTTAGTTAGGATCGAAGGTTATATTCCCTTATGGCATCTATTCATGTGATCTGTACCTTTGGAAATGTGTACTATATTTTGGGAGTACCAATCAGTATCATTAACTCTCCCGGATCCTGGATTGCTCTTTAGTGAAGTTGCCCTTAGCTATTCATTGGGTTAGATCTTATGTAACTGCTCTTAGAGTTATTTGTCAGGGTTATTCCAGTAGTTGGGTTATGATATGTTAATCGTCAGGTATTTGTGCAGGATTTATGATATTGTTGCCTTTGATCCAATTGGACGCTGTGATATTTAATGGTTGTATGTTTATTTGTTAATTCTGTTTGAAAATATAGAGATATAGTATTCCAGTATACTCTCTCTCTGCAAGATTGTTTCCCAGCACGCTAGGATTTCCTGCTTCCTGTTTCTTTCGGATTCTTATATTTATTATTCTAGTGAGCCGACACTTATCCTCCAAGCCCTAAGGGCTGTCTCAGGTAGTATCCTTAAAAAAAACAACCCAGCACCCGAAAGCCGGCTCAGGTGGTAGCAGTACCTTCGCTCTGCACTCTGGTGTTTGACTCTTCTTCGCAGAGGGGAGAGTGACGTATTTTATACGTCCACTTATCTTGTTCAGTTTTTTCCAATTATTTCTGCTTTTTCTTCATTCAAAATGGTGTTCCGTCCTATTCTGTCTTGGGATTTGTTGCGTAAAGATGAACTAATTTTTGAGTTGAGATGCCGTGGCACGGAGGTTGTGGATTCAGCGGATGTTTTTCAATTAATTTCTCTTCTTAAACAGCTGGGATCTAAGGGAGTGGTACCGGATGTATTTAGTTCACAAGATGAAATGGTGGCGGAGTTCCATGCTTTAAAAAGGAAAGTTTTTGAAATTGTAGAAACCGTTAGGGAGTTGTCGTCTGAATCCGAACTGTCCAGTAAACAAAAACGTAGGCTATTGAATAGAGCATGGCATCTTGGCAATAGAATATATGTATTGTCCTGCGCTCCTTCTTCATTTATTGATTTGGGAGAATTGGGCTCTTTGAAGGATTTGTTGGTACCTTTGTTTGCTCTGTTGGGGGCGGAAGAACCTGAAGGGGTCGCCTTACCTGGGCAGGTATTGTTGGATCTACCTGTCGCGTCAGGTCCGGTTCAAAATGTTGATGCTGGTGGGTTATTGAACCGACAAAGCTCTAATGTTTTGAATTCTTTAGACATGCTTCAAGGGAGTAGTAGTGGGCCTACTCCAGTCTTGGATGCTCCTACTATTATCGATTGGGCACGTATGGGTTCTGGAACTGTTCCGGAGGTACCTGGTCCAGCGGAAGCTTTGCAGTTACCTAAATCTAACCTGCAAGCTGTTCCTTTGCCTGAACCTTCCTTTATGCCATTCAAGATCACCCATCCGTTGCAACGTTTTGTGGAAAGTGTCAAACCCTTTGTTGTGTCGCAGGTTTCGGAGGCGATTCTTTTCCTGACCTTCTTGGTGCAGTTTGTTCGCCAAGTGAAGTCTTTTAAGGTTTCCGATCATTTAGCGTTGCAGTTGCTTTTGGGAGTGGTCAGTGGTAGATTACTGGACATGCTTAACTCGTCTTTGACCAATCAGGTTTCCTTGAGCGCCTTTCACTCTCAGGTTCTCAACCAGTTTGTACCCTCCAGATTGAGGAAGGCTTTTCTCTTACAATATGTTTATCGTCCTCAGCGGATTTCAGAGCATTTTTCGGAATACACCCAGGATATTCGCTTATATGCCGAGGTCTTCCAGGTTTCTGAGTCGGAGGCTCAAATAGTTCAGGTCATTCTCTCGGGGTTGTCACCTTCGACTAGATCATGTTTGACCTTTGCGTCTCGACCTAATTCTTTCTTGGAATTGGAAGACTTACTTGGTCACATCTCCGAGTTTGAATGTGCTGATGCTTGTCGGCCAGCAACCTCAGTCCAGTCCTTTTCTCCAGCCTTGTCGGTTAATCAAACTCCGGGTCCTGTTTTGATGAAAGATCCGAAGGTGTGCCATTATTGTCATAAACCTGGACATTTTCGTAGAGATTGTCGGAAACGACTGAGGGATTCCCAGTTTGCTAATCGCTCTGGTCCTGCGCCTTTTAGAAGCTTGACATTTTCTCAAGACAATCACCCATCTTGACTAGAACGTAGCCCATGTGTTGCGGGTATGCCTGTAAGGAATGACGTCTTAGATTTAAAATTATTTCAATCCATGGGTTGTAGTGGGAGAGTCCCTCGTCATTTACCTGTCTTGCAGGTGTCCCTGAATCGTCAAGTGTTCTCGGCCTTATTGGATTCTGGTGCTTCGCATTCCTGCATTTCTGTGCATACCTTACAGCAGTTAGGCCTTGGGCGCCGCAAGTTAGTTCCAGCTTCTCCTCATGCCCTTGCGGTTGATGGGTCTTCGGTCCAGTTATTAGGTTCCGTGCTCCTTTCACTCCGTATTTCTAACTTTGCTTGGAGGTTTCGATTTTGGGTCTTATCGACAACTATAGCTCCTGTTATTATTGGCTCTGATTTCGCGAGTTTCTCGGGGATGGTTCTTGACTTTAGTGTTCGTGCCTTACATTTCAAATTTGCTCCTCACATATGTTTGCCATTTCTCATTCCTTTTCCGAGTCTTGCTGAGTCCTCTCATTTAGCCCCATTACAGGATGTACCTCCTGCTCACAATGAGTCTCTTTCTTCTACTGTTGAAATTGAGTTGGATCATCTGCCTGAACAACATCGATCCCAAATTTTGCAGATTATTCAAGCTTATCCTCGTGTTCTCAGTGATGTATTGGGTTCCACGAATGTTTTGGAATACGAAATTCAATTAGTCGACAAAACTCCTGTTCGTCTTCCACCTTATAGACTAGCTCCACCCAAATTGTTGATTATGCGTGAAAAGATTCAGCAGATGTTGAACCAGGGCATTATCCGCCCTTCGGTTTCCTCATATTCCAGCCCAATTTTTTTGGTACCTAAAGGGGAAAACGATTTTCGTCCAGTGGTGGACTATCGTGTGCTTAACCAAAGAATTTCTATTGAGTCCATGCCCTTACCGGACATACATTCGGCGGCGCACTGGTTCTCTGGTGCCACTGTGTTTTCTTCACTCGACTTGAATAGTGCTTACTATCAAATTCCTTTGGCCGAGCCGTCTCGTCGTTTAACAGCATTCTCGACCGACTGGTCGCATTATGAATTTTGCCGCTTGCCTTTTGGGTTGGCCACTGGTGCCCAAGTGTTGTCTCGATTACTTGATAAAATCTTCTCGGACATCAAATTTGATTATGTGTACCACTATTTGGATGATTTAGTGGTTTATAGTAAAGACTTTGCTTCCCATGTTCTCCATCTCCGTGAGGTTTTTCGTAGGCTTCAGCAAGCCGGGCTTACCGTCAAGCCTGCTAAGGTTGGATTTGCCAGGCCCCAGTTATCCTTCATTGGGCATATTATCTCGCCCGAAGGCGTTGCCATCGATCCTGAGCGGACTGTTGCCATCCGGAATTTTACCCCACCTGTGAATGTGAAAGGTGTTGCACGTTTTGTAGGTATGGCTAATTTTTTTGCCAAGTTTATTCCCCGTTTTGCCGCGAGAGCTGCTCCACTAAACCGCTTGCGCGGCAAGGATGTGCCCTTTGTTTGGGGGGATGAGCAACAGGAGGCCTTTCTTGACTTGAAATCTGCCATTTCCAACCCTCCCATTCTTGCCATGGCTGATTTCTCTAGGAAATTTATTGTGCAGACGGATGCGTGCGCCTTAGGGTTAGGAGCAGTTCTCCTCCAGGACTTCCCTGATGGACGTAAACCTATTGCCTTTGCTTCTCGTTCTCTTAATCCTCAAGAGAAGCTCTATTCGGTGTATGAGATGGAAGCCTTAGCAGTCTTATTTGCATTTGAGAAGTTTCGGCTTTATGTTGAGCATGTTCCCTTTGTTTTGGAATGTGATAATCAAGCGTTGACTTGGGTTTTGGCCAGACCCAGGAAGACGGGCCGCATTGCACGTTGGGCGGTCAGATTATCCGCATTCAAGTTTGACTCGGTTCACATCAAGGGCTCTGAGAATATCCTAGCCGATTCGTTGTCTCGAATGTTTGAGGGTGAGGCGCGTCCCAGTGATGTCCCTTCTTCTGATCCTGTTTCTGATGGTGCTCACCTCGATTCTCTTTTAGCTCACTCCATCCCTCATGCTGTTGACTCTCCTGTTCTTTCATCATGCTTGCTGGATTCCCCTTTAGCATTTACTGACATTGTGGAGCACCAACGTCTTGACCCTACTCTTAGAGGCATCATGGACCGTTTGTTGGGTGGTGAGCAAGTCGCTAATTTTACCTTGGTCAAACGTAGTCTGCAGGTTTCCTTAGGAAAAAAGGAAAATACCCGTCTTCGTTTAGTGTTACCGTGCAGTTTGATTCCCATGATTTTGAGTATTACCATGTCTCTCCTGTGGGCGCTCATTTGGGGATTAAGAAGACGGTAGATAAGATCCGTGAGTGTTTTTGGTGGCCCTCCTTAGAACGAGACATTCGTAGCCGTATTTCCTCTTGCCAAGTCTGTGCGTTGGCTAAACCACCGTTAAATTCTCGTGTTGGATTTCTTGCCTCTACTGTTACTGACAAACCTTTCCAGCGCCTATTTATTGATTTTCTGGGTAAGCTGCCACGTTCTAAGAATGGTAATTCTTATATCTTTGTCGTCGTGGACTCCTTTTCTAAGTTCTGCTGGTTATTTCCTCTTCGCGACTCGTGCACTCATAGAGTTATTAAATGCTTGTCCGAGATTTTTCAGGTATTTGGGGTTGCGCAAAGTTTAGTTTCTGATAATGGACCGCAATTTATTTCCCGTATGTTCAAACAATTCTGTTTCCGTAGGGGTATTCATCATGTCACCACTACTCCCCATTATCCAAATCCATCTCACGCTGAGCGCGTTATGCGCAATCTAAAAAGTGCCCTTATAGCCTATCATCATGCAGATCACTCTCTTTGGGATACTAATTTATCTTGGATTCAGTTTGCTTTCAATACTTCTAAACATGAATCTCATGGTCATACTCCGTTTTCCCTTTTGTTTGCCTTTCAGCCTAATCACCCACTTAGTAATTTATGGAAGTTGTCTGATTTATTGCCTGATAATATCTCCCCTGAATTAATTCGTAAATCTTGGTCTGCCGCTGCTCGCAATTTGGCTATGGCTCAGAGGAAACGAGCTACCCGTTATGATGTTGGCCGTCGGCCTTGTGTATATAGGGTAGGAGATATTGTTATGTCACGTAACTATCCCCTTAGTTCTGCTAAAGATAGGTTTGCTAAGAAATTGGCGCCCCGTTTTTTGGGCCCATTTAAAATTGTGCAAGTTCTAGAACATGGCGTGTCCTTCTTACTCCAAAATCTGGCAAATAATGTTTTAAGAAGGGCCCATGCCACTCAGTTGAAGCCCTTTGTCAATGTATAGATTTAAGATATAGGCGAGTGTTTGTAGATTAAGTGGCTATTAAATTATGTTGTGGCTTGTGTATGTTTTATGAATTAGCGTTATAAGAGTTATGTTTGTCAATTGGTGTTTGCTACTCGCACCATGAAATATTAAAGGTATTTATGGCTTGGTATTTAAGTAGGGTATTTATGTATTGTTGTGATGGGGATTCCAATTGTGCACGAATAAATGTTTGTGGTGAATTTTTTGCTCGTCCTTTGCACTCCTGTTGGGTGAATTCCGGTGATGCGGGGTCTGTTTCGTTCTCCTCCTGATTAAGTTACTACTACTAGGCCTATATTAAAATTAAGGCTCACTCATACAAATATAATAAAACAAAAGCAAAAAAAAATAAATAACCAAAAAAAAAAAGGGGGAAACCAATAATTCAACAAAGAATAACAAGAGATGAGACAAATTTGGTATCCATTATATGTTTACCCTGCTACTATCTGGAATGACTATTATCTACTGACATTTATGGCTGAAGTCGACTTCAATATCATGGTATTAAGGAAAATATGGACATGAGCTCTGCCCTTTTCCTACTACTGTATGTACTCTGGTGCCTGATGGTACTGGTGGTTGCCCTGAGCCTTCTGCATCTTGATTGTGTGCTGTTATTGTTGGAGCATGTGCCCTGAATGCTGTGTCTTCTGTTCCTCGTGCTCCTGGGTGCATCGTGTAGGCCTGCACGTCGTTCCCGGCTGGGCTGGCTCATGGGGAAACGTACCCCAACTTGTTTTTGTCACCTGTGTGGGTGGCCGGAGCCACTCCTTCCAGCACTTCTTGGTTATCTGTGAGCAGAGTACTACGCAATATAGCATCTCTATTCAAGATATATGTAATGGTGGTGTGAGTGTTTTTGACCAGTTATTATTGGTCGAAGGTGGTAAGACCCCTCAAGTGATATGTGCTCACTCCTTTCCTCTTATTTTGAGGCTCTTGTGCATCGTTTTCATCTCAAGTCTTATATATTAGAAGAATGAAGAATGTGATAACCAAGTTAGGAATTATAGTGAAGAATGGAGTCTTATTATCTACACCTTATATAGATTAATGGTGTAGGCCTTTGGCCGTGGTTAACATTGAACTCAACGTATGGACTATTCCAATGGCTCTAAATTATGTAAAATTTGTTTTATGCTATTGAATGACTCTTGATGTACTATAAAAGTTTTCAGGTTCTACAATGCATGCTTGTCAGATAACAATTCAATCTTTTGTATTCACATTTTTCAACTTGACTGAATCTACCTGACTTGAGTGTAATATATGTCTAACCTTATAATCTTATTCAATCATGTGTGAAAGTGAAAGACTGCTTGATTCTTAAGATTTCAAGAGTATAAGGGTATTTTGGTATAAGGTATAGTTCTCTTAGGGTGTAGTATTTGCATATGTTGTGTATTTATGGTTATGTAACTATACTTTGTTTATGTCTTTATATGATCTAGTACTTGTGATTTTCATCTGGCATTGTAGGCGATACCTTTCTTGTCCGGCCTTCCCTTTCTTTTTTTCGCAGAGGGGAGGCTGTGACATACGTCATGTTATGACGTGTTTAGTCACTTTAGTTCACTCTTACTCTCTCCGCTTGCTGTCCTTTCTGCGCATGCTCGGTGCGTGGTTTTTGTCTGTGTTGCGTCGGCCATTCCGGCTGACGAGTTAGTCTCTCTTAGCCTTCAGAACAGAATTGTGCCTAGTAGTGTTTGTGGAGAATCTTCTACGATGTCTGGCCTCGCTATCCGGATTTGCCTTCCAGGTATGTGCACGGGACGGGTTAGTAATTTATAATGTAATTCACCATTCTATATTCGTGCACTTAATTGTGGAATCTCCACTAAGTTATGGTATTGCCAAGCCATTTAAGTTCATTACCATTGCCGTTATCTTATGTCTATTATGCCACGATGAAAGTCACATTTGCTAAAGTTAGGGAAGAAATCTCGCCAAGTGGTATAGGGTTTAAGTCATGAGAATAATTACGTTTGTCCTAATTCAGTTGCCTGAAATAAGAGACGTTGTCATATCTCGTGATGTTGCGGCGTCATGTCTGCAGCCATTGTACCTACCCCTCTAAGCAAGTATTGCTTGAACTACTCTAGTCCCTTCTGAGTGAATTTTGTATAGCGAGATTATATTGTGTCGAGATATTAATGACACGAGTATCTAAAACTATCCCTTAATTAATAGATGTATAGTCTATGAACTCTTGCAAAATGGGCCATTTATCTTGAAGGTCATGCCCCTGTTCTAGAACTTGCTAGTAATACTAAATTTATATATAATCGCTATGAACGGATAGGCAGTTCATATTATTATTCCTGCTAATTTAATGTTTTTCAGTACTGTAAGTTGTATTTGAAAAATTATTCAAAGAAGTAATTGTAAAATTTGTGAGACTTCATTTGCATATTACTGGCCTGATGCTTAGGAATTATCTTAGCCAAGTCCCTTTGAAAATAATTTATTCAGCCTGTCAGGGGTGTAGTATCTGTTAACCAGTTAGATCATTATTCATGCTAACTTAACATTTTTCAGTACTGTAAGTTGTATTTGAAAAATTATTCAAAGAAGTAATTGTAAAATTTGTGAGACTTCATTTTCATATTACTGGCCTGATGCTTAGGAATTATCTTAGCCAAGTTCCTTTGAAAATAATTTATTCAGCCTGTCAGGGGTGTAGTATCTGTTAACCAGTTAGATTATTATTCATGCTAACTTAACATTTTTCAGTACTGTAAGTTGTATTTGAAAAATTATTCAAAGAAGTAATTGTAAAATTTGTGAGACTTCATTTGCATATTACTGGGCTGATGCTTAAGAATTATCTTAACCAAGTTCCCTTTGAAAATAATTTACTCATGCATTTAGTGCTGTAGTAACTGTTACCCAGTTAGATTATTATTCATGCTAATTTAATATTTTCCAGTACTGTAAGCTGTATCAGAAAAATTATTCAAAGGAGTAATTGTGATATTTGTGTGACTTCATTTGTATATTATTGCCCAGATTCTTAGGAATTATCTTAGCCAAGTTCCCTCTGAAAATAAAATTAGTTATGCTCTCAGTGCTGTAGTAACTGTTAGCCAGTTAAACTATTATTCATCCACTTAAAGTTATTCCAGTACTGGAAACTGTACTTAACAAATTAGTCTTGAGATGTTAGGAAAATTTAGTCTAGCACATATTGCGTGTAAAATTGATTGCTTCTTAACCCCTTATTCAGGATAGCTTTATATTTATTCTCTGAATTATCTTATATCTATCTCAGTGTACCCTCCTTTATTTATAGTTACTCTCTAACCATCTTAGTTAGGATCGAAGGTTATATTCCCTTATGGCATCTATTCATGTGATCTGTACCTTTGGAAATGTGTACTATATTTTGGGAGTACCAATCAGTATCATTAACTCTCCCGGATCCTGGATTGCTCTTTAGTGAAGTTGCCCTTAGCTATTCATTGGGTTAGATCTTATGTAACTGCTCTTAGAGTTATTTGTCAGGGTTATTCCAGTAGTTGGGTTATGATATGTTAATCGTCAGGTATTTGTGCAGGATTTATGATATTGTTGCCTTTGATCCAATTGGACGCTGTGATATTTAATGGTTGTATGTTTATTTGTTAATTCTGTTTGAAAATATAGAGATATAGTATTCCAGTATACTCTCTCTCTGCAAGATTGTTTCCCAGCACGCTAGGATTTCCTGCTTCCTGTTTCTTTCGGATTCTTATATTTATTATTCTAGTGAGCCGACACTTATCCTCCAAGCCCTAAGGGCTGTCTCAGGTAGTATCCTTAAAAAAAACAACCCAGCACCCGAAAGTCGGCTCACAGTTCCACCTGGAAACATGCAACGGGCAGGAGCATTTAACGGCGTGCATTGACCCGGCTGTAACATCATCTGTGGAAGCCTGGGGTTGAAGCTAACCCTTACCGGAACAGGCGAAAGTGAAGAATCTGTCCCAGTCCGAAACATATTCCATTCTATACTGCTCGTTGCTTAAGACCCTTGCACCCAAACTTTTTTGAAAAGAGCTAACATAACATTCATATTTATATTAAAAAAGGAGCAGAAGAACTTGCACCAAAACAGCTCTTTTCAGGGTGGAGCAGATTCTTCTTTCCCTCTACTTGCATGTTAACTATGAGCACCTATGAATCCACTAGTACTTACATAAAAGTACGTTGCTTATGTATACTCTATTTGTAACTTGTCACACAACGGATTTCCATTCGACACTTGGGGATGGGTAGAATAAAAATGTTAACATTTGTATGTTACTGGGTACTTCTGAAAATGACACACAGTGCAGTATTTTTTACTCCATAAATCTTCGTTGAGTATAATAGGCCTATTACACACACTTTGTCAGATTAATGACTATAGAAAACACGATTTATCTAACCTAGGCCTCATAACTTTTACTGGTATGTGACTTGCACCATGATCAATGTCAATAGTGCAGGTAATGTTAAAGAACAACCTAAATATAACATAAAACAGCATACATAAAATTTCGCTTCCTAGTAATATAGCCTCCATTAACAAATCACTTTACAAGATATGCACAAAATTTAATTACTTGCTTCATTCCATGCCCATGTACGAGTGCTATGAAGACTTGAAGTTCACAACTTACAGAATCTCGTCAATCATGATGCAAGTCCTCTCTTACAATGTTGCGCACATATTCTTTGGACAATCTGTATTTAGACCTGAATTCTATGTAGCTTAATAAAAACGGATCATTTCGTTGTTTATATGCCTTTCTTTTCTTCCATTTCCTTAGTCTATCAAGATTACGGCATCAATATCATGCAAGTCCATTAGCAGTTCATCCATTTCGCTCTCAAGTAAACAACCAATCAGCTGTTCTTTAAACAAGGCTATGAGACCGTGTAAGTTCTCCATTCAAGAGTTACATGTAGTTTGCACTCCAACCTCGCTTATGCGCGCTTTATTGGTAAGAACTATTCTCCCGGCCTTAAAACATTCATGGTGTAAAAGTTATACACAGATTATTAGTAAGGCAGTATAAATATAGTTAACCTAGCTCGATACCCATGTAGCATGTAAGAAAGGCATAAAATTGCATCTCCATAGCACTGTTGAATCATAACACCAAAGTTCTTAATCGCTGCTGTTTACTTTTCACTCATTTGTTTTCTGCTCAAGATGCCAAGTTACTTACTAATGGCGGGTAAAACCCGTGAAGTGGCGAAAACGCTTTGCTTCCTCAGAGGAAAAGTTAATAGATTCGTAGAGATTAATAAATTCAGAAAAATCATACACGTTGGTGTTTGCAGAGAAAAAAAATTACCTCTCGAAGAAACTGAAGTCTTTGGGAACAAAATCTACCTTCGTTCTAAACCAGAAAGGCAATCTGTGAACAGCGTAGTGTTTCTTGGCAGTGCAATCGAATTGATTCCTGCCACTGTGATAAATGAATGGTTCGGGCGAAAAGCTAACGGTTTGTTTTGCACTGCCTGTTTCTTTTAGTAGGCCTAACTCCTATAGCATGTTGATGCGTGCACGTTACATACTTGGCTGCGGTACAGGCGCAAACAGTATATTGTAGCCGAATCAGTGGATGTAAGGCTGAGAGGAATGCTCAGCGTCCTCAAGCCACAGTTTTTATCATTTTACTCGCTGGAACCTCTCAGTGTATAAATAACACAGCTGCAGTAAACGCCTTAAGAACATTCGAAACGAAGCAAACTTCAGTAGCTTCAGTACCTAGTTTGCTTGGTGCATTGGCTGCAAACCACAAAAATCGATGCAGATGATGGTGGGTTCATCTCCAATCAAGGAGACTCCAGAATCTGTTGACTGAAACGAGAGAGCATGATCCAGTGCGGTTTCAGAAGTATATGAGGATGAGTTCTGAACAATTTGACAGTGTGCTAACTTTAGTTGCTCCGTTCCCCATTACCCGAAGCCCTTCGCCTCAGCATGGCGTTAAAGTAGGTCAATTTCAAATAATACATTGCAAAATTAACAGTCAATGTCCCCCATAGCACTCCCCGCCATTGAAGTGAGACACGTGATATTGTTTGACCAGTCCACCATTATACACAAAGAAGACCGTTGGTGGCCTAGAAGAATAAAATTAGCCTGGGAAAACGCCAGGCACCTCAACAACATAAATGGCGATACAGGATTACAAATAATTTGGTCTGGAGTGCTTTGTTTACTGTAGATAGGCTATTCAACGCCAGACAACCAAAAATGCGTCTGCAGACCTTATGCGCAAGTTCACTTAGGACGACCGATTAGTCTTTGCGATACTGGGCGAGGATAGCCCTAATGTCCAAGGGCTCATCATCCCACAACTAGCAACTCTGGCCCAATCCCTGTGGCTGAGTCTGACAGAGAAGTCCCGTGTGGGGAGCTCACTCTGCCTGTTTTGGAGCAGAGTGAGATTCCTGCAGGGGCTTCAGTGATGGCCATTTTGTCTGCTGAAGCAGTTGCAGCACCAAGTCCCTCACCCCGCGGAGGTGTACTTGCAGATGTCAGACTGGTAAGTAATTTTTTGAATTCATGTTAACTTTATGCATCTCTTGGGGAAGCTGTGAAGATGTGAACTGAGAGGAAAATCGTGCAGAAGTGGACACTCATACAACCTAAAATGGAATTATTTATATGCCTACTGGTTACTCGCAGGAGTCGCCAGGTGGTCATGGCATTTTGTTAAGTGGGGAGCTTTGCGCAGAATGATTCTCATCGTAAAACCGTGTAGGAAACTTGTAGACTGTAGTATTATTTTTTGTATATGTTATGGATTTCATAGTGATTAGTGGGAATACCGGTATAATGAAATAGCATTCATACGTTTAAAAAATTCCTATACACATTAAATATGCTAATACAAAATATATTTAAATCTAATTCAAGTACATAAACCTCTGTATTATTTATTCTTTTCAGGGTGGGTGGTTTTATTAGCAGTCATATTATTGCAGTTGGTTTTAAAATCAATAATATTTCACTTCTTTCCTATGATTTCAGGAACTGGAAAACGCTGACAACCAATTGAAGATGAAGAGGATTTAGAAGGAGAGAAAACAAATTGAGGACAGATCTGCAAATCGATCTCCTCCGGATGCAGATAAAATACCATAAGAAGTTGTCGGGGGAGGTCAATAGCGATTAAAATTGTAAAATTGTATGATGAAATTAGCATTACTGTCGGGGAAAAAAACATAGAGACTCGAGTTTGAAGTCTAAAACCTCGAGAATGGCTCATCCGATTATGTTAAAATAAAGTTTAAACTGAAGCTATTTTAAAGCCATTTTATCTGATAACAATACAAAAATTTTCGGTTAAGCGAAAAAAATGTTAGGGATTAAAATCCGTCAAAAGTACCGGTTTTCTTAAAGGTCCGAACTAAAAGTAAAGTTTAAACTTTTATTGTAAAAAAACCGCTAGTGCAATCGTTATCAAATTTTAATAGGGCACGCACAGGTTTCTTGTAAACATAATCCTTGAATTTCATAATTTTATTTTGTTTATTTTTTATGTTGTTGTCAATTTTCCGAACCTTTGCTAAAACCACTGTTTAAAGCCTAAAAATATCGTTCAAATCACCAATGTGATTGTCATTATTCAATTAATACTAATAAAATATAGTTTTAAACATTCCAAAGCAGCTGTTTTTAAAACTGATTTTTATTTGTCAACAAGTTTTAATCCCGCGGCAGACAAGAGACCACCGCTTCCCTGGCGAGCGGTTCGGGTGGGAGAAGGCGCGACGTTGCCTAGTTAGAATGAATCTTCGCGCGCAATACTTATAGCCTACGTTGTTATTACTAGGGAGCGGATTCTTAGGTTTTTACCTACTTTTTCTCTTACTACCAATACCAGAAACGCTCTCACACTTTCTCGAGGCATGTCCATAGGATTCACACACATTAATTTTGTAATAGCCTACCTAAAAACACCTAAATGGGACATGGAAACCTAAAATATCCTAACTTATTCCTAATTAATTTAATTAATATTTTCTGTTTAATCTGCTTGAAAAATAGATAATTCACACAGACATACAAAAAATCCTCTTGTTGCAAGTAAAACCACCGTTCGTAGGCTTATTATTATTATTATTATTATTATTATTATTATTATTATTATTATTCAACGCATTGGTGTCTGGGATGGACGAGGACAAGAGAAAAGGGGTTGAAGTAATATCACCAGTGTATTCCTTTTAAATAGTTCAATGTATAACAATCAGTTTCACATTATCCACAGCCAATCATAAAGCATATTTTATTAATCCAATTAGAAGCATTGGGTTCGAATCCTTAATAGATAGGCTACAGTGGGTCTTGCATGTCTTGGGGATGCTGTGAAGATATGTGAACTGAGAGGAAAATCGTGAAGAAGTGGACACTCATACAACCTATGGCATAATTTATATGCCTACTGGTTACTCGCAGGAGTTGCCAGGTGGTCATGGCATTTTGTTAAGTGAAGAGCTTTGCTCAGAATCACTCTCATCGTGAAACTTGTAGACTGTGGTATTATTTTTTTGTATATATTATGGATTTCATAGTGATTAATGGGAATACCGGTATAATGAAATAGCATTCATATGTTTAATTAAATATATTCCCATACACATTAAATATGCTAATGCAAAATATATTTAAATCTAATTCAAGGAGATATGTCTGTATTATTTATGCATTTCAGGGTGGGTAGTTTTACTATCAGTCATATTATTGGAGTTGGTTTTAAAATTAATAATATTTCACTTCTTTCCTATGATTTCAGGAACCGGAAAACGCCGACAAACAATTGAAGATGAAGAGGACTTAGAAGGAGAGAAAAAAAATTGAGGACAGATCTGCAAATCGATCTCATCCGGCTGCAGTTAAAATACCATAGGAAGTTGATAGCAGGTTACGCATCGTCTTTCTCTTTCTACGGGTTCTTAGCAACTGGTGATTCATTCCCCATGCTGGCATGGGGTTACAGAATAGGGGTATCGACGTGTTGCCAGATTGTGAATGAAACGTCCCAAGCTACGTCGAAAGATACCTACCAGAACCAGACCAACAGAAATACAAAAGAATTAAAGATCACTTTGATAAACTATCGAATGTTCCAAACTGTGCAGGGTGCATAAATGGAAAACACATTCAAATCGAAACACCAAATAATGCAGGATCGTAAATCTGTAATTACAAGAAGACACATAGCATCATGCTAATGGCTGTACGTGTTGACATAGGTGCATGTGGGTCTCACGGTGATGGTGGAATTTTCAACTAGCGAATAACCTCCTACCATTACCGCTTCCTCAATCACAGATACCCACTCCCTATCATTTTGTGGCTGATGAGGCTTTTCCTCTGAAAAGAACTTGACGAGGCCATTTCCTAAAGCATCACTTACTTGTCTGAGGGAAAGCTTCTGCCATTGTAGAGGCAGCCGTGTCACTGAAAATACCTTCGGTACTTTGGCTGCTCGATGGAGAATTTTTGATAGTCATAAATGCAAAACCTGAAAATGCAGATAATATTGTGAAAGCAACTGTTTGTCTTCACAATTTTCTTAGGCTCTCTTAAATAGATTCTTCGGGGGGGGGGGGGGGGGGGGGGAATATTGTCCGCAAACATTTATATTAGTTGGTCAAAGTTAAGAGTGAAGTATAGGGTCTTATTGGGTATTACATTAAGGGAATGCAAAACTGATATTTGTTAAAAATTGTGAAAAAAAAGTCATTTTACATTTTTGTACTGATAAAATTCTACAAACATTCTACTTTCAGAATCCATATTCGTTTATGACATTCTGCGTGTTAAATGGCGTCAGGTTAATTTTTAAATGGCTTGCAGACGTTTGTGATTGCTACCTGCCTGCCCATTAAAACACAGACCATCATGAAAATGCTCTGCAAAAATGTTATTCAAAAGCTTATTTTTATACTAAGCGAGCGATGTTCCTGGTAGGAATTTTATGCTGTAGAATAACTGTTGGTATATTTTGCACGAATTGTTGGTACACTTGTAAACAGAAGACTGACATAGGATCCAATAAGTGTGTAGGTTTAGTAAACAAGTGGTGGAAAGCTAGTGACTGCAGTGAACAGTTTTGTTTCTGAAAGTGTTACACCTCTACTAATGAACCTGTAGCTTCTACAACTGAAAAGAAGCTTTCTGCAAGTAATTTTCATACAATTATAGAGCCTGACTGACCTCCAGTTGACTTTTCTTTGGTGCACAATAGCGCATGGGAGAACTTTACACAGGTATGTTGTGTACATATTGCGGAAAATCAAACTTATGTGCATATACAGTTGACTCTTTAGGCTTTGCATTTAAAATAGTGGTTAAACGTAGTAATTGCAATAGCCTAATAAAAGACATTTCGTCCAGTCCTCGTGTGACCCATTATGAAACCACAAGAGTCCCAATTGAAATGAACGCAGAATGGTGGACACGTTTTTAGATATGGGTAAGGGGTATGCTACTATGCATAAATATTGTATGAGGATGGGCATGGCAAACATATTAGCAAATTAGCCAGTGACAACAGTAACTTGGTTAGTACTGAGGTTCTTAGAAAAGCACCTACCATCATCAGAGACACATCATTAGAAAAGGATCAACCTATTGACATAACGGTATCATATGATGTCACATAGTTACTCTTCCCTTTATGGCACTGGGATTGTTGTAGATATTATGACTGGCTTAGTAGTGGACTACGAAATCCTCTCCAAATACTGCTCACTATGCAATCAGAATGAGAAAAAAATGTTGTGCGACCAGTACGCAGTGTGGTAAGAGGGGCATACAACAAGTGGTGATTGCGAAACTGATTTTGATGCCTCTTCCAATGCTATGGAGACAGCAGCAGCAGAAATACTATGGAAAAGGTGTTGCCAATTTCAGATATACCACTATGCTGTCAGATGGGGACGCGAAAACTTTCAGCCACCTTCAAAATTTGAAAGTAGGCCTATATGTCAACGAAGCTAATATTCAGAAGGAGGGGTGTATTAACCACATTGCTAAAAGGATTAGCAAAGGCCTTCTCAGTGTTGTAAATGAGTGGAAGAAGAATGTGACATTGTGTGGGAAGAAACATGGCAGCCTGACTGAAAGTGCCATCACCAAGAATATTCCTGATGTGGATGCAACGAAGAAGGCTATTTTTGCCACTTTACACCATTGTGGGTCAACAGATAGCAATCCCCAAGACAGCAATTGTCCTGATGGACCCAATTCACGGTGTTTTTATTATAAGGCCATCGCATTGGGGGAAGAGGTACCGACAAAGACATATTTGAGACCTGATGTCATAACAAAAATAATTCCTCTTTACCAAAGACTGGCCTCAGATGAATTACTAAGGAGGCGCACAAGAGGTAAAACACAAAATGCTAATGAGAGCCTCCATAGTGTGACATGGCGTAAGTGTCCTAAAGAAATCTTTGTATCGAAGAAGACTCCTTGTTGCAGTGACAACAGCCAAATCAGAATTTAACATCATACAACTTATTATATAAATTACAAATTAAGTAAATCCCAGATATTTCAAATATTAATTATTTTGGAATTTACACACACAATATTAATTTTTCGACACTCTGCCTATTATCAAGACTATGGTGTCAAAATTGTCTGCGTTAAAGATCATGAAGCTGAAATTTATACTCATGGGTCAAAGATCATTAAAGATGGTGCAAATCAGGTAGGATGTGCTTTTGTGGTTTTTTGCAATGATGCAGAAATTTATAACCGATGTTCAAACTATCACCTGAGTGCTCTATAGAGCAGGCCGAATTACTGGGTATCAAAGAAGCACTGGCATGGGTAATGGCAATTAATGTGGACGGTAGAATCCACAGTGACTCTCAGACAGCCCTTAAATCTATTAATAAATTTAATTTGAATCCATTAGCGGTATCAGTTAAAACAAGCCTGCGGACATACAAAAGAATATTTCTTTAACCTGTGTTATCTAGAATTGGTAATTTAAAATCGTCAGTCATGTCTTAAGGCATTTATCTTTCTGAATTGTACTTTATTTATTTATTTATATTTTTGTGCTGATGCTTTGATTATCACTTTATTTCATTGTGGGTTGATTTCTTATTTAGTTTCCAAATTTTTATTATTATTACTTATTTTAAGATCTGGTCCTGATATATGTAATATCAGTAGCTCAGTAAGACAGTGCACCGTCTGTGGGGATTATAGTCAGCGACAGCTTTCCCAGATTACCTACAATAAGATTTTCAGCCTTGCTGGCATACTGTGTGTTTAGACAGTTTTTTTGATATTTACATGTGGTTTTGTGAATTATAATAAAAAGGTTTTTATTGTTAACATGATATAATATTTAATTTGTCGAATTTGGGTAAAGCAAATTTTCCCCTCCTTCTTTCTACGGACCTCACTTTCTTTCATTCCATATATTCTAATATTTAGTAACTGGGTTATAACTAATACGGCTCAATATGGTAACGAGAGAGCTGATGAATTAGCAAAAACTGCTGCTGCCTCTGATTTAGATATCAGTTACGGATTGTGCCCCTTTTCACACGTTAAAAAGCGCATTAAAGAGCATATTCTGGTTAAATGGAACAACAACTGGCTCAGTACCTAAAAGAATTTGTTACTAGGGATACTTTCTTTCCAATGGTTGAAGGACGTCTTAGAAGTGTTGTTAAATCCGACCTAATTTCTGTCTGGACATAGGAAAGATTCAAAGTAATAAAGAGAAAATTGATATGTGGCGAACAACGAATTGTCGAACATCTTTTATTTAACTGTCCAGTGTTTGAAAGAGAAAGGCAAGTTTTAAAAGGACATCTACATTATTATTGTAAACTTCTTTACGCTAAACCATTATTTCATATATTTCTAAGAAAATGCTGATCTAGACAATTTTATTATTTTCTTTCTTATGTACATAATCGATTATAGTTTAAAGTTACCAAGGTGATTGGATGTAATGCTCAGCATTGCTCGTTACAGAATGGAATGGTATATCATAGCCAAATAGAGGAAGATAAATATGTAAATTACAAATTAAATTTGTTAAAACTATAACCCTAATGTACAGTCGGGTAAAAAAGGGTTCAAAAAACTGTATATTCAATAAATAAATAAATACCCACTTCCACAGCATCACATCACTAGTTATTACAATAGAATCTTTAAGAATGAAGACTCAACTAAACAGACAATAATCATGTATCTTGATGAACAAAATCATGTTTTAAATAGTAAAATATGTTTGGCGTAGTGAAGTAACTTATGTAACTTGCGTTTTAGTAATGAACAATGATAATTAATTATTATGAATATTAATCATTATTATAATAAATAGTTTGAAACATTAAGATAGTATTGTTAAAAAGAATATAATAGGAAATCCTAGTTTTGGTTTATCAACATTTTCCAATTCATAACAGATTTATGTTATTCATGGAAAAAGTTGATATCCCAAATGAAAATTATAAAATCTAAGAAAAATACATAAGAATTTAATACATTATGCTATCTGCATGTATTGAGGTTTATAATGCATGTTTTCCTAAAAAGAATTCATAATACATTTAAGGGACATTTTTCAAACTTTAACCCCACGTATCTCAGTAAGAGAATAATGTGGGTTATCAAGTTTTTCACCCACATATTTGTTATAACAACAGCGATATTGCAATGTTAGGTAAAGTGTAGTGTTACTTCTAATGTGACCACATAAATTTCTGATGTTAGGTGGTATTTTATTAAAGAAAATTATAGTTGATAGCAGTGTTTTTTTTATATTTGTACTTAGGTGATGCTGTGGCCCTCCTGGGTGTATAGGATCTGCAAACCTAATGTTCATGCTGAAGTAGACAGTGAATTAAGAATATATAATTCCCCTTTGCATGATAGCAGGTTACGCATCGTCTTTCTCTTTCTACGGGTTCTTAGCAACTGGCGATTCATTCCCCACGCTGGCATGGGGTTACAGAATAGGGGTATCGACGTGTTGCCAGATCGTGAATGAAACGTCCCAAGCCATTTGGGATGATCTACACGAAAGATACTTACCAGAACCAGACCAACAGAAATACAAAAGAATTAAAGACACTTTGATAAACTGTGGAATGTTCCAAACTGTGCAGGGTGCATAGATGGAAAACACGTTCAAATCCAAGCACCAAATAATGCAGGATCGTAAATCTGTAATTACAAGAAGACACATAGCATCGTGCTAATGGCAGCATGTGTTGACATAGGTGCATGTGGGTCTCACGGTGATGGTGGAATTTTCAACAACTCTTGTGTCTGGCAAAAAAACTAGCGAATAACCTCCCACCGTTACCGCTTCCTCAATCACACATACCCACTCCTTATCATTTTGTGGCAGATGAGTCTTTTCCTCTGAAAAGAAATGTCTAAAACTCACATTTGAACAAACCAGCCTCAGAAACAATTTCAACTTATGTAAGCTGACGCTATCAGTATTTCAAGTGTCTCTGTAACTGATGGGCCTACTGAGCAAGACATAGACTGTGCAAAAGAGAAGCTGAAAGAGATTTTTGAAACTGACAGAAAAGTTAGAGAAGGATCCCATTAACTTCATTACAGGATTCTGCACTATGCTCAGCTATGCACACTTTTGGGGAAATGACATCTTCTAAGAAATATGCTAGAAATATACCACTACAGCCAACCTGTCAGCCGATGACGTTCACAATTGAGTACAAGGAAACGTCAACCAAAAAGAAAGACCAGCAAAAGAAACATTTACACCAGAACATAGTTACAGAAAATCAAGAGCCAAACATAAAACTCCTCATTCACTGTCTGAATGTATTGTGAGAAATGGATCACTCGGTAAAAACAAAAATCGGAAAGGAAATGCTGTCCAAGAGAAAACACGTTCATATCAGGTATGTGGAAGAACGTTGTTTGTTACTTTTGCTGAAATTTTAAATGCGTATACTGTAGACATGTGATTAATTTATCAAGGTTTAGAACATCCAGCTGTTTCCTTGCTTCTTTATACTTATTTTAAGAGAGATTTAAGGAAACACTATTGAAATAATGCAATTTAAAGGTTAAAGTGGGCTTGGAACTAGCTATAAGCCTTAATAAGTACCTTTAAAATATTTAACATTTTTATTTTTTATAATTACTAGCTTCTGATGAGTACACTTGAGCTCCCCTGCGGTCGGTAGGAGGCCTTTGTCCTCTAAGGGATATTATAGGCTAAATTTTAAATATGTGATACTTTTAGGAGTGATAACGTTTGGTATTTATTCATATTTTCCTGTTTTTAGGATCGAGTTTGCTCCATACCTGGCTGCAGAATGATGGATGTTGGTATGAAGATGCAAGAGTTTGACACCTTGTACACTAAAGATTACAATGAGCAAACTGCATTCCTGAGTGACCGTAAGTGAACCCAGCAGGAGTAGACCTGGGAAATCAGATGCAACATCAAGTCGTAAGGCGCCGTTTACTTACCATGTGAAAGTAAATGCTGAATTAATGCAAGTGCGCCAAAAAACATTTTGTGACACATATCAGACATCTTTTAGAAGAGTACAAGTTTTGCAAGGTAAATGGAGAAACAACGCTAGAGGATAAACGTGGTCGTCATCACAATAGACCAAACATAACTAAGGACAAGTTTAGAAAATTCATCAACAGCCTTCCACGCCATCCCAGTCACTACAGTCGAAACAAAACTTCAACTGAATATTTAGATCCGAAGCTGAACGTTTCAAAACTAGCAGAAATGTTTAAAGAAAAGTGTTGGCGGTCCTCACTGATGGATGATAATAGCTTCAAAGACCAATGCAGCAGAGCAAACCTTCCCCACTTGGCAGGACCCACGATGTATGCTTAAGTATCAAACAGTTGAAAATTTTAGATACAACTTATTTGACATTTAAGAAATAAAAAATTTAAAAAAACTATACGAAGCTTATGCCAAATTTTTATTACTGTAACTCTTTGTATTTTCTAATTAAATGGCATGGGACCAAAAATTATTGATTCTTAGCTTAGTAACGATCAATCGAGTAGTTCTACAGAGTATGGTGTGTGGATCATCACTGGAGATCTGAAGCCACATATTTTCTGTAATTTTAAGGTTTGGGTCCTTCATTATGTTTCTGTCAATATAAAGAAAAATCTTTAAAATCATTTTGTTCCATTTCATGACTTCAAACGATCTAGTAACTCCAGCATCTGCAATCACATATTTCCATTCTTCTGCAGCCATTACAGTGGATGCCTTTTTCGCCCTCTCAATTAAGGCAAAATCCCTATCACAGGGATTCTATGTTCTATGGCCAGAACATAGAAACTTTTGTTCAACTTTAGTAAAAAAATCCTGAATTAACAAAATACTGATACAGGCCTATTAACTTCCAGTTATTATTTTGGCCGACACACCGATCAGACCATACAATAAAATTTCTTTCTTCAGAAGGAGCTAATTAAAAACTTAGGGGAATCATAGGCTTAAATCAGTAATTATGTTTCTATTTTTGCTCTTTGTTAACTACAATGATATTGGTCTTCGTAAGTTCACAGAAAGACAACTTCCTAACTTAATCAGGGACACCCTTCATCAAGCCCATGAATGGTGTTTGTTAGCTGCTTATTGTAGGTTAGGTTATATACCACTGTAGCCAGATTGCAGCTAGGATGTTTTACATGCACAATTCTAAACTTAAATTACATTTCAGATCAATGGCTGAAGGATTTCTAGGAATACTTCTGTTAGAAGTAGAAAGGAGGAGGGTATGGAATGAACAAAGTATCCAAAGAAAAAGGTTACGTGATACCAGTAACCCTTTGATCTGACAGAAAAGTTATTCATCAGGGAATATAAGGTTACTATTCATTTATAATTAAATGAAACGTACATGAGGTGACTTCTACAGAACCGCTTCTGGCAATGCATCCATGCCAAAGATGCATTGTTGCTTGGTTTTTTCCCATATTATAAAACAAGTTATAAACAGTTCAAAATACAAAATCCCTGAAAACAGAAAACGATGCCTAAAACAAATTCAACCTTCATCGTCAACTACACCCAAGCCCCAGCATACAAACTAGCCAAATACATGGACAAGGTAATCAGACAGAACATAGAACTTTCACGCTGTATATTTTCCCTAATTAATTATTTTAATTAATTATATTAATATCCAAGTAATTTTAGATTTCATTACGTATTTTATTAACATAAACCCTTTTTATTTCATGAATTATTTCCAATATAACAATATTTTTAACATGTAATATTTCAAGCATAAGAGGATCTGGAAATATATCTTTTTAGCACTAATCTGTAAGATAGCGTATCCAATTTTTAACATCGACAAGAAAGGATTTGAGGCGAAGCGAATTGCTTCCTCTCCATCTATTGAAAAGTATAGTGAGACCTTCAAGAAAACTGATAGAAAGTTAAGAAGCCAAGCTTTCCCCACCCCCTTAAGTAACGACTATGAAGCGTCCCTCGCTCGGAATTTTCCAAAATCTAAGCCTACTCTGAACCAATCATAATTCAAGATTCTCCAAAAGGCGCGAGAATTTCCAAGAAGCTCGAACTATATTTTTATATTTTCTCATCGCGCAAGGATTTGAGCTCCCCCTATAAAATAATTTTCAGACATGGAAACATCTCAATTCTCGATAAAATTCTGAAGCGCTCGGTGCTCACCGTTCACGTCGCCGGAATGTAAAGTGTATCTGTAAATCGTCGTGGTTGCGCTTATACGGGATAACCTAGTGGAAGTGTATCAAGTTTTATTATAAAAGTGAGTGCTATTGAAAAGAATTTCTACAAGTAAAAAGGTACTGTACATGCACGTATTTAAGTGTGATTATACGAAGTGGTTATTAGAAGGTAAAATGCCTAATAACAGAAGTAGGTGGACTCCACCATTGACATTACACATTAACTCTTATTAATAATTCCCAGCGCGAGATATTCAGCCCGACTATAGAAACTTTACAGACATTCCAAAATAGCTGACACAGGCGACATTCATCTAGGTAAAACCCACAACTGAACTTTTTTTTGTTATAATAAATATAGTTATCCCACACCTTCAAATCTTTCATTTATACAATAGCTATCAAATCACATAATACCCATCTTTATCCTACTAGTAGCTGACAACACGGGGTCCGCCGGCGTGGTCTTGTGGTTAGCATCGCTGACTACAGATCCGTCGGCCCGGGTTCGATTCCCGGTACCTCCTCGGATTTTTCTGAGGTAGGGAGGTCTGGTAGGGGTGCACTCAGCCTCGTGATTCAAGATTGAGGAGCTACTTGATAGAGAAGTAGCGGCTCCGGTCAAGAAAACCACCATTAATGGCCGTGGGTGTCGGCATGCTGACCACATGCCCCCCAATCCTGCCATCTGCCTACGGGAGATGACGCAGCGGTCGGGTGGTAGGCCAAGTCCCTCCAGGGATGTAGCGCCACGGAGTTTTAGTTTTAGCTGACAACACGGAGACCCTGAGAGAAAGAACTCATGCGACTGACTGCTGTGGTATGCAGTAAGAATATTTATTGTCATCGAAACCAGATGACTGGCGTTCAACAGGTAAAGTGTAAGACATTTTTGTGAATATAAAAGTTATATTGAACCTAAATCATTACGTAATTTATATTCAAACATGTCACCCACACAAACTACCGCAACTTAACACACAAACACAACTGAAGAACAGCAATGACCTAGTACAGAAAATCAAAGACATTGAAATCCCACACAACTCAACTCTAGCATCTTTCGACATCACCAACCTATACACAAACATACCAGTCACGGAAACCCTGAACATCCTAAAGACCACACTACATGAAAACAACACACCGGAACAACACATAAAAGAAATCATAGACATCCTACAAACCATCACAAAACAGAACTCCTTCACCTTCGAGAACAAGCACTACACTCAACCAGGTGGCATTCCCATGGGTTCCCCCATATGGGGGGAGTGGACAAGGCCGACATGCTACGTTCTCTGTATGAGATCAATAGAGAATCAAAAAAGTGGTGGTACAGGCTATTCTATGCAATGGTAGAAATGGCGTTCATAAATTCATACATAGCATACTCTGAAACAAGAGAGAGTATGTCCTTGTTTGAGTACAAACGTCGGACCACCCTTGGACTCCTTACTCTTGGCAAACAAATTGCCAAAAAGAGGGGTAGACCAAGGAATGAAGAAAATGTTCCTAGAGTGACACCACCGAAAAGAAGGAAGTCAGCCTTTTCAGTGCCCAATGATGTTCGCTTTCAAAATCTTGGTTCCCATTGGCCGACTTTTGTAGACGCAAGAGGACGATGCGAGCTCTGTTCTTCAAAAAAAGTTGAATCGAGACCTCATTCGCAATGCTCAGAGTGAAAAGTGTTTTTATGTGTGAATGAGAAAAAAAAACTGCTTCCTGGAATACCACCAAAAAAAGTAGGCTAACATGTTAATCAGTCCTGACGGGACTTTAAAGTCCTATCACTTATTTTTTTAAATTTTTCTTAATAATTTTTCAATATTTTCATGTTTTATTGATGGAATATGTATAGTTAGCCCAGTCAAATGTTACATCGGAACTTACATTAAATGGAGTATTAATGATTTTTGGAGGGGACTTTAGGACCATTACTGGGATCACAAATCCAGATTTGCAACCCTCAGAAACCTGTGCTCGCTGAATGGCGGTCGAAATAAACAGTTTTTTTCGGACTTTTTTCGGTTTTTCGACAATATCTCCTAAACTATGCTTTTTTTGGAAAGAATATTTCTTAGCTTTTTTAAAGTAAATTAAATTGTCTAAAATATGAAATCAAAATCGTTTTTGTAAGTTATATAGTTACCGAGATAAGGCTTTTCAAAAATTGGCCTTTTTTTCCAAAAAGTTGAAATTTTAAGTTTTCTTCGTGTTTCGAACTAAATACCGGCAAAATTACACGTCCTAAAGAAATGTCAAGATAACATTAGTTGTAGGAAATTTAATAAGCTTTAATTGGAGCTATAGCTGGTTCTTGTAGCTCAGATAGTCTAGTCATAAATGACAAAAACCGAAAATATGAAAAAATGCTTTTTTGGGTGAAAGTTGAATAACATCGTTTCCTCCACCAACACCTTAATTTTTTTGGTAACATGTTGGCGGATAATGTCTTATAACTGTGTATAGAAACTATTTGTGTGTGTATATGTGTCTATGGGAGATGATTTTGCAGGGAAAAAAAAAGGAATTTACTTTTAAACCAACAGGCATATTTAAACTATGTGTGAGGTTCCTGGTATGGGATGGTATGGGACCTGGGAAGTCGAGGGTGAGGTGATGTCTTCATCCTCACTTGAAGAACTGTCATTCTGGGGTGTGGGCACATTGCGGCAGAATTTTTCCCCTGTAGAAAGCGCACAAAGCTGAGCATTTCAGCCCAGTTTTGCGGCAGCTGCAGCTCCCAGCGCAGCCCATCTTGCACTTGCACGAGATCAGTTCCCCGTTACTGACAAAATAGTTTCTATTAGCTGTGGGATTGTTGGAGGCTATGAAGCCAATTGTTAAATTGCGAAGGAACTGGGAACAGAAGGAGTGGTTAATATAGAAAACCAGACATTTGGGAAAGTTGGATTCAAACGTAAAGACAAAATTGTTACCTTCGTTGCAAGTTGTTACCTTGGCAAGCGTCAATAATTCCATACAAGTCACTAATAAGAAGATTGAAGTTGACCCTCTCGCAATATTTCAGCGAGTTAGCATTACCATAAAAATCCGACGCAGAGTTGAAAGCCCACTGCAAGTATGAATTGCCCCCTTACGCAATGCCTCTTTTCAACGACGCTGGAGTGAGGAAGGGAACTAAGGCAGCTCTATTTTTGTGTTTCACATCCCTCACTACCAACATCTCCCGAGACGCCAATATCCACAACGTGCTCGATGGTGGCTACTTGCTCCAAAAATACGTGTGGCATCAAAACGCATCAGTGAAGACCATCATTGACGGCTACATTCATTTTGTGAAAAACCATTTTGGGACAGATGTAACCCATTGTCTTCGATGGATACCCGGAGGACGCCTCTCAAAAAAGTACCAAAAGCGCCGAACATCTCAGACGATACTCCGCCCTTAACTGCAGTGACATTGTGCTATCAGCTTCAACTACCATCAACATCACGCAAGAGAAGTTCTTATCGAACGACACTAATAACCATAGGCTGATAGAGCTACTGATAACTGGATTTGAGCAGCACGGTGTTGTAGTGACAGAAGAGAACGCTGACGCTGACATTGTTAGAGCTGCAGGTTGTAATCATTGTAGAAGATGTGGACCTGCTTGTGTTATTAGTTGGTTTGAATTCCAAAAAATACATCTACTTCCAGAAGAGGGGAGCCAGACGTCCAATATTCATCTACATCGTTCACCAACGGAAATTCTTATTAGGGTCATTCCATGTCAAGTGAACCAATGGAAAAACGTGACCACCTCCGATTTTAGTCATACTTGGTTGTCATGAAGTACCACCTGAGATATGTTGAAGTACAAAATATCAGATTTTTATGTGTTGTAGTTTTCCAGTTATACCCTTCTGAAATATGGAAAAAAACCAAATTTTCTGCATAAGTGCAATCACAAAATGACGCATAAATCAAGCTGGAATTGACATAGATGAGTGGGAAAAGTACCAAAATGTAGCTTATATTATGAGCTTTAATTTGATATGTCACACGAGTACTTTCGAAAAAAAATATTTTCAAGGTTACCCAAAAAAAATTTGAAAACTGAATTTTTCAAAAACCTATATTTTGAAAATTTTGAAAAAAATCTCACAGAAACATACATATTTCAGCATCATGTCCTACAAGTTTTGTTATGGGATCGAAATGGGATCATATTTTTTTACATTTATAACAAATACTATGCACGCTGGGTAAGAATATATGACACAGGAATATTGCACTTAATTCTAAAATCCATTCCTTTGTCCAGGGAGTTGTTTACCAACATGCATATACCAACTTGTGCAAGTGGTCAAATGGGTATGAGTAAACACAGTCTGCAAGCATGTGAGTCAGCCAGGGAATGCAAGTTGTAACCTGTTGGACCTGGCTTCAGTTGTGCCTTGACTCTCATGCAGTGTGCTTCCTTTCTTCAAAGGCTGTACAAAGACTGTATTGCTGCATGTAAAGTAGTGGGTTCAGTGATTAAAATAGGCATTGTGTATTTCCCCAGTATGGCTGAAAAAGTAAGTGAAACAGCAAAGAT
Source organism: Ectobius pallidus (assembly GCA_964059195.1). Taxonomy (NCBI): domain Eukaryota; kingdom Metazoa; phylum Arthropoda; class Insecta; order Blattodea; family Ectobiidae; genus Ectobius; species Ectobius pallidus. The sequence goes on from CAXKWD010000006.1 coordinate 7,209,777, forward strand.
TTTCTGCTGCAACCCTTTCAAGAAAGACAGACATCAGGGTGTGAAAAGAAGTGTGAGGCCTGTTACTGACTGGATGTGTGACATGTTTGACACCATTGTGGTAGGTATGAAAATTTGTGACAGTTGTAGGAAAGAACTATCAAAGCAGAAACAGGTTACAGATACAACAGATGACTGTTTAGTACCAGTAGCCAATACCACTAGGCCTACTAATGTTGATGAATCATTTGTAGCTTTAGATGTTACCTTAGAGTACCTTAATAAGTCTCTAAGCTCTCTAGAGGAGTCACCTGTTGCTAAGAGGAAGTTGCAAATGAAATCATACTGTGATAAAAAATACAGTAAAATAAAAAAATGTTTGACAGAAAAGGTACTAACAGCAGCAAGTACAAATACAGAGAAAACTGTTGACCATAAATCAGAATCATGTGAAGTCATTTGTCAGCTAAAAGAAAAGTTTCAAGAAGAAAATATAAGTGTTAGTGAAAAATTGCAAATTTTAACAGTACTACCTAAAAGCTGGTCATGCAGTGAAATACAAAATGAATTTCAGGTTAGCAACAGAATGGCAAGAAAAGCTAAAGCATTGGTGAAAGCGAAGGGTATTCTGGCAACACCAAATCCTAAACCAGGAAAGGTTTTAAATGAATCTGTGATTGAGAAGGTAATAGGGTTCTACAACAGTGATGATGTCAGCCGTCTTATGCCTGGAAAAAAAGACTTTGTTTCTGTGAAAACGGGTGACAGTAGTAGAATTCATGTACAGAAGAGGCTAGTGATGGGCAACTTGAAGGAAGTGTACGAGCTGTTCAAAAACAAAAATCCTACTGATAAGATTGGATTTTCGAAATTTGCTGATTTACGACCTAAACATTGCGTCTTGGCTGGAGGAAGTGGTACCCACACAGTATGCGTTTGTACAGTGCATCAGAATGTTAAATTAATGCTACAAGTGTTGAAATCCAAACAAATTACACTGAATGATGGCACAGATATAAGTAATTATAATTCCTGTTTAGCGAAGTTAATGTGTGAAGAGCCAGGCACAGCATGCCACCTTAATGAATGTCCTTCATGTCCAGGTGTAGATAATTTGAAAGATGAGTTACAGTTGCTGCTAGATAATGAACTGGTGGACAACATTACATACAAGCAGTGGGTTTCTGTTGACAGATGTAATTTAGTAACCTTCATCAAAACTGCAGATGAGTTTATAGAAACTTTGTGTGAACAGTTGTTGATTTTGAAGAGACATTCTTTTATTGCAAGAAGACAGGCAGAATATTATAATCACTTGAAGCAGAATATTGGAGTAAATGAAGCTGTGGTATGTATGGACTTTGCAGAAAATTATTCGTTTGTACTACAGGATGAAGCCCAGTCTTTTCATTGGAACAATGATCAAGCAACTATTTTTCCTATAGCAGTCTACTACAATGATCATAATATACACTACAAAAGTATTGTATGTATCTCTGAATGTCTACAGCATGACACCACTGCTGTTCATTTATTCCAGAAAAGGCTTATCTCTCATTTGAAGTTGGAAGTAATTAGAGATTTGAAAAAAATTTACTACTTCTCAGATGGTGCAGCTGCGCAATTTAAAAACAGAAAAAACTTTTCAAACTTATGCCACCATGTTCATGATTTTGGAATTGAGGCAGAGTGGCATTTCTATGCAACAGCCCATGGGAAAGGAGTATGTGACGGTCTGGGTGGTACTGTGAAAAGACTTGCAGGAAAGGCAAGCCTACAGCGGCCATACGAGCATCAAATCATGACACCAGCACAGCTGTTTACATGGAGTGAGGAAAACATCGACTCCATGCAGTTCTTCTTCTTCAATGAAGCACAATACAACAAAGAGGAAAAAATACTTGCAGACAGATTTCTGTCTACAAAAGCAATACCAGGCACACAGAAGTTCCACAGTTTCATCCCATTGTCAGATAAAGTGTTGTTGACAAAGGTATTTTCAAGAAGTGAACAGTCATCCACTTTTTCAGTGTTAGGACCACGTGTGCAACAGAGGCTGAAGCTAGCAGAAGTAAAAGGATATGTTACATGTGAGAACAACAATCATTGGTGGCTTGGTGTAGTTGTGGACAAAAATGAGACAGCACAGATAGTGGAACTGATGTTTCTGCACCCTGCAGGTCCTTCTCCATCATTTACTTTCAAAAGTGACTGTCCAAATAAACTGACTGTGCCTCTCTCTCAGATCCTCACCCTTGTGCAACCTACATGTCCCACTGGCCGTAGTTATTACCTCTCGAAGGAAGAGATGGATGCGGCAACCATGGCTCTAGAAAATTACTGTAGACAATAAATTCACGTTTTTGTCATTGAAGAAGGGAAGGTAACATGTTTTCTGTAAGTTTTTCTTTTTGATTGTAATGAAATTTTAGAATTAAGTGCAATATTCCTGTGTCATATATTCTTACCCAGCGTGCATAGTATTTGTTATAAATGTAAAAAAATATGATCCCATTTCGATCCCATAACAAAACTTGTAGGACATGATGCTGAAATATGTATGTTTCTGTGAGATTTTTTTCAAAATTTTCAAAATATAGGTTTTTGAAAAATTCAGTTTTCAAATTTTTTTTGGGTAACCTTGAAAATATTTTTTTTCGAAAGTACTCGTGTGACATATCAAATTAAAGCTCATAATATAAGCTACATTTTGGTACTTTTCCCACTCATCTATGTCAATTCCAGCTTGATTTATGCGTCATTTTGTGATTGCACTTATGCAGAAAATTTGGTTTTTTTCCATATTTCAGAAGGGTATAACTGGAAAACTACAACACATAAAAATCTGATATTTTGCACTTTAACATATCTCAGGTGGTACTTCATGACAACCAAGTATGACTAAAATCGGAGATGGTCATGTTCAAAATTGACAAAAAATTGGTTCACTTGACATGGAATGACCCATTACTGTCCCGGGACCCTTTCAGGCAGGGGAAAACCAAATTTGTCAAACCTTCCTCAAGAACCCAGCACTATTCAGGCAAGCAGAAGTCTTCCTCCACCCAGATGTGAGTCACGATGAAATAGCTGCAGCTGGGGAGAAGTATCTCGTCGCAGTTTATGAAGGAGCGACTGACACCACCTTCAACGACCTGACAGCCAAAGTCAACCTCGCCCGTTTGTCACCAACCACAGATGCTGCAAAATATCATGTATATTGTATTTATTACCAGGTATGTCTATGTACATTTCCTATCATTATGTTCTTAAATTTCGTTGTTCACTTATATACTCTCATTGTACACCATGTGTATGCTTTGAAATATTATAGAATAACTAACTTTCATTCTACTTTTTTGCAGGTACAAAAGTGGTTGGGGTGGAAAAAAACTCACGGATTGGGGTGGAAGTTGGACGAGTTGGGCTTACTCCAATTGCAATGGAAGTTGAACCAGCCCCTCAAACCCTTCTGCAACTGATCTCGTGCAAGTGCAAGATGGGCTGTGCTGGGGGCTGCAGCTGCCGCAAAACTGGGCTGAAATGCAATGTGCTCACACCCCAGAATGACAGTTCTTCAAGTAAGGATGAAGACATCACCCCACCCTCGACTTCCCAGGTCCCATACCATCCCATACCAGGAACCTCATCACACATGGTTTAAATATGACTGTTGGTTTAAAAGTAAATACATTTTAATGAAATATGCTGCTTAAATATTTTTATGGCAAAATCCATCTCCCATAGACACATATAAACACAAATAGTTTCTATACACAGTTATAAGACATTATCCGCCAACATGTTACCAAAAAAGTTAAGGTGTTGGTGGAGGAAACGATGTTATTCAACTTTCACCCAAAAAAGCATTTTTTCATATTTTCGGTTTTGGTAATTTATTACGAGACTTTCTGAGCTACAAGAACCAGCTATAGCTCAAATTAAAGATTATTAAATTGCCTACAACTTTTGTTCCCTTGATTTTTCTGTAGGACGTATCATTTTGCCGGTATTCAGTTCGAAACACGAAGAAAACTTAAAATTTTAACTTTTTGGAAAAAAAAGCCAATCTTTGAAAAGCCTTATCTCGGTAACTATATAACTTACAAAAACGATTTTGATCTCATATTTTAGACAATTTAATTTACTTTAAAAAAGCTAAGAAATATTCTTTCCAAAAAACGCATAGTTTAGGAGATATTGTCGAAAAACCGAAAAAAGTCCGAAAAAACCGGTTTATTTCGACCGCCATTCAGCGAGCACAGGTTTCTGAGGGTTGCAAATCTGGATTTGTGATCCCAGTAATGGTCCTAAAGTCCCCTCCAAAAATCAATAATACTCCATTTAATGTAAGTTCACGCGTTTTTTTTGTAACATTTGACTGGGCTAAGTGTTCACATAAAGGTTGTAATGAAAAAAATAGCACAACAAAAAAATCAATTTATTAATTCAGTAAATAAAGGGTTAAACATTTAGATGAGGATGTTATTAAAATCAATAAATCACGTTAAGTTAATGTTATTATTATTATTATTAAAAAAATTATTTACTATGCCTTTTATATTTTAGAAGTAAAGAATAAAAAAAATTCCGCAGTAAAAAATCTAATTGTTGAGAACCCAAGGAGGATTTTAACAGGTTGATACATGTTACAATTTTTTTATTTTTTAAAAAAATGAACCCTGTTGATATTGATTTAACAAGAGAAGCTGAAGGTAGATGTCAGTCTGTAAGGCAATGTGACTAGTGATGTGGGCCGGAAATATTCCCAGTGGGAAGGAACTTATAAAATGGGAATATTTCCCTGGCCAGGAAATATTCCCAAAAAGTGGGAATTTATAAAAAATCCTTAGTTTTGGACATTTTAATGCTTATTAACAGTTCAAGTACCTTAAGATTAAACTATTTCTCATAAGAAAGTTTTCCTATGATATAATTTTTCACTTATTTTCAAAAATAATAATATTTTATAATCTCTTAGGTTTTCTTTATATACTTGCCATTCATAAAGTGATACCTCACTCACATTTATTCAAACTTGATTAAAGGTAAGTAATTTAATATATTTGTAAATAGATTGTGTTGGTAGGCTCAGGGGCGTATCCAAGATTTATTTTCGGGAGGGGCTGTGATAATCCTCACTTTACTGTCACTAGGGTTCAGAAGTTGATCGTCTAAAAACGCCTAAAAATGACCTATAAATTACCTTAAATTTATGAAAATATGACATGAAAAATTTAAAATATGACAATATTTCTAAATATATATCTAAAAAAGGGAATATACAGTAGCATATTAATATAATAATAAACAAAGGACAATATTTTAAGTATGTTATTTGACTACTTTAATATTATGTTTACTATATTAATGAATTACGAGATTGCTTTGTGTACAATGGTGGAAAAGTTCATTCTAAAGACAAAACAGGAAAAAATGTAACGAACGAATGAAAATTTCCTAAAAATGACTGGTAGAAAATAAAATGCAAAATATGAGTAAAGTATTATTGTTCGTTTTGACAGAAGACGAACTTATACTACAACCTGCATTGTCTGTGATGTCTCAGAAAAGAGATGACATATCATCAACCTGTGAGCCCTAATTATCACACACAATTATACTGAATACGTTAGAATAACGCATTTCATCTTTTATAAGTCAAAATGTGCAATTGAACTGTCTACTTTCTGAGAAATTAAAGTGCCCTTATGTGCGACATATTAGCATGACTTAAGGGTATATGTACGTGCATTATTTTGAAATTTATGTTTTTTTGTTTATAGCACTAAAAAATTGTGCTGAATGTTCTGCATCCATTGATATATAGTTTATATACTGTAGGTTTAGAAATTATTTGTGGCATTTAAATAGATATTTAAATATGTTTACATGCTCTGAGCTACGCCCTTAGAAAGGTCAAATGAGAAATTCACTGAATTTCCCGGTAACTCTTATTTTACACACATATTGTTAGGTAGCTCCACAACCATTAGAGATAGAAGGCTGAAATTTTTTACGCTAATTTTACATGCATATATGCATAAAGTAGACTACAATGATGCCCATAGGTATAAAATTAAAGAAAATGTGTAATGAAATATTGATCAACTTTCAAGATATTATATATGCGATATATAAAAATTAATTGCATTAAAAATAATAACTTTAGCTGTATAGAAGTAGTCTACTTAGTAGAAAAATATGTTCATTATATGCATTAAAAAATAAAAGGCGTCAGAGAAACCAGAAAAATGTTATGCCTATAAGGAAGTGATAAGTGCATCTGAATTAATTTTTTTTCATGCTCCTATAAAACGTGTAATTTAAAATAAACTTGGTCAATTTTTTATACTTTTATCTACTAGTTATGTTCTAGTAAGCCTTGTTATAGGATCCTGTAATTTTTGTCCACTTCTGAGTTCATTTTCTTGTAAAATTTTAATATTTTAGAACCTGCATTTTTTTTATCTTTTAGTGGTTGTTCACATATATATACCCTTAACGTTTCGGGGGGGGCTGCAGCCCCCTCAGCCCCCCCCCCTGAATACGCCCCTGGGTAGGCTATTTAAAATAAAATGCCAAAAACCAACACCTTCAAGATTATCATTGTTTAATATTACACAAACACAAATTTAAATAGAAGTTTACGGTATAGTATCTAATCACAAATCAGTCCCATGGTCTAGGCCTAGGCTAATCCTACTGTAGTATGGGAGGAAATTTAGTTCTTTCATGACTTACGAGGGGAGAATATTTTCCCTCCGCTCCAGAAATTCATACACCAGTTAGGGTTGCCACCTTTTGGTAAGACTAAGGAAAGACGCTTATCAAATACCGTATAAGCAGATTGCCGGTCTTCATATCTAAATTTATACATGGAACAATTTATTAATAATAGAAGGAATTTTCTATTTTCTATATTCTATATTAAGATTCAAGTTCTTCAGTGTGCCATAAAGATTGCTTTCTGTGAAGTCAAATACTTTCCCTAAGTAACTCAAAGCTTTCTCATAGAATTTCTCATGGATATGTTTTGAAAAAAATTATGGCGAAGCGGTAATTTATGGCGTGCACAGGTCCCCCTTCCACTGAATAATAAAAGACCCTTGCACCAAACATAATATGTCACAACTATAAACAACAAAATAATATTTCATAGTAAAAAAAGACCTATGCACCAAAAATCATATTTCACAATTATAGGAGTGGGAGTGGGGGACTCGTGTGCAGCATAAAATACCTTTTTTGCAAAATTATGAACATCTGCAATCCAGACTCTGACTATGTAATGGCTTACCACTAAATTTAGGAATAATGGGAGGCACATTTAGTTAATTCTTATTCAACGAATGACACACAAAACACACAGAGAACATGGATTCAAATTACAACTGATAACACTAGGCACGTCTTACTGTGCTATAATTCCAGGAACTGTACTTGGCAACTTAGGGCAGCGTGTCATATGTTCTGTTTATGGTACTTCCCCGTTGGATTATGCCGGGTGTGCTGATCAAGGTCATACCCCAAGAATGCCTGCGCGACTTATACAAACAAAGAAAAATATAATGAGCGGTGATTTCACTGCTGTCAATACGATACATTTTAGCAATGGAACAATACCAATATCTTGATCATGAGTCAAAATTTACAAAATATGCAACTAAGAATTGCTTTCTCATATTTTGTTTTGGAATAATTTGGCATCCCACAATGTAATGCGTCCCTCTTAGGCATAATTCGGGTTGATGAAAATGTTCTTAAAATGCGGATGTCCTTATGTTACACCAACCATCACACTGCAGACTTCAAGAAACAAAAAAAATCTTCATCTGCAGTGTGATGGTTGGAGTAACATAAGGAATGAGTCTATTATCAACTTTGTTATTTCAAAACCAGAACCATTTTATGTAGATTTTAAAATGACCAAAAGTGAAAGACACAATGCCGAGTATTTTGCAGAGCTCATTGGATCAGTGATTGAGAATTATGTACCTGACAGATATTTAATGGTCATTGCTGACAATGCTGCATGAAGGCAGCTTTATCATTGGTGAAGGAAAAGTATCCACACATTGTACCATTGTATTGCTCACCTCCTTCATTTATTGTGTTCAGACATTTTATGTTGCCAAACTGTTAAAAGTTTCTTTGGTGAAGTAATTGGAATTGTAAAGACGATAAAAAACAGTCACATTTTACAAGCAATATTTGATGAAATATCATCTGAAAAAGATTCAAGGGCCGAATTGCTCTGAAGTTGCCTGGAAAGACAAGATGGGGAAGCCACCTTTTTAGTTTACACAGTTTGCAATCAAATAAAGTGGTGCTACAATATTGGCTGTTAATGAAAATGCTGACTTTGAACCAAACATGAAAAGAAAACTTCTTGATGATGGGGTGTTTTGGGTCAAAATCGAGAAGATGATAGATTAGCTTACACCAATTGTACATCTCATCACTGCAATTGAATCCAATGAACCACAAATCCACAGAGTTGTAAGAAAGTTGGATGATTTGGAGAAAAGTTTGGCCCAAAACTTGCCATTTTCGCCCCTTCAGAAGGCTGAAGAAAAAAAGATCATAAATAAATTCAAGGAAAGAAAAGAACCAGGGCATTTTTATATTATTAATTACCTCATTTTCATTGTTAACTATGTGAAAACCCAGTAAAACATCGTAAAATATTTAATATGTAATTAATCTCTGTTCATTTCTTATGTTTTAATATTTGAACTTCTAAGAGTTTTTTAGTTTTATTTAACCTAATCATGATTCAATTTAAGTATTATTTAACAACTAATTGTCACTTTATGTAACAAATATGTACCTCTGAGTTATCTTGCTCGTAAATCATAAATTCCCTATATTTTAATTTAGCAGTTTTGGAGTTTCATTTACCTAATCATGATTAAATTTTAGAATTATTTAACAATTATTTGTTACTTTTCATAATAAATAGGTGTCTTTGATTTATCTTGCTTGTAAATCATAAATTCCCGGGAATTTATGAATTTTGGGAATATTTCCGGAAACATTCCCTGGGAATATTTCCTCAAGTTTAAATTCCCGGGAATTTTACATCACTACATGTGACACACACACACACACACACAGTGTTATTATTATTATTATTATCCTCCTTAATATTTCAGCTCGGAAGCATCAACTATTATGGTATCTGGGTTATACCCCAAACTTCAAGATTACATCGAAAATCTTTATGATGTACAACAGGTTCAAGCCCCTCCGCAGGTCCCCTGTGGACATTCAAACCATGAAGGGAGAATAGAGGATATGCACTCCTCTGTTTTTCACAGCATTATGTGCAATGGTATCGTACAAAGTATGATGTGCTTGTACCCCACAGCCCAATACGAATTTATGTCATGGGGTAGGGAATGCCACTGTAACTGCGACATTTTTCTAACTAATGGCATAGAGGTAAGCATTTTATGTTTTTCTTTCTTCTATTCTTTAAAGTTGTATATGCTTTATTAACTATTAACTGTTCATGTATGAGAATCGTTACCATAATGTAATATTAACACTATTGAGAAGACGATATCACTATATAATATAATAATAAAATCAGGTAAACTGATGTAACAAAGTGCCAGTATGTTTTTGTTTAATCAGTTATGACTGCAATTATGATATGCAGAATATGTTTTTTTTTTTAAATTGATTTCCAAGTTAAGCTCCAGATTTATTCATTAAGCAGGGCTTACGGAAGAACAAAGGTCTACCATCTCGGCCACCTGGGTCATTTTAACGGTCTAGTTGGATAAGCGCATGTAAATCAATATGTTTTTTGTCATAGCTACCTGTATTTTAATTTCCAAGGCCTTATAAGATAACAGTAAAACAATAGGCTATGTTGTCAAGATAACTGATTTTCATTTTTTTAAATAAATTCTTTCGAATAAGTATATTACCATAAAATAGGCACTAAATTGAGCATTACTCCGAAACAGGTAAACCGATTTTATCCATTATGAATAGACGTCTTCCCATGGACATTATAAATGTGTATACAAAGTTTCATAAAAATCCGGTAAAGCGTGTTTGAGTTACCGCGTCTTTAAAATATACACTAAATTGGGTTTTACTCCGGTACCGGTCAACAGATTAGGTTCAAATTCAATAGGGCACTTCTCATGGACGTCATAAATTGGTATACCAAGTTTCATGGAAATCCGATACAGCGTATTTGAGCGATGGCGCCTTTCTATTAGAAAGGCGCCATAATCTATTAAAATAGGCACTAAATTGGGCATTACTCCGGTACCGGTGAACCGATTTGGTTCAATATCAATAGGGTTCTTCCCATGGACATTATAAATGTGTTTTCCAAGTTTCATGAAAATCCGAAAAAGCGTATTTGAGTTATGGTGCGTACAGACACACGGACAGACAGACATTTTTTCGTCCACCACACAATCTCATAAAGTACCATACTGGCACTTAATAATAAAAAATGGTTCACATACTATTAAATGTGATAGAGGCTGTTGTTTAGAAATAAATGACTATTATCAAGTTATGTTAAATATTATGATATAGTTTATTTAAGAAAATGTTAAGATAATGTTGGTCATATACGAGAGGGAGAGGAGAGATGTCCTTTGACAATGTAAGTGATTTTTTATTTAAAAACATAACGTCTGTATGGTAACATGAGAGTGAGAAATAAAATATTCCAAGAAGACAATACGATTTTATGTTCAGGAATTTCTTTCTTTCTTTTTTTAAACTTCTACCTAAGTTAATGTGCATAAACGAATGTACCTAGGTATAAAGAAATTCTACATCCTCTAGAACCATAAAAAGCTATATCAATTGTATACAGAATGTAATAAGTATTTCTTGTCCCTTTTAAAATTCTATATGGATATATATAATTGGAAAATATGAAGTCTTTCATAAGTTGATTTCTTATTACAAAATACAAAAACCTTGCAAAAGCCATGCCATTTTTATTTCAGGTCCGATGCATCAACAATTGCTTTTCAGCTTCCACGTGCCGTACCTCAGGTTGAATGCGGGCATACGAACATTGGAGACCGCATAGAGGATTGCAATTCCCCCCTTTTTCACTCTATAAACTGTGATGGACAAATGCATATAACTGTATCCACCTTCAGTACACCTGAAAGAGACTTCATGACGTGGGGAACGTATTGTCACCGAGGCTGTGACATTTATTTAAATAAAGGAATAGAGGTAAGTTTTTTCTTCTTTTTTCGTTAAAATTATGATTATGATTATAATTAGAAAAATAATACCCAAATAGCGCCCATTAACGCTAATTAATAACATTGACACACTAAGACGCCATAGCCAAACAAACTGACCAAACCAAATAGGAAATTGGAACAAGTTGTTCACAACTGAGGGTACCCAGTCACTGCTAGGCAGTACCCCCTAGCCATCGACGGGGCCCCAGTTTAAACTACTTCAATTTCCTCAACACTGACATAACCGCTCTGAATAAATCCCAGATACACAGCAACCCAGGACAAATAAGGTTGCCATTAACACACAATACATAAGTCAAAATTCACTAATAAAACACGGCATATAACGAACAAAATAACAACAAATAACTGCCGTATATCGAAATAAGGAAAGACGCCCCCACATCAGGCTCCCCGGAACCACAGGATGAGTTTGAGCAAATGCCAACGGCAAATCCTGAGGATAATAGAACACTTGCGGAATTATGGGGAAATCATACTCAAAGAAAAGAGCATCTCTAACAACAACAAACACACCCTATATCGCTGCCTAGGCAAGGCGCTCGACATTCAAGCGCAATGGGTGGCAAAAATAGCTGTACTTGAGACCGAAATTAGAAGCCTACAAAAGGAAAAGGAAGAGAGGAAGCAAAAGCAGAAAAAACAAAAACAAACAAATCAAGCACAGAGATCGCCCGCTTCGTATGCTACCATCGCATCGCGAATAGCGCTTCCCCCCCCCTCCACCAGCACCTGCGAACACCCCTAAACCAACATACACGGTAGTTTTCGATGCCCCTGATAGCCTAGTCCAAAATGCAGATGAAATGCGCGAAATGCTACGGGACAAAGTTGACCCCGTGGAAGAAGGATGGAAGGTTACGGCGATTAGGAGGACAAGGCAGTAAAAAATTATAGTAGAGGCGCCATCCGAGAAAGAGAGAAGCAAAATACTTGAGTGCAAAGCATTAAAAGACAGTGGAATCAGAGTGCAGAAGACGATTAAACTACAACCAAGGGTGAGAATCCATAATGCACCTACGGACAAAAATGAAAACCAAGTCTTAGAAGCCATACACCATCAAAACATTGAAGGCACTAACTATGAAACATTCTGCCGACAAATCAAACTAGTCATCAAAATAGGCAAAAATAATCCTAAGGACACCTGGGTCTATGAAATCGAGCCGGAACTATGAAAACAACTAATAGCCAACTCAGCCGTATATATTGGGTTTAACAGATGCAGAATCGAGGATAACTTACATCTCACCAAATGCTACAAGTGTCAAAGACTTGGGCATATTGCAGACAAATGTCAGGAGAAAGAAGACACATGCAGCAAATGTGCCGCTACAGGACATAGCCATAAGCAATGCACAGCTAACCAAGTCAAATGCGCACCGTGCAAACAACAAAATAAAAACCATGACCACAGTTCTCTAGACCCAGATTGCCCGACATATATACAAGCTCTACAGAGACTACGAGAAATGACCAACTATGGCCAGTAAAACAAACCTTAAAATATGGCAAATAAACGCTGACCGCGCGCGAAACGTAACAGATCAAATAAGAAAACAAGCGTACGACTCAAAAGTTGACATAATCCTCATACAGGAGCCCTACGCATACCACAATAACAAAATTACAGGATTCGCCACAACTGACATAATAGTTACAGGTAACACAACTGAAGAATACCCATGGGCGGGAGTCATAGTACTAAATCCACAACTAACAGTAATAAATATGCCCCATAAAAGCACAGCACATGTAGCATGTGCAAAGATAATAACGCAATCAGGAGAATTTACAGTAGTCAGCGCTTATCTGCAATATAATCTTACCTGTCACGAGATAGATAACATAATAGGCCAGCTAAGAAACATAGGCCTAAACTGAACCAAAGTAATTATCGGCATGGATTGCAATGGAAAATCGCCACTGTGGGGATGCCCCAATACAGACCAAAATGGCACCAAACTGGAGCAACTCATAGCAGAACAGGTCTGGTACGTCCTCAACGGCCAGGATATAACACCAACATATGAGACGCGACACCATGCGACAATAATTGACATTACACTTGTCTCCAGAGACCTCGATACCGTCAATAAACAACGCACTAACTGAATTACCACCCCCTTACACACCACTAAACACCAAAAAGGACGTAGCTAAACACATTAAATTCTGAGAGCAGCGCACAGTGCTATACCACAAACTTACCCCAGACCTAAGTCAAATGCCTGGTGGAATGACGATCTTACTAGACTAAAACAAATCACATATATGTTAAGAAGGGCTTATCAGAGAGCCCAGTACGACACAAAAGAACAAGCGTACAATGAATACAGACGGGCACAACGCACTTACACCACAGCCATTCATAAAGCACGCAGAGATAGCTGGGGACAATTCGTAACAGATCAGAGTGCGATTAATACATGGGGTATCGCCTACAAACTCCAGGCTGATAAACTCAAACATCAAAAAGCCATTAGTTGCATTAAGAAGCCAGATGGCACGATGGCAGAAGATTGGCAGGACATCACAGAAACGCTGATAGCTGATAGATGACGAAACAGGAGAAAATATAGAGCACCATGCCATCAGACAGGAAAACGAAACGCACTACGACGCCAACAACAACACTGATGATTTCGATTACCTAGACGTGCAAATAGCCCTGGAGAAAGCATCAAACCTTAGAGCCCCGGGCCCAGACAAAATTATGTATGAATACTTCAAGAAGGGAGGGCCCCATATCATAACAGAACTAAAAATATCTACAATGCATGTCTTCGGCACCAAATGTTCCCTAAGATATGGAAAACAGGACTACTCACAACCATATTGAAATCACCAGAAAAGGATACTACTGACCCGACATCATACAGGCCAATCTGCCTCTTACCCACACTAGGCAAGACATTTGAAAGGCTAATATTGACCAGAACGGAACAACTATTGGAAAAAAGCTATGCCGAAACTCAACATGGCTTTCGTGCAAATCGCTCTACTGAGGATGCCATAGTCCAACTCCAAAATAAAATCAGACAATCTGAATCAAAATTCGTACTGGGAATATTTATAGACATTCAGGGCGCCTTCGACAATGTATGGTGGCCCTATGCCCTAAACAGAATAAGAGCAATCGGCCCACCAGAAGACCTATTCTACATACTCAAAGACAGGAAAATAGTAATGCGAGATAAACATCACTACATAGAAAGAGCAGTCAACAAAGGATGCCCACAGGGCTCCGTTCTTGGGCCAAAAATTTGGAACCTTGTGGTCAATGAACTGTTGCTGGAACTACAAGCGGGGCAAGAAGCGGATGTGATAGCATTTGCTGATGATGTAGCTCTCCTAATACATGGAGACTCTCGGCGCCAACTCGAACGCAAAGCTCGGGAGGCAGTAAGTGTTGTAACTAACTGGACCACAAAGGCGAAAATGACCGTATCCCCAACAAAAACCAAAATGCTCTTACTCAAAGGTCAAGGCAAACTAGATCTACGACGACCCCCACACATACCAATACATGGAATAGGAATTCCCCTTGTAACAGAACTTAAATACCTAGGAATAACACTGCAAGGAGGAAATAAGTTTGAAGCCCATGTCCAAAGAACTTGCGCGACTTCCAAAACACTCTTCGCAGCGTTAGGCAGATTGTCAGGACAGAAATGGGGATACAAGTACACAAATTACAAGCACTTATACACAGCAATCTTCCAACCAATAGTTGCATATGCAGCGGCTGGCTGGGCCCCTTACATAAGTCAGACACAGAAAAACAAGCTCTTATCAGCCCAAAGGACAGTCTTAATCAGAACAATCAAAGCCTATTCCACCATACCAGCAGGAGCAACCACGGTCATTGCAGGAGTATTACCCATAGACCTACTACTAGAAGAACGAACTTTACAATACAAAGTAAGACGACAACAACAAGTACAAATCTGGAACCGACTCATACAAGAACCAGACCACCAGAGGCTTCAAAAGGCAACACTGTACCAAGCAATAAAACATCAACAAACATACAAATGACAAGACAGATGGAGACACACACACAAAGGACTCACAACAAGAGACTACTTTCCGGATGTAAGAACACGAATGAAGCAAAAATGGATCCTCCCGGACCATTACACCACTCAACTTCTCTCAGGACATGGCAACTTCGCTCATTATCTAGAACGATTCAGACAAATAGACGAATATCTATGCCTATGCGAAAACAGTGAGATTGATGCCATGTACCATGTCTTATACACATGTGCTAGGCACACAGAAGCAAGACTTAGACTACGAGAAGTGACAAACCAGACAAATGAAGTATGGCCCCCAGACCTCCCTTTCTGGACTAACAAGGAAGCCTACACTGCCTTTCGAGCTTTTGCCAGAGAGGTCTTCACCCAAAGAGAGAATGACATACACTAGAACAAGAGAACACCAAGCGCCCCGGGCTCACTACAGCTAGGCCTTTCACTTTCAAACTCCCCTTCCTGAGGCGGAGTTAAATTTTCTGCCTCATTAGTTCCTTTCTCGCTGTTAGCGTGGCACGCTTGTTGCGATTGTGATGCCATATTTTCATGTTGTTCCGTGCGTCCGCGAGCGAGTTACTGTGCAAGCCAGTACCTTGAGATTTTCTGTGTAGTGTGGTCGCTTGTTCCAGTTCTCCTGCTGTCATGGTAAGTACCGTCTGTCCGCCGACATTTAATGTAATTATTCTTCGTAGCTGTGTATTGGTAAAACAGAAACCTTACCTAAATTTCTTTCAGTCGTGAAACCTCGAAGCTAGTGTTTCTATGTTACATTCATTAGGAGCCATGAAGTGCACAGTGCAGGTTAGTTGTGTTCCAGAAGTTCTTGAACCTAATTTCATATTCAGTATTTGTTAATCGGAACAGCAATTCAGATTGCCAAGTCATAGTTTTTGTGAAAGATTTTCATGGAATAGTAGATATGGTAAAATATTGCTGTAGTTTCCTGTCCGCCATTTTGAGGATAGTGTCAGCTGATGCCTACGTGCGTATGTAACGTAAATTCCTTAATCTACGGGAACTTGGCCCCCAAACAACGAGGGAAGTTCCATCTCTCTTCAAATTCCTGTGCAATATTTAGCCATCCAGTCAAAGTTTGTGGAACCTGAAAATATTTTTATTTTATTTTAAAGGTAATTCAGTTGGATACATACCAGCTGTGGGACGAGAGTGGAGTGCTGGCTGTGCATGAGGAGGGAGGAACTCAACCCCCACCACTAGCAGAAGCAAGCCCGGTACAGACTGATCTACTACAAGAACAGCAGCAGTTGGGAAATGGTAAATACATATGCATATTATATTTGTGAACTCTAGGTTTCATAAAAATGTTAATATACTGTAATATAAATTATTATTTCTAGTTGGATCAAGAAAGCGGAAGAGGAAGACATCCCTAGAGGATGAAGTGCTTAGCAGAGCTTTGCAGCTGCTTCATCTAGCAGCGACAACAGCCCAGATGATGAGTTCGTGAGATTTATTGCCACGGAACTAAAATCGATGCATATGGGGAGAATTAAACTTCTCTTGAAGCACAACATCCAGAAGCTTGTGATGGAAAGCCAGATGGAGCTGCTGGCCAATAAATAAAAATTGTTTTCCTGGGCGAGAGCCATTTCTCCTTAACATTCCAATTTTCCTTTTTTGGAAATCAACACATCATTAAATCTCTAGCAAGAGTGAGATCAGAAATATACACACTAAACTTCACTAAAAGGTATATTTACCCAGGATTTATATAGGCCAAACCAAAAGGAATTTAGATACAAGGAGAAAACAGTTTAGGAACATTAAGAACAAACAAATTGAAAAATCCGCTTTGGCAATGCATTTCTGGGAAGTAGGCCATGAAATTGAAAATTAAATTACACTACTAAAACAAGTTGAAAAACCAATAGATCTTTTAGTTTGGGAAAAAATATTCATTAAAAAGAACCGAAAAAATCTCTTAAACTTCGACACTTCAGTTGGTATACAAGGAACTTTGATCGACACGTTCATTCACCCGCTACTAGAGGACCAGTCAGAATCAGCTGGTGATGGTGGGAAGACCCACTGAAATGATCATCCTGGGTAAATATACCTTCTGGTGAAGTTTAGCGTGTATATTTTCGATCTCAATCTTGCTACATATATCAACACTTCACAGTAGATTTCCATCTAATATTAATATTGACATCATTAAATGTTCGTACTTTCGTTAAAATAATTTATTAAGAGACGAACCTAGTCATATTTTAAACTTTTTCATGTATTTTTGCCTACTTTCAATTCATTTTTATTACACATAAAACACGCCAACCATATTATGGTTCTGAGCGAAGCGGGATGCCAACTCTCCTTGTATAATGCCGCAGCAGGCGAGGTGCCTTGTACCTACCTCTGCATTAAGATAAGTTGTCTGCAGATAATCTAAATAATCCATAATTCTAACCACATAGTTAAGCGCGCTAAGCGGAGGCTGCAGCCGTAGCGAAGCACCCTTGCATTTTCGAGTAATGTAGTAGTCGTATTCATCAACCTGATACCCAGAATTCTTAGTCAGGTCGATAACATGGCCGTCAGTTATATGATATTATCATGAATTACGTATTTTAAGGTATGAGTATTGCAGGATGTATTCTTATATATTAACAAATGTCACAACCTAATTATAATTCTTGCACCTAGGGACACATTTTTAAAATTTTGTTTCCTAAAATTAAAACTGTAATGCTAAGGAGATATGGCAGAGACAGGTTATGAATGGTTCAGTTGCAGTAATTCCAGTTATAGTGGCGCCCCACCATAAAATTGAATGAAAACGTAATCTCAAGATCGAAGTCGGCAAAGTACCTTGGAATATACATGGATGAAAACTGCAGATTCAAACCCCATGTGGAGATGGCGTGTCTTAAGGGTGAGAAGATAATGATGAAACTCGCCAATATTGGAATGAGGAAGTTCAAAGTTAATCTGCAAACAGTTAAGACGTACCATAGTGCTATCTTAGCAGCCATTGTTGGGTATGGGGCTGCAGTTTGGGCTCATAAAGCCAATGAAGTGTATGTTGAAAGAATGCTTAGGAGATCCCAAAGCAAAATTCTGATAAGGTTCACCGGTGCATTTAGAACAACTCCAACTCTCGCTCTGCTTGTGGCCGCTGGTATATGGCCTCTCGACCTCCTTGTTAGGTGGAAGGGAGCCATGTACTGGAGGAAGAAGAAAAGAATGGATAAAATTGAGAGTATTGTGGGTCTCCAAACTCTGGATAAAACCAGAATTAGGAGACACCTCATACACGAGTGCAGGAGGAATGGACCGCGGTAGAGGCGGGAGCTAGGACCAGAGAATACTTCCCGAACATCCACGATTAGTGAAGGGGCTGAAGTGAATTCTTGCAATGAGTGGGACGACACTCCTGTGCACACAGCTGCAAAGAATGGACATGATAATGTGTGAAAAAACTTGATCAAATCAGGAGCTCAGATAAAAGCTTGTAATAATAAGTGGACACCCCTCACTGTAACGAAGAAAGTCAAACTACTGACCACTTACTGTACAGATGCAGCCAATTAAGCCAACAAAGAGAAAAATTAAGGATGGACATCACAAAAAAAGGAGGAGCATGGCCAGCCAGCAAAAAAGAATTAATATCAAGATTTACAAAAGAATATTGTACATTTGTAAATGCTATTGACTTACAAAGTATATAAGTACCCGAGTAAAAGCAATAATGATAAAAGAAAAGAAAGAAAAAAAAGGAAAATATATATATATATATATAGCTTACAGTATAGGAAAAAAAAAAGCATAAAAAGTCATAAACATGCATAATATATATAAACATAATTTAAATAATAGGCAATGTAAGACAATAGCATAAGTTAAAAGTAAACCAAAGCATGTAGTATTACCCAAAGTGATGGAACATGTGGCACAATAAAATTAAAAATAAAAAATAAAAAAAAATAAAAAACCCCTCAATATTATAGTAGGAGCAGAAATTTTCATCTAACTAGAGTAGATGCTGGAGCACACCGATGAACAAACATTGAAATGCAAATTTAAATGAATACCGGTGAGCTTCAGCTGTAGTGTTAGTAAAATAGCTCTAGAAGCAGAAGCAGTAGTTTTATTTTTTATTTCATTTATAGTGTAGTTTCGCTTTTTGTAAGTTCCGACTACCGGTCTCCAGTAGAAGGAACAAGTAGAGTAGGTTTTTCTTCTTAATAAAAGGATATGTAGAAAACATAGAATACTGTTAAAGCATAGCAAAATTAGTCCTTAATACATAATCATAAAATGAAATATTTGTACAAAGGCAATTAATAAAAGCCATGCGATTAAGTCCTGGCTTTTATTAAAGATGCCAGGATAAAAGAAATAAAGGACGACTATTATTATTATAATTCCAGTTCTAGTAATACAGATGAAGAGCTAGGAATCAGGGATCGGCCAAAGAACGAAAACTATTTTCAAGAGATTATTCCTAGACATAATGAAAAAGAATTCTTAGAACATTTTGGGGTTTGTCGAGAAGTTGCCGACAACCTAGCCAATCAGTTTTTGGTAACTAAATACTATAATTATCAAGTGGGGTCCGGAAAAAAAAAATTAGTGCATCAAAGTGCACTTGATTTTCTTATTGTTTGTAGGTCAAGTTTTAGAGATGTGGCAGACAGATCTGGTATCCCTACCAGCTCGTTGTTTAAAGTGATCATGAGAATGGCTTACTTTGTAAGTACCTCAACTACTAGCTTCCGCCCCTGTGGATAACTGAATTATAACCAGGTAGACATAACTCGTGATGCGATCCTCTCAAGTACTTTCTGTGTTTAATAAAATATGAAAGGGAAGGCCACACTGCAAGAGATTTGTAAAAATTTGTAGATTTTGAGGGCTGAAACTTGATTCTACTAGCAGTAGAAGAATAATGCAACCAAACTAGCTAAAAATGACAAAATCCTGGATTTTTTCTGAAAAATTACTTATCTGTAAAAAATGCTCTAGCAGAGAAGAATGTCTAGAAGTGTTTTCTAGTAATTCCAAGTTGGTTATTAGCTAAAGTGTATATATGGTTTTAATTGTTATTTTAGCAATTAAGGTGACTTCAACTTGTAAAACTATCCGATACGTTTTACCATTATTACATGTCGATATAATACAAGAGACCATTTATAATATTGCTAAATAGCTCTCAAATTAAAACATACTATGTGTCCACAATATTTTAGTCTTTGACTATTACAGCTTGCATCACACTAGAAAATAGCCCGTGGCTTTACCACGGTTAAAATGATGCTTAAATTCGAAACTACAGGTCTAGAATCTTGAAGGCACTGACAATACATTTACAAAAGTCAGCGCTGGCTTCATAAATTTTTATTAAAAATATCTCATCATATACTATCGCTTTTTCCTTTAGAATATAATTCGTTCCTACCAGTACGTAGATTTCAGAAATTAATTATATCGTAAGTTTTATGCAGTTCCAAAGCTACCTGTGAACACTGATAATATGTATCATTTCTCAACTGTTTGTTGACAGATGAACATGATGTGAATTTTATTTGATAAATTCAGTGTAATTTTCAGAAATCATATAATGTTTCAAGGGAAGGAGTGGTTTGTTTGGATTTTTATTGTCCACGATACATCCAGCGTTAAACAATCGATATATTATAGCTGGTGCCCGCGGCTTCGCCCGCAATTATTAATTAACTCCAGGATTTTTAAGAAATTTACACTCGCAGTTTATTAAAAATCTTTGTGGTTCTGGGCTATGAAAATTGTAAGTAAAAATAAAATTATAATATTTGTTCATTGTGTTCATTTCACTTAGGCCTTATATAATAACGAAACGGTTTTAATAATTGGTAAAAGTTTAGACTGCGAGAGACGAACATCGCCGAGTATACCCGAAGTCTCACAAAGTGAGGCAGCAAGCACACTATTTAGGGCTGTTGAATTGTATAAGAGTAGATGTATCTATTTATATAATAACAATTAAATATTGAAAATCAAAATATTACATCACTGATCCCTTTTCAACATTCATCTTTCTCTCTCGCTCTCCTAATACTAGTGCACAAGGTGGAAAGATCTCTCATATTTACAAAGAAAGAAAAAAGTTTGACTATAAAGCTTGGGGATAGAATATGTGCTAGTTATCACTCGGCAATACTTAAGTTGCCTAAAGTGGATGAGGTAGAAGAACTACAGTAAAAAAGATCAGAATATAAAAATGCCAACAGTACTGACACATATAAATACCAAAGAATAAAGGAGCTAGTGATTCAGTGAATAGGTCTTTCAGGTGCAAATGATGAAATTCCGATTTTAACAAAGCATTTGATAGAGAATATCCTGAGGGAAAACTTAAAAAAATTATAAATAATAAATAATAAAAATAATAATAAATAAATAAAAAAAAAGGCTATCTGAAGCTTTCAGAACCACAATTATGAGCCTTAGGCCCAGTTTCACCAAACTGGAGTAATGTATGGACTTAATCTTGAGTAACCATTCATATCGTTCCACCACAAAGTTACATGCGCGTAACTAGGTTAATCGAGATTAATATTTACACGGCCAAATTTCAGCGAGTAACTTCCCTTATTCTTGGAGTAGCAACACGTCCGACTACTACACCATTATGGCTTATAGATTGAGGAATTTTGTGTTTGAAGACGAACCTTCAAGTGAAGGTGAAGACAATAATCCCAGAATACGAGGGTGTAGATGGATACGAGATAGGAATGACTGGTTCCAGAATTATGACGAAGGACTTCGTGGCGCGTTTTAGACTCTCCAAAGCTTGTGCGCTCCTGTTGCTAGTAGAAATTGAACATCACTTGGAATTTCCATCTGATCGGTAAGTTTTAAATTGGATATTTCAGCTGAATATAAACAATTATGATTGAGATTATGTATAAAATTCTTGCGTTAAAAAAGCTCGGACTCCCTGAAAATAAACACGTACGAAATACAGCATAAGAGTCATTTAGTATGTCAATTATGCTCAACCCACTCTATGCTGGTGTGCTAAGAAAATAACCCTTTACACAGAAATATCCCTTGTACCAATACAGGTATGCTAATTACAATAAGCATGGAGATTAATTGACACTGCTTTCCCCGAAATACAACAAATAAAACAACAGAAAATAGAACGATAGGCTTTCACTTAATCACTGTCGATAATTTATAAACAATGAAACAAATACAGTTATTTGTCCTGGATGGGTCGCACTAAACATCCAGCTTGAACCACCTTCTTCATACCTTTTGACTATTTCTATGCCCACGTCATCCACAATTAAAAACCTGAGGCCTAACAATGCTTTATCTCCCTTCAGCAACATAATTGCCAGTGTGTGGTGGGCTGCTATCATTATCCTACCCCTTGGGTTTCCGCTACCCAAAGACGAGACCCGAACGCAAACATCATTGGGGAACCCCGCGCTTATAGAATTGTATAGTTCTTTGCACACGACACGAGTCGGTCCTGTGACAACAATCCTCTCCTTCCCTTTTAGCTTCGGTCTTAAAGCAGCTAACAAGTTTTACTTGTTCGAGAGGTGGTAGCAAATTACTTGTTACTTATTAGTTTTTCGGATTGAGTGAATTTCCAAAGAGTAGGCGCGATGCGCCTTTCTGGAAGTGTGTCAGATCTCGTGACCCAACAAATGGGGTTGCGGTTAAAATTGCTTGGAAATTTGAGGTTGTCTATGGCGTGGAGCATTGTAACTATGGTGACAATGCTCGTGGGAGTGTTGCCTACACCACTTGTGCTGGCTTGGGTTGGTATACAATATCTGGTGAAAGTTGGTGATACCTCTGGCTCTAGAATCATGTTTGCGATGCCTTCACTCATGCTGACTTGGTTAGGCTGCCAGACACCTTTGTTGATGTTCATGATGTTATTTATGTTGTGGACGTCAGGGGTGTTGTGGTGGCCGTTGATGATATGGATAGATTATTTTGATTACATGTTAACAGATTTAATAGAGCATTCTCCTATGGTTACTGGAGTTGGTATAGGAGGTAATAACGATCCTAGCATAATGGATAGGATCACTGATACATGTAGTGGAGTAATGGCACTGTGGACATCTCATGTGCCTCCGATAGGGCATTTTTTGGGAGTAGTGAAAGTTAATAGAGTGGCTAATATAGCCCTTACGACTCCAATAAGTCATTACACGGATCGAGATTTTTCTGACCCAATATGGTGATGAAGTGGCGCAAGTTCGTCACAGGGGTGCTGATATTTACAGTGATGATAGGTTTATTGGGTTATTCACCAAATCCTGGCATTGGGATTCTGTACCTGATCGTGATCGTGATGATATGAGGTGAAAAGAACAACACAAAAATACAGTTATAGAATCATGGGAAGCATTCCTGAAAAGTTGATTTGTGAAATAGAGTAATTATGTTCGACGACCACTTTTAAAACTGATTTTACGATTTGTTAATAAATTATATCTTCCAATGTTTCTCGGAACTCTGCAGTATCACCTACGAACCAGCTTCTAACAATGCTGAGGTACTATGCAAAGGGATGTTCTCAGATGACCACAGGAGATTTCATTGGTTTGAGCAAACCTACAGTGCACAGAATAGTAAAAAGAGTGAGCATTGCCAAAGCCTCACATTTCCTGCAAGAGGAGAAGAGGGAACAAATACAATTTTATAATGTAGCCAGATTTCCTAAGGCTGTTGGTGCCATGGACTGCACGCACATCAGGAGGAGAAAACGCTGAGATCGCAACCGTAGGGGTATTTCTCTCTGAACATATAGGTCATTTGCAACGCAGATATGGAATTTATGGACATTGTGGCAAGGTGGCCAGGCTGTACTCATGATAGTACCATATTTGATATATCACTCCGAAAACCAGAAGGATTATCAAAATTTAGAGCTGAGGGGATGACTGATTTTTTCGACTTGTATCACAATTTGGGTGAGGAGATTGAAACTGGCACTAAGCCTCATCTCATCTTTAATGATGATGAGACGGGTTTGCCCCTAAATAATTCCCCACCTAAAATAGTGGCAGCAAAAGGTACTAGGGAAGGAGTTAAGATAACAAGGGGAGAGGGGGAAAATGTTACTATTGTAGCTAGTTTATTGCCCCCCTTTGCTATCTTCTAAGGTGTTCGATTTAGAGAAGTAGGCAAGAACAAGCTTTCTCCGTGTATGAAATGGAGGCTCTCGCCATTCTTTTTGCCTTGGAGAAGTTTAAAATGTATGTAACTTCGCCCTTGAATGTGATAATCAGGCCTGTCAGTAGCAGACTATATAATATTATATAACAATGGACGTTACTGAACCAGATTGTAATAACGCTATAATTAAGTCCTGTTATCTGTCTACATGATAACTGCAAAGTGTTGATTGTGTTTAAGTAGTTGTTCCTTCATTGCTCTAATAATTTCAAGTTTTGTTCAATTTATCTCAGATGCTGTCATGAGGAACTAACTTCACCCTATGCCTACTATAGGCAGATGGCTGGATTCTCAATCAAGATGATGTCAGTCAGATGGTAGGCCTTGTCCCTCCAGAGATGTAGAGCCATAGAGGGAAGAGCACAAACGCCTTAGGATTGCAGTTTTCCTTTCTGGATTTGAACACTTGATTAAATATACTTACTCTTGTTCAAGGAATTGATTAAGAGGTGAAACGAGTCGTATTAAAAAATTTATCTTGTATTTTTATTTCAATCAATTCATTTTTATTATGCTTAAAACACGCCAACCATATTATGTTTCTGAGCAAAGCAGGATGACCAACTGTCCATATGAAACATTCCTTAGCCACCTCTGCAATAAGGCAATACCACCTAGAGTCTGGCAGGTAGATTCTACTTTTGTAGCAGCTAGGTTATGTTAGGTTGGTTTAGGAACAGTAATAGTACTGAATTCTCGCGTGAGCGGTATTTACTTATTGAGTGCGTTTGCTTAAGGCATGGAAGGAGATTAGTAACAAAACCCCAAACATGTATTGTTTGACAGTAGATAAATATAACGCCTTGTATCATTGTACTTATGTGTTGAGAGAAATTATTGTATATACTCTAGATAATTTAAATGTGAATTATGTTTTACCTGCTAAATTTCAAACAGACAATCTGGAGTCTAGACAATTAGCAGGTAACACAAATAATGGAAGCTGAAAGAAAAATTTTGGTTAAGAGTGTCTTAAGGTGCAATTCCACTGAGGCAACATTTAGGCAACAGTCTTTCAATTGCAGGAACACGAAGCGACAAAAGACAAGTCTCCTTGCCTCATGCTACAAGTTGACTGTTGTCATTGGGACGCATGCGACACCCTTCGACATAATTCCACGTGTCGAACAGTGTTGTCCCTATCCAACAGACAGCGGATCGGTGCAGCTTTGATGTAATATTTTGTGTATGTGGTTAAGAGAAGAATTTGCCAAATGTTTGAAATGTAAAAGACTGGTGAGAAATGGTATACTGAGTGACAATTGTGATTACTGGAATCACTTTAAGTGTGTTAGCATTTAAGACATTGTAAAAAAAGGGCTCAGTATCACAATGGCAGGGAGATTGAGGTCATGCTTGCCAGCCACACCTACCGACTCCTCTTCTGAATCCACAAACGCAGGCTGAAAGAACGTATAACCTTGCACATGCATTAACAATCATTGTAGCTACCGCTGTTCTTCACAACATAGCTATTGCATCAAACAAAATCTTCCTTTTCATGTAGTGTTGGACTTCTAAACTTAAATGTTAATTTGGAATGATGCAACAAAGGCAAATGGCAGAGTTGCTTACATTGTACCAGCAGAAGTTCCTATATCGTACCGGTACAATTTAGGAAACTAGTCGTTACAAGTGCTTCATATTAATACCGTGAACAAGCTTCTGGCGAGATTCGTGGATTCATAAGAATATTTAATCAATTTTCATTTATGCAAATATTTAAATAAATTATTCATTTCCTTTACAGCATGGCAACAAAAGAACGTATGGAAAGTGGAGCGCTGATGAACTGCATTTGGCTGTGGCTGCGTATCTTAACGAAGATCACAGTTTAGAGGAGTGTGCTTGCATTTATAATGTTCCCAAACACAAAATGAAGAAACATGCGAAAAACAAAAACAAAAACGCAAATGGGGACATCAAAATTATTGGAAAAAGTAAAATATTTTATGACGAAATTGAGCTGGAGTCGGAGGAACACTTTTGAAATTTGAAGAAATGATGTTTGGGGTAACTATGTCTGAAAGTTAGCATGTGAAATTGTTGAGAGGAATGGTCTGCCCATAATTTCAATATTGAACAAGGAATTGCAGACAAAAAAATAGTTCTATGCCTTCATGAAAATGCATCCGAAGTTGTCTTACACAAGCCAGAAGCCACATCCATGGCTCGAGCAAAGAGTTTTTATTAAGGAAAGAGTTAATGAACTCCTTGATATCCTGGAGTAAGTGTGACAAACACAGCCTAGATCCTGGTAGAGTTTCCAATGTTGATGAGTACAAAAGAAGACTCAAAAAAAGCAAGTTGGAGTGATATCTAGCAGCGAGCGAGATGTGAACACAACAATGGTGTGCTGCACCAGTGCATCTGGCCAATATTTCCGCCTACGATAATATTCAAGAGGCAAAGAACGGCCAAGGAACTCAAGTGTTGATGAACCGCTTGGTAGCACTGTTGAGAGTTCTGAATCTGGTTACATCAACTCAGAAGTATTTGTCAAATGGCTGGAGCATTTTATGGACACTGTTCAACCATCAAATATTTGGGACTGAGAGGAATGTGACGAATCTAGAAATAAAAAGTTGCTTAACAGCTGGAAAGAGATATTATTATGCACTTCTCCCACTGCTAAAGTCTTCGCTACTCTCGAGGGAGTCTACATTAAGGATCTATAAGACCATGATAAGATCAGTAGTTCTGTATGGAGTCTCACTACCAAAGATGAGAAAATACTGAATAAAGATATAGTATAATTTGTTTAAATAAGTTTTATTTTGAAAACCCCTAGGGGATAATGAATATTTCTAGAACTAGTACGGTAAGGCTGCTATCGATGGGCCGGCTCTTTAATTGGGCCACCATGAATTCTCCGCATGTACAGGCAAGCTGCATGCTTTGTTGACAGTAATATGAAGTTCGTCTTGCTAGAGTACCACCATCTTAGTTTCTAGTTCTTCCAGGCAGATACAAAGCTTGAGCACGCCAGGGTAAGATTTACTGAAATTTCTTGTAATGTATTACTGTTATTGAAACAGTAAAATCAGTTAAACATTACTTATGATGGATATTGTCTGAAAGTATGATGAATTCCATCTCTTTTACTGTATCAACAATAAAAATGTACTCTATACAAACAGAAGTATTGTCAAGAAAAGCAACAAGAAGCTAGCTGGCTTCGATGAGCCACGCCGAGTTTCCAGCCCATTAAAGGAAACCACATGCGATGGCGTTCTTAGCATTAGTTGTAAAACTATTACCACATTTACATGCAGGATTCAGATCGATCTGAATCCAATCCACGCGCTCGAATCTTCATGTAAACGCGAACTCAGTCCGGAACGAATTTTCGATCCGATCCTCTTGGAATGGATCGGATTGAGTTAGAATTCAGTTCCATGTAAACGCGAATGGACTCAATCCTGGTGCGCGCGCACACATTCGCACGGTGTGCAGTCATTTGTTTTATTTTCAACTTCCGGAAAGCAGACTCCATTGATACCGCCATTGTAGCTTGTTTTGTATTAGTTGTGTGTCAGTAAACGTGATCTAAAAAATATGAATAGAAATGTTTGGACGAGCGAGGAGGTCGTCAACTTGTTGGCAATTATTCGAGAGAAAGAGGTAAACCGCCTCTTTGACGGAAAACGGTTTAAGAACGCCGAGATTTTCAAGATGATCGAATCTGAGATGGTAGCACGTGGTTTCGCGGGGAAAACCGCAGAAATGATCAAAAACAAGTGGAAGAGTTTGAAGGCATCTTATAATGCCAGCAAAAAATCCATGGGGGCATCTGGGGCAGAGAGAAAGGAGTGCGAATATTTTTCACACTCCTTGAAGAGATTCTGGGGAATCACCCGTCTCCGTCCATTGAAGGTATGTAACTTAAGGTTTTAAATTGAAAAAAAAGTTACTGAGGTCTGTACGAAATTTTTTACTTCATGTGTGTGATCTTTAACAATAGTTTTACCTTCATATAGAGATTTCGATAATTGTTCCAAAGGAGAAATATTTTCTATTTACCTAGGCTATATGCTTTATAACCTATATGTTTTACTGCTCAACACATTTTGTTCGTTGAGTGTTGATGTGGGTTGCTGTCATTTAAAACAATGCTCTTTACCCCCACCAGGTTTGGACACCCAGCCTCAGGATGAAATTCCATTGGAAGTCCAAATCAAAGTGGATCCTGTCCCCAATGAAGATGGCAACCAGCCAGCCTCGAATATGGCCAAGGGAACTCCTCCTCCAGCAACAGAAAATGATGGAGTTCTTTAGGAGACAGGAGGAGAGAGAGGAAGCTGCAAACAGGAAGAGGGAGCAGGAATTAAGCACCATGTGTTCTATGTTTCTCCAAACAATAGAGAAAATTGCTGCAATGCCTCCTTTTCCCTATCCTCCTGTGTACCAGCCTCCTCTTTTCCAGGCCCGTCCTCTCCCCAGCCGTCTACAAGTGGACAGCAGGCAAGACGGCAGCGGACTGAGGCTGCAGAGAGCAAAGACGAG
Organism: Ectobius pallidus; assembly: GCA_964059195.1. Taxonomy (NCBI): domain Eukaryota; kingdom Metazoa; phylum Arthropoda; class Insecta; order Blattodea; family Ectobiidae; genus Ectobius; species Ectobius pallidus. The sequence continues at coordinate 7,238,776 of CAXKWD010000006.1, forward strand.
GAATCCCGAGTTAATCCGAAGAGGATGAGAAAAGATTAAAAGACAACTCAGTTATAAAGTGTTTTAGGTTAGGTTTTTGTTTTATTTTTATTTTTGGATAGGCTTAAGACAACTCAGTTATAAAGTGTTTTAGGTTAAGTTTTTGTTTTATTTTTATTTTTGGATAGGCTAATGTAAAACGAAAAAATAATAATAAGTAATAGTAATACCGGGTACTTAACTTAGCAAAATGTGGAAACAAAAGGGCAAATTATCGCATTGGGAAATACAAATTTTTGCACCTAACAGTATTCGAATATGGGACCGCTAGGCAGTTATCACCACTATGGCATCGAGTGATCATTGTGGTGTGAAGCGAGAATTCATTTAAGTTTAGAGGGCTTTAATAAATGAGAAATAGTTATGGTACGAGCCATTTTTTTTATAATTTTGAAATATTACGTTTTCTCTTAAAAAGCCACTTTGGTTCAAGGGGATGCCTCGTTTTGTAGTAATGATGCCGCATATGCTTTGGTACTGGGTCTTGCTCATGGATGGAGAATATAACAGTGAGCTGCAGCGGGGAAGTGGGCCGTTGTGTCGAGGATGTGACAGTACCAGAACAGAATCTGCATTTGTAATCGTAGGCATCCACGGCCCGAGTTGACTATAAATTATCTGCATGATTCCCATTCTGGTGACCCTCTCTTATGAACTATTACTGGCAAATGGGAGCGAACTTCATGTTAATAGCACAGGTTGTATTCCCACAAGTTCCATGGAATAGGTATACATCTTCTTGAGGATCTTTGATAATGTTACATGTAATGAAATTTATTAGATGTTTTACCTGCAATGTGCAGTACATGAGCATATAGCCCCTCTCAATGTTAGGTCATAATTGTAATTTGTCTAAGTATTTACATAATTCAGCCTATCATTAATTTTTACCTAAACAGCTCAAGCTGGCATGAATGCATAGTTAGCTTGCTTAGCTACTAACAGCTGATCAAGCTGACTGTAGATTATACATAGCAGCAAGGAGAGCAGTGCTTGATAAATTTTCCAGTAGTGGGAAAGCAAGAAAACTTAAGTGTGACTGACCTACACACCAATAAACAAACCTGCTTAATTTGAGTATCGTTGTAGTAATGCTATTCTAACATGTAAAGATTTTATTTTTGTGATAATAATGTAGTTGTGGCTCAAGAGACTTGTGCATTAGGTCACATAGGTGGGCCCATGACAAATAAACTCAAAACAGTTGCACAAAGGAATCTATCAATACAATAAGCTCCCCCAAGAAATCAAATCATTAAGTTATGTCCAATTTAAGAAAAGAGTCAAGCACATTCTTTCTGACCTTTGACCTTCTGTATTTTTCTTTAGATGAGTATTTGGAATTGTCTATTTATGGAAACCTAGGAAGTTGGACCCATCCTTGGAATTAGTTGGCAAGTTATGGAATTTTAAACAGTGGATACATTTTTTTGGACCACTCTGTATAGAATCTGTGTAATAAGTGTTGTGGTAAAAGCTATATTACAGCTTATTACCGTAAATTCAGTGAAGGTTACGAAGTAAGTACGCTGCATTCATAGTTAACGTTACATAATACAAGATTACTTCAACTTCCAGAACTATTACAAAATACTATCACGTTAAAGCAGTGATTGCCAGAATTAACTTCCAGTTAAATACGCTCTACCTTATTATTATTATATTGAACTTTGAACTATCTGAAATTAATTATTGATAAAATTAACTTAATAAGTAAACCCCAAATTTTAAACTTTCTCATTTCAAGTAAGATTACGAACCTCACTCACCCACATTTTGCCCTGAAGAAATGAAAGAGAAACCTTGTAGCATTCCGACTGCAGTTAGCCGTGGTATCAACTGGGACGACGATACAAACAGAAGAGAACCCAATCAAAGTAAGTACTGTATCATAATTAATCAGTGCACCCAGAACCGCAACATATTTAATGACGCCCAAATATAACTGTGTACTGCATCATATTTAATGACGCCCATTACGCGGGGTACGAATAAAAACTACGTGAGGCCCGAAAAGTCACTAACATTAACAAAATTTAAAGACGCAATCGCAGGGCACGAAAAGCTATACAATTAACGACAAACAATAGTGAGGTTCAATAAAAACTATTAAATATCACGAAAATTACTTGGGGACAGAACAATAAACATTGGTGAAGTTAAAAAGGAGCCGGCAAAGTGAAGTCAAGGGACGACGACCATAAAGAAAAGGAGCTGGGCACCACGAAGTCGAGGGACAACGACCATAAAGAAAAAGAGCTGGGCACCACGAAGTCGAGGGACGACGACCAAGGATCATCACTAGGAGCTGAGCAACGCATCAAAGAAGAAAGAAGAAAGAAAAAGAAGGCAACCCAAACGAACCACAGGAGAGGATGGCCTCACATCAAAACGGATAAGTTCAAAGAATCTTGTATTCAATTACTAAAAGGGTATTTTTGTATTATGTACTCAGATAATAAGAGGGTGATTTATGATTTGTGTGTTAAATAATAAGAGGGCAATTGTGCGAGAAAATTTTTAAAGATCATAGGGAATGTTGTAGGGAAATGGGAATAGTAAGGAATGTATAGCTTATGTAGTGGTAGAATAGTAGCCAGTGAGATGGATCAGAGTAAAGAAAATAATGGGCAGGATTTATTAAGCCAGGGGGAGATCGAAGGCTTTGAAAGAAATCAGAATACAGAAGTAAATGAAAACATTAATATGGAGATAAATGAAAATAGTAATTGTGAGAACAATAAGGGAGAGGAGCCATCAGCTCAAGAAATCGGAGAAAATTCTGAAGATATTATTGCAGATGGGCAGGGAATTAATACAACTAATGAAAATGTAACAGTAAGGGAAGACCCATTTGCGAAAATGCAACAAATGATGGCAACGATGTTAGGAAAATTAGGGGAGAAATTAGACAAGAATTCTGAAGATGTCAAACAGATTTCTAAGGATAGCCAGAAAGTAGTAGAAAGGATAGGCAATCTTAGTGATGAGGTCAAAATCAAAAACATTGAAATTGATCTGGAAAATTCCAAGAAATAGATTAATAATAAAATTTCTGAAAATAATAGGGAATTAGAAGTAAAATTAAATGACAAGGCTGAAAAGATCGACAAGAAGGTTGAGACTAAAATTAATCTAGTACAGAAAGAAATCGAGAAAAATAAAAAGCTTGAAGTTAAGTTAGCACAGGCATTCTCCGTAGATTTAGATGAAATTCATAGCAAATTTCATGGCAAAATCAAAGAAATAGAAGGGAACACTCAGAGGGAAATACAGCAGAGTCAGGTTACAAATAAGACAGGAAGGGAAAGTCTAAAAACTGAAATGTTGGATAAAGTGAAACAAATAGAAGGATCGCTATCAGAGAAAGTAACAAATATTGAAAAAGAGGTAAACAATTTGAATGCAAAAGTAAATTCAAGTGAGAATGAACCTCAGAACAGACGAAGCAGTGGTGACGTCAAGAGGAATAGCATTGCAACTGTAAATGTAAATAATACTGCTATGTTAGCTACAAATGAATTATTAGGTGAAGCGCAAAGCACTCCTAGCGGGATAACTGAATCGGACGACGCGAGAAGCAATATAGAATTAGGACCCCATAATGCAATGCAATTAGGCATGCGGAATCCTATCCATTTATCACAAATCTTAGGACATGATTGGACAGCTCCTCGATATAATGATGATAACTTATCGAATCCACACCATTTTGTCAGTGAGATGGATACTTACTTTAAAATCAAGGCGGTACCTGACGACTATAAAATGGTGATCGTGCAGAAAAGTTTAATTGGGAAATGTCGAGATTGGTGTAATTTCATTTCACTAGGAGGGATAGGATACCCGGAATTTAATAAATTATTCATGGAGCGTTACTGGAGCGCTAGCCGCCAAAGCAAGGCTAGAGCCGAATTGTATTCTGGGAAATAAGATGAAAAATCAAACATGACTATGTCTGAATATTTTGCAAGAATCATGAAAGTAGCCCGATCACTGGATTTGCAGTTAGCAGAAAAAGATGTACTTCAGTTAGCAATGAAATATTATAAGCCGGAGATTTATAATAATTTAGTAGTGGCTAGGCCTAAAACATGCACTGAGGCACTAACTTTATTGACCGACTTTGAGGAGGTGTGTAGCCACGAGAAGTCAAGAAACGTAAACAATAAATATGACAATAGTGCTGTGAGCGACAGTACAGGTGAAAATAGAAACGGTCAGGCAGGCAGAAGAGAGGGCCAAAATAATTACACAGAAAGGCACTTACACTTAATGGGCACTTCAACAATCAACAACAAAGAACGGGATACAATGGTAGAAACAATAATAATAATAATAATTACTATGGTAACAGACAGGAGAGACCTAATCAGAATATTGGATATAGAAGTAATAATAATAACACTAGTCTTAGTCAACGTAATGATTATTATGGCAGAGGTGGAAACCAACCACAACAAGCCAGGGTCAATCACATAGCGTTCTCCGAACAAAGCCAGAGGAATGTAGATCATAATCAGAGACAGGGAGAAGTACGAGAAGGTCGCTATGTTGGGTTCAATTCTAACGGTAACACGAGTCAGGAAGTAGTACAGAACCAAAATACTTCACTTAACCCGAAAGCCAGCGCATACCAAGGTGACGTAACAAGGCTGTCAAACCAAAACAGAATGAATGAAGGGGATTTAAACACCGAGACATATTAGAGAGTCGTAATGTGTCTGTAGTGGGAAACCAGTTACCCGAAGGTTGACTCAAAATAAACGAAATAAACAGTAATTCACAAGAAATTAAACAAGGGCTAAAGAGTATTCTGAACCCGCCACAAATTGAAGCAAAAATTGGAAATATGAAAATTCAAGTAATGATTGATTCAGGTAGTATGCTTAGTGTTTGTAGTTTTAAATGCTACGAGAATCTTAAAACGAATAATGTAAGATTCCAAGAGCTTAACGTACCTCTATTGTAATGTACGACAGCCGTAAGTAGGACAAGGTATAAAATAGATAAACAAATTATGGTTAAACTAGAGATCGGAGACTGGTCAGCTGATATTTATATGTTGGTTATTAAAAACCTAGCACATCCCTTCATTATTGGTTGTGAAACAAAAATAGAATACAAAGGAATACTAGATTTCGGTGAGAACTCCTTAAAAATAAACAATTCGGAAAATATTATTGAAGTTCCATTTTTAACAAATGATTGTAATGATTACTCCGAATGCTCCGAGAAAGAAAAAGCAATTCAAGGCGAATTTTTCATTATTGAAAGTCCGAATATGGATACAGGCTATTATGAGGATACTATTGTATCAGATCATGCTATTATTGACGTTGTAGGCGAGAAAAGCCCAACGGACATTTTTGTAGAATCAGCGGGAAATATGCGGTTCAATGGTGAGGACATAAACGAATTTAGTGACACTTTTAGTGAAGAAGTGTACAATATTGGCAAGGATTGTGAAATTAATATGCTTGGAGCAAACTTAAATGATCATTGTAATTATGAGGAGATAAGGGATGAAAATAATAGTCAGAAAGATGAAATTTTTGAGATATTAAAAGAAAAAGTTAATAATATCACAACCATAGATGAAAATCAAAAAGACAAGCCATTTGAGGTTTTAATGAAGAATAAAGACGTGTTCAGCTTGATTCCGGGATTTTGCCTAGTTTACGAGCATTCAATTACCATGGAAAATCCACCAGTCTTTAACCATAAGAGTAGGCCTTTACCGCTGTAGATACGAGGAAGCAAATAAAGTAATTGCAAAAATACTTGGAGATGGAAAAACAGATGTATCAAATTGGGAGAATATTAGCCTTAATTACTGGGTATTAAAGGTGTTTATGAGAGTCTTACAGATAAGTTTCCTGAGGGTACTGGTCTCCACATTACATTCTTCAATAATAATTATTTAGTACCCACGACAGACTATAATAAGAAATATATTATGAGAAGCACAATGCATGGGTAAGAAGGCCCAGCCCATTGAGGATATACTCAACCACACAGTACATCCCATTACAGGCGTAGAGCCAAACAGACTACTCAAAGGGGAGGAGCCAAAAGAATTAGTGAAAGGTCTATTGCCAGCCATCCCACAAATAGGCGTGAATAAAAAGTTGGAGGACTACTGTAAAACTGCCATTACAAATATCCAAAAGAAGGCCATGAAAATGGAGAATGCTAAAAGATACAAGCATATATGGAAACCAGTAGTGGGCGAGAAGATTCTGATAAGGAAAAGAACTTATTGAGTGCACCAAATAAGAAAATGCACCGGTTAGAGCTTTTGTATCGTGGCCAGTTTCATATCACGAAAATCTTCAATGATGTATGTTTTGAAGTAGCCAATCCTGCCAATGGTAAAATAATCGGGAGATATAACTTGTCCTTTATTAGACCATACAATGAGTAATAGGTGAACAGGCAAAAACAATATGGGAATTAATTGTATATTGCTTCCAGTGCTAAGATCAAACAATATTGTATATAGATTAGGTTATAGTGTGAATGTAACGAGAGTGACATCGGCATTATAAATCCCAAGTGAAAGAATCTGTTGTGTTGTTGATTAATTATAGGAGGACACTTGCATTTTCATATCCGCAGTGATTTATAAGTTCATTATCAAGGGTAAAATTATTATTGTGTGTTGTTAATTAATTATAGATGGACACATGTATTGAAATTCGCAGAGCTTTATTTAGTTTATATTAGTGTAACTCTCTATAAAGTGATAATCCAAGTATTTATGTTTATGTTTATTCGTTCTTCTATGTACAGAGTATCATAATATGGAACGTCAATATAACTTATGCTAATTTTTTTCAAATACAATAATTTTTTACATATACAACTATAATACTAGCCTATGTTAATATAAAATACTTCTGCAGATGGTTTGTGTGCCTATGAATACTAGACAAGCCATTGGAGTTTTCTCTTGCCCAATATCAATAATTTGAGTCAGTGGTATTTGTCACTACGGTCTTTATGTGTGGGGTTTACAGTGCTGCACAAATTCTTCTATAGTGTAAAAACTATTTTCTGTTAGAAACTTTTTTAGTTTCTTTTTAAAAATCATTGCGCTTGTTGACGCTTTAATTTCTTTAGGCAGTAAATTGTAGTATACGGATCCTGCAACGTTTATGTTTTTTTTACCAAATTTTCCTCTGTATGATTGCATGTGGAAGTCATCATGAGTTCTAGTACAGTGGGAGTGAATCTCTTTGTTTATTTGTATGTTAGAGTGGTTGTTTTGCTTAACAAACAGAATTGCATATTGTAGATACACACCAATTATGGTTAGAATCCCTAGTTTAGCAAAAGCTTCTCTACACGAGTCTCTAGGTTTCAATTTTGCGATTATTCTAATGGCTCTCTTTTGTAAGACGAGAAGAGAGTTTCTTTGTGCAGTAGTGGCTGTTCCCCATAACATCGCTCCGTATTCAAGTTGTGAGTGAAAAGTGGCATAGTAAACCATGCAAAGTGTTGCTGTAGGTAGAGTCTCTTTCAGTTGTAGTATAAGGAATATTGCTTTATTGAGTTTAAGACATGTATTATCTATATGATTTGTCCAGTTTAAGTTCTCATCCAACGTGATCCCTAAGAAATTGGTTGATTGTGTCTTGTTTATGGTTTGGTCTTTGTATGATAAGGCGATGTTTGTTTCATTAGTTGGGTGTTTTTGTAATACGAAGTGTAGGTAATTAGTTTTGTTAATATTAGGTATTAAATTGTGTTTGTCACAGTATTGTTCTAATTGGTCTATCACCATTTTCATTTTTATGTTTAGGACTTGTGGTTCTTTTGCTGAAAAAAGAAACGTGGCATCGTCGGCATAAAAGATGCTATCTACCCCTATCTTGGAAGTGGTCATTTCTATGTCACTGATGTACAGTAAGAATAAGACGGGTCCAATTACTGACCCTTGGGGTACTCCAAGTTTTATATTCTGTAAATCAGAGTTGTATTGGGTTTTACACCCGTACACATCTGTTTTATTAATTTGTGTATATTGTTTCCTGTCCTTCAAATAGGCTTTAAGCCACTCTTTTGCATTACCCCGTACCCCGAATCCTTGTAGCTTTTCTAATAATAGATCGTGCTGTACACAATCAAATGCTTTGGTGAGATCTAGAAAAACCCCGACAACTGTTTCCCGATTGTTCATTTGGTCTATGATTCTGTTTAGTGTTGTTGAGATGGCATCTTTTGTGGATTTACCTTTTTGGAATCCAAACTGATTTTGGGGGATAATTTTATGTTTGTTACAAAAGCTAATTAGTCTCTTTAAGTAGATACTTTCAAGTATTTTTGAGAGTGGGGAGATTATCGTTATAGGTCTGTAGTTTTTAATATTTAATATTTAATATTTGTTTATGTTGTATCGGTTAGGTAACACGACGTAACGTGAGCGAAGTATGCTTGCATGGGAATGTCATTGTATCAGTAAGATAAGCATCTAGCATAACGAGGTTCATTCACACAGAAGGGTGACAGAGGTTAAAGGCATTCAGGTAATGGACAGATAGAGAGAGAAAATAAGTCAAGGCCACTGTGCCAAACCAACGCTCACATACATTTAAAAGGACGAGCCATTGAACCGTGTAATGTAAAGTAAGGAGCAAAAATCTTTTTCTCCAGAAAAGTAAAAATTCTACAAATTCTCACTTATCCTAATAGTCCAGTCATTTGGTGCTCATAAAGGGGGGTTACCTGGAAAGTTTTCCGGGAGTTTTGAAAATTGGTGATTTTATAGATTTCGACATGCTCTTTTTGAATTTTCACTTTGCTACCTCGTATCTTTGCCGCTCGCGCCGCCATATTGGAAAAATGGCGCCCAAAAACAGTTTTTTGACAATATCTCCTTTCCGACTCATTTTACGATGAAAATAGTTATGTAATAAATTAAACTAGAGAAAATTTCCTATAGTTTATGTAGTACCGATTTTTTTGTAAAATGAATAGTTTCAGCGTACGAGTGCCAAAAAGTCTACTCCGACACACGTTTTGCCTGTCCGAGGATGGCAGCCACCGCAGAGCTGATATAAAAGCCATTAACAGGAAAGATGGAAAAGACCTTATTTTGAATCCAACTGTTCAAATGGAACACCTCAAACAGGCTAAAGAAGTTAGCTATGAAAAGGAAGCCATTTACCGACCATGCATCCCTCACCTTAGTGAGCGTTATAATATTCCTGAAAACGCTTGGGAGGTCAAGGGTCTTCTTTTCGGAGCTCGTGGAAGCTGTTTTAAATATATGGGCGATTATTTGAAATGTGTGGGCCTCTTGTGGAGTGATATAGAGGATATCTCTATATGCATTTTGAAGGACTCTCTATAGGCATTCTAAATAATCACTTGTATTTCAGTATCGATTTTTCTTGTTCTATTGTTTCGTTTAAAACCTTTGATACTAGTTAAAAAAAAAAAGTGTGCGTGGAACGCCACGCAACGTAAGTGAAACGTGTTTTAATTTTTGAATTATTGGATTTTTTTGAATTTTGGATTGTTGGACTTTTTAATATTGGGTTTTTGGACTTTAAACTTTGGATAAACTTAATCATAGAGTTCATTGATTTCTGTGCAGTCTGTTCTGTCACACCTCACCAATTTCGTGATGATTTTGAGATTTACATTAATTTCGTGATGATTTTTTAGCGTTACACAAGCTCTCGCTCTACCCCTACCGTGGCTAAAGAAGTTTCACTTCAAAAATCATGCCTAAAAAATGTTAACAATTTATCTTATTTTGTACTCTGGATCTTTATGGTCACCTCAAGTGTCAGGCAGATGTCACCTTTGTGAAATATATAAAGTTTCTTGTTTACCCTTGCAATTCAGTTGTTATGTTTGAAACCTTTGTTTTCTTAGGTTAGATAGAACTAATTAAAAAAAAAAATCATGTCTAAATAATGTTAAGAATTTATCTTGTTTTGCATTCTGGATCTTTATGGTCACCTGAAGTGTCAGGCAGAAGTCACCTTTGTGAAATATATATAAAGATAACAAGTTCCTTGCAATTCAGTTGATGGCACTAAAGACTTTATGAAAGCCATCTCGTAACACTACCAGTGCTTCACCTTATTTTTCAAGTTCAAGTCACTGACGTCCCACAAATAAGTTTGCATCGCATATAAATCCAGGTACAGTACAACTCCAAATATCCAGATTGCTTTGAGGCCGTATTTAAAAGGTTTTTGCAGCAGCAGGATCGATTATTTGCAAAAAAGCAAAACTTTTAACCAACAAAATTGACTGTCAGCAAAACAACTGATTCTGACGGATATATTAAAGATGTGACATTTTATGTAAGTACTGTACAATTTAGTTTTTTCTTTAAGAAATGACTGTTTTTCATAATTTATCCAATCATCCAGATAATTGAAGTTCTACTGTATTTTGCAATGTTCACACTTCCTCACATCATTTTACAAAATGTGAACCAGCTAAACTCAGTTGGAACCAGCCAAATCACTGTCACCAGTACATTTTGTGCACGTGTAAACAGATGCGAAACTTGGTAACGGAACTTAATTCCATCATAAAAACTACTCTTAAACATTTAATTTTTGCACCACCCTTGTATATGGCTCACGCTGTACAAAGGAAAATTGGGTTGGGCATGAGCAGGATCCACCTGTGCGGGTAACAAATGATAGCAAAGCAAAGTTGCTCAGTTCAGGTGACTCTGCGCCTAACAGAGAAATTTCAAGACAATAAAAAGATGTTTTTTTAAATTATTTCAAAACCAGTGGATAAAAGTTAAAACACTACGCTTCAACTCTACCCTTGAGTCTTACTCAGGTGATACCTCATTGAGTTTCGTCATGGTAACTCATTTGTCCACCATCGATAAAAACATCTTTTTATTGTATCTGACTCAGTGGAAATCAGAACTGATATGGATATTTTATTAAAAATTTCAAGTATACCATGTACAAACGTATAGAAAGAGAGGAAGACAAATTGGAAGCTACAGGGGTTTATTCGATTTCCTGTGATGATCGTGAAGGAGTTTATATTGGAGAGACAGGCAGACGTATCAGGACTAGACTCCGAGAATATGATAAAGACATAGTGTGTGGTAGAAGTGCAACTGGATTGAGTCAACATATGATCGATAACCAACACCATATTGGCGATGTAAAGGTGGTAAGAGTGGAAAGGGATAAGACAAAAAGAAATTTGTGTGAACCATGGAACATCGTGGGTAGAAAGGGTGTGTCCCTGAATAGATATGACAGGGATGTAGGGGAAGATTAGCTAGAGTTAATTCGAAGGATGAAAAGGACACATCAGAAGGTTAAAATCCCTCCTCCACACAACAAATGCATGGAGGAAGTAGAGTATAACATACATGAAACACAGAAGAAGGAATTTCATCGAAACATGATATTTAGGATCGATCATAACAGTTAACGACAGCGTACCGCCTGATGAAGACTAGTGGGAATAATTGAAACGTCGCGCCATTGTATTTTATTAATTTATCCACTGTGTGCAATTATTTTAATTTTGGACAACAGATATTCTTATTCAATGGAAAGGTGGACTCTCTATTTTTATTTATTCAAGTATACCATGAGAGAGAAAAAATGTTTCTGAAGCCAGCTGTACAAAAACCATGATTGTAGAACGAGTGGTTGTCGAATTATGAGGTTTTGATTGATAAGTAACATTGTTCGTTCATCACGCACATCCCGGGAGAAGTCAAAGGAAATCTATGCTCTCTTTTTTCTTCTGACAAATACGGCATGAGTGGACAAAGAGTCGGCGAGGATTGGCGCCTAACATTTTCCTTCATATAGCGTGAGCCATATAACAAATTTCTGATCCTGTCATTGGTGATTTGGTTAAGTTTTGTTCATAAGAGGACAATTTAATTGGAGTTTCCCTGTTCATATTAAGCAATTTTGATACAACACTTTCATTTCTTATTATTGTTTTCTGTTTCTTGCTTGAGTCGGTTTTTCAATTCAGACGGTGAGACTGTTTAAATAGCATTGATTTTATAGGTTTCAATTTTGCTTCTTGCTGATGCTGTGTTACGAGTACTGGCAGTGGCTGTGGTTTATCTTCTTTTATCTCACTTTTCTCATTTGCTGGATTTCTGATAGTATCTGGTTCACTGTGAGTTTGTTTCTCCTCCATCGTTGCTTTAAAAGGCTGCATTTTATTTGTTTTTATTTCCTGTGTTGTTTGATTGAAGTGTAACTTCTCTTGTGTACTGCTATCTTCTGACTTTGTTTGCTCATGCAAATGTTTTTCTTGAACTGATTGATTTTTCATCTCATTAATTTTGTGTGGTTCTTTTACTGCTATATTTTCAGGTATAGTACCATCTTGCAACGTTTTTGGTATTTTTAGAAGAGCAAAACGTTTGGGCTTTGTCAAAAACATATAAGCTTTTTTGTCATATTTTGATTTGATTTGTGTTTGCACTGATTTTGACTCTGAGAGAGTTATGTTTTTGTTTTCAGTTAGCATTAATTCCTTTTTCTCTGAACTTTCTGGTTTCTCATTTTCTGTCAGAATATTACCTGTCATTTGTACCTGAGTGGATTTTCCATAGTCTTTTTTGTACCACTATCCTCTCTACTTGCTCCTAATTCTCTGATTTTTGGTTGAAGACAGCATGATTTTTCTTCTTTTTTAAATTCACTTTCTTTCTTTATTGTTTGTGTACAAGAAGGCACTCTAGGTTGTGATATGCTCTGTTGTTCGTTTTCCAAGTTTTTAGATTCAGGTTTAGCTTCTATTTCTTTTTGCCCTTTGGTTCTGGTGAATACATTCTTTTTCAAAGGCACAAAGTTTTCAGATTTTGTTTCACTTACCATTTTGCTTTCCATGAGCTTTGATTTGGGAGTTATTTTTGGGTATTGTTTGAAATGTGCTACATCAAACATTTGAATGTCTTTGTTTTTGTGCAATGCCAAAAGTTCATCTTTTTGTGATTCTAATTCTATTGGACTTATTTCTTTCTTCGGAGATATAGCTTGTTCCCTAGTTTCTTCATCCAGAGAATTTCCCTGCATTTCCGACTTATCTTTTTTTATGACTTATCTTATGATTTTTCTTGTGATGAAATCTCATCTAAGAAAAATAATCTGACATATAACAAATGTTCACTTTGTGGTACATTTAACGATGGCATGTAGCAAGTGTTCTGGGGTAGGTTTTGACGCTACAGCATTAATTTTCAACTTGAATTCTCTCAAAGTTTCTTCTGTTGCTGCTCCCATAGCAACATACTGAAAGAAACAAATATAGCACTCTGTGAAATATGAAGACATTTCTGGTGATAATACCAGTATATTACCGTGAGATTACATTAATTACACCTCAAGAGTGACAGCAACGGAGGTGAGATTTTTCTCTAATTTGTTAAACAGCTTGGGAACGTTTGAGGTTAGAAAATATCATTTTTAGAGTTTAAATCTGCATTCCTGACTATTATAATTAATAGCAAAAGTAAATATAAAAACATAAAACTTTACCATTGGGTGTAGGTTTCGGAGGTGAGAAAGTCCAATTACCAAATCTGAATTTAAGCCTTTCACACTAACAAAACAACACAGAAAAGCACACTGACAGCTTGGCTTTACATAAATGATAAGAAAACTGCCAAAAGTTAGAGTCCAAGGAAGCTAGAAAAACTACAGTGCCATCTCTGTGGGAATAATTCCACTTTTATATTTTTTCACGGAGGTGAGGTCTCACTTGAGGACAGGCATGTTTAGTGCAAAAAATTGTCTATACAAAATTATGTATTTGCTTTTCAGTTATTAATGACTCATTTTTTGAGCTGTTTGTTCTTGTTATTACACTAAACTGGGATGCAAAATAAAGTCTGTTGAATTATGAAAAAATGACAAGTCAGGCATGGGGACATGACATGGAGGTGAGATTTCACATACTGTGCTCTAAAATGCAGAAAATTGTAACTTTTATTTCAAAAGTGGACTATGGGATCAAATAGACCTTATTTCAGTCTAACTTATCATAATAATTCATAATCCATAAATACTTATTTTACACCAGAAAATGAAATGCGGCATGAATCTGCCCTTTTTTAGAGAATGGCTCTTAAGTGAAAATGCAAAAGGGATCTCTACTACAGAAATAATATTGTACAGAATGTGTACAAAAAAACGAAATATTATAAACACTTACCTGCAACTGGTCCAGGGCTACTCCTAACCTCTGAAGAACTGGATATGTGAAATTCACTCCTGAAGGACTGAAATACACCACAACTTCAGGAAACCCGTTGTGTTCTGTTATCAAGGCCTCTATGTTTCTCTCGAGATGCTGATGAATCTTGGTCCGATAAACTGTGATGGGTTTCAGACTGACGCCTCCCTCTGATAGTCTAGTAGCCAGCACATCACGCTTCAAATTTCCACACGGGAAAAGGAACGGCTTTTCATATTTATCTGTAATAGAAGTATTATGCCAGAACGTTAGGTCCTAATGAACGAAACAAAAATATATTTATTATTTTGAAAATTTAAGTTACCATACGAGCAAAGGTTATATTGAAGCAGATAGCAAATGATATCAGATTTAGCAGGAAATGTTGAGTATAAGAATGTATTTTATTGGTTAAAATCTCGGAATGAGATCGAATATTTACGAATATTGGCGATGATTGTATATTCCTGTATTACACGTAATTTATCGAAGTATACATTAAATTACAAAGTGTTTAAAGAAAGTTTTATTTTAATAACGATTTAAGTGCCGATATAGACGCGTAAAATATTAAATCTCCCGCGACATACTGACAGTGGATTTTCCGGGTTATAGCGTCAGTAGAAAAGTTATTTAAGGGGATTACGTTGCTGCAAAAGTCTCTTTTTGTTGTTCAACTTTCCACCGCTATGAAGTAATCCTGGAACCCATGACCACGCTGGAATTTCTGTCAAGAATAAACTGTAAGTTCAAATATTCATTTTAGTATATGATAAAGATTAACTACAGTAAAAGAAATGATAAGATGCTATAACAAATTTTTATTAGAAAAGTAAAGTTTTAAGAATTTATAGCAATTAACACAATTAAGAATTAGCAAGTCACATTTTTGAAGTAAAAGAAATATAATTCATGTAGAATCAAAGATAATTTTTAAAGATAATTTTTATTATAATAATTTACAATAAATTAGTATTTATTTTTAGTATATATGATTATTTTTTAATGGTGCATGAAAATAATTAATCACATTGCATGCTATCCTATAAAATCCAAAGCAGTGCCTATCCATATCCTAAAGGCTTAAAGCCAATCCTGACATGTGTAGTGTTACCGAAACTTCGTCGGGGCACCACAGAAGCTAATATGTGAAACTTTAGCAATTTATGGAATAAATGCTATGCAAGTAGCTCAATACAACATCATCATTCCCTACTAAAGGAGCTGGCCAAAACTCATCTCTTCAGCATCATTTTCCAAATCATTATAACATTTTCAGAATACTCTAAGTTAAACTGCGTATTACAAGTGATTGTTTTATTCAGTTTTCTTTTTATTAAAGCGACAGAATGGTACTTTATGAGATTGTGTGATGGACGGGAAAATGTCTGTTTGTGCAGCTTAAGAAGTCATAATAAAAATAAATTTATAAAAAGTGCATAAATATGAAACCCAGAGCTCCAGAACTGAGGTCACAAATAAAAAAACACACAAAGTAAATAATCCAATAAGACCAGTAGTAAATTTCTTAAATGCTCCTAGCTGTAAAGTTTCAAAAATGTTGGGGAAAATATTAAAGCAAAAATTAAATCTACCCTACAGATACAATATCATAAATTCGATTGATTTGGTTAACAAAATAAAAGACATTTGCATTAATAAAGAGGACCTTATATTATCGCTGGACATCACCAACTTGTATACAAACATACCAATAAATGATTCTATCAGAATTATAGAAAATAGGCTTCTAGATAACGGCGGAAGCACCAATGTTACTAAGCAGATAACCTCACTTCTTAACACCATATTATACCAAAATTACTTCAAATTTGATAATAAATTGTACATACAGAAAGGAGTAGCAATGGGATCACCGCTTTCTGGGATTATAACGGAAGCTTACTTACAACATATTGAACAAGAATATATACAGGATATTATATTTAAATATAAAATTACCACTTATCAAAGGTATGTTGATGATATTCTTATCATTTGCAATAATAACAAAGTGGAAGATATTTTCAATGATTTTAATAACATCAATAATCATCTGAAATTCACTCTTGAGAAAGAAGAGAATTATTCACTACACTACCTGGATCTCAGTATTACCAGAATCAACAAGAAACTCGATTTTGGTATATTCAGAAAAAATACTTATTCGGATAATATCATCGGCAATTCTTCTAATCATCCTATTAGCCACAAAATGGCTGCTTTCAACAGCATGGTATACATAATGGTTAACATACCCATGAATGAAACTAACTACAACAAAGAATGTAGTACAATTATGAAAATTGCCGAAAATAATGGATACAATAAAAGTCTGATTAGAAATTTAATCAGAAAACACAAAACGAAATTGCATAACAAACAAAACCCCATAAGCCAGCTCACACCTCTACAAAAAGACAACAATAATAAATATTTTGCTACATTTAATTACACAGATAACAGAATACATGCTATCACAAAGTTACTACGTAAAGAAAACTTTAAAATTGCTTACAGAACAAATTGCAACTTAAAGAATAAATTATACAGCAATAATACTAACTCTGTGGATAAAATGGAAGAAAGTGGTGTTTACAAATTGACGTGTATTGATTGCAAAAAGGTATATGTGGGACAAACTGGAAGAAAATTCAGGCAAAGATTCAGTGAACATGTTTCTGACTTTAAATATGGCAGATTACGCTCAGCGTATGCTAAACACCTGCTTGATAGTGGTCATAGATTGGACAACTTAAATAACACCATGGAAGTCCTACATATATGTGATAAGGGTGTTAGACTAAATACATTGGAAAACTTTCAAATTTATAAGAATAGGAGTAACATCCTTAATGAAAACATAATTGACCAAAATCATTTATTTGACTTGACTACAACGGTGGCCTAGGTTACCAAATAACAAATTTTATAAACAACATTTTTTCAGAAGAATTGTGGTGTTCATTACATCTTATATGAACTGAAGAATTGTGGTGTTCATTACATCTTATATGAACTGAAGATGGCGCAGCATACGCCGAAATGCATCTTCAAATAAGTTGTGTATTATATGGTAAGGGTAAAGGCGGAATATTATAATAAAAATATATTTAATATTAACCCTTATCTGTTGGAAATTAGTTATATTAATTTTGGTCAAACATTGTTCGATTTGGACAAAACTCACTGTACAGGGGTATTCTGGGCCAAGGAACTCGAATCTGAGGTCGCTTTTACCAGGCGACGCTATCTAATCGTGCTATGTAGTCCACGTGATTTAGGTGTTAATAAATATAATGATTTAACTATTATGCTCTTAATTTTTAATTTTTGAAATAATTATCGCGGGCAAAGCCGCGGGCACATGCTAGTATAAAATATGGCGGAATTCACACTACTTTTGGTAAAGTCGCATTGTAGGGTGGCCCACATTCAAAACCAATTTTCTTGTCATAAAACACCTAATATCACACGTATTTTGTTATAGATTGTTTTCTGGAGAGCTGATGTTGCCTCGACGAATGTTTGTGTCCAGCCCACCCTCCCTAAACATTACACTTTCTTTTATAACACGGTCTAGCGAAAAGTGCCGTGAACGACGCCATATTTTTATATAGAAACTCGTGATTGGACGTTACAGGTCTGACGTCTCACCAGCAGACCACTTAGAATTCTGGGAAGCAGGTGCACCAATACAACGAACCTCGCGGGACATACAACACGGCACATTTACGAAACGGGAGAAATCAGAACATCTTACTAAATTAATATGACTGTTCCTAACCTAACAGAACCTGTCACTAATTAGTAATTTCGGGAGAATTCAGAATGCCCTACTAAATTAATATGACTGTTTCTAACCTAACAGAACTTGCCACTAATGTAGAATCTTTGATAACTGATAAGTAATGTACAAGAAGCGTCATGTTGTTTAACCTATCCCCCTGAACAAAACACATCACCCGTCCGTGGAAACCTGCGGATATGGCGAGGTGGGCCACCCTACATTGCGACTTTGCCCTACTTTTCGCTAGATCATGTTATAAAAGAAAGTGTAATGTTTAGGGTGCGTGGGCTGGACCAAATCATTCGTTGAGGCAACATCTCCTCTCCAGAGAACTATCTATAACAAAATAGTGTGATATTAGGTGTTTTATGAGAAGAAAGTTGGTTTTCAAAATGGGCCCCCCTACAACCAGCCTATTCCATTTCTCAGTGCTGTGAAAGCGCTGGCAGAATTTTTGGCAAGATTACACTTTGCGACCCACCCGGCTCCCCTTTCCATCGGCCTGGTCGCCCGCATGCTCGCTTCCCCTCCGCCTACCGCGCATCATCCTGCGCGCATCTTCCCCGCTATGGCTCATGCCGGCCGCTACTAAGCGCCGCTTGCTGTGTTAAGCCCGCAGCTTGCTCTAATAATTGCAATTACCATTATAAAAAACAAAATAAAATTTCACGAATTATAGAAAATGTCGAACAATTAAAAAAATACCCTTGTACAAAACATCATATTTCACGATCTTTAAACACTGATTTGATAATATAAAAAATTGAAATGTACATAATATTTCCCAATTTTTAAAAACGCCATGTTATGATATAAAACATGGCTTAATTGATGCAGAAAAATTCCCTTGCACCAACAGTACTCTTTTCGTAACAAACAAAACATTTCAAAATTTGAAAAAGCTATTCTTGCGTTGACACTCGCGAATGCATGAAGTCACCCTTAGTACCTTAAATATATGAAATCTTTCTTCACTGCTCAACTGTCATTCGTGGCATAGTGGGTTAAGACTCCTAGCTATAACGCTAGGGGTTCCGATAAATAGGTGGGGTGAAGAGGAGGTGAGAGGAAAGAGACGGGAAAAAAAGAGAAGAAGAGAATAAAGGAGAAATAAATTATTTTTCTCCCCACCCAAAACCCCTACTTTCCACGCGGGTCCCGTTAGTAGTGGTGGGGGACTCGGGTGGGTCGCAATATATATTTTTCCAGCATTTTTATTCCAAAGCTAATGACGTCATCAGTGCCACCAGTTTCCACAGCGCTTTGGCATGGGTTCCACCGGCCTGTAGAGGTGGTGCGTGGATCCATCAATGAATCTGATTGGCTCACGTAAAACTGCGGGGGAATTAGCAGACAATAGGCTTCGCTCAATCCTGTCCGGTGCCCATGCTACTGTCACTTGATGACTTATTTATATATAGCCTATATAAAATTTTGTATATATAGCTTGATGATAGAGGCATAGGAACAATAAAACTACAAAATGTTTAGGAAGAAAGGTAACGAGTATAGGCATAAAAACAATATTAGAAGCAATTTTAGAAGAAGTAGGCTACGTATATTCTGTTTAGATTATAAGAACTCGCTATCTCTAACTAGATGGTATGTTCAAAATTATTGACCAGCAATTATACCATCCTACCTGATTTAATTTGATATGGTATTAGCTATTTAAGAAACCCTAGCTGGGAAAATGTTTGGCAAGTTTATAGTTTCCGACTCACCCTGCTCCCCTTTCCATCGGCCGCTTCCCCTCACCGCCTACCACGCATCTTCCCCGCTATGGCGCATGCCGGCCGCTACTGCCGCTTGCTGTGTTAAGCCCGCAGCTTGCTCTAATAATTGCAATTACCATTATAACAAACAAAATTAAATTACATTGTTCTGCAATTTAATTGTCGAACAATTAAAAAAATACCCTTGTACCAAACATCATATTTCACGATCTTTAAACACCGATTTGATAATATAAAAAATCGAAATGTACATAATATTTCCCAATTTTTAAAAACGCCGTGTTATGATATAAAACATGGCTTAATTGCTGCAGAAAAATTCCCTTGCACCAACAGTACTCTTTTCGTAACAAACAAACCATTTCAAAATTTGAAAAAGCTATTCTTGCGTTGACACTCGCGAATGCATGAAGTCACCCTTAGTACCTATATATGAAATCTTTCTTTCTTCACTGCTCAACTGTTGGAATAATAATTGCTTACTTGCAGTCTCTCTGGACCCACAGGATGCTGTTGCTATGTTGTCGTGTGAGATGCCGTGATGTTCCAGTCCTTGAATGGTTACCTGTTTATTCTATTGTTGCCCGGCTTAATATACTCTTTTATCTCAGGGACAGCACGTTTAAAAGGAGAGCGTTCAATAGAAAGTCTTCAAAGTTGGGTAAGAGCGAGATTTATTTCAAGTGCAAACTTCTACGCACAATTACAATACAATTACAGTACCAGAAATATTAATTTATTCTATTAAGCGACGTGTTAAATCAATGCGCGGCTTCTTGTTAATTGCTAGTTTACTCAGACTCTACTGATATATTACAATAATTGCTCTTCCCGGACTTTAACTTTGACTAAGTACCCAGCGACCCTCGACTGGACTTATAAAATTCCCGAGACTACTACCGGGATGTGGCCTACTGGCCTACCAAAAACTTCGCGACCGAATCCTATGGAGCTCTCGGCTCTTCTCTCTGTATCAAAAATCATCACGTCCCAAGAAGCCTCGTACTGACGTCAGTCACACAAATTAGTCCCTCATTCTCATTGGTTATTATCTGTTAGTATTATTCCGCTAGTGCGGAAGAATATCGGAAATTAGAACCAAGCCAACACAGATCTCTGAAGGTTTCCAATTCCTGGAACCTTCAATCAATCAATCAATCAATCAGTTTATTTTCCAATAGACAATATACATTGCATAGGAATAGTCAATAAGCCTAGTCTATAATTAATTAATGGAGGTTTAAGTAATCATCAACACAATAGAAACATTTTTCAATCAGAAATTCTTTTAGATTCCTCTTAAAGACTGAAACATTATTTGCATTCCTAATAACCACTGGAAGGTTGTTAAATAGTTTAGGACCAAGTACATTCGGAGATTTACAGCCTGATTTAAGCCTTCTAAAAGGTACATGAAAATCATTGCAGTGTCTTGTATTAAAATAAAAACACCCTATTGTTCATCTAGTGTCGGAGCGGAGCTGGTTTATCCCCTTCACACAATAAAATCGCCTCTTATCTGATGTTCTTTTGTATACGTTAAAATTCTAGCACAATACCAATACACAGAATTTGCTCAAGTGATTGACAGCCTGCCTTTGTCTCCTCAGACTGTGTTATTATTACAGTTACTTGTACTTGCTTTTATTCTAAAGTATTAATTTTCCCATTTCTTATAACAAAATTGATTCTAGTTCTCAAACTCTTAATAATTATGGTTTATACTTATCTTTCCCAATGTTTAATTAATTTCTGTATAATATTAATAAAATGAAATGTTTTAATTAATTACTGTAAAACGTTATGGAATATGTCTAAAGGCATATTCCGCCTCACTGTCATTCGTGGCATAGTGACTTTAGATATGCATATAGGCCTAAGCTGTTGGAATCTAAGTGAAAGAATCCAACAGCTTAGGCCTATATGCATATCTAAAGTCAATAATAGTAATACACTAAGGTCTATAGCTAGAAATAATAAATCATTTGCACTATTTCATCAAAACATAAGGGGGCTTGAAACCAAAATTGAAGAATTTAACTTAGCCATTCAGGATACAATTAATTCTAAAAAACAGGAAATTCAAGTTATTTGTCTAACGGAACACCACTGTGCAGAAACAGATCTGGAACAATTAAAAATTGATAACTTTTCACTATGTTCAAAATTTTGTAGACATTCCATAAAATGTGGAGGTGTGAGTATATTTATCAAAAGAAACTTACATTTCAGTGATATAGACACAAGTTCTTTCTGTAAAGAACAGGATTTTGAATGTTGTTCAGCCAGATTGGATTTTGACAATGATACATTTGTAATACTAACCATTTACAGGGCACCATCAGGTAATTTCAATTATTTTGTAAATCAGTTAGAAAGGGTTCTTAATTCACTGTATAGTACTAATGTAAATATTATACTGTGTGGGGACTTTAATGTAGATTTCTCAATTGATAGTGAGAAGAAGGTCAGACTGATATCTTTATTGGATAGCTATAATCTAGATTTCATAGTAAACTTTCCAACGAGAATTCAGAACGACTCCCAAACAACAATAGATAATAAGTTATATTCATAGATATAGAAAAACATTTTAATTTTAAAGTATTTCCAATATTAAATGGATTATCAGATCATGATGCACAAATGTTAGTGCTGAACAATATTAAAGTAAATTCGAACAGTAAACATGCTCATAGTAATATGACTAGAGTAATGAATGACGATTCAATTTTAAATTTCAAACAAGATCTTGCAAATGAAAACTGGGAATCTATGTTATCCTATGACAAAGTAGATAGTAAATTAAGTGAATTCCTAAACATAGTGACGACATTTTGAGGCAAATTTTCCAAAAAAGAAAACTGCTAATTTACCTAATTCAAGGAATAACACATGGTTAACTGCTGGTATTAAAATATCATGTGCAAACAAAAGAGAGCTCTACCTAAAATATAGAACCAGTAACAACCAAACTCATAAGGAATACTATAAAAAGTATTGCAACATACTGAAGAAAGTAATCAAAGAAGCAAAAAGTAGGCATTATTCACAAGTAATCAAATAATAAAGTTAAGACTGTATGGAATATAATAAAAAACGAAACAGGGAGAACAAAGCGAAACAATGATTGTACATCATTAATATACCAAGACATAAAACTAGATAATTTATCAGACATTACAAATGCTTTTAATAGTCACTTTATAAATATTGCAGAGAAATGTACAGGGTCTTTATTATAAGTTGAGACCGGGCGACCGGTGTTTTCACTCTCCGCTATGGAGTCCGCATTAGCCGCCGGTGATGCGCGCGCAGCTTCCCTGCTTAAAGTGTAGGCTATATAAAGTATTACATATCTGTGTTATACAGGCATTGTATCTGGAAACCACATTCTGGCTGACGCGAGTGAGTTCTTCCACTGTAATGCCCCTAATTTGCTTTGTGTGCAGAAGAAACTAAAACCCCTACTTGTTGGGCTAATTTTGAGAGTGATTTATTTGGTGAATGTTCAAGATAAGCGCCAGTCTCGTCTAGCTTTTCTTCTGTTAACACTGTTCGTGTGCGCACATGCTTTTTGTTTTGCACTGAGCCAGTATTTACAAATTTATTAACAATTCTGTGAATTTGTGCTCTTGAAGGTGGCACATCAGCAGGAAATGTCCGAATAAATTCATCATGTACACGTCTAGCAGACTCGTACTTAAAATAATGTTTACACACAAAAATACGATGCTGCAGCGAAATGGGTCTGACCATGTTGACACTTTAACAATAACTGCACGTGCCGCTGTTGCATCAAGGTCAGACCGGCTGCGCGCGCCTTCCGTCGCCCGGTTTCAAGCCTTCCGTCGCCCGGTCTCAACTTATAATAAAGACCCTGTATTCCTATAAATAATATTAACATTAAGGCAGTAGACCTACTAACAAAATCTACAGTTTGGAACCATAGATTTCAATTGAACCTGACTTCTCACAAAGAAATTGAAAATATAATCAAGTCTCTCAAAAGTAAAAGCTCGTCTGGATGGGATAAGATAAGTAATAAGTTATTAAAAAGGTGCTCATCGGAACTCAGTAAACCTCTTAGTCACATATGCAATTGTTCATTAGAAAATGGAATATTTCCAGAAAGACTGAAGCATGCTATTGTTAAGCCCCTCTTTAAAAAAGGTGACAAAAATCTACCATCAAATTATAAACCTATATCGCTCTTAACCTCATTTTCAAAAGTTTTTGAAAAAGTCATGTACAAACGCATAATACACTATCTTAATTTGAATGACATTCTTACTTCATCCCAGTTTGGATTTAGAAGTGGCATGTCCACTGAGAATGCTACATTTCAACTTACTACAGAAATACTGGAAGCGTTAGATAAAAAGAAATATGCTCTGGGAATTTTCTGTGACTTAGCTAAAGCGTTTGACTGTATAAATCATGAAATATTACTTCAAAAATTGGATCATTATGGGTTCGATAATTTAACACTTAAGTGGTTCAAATCATATCTTTCTGATAGAACTCAAAAGGTAATAATAAATGGAAATGAATCTAACTTAGGGGTTGTTAAGAATGGGGTACCTCAGGGATCAATACTAGGACCTTTGCTCTTTTTAATTTTCATTAATGACTTGCCCTATAACTTAAGTGACGAATCAAAGGTATTGCTCTTCGCAGATGATACTAGTGTACTTGTAACAGGAACGTCACAAGAACATTTATCAAGAATAGCTACAAAGGCTTTTCACGAGTTAAACACATGGTTTCTAGCTAATAAAATGACACTTAATATTGATAAGACCCATTTTATACAATTTAGAACAAAAAACAGATGTATCTCAAATCTTGAAATTAATTATGGAACACAAATCATACAAGAAATTAGCAATGTAAAATTTTTAGGACTGCAAATTGACCAAAATCTTGACTGGAAGACACACATAGAAATGATAGGTCCAAAACTGAGTTCAGCGTGCTTTGCTTTAAGAATTTTGAATAATATATTAAAACAGGATGCATTACTTATGGTATATTTTGCATATTTTCACTCGGTAATGAGGTACGGGATCATATTCTGGGGCAACTCTTCCCATAGGGAGAAAATATTTAGATTACAAAAGCGGGCAATAAGAATAATATGTGGAAAGAAAAAAAGGGAATCTTGTAAATCGCTATTTGAAAAATTAAAAGTCCTCACTCTTACAGGGGAGTATATATACCCTGTTATGTGTTATGTAGTGAATAATATTGATAAATATCAAACTAATTTTAGTGTACACGGACGTACTACCAGAAACATGAATGATCTACACAGACCAAATAACTCGTTAAAACTCTTTCAGAAGGGTGCTTATTATTCTGCAGTACAGATATATAACAAGCTTCCAAACAACATTAAATTATTATGTATTCAAAGAAAGAGCAAACCTTTCTAAACAGCTGTCAAGGAATTTTTAATAACTCACACCTTCTACAATTTGGAGGAATATTTCCAGCTTGGATAAATTTGGCAGCTTACAGTTTCTGTAGGCCTATATTATTGTTATAACATGCATGTATTTTTTGATCTGACGTGTTCTATATCCTTGAGCCCCGCTCAACACAGGATCTACAGGACGAGATATCTACATCTACATCGGGTTAAGACTCCTATATAGCTATAACGCTAGGGGTTCCGATAGATAGGTAGGGTGACGAGGAGGTGAGAGGAAAGAGACGGGAAAGAAAGAGAAGAGAAGAAAGGAAGGGAAAAATATATATTGCGACTCACCCGAGTCCCCCACCACTACCGCGTAAAGTAGGGGTTTTGGGTGGGGAGAAAAATAATTTATTTTTCCTTTCTTCTCTTCTTCTCTTTTTTTCCCGTCTCTTTCCTCTCACCTCCTCTTCACCCCACCTATTTATCGGAACCCCTAGCGTTATAGCAAGGAGTCTTAACCCACTATGCCACGAATGACAGTTGAGCAGTGAAGAAAGAAAGATTTCATATATAGGTACTAAGGGTGACTTCATGCATTCGCGAGTGTCAACGCAAGAATAGCTTTTTCAAATTTTGAAATGTTTTGTTTGTTACGAAAAGAGTACTGTTGGTGCAAGGGAATTTTTCTGCATCAATTAAGCCATGTTTTATATCATAACACGGTGTTTTTAAAAATTAGGAAATATTATGTACATTTCGATTTTTTATATTATCAAATCGGTGTTTAAAGATCATGAAATATGATGTTTGGTACAAGGGTATTTTTTTAATTGTTCGACAATTAAATTGCAGAACAATGTAATTTTATTTTGTTTTTTATAATGGTAATTGCAATTATTAGAGCAAGCTGCGGGCTTAACACAGCAAGCGGCGCTTAGTAGCGGCCGGCATGCGCCATAGCGGGGAAGATGCGCGGTAGGCGGTGAGGGGAAGCGGCCGATGGACGATGGAAAGGGGAGCAGGGTGTGTCGGAAACTATAAACTTGCCAAAAGGAAAAATAAATTATTTTTCTCCCCACCCAAAACCCCTACTTTCCACGCGGGGGAAAATGACACATTGCGACCCACCCGAGTCCCCCACCACTACAACGGGACCCGCGTGGAAAGTAGGGGTTTTGGGTGGGGAGAAAAATAATTTATTTCTCTCTCTTCTCTTCTCTTTCTTTCCAGTCTTTTTCCTCTCTTCCTCTCACCTCCTCTTCACCCTACCTATCTATCGGAACCCCTAGCATTATAGCTAGGAGTCTTAACCCACTACGCCATGAATGACACTTGAGCAGTGAAGAAAGATTTCATATATAGGTACTAAGGGTGACTTCATGCATTCGCGAGTGTTAACGCAAGAATCGCTTTTTCAAATTTTGAAATGTTTTGTTTGTTACGAAAAGAATACTGTTGGTGCAAGGGAATTTTTCTGCATCGATTGAGCCATGTTTTATATCATAACACGGCGTTTTTAAAAATTGGGAAATATTATGTAAATTTCGATTTTTTATATTATCAAATCGGTGTTTAAAGATCGTGAAATATGATGTTTGGTACAAGGGTATTTTTTTAATTGTTCGACAATTTCTATAATTCGTGAAATTTTATTTTGTTTTTTATAATGGTAATTGCAATTATTAGAGCAAGCTGCGGGCTTAACACAGCAAGCGGCGCCTAGTAGCGGCCGGCATGAGCCATAGCAGGGAAGATGCGCGCGGGATGATGCACGGTAGGCTGGCGGAAAAGGCGACCAGGCCGATGGAAAGGGGAGCCGGGTGGGTCGCAAAGTGTCATCTTGCCCCACGCGGTAGTGGTGGGGGACTCGGGCGAGTCGCAATATATATTTTTCCCAAATGTTTTATATTAAAAACTGTGACACTGTTGTCAGTTGTGTTTGATTTTATATGGTGAATATCTCCCGAAAGTTTTAGGTTAGACCTGACGGGTACAGCAAAGGGGGATATTTTCAGTTATTACTAGATTAGCAGACGTTTAGCTATGTCAATTATAATATAAATTCTGTTTGTTTGAAACCTTAGAACACCAATCCTTCCTGTAAGAAAATATTAGAATCACTAGTAATTTAGTCGCCATTGATGGCAGCATAAATCCAGCATTTTTGTTCCAATTCCGCTGCAGCGTGACGCCACCGGCCCGCTGTAAAAGCGCTGAGAAAAGGAATACGCTGAATGCGATTTTACCAAAAGAACCAATCCAGTAAAGTGGGGAAACTGTCCCCCAATAGTTACCCCTTACTTAACAATTAAATAATACCTGAAAAGTTATCTGGATTTCTAAGGTCGTTCTCCAACGAATCATCCCACAAAATTCAAATTCTAAGACGGGTATATTTCGAACAGAGTAGCCTTCTTCCTGAAGTTTCTTCTTAAATGCATCTTCGTCTTCCGAATCATTCGGGTTAGCTTTAAATATCAAGATTTCACTTTTTAGGACGTCCATTCCCTGCAGGTCGTCACTGTAGACTACGTTATGAAAGTGTAGTCAAGTCCAGTTTTCGAAAATCATACTGTAACGCAAATATACAAATTATAGAATGTCACGTCATTCCACCCTAAATATCAGTTTGAAATAGCGGGTTTCTATTAACGCCCCTCACAACTTTAAGATAATAT
This sequence comes from Ectobius pallidus, assembly GCA_964059195.1. Classification (NCBI taxonomy): domain Eukaryota; kingdom Metazoa; phylum Arthropoda; class Insecta; order Blattodea; family Ectobiidae; genus Ectobius; species Ectobius pallidus. Next base: position 7,266,652 of record CAXKWD010000006.1, read on the forward strand.
AATTCTTTTGTTAGCAATTACAGCACATAATTGATAAACGCTTACCAATATAATATTAATCCTCCTGGTCCAGATTCCGCCCATCCCGCCATGTGATCCTCATCAGCGACGCACTTCTACCTTCCTTTTTCTTCTAATGGCCTCGACAATAATTAAGTCAAGTAGCCAGTGTAATATATAAATAAATGCAGCAATCAGAGCAATGCACGATATCAAGAGTATAAACAAGCTTTCCATCAACACAGCACTCAAACTATTTCACCTAAAGGTAACACCGATAGTAACTTACGATCTGGACCTAACTTGGCCCCATCTAAAACCAAATACTCTCAATAAGTAATACCGTCCACTCCCTGTCTTTTTCCGGGACACGCTACTACTAGCGCCGCCAGTGAGCAGGAATGGGCAGTTACTCGTCAGCTGATATAGTTAACGTTTGTCTGTTGTGTTTTGTGTACGAAAATATAATATAAATTCTAGTAAAACAGGGTGCCCACGGGGGGGGGGGGGGTTAAGACGCAGACTGCGTCATTGAAATTTCTGGGGGGGGGGAATATTATCGTGTTATGAATTTTCTGGCCGGGGGTTGAAAATTGTTGCAAAATTAGAGTTTTATATGTTAAAAATAAAAACGGCCAAGTTCTATAACTTCAAAAGGTCTCTTTTAATTCTTTATAAAGATAAAGATGAAGAATTTCGACAGCCATGGGCGTACCCGGGGGGGGGGCGCAAGGAAAAAAATGTATATTATTAATTATTATCGTCAGGTGTTTTTCTTTTTAAGACAATTATTTTAATTGTAGAAGTTTTACCAAATTGACAAAATGGAAGCAGAATCCACAGTGGATTAGGAAAGGGGGGTTCAGACCCCCCAAGAGTCAAAACCTAAAATTCTATATTTGTATTTAAAAAATATATTTATTTAATTAAACAAGATTTGTTGGTGTGTCAAATATGATATAGCAGTTATTTTCTTTTCATAACATAATGAGTAGGCCTATTATGTCCACTGTTCCATGTGCTATTTAACTTTTCTTATAAATAGTAATAAGTATTATAATTTAGGTAACAATTTCATGTTTAAGTTGCCATGTCTTAGAGTATAGTAAACAAATTTGCTAACTAGTTTTTCAGTGCTAAAATAGCGTAAAATATGATTTTCATTAGTTCAACATTTAAAAATTTCCCGGGGGTGGACACCCGACTTAGGTAACATTTTCTTGTTTACATTGGCATGTCTTAGAGTATGGTAAACAAATTTCCTAACTAGTTTTTTAGTGCTAAAATAGCGTAAAATGTGATTTTCATTAATTCAATATTTTAAAAATTTCCGGGGCTGGACCCCCACCTAGGTAATGATTTCTTATGTACATTGAAATGTCTTAGAGTATGGTAAACAAATTTCATAACTAGTTTTCAGTGCTAAAATAGCGTTAAATGTGATTTTCATTAGTTCAATATTTAAAAATTTCCCGGGGTGGACATCCGACTTAGGTAACATTTTCTTGTTTACATTGGCATGTCTTAGAGTATGGTAAACAAATTTCTTAACTAGTTTTTGAGTGCTAAAATAGCGTAAAATGTGATTTTCATTAATTCAACATTTAAAAATTTTCTGGGATGGACCCCCGACCCCTTTTTTGGGGGGTATTCCAAACCCTCCGGCACTTCCGACCCTCCCCGCAATTATTTTCTGGCTACTTATTATATTATTAATATAAAATACAATGTGACCCAAGAAGTTAAAGCGACAAAAAATAAATTAATTTAAAAAATTGCCCCCCCCTAGAAATTATCATATGGGCGCCCTTGTCGACAGGCAATTGGGTTGGGGGTGAGCAATGAAGTTTTGGGGGTGGGCACCCCTGAGTAAAATAATAAATACAACATAGGCCTAAAGAAAATGTCCGGTTATGTAGGTGGCATGATATGTGCCGTCTATGGTTGTAATAATTATTTTGAGAGTGAAATAAGTAAAATCGTTAATTAGAGTGTGTACAAGACTGATTCATTCAGATGTTCATTGGCTTACCATCCGAATTGTTTTACATGTAAAAATTTCAAATTTAAAAAAAAAGTATATATTGTAGAAAGTATCTTGCAAATCGTATGAATTAAAATTTAAAGCTGATTTTCACGAAAATGTATTAAAGTGAAACAATTAGTTTTAATACTTATTAAAACAAAGTGTGTGTGGAACGCCATGCGGCAGAAGTGAAACTTTTTTTTATTTTTTCAATTTTGGATTATTGGATTTTTCAAATTTTGGATTGTTGGACTTTTTAATATTGGGTTTTTGGACTTGTTAGATTTTGGATTTTTTAAATTTCTGACCTTTTTATTCTTTAATTTTGGATTTTTACATTTTTTACATTTTAGATAATTGAATTTTTTTAGTTTTGTATTTTTTTATTTTTTATTTTGGATTTTTTTATTTTTATATTTTAGAATTTTATAATTTTGGATATTTATGTTTTAAATTTTGGATATTAAGGTTTTTTAATTTTTTATTTTTTAAATTTTGGACTTATTAATTTTGGTTCTTTGAATTTTTTGATTTTGAAATTTTAGATTATTTAAATGTTGGATCTTTGATTTTTTATTTGTTTTAATTTTGGATTTTTTAATTTTTGGGCTTTTTCAGTTTTGGATAAGCCTAATCATTGACTTGATTGTTTTTTGTGCAGTCCGTTCCGTCACACCTCACTAATAGGGATGTAGCTCGCCAAACTTCTCCGACAGATAGCGTGGGTGTACTAGCCGGTATGCGCTAGCCGTTCGTCACTTGTTTTTCCAGTTTTCTTCTGCTGGCTTCATGCTTTTAAATGACGCTCCAACTTCTCAGTCCGATAAATATGTTCGTAATTTTATATTTTTATAGAGGACACGAGGCTATTATACGTACTGCCTTGTCTACTGGGCCCTTCTAGAATGTTGAAGTGTCAAAAATACGAAAGAAAAATCACAGAAGATAGGCTCTAAATAACACTAAAAAGGAAGGATTAACGAACAAATATTGTGAGATTTCCGATACAGACGACATTATTTTGTACTCGACTTGCAGTAATATGTTATCAATGTATGAATATTTATATGCAGTGCGGGGATTAGATATTCTTTAATTTTTAAATTAATATTAAATTTGCCATGAGCATCGAGAATATGTTATGGGCCATTTAAAAATAGAGTAAGTTACAATAAATAAATTAAAATTACCTAGTAACGCAATGATAATTACAGCACATTATGTTAGTTTTATACCTTTGTTAAACTGTATCTTTAGTGCGCCTTTATATTTAAAGACCACTTCCCTGTTTAATTTATTTAGTTATTTTAGGCCTATTTATTTTACTTTGCTGTATAAATATCTGTATATTAGGCTACTGTGGGGGTACGCCGTAGCGTAGTGGTTGAGGCGCTGCGCTACAAACCGGAAGGTGGCGGGTTCGATCCCCGATGAGGTCGTTGGAGTTTTTCAATTGGCACTATGGCCCTGGGGTCGACTCAGCCTCTAACAGAACTGAGTACCGGGAGCAATCCTGGGGGTAAAGGCGGCCGGTGCGTAAGGCTGACAACCTTACCACCTTAATGTGCCGATGTCTAAAAATCTGGGAGCCTCAACCTCCTGGAACCCTCTGGGCCTCCAAGGCCTGTAATAGGGAACACTTTACACTTTTTAGGCTACTGTAGCCTTCTATTGCATCTGATAGCCAAGTTAGATTGACGGCCTCGAATAAAAATTGTGACAATACCGTTGCCAATTTAATAGGCTACATAACTTAACGTATGATAATTATTAAATTCTGCCTTTATAATCTGCTATGTCATGCAATGAAATATTCTTAACAATATTCTGTTTCATAACTAGAAATTAAAATCATGTAACGATGGTCTAGTATAACTTACCGATAGTAAAAGGAATAAGAAAGAATGAGGAATGAGAAGAAGAAAAAAAGGCCTAATCGATTCCCAAGTTCCCATCTTTTTTAATTACGAGGGACAGGAAAGGTAAGTTTTCGTGATGTAAACATATTTTAATATTTTGATTTTGAATACGTTTTTAATATGACGGTATAGGCTAAATATGCATTTGATATAGAAAATAAATAATATTAAAAATGTCTGCGAATACACACCACATAAATCAGTGTTTATCACGTATATCAATTAGTATTTTACTGTCTGAACCCTAGAGGTATATTCTTTTAGTTCATTTGAATCATACCCGATCGCCAAATTAGCAGTACTGTATATAAATATTCATATCTGCAGAACATTTTGTACGTCGGGATCATAGTAATGTAGTTAATAGCGGGCATTTCTCACAGTATTTGTCAGCTTATTCTTCTTTCTTTTCGACTTATATAGCGTCTATCTTTTGCAATTTTTTTCACGTAAATATATTCTGGAAGTGTCCAGTATACAAAGAAATGCGCCTAGTAGCGTTTTACCGGCTACAAAAAAAGAAAAGTTCGGACGTATTTTTCAGTCTGCTAAGATGAAACGCCATTTAAAAGCATGGAACCAGCAGACAACAACTCGAAAAACAAGTGACGAACGGCTAGCGCATACCGGCTAGAGCAGTAGAGACATCTGTTGGTCCTAGTTCGCTACATCCCTATTTCGTGACGATTTTGAGCGTTACACAAGCTCTCGATTTACCCCTAACGCGGCTAAAGAAGTTTTACTTAAAAAATTAGCGTTATCGCCATTTAATTAAGTTAGTTTAGCGGTAGTGTAAATTGTGTTATTTCCCGACCTAATTCCTGCATTATCCAGCACAAAAATAAGTTACTGTGTCATCAGGACTTTGAAAAACAAATTTATTTCTGCAGCTATATAAGTTCATTAAGTAGCTTCTGAGACTGCTGCCCATTCCCACTCAACAGATGGCACCTCTGTGCTAGTGGACAGTTTGAACAAAGGGAATAGAGTAGAGTGGGCGGTATTCTTATTGAGAGTATTTGCTAAAACGGAACCATCTAGCCCAATTGGAAAAACTGAAAGCGATCTTTCTAAAGAAAGCATTGTGCATCTCAAAATTTACCCCATCAAGGTTGGTGTACGAACTAACACGAGAACCACGGGGGTGAAGGCTTGATACGAAATATGGAAACACGGGCAGTAGTTGACCAGGCAGGTTATTGGAGCGCTGATCGTTCAAATGCAGAGCGCTGATTGGCTCTCGCATCTGCGAATGAATGAAGCCCATTTCAGAAGTTTGAAAGCAAGGCCAGGCCAGGTTCTGTGACCGAAAGAAAACTTAACGGAATTTCTCCAAGTTTGTGTTCTGTGACGAAAAGTTAATAGAATTTTTCTACGTGTCTGCTGATCTCAAGTAAGTGTATTTTCAGATTGAATATTTCTTTTTCGAAATTTTGCCTAATGAACGTTACTCCCAAACAACTGTAATTACCAGATAATCAGAATTCTATGGTTGTGTGTGGAATTTTATATGATCTTATGTGTTTACAGAACCCTAATCAGCTTGTGCTACAGACATCTAACGTGTTCTGATTTTCATCAACACAGGATCTACAGGACGAGATAGCCTATCTACATCTACAGCATCTGCCTCTAGACGAACAACAACTGATTTTGAATGATGGAGGTAATATTAACAGTTACTACAGTAACCTGTTTTTTTATCAATTTTATCATGTGGTTTTCAATATGAAAATGGCCACATTTGAGGTTATAAAAGTCTTAGCAACATGTGGACTTCATATAGCCTATAAATTGAGTTTGATCCTATAAATATTCGGGGAAGAAACCATGAAGAAATAGGCAATATTAGGCCTTTATATTTGGCATAGTGTATAGGCCTAGGTACTGGTTACTCACAAAAATGATCAGATTTAAACAATAAAATTATAGGCTATATGGTTCCTATGTAAACAGTACTTAGCGAAACAGGCTGGTCCCCTTTCCACAAGGCACTTGCCTGGCTGTGCCCGCTTCCCCGTAGTGCATGCCATCATGCCTGTAGCCAATGCTCAATCTCAACGCTGGTAATGCATAATTTAAATTGACATGTCGCCTAATATTTCACAATACAAAAATACCCTTGCACCATACATAATATTTCACAATTATAAAAAAACTCCATATTATAACATTAAATATGGCTTATAATTGATGCAGGAAAATTCCCTTGCACCAACACTGCTCTTTTCATAAGTAACAAAATATCTCAAAATGATAAAAACCGATTCTTGCATTAAAACTTATGAAATCCCCCTATCATAACTCAAATATACGAAAGCTACCTTCATTGCTCAACATTCACTCGTGGCGTAATGGTTAAGACTCCTAGCTATATAATGCTAGGGGTCCCGAGTTCAAATCCTCATCAATCCAAAATTTACTAGTAGGAATAGGTCTGAAATAGGTAGGTAGGGTGAAGAGGAGGTGAGAGGAAGGAGACTGGAAAGGAAGAGAATAAAGAAGAATGAAATTATATTTTGTTTCATCAGTTGCGTAAGAGATGGCGCTACCATCGCTGCTAGTAGGCCTAGTACAAATGCCGCCGCTAGGGGAGTGATTGAGAGTAGGAGTGGGGGACTCTGTTGTCGTAAAGTACCATTTTCCTGCCATCGTTGATTTAGGTCTAAATTTTTTTTTCTTTACATGGTGACTGGTGCTCCAAAAATTCTATGTTATCTTTGTTCTCATGTTATCCAGTTTTCAGGATTTGTGTGTTAATATATAGTTATTTGTGCTTTCAGATCCTTGAACAAAACCAGCGTGGGATGCTGAAATACTATTGCAAGTTCCCTGGGTGCTCATGAGGATATTATGAACATGGAAAGAACAATCATATGTACAGATTCTCCAAACAGCCCCAAGATGTCCTGGAAACTTGGAAAACTATTTGTAATATTCCAAATGGGGTGAGTTGTAATAATTTTTATGTTTGTGAAGACCATTTGTTGCAAAAAGACATGAACTACACTATAGACAAATTAAATAAAGGTATGATGTGATTCCAAAGCATTTGCCTATCCATGAAAATGATAGGCCCATTCACAGTTCCGATACTGATACATTGTCGGTATTGGTAAGTGTCAGGATCTGCAGGACGAGATATCTACATCTACATCTACGTCTTAGGTACTGAAATTCCAAAATCAGATTTAACTCCCAGAAAATCTAAGACTTATAAAATCCAAAGATACGCTACTGCTAAGTTCTCAAAATTAAATATCTTTAAAAATGAACCGAACGACATGAAATAATAATTATGAATAGATATGAAGAGCTGTGGATCCATTATGCCCTTTTGGAAGTCTTTTATATTAAAATTTTCTACGAACAGTAAGTTTTAGCACAAAATCGTAATGCAATGTCAGAAATCGGTAAAAAAAACCTTTTTAACGATACCTCATTCATGCCTGTACAATTAGGACGTGTTTAGAGAAAGGGATCTTGACTTGAGAAATAATATATATATATATGATAGAAAATTTTGCATGGAACTTATCATGCCCATAACTCCTGATTGATAAACATTTTGTTGTTCAGAGTTGCGTGCGATCTTCATGAGTTGACATTGCAACATAACGCTCCATGTATATTGTACTGCATTTTAAGGTCCGAATGCTCTATACATTGTGTGAGCAAGAACCTACAGCGAGTCTCACACAAGAGTTGGCCAATGATGTGGGTTTCTGCATCGCGGCAGGCTCAGCTCAACTCCTGAGCGATCGGGTGAAATATCTATGCAAATAAAGCCACGATCAGTGTAGTGATTCAGGTTCTCATATTTACAGTTAAAATTACAACAAAAATATACATGTACCTCATCACAAGAGATGTTGGAAATGTTCTCCTCTTGCATCCACACAATACTGGCACCTTTTTAGGAAATTTTCTTTCACGCGCTTAAGTTCAGCTTCAGAGATAGAATAAATTTCTCTTGTGATATTGTCTTTAAGTTCTTTTAATGTATGGGAAATTGACCTATTGACCTGTACACTTTGTTTTTCAAGTTTCCCCATAAATAATATTCACATGCTGTTAGAAGAACTTACAGACAATATCACAAGAGAAATTAACTCTATCTCGGAAGCTGAACTTATGCGCCTGAAAGAAAATTTCCTAAAAAGGTGCCAGTGTGGATGCAAGAGGAGAACATTTCCAACAACTCTTATGATGAGGTACATGGTTATTTTCATTGTAATTTTAACTGTAAATGGGAGAACCTGAATCATTACACCGATTGCGGCTTTATTAGCTTAGATATTTCACCCAATCGCTTGGGAGTTGGAGCTGTGCCTGCCGCGACGAGGAAACCCGTGTCATTGGCCAACTTTTTCATGGGACTCATTGTAGTTATGCACTATTTTATAAACCCCGAGTCAAAGTTGCTTTGGATCAACTTTATAATTTATTCTATGTCTAGTAGGGTTAAGTTGGGTAATTTAAAATTTGTTAGTTTTTCTCAGTCATTCCTAACATTTAATTGTTTCTAGGATTTAAAATTAACTTTTTGGGCATATAAATAGATGAGGTACAATGAACCCATGCTTTTGTTGTTAATAACCATCCTTTACCTTAGTTACTATAGTTTTGATCTCTTGAAACATTATTAAATACAAGTTTCTTCAAATTTTAATGATGTCTGCTGCTTTGCTTCATGAAGTAAACTGTCAGTGTTTTATTAAGTCAAAATTGAACTTTTAAAAACATATGCTTGGTTGTCATTTGTGAAAATAAAAAGAAGGAAGAGTAAACACTGTAATTATAACAAATATCTAACTGAAATAATCTATTACAAAATTTCCCAGTAGGCATTTACATTTACCAAGAATCTACAATTACCACATCTGACCCTGTTGTTTTCTGAATCTTTTTCCAGGAAGTGGTCTTCACAAATGAAGTAATTAGCACAATTCACTTCATTGCCTAGATTGCATATAGTTTTCCACTTGATAGGGATTCTCAGGGTAGGGGTCCCAGATGTCCTGATTTTACTTTCTCGCATATACGTAGTGTAGAGAAAGTATTGTGATCGTGGCAAAAATCAAAGTCGAGATAACACCGGGAAAGCATGTTTCAGGATTGGTAGAAACCGAAAAAAATGTTTTTGGAATGACGTCTGTCTGTGACAAGCTTAGCCGGTAAACGGTTCATTGTATTTACTTCATTTTTTGAACTAAGGACTTTTTCGGAATTTTATCGACCGCTCAGAAATTGAGTTTTATAACTGAAATATTAAGGGGACTTTTCATGAAACTATTTTGAAAAATTGGCTCTAACGATTTTAATGAAAAATTAAAATTGGAAACTCTTATCTATGACTAACAAACTGGCTGTATCCGTTTTTCTGCAAAAATGACTTAGGGGGTACTTTACTCGTATCCATTTTCAATTTTTCTAGGCTATCTCCATCACATTGGGCGACACATGGAAACTTAGTAGGCCTACAGACAAGTTGTAGAGAAAATTAAAAAAGAACATTATTTGTTAAACACATTTCTTTATAAAATTAATAGGTATCAAGATAAAAACGATATAACATGACTTAAATGCAAATTTCAGAACAAACATTTTGATTAAAATATGAATATTCTTTTGTTGCCCATAGTGGCAAGAATACTATAATCTAGATATTGTTGTGACATATAATCAGTTCACCACAGTCGTAATGAACGCACCAAAATCAATTAAAGGAAGGTGGTATGGAGTAATAGGGAAGAGGTCGTGGGTTCAAATCAAATTTCATGGCTAAAGAAATTTACCAATAAACTCTTGTAATAACTCATTAGTGCAGCATTTACTTCTATTGTTCAGCTATATCTCAATGTATCCTGCATTTTGGCCTTTGCAATTGAGGAAACCATGCAATTATTATTATTATTATTATTATTATTATTACAACTATTATTTCACGGTAAAAGCATTGAACATAAAGATCGACCCTGATGCTTTCCATTCTAGATACTTGTTAGTTTCATTACTGATATCATTATTACAACTGTTTTCTGTAAAAAAATCTTCTGATTTTAAATTTAAAAAGTGAGAAACTCAATATTTTGCTACTGATCAGTTACTGGCACTCAATAGAAGAAAGCAGCTAAAAGTTTCCCTTTTTCTATTAACTGTAGCATGCAATGAGTTTTGTGGCATGGATACAGCATCGAGGAGGCAGATGCTCACTTCCACACGTTAGTGGTATTCGTATATTTTGTTTTCTCACTTCTCTGTGTTCTGGCGAAAAAAAACCATCTGCTTGAACTCATATGTTTCCATATCAAGTGTGTTTACGTAGCATAAAATGCCCAAGAAAAAATGTTCTTTCAATGACCGCCAAGTGTCCCGGTGTTTTCTTGTCAAGAAATGGGACCCCTATTGTAGAGGGAAAATGCTTTAATCCCAATGGTTTATATGAGTAAAAATTGTACATCTTGAATGTAGATGTATCTGCTGGAAATGTAGATTACAAGTCATTTACAACTATTGGTGCAATCTATGTTAGCCTATTTATTAATATAACTTAGTATAATCAATGTGTTTTGGATCTTTAATTACAGTGTAATATGAAAAAAAGCTGTGTAAATACTTAATGCTGATTTATAATGTAATAAATTTAATATTATTTGTTGGATATATGTGAATATTTTCTCCTTTTTTTCCCCTCTCTCCTTTTATTGTATTTAACAAAATATTACATGATTTATGTTTAATACATTTTCCTTTTAGACTGGCTAAATTCAAATCTCTACTTAACTTTTTGTTATTAAGTGCCAGAATGGTATTCTTGATTTTTGACCAAATCAGTTGACCAGTACCCCCCTCCCCAAATGAATCCAGACTCTTAGATGTATATCTGCTATTGACGGGGATAACTTATGGTAAGTAAACACATTAACAATAAATATTTGTCTGTATTTTGTTAAACACATATTGTGGTAGTAGCGTAATTGAGATTTGTAGTTTGGGAAGGATATTTATTTACAGTAGTGCTAAAGAATTTCTTACTAAACATATTATAATATTTAAATAGGTACTCCATTAATAAATATTTATGTTGCAGATAGGCTTATAACAATATTAATATAGTACATATCGCTGACTCAGTTCAATACTAATACATCTTAAAATCTGATGTTTTCAGAAAAGAGCATTTATGTAGTTAGTTTTTATGCTAAATATAGATTTACAAGTCTCTTGCCTTTTATACGTGCAAATATAACTATGGACGGAAGTTGTCATCAATATATAAATGCTCTCAAAACATCAGATTTTAAGATGTCTTAGTATTGAATTGGGACGTTGTTATTAGGACGATTCAAATTTCCCTCTTATACCTGTAGTTCCTACCAGGCAACTAGGCGCGCTGCGATCGCTTCGTGTTTCCAAGATTTAACACAGAGGGTGCACTTCTAATAAGTTTCTGTTCTGTGACGAGAACTATTCTACATGGAAGAGCTCCGTCTTCAGCTGCTCTTACCCGTCACGCCGGGTTATATACAACTAATGGAGGAGATGCAGGATAAGAAGAGGAACATCTGGCGTGATTTTTACTCCACGGACGCGATGGCCACTGTTGACTGGATGAAGGGATCGTATGAACTCAGACACTGTTTAACACGTTTCGCTGTGCATGGCATTCACTTCAAATAGGGATGTAGCTCGCCCAGTGATCTCAATATATAAACAGGATACACAACAGCTGTGCTTTGGAACTGCATAAATCGTGACGTTCACTTTTTGTTAAGTTGGCTACTCCGTACGTATTGGTGAAGTGTGCTTCCTATGGTAAACGTATATTTATGAATGCGTTTTTGTTATTTTTCATGACAAAATGGTCAAATATTGCGTGGCATATGGCTCCACAGAGCTCCAGATAAATGGAAGTGGACTTAGGCCCCTTCCCCCAGCAAAAGCTACGAACATGACTATTTTTAACTTCTTTTTCTATGGCTAGCCTTTTTGTCTTTCAGATCGTCTCCATGGGCTAAGCTATACGAAAAAATAAAAGCCAGAATAAGGGAGCGAACTCATGTAGTATTTAATGTATTTATTAATTAAATACAAACATATATTAGTCCAAAAATATTAAGTTAACTAATTAGCAAAATACAAATATGTGCATAATTAAAAAGTAATGAAATGGGAAAATTGTCATGTTTAAATATGACAAAAATTAGGCCATGTTCTATTTTTCATCAGTTGAATGATGCATTTCAGCACAGTATCCAACTACGCATCTCCTAGTAACCTCTCGCAGCAGGAGACCAAAACATTGATAATAGGAGTCAATTTTTTGTAATTGGTAACACGTCAAATATGCAATATTTGTATTTAATACAAAAATTCCGATGAGCAAAAAAGAGGTGGAACATTAATTTTTATATTAGGGTGGGGCATCACTAGGGGCCCCCATAGTAAGTGGGGCCCGGGGCGGACCGCCCCCACCGCCCCGCCCTAGGAACGCCACTGGTCACCCACAGCGAACAGTACATTAAGCAGCAGACACCTGATTGCTATAATGTCAAGGTCTGGTGCACTCGTAAAATTACTAAAAGATGATGTACCATCAGTCTTCAATTTTCCAGGACATCGTCAAAAAAATTATTGTTCCAAAAAGACAAGTGGTTCGTAATGTGGTTAGTAGTAGGCCTACTTTAGGTACCATGTAGGAATATAAATTATGCAATATGTCAGTCATGTAAATATAACTTAGTATTCTTATGCATGTAGGCCTAAATTTTTCATGCTAGTTTTTAATCGCAGAAATAAGAGGAAGCAGAAGTTTTTGTATAAGACCTCGCTGAAAATTATACGAAAATAGATAAACAGACACAAACAGATGACCTCCCATCATCTCCCATCAAAACAGAATTGAGAAAAAACAAAAGGCTACAGACGATTGTCTGTTGCAAGAACAAGAAGATAAATAGCATGGCTAATTAATTTCAGATTTGAAGAAAAAGGAACTTCTAAGTAGCATTAAGATTTTAAGTATTTTGAAATTTCATTTCAGTGGCTTCCCTTTGCGCTAGTCTACAGGAAGTATTAAAAAAATAATAAATAATGTGAATTGTATCCAGTACAGTAACGGTACAGTTGAACGTCACGGTTTATGCATTTCCAAAGCACTTAGCACAGATTTTGCCTATTCTCTTTATATATATAGAAATGAAGCATAATATCGCAATATGTAGGCCTAATGTGAAGTTATTTTAAATTTTTAAATGCGAGTGTTTACAACTGTTTACCAGTGTACATTCACGCCTGATTTAGATTAAAGAAATATTTTTACCAAACCATTACAATATGAAATTAGTTTTGTTATGTACTTAAAAAGCATCAAGTAGTTTATATTGAAACGCTTCATTCATAAAAGTTTCTAAAAACGCCAATACATCTTCATAATTCCATTAATAAACATGAGTTTGTTAGAAGGAGATACGGGATAGGAGCTAAAGTATACGTTCACTTTCATGGCGGACCGCGAACCCTGCCGTCACGATTTTTCATCATGCAGTGCTACCTCCAGTATGTAATAGAGCTCAATGAGCTCGCCAAACTACTCCGATAGATAGCGTGGGTGTACTAGCCGGTATGCGCTAGCTGTTCGTCACTTGTTTTTCCAGTTTTCTTCTGCTGGCTTCATGCTTTTAAATGGCGCTCCAACTTCTCAGTCTGAAAAATATGTTCGTAATTTTATATTTTTATAGAGGACACGAGGCTACTATACGTACTTCCTTGTCTACTGGGCCCTTCTAGAATGTTGAAGTGTCAAAAATACCAAAGAAAAATCACAGCAGATAGCCTCTAAATAACACTAAAAAGGAAGGATTAACGAACAAATATTGTGAGATATTTCCGATACAGACGACATTATTTTGTACTCGACTTGCAGTAATGTGTTATTAATGTATGAATATTTATATGCATTGCGGGGATTAGATATTCTTTAATTTTTAAATTAATATTAAATTTGCCGTGAGCATCGAGATGATGTTATGGGCCATTTAAAAATAGAGTAAATTACAATAAATAAATTAAAATTACCTAGCAACGCAATGATAATTACAGTAAATTGTATTAGTTTTATACCTTTGTTAAACTGTATCTTTAGTGCACCTTTATATTTAAAGACCACTTCCCTGTTTAATTTATTTAGTTATTTTAGGCCTATTTATTTTACTTTGCTGTATAAATATGTGTATATTAGGCTACTGCAGCCTTCTATTGCATCTGATATCAAAATATAAATTCTGTGATTTCTAAATAACCAAGTTAGATTGACGGCCGCGAATAAAAATTGTGACAATAGCGTTGCCAATTTAATAGGCTACATAACTTAACGTATGATAATTATTAAATTCTGCCTTTATAATCTGCTATGTCATGCAATGAAATATTCTGTTTCATAACTAGAAATGAAAATCATGTAACGATGGTCTAGCATAACTTACCGATAATAAAAGGAATAAGAAAGAATGAGGAATTAGAAGAAGAAAAAAAAAGGCCTAATCGATTCCCAAGTTCCCATCTGTTTTAAATACGAGGGACAGGAAAGGTAAGTTTTCGTGATGTAAACATATTTTAATATTTTGATTTTGAATACGTTTTTAATATGACGGTATAGGCTAAATATGCATTTGATATAGAAAATAAATAATATTAAAAATTGTCTGCGAAAACACACCACATAAATCAGTGTTTATCACGTATATCAATTAGTATTTTACTGTTGAACCCTAGAGGTATATTCTTTTAGTTACTTTGAATCATACGCAATCGCCAAATTAGCAGTACTGTATATAAATATTCATATCTGCATAACATTTTGTACGTCGGGAACATAGTAATGTAGTTAATAGCGGGCATTTCACGCAGTATTTGTCAGCTTATTCTTCTTTCTTTTCGACATATATAGCGTCTATCTTTTGCAATTTTTCTTAAAGTTTTTTCACGTAAATATATTCAGGAAGTGTCCAGTATACAAAGAAATGCGCCTAGTAGCGTTTTACCCGCTACAAAAAAAGAAAAGTTCGAACGTATTTTTCAGTCTGCTAAGATGTAACTCCATTTAAAAGCATGGAACCAGCAGACAACAACTCGAAAAACAAGTGACGAACGGCTAGCGCATACCGGCTAGAGCAGTGGAGACATCTGTTGGTTCTAGTTCGCTACATCCCTATTGTGTAAGACAAAGCGTTATCATGAACCAGAACCAAACTGTATATGTGAAAGGTGTGATAAGACATGTGAAAGGTACCATGCAATGTTCTGCCCTGGCAACGCCACCTTGGCGTTGGCGTTGGCCCGGGCCGTCATGAATCTCTGACGAACTTCTGTCAAGAGAGCTAATGCTCTCGCTATATGCACATTGTGCGCAGTCCTTATTTCATTCACATATAAATAAAAAATGCGCACAGCGTGCAAATTAGTTTTCTTTCGCGTAATCACAGATTGACAGCGCACGACTTTTGTACAACTCCATGCGGTATCGGCCGCAATTGTTCCCGCACAGTTCACACACACACGTTTCACTCGGTTAATGAAACTTCTTGTTGAAGCAGATCGCATGATGGGAGCCATGACATGCAAACCTAGTAGCAACATTTCTCAGTTTGTAATTTGTTTGAGTCCACTCTCGATTTAACATGGCGCTGGTACTGTAGAACTTAGGCCAATTTTCTTTTTTCTTCTGCTCTCGCCTATCCATTGCAGTCTGCAGGGCAGCTGTAGCCGGTAGGAGCATTTGAGTTCTGATCTCCATCAAGAAACTCTACTTGGCCAGTACGTACATTAACTTTGAAGGCGTGTACTTAGACGCACAGTGTACTCTCTTGAGGAAGGTGGCTTTTACTTTTCCCATCTCTCTATGTCTCTCACTTTCATGTGGTCCCAAAAAAGTTCTACTCCATACGTCAGTATCGGGACTATCTTTGCACGGAACAACCTCATAGCGGTGTTCAGGGACAATGTTTCAGGTCTTTCTATGTCTTTTATCGATCTGATGGCTGTTGCTGCTTTGTCTCTAACATGTACATTGAAAGTGGTACTGCTCGTTTGTAGATGTATGCCAAGGTATATAAATTGGTTCACTACTGTTAGTTTTTCTTTTCCAAGATGTAGTTGATTTTTCAGAGTTTCTCCCTCCCTTCCGAAAAGTTATCTATACCGTTTTTCTTTCATTTATTGTAAATCTATTTTCCTCCGCCCACTTTGATAATTTGTTTAGACTGTTCTGCAGAGACTTCAGGTCGGTTCCTCCTATTACCATGTCATCCGCGTACATATATAGGACTACTGATTCTTCTTTGATTTTTCTCACATTCGACGTTGCAATATTAGACAATAGAGGACTCAGAAGATCCCCTTGAAGTACACCATTGGACTGGTTTATCAGTTTCGACCTGACAATGTTGTCATCTATGAATATTTTTGTTTCTCCCAGGATATTTCTAATAATAGAGACTATATAGTCATCACTCCCTATCATTTGCTCTAATTTTTTGACCAAAATGTTCCTGTCCATCAAAAACCTTACTGAAGTCCACGAAGACTGCAAAGAACTTCCCTTTCTCCATCCTCAACGAATCCTCTATGTCTTCTAGGAGGTTTTTAACAGCATGTTGATCTTCCGCTTCGGAATCCAAACCGGGCTTCCGGTATGCATTGGTCTACTTTTTTGTCAGTTTTAGCATAATATTTTTGTGAACACCTTGAACGCACTATTTTCTAAAGCTATACCTCTGTAATTGTTGGGTCGTTTGAATTTCCTTTGACTTTCGATTGCCTCCAGAGGTATGTCACCTGTTTCCAAACATTTGTTGAATAGTTTTGTCCATAACGAAGCTAACTGGTATTGTGATGTTTTTATGTGTTCATTGCGAAGTGTGGTTGTCTTAGTCTCAGTACTAAAAACGGACTTGTCTCGGCTTCTTCTGCTAGTTTAATATTCTTCTCGTCTGTGAAATCTCTTTCTTTTTCCTTGAGTATTTCTTTAGATGAATTTTACAACCTCCCTTCCATCGACATATGTTTTTAACACATTTTTTCTAATTGTTGTACTGTTCTGTTGAAGTTGTATTGTATTTGGTATTGTGTATTGTGTACTGTTTTAGTGTTTTAACGTTTGACGTCAACTACACAAGTCCTACTTGTAATTTGTTGAAAATAAAGAAATTCTTAATTCTTAAATTTATATATCCGGCGAGCTCTGCTGTATTTCTGTAGGTCCTCGGTTCTATTAGTGTTTCTTGCAATGTGTAACAATTCTAACGCGGTCTGCCTTAAAGAGTAACATTGCTTGTCACACCAAGGTTTTGCTGTTCGATTCTTGTTCTGCTGGGTCTCCACTGCTATTGTATTAAGTCTTCCAGATTTTTGGCTGCTTTATCTAGCCGAGCACTATCTATTTCTCTGGAGATTTCTTGTATCTCATGTCTTTTTTGTTCTAGTATGCCTATATTGATATTTCCGGTGAGTTTGCATTGCTTATTTTGTTTTTCCTGGCGGATTACTTGTTTCGGTTTCTTTGTTGAGAGAATTGGCAAATGCTTCCTGATAGGTGTTAAACTACTTTTTATTAATGTGTGAAGAGTCTCTACTTTAAAGTCAATGTTTGTAAACACCAAATCGATTACACTTGTGCCATTATGGCATATATGTGGGTTTTGTAATCATTATATAGTGTGAGGCTAGTCCTTCACTTAACGTGCTGTGTAATTCACCGCCGACGTCTCGAGAATTACACTGCCTGTCCTATGTTTTATTTTAACATGGAGTTCAGCGTATTGCTCAATTGCCTAATTTCTCCAGTAGAGGCGACCCAGTCCGCACCCAGATTGCTTCGCGTTTTCTGCTACGACATTGTTGATTTTAGTGCTGTTCAAATTTTTCAAACTGTGAAGTGTATTTTATAATTTCACTACCCTCGGGGAGAAATTGAGAATTGCTTTTTAGGCTACTTGAGTTAAGCTCTGGTCAGGTTCTAAGACAAAATTTTAGAAGTAAGTTTATATTCCCCTAGAACCTAGAATTTATTTGTCACAGCAGAATTATTATTTTATAACACACACAAAGGAAGCTACACGGCCAAATTTAATACCTACCCGAGGTCCGCTCTGATCAATTCAGCCCCAAGGGAAGGAAGGACACATACAGAAAAACAAATTCATATAGCAAAATTAAATGCAATAACATAAGGTATATTTGCTCACCATAAAAGTTCTCCATACAAATCGAACTGCTAGAGTAACAATATTAGACCATGGGCTACCAATATGAAACCCTCCCCCCCCCGTGGGAATTTTCGACACATATATTTTTTTGTTGGTATTGTCATCTAGTTTAAGATTTTAGTTGTTTGCCCCTTATCAATTACAGCATTTAGCCGAAAACCCCGGAAATTCGCAGAAAATTTATTTGTTTTAATTTTTCATTGTTCTTTGCTCCTAATATTCCCAGGGAATTTCTGACTCACACATTTTTGTTCGTATTGGCATCTAGTTTAATGTTCCAGTTGTTTGCCCCTTACAAATTACAACATATCCCCGGAAAACCACGTATATACGGAGAAAATGACTAAGTTTTATTTTTTAAATCTTTGTTCTTTGCACCTAGTATTCAAAGGGAATTGGTGAACCATATGTTTTTGTGTTGGTATTCCCATATAGATTAAGGTCCCAGTTGTTTGCCCCTTACCAATTACAGCATATCCCCGGAAACCCCGGAAAACCACGTATATACGGAGATAATTACTATGTATTATTTTTTAAATCTTTGTTCTTTGCTCCTAATATTCAAAGGGAATTTCTGATTCGTATGTTTTTTTGTTGGTATTGTCATCTAGATTAAGGTTTCAGTTGTTTGCCCCTTATGAATTATAGCATATCTCCAGAAAACTCCGAAAACCACGGAAATCCGGAGGGATTAACTTTTTAAAATTTTTGTTCTTTGCTCCTAATATTCCCAGGGAATTTCTGACTCATGTTTTTTTGTTGGTATTGCCATCTAGTTTAAGGTTTAAGTTGTTTTCCCTTATCAATTACAGCATATCCACGTAAACCCTGAAAACCACGAAAATCCGCAGAAAATGAGATTGTTTTAATTTTTAAAAAATATTTGCTCTTTGATACTAATATTCCCAGGGAATTTCTGAATCACATAATTTTTGTTGCTATTGCCATATAGTTTAAGGTTTCAGTTGTTTTCCCCTTACCAATTACAGCATGACAAAGAGTACTGGAAAAAATCCTGATGCTGAAGGAATGAAGGCGATTGGAAACCTGACATCTGTGAATGATAATTAATTTATCTTACCAAACCTTTCACAGTCACTACCAAACTTTGACTGAAGTTAGAGAAGGGACATTCGGTAAAACAAAACAATTTTGGAATGGTAATATGGACAAAGTGTCATTGATTTTGAGATTTCAGCGAGCAACTAAAGAAAACAACTTTGACTTACACTTGGCATGTTTAGAAGATATGATTCCCCTTTTCTTTGCATGTGACCATCACAATTATGGCAGATATCTCGTAGTCCATATACTCACCCTTTTGAACCTGCAAGGGACACACTTGAAGCAGAAGAATTACTTCGCAATAAGGGTTTCAGTGACCGTAGATCACAAGTTCCGAGTTCTAGAAATTCTGTGGATTTCCGTGGTTTTCCGGGTTTTACGGGGATATGTTGTAATTGATAATGGGCAAACAGCTGAAATCTTAATCTAGATTACAATGCCAACAAAAAAATTATATATGTAAGTCAGAAGTTCCCTGGGAATATTAGGATCAAAGAACAAAGGTTTTTTAAAAATTAAAACGAACTCATTTTCTTCGGATTTTTTAGGTTTCCGGCGTTTTCCGGGGATATGCTGTAATTGATAAGGGTAAAACAACTCAAACCTTAATCTACATGGCAATACCAACACAAAACCATATGAGTCACCAATTCCCTTGGAATACTAGGAGCAAAGAACTAAGATTTAAAAAATTAAAACGAAGTCATTTTCGCCGAGCTTCCGTGGTTTTCGGAGTTTTCTGGGGATTTGCTGTAATTGATAAGGGGCAAACAACTGAAACCTTAATCTACATGGCAATACCAACACAAAACCATATTAGTCACTAATTCCCTTTGAATACTAGGAGCAAAGAACTAAGATTTTAAAAATTAAAACAAAGTCATTTTCTCCAGGCTTCCGTGGTTTTCAGAGTTTTCTGGGGATTTGCAGTAATTGATAAGGGGCAAACAACTGAAACCTTAATTTACATGACAATACCAACACAAAACCATATGAGTCACCAATTACCTTTGAATACTAGAAGTAAAAAACTAAGATTTAAAAAATTAAAACAAAGTCATTTTCTCCGGGTTTCCGTGGTTTTCGGGGGATTTTCTGTAATTGATAAGGGGCAAACAACTGAAACCTTAATCTGGATGGCAATACCAACAAAAAAACATATGATTCAGAAATTCCCTTTGAATATTAGAAGCAAAGAACAAAGATTTAAAAAATAAAACATTGTCATTTTCTCCGTATAAAAGTGGGTTTTCGGGTTTTCCGGGGATATGTTGTAATTTTTAAGGGGCAAACAACTGGAACATTAAACTAGATGCCAATACCAACAAAAATGTGTGAGTCAGAAATTCCTGGGCATATTAGGAGCAAAGAACAAAGAAAAAATAAATCAAACTCATTTTCTCGAGATTTCCGTAATTTTCCGGGGTTTCCGGGTAAATTCTGTAATTGATAAGGGGAAAACAACTGAAGACTTAAAGTAGATGGTAATACCAACAAAAAATATGTTAGCCAGATATTCCCTGGGCATATTAGGAGCAAAGAACGAAGAGAAATTAAAACAAATTCATTTTCTCCGGATTTCCGGGTAAATGCTGTAATTGATAAGGGGAAAACAATTGAAAACTGAAACTAGATGGGAATACCAACGAAAAAATATATGTGTCGGAAATTCCCACGGGGGGGGGGATACAGTAGCCTACGCTCTATATTCTCATATGTCAACAATTCTTTCAGAGCAAAATTCAGTTAAACAAGCTCCTTAAAAATAAGGAGGAAAGTCATACTCAAATAGGGTACATGTGCCCTAATCCAGACCAAATATTTCACCTGAACGTTTATTAGAATACCCACATTAAGTTAAGACCTTATAGGGGAAATGCTTTATATACCAGAAACACAGATAAACTTAATATGGCACACTACAAGGTAAGAGATCCTCACAATTATAAACTGGCTATACACCACATGACTAATAATTGCTATGACTATATCTCAATACTTAGTTACTTAGTTACCATAATATTTCTTTCAAAGTTATATTTTTATCATAAAAAATCCACAACTGTAAAGCATACAATGTAATATGTAAGTAACCTTACTTGAAAATACAGATAATTAAGTGGGCAAGTAAAAGTCTTGAAATGCTTATGTATTTCACCAACACTAATCAGAATCGTTACACCTACATATCAATGTAATTGAGAATCATTTAGTTTACTATAAACTGGCAAATATGATAGGGGCAAATACAAGTTAAACATAGCAGGCTAGTAATTCACTTAGCATATTGATTACACCCAACTATAGCCCAAAACTTGGCATTCTCATGACCTAGACAAATAATTCTTTCTTTTGAAAGCCAACATACTTCTTAGGGGGTAACTGGTTGTCCACTGGTTGTGTTATAATCTGAATCCTACATAATAAGTTATAAATAACACAAAAATTCTAGAATAGCCATTTTTCTAACATCTCCATATTGGCCTCCCACCTGTAACGTGAATTGAAAAGAGGGTGCCTAATATCATACAACATTAATACACCGAGTAAACATTTCCTGGATCTTAATTTGGCACGAGGAGAAATAACTCTATAAAAATATGCCGTACGGCAATCTACTCACAACTCCATCACGCCACCCGGACGAAGCCCCCAGCGGAGAAGATAGGACACACACACCACTCACAATAATGTCTCAGCAGCGTATGATGCCTCTCTTCCGCCGCCTCCAACCTCGACCCAGGACAAGCGGAAGGAGTCGCAACGCGCAAGCGCGAGACAAAGAGCAAGAAAATTTGGAGCAATAAAAGCCAGGAAACGAACAATGTGATGGGACCATCACAACCGTACACAGTCAAACGAAAACGAAATATCAAAGATCGAAATAAGCGTTCCTGAAGAATCTGCAAACAAGCTGAAGTCGGAATTCAAGTAGACATTCGTAAGATTGAAAATTCAAATTTTCAAAAGATAATAAATAGTAGACTTCGGTCAAGATGTCAGCGATTGCAAAAAAAGAAACCGGAGAAAAAATAGAGCTCAAAATAGTACTGACATTCGGGTAAAATGTGTCATATACTGCAATAATATTATGTTCTGTACAAATAACACAAGTATCTGCGTGTGTTTAATGCTTATTTTAACCCACCAAACGCATAGAAGCAATGTACGGTAATGTATGGGGTATCACAGCAAGGTGCAGTAGGTGCTGCCATCTCTAATGTAGCGGCGTACGCAAAATTAGCCGTATAGGATTTTTTTACCCCCGGAGTGCCAAGCAATTAAGCCTAAACCTCCGGTCAAACCAAATTTTGGTAAAAATATGTGATGTGTGTATACCTATTGTGCCCTTATGTACATCCGTAGGGGATGTTGATGGTATGACGCAGTGGCGGACGCAGAAAATTTTTTCGGGGGGGGGGGGATTTGACTTTCAACTACTACAATTAGTTTATAAAACTGGCCACTTAGAGTACATATATAGCCTTTTTTCAAATTTCGGGGGGGATGTAACCCCCTATCACCCCTGCGTCCGCCACTGGTGTGACGTGGTTGGGCTGTGTACTTGTGTCTTTGTATTTTGGCGCAGGATAGGTCTTATGTGCAATATTTCCCGAGTGTGTTTTTTAGTGACTTGTAGTTGTGTATTCTAGAGATTTGTAGTGTGTATATCTGTTTGAGGGGATTCGGCATTCGCCTAAGAACGAGGGAAACCCCTCAAAAACCTCGTTCGGACTGGAGTAGTGGCCAAATGACCGTCTACTTTGGTGTGTTAATTTACTATAGACTTTTCGAGAAGTCCTGTTTTTGCAAAGGTTTTAAGGGCTGGGAAGGTGTTTTTACGCGTCCAGAACGTGAGGTCCGGTGCCCAGGCTTCCTCCTCTACCCTAGCGGCTTCGTGGAGGAGTAGTCGAGCTTCTCGATATCGAGGACAAGTATACAGCATATGATAACATGGTGTCTGGTTCGCTGTCCTCACAAGCGCATAGATCGTCGTCTGTGAGATTGAAGCGGATTAAGTTAGCGGCAAAGTTGCCATGGCCAGTTAATACCTGTGTGACGAAGTGGTCCAATTTAATCCATGCCATTTTAAGTCTATTTCTGATACTTGGGAAAAAGGTACGAGTGATGCTACCGTTTTGGCAAACTACCCATTTTTGCTGCCAAATATCTATTAACTGTGAGTGTATACGTTCATAAAGATGTGATCGATCTAAGCTCTCAAATTCCCTTGGTCCGATTTGAAGGGTACCCAATTGAAAATTAATTTGCTTCCGCACTTTGTACCTGGCTATCCGTTCCTCAAGCAGGAGATCAACAGGAAGAACACCAGCTATGACTGGTAGAGCATCATTCGAAACAGTAGAGTAGGCTTTAGTTATTCGCAAGAGAGAATGTCGCTGGGCAGATTTGAGTTTACGGATGTGATGTGTGTTAAGTTTAGTGGCCCGAGAGTTTGCAGCGTACGAGACAATAGCCTCAAAAATAGCAGAGTAAAGTATACGGTAGTTAGTGAATTTGTATCCCCACTGCTGTCCAGAAAGTCTGGCTAGGGCCTGAAATAGGTTGTTAGCTGTAGCACTGATGCTTCGAATGTGAGCGGAGAATTTATTACCTTCTTGTAAGGTTATACCCAAATACTTTGCTTCTCGAACATATGGGATCCGGTCTTGTCCTATCCTGATGATTGGAGGGTGATTTCCTATTTTCCCCTTGAGGAGCATTGAATTTGTTTTAGTTTTAGAAATCTTTATCTTTGCTTTGTGGGACCAAGTTTCCAAAATTGTTAGTGCTCTATTAGCTTTGCGTTCGAGATCTGTTCTTGACTCACCTTCGATAATAATTACAGCGTCGTCGGCATAGGCTATGACGTCTGCGTCTTGAGTCTGTTCAAGTTGTCTGAGGGCTTCATCAAACACCAGGTACCAGACCTGGTCCCAATACTGAGCCTTGGGGACACCCTTTGGACGCGGCCTTTGTGAATGAATGAAGGTTATCCCTTAATGCTATTCGTCTGGGCTGAAAGTAGTCACTGAGGACGGCATATATGTTCTGTGGACAGTTTATATTACGAAGTCTCTCCAGGGCGTGTGGCCACCAGACGTTGTCAAATGCGTCTTCTATATCTACGAAGATGATAAGCACGTATTTAGAATTAGATGTGGTTACTATTTGCTGGAGCAGTGAAGCTGCATCCTCAGTACATCTTCCAGGGCGGAATCCAAATTGCCTGGGCGAGTATGATTCTTCTCGAGAAGTGTCTATTTTGGAAGCTATGAGATGTTCAAAGATCTTTCCCATGACAGGGAGAAGACAGATTGGTCTGTACGACTTGGCCCGAGATGGATCTTTCGTATCGTTTTTCAGAATAATTTTGAGTAGTCCCATTTTCCAGGCGTTGGGAAATATACCAAGGTTAAGGTACGCATTGTATGTCTGGAGTAGTTTCACTTTAAGGGACGGGCCTCCTTTCATCAATGCCGGGGGCTGTTCGATTTTTGGTCCGGTCTATAGCTATTTTAAGGTCTGTTGTATCGAAAGGGGCGGCGTTGTACTGATTCTGGTATGGTCTTCGCGCAGCCCTGCTAATGTAATTCTCGAGAAGGCAGTGATCAAGTCCCCATGCAGCGCAGACGGCGTGAAATGGCTCCAAATAGAAGTGGTCGCTCGCCGCCATCTTGGGGCCAAGAAATTACGATAGCAGACGACATACAGCTGTTAAACCTAATAGGAAACATAAACCTACCGGTATTTAATCTCATAAATAATGAAAAAATTAATTAAACATGAGTTGAGAGTAATATCGCTAGAAATAAATGTAAGAACTAAACAGAATTACCTGAATTTATCGCATGTGGACGCAATAACACAAAATCATAGGCCTGTCTTGACATTCCCAGTAACTTAGTTTCTCAGTAATTTTTGTGAATAATGTACCGTATTTTACGGACCATAAGACGCACTTTTTTACCTTGAAAACAGAGCCTTAAAAGCTGGGTGCGTCTAATGGTCCGAAGTACACCAAACAAATTAAAATTACGGTAAATATTGCTGGAATACCATAGTTACAAACAAGGTGTTGTAAACGATAAGATAGTTACGAATTTTGGCACAGACTGTACATCACTGCACTTGTCACAATCGTAAAATAACGCTATTCAATGCGAAAAGAAAGGAATTCGCATTCTTTTATATAAAAGGAGTTGTCTCCGCCGGGTGGTTTAAATGAAGGAAAACACCTCTAAACAGCCTTGTCCCGTTACACTTACCGTATGCTGGATTGAGTGTTAGAGGGTGTAAAAGCAGTTTCAGTCTTTCATGAGAAATCAGTTCGGTAGTTAAAATTTACGCATGCCAATAAAGAAGAGATTTTCATACAACGCAGGTTTTAAGTTAGAAGCGATTTACACTGATCCCATTACACAAGGTTATAATTTGCTTATGTAATGAAGTATATTATTTCCTTTAAAATATTTCGTTTAGAATCACATTGAATTTATTTTTCTTTAAATTTCCATCCTAAAATTAAGGAGCGTCTTATGGTCCGTAAAATACGGTAAGTTGTGATCTTTGGACATAGCCCTTCGGGTCCTGAAATATGTGATTATGTGAATGAATACAATTAAACCTATAATAAAATAAAATGTAAAGAAATTAAACTAAATAAAAACCGTACAATCTAATGCTCACCTATTGGTTCATAAATAGAATTGATTTAGAGAGGTGCTGTCTGATTATTTTATTGTGAAGGTCAATGCTGTGGTGACATCTGATTTTGATATACAAGTTTACTGTCAGGTGGATTATTCTTAAACGTTGTTTTGTGGATATTCACTTTCCGAAACGTGGTCGTGTAACTGAGGGAAAATTAATGGAGAATTAAGCTGATCCAGAACATACTGAAATTATATATTCAGAAGGAATATGAAGACCTCCATTATTCTTTTTCAATAGAAATTTCATTCCTGTCCCATAATTTTCAGTATCATTGCCTAAAAGAGCTTCTGCACAGGTGTCACAATTAATCTTCTGAATAAGTTGTCTTATTACATATCCAGCTATATATGTTACTACATTATCTGAGTATTCACTCAATACAGAAGATGTAAGAAAAAAAGTGCTGTAGAGGTTTTCAGGAGGTGAAAAGGATCTCCCAGAAATATTATATAGCCTATGTAGATGTAGATATCTTGTTTTGTAGAACTTTTATATTAGAAAGAATTTATCAAATTATCTTATATCAGTGTACACGCGTTTGAATTAAGGTTAAGTATCAAACTTTAGACCTTTGTTCTTCCGCAAGTCCTGCTTAATGAATCGATCTGGAGCTTAACTCGGAGATAAGTTAGATTACAAAAATAACATATTTTCTGCATATCATAACTGCAATTATCACTGATTAAACAAAAGAATTCTGGCACTTTGTTACATGAGTTTACCTGATTTTATTATTATTATTATTATTATTATTAATACAACATTCTGTCTAATATACTTCCGTCAAGATTAACCCCATATGCGGACGAAATCATTAGAGATGACCAATGTGGATTTAGGCGAAACCATTGATCAAATATTTTGTATTCGCCAAATCTTGGAGAAAAAGTGGGAATGTAATAAGTCTGTTCACCAGCTATACATAGATTTAAAAAAAAGCATATGATTCAATTAGGCGAGACAAATTGTACAATATCCTCATTGAGTTTGGGATACCAAAGAAGTTAGTTAGACTGATCAAAATGTGTCTAAATGAAACCTATAGCAGAGTCAGGGTAGGGAAATTTATATCAGATAGGTTTGCCATTAAAAGCGGCTTGAAGCAAGGAGATGCACTATCGCCTTTACTTTTTAATTTCGCTTTGGAATATGCCATTAGGAAAGTTCAGGAAAACAAGGTAGGCCTAGACTTAAATGGCAGTCCGATTTTAGCTTATGCAGATGATGTTTGTCTGTTGGGTGATGACATAAACACGATCGAGAGAAATACAGAAAAACTTTTCGATGGCTGCAGGAATGTTGGGTTGGAAATTAATACAGAAAAAAACTAAGTATATGGTTATGAAACGCCAAAGTAATGCGCTACAAAATATTAAAATAGCCCGTAAATCGTTCGAACAAGCGGAGAAATTCAAATATCTGGGAGCAATAATTGCAGACACAAATAACATTAAGGTAGAAGTTAAATCAGGAAATGCTTGTTTGTTTATGAAGTTCAGAAAATTGTATCCTCTCATCTTCTGTCCAGAAATCTAAAAATACAAATTTATAAACCGAGCGACGTGGCCGAGAAGATAACATCTTTGACTCGCATTCGGGAGGTCCCAGGTTCAAATCCCATGGCCGGCCAATTTTACATGGGTTTCTTCATGGTTTCCCTAGTCGTAAAGGCAAATGCCGAATTGGATATTTATATACCATGAATCATCCTCACCATTTCATCCTGTATCATATCAATTTAAATTAATAACAGTTGAAATTTACTCCATTAAATACACCGACAATAGAAACAATTGACAAGCAATAGTTCCATGGCCAACCCTACTGTACCGATACAGATCCCGAACCCCTGATATAGTCTCGAAGCTAAAATGAATATAAACACAGCTGAAATAAAAAATATATATATATACCGTATATAAGACAATTGGGAGCTAGTAAATTCGTCCGATGGAAATTATCTATCTACTCTTATACAATTCAACGGCCCTAAATAGCGTGCTCACTCGGTGAGACATCTGGTATACTCGGCAATGTTCGTCTCTTGCAGTCCAAACTTTCACGAAAAGTACAAAATTAGGAAATCCGTTTCTTTATTACATAAGGCCTAAGTAAAATGAACACAATGAACAAATATTGTAATTTTATTTTTACTTACAATTCTCATAGCTCTGAACCACAAGCATTTTTAATAAACTGTCAGTGTAAATTTCTTAAAAATCCTGGAGTGAATTAATAATGGCGGGCGAAGCCGCGGGCACCAGCAGGGTTGCCACCTGTCCCAAATTATGCGGGACATCCCGCATTTTAAGGAATTTTTCAGCGTCCCGAATTATGCCTAAGAGGGACGCATTATATTGCGGGACGCCAAATTATTCCGAAACAAAATATGAGACAGCAATTCTTGGTGGCGTCTTTTGTGAATTTCGTCTCATGGTCAAGATATCGATGTCGTCCATCGCTAAAATGTATCGTGTTGGCAGCATTGAAATCACCGCCCATGATGTTATTCTTTGTAATTCATTTGTATAAGTCGCGCGGGCATACTTGGGGTATGTCCGTGATCTGTACAACCAGCGTGCGAGCTGGTGATCCGACGGGGAAGTACCGAAAACAGATTATATGACACTCTGCACTGATTTGCCAAGTACAGTTCCTTCTGGAATTAAGCACAGCAAGACGTGTGTAGTGTTATCAGTTGTAATTTGAATCCACGTTATCTGTGTGTTTTATGTAGCGTTCGTTGAGTAAGAACTAATTAAATATTTCTCCTGTTATTCCTAAACTTAGTGCTAAGTCATTATCTAGTCAGAGTCTGGATTGCCAATGTTCATAATTTTTTCGAAACATGTCTATGAGTGTACATTGTTTTTTGAAATTCTATGAGAAAGCTTTAAGTTCCTTAGAGAAAGTATTTGACTTCACAGAAAACAATCTTTATGGCACACTGAAGAACTTGAATCTTAAGAGTTCACTATCTTTCAAACATCTCAAAGACCCTGTGAAGGCACATAATGTAGAATCTGATGTTAATTTGGATGAGTTAGGCCTAGGCTATATGAGTATTCTGCTTTAGTTCAGATATAATAAATGCTACTAAAGTGAACTATACAGAAGGAGAGACTAAGTATGAGTATGAAATGGAAGAAAATTATTCAGGAGATTGGTAAAGAACACATTCCCAATCTCAAATGCTTTGTTCTGAGCATCCCTGGTAGCAATGCCTTTGTGGAAAGAGTGTTCTCTCTCTTGAATCTAAAATGGACAGAATCCAGAAATAGGTGCTCAGCTGACCTCATAAAGAGTGAAATCATTTCTACAAAATGTTACAGATACCTGCAAAGATTATTTAGTGAGGGTGAAACAGAACAAACAACTATTAGAAGCTGCCAAATCAAACAAGAAATACAGCTTCAAGTCATGAATTTGCCCAGTTTTTTTATATTTTTATTTATTTATTATTTTGCTAATCTTTTCTTTTCTAATGTTAGTGTTACTGTTACATAGCCTATTCAGTTTTGGCTTTGTAATGTATTCCGTCTTTCAGTTATTAATAAATTGTTCCGTGTACATATTTAGGTATGAAGATCGGCGATCTGCATATATTCGATAAGTGTCCCTCCTTAGCCTTACCAAAAGGTGGCAACCCTACACCAGCTATAATATATTAATAGTTTAACCCTGGAAGTATCGCTAATCATTCATAAACTAAACCATTAATAATTAATGAAACAGCTAAAATTCCGGCTTTAGAGTACATTCCTCGATTAGAAAGCGCCGCCTGGGAAAACGATCTCAGATTCGATTATTCAGTTCCAAAGCTAACCGTGAACACTGATAATACCATTCATTGCCTTCTAGACTGTATTACTCGTGTGTAATTCTTGAAACGGCGGTGGATAATACGTATCGTATTTCAACTGTTTGTTGACAGATGAATATGATGTGAATTTTATTTGATAAATTCATTGTAATTTTCATAAATTATATAATTTTTCAAGGTAAGGAGTTTTGTTTGGATTTTTGTTGTCCGCGATACTTTCAGGGTTAAACTATCAATATAGACTTATTATAGCTGGTGCCCGCGGCTTCACCCGCCATTAATAATTGACTCCAGGATTTTTAAGAAATTTACACTGACAGTTTATTAAAAATGTTTGTGGTTCAGAGCTATGAAAATTATAAGTAAAAATAAAATTAGAATATTTGTTCATTGTGTTCATTTCACTTAGGCCTTATATAATAAAGAAACGGTTTTACTAATTTTTTACTCGTCGTGAAAGTTTACACTGCGAAAGACGAACATCGCCGAGTATACCCGATGTCTCACGAAGTGAGGGAGCGAGTGAGCACGCTATTTAGGGCCGTTGAATTGTATAAGAGTAGATGGATATGAGACATGGCCCCTTACATAATCTGAGTGTGTTCGAAAACAGGGGGCTTTGGAAAATATTCGACCTAAGAGAGATGAAAACTGCATAACGACGAGCTTCATGACCTGTACTCTTCACCTGATATAGTAAGAATAATAATATCACGGAGGATGAAATGGGCTGGACATGTTGCACACATGGGGAGAGGTAAGAAATATCTAAAAAATATTGACTGGGAGACCCAAAGACCACTGGGAAGACCTAGACTTAGGTGGGAGGACAATATTAGGATAGATTTAAGGGAAGTAGGATTTGCGAGGGATGTTTGGATGTAGTACAGAATAGGGTTGAATGGCGGGCTCATGTAAGCGCGGCAATGAACCTCCGGGTTCCAACAAATAGATAATATTCTTTTAGATTACTTCGGAATTCTCTATTGCCATTGAGTAAGTATTATTATGATTATGATTATTATTGTTATTATTATAACTATATCCACCATTATCATAACCATTTTCGGGTTTCCTGACATGCTTAGACAAATATAACTGCGGATGAAATGAATAAAAGTTTTTGAGACTATATACGAGCTTCATAAATGCGAGTAATTGAGTAAAAAAATAATCCCTATAATATAAAGCCACATGGCTGACTCACTCACTTGCTCACTGGCATTAATGTTTGCTAGAATGAGCTAGAAACTTGAGATTTGGTACACATAAGCTTTTAGGCTGTAAACTACAGGAAAATTCCAAACAGTTTTTTTTTTATTTTTAGGCCAAAAACCCCCGAAAAAGGGCTCGGTTTCCACGACAACGGTATTATCAAACAGAGTTCACAAAGGGCTCTGCCAATACAGCAGACAAAGGCACGGACTCTATATCCCATAGATCTTTTAAAAAACCTTTCCCGAGAACCTCAGTATGGGTTTGGGGGTGGAGCCCCCAATGAGCGAAGCGTATTTTAAGCCATACTTACGAAATCTGTATGTATACAGGTATGATTTTAATTCACCATTTTTATTTAGCCTGCCTTTAAGACAAGTTTTCAATATGTATTTACATATATTACAATATTAGTTCTTCGGCTAAATAAAAGGGTGTGATTATATGATGATGTAAGATGTATGTCCTATGAGAGAAAGTGGATGTAATTGTGGGATATAAGACAATGAATTACACCCCAGTGCTTTTCTATTTTATTATTATATCTTACAATAGTTAATCTGTCACTGCTTACATTTGGTCCTACACATACTTGAAACTGCAGTATTATTTCTTTAGCGCTTCAGCCCTTAGGTATACAGCAAGAGCATTTTTCGAAAATTTGTTATTTCGCTGGCAGGTATCTCGAAAACTATTGGGAATAGAAAGAAATGTGTACAACCAAATTTGTAGTAACTTGATCAGGTTGAATTTTGTATATAGCAACTTTTCCTCTACGATGCACCATTGTTTAGATATAAGCGAAAAACCTAAAAAAGGTACCTTCTGTGGGCCCCCCTGCCAACCGCTCTCCCCCACCCACGGGGACTTTTAGTATGTTGTTCAGGACACTCCTTAGCCTTATCAAAAGGTGGCAACCCTATTTGTTAAAAACATTCGGCCCTGGTTTAGACACTACTGTCAAACCCAAAAAAATGCACAAAAGTGTTACGGAAACCAAAAATATATTTAAAAAACAACGCACAAACTTACATGTAATTCAACCTTCTTATCACCTATTCATTTGCAGCTGATAATTCTCACTTTTGCTGCAGTCATATGCACCAGGAACTCTTCTTTTGCATTTTTATTAATGTCAAGAGTCCCCCATGATTATGTCTAAGGCAAGGCATTTAATGATCATAAAATAGTGAAGAAATGCAAAATAAAAAATGCATTTATGACCTAAAAATAATGAAAAAATCTCACGAAATTAAAAAAAAAAGACCATATAGTTATTTAAGTAATGAATTGCTAAGAGGAATTTAATGGATGCAGTGTGATATATATGAATTTTACAATATAAAACACTAATCATAGCTAATGTCAATTTGAAGATGCAAGCTATGATGGAAAGTTTCTCAAAAACTGTCAAAATGACGATAAAAGCAGAAATAAGAAACGCAACACTGCAGTGAAGCAGAGGAGCAAAAAGAATCTGCACCAAAACGAGGTAAAAGACAGGCTCCGGAAATACCCGTAGATGGAATAACACCACCTAAAACAGAGGCAACACAAATTCAGACAAGAAAAGAAGCAAATGATGAAAAGAAAGAAACTGACGACGATGCGGACCAAGAATCAGGATGGCAAGAGGTGACAAGGAAAAGACTCACAGCTCGGACCAGTCAAAATGAAAGGTCTTCTAATGGAAGGACAGATCATATCAAAGGCACGAGACAAGGAGTGCACAGATTACGCGCTGCAGAAAGCTATGCATGGCTGTACGTCGGTCACGTGGAACCAGAAACGAAAGAAGAAGACCTCGTGGACTACCTGAAACAAAATGTAATCAACGGCAAAATATTCTGCGACTTAGTAAATGACAAAGGATCTAGCATAGCCTACAAGATTGGAATACCACTCCAGGCAGCAGAGGTGGTACGTGACAGCGACTTCTGGCCAGAGAACGTATACTGTCGGCCCTTTCGTCAGCCTTGGCGATTTACGGGGAAACGACGATACAACGGGGCATAACATAAAAGTGTTGAACTGGAACGTGGAGGGCCTAAAAGGGGTCCTAAAGCTGACGCCAGAAGATTTCTTCAGTAGATTTTATATATGTATTATAACAGACATTCGTAAGAGATACAGACATCGTGAATATTAAAGGGCTATACAAAATACACACATATGTTAAGCAAGGAGACAGAGGCAGGCATTCGGGTGGGGGGGCATGCTTACTGAAAGCATCCTTTGCCCCTACCAAAATAGTCGGAGTATATTTACAACCCACACTCAGTGCAATAGACATTGTCGGGTGCATGAGCCAGGCTCTCAATGCAATCCCAAGGACGGAAATAATAATTATTGCGGGAGACTTCAATTGTCCTATAGACAAACCTAGCAGAAAAACAGAACAAGTAGTAAACTACATTTGTGGAGAAGGTCTAGAACTAACAAGCAGCAACCAGTGGACATATGTTTGCTCGAACGGAGGTAGTGCAGTTGACCTCGTATTTGTTAGTGGCTTCGAAGTTCATAAGCAAGAAATAAGTGGAAATACAGATGGCCCGATAATCAGGAAACTTAGGCCTATCCCTGTCATAGCATCGCTGATTAGCAGTGACTTGCGCAAAGACAAGGATATATCATGCCACATTAAACTCAACAAACCCCTGGACATTGAAAAGTTAGAAGAGACTAAATGGCAGCTAGACGAAATAGTAAAGACAGTCAGGAATGGAGAGATTGGGAAAGCAGAGAAAGGTATAACGGCTTGGATAAAAGGAGCAGCAGTGGAACAGAGAGAGCGGAGAAGCAGGGTTTGGTTCGACAGGGAGTGCTACGAGGAGAGGAAGAAAACACTAACTTAGAAGCACTCCATACAGCAAGGACTGTGAGGGACAGAAAGTCTCTGGAAATATACCATGTGGCAAGGAATAAATACAAAACCTTGCTGAAGGAAAAAAAGGAGGCCTATATGTCCAAAAGACACGAGCGGCTTGTGCAAGAAATAGAGGAAGACCCTTTCAAGGCCATACGCCAAAAACAGCCTCGTTTCCCAACAGAAATACCGATGGAGGCATGGGAGGAACATGTAAGTCAAGTGCTACAGAATAGGGAAACAAGGCCACCCCAGATTAAAATTATCCAGAAAACTGTATACCATTTACCAGAGTAGAAATAGAGAGAGCAATTCATGCAGCCAAAAACAATAGGGCACCGGGACCCGATGGACTTAGAAACGAACACCTCAAAGAAACTGCACCCTATCTGATTGACATCTGGAAGGGGCTACTGAACAAGTGTTTGGAGACGGGAGACATACCAGATAACTGGAGAAAGTCGAGAATGAAGCTGTTATATAAAGGAAAAGGGCAGACGAACGACCTAAACGCGTACAGAGGAATAGCCCTAGAGTCGACGGGATTTAAACTCCTTTCCAGGGTTAATACAAACAGAGTCAGCAGGATGGTGGAACCTCTTCTTCCCATTGAGCAGTTTGGATTTAGGCCGGGAAGATCCACGCTTATGGCTATAGAAAACTTGCTGATGGACATAAAACAGGCACTGGAGAAACCACGAGGAAAACTGTATGTAGTATTTGTTGACTACGCAAAAGCGTTTGATCTAGTGAACAGACAGATACTCGTGAAAAAATTAGAGTTATTAATAGGAAGAACACGGCTTACCCGACTAATAAGAACAATTCTGGAAGAGAATTACAACCAAATTGAAGATGGCGTAGGACTATCGAACTGGATCAGTCAGACAAATGGAGTCCTGCAAGGAGATCCTATGAGAATTAATGCAAGAAAGGCTTTTCCTATCCGGTCATGACGTCAGTTACAGTGTTGCATTTTACAAAATTTGCTTTATGCGGCGACTGACGGCGACCGTGGTTCAAAAACTCGAGAACGGCCAGACTTCGTTTTAGCAACCCAACACGGACTCAGTCCTCGACCGTGGTTTAAACTTCAACTTCGTCTTCGTTTCTGCAATCCACTGTGTGAGTCCGGTCCTTTTCAACACCCTGACATATGACGTAGGTAGAGACATAAAAGAGAAAACGAATGCGAGAATGTACATCTATGCGGACGACATGGCGCTCGCATCTGAAAGCCTAGACCAGTTACAAGAGGCAGTCGACCATCTTTCGCCATGGGCATCAGTAAATGAAATAACAATTAACGAAAAGAAAACAGAATTGGTTATCTTCAGAAATGGTGGAAGAACGATGGAACGAGAAAATATAAGCTGCAATGGAAAAGAACTCAAAGTCAAAGGCTCCTTTAAATATCTAGGTATGGTGTTGCAAGTAACAGGGAAATCGTTTGCCATACACATCAAGGAGAGAATGGTCGCAGCGATCAAAGGGATGTCCAGTATCAGAGATCTAAACCTGATGCCACTCACTACAGCAATGAAACTGTTTGAGGCGAAGATAGTGCCCACAATAGCATATGGGATCGAACATGTCTGGGATCACATCACCACGAATCAGATGAGGGAAATAGAAAGCGTAAATGCGAGGTATTTGAAGAGAGTCCTGGGTCTATCAAAGTTCGCGCCCTCGAGGCTTGTGTACGTCTAGCAAGAGAGACATATTTTGTGGATGACTTAAGAATCAAGCTGCAGCTACCATCTACGGACAGCTGGTACGAAGTCATCAGGGAAAGGGAGGATAAGAGGAAAGGCATATGGCAAGAGTTCTATACGACGGACGCCATGATGACCCAAGATTGGACTTGTACCAACTACGAGATTAGATATATAGTGACTGGCCTGGCTGTACACGGCTTCCACCTTAAAATGTGTACCACGAAACTGATTCCCGATCCAGGAGAATCGTGGGTGTGTGCTATGTGTGGGAAGGAGTGCAGTAGATACCATATAGTGGAATGCGAGATAAGAAAGATTGCAATCAGCGAGTTGCTTAAATCTAACTGAACAATGCACATTGTGAGATATTATAACTATTATTATTAACATAAAACACTTATTTTGTTACTAAAGAAATGAATAAGTTTATACTACCTGGACACCCCTAGCGAAAAAAAAATTTCTGAACTGGCATGCCCATCAAATTGCCCCTAGCAAATATCTGCCATTTAAAAACAAAGAAAAATATATTTATTGTGCAAGACAAACTGCTATGGTGTTTACAATACACCTGAATTAAAATTAACTATGAACACTTGGCGGAGATTCTCAAATAAAAAAGCTTGTCTGTTGTCTGAAAGTAACGATCTGCAAAGGAAAAAGCTCTTTATCTCCATTGAAACATGACCTAAATGCCGAAAATGACCTAAAAAGTCGAAAATGACCTTAAAATTTCCAAAAATGACCTATGTCTTAAAAAAATACGAAAAATGCAAAAACAAATTGCCCTTATTTAATCAATTATTTCATGAAACACATTTATATATATTCGAGCTATCTTTGAACCTTCATATGAAGAAGGTGCAAACTCATCAAATGCCTTGTCCTAATTATGCCCTACTTACAATCTAACGAGCCCACCCATAGGTTAATAAAGGAAGGAGACCCCAGGATGTTCCAGACACATCCAGAATCATAACAATTATATGAGGGCCATTTCAAAATTCTGCCCACTGTAAGATAGAATGGAAGAAAATAATTTATTTTTCAAAAACTTTTACAGGCCTTGAATATAATTTTCATTCTTGCTTATGACAGCTTCCCAACGTATTGGCAAATTCTGTATTGGGCACCTTCATTGTCGAGCTGTCTCGTTACTCAGGTCACCTCAGCCCACCAGACTTTTATTTGTTTCCCAAATTGAAGGAACCACTCCGTGAAAAACGTTTTGTTACAATTGCTGAAGCTTCCAGTGAGGTAACCTGAGTAATCAGACAGCTCAACAATGAAAGTGCCCCATCCGGAATACAGAATTTGCCAAAATGTTGGGAAGCTGTCATAAGCAAGAATGAAGATTATATTGAAAGCCTGTAAAAGTTTTCGCAAAATAAATTATATTCTTCAATTTTATCTTACAGTGTGCAGAACGTTTGAAATGACCCTCGTAGCTCTGGATACCCGAGATAGAGTTAATTTCTCTTGTGATACTCTCATTAAGTTATATATATATACACAGTGAGTCCCACACAAGAGTTGGCCAATGACGCGGGTTTCTGTGTCGCGGTGGGCACAGTCCAACTCCCGAGCGATCGGGCGAAATATCTAGGCTAATAAAGCCGCGATCGGTGTAATGATTCAGGTTTTTACATTTACAGTTAAAATTACAATGAAAATAACCACGAACCCCATCACAAGAGATGATAGAAATGTTCTCCTCTTGCATACGCACAACACTGGCGCCTTTTTTAGAAAATTGTCTTTCAAGGCGCGTAAGTTCAGCTTCCGAGATAGAGCTAATTTCTCTTCTAATGTGTGGGGAATTGACCTATGCAATTTATTTTTCAAGTTCCCCATAAATAATAGTCACAAAGGCTATTGCTAGAAGAACTTAAAGACAGTATCACAAGAGAAATTAACTCTATGTCGGAAGCGGAACTTACGCGCGTGAAAGAAAGCTCTCTAAAAAGGTGCCCGTGTTGTGAGTATTCAAGAGGAGAACATTTCTAATATCTCTTGTGATAAGGTACGTGGTTATTTTCACTGTAATTTTAACGGTAAATGTGAGAACCTGTATCATTACACCGATCGCGGCTTTATTAACGTAGATATTTCACCCGATTGAACCTAAAAGAGGAAAAAAGTTATTATCGAAAATTAAAATTGCAAAATTTAGAAGCGGAATACTTTACATTTTGGTTTCTTGCGTTTGGTCTTCTTTCTTGATTACTAAACAGAGTTTTAAAAATACACCATCCGCAGTTACATACAAAACATTAAATAAATTAAATATCTTGGTTCAA
Source organism: Ectobius pallidus (assembly GCA_964059195.1). NCBI lineage: Eukaryota > Metazoa > Arthropoda > Insecta > Blattodea > Ectobiidae > Ectobius > Ectobius pallidus. The sequence continues at coordinate 7,304,568 of CAXKWD010000006.1, forward strand.
CTAGTTGATTGAAACTAGGGGCCCTAGAAATATGAAACGAACAGGAAATGCTAATATTAGTTACAATTCACAATATAGAAGAACAACGTTTCGTATCTTATGAATTTATTTATTTTTATTTTTTTAATAGACAAATAAAATATAAAAGCTATCTGAAATGAGATAAAAGGGGGAAATTAATTCAAGCACAGAATAAAAGGAGGAAAGTTAAAAACCCAAGGTCAAATTCACATGAAAGAAACTGAACACAAAAGGGCAGAAAAACTGAAATAAAATTCCGAATCAAAATAAGAATGAAAACCAAACCCAAATTAAATAAAAATAAACTGCCAGGATGAGGAAGTTCACTTAAAACGGAGGGGACGCTACATGAAACTAACCAAAAAGGGAATAAATATTTACTTTCTGACACAGAAACAGTGACGGCTCGTGTATAGGCACTGTGGAACTGCAGTACCACCTACTTCCACTTGATATTATCGATAACATTTTATATAAGTCCTTTTTTTCTTTATACTAGTACAATATATAATTCTTAAGCTTAATGCCAGTAGCCATCCCTCAGTTTATTAAAAAGAGAAAAGAAAATCTTTGCATGGAACTAAGCGCTTCACAGTTCCAGGGGTGTTTGACTGTTGTGCGCATGCCCACGTAGGAAGATGCACACCGGCTGCGAGGGAGAGTGCACTGTCACTTCCACAGTGCCGACCGCGGCATAGTGGTGGAAGGTAGTTTAATTTTTTTCTTTTTCCTCCGTGTGTGACGTGCTTAAAAACCATGTACAGCTAATCTGATTTTAACCATGGCAGACTAAGGAAAAAATTATTGATCTTTTTTGCAGAAATTAAAAGAAGAAGAATGGGTTTCATTTTAAACAAATAGAACAAGCTTGAACTGCAACAATTTATATTAAAGTAAAAAAAAAAATGAGTTTGTTCTTTTAGGGTTTTATCAACTATCTGAATAAATTTTCTTTTTAAATATGTTTCCTTTTACCCAATTTTAAAACAAAGGCTAAAAATTTTCTGGAGCTGTACCTCCACTAATTTTAGCTACGAGCCGCCACTGCACAAAAAAACTATACAAATAAGAAAAAAATGAATTTCCTTACCTCATTTCAAGAGCAAAAGTTAATCTCCATGAGAAGAGTGTGTTGTCCTCCTGGCATGGCTACCAGCTTCAGAATGCCTGTAAGCAACACAAACTCATCATGTGATTCACACATGAAATGGGGTGTAACTTTCCTCTTAGAGCCTTTTCACACTGCGTCACTTGTGACAGTCACTGGAGAAGAAGCATTGGTTTAAATGGGAGCATTCACACCGGGACACAAGTGAGGGTCACCGCATCTTCAAATTGCCAACAATGAAGTTGTATATATATAACTCGCTTCGCTCATTGGGGGCTCTGCCCCCAAACCCCTTGCTGAGGTTATCAGGAAAGGTTTTTTAAAAGATCTATGGGAGATAGAGTGCATGTATCTAGTCTGTCAAGAGCCCTACATGAACACTGTTTGATAATACCTTCAAAATGATCCTAAATATTAAAGAAAATGACTTAATAATTATAAAGAATGACCTAAAAACTCGAAACCAAGCCCTTTTTTGGGGGTTTTTAGGGCTAAAAATTAAAAAAAAAACTTACTTTTTGGAATTTTCCTGTGATTTACAGCCTAAAAGCTATATGTGTACCAAATTTCAAGTTTCTAGCTCATCTGGAAGTGGGCAAACATTAATGTCAGTGAGTGAGTCAGTCAGCCAGCCATGTGGCTTTATATTATAGGGATCAGTTTTATAGTAGAGCTCAGCAAACCTAGTTATCCAGCCATGAGTTTAGATTTGATTAATATTGAAGATTTCATAAGTGAAGTGGAATGTCGACCTGCCATTTGGGATGCCAAAAGCAATTACAAATTGTTTTATCATGTAGTAACTATTGGCAATACTAGCGGTGACAGTCACAAGTGACCCAGTGTGAAAAGGCCCTTAGTAATGAACATCCAATGAGTGTCCAAGTACCTTTTTTTTTATAATAGAACACTTTATTGATCATTAGACAACACATGTTACAAAACTAAGATACAGAAGATAATAAAAATATCCAATTATGTTACAATATACAATTTACAAACAAATAACATTCAGTAGTAAAATACAAAGTTAAATACATGTACACATTAAGGCATCATAGTTAAAATATAATTTCTTTAAAGCATAGTACCAGGTTATTTAGATATATATAGAGTAAGTTAAGTAACACCAACTATTACATCTTGAAATTCTGTAATATCATAATTTAGACTGCTTCGTAGTATGTTTTTTTAAATTTGGTTTTATAACATTTAATCGGAAAAGCTTGTATGTTATGATGTAACCCAGCGGTTCCCAACCGGTGGGTCGTGGAAGGGTTACAGGTGGGTCACGACTCGATCCTAAAACTATCAGAAACCATCAGAAAAGATAAGAAAAATTGAAAATGAACTCATTGAACTGTCTTGTGATTCCATGATGAAGTCAGTCTATAAGGAGAAAAATTTAACAACATTTTGGATGGAAACGAGGACAAAATATCCAAGAATATCCGTAACTGCATTGAGGTTTCTGATGGTATTCACCACTACGTATTTATGTGGACGTACTTTTTCAACTTTGGTTTGCCTAAAAAAACAAATATAGAAATCAACTCAATGTTGAAAATAACTTAAGATTAAAAACATCTTCATTCAATCCTAACACTGATGTGTTAGTTCAATTGAAAGTCACAAAAATCTCATTTATATAGTATTCTTACTTAAAAACAGCAATTTTGCCTGAAAAATTAAAATGTTCTGTATGTGCTTTTATAATTATAGCTTTTATCATCACCTAGGAACACTTGTTAGTGAGTAAGAAACCACTTGTTGCATATATTGCAAACATATATCTCTGTACCTCGGAGGGATACAACACTATGTCCATTTTTTTCCATATTGACTTTATTACAGAGTTAAAATCAGCTTTTCTCATATTTCTTAGAGGAATAGAGCACTATGTCCAAAACCAGTTAGAACCGGATATAGCATGTTTTAAAACAACACCAAGTCCACTTTCATTTAGAGGGATAGAACACCATGTGGACTTGGTGTTTTATCCTTCTGAAGCATGTGAATTACTACTGGACATAGTGTTGTATACCTCTACACAGCCTGGCGGATTGTTAGTGAACTAAGAGTACTTTTGACAGTTCTGATGAGTTTACATAGTTGGATGTACGGTATTTTAAGTCATAATATTTGCTCTTTTTTAGTAATAGTAAGAATAATGAACCATAATTCTCGTGGGAGAAAGAGTCTGGAACTATTGAAAAGTTCTAAAAAAGATTCTACTACAGGTAAGCTACTGTTTTGCTCATTATTTTTAATGTGATATACATAACCTCAAACAGTTAATGTAATGTTTTGTTATGAACCTAAACTTCAAAATATTATGTTTTACATGTAATATTATAAGACTTGTTTTATTTCAGAACCAAATCATACAAACAGCAAGGATGTTGAAAATGAAGAGGATAATGGAGATGACTTGAGTTTCGACGAAGATGATGATGATTCTGATCGGGACAAAAATTATGAACCTCCAAGCTCTGAAACGGATTCCAGTGATGATGTCCCTGTATTTAATGAAATACAAAATGAGGTCAGTAGAAATAAAACTAGTGCTAAAACAAACTCAAATGGACATGAGCTACGTTTACTTGAGGAAGACTTAAATTTAAGCAGCGACAATGAAAATATTGCAGAAAATCAAGTAGGCCTAGATTTGCAAGGAACAGTAGGCGTAAGGAGAAAAGTGAAAAATAAATCTATTTCTACTCAGATAGGTAAAAAACGTGTCGTTCATACCAGTGAATGGGCATGTAATATTCAGAAACGTAAATATTCTGCAGGTGAAGAATATATTAGTAAAAAGGGTAAAGTTGTCCCTGCCAGAATTATTAAACCTCCTTGTTCTTGCAGACTGAAATGTTCTGAAAAATTATTACAAAGTGACAGACAGGAGATCTTTAATGCATACTGGAGTCAGGAGAAGGGAAATGACACAAAACTGCAATTCATTGTTTCATGTGTAGAGAAGCATAGTACTGTCCGTTCAAGAAAACGAGACCTTGCCTCCAATAAGTCAAAACAAAATACTCTACAATATTATTTTACAGTAAAAGGCATACGAACTAGAGTATGTAAACTTATGTTTTTAAATACACTATCTATATCAAACACCGTGGTAGTTAATGTTTTGAAAAATATTGAACCAGGTGGAATTGTAAAAATCGATCAAAGGGGTAAGCAAACTCCCGTCAATAAAACACATAATGACACTGTTGAAAGTGTAGTAAGACACATCTCTTCCTTCCCAAATTATAGCAGTCATTACACTAGGGAAAAGAGTGATATGAAGTATTTGGGTCCGCACCTGAACATAGAGAAAATGTATGAACTGTATGTAGAGGATTGTAACGAAAATGATTTCAACCCTTTGTTAATAGCTAAAAAATGGCTCTACTACGATGTGTTCAACAAAAAATTTAAGTTGAATTTCAAACCACCAGAAATAGACACGTGTGACACATGTGATTATTTTCAAGCAAAATTAAAAAATAATTTGACTCTAGATGAAAAAAATTCTATTGAGGAAGACCATAATGCACATCTGGATGAATCTAAATTAAGGTATGATTTAAAAAGCGAGGACACCAAAAGGGCTAACAATACCCTTAAGGTATTAACGGGTGATCTTCAAAAATGTTTGCCGTCACCCCTTATAACAAATTGCATAAGCTTTTACAAGAGAAAACTTTGGACGTTGAATTACACCCTTTTTGATTCTTCTGATTCGTCAGTCCATTGTATTATGTGGGACGAATCCAAAGGAGCTTGTGGCGGAAATGAAATCGGATCTGCATTACTGAAATGGGCAGATACCGCCATTCCTGGCAGTGACATTGAAGAAATCATTCTGTGGTCGGATAATTGTTACGGCCAGAATAAGAATATTAGCCTTATTATGTGTTTCTTTTGGATACTCAATAAGTATCCTCAAGTAAAAATCATCACTCAAAAGTTTCTACTAAAGGGCCACACGCATATGGAGGCGGATACTGTCCATGCACTGATAGAGCGGAAGAGAAAAAAACTTAACAACATGACAATTCTAACGCCCTGGGATTGGCAGCAGTTAGTCAGACAGACCTCAATGAAATATACTGTGCATAATATGGAACTGGAAGATTTTAAAAATTTTAGGTCTTTGTACGATGTCAAAACATGTGAAAATCCACCCTTTATTAATAGAAAAAAAGATGTCAACAAAGAACAAGTTCTTCTGTCAACCTGTGTTCAACTGCAAGTAAAACAGAACAGCATGGGAACTCTGTTTTTGAAAAGTAATTTCGCTGATGAAAACCAGGAGATTGACCTTGTTAGGTTTCGAAGGCGACACCTTACATTGCCAAACGATTTGCAACTGGTAACACCAAGTCCAATACCAATATCACAACAAAAGTATAATGATCTATTGGCATTACTACCATATGTTCCTACAGTTTGCCATGACTTTTATAAAAACTTAAAGCATACTAGTAATACCACTAGTGAGTACCCTGAAGGAGACTTACCTGATGATGACTGAATTTTTTGCATCTAAAATACCATTTTAGTTGAATACATAGATGTATTATTTGTATTTGTAAAGAGAATTATAAATAAAATAGTTAAATACATTTTGTAAGTCAAATAGTATTGTGTTTGTTATTGAATATCCCACATTAGGTCTTATAGTACAATAACTTTATTAGAGGGATACAACACCATGTCCATTAAAAAGTGAAAAAAAAACCGTAAAAAAGGTTTTTTTTAATTTTATAACAACTGCATGATGTAAATAACAATAAATAGAATGTTCTGGTAAAATATTGTTTCAACATCTCAATAAATAGCTGTGCCAATAACACTTTTTGTTGAAAAAAAGTTTAAAACTCCTCTCCTGTAAAGTTATGAAAATGGACATAGTGTTGTATCCCTCCGAGGTACAGATCTATTGTTAAATAAATAACTGTTTTGCTACAAAGTGGTTATATTTTGTCAACCATTTTCAAATCAGGATACAAATTGTTTATCAATAATCAATCTGTATCTTCAAAAAAAAAAATATATATATATAAGCTTATATATATTTGCAATATTTGATGGTAAATCATATATACATAAGGAAGGGATGCGGTGCAAATTAGGTTTTTTACTCCACCATGAACCGATGGACCGTTGAAGTATTCCAATAAGGAAAGGTGGGTCACCAGCTGAAAAAGGTTGGGAACCACTGATGTAACATATTGTAAAGTTTCAAGCCTATATGGCTGTAGTGTCTGTGTGATTTGGAAAGTATTGCGTATGGAATATCCAAATTATTTGTGTTCCTTGTGTAATAAGTATGTATTTGATTTTGTTCACTGCATTGAGTTACATTTTCTTTAATACAGATTAAATAGTGATAGATATAGAGAGATGGTAGAGTCATTATTTTAAGTTCTTGAAAAACAGTTCTACATGTGTGGGAAGGATTCAGTCCTTTTATGATTCTAATGGCTTTCTTTTGCCATGTAAAAACTGTATACTTAGGTCTATCTTGACGTTACTGAGGAAGACAAATAACATGATTGTAATTTAATTTATTCTTGAGCCACACACTATTACACCCTTGGCATTACAAAGGTTTCCACCATAGGGTGTACCTCCTACCATTACAAACTAATAGGTTTCATAGGTTTATTTCGTCCACTTTATCATTACAAAATGATGGGACATGATAAAATTAAGGTACAATACAATTAAAAGGCACAACAAATTAAATAATACAATACAAATTGAATACAACATAAATAATTACAATAAAAATAATAATCATTACTACAGGAATTTAACATAGGTGATCTTAGAGTGATCAAGTCATCTGCCTGACAATCCAGGTGACCATACAGATCCAGAACAAAAAAAGAAAAAGAATCAAACATTATATAATAACTTGAACTGAATTGAAACCGAACAGAAGAACTCTAAGTACTAATAAATGATTGTGCAATAAAAAATAACGAATCTTCTAAAACCCTAATACATATTTTAACAACAGTGTTGTTAGAAATATTGAGAGACTGAAGATATGCATTGACAAAGGTGAAACTTGCACCGCGTGCGCCAAAAAGCAGACCCTTCACCTCTCATGCATTAACTAAGGTGAGGGATGCATGGTGTATATGGCCTCCTTTTCCGCACTCACATGCTTAGCTTGTTCCCTATCCTCTTCCAAGCGAACTGTTGGATCCAAAATAAACCCCCGTTTTACAGTTCTATTAATAGCTATTATGTCGGCTCTTCGATTACTGCCATCTTCAGCATTACTTATATCAACTGATAATTATGATTATAGTCCTTTCACATTCGCCAGAGGTTTCAAGGCCAAACGTAGCAAGTCTATGATACCCCCTCTTACCGCGCTCATATGACATCATACCCCTCCAATGCCAGTCACATGACAAGCCAGTAGGGAGTTCCCCCTTGGTGTCGTATGAGTGTGTGCGATAGCGCAGCTCCTCTGCGCAAAGGGGAATACTGACTTCTGATCAGTGGAGGCATATTAGACGTGAGAAGTTGTGGCCTTGAAACCTCTGGCGAATGTGAAAGCACTATAAGACTAAGTATGAAGTTGTTTAGTCTAAGTAATCTTTATTGCTAAGGAACTGTCCATCCAGAAGAATGTTATTTGTTATTTATGTTATTTACTGTTACATACATACATTATTAAAAAACTAAACTCCGTGGCGGTACATCCCTGGAGGAACTTGGCCTACCACCCGACCGCTGTGTCATCTCCTATAGGCAGATGGCAGGATTGGGGGGCATATGGTCACAGCATGCCGACACCCACGGCCGTTAATGGTGGTTTTCTTGACCGGAGCCGCTACTTCTCTATCAAGTAGCTTCTCAATTTGAATCACGAGGCTGAGTGCACCCCTACCAGACCTCCCTACCTCAGAAAAATCCGAGGTACCGGGAATCGAACCCGGGCCGACGGATCTGTAGTCAGCGACGCTAACTACAGGACTACGCCGGCGGACTACATACCTTATTACATTTCATTATTTAGATCATTTCACATTTAGTACAAGTAAAACCAAAAACCAACAGAAAATACTATTTCTATTTTAGAATTTAAAATGTAAGGTATGCCTCTAGATGAGCAAAGCTCGCAAATATCTTTTAGTTTTCCCTTAAAAGGTTTGATATTGGATTTTGCTATTTCTAATGGCAATTTATTATACATGAGAATTCCTGTGGGAGATATGCTAAGTAAGCTTTTGGTAAGTCTATGACAATCCAAGAGTAAGTAATTAAATGTTGTTGTATGATAATTATCAGAGCCCGGATTCTGATTACCTAAATTTGTTTGAAAAATGACTTTTAAAATGACTAAAATTTAAAGAAAACGACTTAATAATTATAAAGAATTACCTAAAAACTGATATTTTATTTATAAAATATTATTATTGTACACTAATTTGTACATAATGTAAAAAAGGTAAATGCAGAAAGAACGTTGTAGGTCGAAAAACTTTGTTCTTTGTTTTTGAATGGAGCATTTAAGAAGAAAAGTAAGATTTTTTAAAAAGTAGATCCTACAAAAATGTTGCATTATAGTACCCTAGTAATTTATTTAATTATTACCCGTATGGAAAAAAAATGCTTGTAAACGCTACTGCTTTAAACAAACAACACTCCAGGGACAGCACCGCTGGCGACCACAAAAAAAGTTAATACACTCAATGTAAATGCATGGAAATGGCAAAATAAGTTAGCAAATGACATGAAAATGGTACAAAATGACAATAAATGACCTAATAAAAATGCATTTCTACAATATAGAGGCCATGATTAGGATTTATCTACAAGTTGGCAATGCCTATGCCGCATCAATAAAAAGATGACGTCATTAGAATCCGGGCCCTGATAATTATGTATCTTAGAATTTAGAACAAATTCAGTTTTATTCTTATGGATAAAGAGTAACGTTTCAAATATATATATAAAAAACATGGTACAGGTAAGATTTCCATTTTTCCGAAGAGCTCTTTGGTTGGTGTTCTTATGGGTAAGTGGAAAATTGTTTTTAGTATCCTCTTCTGCAATTTGAATTTGCAGTCAGCTTTTGGAGATGAGCCCCAAAAGGGGATCCCGTATCTGATTAGGGATTCAACACAGCAATAGTAGACCATTTTCAAGACTTGTATGGAGCAAGTATTAGACAAAACATGAAGAGCAAAGAAAAGTTTGCAGAGGCGTTTACTGAGCTCAGAAATGTGCTTTTCCCAAGAAAAGTCAGAGTCAATGCAAACTCCTAGAAATTTAGTCTCACTTTTAATAGCTAAAGGATAATTGTTAATTTGCACAAGTAAGATATATCCATATGCATTCATGTACTACAGATTTTTGTCTCTGTTGGACATTACATGATAACTAGACTTCGGATTTTAGGTAAAAACCTATTTTAATCCTTATGTATTTGGCCCCTGAAGGGGGAAGGCGGGTTGGGACTACCCTAAGCACTTCAGCCTTGTGGCTCATTGTGCCAACCTCCGGAATGGAATGATTTGCAAGCCCAACGGTCCCTCGACAACAGACCCCACCGCGAGCCCCCACGGAACTCCCCTACATCCAACAGATACCTCTACCATGCCACCTGCCAGCAACTTCAGGAGCACAAGCCACGGGGAGGACGGGAGAGGCCCACAGCAGGTGCTGGGGACGAGGGTATACCGGAAACCAGAAAAGGAAACGGGATGATTATGAGGGGGAGTTTTGAAGATGAAATGGAGAGTGTTGGTGGAATGAGAGGGGGAAACGGGAGGATCCCCGAGAAAAACCCCCAAAGGTCACGGCTTTGTCCACCACGAATGACACGCCCGCCAGGCCCGGGGATTGAACCCGGGACCGCTAGCATGCCAGGCCCACGCGCTAAGCATGAGCCACCGCGACGGCATTTTAATCCTTAAGTGATATATGGACGAAAACTTGTATATGCATGTTTCATAAGAGACTATGCATAAAATTGATACTTTTATAGGACCTAAAACAGCCTATTTTGACGTTAGAGCCTAATATTGCCTTTTTGCTTGTTTTTTTCTCTAAAGTTCAAAATAAGTCATTTTTTGTTATAAATTCTAGCATTTATTTTCAGTTTGTACTCATTTTTTAGCTTGGAATGTGCAGTATATGACACATTTGTGACGTGGTTAAATAGTAAGGAATGTTTCGTCTTCAGTAGAAAAATTCCTTGGAATTCCCAAGAAAATGTAGTGTTTTTCTCCCGACTCCCACATCCAGTAAAAAAAACAAAACAAACAAAAACAAACAAACAAACAAAACAAACAAAAGTAGTAGTACTCTGAATCACTGAGGGATACAATGGGTTGAATATGCTAGTATGATATGCCTAGCTTCTGGGCGCAGGGATTAGGTTTTCACTGTTATGGTAGTAATACAGGCCCTAGTAATAGGTCTATATAATTCTATGTACCATAGGCCTATATCTGTGTTTTATCATGATTATTGATTAATGATGACTTCAATACATATAATATTCTGCATTGCAAATGAGATATTTAAAAAAACTAGGAACTTAACGATTTTATAAGAGACTATTTTACGATTTTTAGAACCTATTTTCCAATTTTTAGAGCCTATTTTAGGTACCTAAAACAGAATTTTAGCGACCTAAAAGTTCGAAGTCTAATGATAACATATGTCCAGCAGAGTCAATAATCTGTGGTACAATACATGGCATGACATGACATTTCACGCTTCCCCAAAAATAATATACTCCTTTTTTCAACTAATACAGCCTACAGCGGTGAATAAGGTATTTATTTTATTTTAAGTCTACTAAACTGAACATAGTAGACTCAACAGTGTAGTCCTGTAAAACTTTTAAGTATATATCTGGACCAAAAAGTAAGCTGGCTTGCTCATACTGACTGTGTCTGCCGTAGACTATCGAGAGCAGTTTACTTATTAAGGCATTTAGTTAACAAACTACCCAGACACTATCTGAGGCAAACCTTCACTGACCAGCAAAAAAACGATCACTTAAAGAAATTTAAAAAAATCAAGTTTCAATAAAAATTATGTAGTAGGCCTAGTGCTTGAAATAAAATTACTGGAATTGTATACGTTTTTAAGATTAAAATTTAATGACACATTTCACACTTAATTCCCCATGTTGCCTCTTGCACCGTGGTGAATGGTGAACCGAAGGTTGCAGGGGCATAAGTGATGCTGCATCCATCATCAATTAGAGGAACAGCTTTGGCGATGTCTTCAGGACTGAGAGGCATAATTTCAACTAAACATACTGACAGAATCACTTCGATGCGAAGGGAGACAGTTTCCTTTCAGTTTGGAAGGAAATGACGCAATACAACAATGAAACACCTTGCAATAGGTATGACAAGCTAGTGCTCATAATCAGACTAGAATCGCCCTATTTTGTTTTGTTTGGTGATGAAGTGAAGATATTATGAAGAAAGCAGATATGCTGTATCTATAGCTAATGATCCAATAAAAATAATAATTCATCCTCACCAACAACAATGCATAAACATCCAATCAAAATTATGTTTAATCTTAAAATTACAACAAACTTTACAGTGATCGGTTTTTTTTGCCGGTCAGTATATTTCGCTTTTTTCGAAAGTGTCATGAGTAGGGCTCAATTTTTTTTCAAAATGCATATGCAAATGCATATTTCGATAGTTATTAGCGTTATTGCGTATTCTAAACATAGAAGCATAATTTTGCATATATGGTTGAAATTTAGGACAATTTTAAGAATCTCTCTCAAAACATACTTTGGACATCCCTTCCAAGTTTCTATTTGCAACTTTCTGAGCAACGGCATTTTAGTTTTACCGCTAGAAATACAGTGAAACCTGTCTGTAACGAATTGCACGGGACCATAATTGTTTTCCGCAATAGGCAGGATTCCGGTGAGTAAAGGTTACATACAGAAATACTAATAATTACGCCTACTTACATTTTGATATGAGGTGGGGCTGATTTTTACTTATAAACAATGGTCCATTTTTCCTTTTTGGATGATGTTGCCACTTAACCATTGTTCCTGTAGTTCCGATCTTTTCTTTAGAATTTTGTAAACTTGAGTCTTGCCAACATTAAATTTAGTCACAATCTGTTTTACCGAGAACTTATCGTTTTCATTCGCATCAATGACTTTTATTTTCGTATTTAAATCTAAAACTACATGTTTTCTGCCTGCCATTTTGAAGACACGATTACTGCCTTTTTCAATGAACTTAATGACAGCACAGTAACAGAAAGAGGGTTTCTATGCATACATCAGGTATTGTTTTCCTATCGTACATTCTTGACTTCAGGATTTCCCACAGTTTCCCCCCCCCCCATGCTCTAAAGAGTACCGTTACACCTTACGGTCAACCATCCACGCGACAAAAGTGACAGGCCATTGGAATGCAAGGATGTCCAAAGACTTATTTTCGTTACTTACTAGGGGTGTCCAAGTAATTCAGAACGTGTTTTCCTGTTTTACTTTACTGGTATTTACTGGGTTCAAAACCAAACATTTTCCGTTAAAGCCGCAAATTCGGCTTCCGTGTCCGCGTCAGACAGGTTCCGGTAATTACAGGTAAATTTATATGTATAATGCATCATAACTTACGGGACCAGGAAATTTTTCCCATGGAGACAGTATTCCGGTTCATAAAGGTTCCGCTGATGGCAGGTTTTACTGTATCACTAAGGGGTGGTAGTGGGATTTACAAATGGAAATAGGGTATGTTTACCAGATGAATGTTCCGAACGTTTGACACCAATGTATAAATACTGCCCGATCACTTCAGTTGATGTAGAAAGATCATTCTCGGTGTATAAACTCATTTTGACGGACAATAGGCATAGTTTGTCTCCAGAAAACATTGAAAGACTACTAGTTGCCTATTTTGATGCTACTTTCGGCAAATGAATTATGTAAGTAGGAGAATGAATAAAATTACACGTTTTATAAATGCAAATTTATATTTTTTTCATATTTTTGTGCATAATTGCATGCATATTTGAAGAATAATTAACTATTTGGTAGGGAATAAGTTGTTAGCAATATATTTATGTGACTAATTGTACAATTCATTTATTTACAGAAACTAAGGCCATTTTTGGTGCATATTTTCCATTTTTTTACTGCATAAATGCATGCATATATTCAAGCTTTTTAGTGCACATGAATCCGAGGCCTAATGATTATAATACTGGCCCTAGTGTGTTTGACTGAACTGATTCCATTCCTACGAACTGTTTTCTGTGGTTCAAATAAGAAACGAACTACTTGTTGGCAAGTCCTCTTTTGAGGACTTTTGAAAATGCTGTGAGAATTGAAATGGGACGATAATTTACGATATTGTTCTTATCTCCCATTTTGAAGATAGGTATAATTTCGGCAGTTTTGAATTTGTTCTGGGAAAATTCCTGTAGAGATAGAAAGGTTACATATATACGTAAGAGGTTTGATGAGAAATTGGATACTCTCCTTAACAATAATATTAGGGGTTCCATCTATACCAGAGGAGGAAGCATTTTTGAAGGTATTAACTTCAGTAGTTGGAGATGGAAAATTGGTATTTTCGACAGGAGGATACTTTATATACAGGTATATTTATGCAACGAAAACACTCCTGACGGCTTGCAGATAAAGTTTTCTCTTACTGCATTGCTAGAATTGGCATGATGTGGAGGAGAAGGTACGCACTACTTTCAACAAGAAGTAGGTAATGATGGGAATCCTATATTTTCAAAAACTTGCCATTTTATAATATGGATTAGTATTAGTAATAAGCGGATTAGGATCAGTGTAAAGCTGATTAGTATTAGTACTAAGCGGATCTGTTTGGTTTATTGCGGATTAATGAATTTTTTTTCTGTCGTAGAGTATATAATGGCTTGCATTATTTAGACTATTCACTTGAGGCACCAGGTTCCAAAAACCGTCTTATCCACTTTTTGTCGAAATTGAGTTAGCAGAGGTTTCTGAATCTACTCCATCTTGTTCATAGTCCTGTTAAAACATAATGTTCCAAACTACGTCGTATCTCCCTCATTTTTAATGCTAAACATGAATGACTGTTTCAAACAGGGTCATATCCACTAGCGAGTCAGTTCCAAAACTTGCATTGTTAATGTTGTTTCCATTAACCATCTCATCCCAATGCAACCATATTGGATTTACAAGAAGGCGATTCCATAGTGCTCCTTATCCATCAGAATCTTATAGAATTTGAGTGACATTTGAAAGTTGTCCAGAGGAATACTTTCGACTTTTTTCGAACAAAGGCACCGTCAAAATGTTAGGAAGTGATGCATGTAAAGTAAGAGACTGTTAAGGGCTAGTTAATGCAACACTGAAACCTCCATCTCTTTGGCACTTTAAACTATCTCAGTGCAAACGTATCTGCATAAAAAAAAGTAATTCGTCTTTTGTAGTAAAAGGAGAAGTATCGTACATGTCTGACAATTCAGTGTATTGACCCATTTTTTACTTATTAGTAAAACGATACATCTCTATTTTTAAAGAAGTCTTTTACTCTTATAAGCATAAGCGATGTATGTAGTATTTTAATACGAGTTATATGGAAACGAATAGAGATATAGACATTATTATTATTATTAAATTCTCACCCCTTTCACGTCTAAGAAATATTTAGTTTTAAGAAAAAGGGTTGCGAGGCGATGGGTTTACTTCCTGTTCCTCTACCCTCTCTCGGAAAATAAGCATATCAAAATTAGTATAGGTAATGAAACCCACGCTTGGAGGCCCCTTCATCTTACCTAGTGAGGGACCGTAGGGTACCAGATACGGATACCGATCCATTATAGTATCTGTCTTTATTACGAAGATTGCTCATGTTTCACATTTCAATTATGTTTCTCTCTTTTTTTTTATATGGAACAATAAGTGTCAAGTTTAAGGTTAGAGCGATCAGATAAAATTATCATATTTCTTTGTATTGTATCAATTAACGTGATGCAAATTATCAATGTACTCTAACAACAAACTGTAAGATCTGTGTTATAAAGCCCAAATTATTTTGAAAATAATTAATTTAGATGAGAATGCAAGAAAATTAGTTTTTGTATGATTCAAACATTAAGACTTTACTTTTTTTTTTTTTTTTTTTTTTGGCAATGATAAAAAATTGATAAATTCCGAATTAGAGTCTTTACAGAAAATTATGTTTTTAGAATAATGCAGGAAATGTTAGGTTCTACAAAAAAAAAAAGGAATGTTGAGAACACTAGGAGGATTTTAACAGGTTATAATAAATATTACAATTTTTTTTTAATTTTATTTTTAGAAAATAAATCCTGTTATCGATCTAACACAGGAGGAAGCTGAAACCAGATGTCAGTCAGTAGGGTATGTATCATGTAGACACACACACACACACACACACATATATATCCTACATATTATTATTATTATTATTATTACCAACTTTAATATTTCAGATCTGAAGCATCGACTGTAAGAGTCCCTACGATGAATCAAGAACTTCTTGATTTTATTGAAGATATACGCCTGCGACCGTTTCAAACCCCTACCCCGCAGTTCCCTTGCAGTATGTCAAATTGCGAAGGAAGGGTTGTAGACATGCATTCTTCTATCTTCCACACCATTACATGTAATGGTCTGGTACACATTACAAGGTGTATATACCCCACGACGCAATACCAATGTCTGTCGTGGGGTAGAGAATGTCATCGAAGCTGTGACGTTTTTCTAAGCAACGGTATCGAGGTAAGCATTTTTTTTATTATTTTTTTTATTTTAAATGTTCATTCGTTTATCTTTATAAAACATATTTTCATTTCGTAATTTAAAATTTAAAGAAATTAGTAGTTAAGGAAAACAATAAATATATTTTAATGGGACTAAAATATAGGGTTACGTTATTTTAAGTCGTATAACGATCACGACTTGTAAAATATAAAAAACGATTAGTAATTATGTTAGCCTAATAACATTAATAATAATAATAATAATAATAATAATAGTAGTTTTTTTTTTCAACATCACCATAAGAATAAATACTTGGTCTTTCCAGTTACTAATGATGTAGATTAGTAATCTAGACGCACCTGGGACCAAGAAGAAGTTTTATTAATTTGACAACAGTGTTTTTAACGTGTGCTTGTGCCTTCTATGTTATTTTATATTTTATAAAAGGCCCCAGATAAGTGAAACGACAAGGGTTCTAAGGTGGACAATCTCTCTATTTTAAAACTATTTTAACCCTGTCTGAAGATGAAATTCATTAACACCAAGTAGCTTACACCAAACCAAAATAACCCAAGTCAATGTCCAGTCAGACTATATGAACTATTAGTTGCAAAACGCGCTGGTTATCCTGGATTCCGGAACATTGTAACATTGTCGGAAATGAGTTTGTGGAGAAGCAAGCAAAAGAGGGAGACAAACTGGACATCCTAATACCTCCTTCACATTTTCTATGAGATATGGTACAACAGGTCTGCAGTCAATGGGTTGAGTTATGACGGTCTCCTTAGCCATGCTACCTAAGGCATCCCTTGGAGATGCGGTGAAGGAGGCTGTGGGTTGGGTGTTAGTGTGTGATAAGGAAAACAAGGAAACAATGGTAAAACAAGAAAAAAAAAATTGGCCTATGGATGGCAAAAAAAGTACTGTCAAGGACATACATCCCCATACTGTGGAGTACAACCAAGTGATACCAAAACAAACATGGTTCTTTGATAAATTTCATTTTGTTCCTCTAGTGCTGATAATACGTTTTTAATTATGAATAATTGTCCACCTTCAAGCACTAGTATTTTATATTGATATTGCAATAATAGGGTGCTGACGGAGAATTTCTAGACAGTTTTTTGTACCTTTTTTAACTATTGACGATAATTTTAATATTATGAAAAACAGTGTACACATTATATTCTTGTACATTTTTAACCACTGACAATACACCTGATTAATTTTTAATATTGTGACTGTTGGTAGAAGAATACTTTTGTATATTGATTTTAACCTGACGTTTCTTCTTCAACATATGCCTAAGAAATTTTATTGTGTATAGGCTATGTCAAAAAAAAAAATATATATATATATATAATATAATATAAGATATTGTAATAAAATAAAATTAAAATAAAATAAACAGGTACAAAAAACTATCTAGAAATTCTCCGTCAGCACCCTATTATTGCAATATCAATATAAAATACTAGTGCTTGAAGGTGGAAAATAATTCATAATTAAAAACGTAAACATGGTTCTATCGGAAACAAAAGACAAGAGAGGAAGTATCGGTATATACAACATAACGAACTGGACAATATTTATCCCCTAAAAAGAGCATTTCAGTATAAGTTCACCGAGACACCACTTGGTGAATGTGGGGAATTAGGAGATAGATAATATATTTTGGGGTGTGAAAAAATACGCATTCACAGTGAAGAGCATTACTTCAAAATCCCTTCCTTGGGAATACAATTGCCTACGAACAATAAACACGTCCTAACATTTATTCAAGTAGCAGCTGTTAGAGCATTACTACGACTCATGTAAAATGAAATAGAAGGGAAAGTGCTGAATGGATTTTGAAACAAGCAATAGTAATCAGTTGTTACAAAAGGGACGCAACACGGTGATCAACCCGGGTCGAATGAGCAGTGAATTCTGACGTCATCAACTTAGACAGCGACTCACATTGCCTTCACCAGTCTGAGCAAGATTATGACGCTTCATGCCGGTCTGTTGTAGCATTTACAATGGTGGTGCAGTACTGCAGTGGCTGTGTTCAGAATGCGTCGTCGTGTACTGACGAAATGCGCCAACATAGCAAATAATAATATTGAGATTGGCTAGCTTTCATGCAATGCCTAGCATTAATTTAAAAAAAAAACTTCTTGCTATGTACCTTCTGATAAGGAGGAAAAGAAAGAACGAAGAACAAAAACATCAAAACAGACGTACACGTTGTTCGTGGATTCACCCTATATTCAGAGAACGTCAGTTGATTGGAGACTACCATACCTTGATAAAAAAAATTATCTTGACAGATACAGAGTCTTATTACAAGTATTTGCGAATGACACCGTCGCAATTCAATGATGTTACGTATAAGGAAAAAAAAAAAAAAAAAAAAGAGAGAGATATATATGGAACTTTTTTGCAGATTTAGGTGATGGAAAAGCAAAATGTAACTTCTTGTTCTAGACAGATTTCATACAAAGGCAACAGTACATTCAATCTTACTAGACATGTGTGCAATTTACAAGCTGTAGAACGTTTAACACCTGCCAGTCCTTCAGACGACAATGTAGATGACCCAATTGACACAGCGACTTCTACACCCAGTAATGAAGAATGCGCTACCACATCAGTATCTAAGCCTACAGATGTTCCACAGCCGCATGCTAAGAGTCAAACCTCTATTGGGTCTTTTCTACATAGGCCAATTTCCAACAAGAGGAATCAAGAAATTGACTTCTTAATTTTGGAAACAATTGTGGAAAATTATTTGCCCTTTCAGTTTGTAGAGAGGAGAGTTGGTTCATAAATTAAACAGCTCTTATCAATTGCCTACAAGAAAAACAATTGCCAACGTAATCTTTCACAAATGTACAACATGACCAAAGAAAGAGTAAAGAGGCAGTTGGAGTCTGCAACAATCACAACAGATGACTGGACCTCCACAAAAAACGAGTCCTACCTTTCAGTGACAGCTCACTATCTTCAGGGGGTGGAGTTAGTGTCGTGCCTGTTCGAGTGTTTTAAATATGATGCAAGACACACAGCACAGAACTTGGCTCAAGAACTGAAGAGTTACCACATTCCATGCTTTGCGCATAACTTGAATTTAATAGTTCAGAGTGATCTCCAGTGTGTCACTGACGTCACAGCAAAAATAAAGTGGGTGGTGGAGTTTTTCAAACGCAGTGAAGCTGCCGCGAAGCTGGAATAATTCAGGAACAGTTGGCAGAACCTGTACTAAATCTTAAGCAAGACGTTGTAACTCGATGAAACTCCACATATGATATGTTGCAGAGAGTTCTGGACGTACAGTGACCATTATTTCAACAATTGCACTAAACTACCCTGATTTCTCACAAATCCAAAACGATGATCTGGAAACAATCAAACAGATTTGTGAAGAGCTTAAAGTATTTAAGATGATGACAGAGGAGATAAGCAGTGAGAAGCAAGTGTCAGCTTCAAAAGTAATACTTCTTAGCCAGTCACTTAAACGATGATGTGGTCAGTCTGAGATTGTCAATGAAGTGCGGCAGATAGCTGAGAAGATGATGGAAGCCCTGAGCACCAGATTTAAAAAAACATCGAGGAAAATAGCATTAGACGCATGCTTCACGTCCCACGGTTTCGCGGACAAGAATTGCTTTGAAAAGTGTAAACAGGGATTGATTAGTTTTTGTGAAAAGCACCAGCCACTTGTGGTTTCAGAAGAAGAATCGATTGTGTGGGATGTTTTCAATGAAAAGGTGTCAAGTCTCGTTAAAAATCCACACCCAAAATCGGCTGCCATTATTGAGTTGTCCATACAGGAGAAAATTAATAGCCTCCATGGCAATCCAAATAACGAAAGGAAGGAACACTTAAGCTTCAGTGGCATTATCTAACTCATTTCCATGCCCCCCCCCTCCCCGGCACTTACGCCTCTTGTACCAAAAGTCCTTAATTCATCACCAGCTCCACCACAACCACCTATGGCCTTTCAACGGCACAGCTTTTCCCCTCTTCAGCAGCCACAGTGTAACAAGAGAAGAAAACAAAACCAAATTGAGACAGTAAACCAGACTTCAAAGCAAGTTGTTAAACCGTTCTGGCTTCCACACTGGAAACCAAACACCCATCCTATTACCCCTATGAATTGTAATAACCAGGAGCGACCTGCTTTAGTGGCTTCGTCCAATTCTACCAATTCTTCTTCCAATTTTCACTAGCTTTAGGTCCTGGTTTGGCATTTTTTATTTATTTCGATTTGAGATCATTTGGTAGTTAAACTTCTATTTATAACATTTACGTAGATAGGATAGCGCTAAAAATGTAACAATACGTCTTTTCATAAGTTTAGGATAATTCAATTCTGTGAGCAACCTGGCGACATTAGATCTTTTTTAAAAATAACCTAACCTAATAAATTTCTTTATATCTTCTCATGTTTGGACAGTTATTTTTATTTTTTATTCTTTATTCTCGAATCCTCAAAGTGATTAAAATAATTATATCATTTAGGTAACTTAAGATGAGGTTTTAAACAAATCATTATGGATATCTAGTTTACATACTACTACTCACTTATTAGTAAAACGATACATCTCTATTTTTAAAGAAGTCTTTTACTCTTATAAGCATAAGCGATGTATGTAGTATTTTAATACGAGTTATATGGAAACGAATAGAGATATAGACATTATTATTATTATTAAATTCTCACCCCTTTCACGTCTAAGAAATATTTAGTTTTAAGAAAGAGGGTTGCGAGGCGATGGGTTTACTTCCTGTTCCTCTACCCTCTCTCGGAAAATAAGCATATCAAAATTAGTATAGGTAATGAAACCCACGCTTGGAGGCCCCTTCATCTTACCTAGTGAGGGACCGTAGGGTACCAGATACGGATACCGATCCATTATAGTATCTGTCTTTATTACGAAGATTGCTCATGTTTCACATTTCAATTATGTTTCTCTCTTTTTTTTTATATGGAACAATAAGTGTCAAGTTTAAGGTTAGAGCGATCAGATAAAATTATCATATTTCTTTGTATTGTATCAATTAACGTGATGCAAATTATCAATGTACTCTAACAACAAACTGTAAGATCTGTGTTATAAAGCCCAAATTATTTTGAAAATAATTAATTTAGATGAGAATGCAAGAAAATTAGTTTTTGTATGATTCAAACATTAAGACTTTACTTTTTTTTTTGGCAATGATAAAAAATTGATAAATTCCGAATTAGAGTCTTTACAGAAAATTATGTTTTTAGAATAATGCAGGAAATGTTAGGTTCTACAAAAAAAAAATCGAATGTTGAGAACACTAGGAGGATTTTAACAGGTTATAATAAATATTACAATTTTTTTTTAATTTTATTTTTAGAAAATAAATCCTGTTATCGATCTAACACAGGAGGAAGCTGAAACCAGATGTCAGTCAGTAGGGTATGTATCATGTAGACACACACACACACACACATATATATCCTACATATTATTATTATTATTATTATTACCAACTTTAATATTTCAGATCTGAAGCATCGACTGTAAGAGTCCCTACGATGAATCAAGAACTTCTTGATTTTATTGAAGATATACGCCTGCGACCGTTTCAAACCCCTACCCCGCAGTTCCCTTGCAGTATGTCAAATTGCGAAGGAAGGGTTGTAGACATGCATTCTTCTATCTTCCACACCATTACATGTAATGGTCTGGTACACATTACAAGGTGTATATACCCCACGACGCAATACCAATGTCTGTCGTGGGGTAGAGAATGTCATCGAAGCTGTGACGTTTTTCTAAGCAACGGTATCGAGGTAAGCATTTTTTTTATTATTTTTTTTATTTTAAATGTTCATTCGTTTATCTTTATAAAACATATTTTCATTTCGTAATTTAAAATTTAAAGAAATTAGTAGTTAAGGAAAACAATAAATATATTTTAATGGGACTAAAATATAGGGTTACGTTATTTTAAGTCGTATAACGATCACGACTTGTAAAATATAAAAAACGATTAGTAATTATGTTAGCCTAATAACATTAATAATAATAATAATAATAATAATAATAGTAGTTTTTTTTTTCAACATCACCATAAGAATAAATACTTGGTCTTTCCAGTTACTAATGATGTAGATTAGTAATCTAGACGCACCTGGGACCAAGAAGAAGTTTTATTAATTTGACAACAGTGTTTTTAACGTGTGCTTGTGCCTTCTATGTTATTTTATATTTTATAAAAGGCCCCAGATAAGTGAAACGACAAGGGTTCTAAGGTGGACAATCTCTCTATTTTAAAACTATTTTAACCCTGTCTGAAGATGAAATTCATTAACACCAAGTAGCTTACACCAAACCAAAATAACCCAAGTCAATGTCCAGTCAGACTATATGAACTATTAGTTGCAAAACGCGCTGGTTATCCTGGATTCCGGAACATTGTAACATTGTCGGAAATGAGTTTGTGGAGAAGCAAGCAAAAGAGGGAGACAAACTGGACATCCTAATACCTCCTTCACATTTTCTATGAGATATGGTACAACAGGTCTGCAGTCAATGGGTTGAGTTATGACGGTCTCCTTAGCCATGCTACCTAAGGCATCCCTTGGAGATGCGGTGAAGGAGGCTGTGGGTTGGGTGTTAGTGTGTGATAAGGAAAACAAGGAAACAATGGTAAAACAAGAAAAAAAAATTGGCCTATGGATGGCAAAAAAAGTACTGTCAAGGACATACATCCCCATACTGTGGAGTACAACCAAGTGATACCAAAACAAACATGGTTCTTTGATAAATTTCATTTTGTTCCTCTAGTGCTGATAATACGTTTTTAATTATGAATAATTGTCCACCTTCAAGCACTAGTATTTTATATTGATATTGCAATAATAGGGTGCTGACGGAGAATTTCTAGACAGTTTTTTGTACCTTTTTTAACTATTGACGATAATTTTAATATTATGAAAAACAGTGTACACATTATATTCTTGTACATTTTTAACCACTGACAATACACCTGATTAATTTTTAATATTGTGACTGTTGGTAGAAGAATACTTTTGTATATTGATTTTAACCTGACGTTTCTTCTTCAACATATGCCTAAGAAATTTTATTGTGTATAGGCTATGTCAAAAAAAAAAAATATATATATATATATAATATAATATAAGATATTGTAATAAAATAAAATTAAAATAAAATAAACAGGTACAAAAAACTATCTAGAAATTCTCCGTCAGCACCCTATTATTGCAATATCAATATAAAATACTAGTGCTTGAAGGTGGAAAATAATTCATAATTAAAAACGTAAACATGGTTCTATCGGAAACAAAAGACAAGAGAGGAAGTATCGGTATATACAACATAACGAACTGGACAATATTTATCCCCTAAAAAGAGCATTTCAGTATAAGTTCACCGAGACACCACTTGGTGAATGTGGGGAATTAGGAGATAGATAATATATTTTGGGGTGTGAAAAAATACGCATTCACAGTGAAGAGCATTACTTCAAAATCCCTTCCTTGGGAATACAATTGCCTACGAACAATAAACACGTCCTAACATTTATTCAAGTAGCAGCTGTTAGAGCATTACTACGACTCATGTAAAATGAAATAGAAGGGAAAGTGCTGAATGGATTTTGAAACAAGCAATAGTAATCAGTTGTTACAAAAGGGACGCAACACGGTGATCAACCCGGGTCGAATGAGCAGTGAATTCTGACGTCATCAACTTAGACAGCGACTCACATTGCCTTCACCAGTCTGAGCAAGATTATGACGCTTCATGCCGGTCTGTTGTAGCATTTACAATGGTGGTGCAGTACTGCAGTGGCTGTGTTCAGAATGCGTCGTCGTGTACTGACGAAATGCGCCAACATAGCAAATAATAATATTGAGATTGGCTAGCTTTCATGCAATGCCTAGCATTAATTTAAAAAAAAAACTTCTTGCTATGTACCTTCTGATAAGGAGGAAAAGAAAGAACGAAGAACAAAAACATCAAAACAGACGTACACGTTGTTCGTGGATTCACCCTATATTCAGAGAACGTCAGTTGATTGGAGACTACCATACCTTGATAAAAAAAATTATCTTGACAGATACAGAGTCTTATTACAAGTATTTGCGAATGACACCGTCGCAATTCAATGATGTTACGTATAAGGAAAAAAAAAAAAAAAAAAAAAAGAGAGAGATATATATGGAACTTTTTTGCAGATTTAGGTGATGGAAAAGCAAAATGTAACTTCTTGTTCTAGACAGATTTCATACAAAGGCAACAGTACATTCAATCTTACTAGACATGTGTGCAATTTACAAGCTGTAGAACGTTTAACACCTGCCAGTCCTTCAGACGACAATGTAGATGACCCAATTGACACAGCGACTTCTACACCCAGTAATGAAGAATGCGCTACCACATCAGTATCTAAGCCTACAGATGTTCCACAGCCGCATGCTAAGAGTCAAACCTCTATTGGGTCTTTTCTACATAGGCCAATTTCCAACAAGAGGAATCAAGAAATTGACTTCTTAATTTTGGAAACAATTGTGGAAAATTATTTGCCCTTTCAGTTTGTAGAGAGGAGAGTTGGTTCATAAATTAAACAGCTCTTATCAATTGCCTACAAGAAAAACAATTGCCAACGTAATCTTTCACAAATGTACAACATGACCAAAGAAAGAGTAAAGAGGCAGTTGGAGTCTGCAACAATCACAACAGATGACTGGACCTCCACAAAAAACGAGTCCTACCTTTCAGTGACAGCTCACTATCTTCAGGGGGTGGAGTTAGTGTCGTGCCTGTTCGAGTGTTTTAAATATGATGCAAGACACACAGCACAGAACTTGGCTCAAGAACTGAAGAGTTACCACATTCCATGCTTTGCGCATAACTTGAATTTAATAGTTCAGAGTGATCTCCAGTGTGTCACTGACGTCACAGCAAAAATAAAGTGGGTGGTGGAGTTTTTCAAACGCAGTGAAGCTGCCGCGAAGCTGGAATAATTCAGGAACAGTTGGCAGAACCTGTACTAAATCTTAAGCAAGACGTTGTAACTCGATGAAACTCCACATATGATATGTTGCAGAGAGTTCTGGACGTACAGTGACCATTATTTCAACAATTGCACTAAACTACCCTGATTTCTCACAAATCCAAAACGATGATCTGGAAACAATCAAACAGATTTGTGAAGAGCTTAAAGTATTTAAGATGATGACAGAGGAGATAAGCAGTGAGAAGCAAGTGTCAGCTTCAAAAGTAATACTTCTTAGCCAGTCACTTAAACGATGATGTGGTCAGTCTGAGATTGTCAATGAAGTGCGGCAGATAGCTGAGAAGATGATGGAAGCCCTGAGCACCAGATTTAAAAAAACATCGAGGAAAATAGCATTAGACGCATGCTTCACGTCCCACGGTTTCGCGGACAAGAATTGCTTTGAAAAGTGTAAACAGGGATTGATTAGTTTTTGTGAAAAGCACCAGCCACTTGTGGTTTCAGAAGAAGAATCGATTGTGTGGGATGTTTTCAATGAAAAGGTGTCAAGTCTCGTTAAAAATCCACACCCAAAATCGGCTGCCATTATTGAGTTGTCCATACAGGAGAAAATTAATAGCCTCCATGGCAATCCAAATAACGAAAGGAAGGAACACTTAAGCTTCAGTGGCATTATCTAACTCATTTCCATGCCCCCCCCCCTCCCCGGCACTTACGCCTCTTGTACCAAAAGTCCTTAATTCATCACCAGCTCCACCACAACCACCTATGGCCTTTCAACGGCACAGCTTTTCCCCTCTTCAGCAGCCACAGTGTAACAAGAGAAGAAAACAAAACCAAATTGAGACAGTAAACCAGACTTCAAAGCAAGTTGTTAAACCGTTCTGGCTTCCACACTGGAAACCAAACACCCATCCTATTACCCCTATGAATTGTAATAACCAGGAGCGACCTGCTTTAGTGGCTTCGTCCAATTCTACCAATTCTTCTTCCAATTTTCACTAGCTTTAGGTCCTGGTTTGGCATTTTTTATTTATTTCGATTTGAGATCATTTGGTAGTTAAACTTCTATTTATAACATTTACGTAGATAGGATAGCGCTAAAAATGTAACAATACGTCTTTTCATAAGTTTAGGATACTTCAATTCTGTGAGCAACCTGGCGACATTAGATCTTTTTTAAAAATAACCTAACCTAATAAATTTCTTTATATCTTCTCATGTTTGGACAGTTATTTTTATTTTTTATTCTTTATTCTCGAATCCTCAAAGTGATTAAAATAATTATATCATTTAGGTAACTTAAGATGAGGTTTTAAACAAATCATTATGGATATCTAGTTTACATACTACTACTCACTTATTAGTAAAACGATACATCTCTATTTTTAAAGAAGTCTTTTACTCTTATAAGCATAAGCGATGTATGTAGTATTTTAATACGAGTTATATGGAAACGAATAGAGATATAGACATTATTATTATTATTAAATTCTCACCCCTTTCACGTCTAAGAAATATTTAGTTTTAAGAAAGAGGGTTGCGAGGCGATGGGTTTACTTCCTGTTCCTCTACCCTCTCTCGGAAAATAAGCATATCAAAATTAGTATAGGTAATGAAACCCACGCTTGGAGGCCCCTTCATCTTACCTAGTGAGGGACCGTAGGGTACCAGATACGGATACCGATCCATTATAGTATCTGTCTTTATTACGAAGATTGCTCATGTTTCACATTTCAATTATGTTTCTCTCTTTTTTTTTATATGGAACAATAAGTGTCAAGTTTAAGGTTAGAGCGATCAGATAAAATTATCATATTTCTTTGTATTGTATCAATTAACGTGATGCAAATTATCAATGTACTCTAACAACAAACTGTAAGATCTGTGTTATAAAGCCCAAATTATTTTGAAAATAATTAATTTAGATGAGAATGCAAGAAAATTAGTTTTTGTATGATTCAAACATTAAGACTTTACTTTTTTTTTTTTTTTTTTTTTTTTTTGGCAATGATAAAAAATTGATAAATTCCGAATTAGAGTCTTTACAGAAAATTATGTTTTTAGAATAATGCAGGAAATGTTAGGTTCTACAAAAAAAAAATCGAATGTTGAGAACACTAGGAGGATTTTAACAGGTTATAATAAATATTACAATTTTTTTTTAATTTTATTTTTAGAAAATAAATCCTGTTATCGATCTAACACAGGAGGAAGCTGAAACCAGATGTCAGTCAGTAGGGTATGTATCATGTAGACACACACACACACACACATATATATCCTACATATTATTATTATTATTATTATTATTATTACCAACTTTAATATTTCAGATCTGAAGCATCGACTGTAAGAGTCCCTACGATGAATCAAGAACTTCTTGATTTTATTGAAGATATACGCCTGCGACCGTTTCAAACCCCTACCCCGCAGTTCCCTTGCAGTATGTCAAATTGCGAAGGAAGGGTTGTAGACATGCATTCTTCTATCTTCCACACCATTACATGTAATGGTCTGGTACACATTACAAGGTGTATATACCCCACGACGCAATACCAATGTCTGTCGTGGGGTAGAGAATGTCATCGAAGCTGTGACGTTTTTCTAAGCAACGGTATCGAGGTAAGCATTTTTTTTATTATTTTTTTTATTTTAAATGTTCATTCGTTTATCTTTATAAAACATATTTTCATTTCGTAATTTAAAATTTAAAGAAATTAGTAGTTAAGGAAAACAATAAATATATTTTAATGGGACTAAAATATAGGGTTACGTTATTTTAAGTCGTATAACGATCACGACTTGTAAAATATAAAAAACGATTAGTAATTATGTTAGCCTAATAACATTAATAATAATAATAATAATAATAATAATAATAGTAGTTTTTTTTTTCAACATCACCATAAGAATAAATACTTGGTCTTTCCAGTTACTAATGATGTAGATTAGTAATCTAGACGCACCTGGGACCAAGAAGAAGTTTTATTAATTTGACAACAGTGTTTTTAACGTGTGCTTGTGCCTTCTATGTTATTTTATATTTTATAAAAGGCCCCAGATAAGTGAAACGACAAGGGTTCTAAGGTGGACAATCTCTCTATTTTAAAACTATTTTAACCCTGTCTGAAGATGAAATTCATTAACACCAAGTAGCTTACACCAAACCAAAATAACCCAAGTCAATGTCCAGTCAGACTATATGAACTATTAGTTGCAAAACGCGCTGGTTATCCTGGATTCCGGAACATTGTAACATTGTCGGAAATGAGTTTGTGGAGAAGCAAGCAAAAGAGGGAGACAAACTGGACATCCTAATACCTCCTTCACATTTTCTATGAGATATGGTACAACAGGTCTGCAGTCAATGGGTTGAGTTATGACGGTCTCCTTAGCCATGCTACCTAAGGCATCCCTTGGAGATGCGGTGAAGGAGGCTGTGGGTTGGGTGTTAGTGTGTGATAAGGAAAACAAGGAAACAATGGTAAAACAAGAAAAAAAAATTGGCCTATGGATGGCAAAAAAAGTACTGTCAAGGACATACATCCCCATACTGTGGAGTACAACCAAGTGATACCAAAACAAACATGGTTCTTTGATAAATTTCATTTTGTTCCTCTAGTGCTGATAATACGTTTTTAATTATGAATAATTGTCCACCTTCAAGCACTAGTATTTTATATTGATATTGCAATAATAGGGTGCTGACGGAGAATTTCTAGACAGTTTTTTGTACCTTTTTTAACTATTGACGATAATTTTAATATTATGAAAAACAGTGTACACATTATATTCTTGTACATTTTTAACCACTGACAATACACCTGATTAATTTTTAATATTGTGACTGTTGGTAGAAGAATACTTTTGTATATTGATTTTAACCTGACGTTTCTTCTTCAACATATGCCTAAGAAATTTTATTGTGTATAGGCTATGTCAAAAAAAAAAAATATATATATATATAATATAATATAAGATATTGTAATAAAATAAAATTAAAATAAAATAAACAGGTACAAAAAACTATCTAGAAATTCTCCGTCAGCACCCTATTATTGCAATATCAATATAAAATACTAGTGCTTGAAGGTGGAAAATAATTCATAATTAAAAACGTAAACATGGTTCTATCGGAAACAAAAGACAAGAGAGGAAGTATCGGTATATACAACATAACGAACTGGACAATATTTATCCCCTAAAAAGAGCATTTCAGTATAAGTTCACCGAGACACCACTTGGTGAATGTGGGGAATTAGGAGATAGATAATATATTTTGGGGTGTGAAAAAATACGCATTCACAGTGAAGAGCATTACTTCAAAATCCCTTCCTTGGGAATACAATTGCCTACGAACAATAAACACGTCCTAACATTTATTCAAGTAGCAGCTGTTAGAGCATTACTACGACTCATGTAAAATGAAATAGAAGGGAAAGTGCTGAATGGATTTTGAAACAAGCAATAGTAATCAGTTGTTACAAAAGGGACGCAACACGGTGATCAACCCGGGTCGAATGAGCAGTGAATTCTGACGTCATCAACTTAGACAGCGACTCACATTGCCTTCACCAGTCTGAGCAAGATTATGACGCTTCATGCCGGTCTGTTGTAGCATTTACAATGGTGGTGCAGTACTGCAGTGGCTGTGTTCAGAATGCGTCGTCGTGTACTGACGAAATGCGCCAACATAGCAAATAATAATATTGAGATTGGCTAGCTTTCATGCAATGCCTAGCATTAATTTAAAAAAAAAACTTCTTGCTATGTACCTTCTGATAAGGAGGAAAAGAAAGAACGAAGAACAAAAACATCAAAACAGACGTACACGTTGTTCGTGGATTCACCCTATATTCAGAGAACGTCAGTTGATTGGAGACTACCATACCTTGATAAAAAAAATTATCTTGACAGATACAGAGTCTTATTACAAGTATTTGCGAATGACACCGTCGCAATTCAATGATGTTACGTATAAGGAAAAAAAAAAAAAAAAAAAAAGAGAGAGAGATATATATGGAACTTTTTTGCAGATTTAGGTGATGGAAAAGCAAAATGTAACTTCTTGTTCTAGACAGATTTCATACAAAGGCAACAGTACATTCAATCTTACTAGACATGTGTGCAATTTACAAGCTGTAGAACGTTTAACACCTGCCAGTCCTTCAGACGACAATGTAGATGACCCAATTGACACAGCGACTTCTACACCCAGTAATGAAGAATGCGCTACCACATCAGTATCTAAGCCTACAGATGTTCCACAGCCGCATGCTAAGAGTCAAACCTCTATTGGGTCTTTTCTACATAGGCCAATTTCCAACAAGAGGAATCAAGAAATTGACTTCTTAATTTTGGAAACAATTGTGGAAAATTATTTGCCCTTTCAGTTTGTAGAGAGGAGAGTTGGTTCATAAATTAAACAGCTCTTATCAATTGCCTACAAGAAAAACAATTGCCAACGTAATCTTTCACAAATGTACAACATGACCAAAGAAAGAGTAAAGAGGCAGTTGGAGTCTGCAACAATCACAACAGATGACTGGACCTCCACAAAAAACGAGTCCTACCTTTCAGTGACAGCTCACTATCTTCAGGGGGTGGAGTTAGTGTCGTGCCTGTTCGAGTGTTTTAAATATGATGCAAGACACACAGCACAGAACTTGGCTCAAGAACTGAAGAGTTACCACATTCCATGCTTTGCGCATAACTTGAATTTAATAGTTCAGAGTGATCTCCAGTGTGTCACTGACGTCACAGCAAAAATAAAGTGGGTGGTGGAGTTTTTCAAACGCAGTGAAGCTGCCGCGAAGCTGGAATAATTCAGGAACAGTTGGCAGAACCTGTACTAAATCTTAAGCAAGACGTTGTAACTCGATGAAACTCCACATATGATATGTTGCAGAGAGTTCTGGACGTACAGTGACCATTATTTCAACAATTGCACTAAACTACCCTGATTTCTCACAAATCCAAAACGATGATCTGGAAACAATCAAACAGATTTGTGAAGAGCTTAAAGTATTTAAGATGATGACAGAGGAGATAAGCAGTGAGAAGCAAGTGTCAGCTTCAAAAGTAATACTTCTTAGCCAGTCACTTAAACGATGATGTGGTCAGTCTGAGATTGTCAATGAAGTGCGGCAGATAGCTGAGAAGATGATGGAAGCCCTGAGCACCAGATTTAAAAAAACATCGAGGAAAATAGCATTAGACGCATGCTTCACGTCCCACGGTTTCGCGGACAAGAATTGCTTTGAAAAGTGTAAACAGGGATTGATTAGTTTTTGTGAAAAGCACCAGCCACTTGTGGTTTCAGAAGAAGAATCGATTGTGTGGGATGTTTTCAATGAAAAGGTGTCAAGTCTCGTTAAAAATCCACACCCAAAATCGGCTGCCATTATTGAGTTGTCCATACAGGAGAAAATTAATAGCCTCCATGGCAATCCAAATAACGAAAGGAAGGAACACTTAAGCTTCAGTGGCATTATCTAACTCATTTCCATGCCCCCCCCCCTCCCCGGCACTTACGCCTCTTGTACCAAAAGTCCTTAATTCATCACCAGCTCCACCACAACCACCTATGGCCTTTCAACGGCACAGCTTTTCCCCTCTTCAGCAGCCACAGTGTAACAAGAGAAGAAAACAAAACCAAATTGAGACAGTAAACCAGACTTCAAAGCAAGTTGTTAAACCGTTCTGGCTTCCACACTGGAAACCAAACACCCATCCTATTACCCCTATGAATTGTAATAACCAGGAGCGACCTGCTTTAGTGGCTTCGTCCAATTCTACCAATTCTTCTTCCAATTTTCACTAGCTTTAGGTCCTGGTTTGGCATTTTTTATTTATTTCGATTTGAGATCATTTGGTAGTTAAACTTCTATTTATAACATTTACGTAGATAGGATAGCGCTAAAAATGTAACAATACGTCTTTTCATAAGTTTAGGATACTTCAATTCTGTGAGCAACCTGGCGACATTAGATCTTTTTTAAAAATAACCTAACCTAATAAATTTCTTTATATCTTCTCATGTTTGGACAGTTATTTTTATTTTTTATTCTTTATTCTCGAATCCTCAAAGTGATTAAAATAATTATATCATTTAGGTAACTTAAGATGAGGTTTTAAACAAATCATTATGGATATCTAGTTTACATACTACTACTCACTTATTAGTAAAACGATACATCTCTATTTTTAAAGAAGTCTTTTACTCTTATAAGCATAAGCGATGTATGTAGTATTTTAATACGAGTTATATGGAAACGAATAGAGATATAGACATTATTATTATTATTAAATTCTCACCCCTTTCACGTCTAAGAAATATTTAGTTTTAAGAAAGAGGGTTGCGAGGCGATGGGTTTACTTCCTGTTCCTCTACCCTCTCTCGGAAAATAAGCATATCAAAATTAGTATAGGTAATGAAACCCACGCTTGGAGGCCCCTTCATCTTACCTAGTGAGGGACCGTAGGGTACCAGATACGGATACCGATCCATTATAGTATCTGTCTTTATTACGAAGATTGCTCATGTTTCACATTTCAATTATGTTTCTCTCTTTTTTTTTATATGGAACAATAAGTGTCAAGTTTAAGGTTAGAGCGATCAGATAAAATTATCATATTTCTTTGTATTGTATCAATTAACGTGATGCAAATTATCAATGTACTCTAACAACAAACTGTAAGATCTGTGTTATAAAGCCCAAATTATTTTGAAAATAATTAATTTAGATGAGAATGCAAGAAAATTAGTTTTTGTATGATTCAAACATTAAGACTTTACTTTTTTTTTTTTTTTTTTTTTTGGCAATGATAAAAAATTGATAAATTCCGAATTAGAGTCTTTACAGAAAATTATGTTTTTAGAATAATGCAGGAAATGTTAGGTTCTACAAAAAAAAAATCGAATGTTGAGAACACTAGGAGGATTTTAACAGGTTATAATAAATATTACAATTTTTTTTTAATTTTATTTTTAGAAAATAAATCCTGTTATCGATCTAACACAGGAGGAAGCTGAAACCAGATGTCAGTCAGTAGGGTATGTATCATGTAGACACACACACACACACACATATATATCCTACATATTATTATTATTATTATTATTACCAACTTTAATATTTCAGATCTGAAGCATCGACTGTAAGAGTCCCTACGATGAATCAAGAACTTCTTGATTTTATTGAAGATATACGCCTGCGACCGTTTCAAACCCCTACCCCGCAGTTCCCTTGCAGTATGTCAAATTGCGAAGGAAGGGTTGTAGACATGCATTCTTCTATCTTCCACACCATTACATGTAATGGTCTGGTACACATTACAAGGTGTATATACCCCACGACGCAATACCAATGTCTGTCGTGGGGTAGAGAATGTCATCGAAGCTGTGACGTTTTTCTAAGCAACGGTATCGAGGTAAGCATTTTTTTTATTATTTTTTTTATTTTAAATGTTCATTCGTTTATCTTTATAAAACATATTTTCATTTCGTAATTTAAAATTTAAAGAAATTAGTAGTTAAGGAAAACAATAAATATATTTTAATGGGACTAAAATATAGGGTTACGTTATTTTAAGTCGTATAACGATCACGACTTGTAAAATATAAAAAACGATTAGTAATTATGTTAGCCTAATAACATTAATAATAATAATAATAATAATAATAATAGTAGTTTTTTTTTTCAACATCACCATAAGAATAAATACTTGGTCTTTCCAGTTACTAATGATGTAGATTAGTAATCTAGACGCACCTGGGACCAAGAAGAAGTTTTATTAATTTGACAACAGTGTTTTTAACGTGTGCTTGTGCCTTCTATGTTATTTTATATTTTATAAAAGGCCCCAGATAAGTGAAACGACAAGGGTTCTAAGGTGGACAATCTCTCTATTTTAAAACTATTTTAACCCTGTCTGAAGATGAAATTCATTAACACCAAGTAGCTTACACCAAACCAAAATAACCCAAGTCAATGTCCAGTCAGACTATATGAACTATTAGTTGCAAAACGCGCTGGTTATCCTGGATTCCGGAACATTGTAACATTGTCGGAAATGAGTTTGTGGAGAAGCAAGCAAAAGAGGGAGACAAACTGGACATCCTAATACCTCCTTCACATTTTCTATGAGATATGGTACAACAGGTCTGCAGTCAATGGGTTGAGTTATGACGGTCTCCTTAGCCATGCTACCTAAGGCATCCCTTGGAGATGCGGTGAAGGAGGCTGTGGGTTGGGTGTTAGTGTGTGATAAGGAAAACAAGGAAACAATGGTAAAACAAGAAAAAAAAATTGGCCTATGGATGGCAAAAAAAGTACTGTCAAGGACATACATCCCCATACTGTGGAGTACAACCAAGTGATACCAAAACAAACATGGTTCTTTGATAAATTTCATTTTGTTCCTCTAGTGCTGATAATACGTTTTTAATTATGAATAATTGTCCACCTTCAAGCACTAGTATTTTATATTGATATTGCAATAATAGGGTGCTGACGGAGAATTTCTAGACAGTTTTTTGTACCTTTTTTAACTATTGACGATAATTTTAATATTATGAAAAACAGTGTACACATTATATTCTTGTACATTTTTAACCACTGACAATACACCTGATTAATTTTTAATATTGTGACTGTTGGTAGAAGAATACTTTTGTATATTGATTTTAACCTGACGTTTCTTCTTCAACATATGCCTAAGAAATTTTATTGTGTATAGGCTATGTCAAAAAAAAAAATATATATATATATATAATATAATATAAGATATTGTAATAAAATAAAATTAAAATAAAATAAACAGGTACAAAAAACTATCTAGAAATTCTCCGTCAGCACCCTATTATTGCAATATCAATATAAAATACTAGTGCTTGAAGGTGGAAAATAATTCATAATTAAAAACGTAAACATGGTTCTATCGGAAACAAAAGACAAGAGAGGAAGTATCGGTATATACAACATAACGAACTGGACAATATTTATCCCCTAAAAAGAGCATTTCAGTATAAGTTCACCGAGACACCACTTGGTGAATGTGGGGAATTAGGAGATAGATAATATATTTTGGGGTGTGAAAAAATACGCATTCACAGTGAAGAGCATTACTTCAAAATCCCTTCCTTGGGAATACAATTGCCTACGAACAATAAACACGTCCTAACATTTATTCAAGTAGCAGCTGTTAGAGCATTACTACGACTCATGTAAAATGAAATAGAAGGGAAAGTGCTGAATGGATTTTGAAACAAGCAATAGTAATCAGTTGTTACAAAAGGGACGCAACACGGTGATCAACCCGGGTCGAATGAGCAGTGAATTCTGACGTCATCAACTTAGACAGCGACTCACATTGCCTTCACCAGTCTGAGCAAGATTATGACGCTTCATGCCGGTCTGTTGTAGCATTTACAATGGTGGTGCAGTACTGCAGTGGCTGTGTTCAGAATGCGTCGTCGTGTACTGACGAAATGCGCCAACATAGCAAATAATAATATTGAGATTGGCTAGCTTTCATGCAATGCCTAGCATTAATTTAAAAAAAAAACTTCTTGCTATGTACCTTCTGATAAGGAGGAAAAGAAAGAACGAAGAACAAAAACATCAAAACAGACGTACACGTTGTTCGTGGATTCACCCTATATTCAGAGAACGTCAGTTGATTGGAGACTACCATACCTTGATAAAAAAAATTATCTTGACAGATACAGAGTCTTATTACAAGTATTTGCGAATGACACCGTCGCAATTCAATGATGTTACGTATAAGGAAAAAAAAAAAAAAAAAAAAAGAGAGAGAGATATATATGGAACTTTTTTGCAGATTTAGGTGATGGAAAAGCAAAATGTAACTTCTTGTTCTAGACAGATTTCATACAAAGGCAACAGTACATTCAATCTTACTAGACATGTGTGCAATTTACAAGCTGTAGAACGTTTAACACCTGCCAGTCCTTCAGACGACAATGTAGATGACCCAATTGACACAGCGACTTCTACACCCAGTAATGAAGAATGCGCTACCACATCAGTATCTAAGCCTACAGATGTTCCACAGCCGCATGCTAAGAGTCAAACCTCTATTGGGTCTTTTCTACATAGGCCAATTTCCAACAAGAGGAATCAAGAAATTGACTTCTTAATTTTGGAAACAATTGTGGAAAATTATTTGCCCTTTCAGTTTGTAGAGAGGAGAGTTGGTTCATAAATTAAACAGCTCTTATCAATTGCCTACAAGAAAAACAATTGCCAACGTAATCTTTCACAAATGTACAACATGACCAAAGAAAGAGTAAAGAGGCAGTTGGAGTCTGCAACAATCACAACAGATGACTGGACCTCCACAAAAAACGAGTCCTACCTTTCAGTGACAGCTCACTATCTTCAGGGGGTGGAGTTAGTGTCGTGCCTGTTCGAGTGTTTTAAATATGATGCAAGACACACAGCACAGAACTTGGCTCAAGAACTGAAGAGTTACCACATTCCATGCTTTGCGCATAACTTGAATTTAATAGTTCAGAGTGATCTCCAGTGTGTCACTGACGTCACAGCAAAAATAAAGTGGGTGGTGGAGTTTTTCAAACGCAGTGAAGCTGCCGCGAAGCTGGAATAATTCAGGAACAGTTGGCAGAACCTGTACTAAATCTTAAGCAAGACGTTGTAACTCGATGAAACTCCACATATGATATGTTGCAGAGAGTTCTGGACGTACAGTGACCATTATTTCAACAATTGCACTAAACTACCCTGATTTCTCACAAATCCAAAACGATGATCTGGAAACAATCAAACAGATTTGTGAAGAGCTTAAAGTATTTAAGATGATGACAGAGGAGATAAGCAGTGAGAAGCAAGTGTCAGCTTCAAAAGTAATACTTCTTAGCCAGTCACTTAAACGATGATGTGGTCAGTCTGAGATTGTCAATGAAGTGCGGCAGATAGCTGAGAAGATGATGGAAGCCCTGAGCACCAGATTTAAAAAAACATCGAGGAAAATAGCATTAGACGCATGCTTCACGTCCCACGGTTTCGCGGACAAGAATTGCTTTGAAAAGTGTAAACAGGGATTGATTAGTTTTTGTGAAAAGCACCAGCCACTTGTGGTTTCAGAAGAAGAATCGATTGTGTGGGATGTTTTCAATGAAAAGGTGTCAAGTCTCGTTAAAAATCCACACCCAAAATCGGCTGCCATTATTGAGTTGTCCATACAGGAGAAAATTAATAGCCTCCATGGCAATCCAAATAACGAAAGGAAGGAACACTTAAGCTTCAGTGGCATTATCTAACTCATTTCCATGCCCCCCCCCTCCCCGGCACTTACGCCTCTTGTACCAAAAGTCC
This sequence comes from Ectobius pallidus, assembly GCA_964059195.1. NCBI lineage: Eukaryota > Metazoa > Arthropoda > Insecta > Blattodea > Ectobiidae > Ectobius > Ectobius pallidus. The sequence continues at coordinate 7,341,826 of CAXKWD010000006.1, forward strand.
TTAATTCATCACCAGCTCCACCACAACCACCTATGGCCTTTCAACGGCACAGCTTTTCCCCTCTTCAGCAGCCACAGTGTAACAAGAGAAGAAAACAAAACCAAATTGAGACAGTAAACCAGACTTCAAAGCAAGTTGTTAAACCGTTCTGGCTTCCACACTGGAAACCAAACACCCATCCTATTACCCCTATGAATTGTAATAACCAGGAGCGACCTGCTTTAGTGGCTTCGTCCAATTCTACCAATTCTTCTTCCAATTTTCACTAGCTTTAGGTCCTGGTTTGGCATTTTTTATTTATTTCGATTTGAGATCATTTGGTAGTTAAACTTCTATTTATAACATTTACGTAGATAGGATAGCGCTAAAAATGTAACAATACGTCTTTTCATAAGTTTAGGATACTTCAATTCTGTGAGCAACCTGGCGACATTAGATCTTTTTTAAAAATAACCTAACCTAATAAATTTCTTTATATCTTCTCATGTTTGGACAGTTATTTTTATTTTTTATTCTTTATTCTCGAATCCTCAAAGTGATTAAAATAATTATATCATTTAGGTAACTTAAGATGAGGTTTTAAACAAATCATTATGGATATCTAGTTTACATACTACTACTCACTTATTAGTAAAACGATACATCTCTATTTTTAAAGAAGTCTTTTACTCTTATAAGCATAAGCGATGTATGTAGTATTTTAATACGAGTTATATGGAAACGAATAGAGATATAGACATTATTATTATTATTAAATTCTCACCCCTTTCACGTCTAAGAAATATTTAGTTTTAAGAAAGAGGGTTGCGAGGCGATGGGTTTACTTCCTGTTCCTCTACCCTCTCTCGGAAAATAAGCATATCAAAATTAGTATAGGTAATGAAACCCACGCTTGGAGGCCCCTTCATCTTACCTAGTGAGGGACCGTAGGGTACCAGATACGGATACCGATCCATTATAGTATCTGTCTTTATTACGAAGATTGCTCATGTTTCACATTTCAATTATGTTTCTCTCTTTTTTTTTATATGGAACAATAAGTGTCAAGTTTAAGGTTAGAGCGATCAGATAAAATTATCATATTTCTTTGTATTGTATCAATTAACGTGATGCAAATTATCAATGTACTCTAACAACAAACTGTAAGATCTGTGTTATAAAGCCCAAATTATTTTGAAAATAATTAATTTAGATGAGAATGCAAGAAAATTAGTTTTTGTATGATTCAAACATTAAGACTTTACTTTTTTTTTTGGCAATGATAAAAAATTGATAAATTCCGAATTAGAGTCTTTACAGAAAATTATGTTTTTAGAATAATGCAGGAAATGTTAGGTTCTACAAAAAAAAAATCGAATGTTGAGAACACTAGGAGGATTTTAACAGGTTATAATAAATATTACAATTTTTTTTTAATTTTATTTTTAGAAAATAAATCCTGTTATCGATCTAACACAGGAGGAAGCTGAAACCAGATGTCAGTCAGTAGGGTATGTATCATGTAGACACACACACACACACACATATATATCCTACATATTATTATTATTATTATTATTACCAACTTTAATATTTCAGATCTGAAGCATCGACTGTAAGAGTCCCTACGATGAATCAAGAACTTCTTGATTTTATTGAAGATATACGCCTGCGACCGTTTCAAACCCCTACCCCGCAGTTCCCTTGCAATATGTCAAATTGCGAAGGAAGGGTTGTAGACATGCATTCTTCTATCTTCCACACCATTACATGTAATGGTCTGGTACACATTACAAGGTGTATATACCCCACGACGCAATACCAATGTCTGTCGTGGGGTAGAGAATGTCATCGAAGCTGTGACGTTTTTCTAAGCAACGGTATCGAGGTAAGCATTTTTTTTATTTTAAATGTTCATTCGTTTATCTTTATAAAACATATTTTCATTTCGTAATTTAAAATTTAAAGAAATTAGTAGTTAAGGAAAACAATAAATATATTTTAATGGGACTAAAATATAGGGTTACGTTATTTTAAGTCGTATAACGATCACGACTTGTAAAATATAAAAAACGATTAGTAATTATGTTAGCCTAATAACATTAATAATAATAATAATAATAATAATAGTAGTTTTTTTTTTCAACATCACCATAAGAATAAATACTTGGTCTTTCCAGTTACTAATGATGTAGATTAGTAATCTAGACGCACCTGGGACCAAGAAGAAGTTTTATTAATTTGACAACAGTGTTTTTAACGTGTGCTTGTGCCTTCTATGTTATTTTATATTTTATAAAAGGCCCCAGATAAGTGAAACGACAAGGGTTCTAAGGTGGACAATCTCTCTATTTTAAAACTATTTTAACCCTGTCTGAAGATGAAATTCATTAACACCAAGTAGCTTACACCAAACCAAAATAACCCAAGTCAATGTCCAGTCAGACTATATGAACTATTAGTTGCAAAACGCGCTGGTTATCCTGGATTCCGGAACATTGTAACATTGTCGGAAATGAGTTTGTGGAGAAGCAAGCAAAAGAGGGAGACAAACTGGACATCCTAATACCTCCTTCACATTTTCTATGAGATATGGTACAACAGGTCTGCAGTCAATGGGTTGAGTTATGACGGTCTCCTTAGCCATGCTACCTAAGGCATCCCTTGGAGATGCGGTGAAGGAGGCTGTGGGTTGGGTGTTAGTGTGTGATAAGGAAAACAAGGAAACAATGGTAAAACAAGAAAAAAAATTGGCCTATGGATGGCAAAAAAAGTACTGTCAAGGACATACATCCCCATACTGTGGAGTACAACCAAGTGATACCAAAACAAACATGGTTCTTTGATAAATTTCATTTTGTTCCTCTAGTGCTGATAATACGTTTTTAATTATGAATAATTGTCCACCTTCAAGCACTAGTATTTTATATTGATATTGCAATAATAGGGTGCTGACGGAGAATTTCTAGACAGTTTTTTGTACCTTTTTTAACTATTGACGATAATTTTAATATTATGAAAAACAGTGTACACATTATATTCTTGTACATTTTTAACCACTGACAATACACCTGATTAATTTTTAATATTGTGACTGTTGGTAGAAGAATACTTTTGTATATTGATTTTAACCTGACGTTTCTTCTTCAACATATGCCTAAGAAATTTTATTGTGTATAGGCTATGTCAAAAAAAAAAAAATATATATATATATAATATAATATAAGATATTGTAATAAAATAAAATTAAAATAAAATAAACAGGTACAAAAAACTATCTAGAAATTCTCCGTCAGCACCCTATTATTGCAATATCAATATAAAATACTAGTGCTTGAAGGTGGAAAATAATTCATAATTAAAAACGTAAACATGGTTCTATCGGAAACAAAAGACAAGAGAGGAAGTATCGGTATATACAACATAACGAACTGGACAATATTTATCCCCTAAAAAGAGCATTTCAGTATAAGTTCACCGAGACACCACTTGGTGAATGTGGGGAATTAGGAGATAGATAATATATTTTGGGGTGTGAAAAAATACGCATTCACAGTGAAGAGCATTACTTCAAAATCCCTTCCTTGGGAATACAATTGCCTACGAACAATAAACACGTCCTAACATTTATTCAAGTAGCAGCTGTTAGAGCATTACTACGACTCATGTAAAATGAAATAGAAGGGAAAGTGCTGAATGGATTTTGAAACAAGCAATAGTAATCAGTTGTTACAAAAGGGACGCAACACGGTGATCAACCCGGGTCGAATGAGCAGTGAATTCTGACGTCATCAACTTAGACAGCGACTCACATTGCCTTCACCAGTCTGAGCAAGATTATGACGCTTCATGCCGGTCTGTTGTAGCATTTACAATGGTGGTGCAGTACTGCAGTGGCTGTGTTCAGAATGCGTCGTCGTGTACTGACGAAATGCGCCAACATAGCAAATAATAATATTGAGATTGGCTAGCTTTCATGCAATGCCTAGCATTAATTTAAAAAAAAAACTTCTTGCTATGTACCTTCTGATAAGGAGGAAAAGAAAGAACGAAGAACAAAAACATCAAAACAGACGTACACGTTGTTCGTGGATTCACCCTATATTCAGAGAACGTCAGTTGATTGGAGACTACCATACCTTGATAAAAAAAATTATCTTGACAGATACAGAGTCTTATTACAAGTATTTGCGAATGACACCGTCGCAATTCAATGATGTTACGTATAAGGAAAAAAAAAAAAAAAAAAAAAGAGAGAGAGATATATATGGAACTTTTTTGCAGATTTAGGTGATGGAAAAGCAAAATGTAACTTCTTGTTCTAGACAGATTTCATACAAAGGCAACAGTACATTCAATCTTACTAGACATGTGTGCAATTTACAAGCTGTAGAACGTTTAACACCTGCCAGTCCTTCAGACGACAATGTAGATGACCCAATTGACACAGCGACTTCTACACCCAGTAATGAAGAATGCGCTACCACATCAGTATCTAAGCCTACAGATGTTCCACAGCCGCATGCTAAGAGTCAAACCTCTATTGGGTCTTTTCTACATAGGCCAATTTCCAACAAGAGGAATCAAGAAATTGACTTCTTAATTTTGGAAACAATTGTGGAAAATTATTTGCCCTTTCAGTTTGTAGAGAGGAGAGTTGGTTCATAAATTAAACAGCTCTTATCAATTGCCTACAAGAAAAACAATTGCCAACGTAATCTTTCACAAATGTACAACATGACCAAAGAAAGAGTAAAGAGGCAGTTGGAGTCTGCAACAATCACAACAGATGACTGGACCTCCACAAAAAACGAGTCCTACCTTTCAGTGACAGCTCACTATCTTCAGGGGGTGGAGTTAGTGTCGTGCCTGTTCGAGTGTTTTAAATATGATGCAAGACACACAGCACAGAACTTGGCTCAAGAACTGAAGAGTTACCACATTCCATGCTTTGCGCATAACTTGAATTTAATAGTTCAGAGTGATCTCCAGTGTGTCACTGACGTCACAGCAAAAATAAAGTGGGTGGTGGAGTTTTTCAAACGCAGTGAAGCTGCCGCGAAGCTGGAATAATTCAGGAACAGTTGGCAGAACCTGTACTAAATCTTAAGCAAGACGTTGTAACTCGATGAAACTCCACATATGATATGTTGCAGAGAGTTCTGGACGTACAGTGACCATTATTTCAACAATTGCACTAAACTACCCTGATTTCTCACAAATCCAAAACGATGATCTGGAAACAATCAAACAGATTTGTGAAGAGCTTAAAGTATTTAAGATGATGACAGAGGAGATAAGCAGTGAGAAGCAAGTGTCAGCTTCAAAAGTAATACTTCTTAGCCAGTCACTTAAACGATGATGTGGTCAGTCTGAGATTGTCAATGAAGTGCGGCAGATAGCTGAGAAGATGATGGAAGCCCTGAGCACCAGATTTAAAAAAACATCGAGGAAAATAGCATTAGACGCATGCTTCACGTCCCACGGTTTCGCGGACAAGAATTGCTTTGAAAAGTGTAAACAGGGATTGATTAGTTTTTGTGAAAAGCACCAGCCACTTGTGGTTTCAGAAGAAGAATCGATTGTGTGGGATGTTTTCAATGAAAAGGTGTCAAGTCTCGTTAAAAATCCACACCCAAAATCGGCTGCCATTATTGAGTTGTCCATACAGGAGAAAATTAATAGCCTCCATGGCAATCCAAATAACGAAAGGAAGGAACACTTAAGCTTCAGTGGCATTATCTAACTCATTTCCATGCCCCCCCCCCTCCCCGGCACTTACGCCTCTTGTACCTAAAGTCCTTAATTCATCACCAGCTCCACCACAACCACCTATGGCCTTTCAACGGCACAGCTTTTCCCCTCTTCAGCAGCCACAGTGTAACAAGAGAAGAAAACAAAACCAAATTGAGACAGTAAACCAGACTTCAAAGCAAGTTGTTAAACCGTTCTGGCTTCCACACTGGAAACCAAACACCCATCCTATTACCCCTATGAATTGTAATAACCAGGAGCGACCTGCTTTAGTGGCTTCGTCCAATTCTACCAATTCTTCTTCCAATTTTCACTAGCTTTAGGTCCTGGTTTGGCATTTTTTATTTATTTCGATTTGAGATCATTTGGTAGTTAAACTTCTATTTATAACATTTACGTAGATAGGATAGCGCTAAAAATGTAACAATACGTCTTTTCATAAGTTTAGGATACTTCAATTCTGTGAGCAACCTGGCGACATTAGATCTTTTTTAAAAATAACCTAACCTAATAAATTTCTTTATATCTTCTCATGTTTGGACAGTTATTTTTATTTTTTATTCTTTATTCTCGAATCCTCAAAGTGATTAAAATAATTATATCATTTAGGTAACTTAAGATGAGGTTTTAAACAAATCATTATGGATATCTAGTTTACATACTACTACTCACTTATTAGTAAAACGATACATCTCTATTTTTAAAGAAGTCTTTTACTCTTATAAGCATAAGCGATGTATGTAGTATTTTAATACGAGTTATATGGAAACGAATAGAGATATAGACATTATTATTATTATTAAATTCTCACCCCTTTCACGTCTAAGAAATATTTAGTTTTAAGAAAGAGGGTTGCGAGGCGATGGGTTTACTTCCTGTTCCTCTACCCTCTCTCGGAAAATAAGCATATCAAAATTAGTATAGGTAATGAAACCCACGCTTGGAGGCCCCTTCATCTTACCTAGTGAGGGACCGTAGGGTACCAGATACGGATACCGATCCATTATAGTATCTGTCTTTATTACGAAGATTGCTCATGTTTCACATTTCAATTATGTTTCTCTCTTTTTTTTTATATGGAACAATAAGTGTCAAGTTTAAGGTTAGAGCGATCAGATAAAATTATCATATTTCTTTGTATTGTATCAATTAACGTGATGCAAATTATCAATGTACTCTAACAACAAACTGTAAGATCTGTGTTATAAAGCCCAAATTATTTTGAAAATAATTAATTTAGATGAGAATGCAAGAAAATTAGTTTTTGTATGATTCAAACATTAAGACTTTACTTTTTTTTTTTTTTTTTTTTTTTTTTTGGCAATGATAAAAAATTGATAAATTCCGAATTAGAGTCTTTACAGAAAATTATGTTTTTAGAATAATGCAGGAAATGTTAGGTTCTACAAAAAAAAAATCGAATGTTGAGAACACTAGGAGGATTTTAACAGGTTATAATAAATATTACAATTTTTTTTTAATTTTATTTTTAGAAAATAAATCCTGTTATCGATCTAACACAGGAGGAAGCTGAAACCAGATGTCAGTCAGTAGGGTATGTATCATGTAGACACACACACACACACACATATATATCCTACATATTATTATTATTATTATTATTACCAACTTTAATATTTCAGATCTGAAGCATCGACTGTAAGAGTCCCTACGATGAATCAAGAACTTCTTGATTTTATTGAAGATATACGCCTGCGACCGTTTCAAACCCCTACCCCGCAGTTCCCTTGCAGTATGTCAAATTGCGAAGGAAGGGTTGTAGACATGCATTCTTCTATCTTCCACACCATTACATGTAATGGTCTGGTACACATTACAAGGTGTATATACCCCACGACGCAATACCAATGTCTGTCGTGGGGTAGAGAATGTCATCGAAGCTGTGACGTTTTTCTAAGCAACGGTATCGAGGTAAGCATTTTTTTTATTATTTTTTTTATTTTAAATGTTCATTCGTTTATCTTTATAAAACATATTTTCATTTCGTAATTTAAAATTTAAAGAAATTAGTAGTTAAGGAAAACAATAAATATATTTTAATGGGACTAAAATATAGGGTTACGTTATTTTAAGTCGTATAACGATCACGACTTGTAAAATATAAAAAACGATTAGTAATTATGTTAGCCTAATAACATTAATAATAATAATAATAATAATAATAATAGTAGTTTTTTTTTTCAACATCACCATAAGAATAAATACTTGGTCTTTCCAGTTACTAATGATGTAGATTAGTAATCTAGACGCACCTGGGACCAAGAAGAAGTTTTATTAATTTGACAACAGTGTTTTTAACGTGTGCTTGTGCCTTCTATGTTATTTTATATTTTATAAAAGGCCCCAGATAAGTGAAACGACAAGGGTTCTAAGGTGGACAATCTCTCTATTTTAAAACTATTTTAACCCTGTCTGAAGATGAAATTCATTAACACCAAGTAGCTTACACCAAACCAAAATAACCCAAGTCAATGTCCAGTCAGACTATATGAACTATTAGTTGCAAAACGCGCTGGTTATCCTGGATTCCGGAACATTGTAACATTGTCGGAAATGAGTTTGTGGAGAAGCAAGCAAAAGAGGGAGACAAACTGGACATCCTAATACCTCCTTCACATTTTCTATGAGATATGGTACAACAGGTCTGCAGTCAATGGGTTGAGTTATGACGGTCTCCTTAGCCATGCTACCTAAGGCATCCCTTGGAGATGCGGTGAAGGAGGCTGTGGGTTGGGTGTTAGTGTGTGATAAGGAAAACAAGGAAACAATGGTAAAACAAGAAAAAAAAATTGGCCTATGGATGGCAAAAAAAGTACTGTCAAGGACATACATCCCCATACTGTGGAGTACAACCAAGTGATACCAAAACAAACATGGTTCTTTGATAAATTTCATTTTGTTCCTCTAGTGCTGATAATACGTTTTTAATTATGAATAATTGTCCACCTTCAAGCACTAGTATTTTATATTGATATTGCAATAATAGGGTGCTGACGGAGAATTTCTAGACAGTTTTTTGTACCTTTTTTAACTATTGACGATAATTTTAATATTATGAAAAACAGTGTACACATTATATTCTTGTACATTTTTAACCACTGACAATACACCTGATTAATTTTTAATATTGTGACTGTTGGTAGAAGAATACTTTTGTATATTGATTTTAACCTGACGTTTCTTCTTCAACATATGCCTAAGAAATTTTATTGTGTATAGGCTATGTCAAAAAAAAAAAAATATATATATATATAATATAATATAAGATATTGTAATAAAATAAAATTAAAATAAAATAAACAGGTACAAAAAACTATCTAGAAATTCTCCGTCAGCACCCTATTATTGCAATATCAATATAAAATACTAGTGCTTGAAGGTGGAAAATAATTCATAATTAAAAACGTAAACATGGTTCTATCGGAAACAAAAGACAAGAGAGGAAGTATCGGTATATACAACATAACGAACTGGACAATATTTATCCCCTAAAAAGAGCATTTCAGTATAAGTTCACCGAGACACCACTTGGTGAATGTGGGGAATTAGGAGATAGATAATATATTTTGGGGTGTGAAAAAATACGCATTCACAGTGAAGAGCATTACTTCAAAATCCCTTCCTTGGGAATACAATTGCCTACGAACAATAAACACGTCCTAACATTTATTCAAGTAGCAGCTGTTAGAGCATTACTACGACTCATGTAAAATGAAATAGAAGGGAAAGTGCTGAATGGATTTTGAAACAAGCAATAGTAATCAGTTGTTACAAAAGGGACGCAACACGGTGATCAACCCGGGTCGAATGAGCAGTGAATTCTGACGTCATCAACTTAGACAGCGACTCACATTGCCTTCACCAGTCTGAGCAAGATTATGACGCTTCATGCCGGTCTGTTGTAGCATTTACAATGGTGGTGCAGTACTGCAGTGGCTGTGTTCAGAATGCGTCGTCGTGTACTGACGAAATGCGCCAACATAGCAAATAATAATATTGAGATTGGCTAGCTTTCATGCAATGCCTAGCATTAATTTAAAAAAAAAACTTCTTGCTATGTACCTTCTGATAAGGAGGAAAAGAAAGAACGAAGAACAAAAACATCAAAACAGACGTACACGTTGTTCGTGGATTCACCCTATATTCAGAGAACGTCAGTTGATTGGAGACTACCATACCTTGATAAAAAAAATTATCTTGACAGATACAGAGTCTTATTACAAGTATTTGCGAATGACACCGTCGCAATTCAATGATGTTACGTATAAGGAAAAAAAAAAAAAAAAAAAAAGAGAGAGAGATATATATGGAACTTTTTTGCAGATTTAGGTGATGGAAAAGCAAAATGTAACTTCTTGTTCTAGACAGATTTCATACAAAGGCAACAGTACATTCAATCTTACTAGACATGTGTGCAATTTACAAGCTGTAGAACGTTTAACACCTGCCAGTCCTTCAGACGACAATGTAGATGACCCAATTGACACAGCGACTTCTACACCCAGTAATGAAGAATGCGCTACCACATCAGTATCTAAGCCTACAGATGTTCCACAGCCGCATGCTAAGAGTCAAACCTCTATTGGGTCTTTTCTACATAGGCCAATTTCCAACAAGAGGAATCAAGAAATTGACTTCTTAATTTTGGAAACAATTGTGGAAAATTATTTGCCCTTTCAGTTTGTAGAGAGGAGAGTTGGTTCATAAATTAAACAGCTCTTATCAATTGCCTACAAGAAAAACAATTGCCAACGTAATCTTTCACAAATGTACAACATGACCAAAGAAAGAGTAAAGAGGCAGTTGGAGTCTGCAACAATCACAACAGATGACTGGACCTCCACAAAAAACGAGTCCTACCTTTCAGTGACAGCTCACTATCTTCAGGGGGTGGAGTTAGTGTCGTGCCTGTTCGAGTGTTTTAAATATGATGCAAGACACACAGCACAGAACTTGGCTCAAGAACTGAAGAGTTACCACATTCCATGCTTTGCGCATAACTTGAATTTAATAGTTCAGAGTGATCTCCAGTGTGTCACTGACGTCACAGCAAAAATAAAGTGGGTGGTGGAGTTTTTCAAACGCAGTGAAGCTGCCGCGAAGCTGGAATAATTCAGGAACAGTTGGCAGAACCTGTACTAAATCTTAAGCAAGACGTTGTAACTCGATGAAACTCCACATATGATATGTTGCAGAGAGTTCTGGACGTACAGTGACCATTATTTCAACAATTGCACTAAACTACCCTGATTTCTCACAAATCCAAAACGATGATCTGGAAACAATCAAACAGATTTGTGAAGAGCTTAAAGTATTTAAGATGATGACAGAGGAGATAAGCAGTGAGAAGCAAGTGTCAGCTTCAAAAGTAATACTTCTTAGCCAGTCACTTAAACGATGATGTGGTCAGTCTGAGATTGTCAATGAAGTGCGGCAGATAGCTGAGAAGATGATGGAAGCCCTGAGCACCAGATTTAAAAAAACATCGAGGAAAATAGCATTAGACGCATGCTTCACGTCCCACGGTTTCGCGGACAAGAATTGCTTTGAAAAGTGTAAACAGGGATTGATTAGTTTTTGTGAAAAGCACCAGCCACTTGTGGTTTCAGAAGAAGAATCGATTGTGTGGGATGTTTTCAATGAAAAGGTGTCAAGTCTCGTTAAAAATCCACACCCAAAATCGGCTGCCATTATTGAGTTGTCCATACAGGAGAAAATTAATAGCCTCCATGGCAATCCAAATAACGAAAGGAAGGAACACTTAAGCTTCAGTGGCATTATCTAACTCATTTCCATGCCCCCCCCCCTCCCCGGCACTTACGCCTCTTGTACCAAAAGTCCTTAATTCATCACCAGCTCCACCACAACCACCTATGGCCTTTCAACGGCACAGCTTTTCCCCTCTTCAGCAGCCACAGTGTAACAAGAGAAGAAAACAAAACCAAATTGAGACAGTAAACCAGACTTCAAAGCAAGTTGTTAAACCGTTCTGGCTTCCACACTGGAAACCAAACACCCATCCTATTACCCCTATGAATTGTAATAACCAGGAGCGACCTGCTTTAGTGGCTTCGTCCAATTCTACCAATTCTTCTTCCAATTTTCACTAGCTTTAGGTCCTGGTTTGGCATTTTTTATTTATTTCGATTTGAGATCATTTGGTAGTTAAACTTCTATTTATAACATTTACGTAGATAGGATAGCGCTAAAAATGTAACAATACGTCTTTTCATAAGTTTAGGATACTTCAATTCTGTGAGCAACCTGGCGACATTAGATCTTTTTTAAAAATAACCTAACCTAATAAATTTCTTTATATCTTCTCATGTTTGGACAGTTATTTTTATTTTTTATTCTTTATTCTCGAATCCTCAAAGTGATTAAAATAATTATATCATTTAGGTAACTTAAGATGAGGTTTTAAACAAATCATTATGGATATCTAGTTTACATACTACTACTCACTTATTAGTAAAACGATACATCTCTATTTTTAAAGAAGTCTTTTACTCTTATAAGCATAAGCGATGTATGTAGTATTTTAATACGAGTTATATGGAAACGAATAGAGATATAGACATTATTATTATTATTAAATTCTCACCCCTTTCACGTCTAAGAAATATTTAGTTTTAAGAAAGAGGGTTGCGAGGCGATGGGTTTACTTCCTGTTCCTCTACCCTCTCTCGGAAAATAAGCATATCAAAATTAGTATAGGTAATGAAACCCACGCTTGGAGGCCCCTTCATCTTACCTAGTGAGGGACCGTAGGGTACCAGATACGGATACCGATCCATTATAGTATCTGTCTTTATTACGAAGATTGCTCATGTTTCACATTTCAATTATGTTTCTCTCTTTTTTTTTATATGGAACAATAAGTGTCAAGTTTAAGGTTAGAGCGATCAGATAAAATTATCATATTTCTTTGTATTGTATCAATTAACGTGATGCAAATTATCAATGTACTCTAACAACAAACTGTAAGATCTGTGTTATAAAGCCCAAATTATTTTGAAAATAATTAATTTAGATGAGAATGCAAGAAAATTAGTTTTTGTATGATTCAAACATTAAGACTTTACTTTTTTTTTTGGCAATGATAAAAAATTGATAAATTCCGAATTAGAGTCTTTACAGAAAATTATGTTTTTAGAATAATGCAGGAAATGTTAGGTTCTACAAAAAAAAAATCGAATGTTGAGAACACTAGGAGGATTTTAACAGGTTATAATAAATATTACAATTTTTTTTTAATTTTATTTTTAGAAAATAAATCCTGTTATCGATCTAACACAGGAGGAAGCTGAAACCAGATGTCAGTCAGTAGGGTATGTATCATGTAGACACACACACACACACACATATATATCCTACATATTATTATTATTATTATTATTACCAACTTTAATATTTCAGATCTGAAGCATCGACTGTAAGAGTCCCTACGATGAATCAAGAACTTCTTGATTTTATTGAAGATATACGCCTGCGACCGTTTCAAACCCCTACCCCGCAGTTCCCTTGCAGTATGTCAAATTGCGAAGGAAGGGTTGTAGACATGCATTCTTCTATCTTCCACACCATTACATGTAATGGTCTGGTACACATTACAAGGTGTATATACCCCACGACGCAATACCAATGTCTGTCGTGGGGTAGAGAATGTCATCGAAGCTGTGACGTTTTTCTAAGCAACGGTATCGAGGTAAGCATTTTTTTTATTATTTTTTTTATTTTAAATGTTCATTCGTTTATCTTTATAAAACATATTTTCATTTCGTAATTTAAAATTTAAAGAAATTAGTAGTTAAGGAAAACAATAAATATATTTTAATGGGACTAAAATATAGGGTTACGTTATTTTAAGTCGTATAACGATCACGACTTGTAAAATATAAAAAACGATTAGTAATTATGTTAGCCTAATAACATAATAATAATAATAATAATAATAATAATAGTAGTTTTTTTTTTCAACATCACCATAAGAATAAATACTTGGTCTTTCCAGTTACTAATGATGTAGATTAGTAATCTAGACGCACCTGGGACCAAGAAGAAGTTTTATTAATTTGACAACAGTGTTTTTAACGTGTGCTTGTGCCTTCTATGTTATTTTATATTTTATAAAAGGCCCCAGATAAGTGAAACGACAAGGGTTCTAAGGTGGACAATCTCTCTATTTTAAAACTATTTTAACCCTGTCTGAAGATGAAATTCATTAACACCAAGTAGCTTACACCAAACCAAAATAACCCAAGTCAATGTCCAGTCAGACTATATGAACTATTAGTTGCAAAACGCGCTGGTTATCCTGGATTCCGGAACATTGTAACATTGTCGGAAATGAGTTTGTGGAGAAGCAAGCAAAAGAGGGAGACAAACTGGACATCCTAATACCTCCTTCACATTTTCTATGAGATATGGTACAACAGGTCTGCAGTCAATGGGTTGAGTTATGACGGTCTCCTTAGCCATGCTACCTAAGGCATCCCTTGGAGATGCGGTGAAGGAGGCTGTGGGTTGGGTGTTAGTGTGTGATAAGGAAAACAAGGAAACAATGGTAAAACAAGAAAAAAAAATTGGCCTATGGATGGCAAAAAAAGTACTGTCAAGGACATACATCCCCATACTGTGGAGTACAACCAAGTGATACCAAAACAAACATGGTTCTTTGATAAATTTCATTTTGTTCCTCTAGTGCTGATAATACGTTTTTAATTATGAATAATTGTCCACCTTCAAGCACTAGTATTTTATATTGATATTGCAATAATAGGGTGCTGACGGAGAATTTCTAGACAGTTTTTTGTACCTTTTTTAACTATTGACGATAATTTTAATATTATGAAAAACAGTGTACACATTATATTCTTGTACATTTTTAACCACTGACAATACACCTGATTAATTTTTAATATTGTGACTGTTGGTAGAAGAATACTTTTGTATATTGATTTTAACCTGACGTTTCTTCTTCAACATATGCCTAAGAAATTTTATTGTGTATAGGCTATGTCAAAAAAAAAAAATATATATATATATAATATAATATAAGATATTGTAATAAAATAAAATTAAAATAAAATAAACAGGTACAAAAAACTATCTAGAAATTCTCCGTCAGCACCCTATTATTGCAATATCAATATAAAATACTAGTGCTTGAAGGTGGAAAATAATTCATAATTAAAAACGTAAACATGGTTCTATCGGAAACAAAAGACAAGAGAGGAAGTATCGGTATATACAACATAACGAACTGGACAATATTTATCCCCTAAAAAGAGCATTTCAGTATAAGTTCACCGAGACACCACTTGGTGAATGTGGGGAATTAGGAGATAGATAATATATTTTGGGGTGTGAAAAAATACGCATTCACAGTGAAGAGCATTACTTCAAAATCCCTTCCTTGGGAATACAATTGCCTACGAACAATAAACACGTCCTAACATTTATTCAAGTAGCAGCTGTTAGAGCATTACTACGACTCATGTAAAATGAAATAGAAGGGAAAGTGCTGAATGGATTTTGAAACAAGCAATAGTAATCAGTTGTTACAAAAGGGACGCAACACGGTGATCAACCCGGGTCGAATGAGCAGTGAATTCTGACGTCATCAACTTAGACAGCGACTCACATTGCCTTCACCAGTCTGAGCAAGATTATGACGCTTCATGCCGGTCTGTTGTAGCATTTACAATGGTGGTGCAGTACTGCAGTGGCTGTGTTCAGAATGCGTCGTCGTGTACTGACGAAATGCGCCAACATAGCAAATAATAATATTGAGATTGGCTAGCTTTCATGCAATGCCTAGCATTAATTTAAAAAAAAAACTTCTTGCTATGTACCTTCTGATAAGGAGGAAAAGAAAGAACGAAGAACAAAAACATCAAAACAGACGTACACGTTGTTCGTGGATTCACCCTATATTCAGAGAACGTCAGTTGATTGGAGACTACCATACCTTGATAAAAAAAATTATCTTGACAGATACAGAGTCTTATTACAAGTATTTGCGAATGACACCGTCGCAATTCAATGATGTTACGTATAAGGAAAAAAAAAAAAAAAAAAAAAGAGAGAGAGATATATATGGAACTTTTTTGCAGATTTAGGTGATGGAAAAGCAAAATGTAACTTCTTGTTCTAGACAGATTTCATACAAAGGCAACAGTACATTCAATCTTACTAGACATGTGTGCAATTTACAAGCTGTAGAACGTTTAACACCTGCCAGTCCTTCAGACGACAATGTAGATGACCCAATTGACACAGCGACTTCTACACCCAGTAATGAAGAATGCGCTACCACATCAGTATCTAAGCCTACAGATGTTCCACAGCCGCATGCTAAGAGTCAAACCTCTATTGGGTCTTTTCTACATAGGCCAATTTCCAACAAGAGGAATCAAGAAATTGACTTCTTAATTTTGGAAACAATTGTGGAAAATTATTTGCCCTTTCAGTTTGTAGAGAGGAGAGTTGGTTCATAAATTAAACAGCTCTTATCAATTGCCTACAAGAAAAACAATTGCCAACGTAATCTTTCACAAATGTACAACATGACCAAAGAAAGAGTAAAGAGGCAGTTGGAGTCTGCAACAATCACAACAGATGACTGGACCTCCACAAAAAACGAGTCCTACCTTTCAGTGACAGCTCACTATCTTCAGGGGGTGGAGTTAGTGTCGTGCCTGTTCGAGTGTTTTAAATATGATGCAAGACACACAGCACAGAACTTGGCTCAAGAACTGAAGAGTTACCACATTCCATGCTTTGCGCATAACTTGAATTTAATAGTTCAGAGTGATCTCCAGTGTGTCACTGACGTCACAGCAAAAATAAAGTGGGTGGTGGAGTTTTTCAAACGCAGTGAAGCTGCCGCGAAGCTGGAATAATTCAGGAACAGTTGGCAGAACCTGTACTAAATCTTAAGCAAGACGTTGTAACTCGATGAAACTCCACATATGATATGTTGCAGAGAGTTCTGGACGTACAGTGACCATTATTTCAACAATTGCACTAAACTACCCTGATTTCTCACAAATCCAAAACGATGATCTGGAAACAATCAAACAGATTTGTGAAGAGCTTAAAGTATTTAAGATGATGACAGAGGAGATAAGCAGTGAGAAGCAAGTGTCAGCTTCAAAAGTAATACTTCTTAGCCAGTCACTTAAACGATGATGTGGTCAGTCTGAGATTGTCAATGAAGTGCGGCAGATAGCTGAGAAGATGATGGAAGCCCTGAGCACCAGATTTAAAAAAACATCGAGGAAAATAGCATTAGACGCATGCTTCACGTCCCACGGTTTCGCGGACAAGAATTGCTTTGAAAAGTGTAAACAGGGATTGATTAGTTTTTGTGAAAAGCACCAGCCACTTGTGGTTTCAGAAGAAGAATCGATTGTGTGGGATGTTTTCAATGAAAAGGTGTCAAGTCTCGTTAAAAATCCACACCCAAAATCGGCTGCCATTATTGAGTTGTCCATACAGGAGAAAATTAATAGCCTCCATGGCAATCCAAATAACGAAAGGAAGGAACACTTAAGCTTCAGTGGCATTATCTAACTCATTTCCATGCCCCCCCCCTCCCCGGCACTTACGCCTCTTGTACCAAAAGTCCTTAATTCATCACCAGCTCCACCACAACCACCTATGGCCTTTCAACGGCACAGCTTTTCCCCTCTTCAGCAGCCACAGTGTAACAAGAGAAGAAAACAAAACCAAATTGAGACAGTAAACCAGACTTCAAAGCAAGTTGTTAAACCGTTCTGGCTTCCACACTGGAAACCAAACACCCATCCTATTACCCCTATGAATTGTAATAACCAGGAGCGACCTGCTTTAGTGGCTTCGTCCAATTCTACCAATTCTTCTTCCAATTTTCACTAGCTTTAGGTCCTGGTTTGGCATTTTTTATTTATTTCGATTTGAGATCATTTGGTAGTTAAACTTCTATTTATAACATTTACGTAGATAGGATAGCGCTAAAAATGTAACAATACGTCTTTTCATAAGTTTAGGATACTTCAATTCTGTGAGCAACCTGGCGACATTAGATCTTTTTTAAAAATAACCTAACCTAATAAATTTCTTTATATCTTCTCATGTTTGGACAGTTATTTTTATTTTTTATTCTTTATTCTCGAATCCTCAAAGTGATTAAAATAATTATATCATTTAGGTAACTTAAGATGAGGTTTTAAACAAATCATTATGGATATCTAGTTTACATACTACTACTCACTTATTAGTAAAACGATACATCTCTATTTTTAAAGAAGTCTTTTACTCTTATAAGCATAAGCGATGTATGTAGTATTTTAATACGAGTTATATGGAAACGAATAGAGATATAGACATTATTATTATTATTAAATTCTCACCCCTTTCACGTCTAAGAAATATTTAGTTTTAAGAAAGAGGGTTGCGAGGCGATGGGTTTACTTCCTGTTCCTCTACCCTCTCTCGGAAAATAAGCATATCAAAATTAGTATAGGTAATGAAACCCACGCTTGGAGGCCCCTTCATCTTACCTAGTGAGGGACCGTAGGGTACCAGATACGGATACCGATCCATTATAGTATCTGTCTTTATTACGAAGATTGCTCATGTTTCACATTTCAATTATGTTTCTCTCTTTTTTTTTATATGGAACAATAAGTGTCAAGTTTAAGGTTAGAGCGATCAGATAAAATTATCATATTTCTTTGTATTGTATCAATTAACGTGATGCAAATTATCAATGTACTCTAACAACAAACTGTAAGATCTGTGTTATAAAGCCCAAATTATTTTGAAAATAATTAATTTAGATGAGAATGCAAGAAAATTAGTTTTTGTATGATTCAAACATTAAGACTTTACTTTTTTTTTTTTTTTTTTTTTTTTTTTTTTTTTTTTTTTTTTTTTTTTTTTGGCAATGATAAAAAATTTATAAATTCCGAATTAGAGTCTTTACAGAAAATTATGTTTTTAGAATAATGCAGGAAATGTTAGGTTCTACAAAAAAAAAATCGAATGTTGAGAACACTAGGAGGATTTTAACAGGTTATAATAAATATTACAATTTTTTTTTAATTTTATTTTTAGAAAATAAATCCTGTTATCGATCTAACACAGGAGGAAGCTGAAACCAGATGTCAGTCAGTAGAGTATGTATCATGTAGACACACACACACACACACACACATATATATCCTACATATTATTATTATTATTATTATTACTTACTATTACTATTTCATTGACAGTGCTTCGATTTTTCAATGGCGCCTAGTGCCGACCTATGCCCTTTGTGTAACAAGGGATTTCAAGGTAGGCAAAAACATTTATACTGTAGTGGGAACTGTAAGGCCCGCTTTCATTTAGTTTGTCTAAATATAACTGATATAGAGGCTACACTCTACCACAAGGATGGTGAGAGCACCTACGTTTGTGATAAGTGCACTCAATTAAGGAAAGCCCTCAGGAATGATGATACTCCTGTTAGATCTAGATCTAATTCAGTTCCTGATGAGAGTATATCTGCAGCTCACATTCACCCAGGGAGGTGTAACACCTTGGATAGCAAACTTGAAGCCATTATTGAGGCTAATAAATCTTCATCAGTAGCAGTGTCAGCTATTACTGAACTGCTGACAAAAATCCTCTCCGAGGTCTCTGACCTAAGAGAGGAAAACAAAAATCTACGGAAAGAGATCTATGGCCTCCGAGATCTCCTAAACGAATCTTCACCACGAGTCCAACAAGGAGCTAGTTCAAGTGGTACCAATATTCCCCAGCAGCCTAGCAAGAAAGTTGCAAATATCATCCAACCGGCTAAATACTCTGAAGTGGTGGCTGCCATCAATAGAGAAACTACCTCTGCCAACAGTGGAAATCCTACCTATACCAGTAATGGTTCAGGTGGTGTTTCAGCTTCCTCAAGCCGCAGTGTCAAACTGCCAGTGCCCAATCGGGCCACTACAAGTGCCAGTTCCAGTGCCAGTGTGTCTAGTGCCATTAATTCTAATCTCGCAGTGCCCACTGCAGTCAGTGTCCCGGAATCCGATAGAGGTGACTCCAATGACGGCTTCACAGTTGTATCTAAAAAACCTAGGGTTAAGAAGGCCCCGCTAATAGGAGTTAGGAATTCTTCCTCACTACCAGTAGTTGCCAAACCAACTAGAGGTAAAGCCTTATTCGTGTCACGCTATGGTAACACTGTAAACGCGGAAGATATTGCAGAATCCTTACGTACCCAGGTAAATCTCAAAACATTTGCAGTAACAAAGCTGAAAACTAAATTTAATTCTTATGCCAGTTTTCATATTTCTGTTTGTGAGGAAGATTTCCCTCTTATTAATAATGTAGATATCTGGCCTACAGGGGTGCTGTTTTTTCCATTCCGTGGCCGCCTACAAAAGGAACAAATCGCGCCCATCAGTCCTGACCCAGTTGTATGTAACCCTACAACGAAGTCGCAGGGTAAACCTCCTGAAAAAACTCCTGAAAAATCCAGTAGATCTTCCCCTAGGAAGATTATGGATACACTGCTAGCCAGAACATCTTCTAAAAGCAGCCTTGGAGGGGGCTCTCCTTAACCCTAAATGGCAAATAGTTGTGATCATATGGATCAGTCTATGTTTAGTAACAGCAATTTAGGCACTGAAATTTATTACCAAAATGTTCGTGGTTTAAGAACTAAATCCACGGACCTTTTCGACAATATTAACACAAATGAACCCATCATCATTTGTCTTACTGAAACATGGTTAAATGATGACCATTATGATCACAATTATTTTCCTGAAATATATCAGGTGTACAGATCTGACAGAAAATATACACTAGTTAGCCAAACTCGGGGAGGAGGGTCTTTAATTGCCATCAGCAACAGTGTCAGGCATAAACGTAGACCTGAATTAGAACAGACAGATGAATGTGTGTGGATTGAGTTAACTCTCAAAAATGCTCAGCCTATTTTAATTGGATGCCATTATTTTGCGCCCAATACGAGTATTGCTGCATTTCAGCAGTATTTTAATTTTCTCGAAAATAATTTAGATTGTAACAACTTTCAGGTCATTTTACTCGGTGATTTTAATATCCCTGGTTTCAATTGGCTGGCAGGTGTTGCACCTAACTTATATCACTATCATAAAATTAAAGGTGAAATTGTACACCAAACATGCTCTTTCCTAAATTTGTCTCAAATCAATGACACTGTCCCTAGTAAAAATTTATTAGACTTAGTTTTTACAAGTCTGGATGAGATCACTGTATCAATACCGGATTATGCACTGGTGAATATTGATAACTATCATCCCCCTATTGTTATGAATTTAATTAGCCAAGTGAGTGAAGGTACTCAGTTCCCAACAGAAAGTTTATGCTATCACAAAGGTGACTATTATAAACTATACAACACATTGGCTTCATCTGACTGGTCCGCAGTGTATAATCAAAAATCACCTGACACTGCTGTTGAAAATCTTGCATATTTAGTTAGTGATGCAATTAATAAGTCAATCCCTAAAACATTTGCTGTTAAACCAAAATATCCGGCTTGGTTTTCAAGAGAGCTTAAATTATATATAAGGAAAAAGAAACATTATCATCGACTTTTTAAAAAACACTCGACTGATTTGTATTATCAATGTTTTTCAGATTACCGAAGATTGGTAAAAGTAACTATTAAAACTGATAGGCAAAAATGGTACAAATCAATCGATCAAGATTTAAAGTCAAACCCTGCTAAATTTTGGAGTTATGTTTCGAAGTTACGAAATAAAAACGATCCCGTATTGCATGTTAAAATTAACAATACCATTGTTTCAGAACCATCAAAGCTAGTGAATATTTTCGCAGAGCATTTTCAGATTATAAATACGCCCACTAATGAAGTACCTGGGCCCTATGCTCAAACTGTCACATCTGAATGCCTACATGTTCCAACTATCGTAGATTCCGATGTCTTGGTAGCTATTCGACACTTGAAACCATCTAAGAGTTCGGGACTCGACCAGATACCAAGCTTTATTGTTAAGGGGTGTGCCCCAATACTGACACCTGTACTTACATATGTGTATAACCTTTCGCTGGAAACAGAAACTTTTCCTTCAATTTGGAAAATTTCTGCTATCAGACCGGTACACAAGAAAGGCAAAAGCAAAGAATTGACAAATTTTAGGCCCATAGCCATATTAAATACATTTTCAAAAATTTTTGAAACCATCATTCATAAACATATTTCATTTTTCAGTAAAAATAAATTAAATGATTTCCAGCATGGTTTTACCAAGGACATGTCCACAGCAACCAATATTATCACTTTTCTCAATGACATACTTAAAGAAAATTGCTCACAATCGCAATCAGATGCCATATTTTTTGACCTGAGCAGAGCATTTGATGTAGTAAATCACGAACTTCTTGTTAAAAAATTGAGTAATTTAGGTCTACATAACAAGTATGTCAATTGGTTTTCAAGTTATTTAAGAAACAGATCTGCTCGAGTCAGAATATCTAACTATTTTTCAGAGCCTTTTTACATACCAGATGGTGTACCCCAGGGGTCAGTGTTGGGTCCCTTCTTGTTCTTAGTTTTTATTAACGACATATCTAATATGCTAACATGTAAGAAAATAGCATACGCAGACGACCTATGTATATGGAATAAAATATCTACGGCTTCGGACTGCAAATTACTGCAAAGGAATATCGATTACATACACCAGTGGTGTAAATCAAATTTAATGATAATTAACACCAGTAAGACCCAGAGTATGATATTTAGTAGAAAAACTAACCAAATAATATACAATTATCGTCTTGGCCAAAACATAATAGCACGTTCAGAAAATATAAAATACCTTGGAGTTTATCTTGACTCAAAATTATATTTTCATGTCCATATTGACCATATTTTCACACAGGCTTTAAAAACTCTTGGATTAGTTCGTTTAATTTCTCAAAATTTAAAAAGCATAGAGTCATTACTTACTCTTTACAAATTTTTAATTCGCAGTGGCTTAGAATATTGTAGTGTTGCTTATAACAGCATTACAATATCTGACAGTAATAAGCTGGAACGAATACAAAGAAAATTTGTTTCCCTTATACGTAATAAGTTTAACAGAAATTTGGACTATGATGATATACTTAAGTTATTAAATTTGGAAACATTATATAATAGGCGTGTTTCTGCAGATGCTAATTTCATAGCTAAAGTCTTTCGTGGGGAAATACATTGCAAATCAATTTTAGATAGCATAGGGCTATCTGTACCCCTTACACGAGGAACAAGAAATCGTACAATTTTTGCGGTTCAACAACCGTATGCAATCCCTGTCAACAGAATGGCTATTGCTTGCAATGCCTTATTTAAAAATTCTGATATATTCCACAAGCAGTGATTATTATTATTATTTTTATTATTAATTGGTATTATTGTTATTATTATTACTATTATTATTATTATTATATTCACACAAGACTGACAAGGGTTCATAACACAGTCATATGTTGCTAATAAGAAATGGCAAAATCATATAATTACAAAATATGACCTGCTTTTCAAGTACAAACAAACTTTCTGTGTCTGCAATGAAATAACAACTCTTGAATGTGCTGACTATACAGTGTTCATGCCATTGACATAGCAGACTTATGCAAGCTAACCAGAAATGCTATGACCACACACTCAATTAGGTTAAAACTGCAGAATGACAGTCAGATCTTTAATTATGCATTAATATGTAATTCCGGTTGTATATCACTAATAATATCAGTATCATTATCATACACATAATCATAAGCAACAATTCATCAATTCATCAATTCATCAATTCATCATACATCATTAGAAGCCTACTGTCTAAAATTTGTAAAAATTGTTTGTAGCTTCTTTAAATAAATAATTGAATTGAATTGAATTGAATTACCAACTTTAATATTTCAGATCTGAAGCATCGACTGTAAGAGTCCCTACGATGAATCAAGAACTTCTTGATTTTATTGAAGATATACGCCTGCGACCGTTTCAAACCCCTACCCCGCAGTTCCCTTGCAGTATGTCAAATTGCGAAGGAAGGGTTGTAGACATGCATTCTTCTATCTTCCACACCATTACATGTAATGGTCTGGTACACATTACAAGGTGTATATACCCCACGACGCAATACCAATGTCTGTCGTGGGGTAGAGAATGTCATCGAAGCTGTGACGTTTTTCTAAGCAACGGTATCGAGGTAAGCATTTTTTTTATTATTTTTTTTATTTTAAATGTTCATTCGTTTATCTTTATAAAACATATTTTCATTTCGTAATTTAAAATTTAAAGAAATTAGTAGTTAAGGAAAACAATAAATATATTTTAATGGGACTAAAATATAGGGTTACGTTATTTTAAGTCGTATAACGATCACGACTTGTAAAATATAAAAAACGATTAGTAATTATGTTAGCCTAATAACATTAATAATAATAATAATAATAGTAGTTTTTTTTTTCAACATCACCATAAGAATAAATACTTGGTCTTTCCAGTTACTAATGATGTAGATTAGTAATCTAGACGCACCTGGGACCAAGAAGAAGTTTTATTAATTTGACAACAGTGTTTTTAACGTGTGCTTGTGCCTTCTATGTTATTTTATATTTTATAAAAGGCCCCAGATAAGTGAAACGACAAGGGTTCTAAGGTGGACAATCTCTCTATTTTAAAACTATTTTAACCCTGTCTGAAGATGAAATTCATTAACACCAAGTAGCTTACACCAAACCAAAATAACCCAAGTCAATGTCCAGTCAGACTATATGAACTATTAGTTGCAAAACGCGCTGGTTATCCTGGATTCCGGAACATTGTAACATTGTCGGAAATGAGTTTGTGGAGAAGCAAGCAAAAGAGGGAGACAAACTGGACATCCTAATACCTCCTTCACATTTTCTATGAGATATGGTACAACAGGTCTGCAGTCAATGGGTTGAGTTATGACGGTCTCCTTAGCCATGCTACCTAAGGCATCCCTTGGAGATGCGGTGAAGGAGGCTGTGGGTTGGGTGTTAGTGTGTGATAAGGAAAACAAGGAAACAATGGTAAAACAAGAAAAAAAAATTGGCCTATGGATGGCAAAAAAAGTACTGTCAAGGACATACATCCCCATACTGTGGAGTACAACCAAGTGATACCAAAACAAACATGGTTCTTTGATAAATTTCATTTTGTTCCTCTAGTGCTGATAATACGTTTTTAATTATGAATAATTGTCCACCTTCAAGCACTAGTATTTTATATTGATATTGCAATAATAGGGTGCTGACGGAGAATTTCTAGACAGTTTTTTGTACCTTTTTTAACTATTGACGATAATTTTAATATTATGAAAAACAGTGTACACATTATATTCTTGTACATTTTTAACCACTGACAATACACCTGATTAATTTTTAATATTGTGACTGTTGGTAGAAGAATACTTTTGTATATTGATTTTAACCTGACGTTTCTTCTTCAACATATGCCTAAGAAATTTTATTGTGTATAGGCTATGTCAAAAAAAAAATATATATATATATAATATAATATAAGATATTGTAATAAAATAAAATTAAAATAAAATAAACAGGTACAAAAAACTATCTAGAAATTCTCCGTCAGCACCCTATTATTGCAATATCAATATAAAATACTAGTGCTTGAAGGTGGAAAATAATTCATAATTAAAAACGTAAACATGGTTCTATCGGAAACAAAAGACAAGAGAGGAAGTATCGGTATATACAACATAACGAACTGGACAATATTTATCCCCTAAAAAGAGCATTTCAGTATAAGTTCACCGAGACACCACTTGGTGAATGTGGGGAATTAGGAGATAGATAATATATTTTGGGGTGTGAAAAAATACGCATTCACAGTGAAGAGCATTACTTCAAAATCCCTTCCTTGGGAATACAATTGCCTACGAACAATAAACACGTCCTAACATTTATTCAAGTAGCAGCTGTTAGAGCATTACTACGACTCATGTAAAATGAAATAGAAGGGAAAGTGCTGAATGGATTTTGAAACAAGCAATAGTAATCAGTTGTTACAAAAGGGACGCAACACGGTGATCAACCCGGGTCGAATGAGCAGTGAATTCTGACGTCATCAACTTAGACAGCGACTCACATTGCCTTCACCAGTCTGAGCAAGATTATGACGCTTCATGCCGGTCTGTTGTAGCATTTACAATGGTGGTGCAGTACTGCAGTGGCTGTGTTCAGAATGCGTCGTCGTGTACTGACGAAATGCGCCAACATAGCAAATAATAATATTGAGATTGGCTAGCTTTCATGCAATGCCTAGCATTAATTTAAAAAAAAAACTTCTTGCTATGTACCTTCTGATAAGGAGGAAAAGAAAGAACGAAGAACAAAAACATCAAAACAGACGTACACGTTGTTCGTGGATTCACCCTATATTCAGAGAACGTCAGTTGATTGGAGACTACCATACCTTGATAAAAAAAATTATCTTGACAGATACAGAGTCTTATTACAAGTATTTGCGAATGACACCGTCGCAATTCAATGATGTTACGTATAAGGAAAAAAAAAAAAAAAAAAAGAGAGAGATATATATGGAACTTTTTTGCAGATTTAGGTGATGGAAAAGCAAAATGTAACTTCTTGTTCTAGACAGATTTCATACAAAGGCAACAGTACATTCAATCTTACTAGACATGTGTGCAATTTACAAGCTGTAGAACGTTTAACACCTGCCAGTCCTTCAGACGACAATGTAGATGACCCAATTGACACAGCGACTTCTACACCCAGTAATGAAGAATGCGCTACCACATCAGTATCTAAGCCTACAGATGTTCCACAGCCGCATGCTAAGAGTCAAACCTCTATTGGGTCTTTTCTACATAGGCCAATTTCCAACAAGAGGAATCAAGAAATTGACTTCTTAATTTTGGAAACAATTGTGGAAAATTATTTCCCCTTTCAGTTTGTAGAGAGGAGAGTTGGTTCATAAATTAAACAGCTCTTATCAATTGCCTACAAGAAAAACAATTGCCAACGTAATCTTTCACAAATGTACAACATGACCAAAGAAAGAGTAAAGAGGCAGTTGGAGTCTGCAACAATCACAACAGATGACTGGACCTCCACAAAAAACGAGTCCTACCTTTCAGTGACAGCTCACTATCTTCAGGGGGTGGAGTTAGTGTCGTGCCTGTTCGAGTGTTTTAAATATGATGCAAGACACACAGCACAGAACTTGGCTCAAGAACTGAAGAGTTACCACATTCCATGCTTTGCGCATAACTTGAATTTAATAGTTCAGAGTGATCTCCAGTGTGTCACTGACGTCACAGCAAAAATAAAGTGGGTGGTGGAGTTTTTCAAACGCAGTGAAGCTGCCGCGAAGCTGGAATAATTCAGGAACAGTTGGCAGAACCTGTACTAAATCTTAAGCAAGACGTTGTAACTCGATGAAACTCCACATATGATATGTTGCAGAGAGTTCTGGACGTACAGTGACCATTATTTCAACAATTGCACTAAACTACCCTGATTTCTCACAAATCCAAAACGATGATCTGGAAACAATCAAACAGATTTGTGAAGAGCTTAAAGTATTTAAGATGATGACAGAGGAGATAAGCAGTGAGAAGCAAGTGTCAGCTTCAAAAGTAATACTTCTTAGCCAGTCACTTAAACGATGATGTGGTCAGTCTGAGATTGTCAATGAAGTGCGGCAGATAGCTGAGAAGATGATGGAAGCCCTGAGCACCAGATTTAAAAAAACATCGAGGAAAATAGCATTAGACGCATGCTTCACGTCCCACGGTTTCGCGGACAAGAATTGCTTTGAAAAGTGTAAACAGGGATTGATTAGTTTTTGTGAAAAGCACCAGCCACTTGTGGTTTCAGAAGAAGAATCGATTGTGTGGGATGTTTTCAATGAAAAGGTGTCAAGTCTCGTTAAAAATCCACACCCAAAATCGGCTGCCATTATTGAGTTGTCCATACAGGAGAAAATTAATAGCCTCCATGGCAATCCAAATAACGAAAGGAAGGAACACTTAAGCTTCAGTGGCATTATCTAACTCATTTCCATGCCCCCCCCCTCCCCGGCACTTACGCCTCTTGTACCAAAAGTCCTTAATTCATCACCAGCTCCACCACAACCACCTATGGCCTTTCAACGGCACAGCTTTTCCCCTCTTCAGCAGCCACAGTGTAACAAGAGAAGAAAACAAAACCAAATTGAGACAGTAAACCAGACTTCAAAGCAAGTTGTTAAACCGTTCTGGCTTCCACACTGGAAACCAAACACCCATCCTATTACCCCTATGAATTGTAATAACCAGGAGCGACCTGCTTTAGTGGCTTCGTCCAATTCTACCAATTCTTCTTCCAATTTTCACTAGCTTTAGGTCCTGGTTTGGCATTTTTTATTTATTTCGATTTGAGATCATTTGGTAGTTAAACTTCTATTTATAACATTTACGTAGATAGGATAGCGCTAAAAATGTAACAATACGTCTTTTCATAAGTTTAGGATACTTCAATTCTGTGAGCAACCTGGCGACATTAGATCTTTTTTAAAAATAACCTAACCTAATAAATTTCTTTATATCTTCTCATGTTTGGACAGTTATTTTTATTTTTTATTCTTTATTCTCGAATCCTCAAAGTGATTAAAATAATTATATCATTTAGGTAACTTAAGATGAGGTTTTAAACAAATCATTATGGATATCTAGTTTACATACTACTACTCACTTATTAGTAAAACGATACATCTCTATTTTTAAAGAAGTCTTTTACTCTTATAAGCATAAGCGATGTATGTAGTATTTTAATACGAGTTATATGGAAACGAATAGAGATATAGACATTATTATTATTATTAAATTCTCACCCCTTTCACGTCTAAGAAATATTTAGTTTTAAGAAAGAGGGTTGCGAGGCGATGGGTTTACTTCCTGTTCCTCTACCCTCTCTCGGAAAATAAGCATATCAAAATTAGTATAGGTAATGAAACCCACGCTTGGAGGCCCCTTCATCTTACCTAGTGAGGGACCGTAGGGTACCAGATACGGATACCGATCCATTATAGTATCTGTCTTTATTACGAAGATTGCTCATGTTTCACATTTCAATTATGTTTCTCTCTTTTTTTTTATATGGAACAATAAGTGTCAAGTTTAAGGTTAGAGCGATCAGATAAAATTATCATATTTCTTTGTATTGTATCAATTAACGTGATGCAAATTATCAATGTACTCTAACAACAAACTGTAAGATCTGTGTTATAAAGCCCAAATTATTTTGAAAATAATTAATTTAGATGAGAATGCAAGAAAATTAGTTTTTGTATGATTCAAACATTAAGACTTTACTTTTTTTTTTTTTTTTTTTTTTTTTTGGCAATGATAAAAAATTGATAAATTCCGAATTAGAGTCTTTACAGAAAATTATGTTTTTAGAATAATGCAGGAAATGTTAGGTTCTACAAAAAAAAAATCGAATGTTGAGAACACTAGGAGGATTTTAACAGGTTATAATAAATATTACAATTTTTTTTTAATTTTATTTTTAGAAAATAAATCCTGTTATCGATCTAACACAGGAGGAAGCTGAAACCAGATGTCAGTCAGTAGGGTATGTATCATGTAGACACACACACACACACACATATATATCCTACATATTATTATTATTATTATTATTATTACCAACTTTAATATTTCAGATCTGAAGCATCGACTGTAAGAGTCCCTACGATGAATCAAGAACTTCTTGATTTTATTGAAGATATACGCCTGCGACCGTTTCAAACCCCTACCCCGCAGTTCCCTTGCAGTATGTCAAATTGCGAAGGAAGGGTTGTAGACATGCATTCTTCTATCTTCCACACCATTACATGTAATGGTCTGGTACACATTACAAGGTGTATATACCCCACGACGCAATACCAATGTCTGTCGTGGGGTAGAGAATGTCATCGAAGCTGTGACGTTTTTCTAAGCAACGGTATCGAGGTAAGCATTTTTTTTATTATTTTTTTTATTTTAAATGTTCATTCGTTTATCTTTATAAAACATATTTTCATTTCGTAATTTAAAATTTAAAGAAATTAGTAGTTAAGGAAAACAATAAATATATTTTAATGGGACTAAAATATAGGGTTACGTTATTTTAAGTCGTATAACGATCACGACTTGTAAAATATAAAAAACGATTAGTAATTATGTTAGCCTAATAACATTAATAATAATAATAATAATAGTAGTTTTTTTTTTCAACATCACCATAAGAATAAATACTTGGTCTTTCCAGTTACTAATGATGTAGATTAGTAATCTAGACGCACCTGGGACCAAGAAGAAGTTTTATTAATTTGACAACAGTGTTTTTAACGTGTGCTTGTGCCTTCTATGTTATTTTATATTTTATAAAAGGCCCCAGATAAGTGAAACGACAAGGGTTCTAAGGTGGACAATCTCTCTATTTTAAAACTATTTTAACCCTGTCTGAAGATGAAATTCATTAACACCAAGTAGCTTACACCAAACCAAAATAACCCAAGTCAATGTCCAGTCAGACTATATGAACTATTAGTTGCAAAACGCGCTGGTTATCCTGGATTCCGGAACATTGTAACATTGTCGGAAATGAGTTTGTGGAGAAGCAAGCAAAAGAGGGAGACAAACTGGACATCCTAATACCTCCTTCACATTTTCTATGAGATATGGTACAACAGGTCTGCAGTCAATGGGTTGAGTTATGACGGTCTCCTTAGCCATGCTACCTAAGGCATCCCTTGGAGATGCGGTGAAGGAGGCTGTGGGTTGGGTGTTAGTGTGTGATAAGGAAAACAAGGAAACAATGGTAAAACAAGAAAAAAAAAATTGGCCTATGGATGGCAAAAAAAGTACTGTCAAGGACATACATCCCCATACTGTGGAGTACAACCAAGTGATACCAAAACAAACATGGTTCTTTGATAAATTTCATTTTGTTCCTCTAGTGCTGATAATACGTTTTTAATTATGAATAATTGTCCACCTTCAAGCACTAGTATTTTATATTGATATTGCAATAATAGGGTGCTGACGGAGAATTTCTAGACAGTTTTTTGTACCTTTTTTAACTATTGACGATAATTTTAATATTATGAAAAACAGTGTACACATTATATTCTTGTACATTTTTAACCACTGACAATACACCTGATTAATTTTTAATATTGTGACTGTTGGTAGAAGAATACTTTTGTATATTGATTTTAACCTGACGTTTCTTCTTCAACATATGCCTAAGAAATTTTATTGTGTATAGGCTATGTCAAAAAAAAAAATATATATATATATATATAATATAATATAAGATATTGTAATAAAATAAAATTAAAATAAAATAAACAGGTACAAAAAACTATCTAGAAATTCTCCGTCAGCACCCTATTATTGCAATATCAATATAAAATACTAGTGCTTGAAGGTGGAAAATAATTCATAATTAAAAACGTAAACATGGTTCTATCGGAAACAAAAGACAAGAGAGGAAGTATCGGTATATACAACATAACGAACTGGACAATATTTATCCCCTAAAAAGAGCATTTCAGTATAAGTTCACCGAGACACCACTTGGTGAATGTGGGGAATTAGGAGATAGATAATATATTTTGGGGTGTGAAAAAATACGCATTCACAGTGAAGAGCATTACTTCAAAATCCCTTCCTTGGGAATACAATTGCCTACGAACAATAAACACGTCCTAACATTTATTCAAGTAGCAGCTGTTAGAGCATTACTACGACTCATGTAAAATGAAATAGAAGGGAAAGTGCTGAATGGATTTTGAAACAAGCAATAGTAATCAGTTGTTACAAAAGGGACGCAACACGGTGATCAACCCGGGTCGAATGAGCAGTGAATTCTGACGTCATCAACTTAGACAGCGACTCACATTGCCTTCACCAGTCTGAGCAAGATTATGACGCTTCATGCCGGTCTGTTGTAGCATTTACAATGGTGGTGCAGTACTGCAGTGGCTGTGTTCAGAATGCGTCGTCGTGTACTGACGAAATGCGCCAACATAGCAAATAATAATATTGAGATTGGCTAGCTTTCATGCAATGCCTAGCATTAATTTAAAAAAAAAACTTCTTGCTATGTACCTTCTGATAAGGAGGAAAAGAAAGAACGAAGAACAAAAACATCAAAACAGACGTACACGTTGTTCGTGGATTCACCCTATATTCAGAGAACGTCAGTTGATTGGAGACTACCATACCTTGATAAAAAAAATTATCTTGACAGATACAGAGTCTTATTACAAGTATTTGCGAATGACACCGTCGCAATTCAATGATGTTACGTATAAGGAAAAAAAAAAAAAAAAAAAGAGAGAGATATATATGGAACTTTTTTGCAGATTTAGGTGATGGAAAAGCAAAATGTAACTTCTTGTTCTAGACAGATTTCATACAAAGGCAACAGTACATTCAATCTTACTAGACATGTGTGCAATTTACAAGCTGTAGAACGTTTAACACCTGCCAGTCTGTTAGATCAAGAGTCTATAGTTTTTAGTGTTTTAAATTAACCTCTGTGTTATTTGGCGCCTCCGCCATTAATTGGCGGGTGAATTACTCATATCCTGTGCAGGTGTGTGCTTGCAGCGTTAGGCACGCTATTGCAGTGCAAGTTAGTTCAGATCGAGAAGTGATGGTGTATAGACCTGCGATGCAGCTGCGTCTGATTTAGGCCAGTTTTCGCGCTATATTACTAAAATTCATCTGTAACTCCGCGTATTTCATGCTCCTGTAGTGAAGGCAGCTTTACGTGTGAAATTCAGGAAATAATCTTGTATTTTAATGTTAGTTACAAGAATTTCTATTGTTCTAACCTAGAAGTCTCGTGCTGTGTACAGGCTTTGTCTAGCGTTACATTCGCCAAAGGGCGGGAGAATAGTTTTCTACAAGAACATTAACTGTATTCATTCTTTTATTATTATTGTGTATAAGTGCTGTATCCATTAGTTCAGAATTCAGGTTTCTTGAATATATATCATTGCAAATTACCCAGGTTAAAATCTCTGTCCCAGCAACCTACAGTCCATTGTCTCCCTTCGATCATTATTTAATTGGCATATGCCTGGTCCTCCGAAAAACCTATATTATACTTTAATCCTACTGAGTTCCCTACATTTTGGTCCTCCGGGCCGGATCTGAGAATATTTGCAATGATTTCTGAATTAAGGAAGAAGAGTGCGACTTGTAGCTGATTTTCGTGTATGACGAAATCACAAGGAGTCCGCTTGTTGTTAATAAGGTCCAGTTTCGCGCGACCACCCGAAGGTGCCGTTTGTGTGGAGTTCGTGTCAGCTTCGGGCTTCGCTCGGCTCTAGTGATTTTCCTGAACTGTTTCGCTTCGAGCGCACCAGCTGGCTGCAAGGCAACACGTGCTCATGGTCACCACTGCCGCGAGAAGACAACGGCCTCCTCTCCGACCGCCTCCACTGCCGCCCGCAACAAGAGAATACAGCTGACTGCTCAATCATTTCTACGCTGTCTGTGTTAATTAATTGTTCATCATGGAAGAAGAATTGAAATCTTTAGTTCGACGTCGAGGTGTATGTAAAAGAAAGTTTACATTGACACAGAACTTTCTCAACGACCTACCTGAAGAGGTTAGCATATTTGTGATAAAAGCTCATTATGAAAAGCTGTTAAATGAAATTGAAAAGTTTGAGGCAGTGCAGACGCAGATTGAATCCATGGTAGAAATTGATACAGAACTTGATAGTCACATACAGTATGCAGACGAGGTATCAACAGTGTACATTAATCTAAAAGCTAGGTTAAGTGAGTTGATGCATGCTCGTGAGCCTACGTCAGTCAGTGTCAATTCAAATAACAGTGGCACAAGACAATCAGTGAACTCCAGTGCTTCGCAGGGAAGTAATGGAATAAAGTTACCTACTATTCAAATTCCAGTGTTTGAAAATGATGTAACTAAATTCAAGCATTATTTTGACACTTTTTCAAGTTTGATTGTGAATAATAGCAGTTTATCACCTATTCAAAAATTCCACTACCTCATTGGTTCGCTAAGGGGCGAAGCTAAAACATTATTGCAAAGTTTGCCAGTCACGAGTGAGAACTTCCAAGTGGCCTGGGACCTATTGTGTGCAAGATATAACAATAAGCGTTTAATTGCCATATCCCACATTAAGCATCTGTTATTTCTACCTGTAGCACGACAAGAAACAGTTGCAGATTTGAGAACTTTGTTGAATCAATTCCAAAACAATTTGCACGCCATTGAAGCGTTAGAATTAGAAGTGCCACTTCATGAAGTCATTCTAATGCAATTGTTATTAGAGCATTTGCCAGATAGTGTTCAACGTGAATGGGAATCTAGAATCGATTCTCAAACATTTACTTCATTGAATGAACTTGTGTTATTTCTAGAAGCGAAATCTCATTCTCTAGAGGTGCTGTCGAATAATTCCTGCAACAGGTCCAGCCCATCAAAACCTAGAAATGAACGTCGTGAGCCTAGGAATCAACATAATAGCAGTCGTCATTCATATGTGTCTACAACTGAACAGTTATGCCCTCAGTGTCAAGGCGGCCATAACCTGTTTAAGTGTAAACAATTCCGTCAGCTGAGTGTTGAACAGCGATGGAAAGTTGTGAAGAGTAAAAATCTGTGTTTCAACTGTTTTGCTAATACTCATCGAGTAAATCAGTGCAAAGCATCTTCCTTCTGTAACTGTGGTAAACTGCACAGCAAGATGTTACACAGTAGTGATCACAAGAGAACGGTTTCACACTCCAGTGCAAACAGTGATACAGTAAATAGCAACAGGGCTGAGGCTCCTGCGAGTTATTGCTCAGTGAAAATAAAGCCAGTGCTTCACGTCTTACTTGCGACTGCAAGAGTCGAAGTGCAAGACAAGCATGGTAATTACATACAGTGTAAAGCCCTTCTAGACTCTGCCAGCCAAGCCAGTTTCGTGTCTGCAGATCTAGCGAGGCGTCTGCAACTTCCAACAAGAACAGCTGATACGCCTGTCAAGGGTATTAATGGTACTTCATCTAATGCTAGTCATAGTGTAAACATAAATGTGAGATCTATGGTTTACAACTATCGAAGGAATCTAGATTGCCTAATCCTTCCTCGCATAACAGGGAAGCTACCCGCAGTCCGAATTGATCCATCCTCATGGAATATTCCTTCTGAAATCCCATTAGCCGATCCTAAATTTAATATTCCTTCTGAAATTGATTTGCTGATTGGAGGAGCATTATTCTTCGAGCTTTTCCATGGTAAGATCCTGACCAATCCTGGTTTTCCTGCATTGATTAGCACGGAACTAGGTTGGATATTGTCGGGAAACATTCCTAAATCCTCTGTGAAAGGTAATCTAGATACTGGTTCCCAGCACAACTTCTTCATCTCTACGGACAATGTGGACAAGCAGCTACGACGGTTTTGGGACCTCGAAGACTTTCCACAACAGATATTAACACAAGAAGAGAAACTGTGCGAACAGCATTATGCAGAAAATACCACTCGCAATGACGATGGTAGTTTTATGGTACGTCTGCCAATGAAACAAGATAAAACTTCATTGGGTGAATCCAGGCAACAAGCAGTTAAGCGTTTTAGTTACCTGGAGCGAAAACTTCAGAACGACTCTACTCTAAAGGAAGACTATACTAAATTTCTTGTAGAGTACGAGCAGATGGGTCACATGAAAAGGGTTTCGCCTCCTCAAGAGAATGAAATATGTTATTACCTGCCACATCACGCAGTAATAAAACCTTCTTCATCTACGACTCGCACACGAGTAGTGTTTGATGCTTCTGCAAAGACGGACACAGGATGCTCTTTGAATGACATCCTAGAATGTGGTCCTACAATTCAAGATGATCTGTCATCAATTATTCTTCGCTTCAGAACATATCGCTATGCATTTTCAGCTGATATATCTAAAATGTATAGGAGGGTACATATGCATCCTGAAGACCAGAATCTCCAACGTATTGTATGGCGTACAGATAAAAGTGAGCCACTACAAGATTATGCCTTGACTACGGTAACCTATGGCACTAAGTCAGCATCTTTCTTAGCCATACGGTCTTTGAGTCAACTCGCTCAAGAAGAAGAGTCTAAATATCCTCGTGCTGCAGACGCAGTAAGAACCTCTTTCTATGTGGACGATTGCCTGTCAGGTCATGACGATCTACAGGAAGCTCTACAACTGCAAAGTGAACTTATACGCATGTTAAACAGTGGAGGATTTCCACTACGCAAATGGTGTTCTAACAACGAGGCCATCTTGGAAGCAGTACCTGTGGAGCACAGAGAAACGCAACTTCCTTTGTCCCTCGACAACAGTGAAAATGCTCATGCGCTTGGACTTCTGTGGCATCCCAGTACTGATTTGCTACAGATACAATCACATTCCTCTCTCCAAGAACCTCCTTCTTACAAGTTTACCAAGAGAAATATCCTTGCTGTTACATCCTCTATTTTTGATCCTCTAGGCCTCATAAGTCCTATCGTAATCCATGCCAAGATGTTCTTGCAATCTCTGTGGCTTGCTAAGCTTAGTTGGGATGAGGAGTTGCCATCTCATCTAAGGGAAAAGTGGATGGACATCTGTGACATTCTTTCTACGATTCATAATGTTCGCATTCCACGCCATGTGTTAACAGCAGCTACGGTTACCGACATACAGATACACGGATTCTGTGATGCCTCGGAGAAAGCCTATGGTGCCTGTGTGTATGTACGGTCTACTGACAGCAGTGGTCTTGTTACAACTAAACTACTTTGTTCCAAGTCCAAGGTTTCGCCATTGAAGAAGCAAACAATTCCGAGACTCGAGTTGTGTGGTGCCTTGTTACTTGCGAAACTGTATCAGAAAGTTGTCACTGACTTGAAATTGCCTACATCACAAAATTATCTGTGGTCTGACTCCATGATTGTGCTTTCATGGATCAAATCTAATCCCCATAAATGGAAAACATTTGTGTCTAATCGCGTATCTCAAATCCAGGAGATGTCAGAAACGGCAGCTTGGCGGCATGTGGCCACCCAACACAACCCGGCTGACTTGATTTCGAGAGGTGTGGTGACAGAACAAATGTCAGACATTGATTTATGGTGGAACGGGCCTGTGTGGATTTCACAGCCTATTGAATCATGGCCCAAACAACCTCAGCAACTTGAGCTGCAGGACGTTAGTGAGCAGCGTGACACAGTTTGCCTAGTCACACATGCTGAAGAAGATTTTATGCTACGTTTTTCCAAGCTGACATGCGTCCAGCGAAAACATTCAGATTGGTACTCTTGTGCTCCTGAAAGAAGATAATTCTCCACCGCTCCAGTGGAAGCTGGGAATCATCTCATCAGTGCATCCTGGTGACGACGGTTTAGTGCGTGTTGTGACAGTGCGTACGTCTAATGGTGAATACAAGCGACCAATTGTAAAAGTGTGTCCCTTGCCTATTCAATAAAGTGTAAATGTATTAGTAAATCTTGATCTATCCGCAATGTGTTATGTAAAATCTGTCGATTTTAGGCGGGAGTTATGTTAGATCAAGAGTCTATAGTTTTTAGTGTTTTAAATTAACCTCTGTGTTATTTGGCGCCTCCGCCATTAATTGGCGGGTGAATTACTCATATCCTGTGCAGGTGTGTGCTTGCAGCGTTAGGCACGCTATTGCAGTGCAAGTTAGTTCAGATCGAGAAGTGATGGTGTATAGACCTGCGATGCAGCTGCGTCTGATTTAGGCCAGTTTTCGCGCTATATTACTAAAATTCATCTGTAACTCCGCGTATTTCATGCTCCTGTAGTGAAGGCAGCTTTACGTGTGAAATTCAGGAAATAATCTTGTATTTTAATGTTAGTTACAAGAATTTCTATTGTTCTAACCTAGAAGTCTCGTGCTGTGTACAGGCTTTGTCTAGCGTTACATTCGCCAAAGGGCGGGAGAATAGTTTTCTACAAGAACATTAACTGTATTCATTCTTTTATTATTATTGTGTATAAGTGCTGTATCCATTAGTTCAGAATTCAGGTTTCTTGAATATATATCATTGCAAATTACCCAGGTTAAAATCTCTGTCCCAGCAACCTACAGTCCATTGTCTCCCTTCGATCATTATTTAATTGGCATATGCCTGGTCCTCCGAAAAACCTATATTATACTTTAATCCTACTGAGTTCCCTACACAGTCCTTCAGACGACAATGTAGATGACCCAATTGACACAGCGACTTCTACACCCAGTAATGAAGAATGCGCTACCACATCAGTATCTAAGCCTACAGATGTTCCACAGCCGCATGCTAAGAGTCAAACCTCTATTGGGTCTTTTCTACATAGGCCAATTTCCAACAAGAGGAATCAAGAAATTGACTTCTTAATTTTGGAAACAATTGTGGAAAATTATTTGCCCTTTCAGTTTGTAGAGAGGAGAGTTGGTTCATAAATTAAACAGCTCTTATCAATTGCCTACAAGAAAAACAATTGCCAACGTAATCTTTCACAAATGTACAACATGACCAAAGAAAGAGTAAAGAGGCAGTTGGAGTCTGCAACAATCACAACAGATGACTGGACCTCCACAAAAAACGAGTCCTACCTTTCAGTGACAGCTCACTATCTTCAGGGGGTGGAGTTAGTGTCGTGCCTGTTCGAGTGTTTTAAATATGATGCAAGACACACAGCACAGAACTTGGCTCAAGAACTGAAGAGTTACCACATTCCATGCTTTGCGCATAACTTGAATTTAATAGTTCAGAGTGATCTCCAGTGTGTCACTGACGTCACAGCAAAAATAAAGTGGGTGGTGGAGTTTTTCAAACGCAGTGAAGCTGCCGCGAAGCTGGAATAATTCAGGAACAGTTGGCAGAACCTGTACTAAATCTTAAGCAAGACGTTGTAACTCGATGAAACTCCACATATGATATGTTGCAGAGAGTTCTGGACGTACAGTGACCATTATTTCAACAATTGCACTAAACTACCCTGATTTCTCACAAATCCAAAACGATGATCTGGAAACAATCAAACAGATTTGTGAAGAGCTTAAAGTATTTAAGATGATGACAGAGGAGATAAGCAGTGAGAAGCAAGTGTCAGCTTCAAAAGTAATACTTCTTAGCCAGTCACTTAAACGATGATGTGGTCAGTCTGAGATTGTCAATGAAGTGCGGCAGATAGCTGAGAAGATGATGGAAGCCCTGAGCACCAGATTTAAAAAAACATCGAGGAAAATAGCATTAGACGCATGCTTCACGTCCCACGGTTTCGCGGACAAGAATTGCTTTGAAAAGTGTAAACAGGGATTGATTAGTTTTTGTGAAAAGCACCAGCCACTTGTGGTTTCAGAAGAAGAATCGATTGTGTGGGATGTTTTCAATGAAAAGGTGTCAAGTCTCGTTAAAAATCCACACCCAAAATCGGCTGCCATTATTGAGTTGTCCATACAGGAGAAAATTAATAGCCTCCATGGCAATCCAAATAACGAAAGGAAGGAACACTTAAGCTTCAGTGGCATTATCTAACTCATTTCCATGCCCCCCCCTCCCCGGCACTTACGCCTCTTGTACCAAAAGTCCTTAATTCATCACCAGCTCCACCACAACCACCTATGGCCTTTCAACGGCACAGCTTTTCCCCTCTTCAGCAGCCACAGTGTAACAAGAGAAGAAAACAAAACCAAATTGAGACAGTAAACCAGACTTCAAAGCAAGTTGTTAAACCGTTCTGGCTTCCACACTGGAAACCAAACACCCATCCTATTACCCCTATGAATTGTAATAACCAGGAGCGACCTGCTTTAGTGGCTTCGTCCAATTCTACCAATTCTTCTTCCAATTTTCACTAGCTTTAGGTCCTGGTTTGGCATTTTTTATTTATTTCGATTTGAGATCATTTGGTAGTTAAACTTCTATTTATAACATTTACGTAGATAGGATAGCGCTAAAAATGTAACAATACGTCTTTTCATAAGTTTAGGATACTTCAATTCTGTGAGCAACCTGGCGACATTAGATCTTTTTTAAAAATAACCTAACCTAATAAATTTCTTTATATCTTCTCATGTTTGGACAGTTATTTTTATTTTTTATTCTTTATTCTCGAATCCTCAAAGTGATTAAAATAATTATATCATTTAGGTAACTTAAGATGAGGTTTTAAACAAATCATTATGGATATCTAGTTTACATACTACTACTCACTTATTAGTAAAACGATACATCTCTATTTTTAAAGAAGTCTTTTACTCTTATAAGCATAAGCGATGTATGTAGTATTTTAATACGAGTTATATGGAAACGAATAGAGATATAGACATTATTATTATTATTAAATTCTCACCCCTTTCACGTCTAAGAAATATTTAGTTTTAAGAAAGAGGGTTGCGAGGCGATGGGTTTACTTCCTGTTCCTCTACCCTCTCTCGGAAAATAAGCATATCAAAATTAGTATAGGTAATGAAACCCACGCTTGGAGGCCCCTTCATCTTACCTAGTGAGGGACCGTAGGGTACCAGATACGGATACCGATCCATTATAGTATCTGTCTTTATTACGAAGATTGCTCATGTTTCACATTTCAATTATGTTTCTCTCTTTTTTTTTATATGGAACAATAAGTGTCAAGTTTAAGGTTAGAGCGATCAGATAAAATTATCATATTTCTTTGTATTGTATCAATTAACGTGATGCAAATTATCAATGTACTCTAACAACAAACTGTAAGATCTGTGTTATAAAGCCCAAATTATTTTGAAAATAATTAATTTAGATGAGAATGCAAGAAAATTAGTTTTTGTATGATTCAAACATTAAGACTTTACTTTTTTTTTTTTTTTTTTTTTTTTTTTTTTTTTTTTTTTTTTGGCAATGATAAAAAATTGATAAATTCCGAATTAGAGTCTTTACAGAAAATTATGTTTTTAGAATAATGCAGGAAATGTTAGGTTCTACAAAAAAAAATCGAATGTTGAGAACACTAGGAGGATTTTAACAGGTTATAATAAATATTACAATTTTTTTTTAATTTTATTTTTAGAAAATAAATCCTGTTATCGATCTAACACAGGAGGAAGCTGAAACCAGATGTCAGTCAGTAGGGTATGTATCATGTAGACACACACACACACACACATATATATCCTACATATTATTATTATTATTATTATTACTTACTATTACTATTTCATTGACAGTGCTTCGATTTTTCAATGGCGCCTAGTGCCGACCTATGCCCTTTGTGTAACAAGGGATTTCAAGGTAGGCAAAAACATTTATACTGTAGTGGGAACTGTAAGGCCCGCTTTCATTTAGTTTGTCTAAATATAACTGATATAGAGGCTACACTCTACCACAAGGATGGTGAGAGCACCTACGTTTGTGATAAGTGCACTCAATTAAGGAAAGCCCTCAGGAATGATGATACTCCTGTTAGATCTAGATCTAATTCAGTTCCTGATGAGAGTATATCTGCAGCTCACATTCACCCAGGGAGGTGTAACACCTTGGATAGCAAACTTGAAGCCATTATTGAGGCTAATAAATCTTCATCAGTAGCAGTGTCAGCTATTACTGAACTGCTGACAAAAATCCTCTCCGAGGTCTCTGACCTAAGAGAGGAAAACAAAAATCTACGGAAAGAGATCTATGGCCTCCGAGATCTCCTAAACGAATCTTCACCACGAGTCCAACAAGGAGCTAGTTCAAGTGGTACCAATATTCCCCAGCAGCCTAGCAAGAAAGTTGCAAATATCATCCAACCGGCTAAATACTCTGAAGTGGTGGCTGCCATCAATAGAGAAACTACCTCTGCCAACAGTGGAAATCCTACCTATACCAGTAATGGTTCAGGTGGTGTTTCAGCTTCCTCAAGCCGCAGTGTCAAACTGCCAGTGCCCAATCGGGCCACTACAAGTGCCAGTTCCAGTGCCAGTGTGTCTAGTGCCATTAATTCTAATCTCGCAGTGCCCACTGCACTCAGTGTCCCGGAATCCGATAGAGGTGACTCCAATGACGGCTTCACAGTTGTATCTAAAAAACCTAGGGTTAAGAAGGCCCCGCTAATAGGAGTTAGGAATTCTTCCTCACTACCAGTAGTTGCCAAACCAACTAGAGGTAAAGCCTTATTCGTGTCACGCTATGGTAACACTGTAAACGCGGAAGATATTGCAGAATCCTTACGTACCCAGGTAAATCTCAAAACATTTGCAGTAACAAAGCTGAAAACTAAATTTAATTCTTATGCCAGTTTTCATATTTCTGTTTGTGAGGAAGATTTCCCTCTTATTAATAATGTAGATATCTGGCTTACAGGGGTGCTGTTTTTTCCATTCCGTGGCCGCCTACAAAAGGAACAAATCGCGCCCATCAGTCCTGACCCAGTTGTATGTAACCCTACAACGAAGTCGCAGGGTAAACCTCCTGAAAAAACTCCTGAAAAATCCAGTAGATCTTCCCCTAGGAAGATTATGGATACACTGCTAGCCAGAACATCTTCTAAAAGCAGCCTTGGAGGGGGCTCTCCTTAACCCTAAATGGCAAATAGTTGTGATCATATGGATCAGTCTATGTTTAGTAACAGCAATTTAGGCACTGAAATTTATTACCAAAATGTTCGTGGTTTAAGAACTAAATCCACGGACCTTTTCGACAATATTAACACAAATGAACCCATCATCATTTGTCTTACTGAAACATGGTTAAATGATTAGAGCATTTGTTACAAAAGGGACGCAACACGGGTCGAATGAGCAGTCAATTCTGATGTCATCAACTTAGACAGCGACTCACATTGCCTTCACCAGTCTGAGCAAGATTATGATGCTTCATGCCGGTCTGTTGTAGCATTTACAATGGTGGCGCAGTACTGCAGTGACTGTGTTCAGAATGCGTTGTCGTGTACTGACGAAATGCGCCAACATAGCAAATAATAATATTGAGATTGGCTAGCTTTCATGCAATGCCTAGCTTTAATTTAAAAAAAAAAAACTTCTTGCTATGTACCTTCTGATAAGGAGGAAAAGAAAGAACGAAGAACAAAAACATCAAAACAGACGTACACGTTGTTCGTGGATTCGCCCTATATTCAGAGAACGTCAGTTGATTGGAGACTACCATACCTTGATTCAAAAAATTATCTTGACAGATATCAATCAATCAATCAATCTTTAATTCACCTTTAAAACTGAACAATACAGTTATGGCTTTGTCTTTACAAATAAATAAGACTACCTATATTACAGACTGTAAAAACAACTTAGAGCTAAATTACATCATAGCCTATAAAGTAGGTCTACATGTCAATAACACAAATAACACATATGAAATGCAGGTGAACATGATGCGAAAGTGAAAATGTAACCTTGAAATTACTCGTGCTTACTGTCAAAACATTAAATTCACAGATGCATTAAAATATTCTTTAACGTCATAAAATGGATTGGCAATAAGCCATGATTTTAACACCTTTTTGAATCTGGTCAAGCCAATCGTGTGAGCCTCTCTGGGTAATCTGTTGAACATGTCCACTGCCATATTACACCGTGTCCGGGAAAGACCTGACGAAAAAGAAATAATTATATATCTGAAACTGTTACAGTTATTACCTCAGTATTTTCACAGTTAGAAAGACAAACTCAAAAAGTTTTGTTTTGTAGCATCCCGTAATGCGCATGAGCATGCACATTGTTGTTACACGAGGAGAAACGAGAAAAAGCAAGTTGTGCGTGTGGTGTACAGGCTACAGCCAAACAATGTTTACCATAGTAGAGAAAGTAGAATGTGTTTTTTGGCTTGCTGAATTGAAGTCAGTCAAGGGTGTAGGCTACAACGTCGTTTGCAAACAGACAAAGGCCGAAATACTCCCGCCCGAAACAGCATCCTTCATTGGTACAAGCAATTTCTGGAGACAGGTAATGTTCAGTCACAGCAGAGAAAGGCAAAGAAATCGCGCATAAACGACAATTGCATTGAAAGGGTACGGGCTGCTATTGTGAGAAGCCCAAGGAAATCCATTCGTTAGGTGGCAAGACAACTGCAAATGCCAAAATCCACAGTCCATGGGAGAGAAGGACCTGCACCATGGCCACCAAGGTCGCCGGACATGACCCCACTGGATTTCTTTCTGTGGAATTTTATGAAAGACAAAGTGTATCGCACGCCTGTGACCGATAATGCAGATTAGCGTGGCCGAATCTACGATGCAATAGCACTAGTCACACCGGAGATGCTTTCGCGTGTATGGCACGAAATTGAGTATCGGGCCATAAATGATGTTCACATAGAGGCTTATTAAAACTCAACGTGTTTCTCTTTGTAACCGTGAAAACATCACGTCAATAAATGCAATAGTTTCAGATATATAATTATTTCTTTTTCGTCAGGTCTTTCCCGGACACCCTGTATTATACCACTGTTTGGATTTTGTCAATCTTACATTGGATTTGACTATCAAATAGTTAAACCTAGTAGGATAGCTGTGATGGGAATGTTGAAAACTGTAATTTGCTAGATTTGCCTTTACTGCAACCAGAC
The DNA here is from genome assembly GCA_964059195.1 of Ectobius pallidus. Classification (NCBI taxonomy): domain Eukaryota; kingdom Metazoa; phylum Arthropoda; class Insecta; order Blattodea; family Ectobiidae; genus Ectobius; species Ectobius pallidus. The sequence goes on from CAXKWD010000006.1 coordinate 7,386,190, forward strand.
AATTATAAATGTATTGGTTAAAGACTGTAAGAATATCTAAATTGATGAATAATGGACGACAGTGAGCATCAAATGATGCATTGGAAATTATTCTTACAGCTTTTTTCTGCAGAATAAGTATATTCTTAACATTTACACCATTCCCGCATAAATGGAGTCCATATGATAAAATACTATGAAAAAAGGCATAATATGCCTGTTTCAAGTAATCCTTGGGCACCGAATATTTCTAGTGACGGAGTAAGTATAGGACACACGATAGTTTCTTACAGACATGAGCAATATGGTCATTCCAAGTTAATTTAGCGTCAAGTATAATACCAAGCAGTTTGCCATTTGGGAGCATTATATCATTCAGGGGCTTCATAGAAAAGACCAAATGCTGTGTTTTTTCGTTGTTCAATTTAAAACCATTTGCCTCAAACCAATTTGCTGCATCTTGTAAAGACCAGTCCATATACTGGGCAAGGTCGCATAGGTCATGCATAGAGGACAATAGAGTGGTATCATCGGCAAACAGAATAGCGTCACAATTTATGCTAAGTGGCAAATCATTGATCATAATCAGGAAAAGAAGTGGGCTGAGGACAGACCCTTGGGGGACCCCGATATTAATCTCTGCTGGGTACGAGAAGGCTCCCTTAATACAAGTACTCTGCGTACGATTTGACAGGTATGACCTAATTAATTCTAATTCTTTGTTAGCAATGCCATACTAATGAAGTTTCTGACAGAGTAGATTATGATTAACACAATCAAACGCCTTCGACAAGCCACATAACACAGCCAATGTGCTACGATGATTCTCGAAGCCCGAGATAGCAGATTCAATAAGACTTTCAATGGCGTCCAAAGTAGAAAGTCCTGCTCTGAAACCAAACTGTGCTTTATTAAATAACGACTTAGTTTCGAGGTATATAGTTAATTGTTTTTTCATTAAGGATTCAATTACCTTGGAGAAGATGGGTACAATCGAAATCGGTCTATATTTATCACACTTAGAAGGGTCACCTTTCTTGAAAACTGGAATGACTTTGGATCTCTTCAGAGATTGGGGAAATATACCAGAGAGAAAGCACTGATTAATAGAATACGTCAATGGTTCAATAATGAAATAAATAACCTGTTTTAGCAGTTCACTGTCCATATCATAAAAGTCTTTACACTTTGAACTTTTCAACTCTAACACTGCACTCAGTACATCTTCTTGATTTACTAGTTTCCAGACAAAATTACTATCCACAACGAAATTCGTATTTTGGAGATAACCCGTTGCTAAACGTTCAGACTGATAGACTGATGCAGCAATATGCTCAGCAGCCCTGACAAAAAAATTGTTTACATCATTGGGACTCAGCTCAAGGTCACGCCGACAACCCTTTTTATTACGGGCTATATTAATAACCTCCCAAGCTGCCTTACATTTGTTAACTGATTTGTTTATGTAAGCTGCATTGAATTCACATTTTGCTTGCTTGATTGCGATGGCATATTCCTTTTTTGCTTTGTTGTAGAGAGTCTTGGCCTCGATTGCATTAATATTTAAATGAGCTGCCCATGCCAAATAGCTATGCAGACGCAAAAGATACGCCTTTTGAGCTTTTAATATATCGTTGAACCAACCCAACTTAGGATTAGATTTAGTTCCTAAGGGACGCCTTTTTATAGGAAAGCAAACATTAAAACAGTCAATAAAGACTGTTATGAATTTTTCAAATGTATGGCCATTAGCTGCAGTAGAATTCCAATCCACACAACATAAGCAATTAATAAAGTTAGATATAGTTGCATCGTTTATATGTCACACACTAATCTCCCTAGAGGTAGTACTATTTGTACCTAAAGAGCCATTTTGTAATATATTAATGGACAATCCATCATGATCTGATAAAGGTAATTTTAGAACCTTGGTACTTATTAGATTACGGGGTAAATTAGAGACGACATTATCGAGACAGGTGTAGTGTATTGTGTAATATACTCTCATAAAGGAAACAGAAATTTATAATGAAAACTCAGCCCTCAGTGTTCTGTTTCCCTCTTTTGTTTTTTTCTCTGTTGACATTGTTAAATAAAGTTACGGCGAAGATAGTCGCAGTAGTCTGAATACAAAGAATACGATTAAATGTGAGTGCAAACTTGCGTAGTTATTTATTATACTACCAATAACAACACTTCAGTGGTGACCCCGACGTTGCATCGGCACTTCAGTGGTGACTCGATGGAAGAAGTACAAATGTTACACAAACCAGCAGTACACACAACAAAGGTCAGGCTGTAAGTATAAAAAGAAGGGAACAAAGAGATAAAGATAGATTTGAAGACAGACTGTAAGCATAAAGAGAAATACATATCATCTATAAAAGTGATTAAAAAACTTGAGGTCTGAAAGCTTCCATTCAAAATGTCTAATACAGGGGTAGAGCATTATACCATGCTCGAGGGTTTAAAAGTACCAGTATCAGCTGGAACCCTAGCAGTGGGTGCTCTTAGATAGGGTTTGCCAAAACTAGGTGTATTAGGGCCAGGAGACGTGAGTCTAATTAAGTCCGACCATCAGAAAGTCCATTTCAAGAGTATAGAACCAAAGATAGGAAACATACCTTCACAGGGAGCCCTGCTAGCATACAACTACGGACTATTGTTCCCAGATGACGGAGAGACCTTCACAGATGTAGATGCATTATCATGCATCATGGGTATTATAACCAACCTGGTATCTTGGAATAATCTCAACAAGAATGGTCAACTTGAAGGAGTGTTCGCACGAAGTATGTATGACCTAGTAAATGAACCAGTAGATTCTGTCAAAGAAGCAACAGAACTCTTAAGAAATCACAAAACTGCCAGGTTCATGAGATTACTACGAGGTACTCAAGGTAACACATTTCTGGCAAATAGGCGCCAACAAGTTGTCTTAACCGCCCCACTGTTGATACTCATGGGCAAACAGGTTACAGAGGCAAACTACATGAAATGGTTGATAGCTCGTATCAGCTCATCAAGTGCCATCGTTGGCTTGAATCCTCCGCAAAACATATGGAACGAAGATCTGTTTCCACCTCTAGCGTCTGCTCAAGTCATAAACTATACTCTCTCGTCTAATTATGAAATACGGAGAATGATATTCCTGACAGTAGTAGCAATGGCAAATGGTGTAGGTCCCATTTCCGCCCTCATGCGCATGGTGGTTAATATGCTGCAGGGGACGGAAATGGGCCACATCACTATGATTGATGAGTTTGTATTCGGTCATTTTCTGGAGTTCTTGAGAATTCGTCTGGTAAGGAGCAATCTTGCTGTTCTGCGAGAAGCATGGGCGTGGCTAGACACATTTCCTGCAGAAGAGCGATATTACGTGAAACTAACTCGCCCGAAACATGAAACTAAACTCTTACAAAGGTCAAACTTTACCTTACTATCCCAGATTGCCACCGCCATTGCAAGATTCATTACTCCTTCCATGGCATTTTATCAAGGAGGATCAGCAGCAGGTGCCGGAAGTGGTCTATCACAACTTGTTACAGAATACTTGCATCTGAGAACACAGACCAACCTACCAGCTCTTGCAGACAGTCTTTCTGCATCATTCCCTACCCAGTAAAGAGTCGAACTGATAAGTTCTTCGACATTAATATCGGAGGGTCAATAAAGCGAATCTCAGTGGACCGCCTGAAACCAGCTTTTCTATTGGAAGAAGGTCCCCATAGTGTTACTAACCCTCAACAAGAAACTCGTACTGATGTGACTGGACATTTCACCAGATCAGGACGCAAGGTCCACTTCCCTGCACGTTTCTAGGACACTATCGCTGTCACTAGGGGGGGGGAGTGTGTAGTGTATTGTGTAATATACTCTCATAAAGGAAACAGAAATTAATAATGAAAACTCAGCCCTCAGTGTTCTGTTTCCCTCTTTTGTTTTTTTCTCTGTTGACATTGTTAAATAAAGTTACGGCGAAGATAGTCGCAGTAGTCTGAATACAAAGAATACGATTAAATGTGAGTGCAAACTTGCGTAGTTATTTATTATACTACCAATAACAACACTTCAGTGGTGACCCCGACGTTGCATCGGCACTTCAGTGGTGACTCGATGGAAGAAGTACAAATGTTACACAAACCAGCAGTACACACAACAAAGGTCAGGCTGTAAGTATAAAAAGAAGGGAACAAAGAGATAAAGATAGATTTGAAGACAGACTGTAAGCATAAAGAGAAATACATATCATCTATAAAAGTGATTAAAAAACTTGAGGTCTGAAAGCTTCCATTCAAAATGTCTAATACAGGGGTAGAGCATTATACCATGCTCGAGGGTTTAAAAGTACCAGTATCAGCTGGAACCCTAGCAGTGGGTGCTCTTAGATAGGGTTTGCCAAAACTAGGTGTATTAGGGCCAGGAGACGTGAGTCTAATTAAGTCCGACCATCAGAAAGTCCATTTCAAGAGTATAGAACCAAAGATAGGAAACATACCTTCACAGGGAGCCCTGCTAGCATACAACTACGGACTATTGTTCCCAGATGACGGAGAGACCTTCACAGATGTAGATGCATTATCATGCATCATGGGTATTATAACCAACCTGGTATCTTGGAATAATCTCAACAAGAATGGTCAACTTGAAGGAGTGTTCGCACGAAGTATGTATGACCTAGTAAATGAACCAGTAGATTCTGTCAAAGAAGCAACAGAACTCTTAAGAAATCACAAAACTGCCAGGTTCATGAGATTACTACGAGGTACTCAAGGTAACACATTTCTGGCAAATAGGCGCCAACAAGTTGTCTTAACCGCCCCTCTTTGATACTCATGGGCAAACAGGTTACAGAGGCAAACTACATGAAATGGTTGATAGCTCGTATCAGCTCATCAAGTGCCATCGTTGGCTTGAATCCTCCGCAAAACATATGGAACGAAGATCTGTTTCCACCTCTAGCGTCTGCTCAAGTCATAAACTATACTCTCTCGTCTAATCATGAAATACGGAGAATGATATTCCTGACAGTAGTAGCAATGGCAAATGGTGTAGGTCCTATTTCCGCCCTCATGCGCATGGTGGTTAATATGCTGCAGGGGACGGAAATGGGCCACATCACTAGGCCTGTTGTATAGTAACTTATGAACCGTTAGTGAAGCATGTACCATAAAATGAAGGGCAATCGTAGCCCTAGCAAAAATTAGAGCAGCTAAGAGTAGTTCATACTGAAACTATTTTAGTATTACCCTAATCAGAGGGTATATAAGGTGGCAAATACTGTCTAAAATAATCCTCCCTCTGCGGCTAACATGAAATTTATCATACTAGACGCACATTTTTAAGAAATAGGTTTCAATAGTTTTAGAAACTTTAATTGTGGATCTGCTCGAACCACGATTTATATATGGAGTTCCCGAATTCGCCTCTTCACTTCATCAGTTTTCAGTGCCTCTAGCGGCTTTCCGAGGAAACTGCGGAGTTCACTGTATCTCGGATCCAGTTCTTTTTGAACCTTAATTCTGAAGAAGTGATAGTGTGTCGTAAGCCTTGCCTTATTAGGCACTAATAACATAATTTACTCTGTGATTGTGAGAAAGTTTGAGTTATGGTGTGTGATGCTTCCATCACATTGTTCATGGTTTCAATGTATCTCTTTCTGAATTCCTCTCTCTCAGTGCGCATCTTTTCCATTAGCTGTTGGCAGTCTCTCGGCGTTCAGTTGCTGTGAATATAGTGGTAGTGTGGATCTTTCGTCCCTGGGGGCGGTGCTGGGGTCGTGAGTACTTTGCTAAAATGGCATTAAATCTATAACTTCTTCTCGCTTCGTGTTGGAACCAGAAAACCTTTAGATATTGTGAGTAACGTTAGAAGGTGGAATTATTGTCTTTGAGGCAGGAAAAAAAAAAGAGGGAGAGATATATGGAACTTTTTTGCAGATTTAGGTGATGGAAAAGCAAAATGTAACTACTTGTTCCAGACAGATTTCATACAAAGGCGACAGTACATTCAATCTTACTAGACATGTGCACAATTTACAAGCTGTAGAACGTTTAACACCTGCCAGTCCTTCAGACAACAATGTAGATGACCCAATTGACACAGCGACTTCTACACCCAGTAATGAAGAATGCGCTACCACATCAGTATCTAAACCTACAGATGTTCCACAGCCGCATGCTAAGAGTCAAACCTCTATTGGGTCTTTTCTACATAGGCCAATTTCCAACAAGAGGAATCAAGAAATTGACTTCTTACTTTTGGAAACAATTGTGGAAAATTATTTGCCCTTTCAGTTTGTAGAGAGGAGAGTTGGTTCACAAATTAAACAGCTCTTATCAATTGCCTACAAGAAAAACAATTGCCAACGTAATCTTTCACAAACGTACAACATGACCAAAGAAAGAGTAAAGAGGCAGTTGGAGTCCGCAGACTTTGTAACAATCACAATAGATGGCTGGACCTCCATAAAAAACAAGTCCTACCTTTCAGTGACAGCTCACTATCTTCACTGTCGTGCCTGCTCGAGTGTTTTAAATATGATGCAAGACACACAGCACAGAACTTGGCTCAAGAACTGAAGAGTTACCACATTCCATGCTTTGCGCATAACTTGAATTTAATAGTTCAGAGTGATCTCCAGTGTGTCACTGACGTCACAGCAAAAATAAAGTGGGTGGTGGAGTTTTTCAAATGCAGTGAAGCTGCCGCGAAGCTGGAATAATTCAGGAACAGTTGGCAGAACCTATACTAAATCTTAAGCAAGGCGTTGTAACTCGATGAAACTCCACATATGATATGCTGCAGAGAGTTCTGGACGTACAGTGACCATTATTTCAACAATTGCACTAAACTACCCTGATTTCTCACAAATCCAAAACGATGATCTGGAAACAATCAAACAGATTTGTGAAGAGCTTAAAGTATTTAAGATGATGACAGAGGAGATAAGCAGTGAGAAGCAAGTGACAGCTTCAAAAGTAATACTTCTTAGCCAGTCACTTAAACGATTATGTGGTCAGTCTCAGATTGTCAACGAAGTGCGGCAGATAGCTGAGAAGGTGATGGAAGCCCTGATCACCAGATTTAAAAAAAACATCGAGGAAAATAGCATTAGACGCATGCTTCACGTCCCACGGTTTCGCGGACAAGAATTGCTTTGAAAAGTGTAAACAGGGATTGATTAGTTTTTGTGAAAAGCACCAGCCACTTGTGGTTTCAGAAGAAGAATCGATTGTGTGGGATGTTTTCAATGAAAAGGTGTCAAGTCTCGTTAAAAATCCACACCCAAAATCGGCTGCCATTATTGAGTTGTCCATACAGGAGAAAATTAATAGCCTCCATGGCAATCCAAATAACGAAAGGAAGGAACACTTAAGCTTCAGTGGCATTATCTAACTCATTTCCATGCCCCCCCCTGGCACTTACGCCTCTTGTACCAAAAGTCCTTCATTTATCACCAGCTCCACCACAACCACCTATGGCCTTTCAACGGCACAGCTTTTCCCCTCTTCAGCAGCCACAGTGTAACAAGAGAAGAAAACAAGACCAAATTGAGACAGTAAACCAGACTTCAAAGCAAGTTGTTAAACCTTTCTGGCTTCCACACTGGAAACCAAACACCCATCCTATTACCCCTATCACTTGTACTAACCTGGAGCGACCTGCTTTAGTGGCTTCATCCAATTCTACCAGTCAACCCTCCCAATATTTCATTACGATCAACAAAGAACATTTTTTGGCAGCATTTCATGATCTCCAACAAAGCATCCTCTCCCTTTCTACCCCTGATAAATCAACCCTTGAAGCATTAGCCTACTCCACACCATGAAATCATCCTTCTCCATGTCTATGTAAACCATGTCCCATAATCCTTCGCTCACCATTCTTCAATGGAATGCCCGCAGTATAAGGAACAAATCACAACAACTTAAAAACTTTCTCACAAACACACCTACAGACATAATCATCATATTAGAAACATGGCTCAAACCTGCACACAACCTGGTACCAGGTTAGTAGTCATGGGGTAAGAGTTTCATCAAACAACTACTCGACTCCTAGGACTGAAGATGGCTAATTGACAGCCGAAATGCGCATCTCCGTTTAGAAAGATTGCAGCTAGAATAATCCTATACCCCTACGCACACGGATGATATATATCAGCATGCTTGACGTGCATCAGGCAACATACATGTGAAAGAACGCTTTCAACCCCTTGTACGAGCCACTAGACTTTACGGAATTTGGTTATGAAAAAGAAATAGCAATGAATTTCTACCAAAGTATGTTACAAAAAAGGCAGTGCCTGATTACATAGTAACACCGTGCAATTACAGGTCTCGCTGCAAGACGTTTAGTTGCAGATGTAAAAAAAAAGCAAATGAACTGTATACCATTGTGTGTGTACTGCTGAGGACTGCATAAACGTATTTTATGTTTAAAACTGAATAAAAAAATATGTACTAGGAACGTATGTAATACATTTAAAAAGTTGTTAAACCAATTGTAAATAGTTTTATTTTCTGTATACCAGTTTAATGATTAAAAAAATAATTAAATAAAAAAAAACTTTGTACTTAAATAAATTGCAAAGGGTAGAAGACAGGAAATAAAAAACAACCCCAACATGATTCGTAGGGCAACACAGCATATTGTTGTTCGTGCGGCTATGTGTTTACAGCAACCAGGTGGTTATTTTGAAGATTTGTTAAGGTTTAATGAATATTAAGCATTAATAAGTGATGATGGATAATTTACTACTTAGTTTCTTAGCTCATGTCATTAAAATCTTTGTAATGATTATAGTACAACTTGGAAATTTTCTAAGTCCAGTAATATTTTTATTGTGGATGCAACTGGGGGTCTATATATGAGAAGCTTGTTTCCAAAACTTGTTAAAGGACATTTTTCGAAACTGATATATGCATGTCATTTTGTTCATCTTTACCTGTGGATTTTATTTAAATATTTACTTACTTCAAAAACATGCTTTTATCCATGGAAATCCCTTTTAAAATTACAGTTTGTTTCCAAAAACTGCTATTTCCTTCAACAATTTATTTCCAATACATGCTAAAATAAGTTTATTTACAAAACATGCTAAAACTATATTTTTATGGGAGTATTCTGTTATTCATTTCCAAAATATACTAAACTCTGAATATTTGTCAGTGTTGTGATTCGTATAAATACTTGCTAAAAATCTATGGCAACTAATATAATAGAAATAGTTTTCTTTTTAATTTGGCAAAACTGAACTAATAAGAATTTGAAATTTATATTTTTACTTTAATATTATTTACATTGTTGTCAATGACAGTTGACCGCTAAGTCTTATGCAGTCCTGGTGCATCCAAGTGCTTTAACGAGTGCTATTTATTTAATAACGTGATAATGCCTCCTATACTATCAAAACTAAAAGGGAAAACTCTACACAGTCAAAGCCGCGAGATTATTGCTAATGTTTATGAGTACATGAAGGAAGAAGCCAAACATAAACATCGATTTACTCCAGCTTATTTTAAAGAAATTAAAAAAGTGCAAGAAAGAGTTGTTGCAGCCACCAAGACATCGCACAGCTCAGTTAACAGAATTGTGGGAGAAAAACAAAAGCATGAAGAGGCAGGAACTTCTTTTGGGAAAGAAGCACACCATCCCAAAAAGAATTACTGAAATCGATCATTTCGACAAGTGTGTGATATGACGCACTATATACAATTTCTATGCTGAAGAAAAGACTGCACCCACAACAAAAAGATTATTACAAAAATTGCGAGAGACCATCAATTTTCAAGGTAAACTCACGAGCCTTCGAATTGTGATTAAAAAAATGGGCTTTAAGTGGAAGTAGAAAATGGACGCTAGGAAAGCAGTGTCTCTGTGCTTCGCATTGCAGTATTTTACTTCAGCTTTCACTTTCATCAAACGCAAAATGGGAAGCAGAAAAGAGGACACGTCAGAGGGAAGTGACTTTTTTCCTTCACCAGATGAAAGTACAGTCAGTTTTGTACTCAAAAGTACATAAGAAGAAAAGGCAGCCAAACAGATATTGGGTTAAGACACGCAGCAGAGACTGGTGGGAATACATAGTGAAAAACCATTTCACAGAAAGTGTGTGATGTTCCATCACATTGTGCGCTTTCCGGTTGTAGTAGCTCCTTTCTTTCTTGCTCTTTGCCTGAGCTTGCGCTCAGCGACTCTCTCCGCTTCTCCGGGGAGTGCTTGGAGGCGGTTGAGGACGGCAATCAGACGCGGCTGAGACTTGAATCTGTGTAGTGTGTGAGTGCTGTCTTCATCGCTAGAACTCGCAGCCCGGTCATATTTCACACACCGGTGGTAGCAGCGGGTGCAGCTCAGGCACCACCTCCTCTGTTCCGACATCCTCGACCACGGTCGATCCTAAGGTCGTTCCTGGAGGAAGCAACAACCCCGGTTCTGGAACATCCAGACCCCACTCTCCTGGAGGAGAGTAGTTCCACGTTGAGTGTGTGGGGAGAGCCTGCTTGCATTCCATCGAGAACCCTATATAAAACCGTAAGTTATGGCTTATAATAAGGAAGATTGTGGTGTTGTGTTAATTAAAGTCAATAAAGATGATGATCATTTATTTATCGCATTGAAGAATTTGATAAAAAATTTATATGGCGATGATTTGATGCCGCAAATATCTGGTAGTAGTTCTAGAGACGAGTCAAAATTTAATTATTATATTTGGAAAACAGGATTCACTATTAGTTATAGAAAAATCCGTGAAAGGTTTGGCAAATTGACTAAGCATATAGAATTTTTCAAGTTGAAAAGAATGGATGAAATTCTGTCTGTTGTGGAAGCAATAGAAGAATATGATGTTTCCGGTGATATTAATCTTGATTAATATTTTGTTGCAGAATGTATCGTGATTATATAGTGGATACTTGTAAAGCTCCTAATTGCAACCACTGTGAACAAACACCTAACAATTGCTGTCCTGACCATGTCGTGACATGCGATTTTCCGTACGTCGTTCCTGAGGAGCCTACTAGTGTGAAACAAAAACATGTCGTTACATATACTAAAATGAGATCTATCTGTCTGTCTTTACATTTAGAAAATATCTCATTTGATTTTCACAAACATGTTAACTTTCAAGATGAATTTATACAACGTTTGTTGTCATTTATGATTTTTACCTTTTTGGCTGTGATTGAAAAAGATTCCAAAACTGATTATTATCATACCCATCTCTTATGCTTTGTCCATTGTCACGAAGATCAATTGAAAAAAATTTTTGATGAAGTTAGTGAGTACTTTCGTGTTAAATACAATTTGATGTTATTCGGTCATATTCAAGTTATTAGATCTACAGCCAGTTATATTATAGTTGAATAAAAACACTTTCTTCAACGCACTTTATTTACCTTAGTAAACTTCCGGACGGCCGTTTCGCAGGTGGTGTTCCTGCATCATCAGCAGAGTGTCAACTCGATCTTGATCTTGGTTGACCTGTATTGGTGGACTAATTGACATGTTTCGTCGTTGAAATTCATTCTTGTGTCCGACTTTAAGGTAAATAAAGTGCGTTGAAGAAAGTGTTTTTATTCAACTATTTGTTACACAGCTCTAAAGTCGGACACAAGAATGAATTTCAGTTATATTAATTATTTGAAAAAAGATTTTAAATTGGTTTGTAGTAATAGTGTGGAAGTCTTAAAAATGTTCTCTTGGTTTGATCGGAAGTTTGTTTATGGACAGAAATCATATGATAAGATGCCTGTTGTTGAATATATTTTTGAAAAAATCCGTAATGATAATGTTAAAAGTTTCCAAGATTTATTAAAATGTACTGATGTTGATGTTTATTTGTGTGATCTAGGCCTTGAAAGAAAATTTGAACAGTGTATGTTATCAGAGTTTGGAAAGAGAGATGATATGATGATTCTGCAGAAATTTGTAAAATTGTTAGATAACTTTACTGTAATTTGTATTCAAAATTTCATTACATTTAGTAATGTTCAAAAATTTTGCAACTGATTTTGTTACTTGGTTTTTGAAGTTGAATGGGGAAAAAAATGCCTTCGTTTTGCTTGGTGATGTTAATTGTGGAAAGTCATATTTTGTTAAATTAATGGAAAATCTATTTGATCACATCAAATGTTGTATTCAAGATGGTCAATTTTCATTTTCACAAATGAAATATGCTTATATTATTTTGTGTGAGGAACCTAAAATATCCGTAGAAGACGTAGATACGTGGAAATTAATATTGGAGGGTTGTAAAACCCCTGTTGCTGTTAAAGGCAAAAATCCTTTCGAAATTGAGAAAAGGATTCCCGTATTAATTACTACGACACTTGGTAGTTTATTGAATAATCATTATTTTATGTGGGGTAAATTATATGTGACTCTTAGTTTGTCAGATTTGAAAGTAGTCTATTGCATTTCTTATATCATGGTTGTTTGTTTTGTCATAGGGTGTACATGTCTAGCTTTTAATTCCTAGGAAATAAATATTATTAATTCATTAATTTTTGTTAAATTGTTTAAAAGAAATTAGGGTATCGTAATAAATTTACATTATTTTACTTTACGCTGTAGCTTTAAATTTGAAAGGAATTTAATCTAAATTATTTACACTACAAGTCTCTACAATTTAGAGGGACAAAAATCTTTATGGTTATCGTAAGTACGAGACAGCATTAAAGAAAACTATCAATAGTCAGCATAAATCTCACAATCTTCCATGCAAAAGCACTTCTTTGCACAATAACGTAACGTATGCTGGATTCTGATCTGCACCAGGGGCATATCCAAGACTTTTTTCAGCAGGGGCTGTAAGTCTGTTACCACGTTTACATGCAGGATTCAGATCGATCTGAATCCAATCCATGCGCCCGAATCTTCATATAAACGCGGACTGGAACGAATTTTCGATTCGATCCTCTTGAAATGGAGGAATGGATCGGAATGGCATTGGGCCATTATAGCTTGTTTTGTTCGGGGCACCGTAAAGTGAGGTTACATTGTCTCTTAGGTGCCTACTTTGTCTCACCATGAGAAAAATTATTCAAATGCATTTGGCGCTACGTGATTTGGTCACAGAAATCTCAAACCTGTATTGGCAACACTGGCACGTGTTAGTTGATGTCTTTAACAGAGAAAACGCCGCCTTTCTTGTTTCTATTGTTGACAAAGGCATACATATTTTTGTGGTGCTTGAAATTAGCTCTGCAAACTTTTCATTCCCCTGCATATGCAAAAAGGAGATATTACAAGGTATGTTATATTTTTTATTCCTGATTATTTCTGAAAAGGCGATACATATTCACTTATTTAATTGTACATTTATTGTGCAATTCATTTAAGTATTACTTTGTCTCGGTACAAAGTAATCCCACAGTGCATTTACTTAAAAACTGTTGCATTTATATTGGTATAATACACAATCAAGAGTCAAAATGTAATCACATTAAACATTGTGCTTATGTTAGCTTTCTTTTTGTCAAACAGAGTCCTTGTTTCGTACCAAGATGCCTCGAAAATATAAAAGAAGTCCCGGTTCCAGAAATTATAAGAACTATTCTTCTGAACATCTTCAGAATTGCTTAGATGCAGTGAAATCAGGCCAGTATAGTCAAAGACAAGCATCTCAGGTGTTCAAAATTCCAATAATGACTTTGAAAAACAAACTGAAAGAAAACATATGAACAAACCAGGTCATCCAACAATTTTTATGGGGGGCGAAGAAATTTCGTTTGTACAACATATTGTACAATTGTCTGCAAACGGTTTCCCTATTGATGAGTTAGATCTAAGATGTATTGTGAAAGTGTATGTCACCCGTCAAGGAAGACAGGTACCCCAATTCAAGGACAATATGCCGGGAAGGGAATGGGCAAAGAATTTTTTATCCCGTCACAAAGAGCTGACCCAAAGATTTGCTGCAAACATAAAAAAGGCACGTGCTAGTGTGGATGAAGAAACCATCTCGTCCTACATAGATAATTTGGCTAAAGTTGTAAAAGATGTCCCTCCACAGAATATTTACAACTATGACGAAACTAACTTAAGTGATAACCCTGGCAGAAAAAGAGCCATATGTCATAGAGGTTGTAAATATCCAGAAAGAATAGTTAATTCTACCAAATCAAGCACCTCAGTTATGTTTTGCGGAAACGCAGCTGGGGAGAGTATTCCACCATACATTATATATAAAGCTGAACATTTGTGGTCAACTTGGACTGAAAATGGTCCAAAAGGAGCGAGATACAACAGAACAAAACATGGATGGATGGACTCCGCCACGTTTGAAGAATGGTTTATAACACACTTACTTCCTGTCTTGAAGAAACAGTCAGGAAAGAAGGTCATCATAGGTGATAACTTAAGTTCACATGCCAGTTTGTTCTAAAGACCTGTGAAGAAAACAACATCTCTTTCGTATGCTTACCTCCAAATTCCACCCACCTTACTCAGCCCCTAGACATTGCCTATTTTCGTCCACTTAAAATGAAATGGAGAGAAATACTAACATCATGGAAAACCTCTGAGAGTGGAGCAAAAAATAACTCTCTCCCTAAGGACGTCTTTCCATCAATATTGAAGCAAACTTTGGAGGCACGGGAACCCAGCACAAAACAAAACAAAGTCTGGTTTCCGCAAAGCTGGCGTGTATCCAATCAATAAACACCAAATTACTGACCGTCTGAAACAAAGTGAGCCGGTTCCAGTTGACATGATTGGAGAGTCGTTCTTGGACGAACTACAAAAGAAGAGAACAGAAATTATCTCGACCAAATCTAGACGCAGATCAAAGCTGAACACGCCAGCAGGGCAAAGCATTTGCCCAGATTCAGATGTTGTAAATGAAAGTGGTCCCAGCTGTAGTAGGAATACCATGGGGTCAACGACAGTAGGACAGAAGCAAAAAAGACCCGTCATGTCAGTTCATCGGATGATTCATCTAATGATACAGATGATAATTTCAGTGGATCATCATCTTCTAGTGACGAGGAAAGTGTTGTTAACAATTCTTTGAATGACAAACCAGACACTGAGAACATTAAAAAGAAGTTGCAAGAGGGAAATTTTGTGTTAGTGCGTTGGAAAAATATGTTATATCCAGGAGTTGTCACTAAAATGGAAGAAGAAAAAATTTCGGTTGATTGCATGGAGCCGAGTGGAAAATTCTGGAAATGGCCTGAAGTGAAGGATGTGTTGCCATATTCTTGGAAGGATGTTGTGCAAATTATTGAGCCTCCTAAACAATTGAAGAGAGGCTTTTTTCAGTTATGCTAACTTGACTGCTATGAAACTTTAATTTATTTTAGTCTCTTTGTTTATTTTCTGTTGTTTTCTGAAATTCTGCATTTTTTTCCACTTAAAGTGTTCCGAAAAACTCTAATTGTTTAGTGCATTAAAGGTTCAATTTAAGGTAAAATCATTTGGAAGTATATACGTATCAGTATCAGTCCTTGTAGTTTTACTTTGTCTCATGTTTTCAGAATCACAATAAGTAATTGAAAATTTTATTTTCAGACAAAGTAACCCCAAATAGGGGTCAACTTTGTACCACTTGTTAAAATGTGCTTTTGTATTATCAAAAATGTTTTAGACACTGTTAAACATTCACAAAGTCTTCAACAAATATCCGTAAAGCGATGTATGTGATTTTGTCATCGAATTTCTCTCTGCCGATCTATTATTTTTAATTTTTATATAAAAAGGTGCAAAAAGTGGTACAAAGTAACCTCACTTTACGGTATTGGTTGTGTTTCAGTAATCTTGATCTAAAAAAATGAATAGAAATGTCTGGACAAGCGAGGAGGTCCTCAACTTGTTGGAGATTATTCGGGAGGAGGTGAACCGCCTCTTTGACGGGAAACGCTTTAAGAACGCCGACATTTTTAAGATGATTGAATTGGAAATGGTGGCACGTGGTTTCACGGAGAAAACCCCAGAAATGATAAAAAAACAAGTGGAAGAGCTTGAAAGCAGCCTATAATGCCAGCAAAAAATCCATGGGGGCATCTGAGGCAGACAGAAAGGAGTGTAAGAATTTCGTACTCCTTGTATGATGCTGGGGAATCGACCGTCTGCATCTATTGAGGGTATGTAACTTTAGGTTTTAAATTGAAAAAAGTTACTAATAAATCGAGTTTTGTACAAAATTTTTTACTTCATGTGTATGGTCTTTAACAATAATTTTATCTTCATATAGAGGTTTCGATAATTGTTCCAAAGGAAAAATATTTTCTACTTACCTAGGCTATATGTTTTATAACTTTAAAATTCTGTAGTAATGAAAAATTGTTTTAATATAGCCTTAAGCAGTATTTTTCTAGCATAATGTAATGATGGGGGTTTGACCCACTACATATTTATACCTCTATGTTATTTTTCATCAAGTTAAGATAAAATTTTACATAAATGTAACAATAATAGTGATTCCTTTTTGTAGATGCCCCTTTCCTGGAAACCAAAGGGAATGAAAGAATTAAAATTCCAACAGACCAGATGAAAACTGCAGTCGTAGCAGTTACAGAAAATGGAAATAGTATTCGAGCTGTAGCCAAAGAATGTGAGGTGGACAGAAAAACTTTGGGCAGGTATGTGCAGAAAGTATTAAATGACAAGGAAACAAACCATGTTTCAAATCAAGTTTACAAAAGAACAGGAAATTATTCTAAAAACATATTTAATTCAGTGCTCAAAATTAAACTATGGCCTAACTCCACTTGCTCCACGAAAATCTGTATACCAATATGTCATGGGAAATAATGTTACAGTCCCAAAGTATTGGTCTGAACATACCACGGCAAATTATCCAAGGATTCATGCACCACCATAAAGAGCTTTCCTTGAGTCCGCAAGCAACAAGTTTGGAAGGGCTACAGCTTTTAATAGAACAACAGTTTCAGAGCCCCCCAAATTTAAAGACAGTTTTTGAGAAAGACCCATATCGGCCTGATTTTGTTTACAATATTGATGAAACAGGTTTCACAACAGTTCATCAACCTGGGAAAATTATCTCCTTCGAAGGAGAGTAAGCAGGTGTCTAAAGTAACTTCAGGCGAACGGGGAACTTCAGTAACTGTTTGCTGTGCAGTCAATGCAATTGGCTGTGAGAACTTTGAGAAATATTCAGAGCATTTTATAAGATATACACACTGCTTTAATGCTCTAAACAGAACAAGGTTATCATTATACTAGACAACCATGAATCACAAATCACACCAAGGGGGCTGGAAATATGCAAACACGATAGCATAACATTGGTGACTGAGACTCAAATTCTATGGGGATATATTTTTTACTCTGACAAATGGTTCAGGGAGGTGAGAAAGAATCTCAAGCAGGTTGGACTAAATTCAGAAAATATCCCAAACTGAAAACGTTTAGGCCAGTGATCGACAAATTTCAAGGATTTCATGACAAACCAAAACTGAACAGTAGATGGGCAGAAGAAAGAAGACAGGCTGCCAGAGAAAGATTGCAAAGATTTTGGACTGCAAAGAAGGCTTCCAGAAATGTGTAACTGTTGTCTAATGTGGTCTCTAATGGTCGTAAACGAATATAATAGTAATAATACCCCGTGGGGTTAAACTATTGTCTGACTTTCCTCGTAATCTTTCTTCATGTCGCAGCCTACAGTATCGTTATCTTTCGTAGAGAGTGGTAACCCTCCGGATGGTGCCCTGAATGCACAACCGCAACCTAACCTGACTACCGAAGGGGACAAGTCATCAGAACCTAGTGGTGATGTCCAGGCTAATGAGGAGACTATAACAACCTCGAATAACCCTTTACCTACATCTGTGGATAAGCCTAAGCAGGAATATATCCCTACAGATGTTAGACCATACTTTGTATGCTTATGCTTATACACCGATGACTGTTTCATGGGAACTATGATGTACGATCGGTAGAAAGAGTTAGCCGATATCAACTAGAAGTTCATTTCAACACTTTATCATGCAGCGAATTCATTTCTGGCATCATCTTTTGTTGCTGAACACGGTACTGAGTCGTATATTCCTTCTTACATCTATACGTCTGGAGTGATTAAAGGAGTGGATGGAGGAAATTACGAGACATTCTATTATTGCAGAACAATATGCTGTTACTTATGTACACCGCGTTCATGTGCGGAAGCAACAGGAGGATGACCAGGTGACCTATTTACCAACCCAGATGGTAAAGCTTACATTTCGAAGTCAGCGACTGCCTCAATGCATTCTTCTGTTTCACCATAAATGCCCAGCTGAGGTGTTCAAGGAACGAACTCTAGTATCTTGGAATTGTGCCAAATTGAATCACAGGAGTAAATTCTGTAGAACTGAACTCAAATGCTTAGCACGCAGGACAGTGCACAACGGATAAGCCAAAATGCATAAATTGCAGAAGTGGTCATTCAACTCTGAAAACCGATGTATCAGCTGGCTACTAAAGTAGAGGATACACTGCTTTCATTACCAGTGTCTCGAAAACAAGCTCGTATGATTGCACAAGGGAAAATCACCTATGCTTCTATGGCCCAAAGCTGGACGGTGGCACTATTTGGAAATATCACGGCATTTCCCTCGCTGCCGGAAAGGGGAGGAGAGAGAAGGCCCACTCAAGTCGGAACAATTTATACGAGATTTAAAATATATCAGTCTTACTAATAAAGTCGCTTATATGGGCGCTGAATTGTTGTTTGGTTGACCACGGTGCAAGTCCTATGTACGTCAAGTGTAATTTCCTTACCAATAATCTATGTAGTGAATGGTTAAAACAAGCTTTCGAGTAAGACGCCATAGATGTCGAAACTGAGGATAATATTTCTCCATTCCTCTTTGCATTTTCGTGCGCATTCTACTGCGTTCCAAAAATTTATGCATAGATGTAAGAAGAAGACGCTGAAAACACATGTCTGCTGATTGCCGTTTCGGCTAGAGGCGATACTTTGGGAGACGATAGTTTGGCGTTTCGAACAGCAATTTTTGGAAGACTGGAGAAAATGAAGAAGGGGTCTGCTAATTGGGATGGGTCAGAAAAAGTAAGTATTTCTGCTTTCTTTATATGGATGAAAATTTCGATTCAAACTACTCATTGTTAATCTAAACTTGTGTTCATTTTCAGTCATTGCTGAAAGAACTCATAAAGAAAGACATAGGCATAATAGAAAACAAGAAAACAGACACTAATACAAACAGTAAAAATAAAATAAAAACACAAACAGAACATGGGCAAAAATATATACCCGGTAAGTGTGACATGTTTGAAAATTATTTATTTATTAGACCACTTATAAAGCTGGTTTCACCAGATGAGATTAAAATGTCGAGTAATTAAACTCAAGTAAAAGTTCATATGTGTTTCACCACTTTCATGTGGATAAATATAATCTCGAGTAGTAACACAGGATTTTATTCCATGATGGTGCTGATTTTGCAATTTCTCATACTGAAACATGTGAATCAACAACGTCGTGACCAACATTTGTATGAACAGCAGACGACAGTGTGCAGTGACTCAAACATAAACAAACTTGAAAATGGACATGGAAATGGAAGGAAATACTAGTAACAAGCAGGAGAAACGAAGATATAGAAGTCCCAACTGGCTTCCGTCGGAGAAAATATTGTTATTAGATCTTGTAGAAAAACATAGTTCCATATTGGAAAGTAAGAGGACGGATGCTGTTACAATGCGGCAAAAAAGTTCAGAATGGGAAAGAGCTGCCCAAGCGCACAACTCAATGTCAGGTCATACGCCCAGAATCGCCGAAAATTTAAAGGCGGCCTGGGAAAATACGAAAAAAGTTGCCAAGAAAGAACTTGCGAATCACAGGATGGAGATGTTTAAACTGGTCGCACATATTTTCTGCTCATATTCTCGGTGATAATAACCTCTACGAACAGTATTGCAGCAAGTCATTATTTTGTGTTTTAACAGGTGGAGGGTTACCCAAGGCTAAGAAAGAAGATCCAATACATCGCAGAGTAATACAACTCATAAAACCTGCTGCTGTAGGTCATGTGAATCCCTATGACGGTGATGCAATAGCTCCGCAATCTCTGGGCGGATAACATTTGTTACGTCGACCATTATTATCACGAGTATAAAAAAGTGTAATGGTATGAGATACAGCGGGTAGTTGCTTACGCGAATCTTGGTGTGTGGCAACACGGCTTCCGTATATAAAACAGAATTCCTCACGGCACGAGCTAATTTCTTGTTACAAGCAATGGAGAAAACAGCATTATCAAGTCCATCATCTGTGTTAATCAAGGTCTACGATATTTTCGGAAGTAAAATCCATACGCAGTATGAACAAATTAGTTACACCATCATATATGAACCAAACCAGCAACACAAAGAGCTCATGGAGCTCTACCCTTGTGGAAGGCCTGAGATTGACTTCATCGGAGAGGCTAGGCATGACGTACAGTTCCACCTGGAAACATGCAACAGGCAGGAGCATTTAAAGGCGTGCATCGACCCGGCTGTAACATCATCTGTGGAGGCCTGGGGTTGAAGCTAACCCTTACCGGCACAGGCGACAGTGAAGAATCTGTCCCTATCTATAACATATTCCATTCAATCCTGCTCGTTGCTTAAGATCCTTGCACCCAAACGTTTTTGAAAAGAGCTAACATAACATTCATATTTATACAAAAAAAGGAGATTTAAACCATTCGACACCTGAGAATGGGGTACAATAAATATATTAAGATTTGTCTGTTACTGGGTACTTTTGAAAACGACACAGAGTGCAGTATTTTTTACCCCATAAATCTTCGTTGAGATTTAATAAATCTTCATAAATTTATGAAGATTTAAATCTTCATAAATCTTCGTTAGACTCTCGTCTAACAACTTATTTAGAAAGTCACAGCTTATTAAGTGATCATCAGCACGGCTTTAGAAAATCGTTTTCAACAACTACTGCCCTTGTAGATCTTGTAAATGAAACATCCAAAAAATTAGATGAAAAAAATTATTCAGCTGCCCTAATATGCGACATCTCGAAAGCATTTGATTGTGTGAAGCATGATATACTGTTACAAAAACTCAAATATTATGGTATCGGAAATGTTAGTTTAGAATGGTTCAAATCTTACTTAGCAAATCGCAAACAGAAAATAATTGCTGTAAACAAAGGTGAAACGGTTCATTCAAGCTGGAAATATATTAAAGATGGTGTACCTCAAGGATCAGTATTGGGGCAATAGTGTACATATTGTACACAAATGACCTCCCAGTTAATATTAACGGGTATTCAGTTCAGTTTGCTGATGACACTACTGTCATTCTAAACAATCCAAATTTTGGAAACTTAAATATTGATTTAATCAATACAATGGAAAATTTAGATAACTGGTTCACTTGCAATGGATTAAAATTAAATAGAAGCAAAACAGGTATTATTCACTTCAAAACTTCAAGTAAATCAAATACTGAACCCAACTACCAGCAAAACATTGAAGTGAAAAATGCTAGTAAAATCCTAGGTGTATTCGTTGATGAACATCTTAGATGGACCAGTCACATTGATTACACAGTAAAAAAACTAAATTCTGCTTATTTCAATATGTGTTGCCTTGCTCAAATAACTAACATGCAAACGAAAAAAATGATATACTATGGCTATTTCAATTCAATAATGTCGTACGGAATAATTGTATGGGGAATAGCCACAGGATGGGAAAGAGTTTTCAAAATTCAAAAACAAATTATAAGGATAATGGCAAATGCTGGCTTCAAAGACTCATGCAGACCGTTGTTAAAAAAATGGGAATTCTAACTCAACCTTCTCTCTATCTTTGCAATTTGCTAAATTACTTTCACATCAATTTCAACACTATTCAAGAGCATCAGAATCAGCATAGTTATAATACCAGGTTCAAAGAAAACATAAAATATCCATCTCATAGGCTAACACTGCTGGAAAAGAGTCCATACTACATGGGAATCAGGGTATTTAATAAATTGCCAAAACCTATTAGACTAATATAAAACCATAATCAGTTTAAAAAAACCATGAGAGAAATACTCATAAACAAGGCTTATTATTCAGTGAAAGAATATATGGATGAGTAGTGAAAAAATAGTGGGTCCATCGGAATTCATGACATAAATGTTAGTTACATTTTGGCTTTCTTAGTATTTACTAAATTGTTTAATTTAACATTACTTATAGTATTGTTTCACTACTACCTAATTTTTCATTATATTCTGTACATATGATTACTGTATTATTTTCATATTGTTGTATGGTATTATTATTTTATATAACAACATTGTATTAATAATTGTATCCTGTTCAGGAACTTTTGACGAGTCACCAGTTTACGAGCACTGCTCAACCATGTAAATGCTATGTGACGATTAATAAAACTAAACTAAACTAAACTAAACTAATTAATAGGCCTATTACACACACTTTATCAGATTAATGACTGTGGTCCACAGTCTACAGAAAACACGATTTATCTAACCTAGGCCTCAAATGTAATTACTTGCTTCATTCCTTGCCCATGTACAAAGTAATATGAAGACTTGAAGTTCGAACCTCACAAAATCTCCTCGTCAATCATGATGCAAGTCCTCTCTTACAATGTCGTACATATTCTTTGGACAATCTGTATTTGGACCTGAATTCTATGTCTATCATTTCGTTGTTTATATGTCTTTCTTTCCTCCCATTTCCCTTGTGTATCAAGTTTACGGCATAAATATTGTGCAAGTCCATTAGCACATAAAACATTTTGCTTTCAAGTAAACAACCAATCAGCTGGTACAGGAAGCACCCATATCTACTTTAAAAGGCCGTGTAACTTCTCCATTCGAGTTACACGCGGTTTGCACTCCAATCTCACTTATTCGCGCTTTATTAGTAGGAACTATTCTCCTGGCCTTAAAACATTTGTGGTGTAAAAGTTATAAACAGATTATCAGTAAGGAAGTATATATATAGTTAACCTAGCGCAACATCTATGTTGCATGTAATAAAGGCATAAAATTGCATCTCCATACCGGTGTTGAATCATAACACCAAAGTTATTATTCGCTGCTGTTTACTTTTCACTCATTTTCTTTCTGCTCGAGACGCCAAGTTACTTACTAATGGCGGGTAAAAAACGCTTTGCTTCCTCAGAGGAAAAGCTAACGCATCCGTAGAGTTTAATAAACTCAGAAAAATCATACACATTGGTGTTTGCAGAGAAAAAAATTACCTCTGGAACAAACTGAAGTCTTTGGGAACAAAATCTACCTTTGTTGATCTTTGTATATGTTCTTCGCTCTGGGCAACTCGCCATTTAACAGGATTGAAAGGTTTGAGAGCATACTTCAGGTCGTTCCCTGCAAAATCTGCTAACAATATTTCCCCTGTGCCCATAGTGATGAGCTCGGCACAGCTTTTGGGGTCTGTGTTGTCAAAGTTGCAGGACGGTGTCGCATAGCAATATGCACCCAGGACGTGATAGTAACATGTGTAGCGAATCTGGCCGTATGTTTGTGGGTGGAAAACTGCGGTCTTATATAAGAGACAGTGGACTTGTTTGAAATGTGTTTTCTGGTTGTAAGCGTTGTTGCAGACGAAGCTGGACTGTATCCAGCCATTTTGCTGATGTCGGCAAACTTCAAAGGAGAAACTCATGGATTATGCTTCTCCAACGAAAACTTCTTATACATTTTCCTTTATATCTGCGGTTTAAGATATATATACATCAGATTAAGATTTTATATATATATATAAAAGATATATAAAAGATGTGGTTTATATCTGCGGACTGGTTTAACGGGGTTGAAACACTAGAAATATTAAAAAATAATTTATTGTTGTTTCAAGTGATAAAGTATGACTTTCTGTACTCAATTCTACATTTAGAGACAAAAATCCCATTTATCAGTGGTTCTAATAAATATTTTTCTTAACCTGTGGAGGATTAAGTAGGCCTACAAGTTCATGTTATAACTTCAGACTCGTTTGTCGGATAATTTCAATTTCCATTTAAAAAAAAATATATATATATCACAAGAACCATTTGTCTCATTTCATTAAAATTTTGCACAGTTGTGCTTTGTATTTACCTACAAAGATGAACCTTAACGGTTAAGATTTGTTTAAAGATCATTAACTGGGAAATAAAACATCTTTGAAAATAAAGAAAAAATTGCAATGCAAGCAAAAAAAAAATCTAGCTTTAATATTAATGTTTACCCTTGAGAAAACAATCTCATATTTAAAGGGGCAAAAATCACATTGACCATAACTTCCTTACTTTGGATGACAGGCCTATTATGTTAGATAAATAAGAGATTTTATTTCTAAAAAATAAATAAAAAATCACTCATATTGATACTTAATTAGATGTACTCATATAGCATAGGTGTACTAAACTATATGAATATGTCCCGACAAAGTTAAATTATTCATCATTGGTTCTCTATTGTATAAGCCTCCTTAATTTCCCCAAAACCAATTTCGTATTATAACCACGAACTTTGCTCTTTTTCAACTGTCTTGCCTTCAATCGGCAGCAGCGCCACAACAGCTTGGGTCTTACTGGCAGAACCGGAGTTCAAGAATGAAACCTTCAGGACACCTTTAACTAAACCAGAAAATGTGAACAGCATAGTGTTTCTTGGCAGCGCAAACGGATTGATTCCTGCCACTTTGACAAATGAATGGTTCGGGCGAAAAGTTAACGGTTTGTTTTGCACTGCTTGTTTTTTAGTTGGATCAGTGCTCACTGCTTTCAGTAGTCCCAACTCCAACAGCATGTTGATGAGTGCGTTTCATACTTGGCTGCTGTACAGGCGCAAACAGTATATTTGGGCCTGTATTTGTAACCAAAACAGTGGACGTAAGGCTGAGAGGGGTGCTCAGCGTCCTCAAAGCCATTGTTTCCAGGCCACAGTTTTTATCATCTTACTCGCTGGAACCTCTCAGTGTATATATAACATTGCTGCAGTAAATGCCTTAAGAACAAAACACACAATGCAAACTTTAGCACGGCATTGAACATTCGAAACAAAGCAAACTTCAGTAGCTTTCATGAATATAACTTCAGTATTTAGTTTGCTTGGTGCATTGGCTGCAAACCGTAAAAATCGACGTAGACGATGGTGGGTTCATCCCCAATCAAGGAGACTTCCAGAAACTGTTAACTGAAACGAGGGATCATGATCCACTGCAATTTCAAAAGTACATGAGGATAAGTCCAGAACAATTTGCTAACTTTAGTTCCTCCCTTCCCTGTTACCTGAAGCCCTTCGCCTCTGCATGGTGTTAAGGAAGGTCAATTTCAAATAAGACATTGCAAAAATAACAGGCAGAAGTCCCCCATAGCACTATCCGCCACTGAAACGACACACGGGATATTGTATGACCAGACACCATTATACACAAAGAAGACCGCTGGTGACGTAGAAGAATAAAAGAAGACTGGGAAATCGCCAGGCACCCCAACAACATAAATGGGGATAAGGCATTACAAATCAATTTGGCCTGGAGTGTTTTGTTTACTACAGATAGGCCATTCAACGTCAGACAACCAAAAATGCGCCTGCAGACCTCATGCGCACTAGCACAGGGGGTGGGCCAGAGTGAAAGTTCACTGAGGACGACCGATTAGTCTTTGCGATACTGGGCGAGGATAGCACTAATGTCCAAGGGCTCGGTATCGCTCGGCGACCTGTGGGAAGAACATCATCCCACAACTAGTGTCTCTGCCTGTTTTGGAGCAGAGTGAGATGGCAGTGCTCCTGCCATTGTGTCTGCTGATGCAGTTGCGGCACCAAGTCCCTCGCAGGTCACGGAGGTGTACTTGCAGATGTCAGACTGGTAGGTAATTTTTTGAATTCATGTTAACTTTATGAATCCCTGAATTCCTGGCCCATGACAGCATCTAGTAGCAGTGATCAGACACTTCAAGGCTGCGTTCGGGAGCTCGCTTTCAGCACTAAAAGCGTGCTTTGGCCGTTCGGGGAGACACTTCACAGTGCTGTGAGCGCGTATGTGACTTCATGGTTTGAAAGCGTTTGACGTCACCGCTCGTGCTAACAACGCTTTTTCTGGAGAGGTGAGGCACGAGATGCTACAGACGCTATTAGCGATTTCATTGGTCACGGAGCGTTGTCTGCTGTAGGTTTATCGTAAAGTTTAGGACCACGTTTTGACCATGGCAGAGCAGTGCAGTGTTCGAGTTTCTTTAAGCTGCCCAGATGGAAGGGTTTGCGACATTTTGTTGTGTGCAGCAGATGCTGAGCGGTGTGCAAAGGGTAAGTAGAGAGTTTGCGTTAAATAAATATTTTATTGTCGTTAGGCAAATTCTGCAATGGACAACGGTAGAGGTAGAGAAGTTATGTTGCTTCCCATTCGTTTTCCCAATATTTGAGCCTATAACTTTACTGGCTCCACCCGCTGCTATGAAAATTCCTCTAATAATAGTGTTAGGAAATGAATTTAATAAATATGAGCCATATGTTGCTTGCAAGTCAGCAAGTGTAGTGTTTACATCTCGGGTAAGGGACACGTGTTGTTATAACTCTCCTTGGCTCACCTGTTTTTAATAAAATTATCCTAATGATAGTGCAGTGTTAGAAAATGTGGTGTTTAAATCTGGGGTAAGCGCCATATGTTGCCGACCTGTTGATTGTTTGAAAACAATGCCATGAAACCTGCACTGGGGTTTTGAGATGTATTATTTGTTTAACCAAATTCATATTGTAGGATTGTACTACACAGTTCAGTGCACTGCATGTGTACAATCACAAGCTACAAATTAATGCTTATTATTGCAATTTTTTCAGATCTGCAGTTTGCCAACCGTATCCTTGAGATTGCGACTGCAGAGACACCCCCAGCTCAAATTATTGAGGATTCTGAACCTACTACTTGTGTGGCCAGCAACCCCAGCAGTGCGAGTAGCAGCTGCACCCCAGAAGCTGTGAAAGATGAGGGGGCAGGTGTCTTCAAGTGGTCCCATGCTGTGGTCCTGCTTTTAGTGGAGACATATAAAGTACACGAGGGGAGTCTTCACTCTGGGAAGACCTCTCAGAAGAAGGTTTGGGAGAAGGTCTCTCGCACAATGAACGAGAATGGCCATATGGCGTCGGGTCCCCAATGCATGTCTAAGTTCAGTGGCATGAAGAGGACATTCAAAGCCATCAGTGACCACAACTCTAAGTCTGCCAACAATCCTAGATCGTGGCCTTACTTAGAGTTGATGCAGTCGCTGTTGGGTGAACATCCCTTCATGGAACCTCCTGCGTTATTCTCATCTACCTGTGACAGGGACAGGATGAGGACAACCTGTGAGCCCAGTGCACCAATAGAACATAATATTATCAGTAAGGCAGTATATTTTTAGTTAACCTAGCGCGACATCTACTTTGCATGTAATAAAGGCATAAAATTGCATCTCCATAGCACTGTTGAATCATAACACCAAGTTCTTAGTAGCTGCTGTTTACTTTTCACTCATTTGCTTTCTGCTCGAGACACCAAGTTACTTACTAATGGCGGGTAAAACCCGCGAAGTGGTGAAAACGCTTTGCTTCCCCAGAGGAAGTTTAATAATCTCAGAAAAATCATAAACATCGGTGTTTGTAGAGAAAAAAATTACCTCTGGAACAAACTGAAGTCTTTGGGAACAAAATCTACCTTCGTTGATCTTTGTATATGTTCTTCACTCTGGGCAACTTGCCATTTAACAGGATTGAACGGTTTGAGAGCATACTTCAGGTCCTTGCCTGAAAAATCGGCTAACAGTATTTCCCCTGTGCCCATAGCGATGATCTCGGCACAGCTTGTGGGGTCTGTGTTGTCAAAGATGCAGGAGGGCATCGCATAGCAATATGCGCCCAGGCCGTGATAGTAACATGTGTAGCGAATCTCGCCGTATGTTTGCGGGTGGCAAACAGCGGTCTTATATCAGAGACAGTGGACCTGTTTGCCATGTGTTTTCTGATTGTGAGCGTTGTTGAAGACGATGCTGGACTGTGCCATTGTGCTGATGATGTCGGCAACCTTCAAAGAAGAAACCTGCGAATTATGCTTCTCCATCGTCACGATTACTTCTTATAGATTTTCCTTTATATTTGCGGTTTAAGATATAAGAGGGTTATTTAACTCGAACTGACAACACTGCTATGATGGGAGTGTCGTGCGGATAGGAGACAAATGACTCACGTAGTGTGTTCCGTGGATGTATACGAGTCAGTGCAACACTGCTGCGGTCCCATAGTACGGTGTGTGTGGCGAGTAGACAGTGTTAAAGTGAGTGTTGTGTGAAATACCACCCTAATGCAATGTTCACACCTCCAGAACACCGTGTGTTTATCAAATTCCAGGTGGCACGAGGGCTAAATGCTAGAGCGATTCACAGAGGATTAGTCGAGACCTGTGGTGAGGCTGCTCTAACATATCGGACAGTGGTGAGATTGTTTCCCTATTGTATAAGCCTCCTTAATTTCCCCATAACCAATTTCGTATCATAAGCCACAAAATTGCTCATTTTCAGCTGTTTTGCCTTCAATCGACAGCAGTGCCACAACAGCTTGGGTCTTACTGGCAGAACCAGAGTTCAAGAATGAAACCTTGACGACACCTTTAACTAAACCAGAAAGGCAATCTGTGAACAGCATAGTGTTTCTTGGCAGTGCAATCGGATTGATTCCTGCTACTGCGATAAATGAATGGTTCGGGCGAAAAGTTAATGGTTTGTTTTGCACTGCCTGTTTTTTAGTTGGATCAGTACTCACTGCTTTCAGTAGTCCCAACTCCTATAGCATGTTGATGAGTGCGTTTCATACTTGGCTGCTGTACAGGCGCAAACAGTATATTTGGGCCTGTATTTGTAACCAAAACAGTGGACGTAAGGCTGAGAGGGGTGCTCAGCGTCCTCAAAGCCATTGTTTCCAGCGCCACAGTTTTTATCATCTTACTCGCTGGAACCTCTCAGTGTATATATAACATTGCTGCAGTAAATGCCTTAAGAACAAAACACACAATGCAAACTTTAGCACGGCATTGAACATTCGAAACAAAGCAAACTTCAGTAGCTTTCATGAATATAACTTCAGTATTTAGTTTGCTTGGTGCATTGGCTGCAAACCGTAAAAATCGACGTAGACGATGGTGGGTTCATCCCCAATCAAGGAGACTTCCAGAATCTGTTAACTGAAACGAGGGATCATGATCCACTGCAATTTCAGAAGTACATGAGGATGAGTCCAGAACGATTTGCTAACTTTAGTTCCTCCCTTCCCCGTTACCTGAAGCCCTTCGCCTCTGCATGGTGTTAAGGAAGGTCAATTTCAAATAAGACATTCCAAAAATAACAGGCAGAAGTCCCCCATAGCACTATCCGCCACTGAAATGACACACGGGATATTGTATGACCAGACACCATTATACACAAAGAAGACCGCTGGTGACGTAGAAGAATAAAAGAAGACTGGGAAATCGCCAGGCACCCCAACAACATAAATGGGGATAAGGCATTACAAATCAATTTGGCCTGGAGTGTTTTGTTTACTACAGATAGGCCATTCAACGTCAGACAACCAAAAATGCGCCTGCAGACCTCATGCGCACTAGCACAGGGGGTGGGCCAGAGTGAAAGTTCACTGAGGACGACCGATTAGTCTTTGCGATACTGGGCGAGGATAGCACTAATGTCCAAGGGCTCGGTATCGCTCGGCGACCTGTGGGAAGAACATCATCCCACAACTAGTGTCTCTGCCTGTTTTGGAGCAGAGTGAGGTGGCAGTGCTCCTGCCATTGTGTCTGCTGATGCAGTTGCGGCACCAAGTCCCTCGCAGGTCACGGAGGTGTACTTGCAGATGTCAAACTGGTAGGTAATTTTTTGAATTCATGTTAACTTTATGAATCCCTGAATTCCTGGCCCATGACAGCATCTAGTAGCAGTGATCAGACACTTCAAGGCTGCGTTCGGGAGCTCGCTTTCAGCACTAAAAGCGTGCTTTGGCCGTTCGGGGAGACACTTCACAGTGCTGTGAGCACGTATGTGACTTCATGGTTTGAAAGCGTTTGACGTCACCGCTCGTGCTAACAACGCTTTTTCTGGAGAGGTGTGGCACGAGATGCTACAGACGCTATTAGCGATTTCATTGGTCACGGAGCGTTGTCTGCTGTAGGTTTATCGTAAAGTTTAGGACCACGTTTTGACCATGGCAGAGCAGTGCAGTGTTCGAGTTTCTTTAAGCTGCCCAGATGGAAGGGTTTGCGACGTTTTGTTGTGTGCAGCAGATGCTGAGCGGTGTGCAAAGGGTAAGTAGAGAGTTTGCGTTAAATAAATATTTTATTGTCGTTAGGCCAATTCTGCAATGGACAACGGTAGAGGTAGAGAAGTTATGTTGCTTCCCATTCGTTTTCCTAATATTTGAGCCTATAACTTTACTGTCTCCACCCGCTGCTATGAAAATTCCTCTAATAATAGTGTTAGGAAATGAATTTAATAAATATGAGCCATATGTTGCTTGCAAGTCAGCAAGTGTAGTGTTTACATCTCGGGTAAGGGACACGTGTTGTTATAACTCTCCTTGGCTCACCTGTTTTTAATAAAATTATCCTAATGATAGTGCAGTGTTAGAAAATGTGGTGTTTAAATCTGGGGTAAGCGCCATATGTTGCCGACCTGTTGATTGTTTGAAAACAATGCCATGAAACCTGCACTGGGGTTTTGAGATGTATTATTTGTTTAACCAAATTCATATTGTAGGATTGTACTACACAGTTCAGTGCACTGCATGTGTACAATCACAAGCTACAAATTAATGCTTATTATTGCAATTTTTTCAGATCTGCAGTTTGCCAACCGTATCCTTGAGATTGCGACTGCAGAGACACCCCCAGCTCAAATTATTGAGGATTCTGAACCTACTACTTGTGTGGCCAGCAACCCCAGCAGTGCGAGTAGCAGCTGCACCCCAGAAGCTGTGAAAGATGAGGGGGCAGGTGTCTTCAAGTGGTCCCATGCTGTGGTCCTGCTTTTAGTGGAGACATATAAAGTACACGAGGGGAGTCTTCACTCTGGGAAGACCTCTCAGAAGAAGGTGTGGGAGAAGGTCTCTCGCGCAATGAACGAGAATGGCCATATGGTGTCGGGTCCCCAATGCATGTCTAAGTTCAGTGGCATGAAGAGGGCATTCAAAGCCATCAGTGAACACAACTCTAAGTCTGCCAACAATCCTAGATCGTGGCCTTACTTAGAGTTGATGCAGTCGCTGTTGGGTGAACATCCCTTCATGGAACCTCCTGCGTTATTCTCATCTACCTGTGACAGGGACAGGATGAGGACAACCTGTGAGCCCAGTGCACCAATAGAACATAATATTATCAGTAAGGCAGTATATTTTTAGTTAACCTAGCGCGACATCTACTTTGCATGTAATAAAGGCATAAAATTGCATCTCCATAGCACTGTTGAATCATAACACCAAGTTCTTAGTAGCTGCTGTTTACTTTTCACTCATTTGCTTTCTGCTCGAGACACCAAGTTACTTACTAATGGCGGGTAAAACCCGCGAAGTGGTGAAAACGCTTTGCTTCCCCAGAGGAAGTTTAATAATCTCAGAAAAATCATACACATTGGTGTTTGTAGAGAAATAAATTACCTCTGGGTCAAACTGAAGTCTTTGGGAACCAAATCTACCTTCGTTGATCTTTGTATATGTTCTTCACTCTGGGCAACTTGCCATTTAACAGGATTGAACGGTTTGAGAGCATACTTCAGGTCCTTGCCTGAAAAATCGGCTAACAGTATTTCCCCTGTGCCCATAGCGATGATCTCGGCACAGCTTGTGGGGTCTGTGTTGTCAAAGATGCAGGAGGGCAGCATCGCATAGCAATATGCGCCCAGGCCGTGATAGTAACATGTGTAGCGAATCTCGCCGTATGTTTGCGGGTGGCAAACAGCGGTCTTATATCAGAGACAGTGGACCTGTTTGCCATGTGTTTTCTGATTGTGAGCGTTGTTGAAGACGATGCTGGACTGTGCCATTGTGTTGATGATGTCGGCAACCTTCAAAGAAGAAACCTGCGAATTATGCTTCTCCATCGTCACGATTACTTCTTATAGATTTTCCTTTATATTTGCGGTTTAAGATATAAGAGGGTTATTTAACTCGAACTGACAACACTGCTATGATGGGAGTGTCGTGCGGATAGGAGACAAATGACTCACGTAGTGTGTTCCGTGGATGTATACGAGTCAGTGCAACACTGCTGCGGTCCCATAGTACGGTGTGTGTGGCGAGTAGACAGTGTTAAAGTGAGTGTTGTGTGAAATACCGCCCTAATGCAATGTTCACGCATCCAGAACACCGTGTGTTTATCAAATTCCAGGTGGCACGAGAGCGAAATGCTCGAGCGATTCACAGAGGATTAGTCGAGACCTGTGGTGAGGCTGCTCTAACATATCGGACAGTGGTGAGATTGGTTCGCTATTGTATAAGCC
The DNA here is from genome assembly GCA_964059195.1 of Ectobius pallidus. NCBI lineage: Eukaryota > Metazoa > Arthropoda > Insecta > Blattodea > Ectobiidae > Ectobius > Ectobius pallidus. The sequence continues at coordinate 7,418,625 of CAXKWD010000006.1, forward strand.
TCCTTAATTTCCCCATAACCAATTTCGTATTATAAGCCACAAAATTGCTCATTTTCAGCGGTTTTGCCTTCAATCGGCAGCAGTGCCACAACAGCTTGTGTCTTACTGGCAGAACCAGAGTTCAAGAATGAAACCTTGACGACACCTTTAACTAAACCAGAAAGGCAATCTGTGAACAGCATAGTGTTTCTTGGCAGTGCAATCGGATTGATTCCTGCTACTGCGATAAATGAATGGTTCGGGCGAAAAGTTAATGGTTTGTTTTGCACTGCCTGTTTTTTAGTTGGATCAGTACTCACTGCTTTCAGTAGTCCCAACTCCTATAGCATGTTGATGAGTGCGTTTCATACTTGGCTGCTGTACAGGTGCAAACAGTATATTTGGGCCTGTATTTGTAACCAAAACAGTGGACGTAAGGCTGAGAGGGGTGCTCAGCGTCCTCAAAGCCATTGTTTCCAGCGCCACAGTTTTTATCATCTTACTCGCTGGAACCTCTCAGTGTATATATAACATTGCTGCAGTAAATGCCTTAAGAACAAAACACACAATGCAAACTTTAGCACGGCATTGAACATTCGAAACAAAGCAAACTTCAGTAGCTTTCATGAATATAACTTCAGTATTTAGTTTGCTTGGTGCATTGGCTGCAAACCGTAAAAATCGACGTAGACGATGGTGGGTTCATCCCCAATCAAGGAGACTTCCAGAATCTGTTAACTGAAACGAGGGATCATGATCCACTGCAATTTCAGAAGTACATGAGGATGAGTCCAGAACAATTTGCTAACTTTAGTTCCTCCCTTCCCCGTTACCTGAAGCCCTTCGCCTCTGCATGGTGTTAAGGAAGGTCAATTTCAAATAAGACATTCCAAAAATAACAGGCAGAAGTCCCCCATAGCACTATCCGCCACTGAAATGACACACGGGATATTGTATGACCAGACACCATTATACACAAAGAAGACCGCTGGTGACGTAGAAGAATAAAAGAAGACTGGGAAATCGCCAGGCACCCCAACAACATAAATGGGGATAAGGCATTACAAATCAATTTGGCCTGGAGTGTTTTGTTTACTACAGATAGGCCATTCAACGTCAGACAACCAAAAATGCGCCTGCAGACCTCATGCGCACTAGCACAGGGGGTGGGCCAGAGTGAAAGTTCACTGAGGACGACCGATTAGTCTTTGCGATACTGGGCGAGGATAGCACTAATGTCCAAGGGCTCGGTATCGCTCGGCGACCTGTGGGAAGAACATCATCCCACAACTAGTGTCTCTGCCTGTTTTGGAGCAGAGTGAGGTGGCAGTGCTCCTGCCATTGTGTCTGCTGATGCAGTTGCGGCACCAAGTCCCTCGCAGGTCACGGAGGTGTACTTGCAGATGTCAAACTGGTAGGTAATTTTTTGAATTCATGTTAACTTTATGAATCCCTGAATTCCTGGCCCATGACAGCATCTAGTAGCAGTGATCAGACACTTCAAGGCTGCGTTCGGGAGCTCGCTTTCAGCACTAAAAGCGTGCTTTGGCCGTTCGGGGAGACACTTCACAGTGCTGTGAGCACGTATGTGACTTCATGGTTTGAAAGCGTTTGACGTCACCGCTCGTGCTAACAACGCTTTTTCTGGAGAGGTGTGGCACGAGATGCTACAGACGCTATTAGCGATTTCATTGGTCACGGAGCGTTGTCTGCTGTAGGTTTATCGTAAAGTTTAGGACCACGTTTTGACCATGGCAGAGCAGTGCAGTGTTCGAGTTTCTTTAAGCTGCCCAGATGGAAGGGTTTGCGACGTTTTGTTGTGTGCAGCAGATGCTGAGCGGTGTGCAAAGGGTAAGTAGAGAGTTTGCGTTAAATAAATATTTTATTGTCGTTAGGCCAATTCTGCAATGGACAACGGTAGAGGTAGAGAAGTTATGTTGCTTCCCATTCGTTTTCCTAATATTTGAGCCTATAACTTTACTGTCTCCACCCGCTGCTATGAAAATTCCTCTAATAATAGTGTTAGGAAATGAATTTAATAAATATGAGCCATATGTTGCTTGCAAGTCAGCAAGTGTAGTGTTTACATCTCGGGTAAGGGACACGTGTTGTTATAACTCTCCTTGGCTCACCTGTTTTTAATAAAATTATCCTAATGATAGTGCAGTGTTAGAAAATGTGGTGTTTAAATCTGGGGTAAGCGCCATATGTTGCCGACCTGTTGATTGTTTGAAAACAATGCCATGAAACCTGCACTGGGGTTTTGAGATGTATTATTTGTTTAACCAAATTCATATTGTAGGATTGTACTACACAGTTCAGTGCACTGCATGTGTACAATCACAAGCTACAAATTAATGCTTATTATTGCAATTTTTTCAGATCTGCAGTTTGCCAACCGTATCCTTGAGATTGCGACTGCAGAGACACCCCCAGCTCAAATTATTGAGGATTCTGAACCTACTACTTGTGTGGCCAGCAACCCCAGCAGTGCGAGTAGCAGCTGCACCCCAGAAGCTGTGAAAGATGAGGGGGCAGGTGTCTTCAAGTGGTCCCATGCTGTGGTCCTGCTTTTAGTGGAGACATATAAAGTACACGAGGGGAGTCTTCACTCTGGGAAGACCTCTCAGAAGAAGGTGTGGGAGAAGGTCTCTCGCGCAATGAACGAGAATGGCCATATGGTGTCGGGTCCCCAATGCATGTCTAAGTTCAGTGGCATGAAGAGGGCATTCAAAGCCATCAGTGAACACAACTCTAAGTCTGCCAACAATCCTAGATCGTGGCCTTACTTAGAGTTGATGCAGTCGCTGTTGGGTGAACATCCCTTCATGGAACCTCCTGCGTTATTCTCATCTACCTGTGACAGGGACAGGATGAGGACAACCTGTGAGCCCAGTGCACCAATAGAACATAATATTATCAGTAAGGCAGTATATTTTTAGTTAACCTAGCGCGACATCTACTTTGCATGTAATAAAGGCATAAAATTGCATCTCCATAGCACTGTTGAATCATAACACCAAGTTCTTAGTAGCTGCTGTTTACTTTTCACTCATTTGCTTTCTGCTCGAGACACCAAGTTACTTACTAATGGCGGGTAAAACCCGCGAAGTGGTGAAAACGCTTTGCTTCCCCAGAGGAAGTTTAATAATCTCAGAAAAATCATACACATTGGTGTTTGTAGAGAAATAAATTACCTCTGGGTCAAACTGAAGTCTTTGGGAACCAAATCTACCTTCGTTGATCTTTGTATATGTTCTTCACTCTGGGCAACTTGCCATTTAACAGGATTGAACGGTTTGAGAGCATACTTCAGGTCCTTGCCTGAAAAATCGGCTAACAGTATTTCCCCTGTGCCCATAGCGATGATCTCGGCACAGCTTGTGGGGTCTGTGTTGTCAAAGATGCAGGAGGGCAGCATCGCATAGCAATATGCGCCCAGGCCGTGATAGTAACATGTGTAGCGAATCTCGCCGTATGTTTGCGGGTGGCAAACAGCGGTCTTATATCAGAGACAGTGGACCTGTTTGCCATGTGTTTTCTGATTGTGAGCGTTGTTGAAGACGATGCTGGACTGTGCCATTGTGTTGATGATGTCGGCAACCTTCAAAGAAGAAACCTGCGAATTATGCTTCTCCATCGTCACGATTACTTCTTATAGATTTTCCTTTATATTTGCGGTTTAAGATATAAGAGGGTTATTTAACTCGAACTGACAACACTGCTATGATGGGAGTGTCGTGCGGATAGGAGACAAATGACTCACGTAGTGTGTTCCGTGGATGTATACGAGTCAGTGCAACACTGCTGCGGTCCCATAGTACGGTGTGTGTGGCGAGTAGACAGTGTTAAAGTGAGTGTTGTGTGAAATACCGCCCTAATGCAATGTTCACGCATCCAGAACACCGTGTGTTTATCAAATTCCAGGTGGCACGAGAGCGAAATGCTCGAGCGATTCACAGAGGATTAGTCGAGACCTGTGGTGAGGCTGCTCTAACATATCGGACAGTGGTGAGATTGGTTCGCTATTGTATAAGCCTCCTTAATTTCCCCATAACCAATTTCGTATTATAAGCCACAAAATTGCTCATTTTCAGCGGTTTTGCCTTCAATCGGCAGCAGTGCCACAACAGCTTGTGTCTTACTGGCAGAACCAGAGTTCAAGAATGAAACCTTGACGACACCTTTAACTAAACCAGAAAGGCAATCTGTGAACAGCATAGTGTTTCTTGGCAGTGCAATCGGATTGATTCCTGCTACTGCGATAAATGAATGGTTCGGGCGAAAAGTTAATGGTTTGTTTTGCACTGCCTGTTTTTTAGTTGGATCAGTACTCACTGCTTTCAGTAGTCCCAACTCCTATAGCATGTTGATGAGTGCGTTTCATACTTGGCTGCTGTACAGGCGCAAACAGTATATTTGGGCCTGTATTTGTAACCAAAACAGTGGACGTAAGGCTGAGAGGGGTGCTCAGCGTCCTCAAAGCCATTGTTTCCAGCGCCACAGTTTTTATCATCTTACTCGCTGGAACCTCTCAGTGTATATATAACATTGCTGCAGTAAATGCCTTAAGAACAAAACACACAATGCAAACTTTAGCACGGCATTGAACATTCGAAACAAAGCAAACTTCAGTAGCTTTCATGAATATAACTTCAGTATTTAGTTTGCTTGGTGCATTGGCTGCAAACCGTAAAAATCGACGTAGACGATGGTGGGTTCATCCCCAATCAAGGAGACTTCCAGAATCTGTTAACTGAAACGAGGGATCATGATCCACTGCAATTTCAGAAGTACATGAGGATGAGTCCAGAACAATTTGCTAACTTTAGTTCCTCCCTTCCCCGTTACCTGAAGCCCTTCGCCTCTGCATGGTGTTAAGGAAGGTCAATTTCAAATAAGACATTCCAAAAATAACAGGCAGAAGTCCCCCATAGCACTATCCGCCACTGAAATGACACACGGGATATTGTATGACCAGACACCATTATACACAAAGAAGACCGCTGGTGACGTAGAAGAATAAAAGAAGACTGGGAAATCGCCAGGCACCCCAACAACATAAATGGGGATAAGGCATTACAAATCAATTTGGCCTGGAGTGTTTTGTTTACTACAGATAGGCCATTCAACGTCAGACAACCAAAAATGCGCCTGCAGACCTCATGCGCACTAGCACAGGGGGTGGGCCAGAGTGAAAGTTCACTGAGGACGACCGATTAGTCTTTGCGATACTGGGCGAGGATAGCACTAATGTCCAAGGGCTCGGTATCGCTCGGCGACCTGTGGGAAGAACATCATCCCACAACTAGTGTCTCTGCCTGTTTTGGAGCAGAGTGAGGTGGCAGTGCTCCTGCCATTGTGTCTGCTGATGCAGTTGCGGCACCAAGTCCCTCGCAGGTCACGGAGGTGTACTTGCAGATGTCAAACTGGTAGGTAATTTTTTGAATTCATGTTAACTTTATGAATCCCTGAATTCCTGGCCCATGACAGCATCTAGTAGCAGTGATCAGACACTTCAAGGCTGCGTTCGGGAGCTCGCTTTCAGCACTAAAAGCGTGCTTTGGCCGTTCGGGGAGACACTTCACAGTGCTGTGAGCACGTATGTGACTTCATGGTTTGAAAGCGTTTGACGTCACCGCTCGTGCTAACAACGCTTTTTCTGGAGAGGTGTGGCACGAGATGCTACAGACGCTATTAGCGATTTCATTGGTCACGGAGCGTTGTCTGCTGTAGGTTTATCGTAAAGTTTAGGACCACGTTTTGACCATGGCAGAGCAGTGCAGTGTTCGAGTTTCTTTAAGCTGCCCAGATGGAAGGGTTTGCGACGTTTTGTTGTGTGCAGCAGATGCTGAGCGGTGTGCAAAGGGTAAGTAGAGAGTTTGCGTTAAATAAATATTTTATTGTCGTTAGGCCAATTCTGCAATGGACAACGGTAGAGGTAGAGAAGTTATGTTGCTTCCCATTCGTTTTCCTAATATTTGAGCCTATAACTTTACTGTCTCCACCCGCTGCTATGAAAATTCCTCTAATAATAGTGTTAGGAAATGAATTTAATAAATATGAGCCATATGTTGCTTGCAAGTCAGCAAGTGTAGTGTTTACATCTCGGGTAAGGGACACGTGTTGTTATAACTCTCCTTGGCTCACCTGTTTTTAATAAAATTATCCTAATGATAGTGCAGTGTTAGAAAATGTGGTGTTTAAATCTGGGGTAAGCGCCATATGTTGCCGACCTGTTGATTGTTTGAAAACAATGCCATGAAACCTGTACTGGGGTTTTGAGATGTATTATTTGTTTAACCAAATTCATATTGTAGGATTGTACTACACAGTTCAGTGCACTGCATGTGTACAATCACAAGCTACAAATTAATGCTTATTATTGCAATTTTTTCAGATCTGCAGTTTGCCAACCGTATCCTTGAGATTGCGACTGCAGACACCCCCAGCTCAAATTATTGAGGATTCTGAACCTACTACTTGTGTGGCCAGCAACCCCAGCAGTGCGAGTAGCAGCTGCACCCCAGAAGCTGTGAAAGATGAGGGGGCAGGTGTCTTCAAGTGGTCCCATGCTGTGGTCCTGCTTTTAGTGGAGACATATAAAGTACACGAGGGGAGTCTTCACTCTGGGAAGACCTCTCAGAAGAAGGTGTGGGAGAAGGTCTCTCGCGCAATGAACGAGAATGGCCATATGGTGTCGGGTCCCCAATGCATGTCTAAGTTCAGTGGCATGAAGAGGGCATTCAAAGCCATCAGTGAACACAACTCTAAGTCTGCCAACAATCCTAGATCGTGGCCTTACTTAGAGTTGATGCAGTCGCTGTTGGGTGAACATCCCTTCATGGAACCTCCTGCGTTATTCTCATCTACCTGTGACAGGGACAGGATGAGGACAACCTGTGAGCCCAGTGCACCAATAGAACATAATATTATCAGTAAGGCAGTATATTTTTAGTTAACCTAGCGCGACATCTACTTTGCATGTAATAAAGGCATAAAATTGCATCTCCATAGCACTGTTGAATCATAACACCAAGTTCTTAGTAGCTGCTGTTTACTTTTCACTCATTTGCTTTCTGCTCGAGACACCAAGTTACTTACTAATGGCGGGTAAAACCCGCGAAGTGGTGAAAACGCTTTGCTTCCCCAGAGGAAGTTTAATAATCTCAGAAAAATCATACACATTGGTGTTTGTAGAGAAATAAATTACCTCTGGGTCAAACTGAAGTCTTTGGGAACCAAATCTACCTTCGTTGATCTTTGTATATGTTCTTCACTCTGGGCAACTTGCCATTTAACAGGATTGAACGGTTTGAGAGCATACTTCAGGTCCTTGCCTGAAAAATCGGCTAACAGTATTTCCCCTGTGCCCATAGCGATGATCTCGGCACAGCTTGTGGGGTCTGTGTTGTCAAAGATGCAGGAGGGCAGCATCGCATAGCAATATGCGCCCAGGCCGTGATAGTAACATGTGTAGCGAATCTCGCCGTATGTTTGCGGGTGGCAAACAGCGGTCTTATATCAGAGACAGTGGACCTGTTTGCCATGTGTTTTCTGATTGTGAGCGTTGTTGAAGACGATGCTGGACTGTGCCATTGTGTTGATGATGTCGGCAACCTTCAAAGAAGAAACCTGCGAATTATGCTTCTCCATCGTCACGATTACTTCTTATAGATTTTCCTTTATATTTGCGGTTTAAGATATAAGAGGGTTATTTAACTCGAACTGACAACACTGCTATGATGGGAGTGTCGTGCGGATAGGAGACAAATGACTCACGTAGTGTGTTCCGTGGATGTATACGAGTCAGTGCAACACTGCTGCGGTCCCATAGTACGGTGTGTGTGGCGAGTAGACAGTGTTAAAGTGAGTGTTGTGTGAAATACCGCCCTAATGCAATGTTCACGCATCCAGAACACCGTGTGTTTATCAAATTCCAGGTGGCACGAGAGCGAAATGCTCGAGCGATTCACAGAGGATTAGTCGAGACCTGTGGTGAGGCTGCTCTAACATATCGGACAGTGGTGAGATTGGTTCGCTATTGTATAAGCCTCCTTAATTTCCCCATAACCAATTTCGTATTATAAGCCACAAAATTGCTCATTTTCAGCGGTTTTGCCTTCAATCGGCAGCAGTGCCACAACAGCTTGTGTCTTACTGGCAGAACCAGAGTTCAAGAATGAAACCTTGACGACACCTTTAACTAAACCAGAAAGGCAATCTGTGAACAGCATAGTGTTTCTTGGCAGTGCAATCGGATTGATTCCTGCTACTGCGATAAATGAATGGTTCGGGCGAAAAGTTAATGGTTTGTTTTGCACTGCCTGTTTTTTAGTTGGATCAGTACTCACTGCTTTCAGTAGTCCCAACTCCTATAGCATGTTGATGAGTGCGTTTCATACTTGGCTGCTGTACAGGCGCAAACAGTATATTTGGGCCTGTATTTGTAACCAAAACAGTGGACGTAAGGCTGAGAGGGGTGCTCAGCGTCCTCAAAGCCATTGTTTCCAGCGCCACAGTTTTTATCATCTTACTCGCTGGAACCTCTCAGTGTATATATAACATTGCTGCAGTAAATGCCTTAAGAACAAAACACACAATGCAAACTTTAGCACGGCATTGAACATTCGAAACAAAGCAAACTTCAGTAGCTTTCATGAATATAACTTCAGTATTTAGTTTGCTTGGTGCATTGGCTGCAAACCGTAAAAATCGACGTAGACGATGGTGGGTTCATCCCCAATCAAGGAGACTTCCAGAATCTGTTAACTGAAACGAGGGATCATGATCCACTGCAATTTCAGAAGTACATGAGGATGAGTCCAGAACAATTTGCTAACTTTAGTTCCTCCCTTCCCCGTTACCTGAAGCCCTTCGCCTCTGCATGGTGTTAAGGAAGGTCAATTTCAAATAAGACATTCCAAAAATAACAGGCAGAAGTCCCCCATAGCACTATCCGCCACTGAAATGACACACGGGATATTGTATGACCAGACACCATTATACACAAAGAAGACCGCTGGTGACGTAGAAGAATAAAAGAAGACTGGGAAATCGCCAGGCACCCCAACAACATAAATGGGGATAAGGCATTACAAATCAATTTGGCCTGGAGTGTTTTGTTTACTACAGATAGGCCATTCAACGTCAGACAACCAAAAATGCGCCTGCAGACCTCATGCGCACTAGCACAGGGGGTGGGCCAGAGTGAAAGTTCACTGAGGACGACCGATTAGTCTTTGCGATACTGGGCGAGGATAGCACTAATGTCCAAGGGCTCGGTATCGCTCGGCGACCTGTGGGAAGAACATCATCCCACAACTAGTGTCTCTGCCTGTTTTGGAGCAGAGTGAGGTGGCAGTGCTCCTGCCATTGTGTCTGCTGATGCAGTTGCGGCACCAAGTCCCTCGCAGGTCACGGAGGTGTACTTGCAGATGTCAAACTGGTAGGTAATTTTTTGAATTCATGTTAACTTTATGAATCCCTGAATTCCTGGCCCATGACAGCATCTAGTAGCAGTGATCAGACACTTCAAGGCTGCGTTCGGGAGCTCGCTTTCAGCACTAAAAGCGTGCTTTGGCCGTTCGGGGAGACACTTCACAGTGCTGTGAGCACGTATGTGACTTCATGGTTTGAAAGCGTTTGACGTCACCGCTCGTGCTAACAACGCTTTTTCTGGAGAGGTGTGGCACGAGATGCTACAGACGCTATTAGCGATTTCATTGGTCACGGAGCGTTGTCTGCTGTAGGTTTATCGTAAAGTTTAGGACCACGTTTTGACCATGGCAGAGCAGTGCAGTGTTCGAGTTTCTTTAAGCTGCCCAGATGGAAGGGTTTGCGACGTTTTGTTGTGTGCAGCAGATGCTGAGCGGTGTGCAAAGGGTAAGTAGAGAGTTTGCGTTAAATAAATATTTTATTGTCGTTAGGCCAATTCTGCAATGGACAACGGTAGAGGTAGAGAAGTTATGTTGCTTCCCATTCGTTTTCCTAATATTTGAGCCTATAACTTTACTGTCTCCACCCGCTGCTATGAAAATTCCTCTAATAATAGTGTTAGGAAATGAATTTAATAAATATGAGCCATATGTTGCTTGCAAGTCAGCAAGTGTAGTGTTTACATCTCGGGTAAGGGACACGTGTTGTTATAACTCTCCTTGGCTCACCTGTTTTTAATAAAATTATCCTAATGATAGTGCAGTGTTAGAAAATATGGTGTTTAAATCTGGGGTAAGCGCCATATGTTGCCGACCTGTTGATTGTTTGAAAACAATGCCATGAAACCTGCACTGGGGTTTTGAGATGTATTATTTGTTTAACCAAATTCATATTGTAGGATTGTACTACACAGTTCAGTGCACTGCATGTGTACAATCACAAGCTACAAATTAATGCTTATTATTGCAATTTTTTCAGATCTGCAGTTTGCCAACCGTATCCTTGAGATTGCGACTGCAGAGACACCCCCAGCTCAAATTATTGAGGATTCTGAACCTACTACTTGTGTGGCCAGCAACCCCAGCAGTGCGAGTAGCAGCTGCACCCCAGAAGCTGTGAAAGATGAGGGGGCAGGTGTCTTCAAGTGGTCCCATGCTGTGGTCCTGCTTTTAGTGGAGACATATAAAGTACACGAGGGGAGTCTTCACTCTGGGAAGACCTCTCAGAAGAAGGTGTGGGAGAAGGTCTCTCGCGCAATGAACGAGAATGGCCATATGGTGTCGGGTCCCCAATGCATGTCTAAGTTCAGTGGCATGAAGAGGGCATTCAAAGCCATCAGTGAACACAACTCTAAGTCTGCCAACAATCCTAGATCGTGGCCTTACTTAGAGTTGATGCAGTCGCTGTTGGGTGAACATCCCTTCATGGAACCTCCTGCGTTATTCTCATCTACCTGTGACAGGGACAGGATGAGGACAACCTGTGAGCCCAGTGCACCAATAGAACATAATATTATCAGTAAGGCAGTATATTTTTAGTTAACCTAGCGCGACATCTACTTTGCATGTAATAAAGGCATAAAATTGCATCTCCATAGCACTGTTGAATCATAACACCAAGTTCTTAGTAGCTGCTGTTTACTTTTCACTCATTTGCTTTCTGCTCGAGACACCAAGTTACTTACTAATGGCGGGTAAAACCCGCGAAGTGGTGAAAACGCTTTGCTTCCCCAGAGGATGTTTAATAATCTCAGAAAAATCATACACATTGGTGTTTGTAGAGAAATAAATTACCTCTGGGTCAAACTGAAGTCTTTGGGAACCAAATCTACCTTCGTTGATCTTTGTATATGTTCTTCACTCTGGGCAACTTGCCATTTAACAGGATTGAACGGTTTGAGAGCATACTTCAGGTCCTTGCCTGAAAAATCGGCTAACAGTATTTCCCCTGTGCCCATAGCGATGATCTCGGCACAGCTTGTGGGGTCTGTGTTGTCAAAGATGCAGGAGGGCATCGCATAGCAATATGCGCCCAGGCCGTGATAGTAACATGTGTAGCGAATCTCGCCGTATGTTTGCGGGTGGCAAACAGCGGTCTTATATCAGAGACAGTGGACCTGTTTGCCATGTGTTTTCTGATTGTGAGCGTTGTTGAAGACGATGCTGGACTGTGCCATTGTGTTGATGATGTCGGCAACCTTCAAAGAAGAAACCTGCGAATTATGCTTCTCCATCGTCACGATTACTTCTTATAGATTTTCCTTTATATTTGCGGTTTAAGATATAAGAGGGTTATTTAACTCGAACTGACAACACTGCTATGATGGGAGTGTCGTGCGGATAGGAGACAAATGACTCACGTAGTGTGTTCCGTGGATGTATACGAGTCAGTGCAACACTGCTGCGGTCCCATAGTACGGTGTGTGTGGCGAGTAGACAGTGTTAAAGTGAGTGTTGTGTGAAATACCGCCCTAATGCAATGTTCACGCATCCAGAACACCGTGTGTTTATCAAATTCCAGGTGGCACGAGAGCGAAATGCTCGAGCGATTCACAGAGGATTAGTCGAGACCTGTGGTGAGGCTGCTCTAACATATCGGACAGTGGTGAGATTGGTTCGCTATTGTATAAGCCTCCTTAATTTCCCCATAACCAATTTCGTATTATAAGCCACAAAATTGCTCATTTTCAGCGGTTTTGCCTTCAATCGGCAGCAGTGCCACAACAGCTTGTGTCTTACTGGCAGAACCAGAGTTCAAGAATGAAACCTTGAGGACACCTTTAACTAAACCAGAAAGGCAATCTGTGAACAGCATAGTGTTTCTTGGCAGCGCAATCGGATTGATTCCTGCTACTGCGATAAATGAATGGTTCGGGCGAAAAGTTAACGGTTTGTTTTGCACTGCCCGTTTTTTCGTTGGATGCTTTTGGTAGTCCTAACTCCTATAGCATGTTGATGTGTGCACGTTTCATACTTGGCTGCTGTACAGACGCAAACAGTATAGTTGGGCCTTTATTTGCAGCCAAAACAGTGGACGTAAGGCTGAGAGGGGTGCTCAGCGTCCTCAAAGCCATTGTTTCCAGCGCCACAGTTTTTATCATCTTACTCGCTGGAACCTCTCAGTGTATATATAACATTGCTGCAGTAAATGCCTTAAGAACAAAACACACAATGCAAACTTTAGCACGGCATTGAACATTCGAAACAAAGCAAACTTCAGTAGCTTTCATGAATATAACTTCAGTATTTAGTTTGCTTGGTGCATTGGCTGCAAACCGTAAAAATCGACGTAGACGATGGTGGGTTCATCCCCAATCAAGGAGACTTCCAGAAACTGTTAACTGAAACGAGGGATCATGATCCACTGCAATTTCAAAAGTACATGAGGATAAGTCCAGAACAATTTGCTAACTTTAGTTGCTCCCTTCCCTGTTACCCGAAGCCCTTCACCTCTGCATGGTGTTAAGGAAGGTCAATTTCAAATAAGACATTGCAAAAATAACAGGCAGAAGTCCCCCATAGCACTATCCGCCACTGAAACGACACACGGGATATTGTATGACCAGACACCATTATACACAAAGAAGACCGCTGGTGGCGTAGAAGAATAAAAGAAGACTGGGAAATTGCCAGGCACCCCAACAACATAAATGGGGATAAGGGATTACAAATAAATTTGGCCTGGAGTGTTTTGTTTACTACAGATAGGCCATTCAACGTCAGACAACCAAAAATGCACCTGCAGACCTCATGCGCACTAGCACAGGGGGTGGGCCAGAGTGAAAGTTCACTGAGGACGACCGATTAGTCTTTGCGATACTGGGCGAGGATAGCACTAATGTCCAAGGGCTCGGTATCGCTCGGCGACCTGTGGGAAGAACATCATCCCACAACTAGTGTCTCTGCCTGTTTTGGAGCAGAGTGAGGTGGCAGTGCTCCTGCCATTGTGTCTGCTGATGCAGTTGCGGCACCAAGTCCCTCGCAGGTCACGGAGGTGTACTTGCAGATGTCAAACTGGTAGGTAATTTTTTGAATTCATGTTAACTGTATGCATGTCTTGGGGATGCTGTGAAGATATGTGAACTGAGAGGAAAATCGTGAAGAAGTGGACACTCATACAACCAATATGCTGACTGGTTACTCGCAGGAGTCGCCAGGTGGTCATGGCATTTTGTTAAGTGAAGAGCTTTGCGCAGAATCACTCTCATCGTGAAACTTGTAGACTGTGGTATTATTTTTTGTATATATGAGGGGTGTGGTCGAAAAACTTGATAACACACAATTTTTTAAAAAATGAGTTACCTGCATTACCGACTTCATCGGGTTGTTGTGAATACCTATATCAAAGAATTTTCTCTGAAAGCCACTTAATGGCAGAGTTATCACCTATGTTGATATGCCACATTGCGCTTTGTGTTAATGGAAAACATTGACAATCCACATTTTCAAGATGGCTGCCATGGAGTCTAGTGTTGTTGAACAGGAAGAGAAAAAGGTAATTTTACAAAAGAAAAGAGTGCGTGAGATGTCTCTGCTAGTGTTTGAAGATTCTTATGATAGTATTCGTGAGCCTTACTATGTTTTTGATGAGGACATGGAGTCTTCAAATGATGAAGTGAGTGTTTTTATTTGCAGTTGATGATCAGGTTAGGACTGACGGGTTATCAAGTTTTTCCATTTGTGTAATATGATTTTCTTAAATATTGCTATTATTTAGTAATACTTGTAAAATTATAATGTAATAATATTACATATATGTGAAACCCCATACTATTTTGTTTTTATTAACTAAGGATATTGTTCTAAGACTAAATTTCTTATTAATGTGGTATGTCAAGTTTTTCCATTATCAGATCATAAAGTTAATTTAATCCTTTGTCAGTGAAGATTCATACATACCACAAAATCACATCACTAGTTATTACAATAGAATCTTTAAGAATGAAGACTCAACTAAACAGACGAGCAGAAAGTGCTCTTCTTCGCTACTTTATCTTGATGAAGAAGAATCATGGGGAGATGACCGATTAAGATATGTTTTAAATAGTGTAAATATGTTTGGCATAGTTAAGTAACTTATGTAACTTGCATTTTAGTAATGAACAATGATAATTAATTATCAATATTAATCATTATTATAATAAATATTTTGAAACATTATGATAGTATTTTAAAAAATAATATAATAGGAAATCCTAGTTGTGGTTTATCAACGTTTTCCATTTCACAACAGCTTTATGATATTCATGGAAAAAGTTGATATCCCACATGAAAATCACAAAATCTAAGAAAAATACATCAGAATTTAATACAATATGCTATCTGCATGTATTAAGGTTTATAACGCATGTTTTCCTAAAAAGAATTCATAACAGATTTAAGGGACATTTTTCAACCTTTAAATCCACATATCTCAGAAAGAGAATAATGTGGGTTATCAAGTTTTTCACCCACACCCCTCATATTATGGATTTCATAGTGATTAATGGGAATACCGGTATAATGAAATAGCATTCATATGTTTAATTAAATATATTCCCATACACATTAAATATGCTAATGCAAAATATATTTAAATCTAATTCAAGGAGATATGTCTGTATTATTTATGCATTTCAGAGTGGGTAGTTTTACTATCAGTCATATTATTGCAGTTGGTTTTAAAATTAATAATATTTCACTTCTTTCCTATGATTTCAGGAACCGGAAAACGCCGACAAACAATTGAAGATGAAAAGGACTTGGAAGGAGAGAAAAAAAATTGAGGACAGATCTGCAAATCAATCTCATCCGGCTGCAGATAAAATACCATAAGAAGTTGATAGCAGGTTACGCATCGTCTTTCTCTTTCTACGGGTTCTTAGCAACTGGCGATTCATTCCCCACGCTGGCATGGGGTTACAGAATAGGGGTATTGACGTGTTGCCAGATCGTGAATGAAACATCTCAAGCTTCGTCGAAAGATACCTACCAGAACCAGACCAACAGAAATAAAAAAGAATTAAAGACCACTTTGATAAATTGTCGAATGTTCCAAACTGTGCAGGGTGCATAGATGGAAAACACGTTCAAATTCAAGCACCAAATAATGCAGGATTGTAATTCTGTAATTACAAGAAGACACATAGCATCGTGCTAATGGCTGTACGTGTTGACATAGGTGCATGTGGGTCTCACGGTGATGGTGGAATTTTCAACAATTCTTGTGTTTGGCAACAAACTAGCGAATAACCTCCTACCATTACCGCTTCCTCAATCACAGATACCCACTCCCTATCATTTTGTGGCTGATGAGGCTTTTCCTCTGAAAAGAAGTTGATGAGGCCAATTTCTAAAGCATCACTTACTTGTCTGAGGGAAAGCTTCTGCCTTTGTACAGGCAGGCGTGTCATTGAAAATACCTTCGGTACTTTGGCTGTTCGATGGAGAATTTTTGATAGTCATAAATGCAAAACCTGAAAATGCAGATAATATTGTGAAAGCAACTGTTTGTCTTCACAATTTGCTTAGGCTCTCTTAAATAGATTCTTCGGGGGGGGGGGGGGGAATTGTCCGCCAACATTTATATTAGTTGGTCGAAGTTAAGAGTGAAGTATAGGGTCTTATTGGGTATTACATTAAGGGAATGCAAAACTGAGATTTGTTAAAAATTGTGAAAAAAAAGTAATTTTACATTTTTGTACTGATAAAATTCTACAGTGAACTCTTTAGGCTTTCAATTTTAAAAAGTGGTTAAATGTAGTAATTGCAACAGCCTAATACAAGACATTTCGTCCAGTCCTTGTATGACCCATCATGATACCACAAGAGCCTCATTTGAAGTGAACCGCAGAATGATGGATACTTTTTTAGATATCGGTAAGGGGTATGCTAGTATGCATAAATATTGTATGGGGATGGACATGGCAAGCATATCAGCAAATTAGCCAATGACAACAGTAACTTGGTTAGTACTGAGGTTCTTAGAAAAGCACACACCATCATCAGAGGCGTATCATTAGAAAAGGATCAACCTATTGACATAGCGGAATCATATTGTTATGCGCCAGAACGTTTGGTCCTAATGAACGAAATAAAAATATATTTATTATTTTGACAATTTAAGTTACCATATGAAGGAAGGCTATATGGAAGCAGACAGCAGGAAATGTTAAGAGAATAAGAATGTGTATATGTCAGCAGTAGCTTGAGTTCACTTGCTTCTCAAGGTTGCTGAGTTAGGCATTCTTTTTAACACACAGTGTGTGTGGATAGCAAATTTGCATAAAACCAGAAATGTATTTTATTGGTTAAAATTTCGGAATAATATCGAATATTTACGATTATTGCCGAACAGAGTATATTCCTGTTTTGCATTTAGTTTACCGAAGTATACATTAAATCACAGAGTGTTTAATGAAAATGTTATATTAATAACGACTTATGTTCCGAAATAGACGCATAATAATCAAATCTCCCGCGATATATTGACGGTAGGTTTTTCGGGTACTAGCGTCATGTAGAAAAATTATTTAAGGGCTTGCATTGCCGTTAAAAGCTCTCTTGCTGCTCAACTTTCCAACGGCTATGAAGTAATCCTGCAGATCAAGATGATGACGCTGGAATTTCTGTCAAGAATAAACTGTAAGTTTAAACATTTATTTCAGTAAAGGATAAAGATAATTTCAGTAGTTAATTTCAAAAGAAATAAGAAGATGTTATAAAACGTTTTATTAGAAAAGTAAAGTTTTAAGAATGTATACCGAATTACACAGTTAAGAATTAGCAAGTCAAATTTTTGAAGTAAAGAGAAATATAAATTATGTAGAATCAATGACAATTTTTTAGTTAATTTTTATTATATTCATTTAAAATAAATTAATATTTATATTTATAGTATTTATGATTATTTAATGGTGCATGAAAATAATTAATCACATTGCATGTTATCCTATATTATCCACAGCAGTGCCTATCCACTCCTCGGCTTAAAGCCAATCCTGACATGTGTAGTGTTATCGAAACTTCGATGGGGCACAACAATATGATGTCACATTGTCACTCTTCCCTTTATGGCATTGGGATTGTCGTAGATATTATGACTGGCTTAGTAGTGGACTACGAAATCCTCTCCAAATACTGCTCACTATGCAATCAGAATGAGAAAAAAATGTTGTGCGACCAGTACGCAGTGTGGTAAGAGGGGCATACAACAAGTGGTGATTGCGAAACTGATTTTGATGCCTCTTCCAACGCTATGGAGACAGCAGCAGCAGAAATACTATGGAAAAGGTCCATCGACTTTGCCAATTTGAGATATACCACTATGCTGTCAGATGGGGGCGCGAAAACTTTCAGCCACCTTCAAAATTTCAAAGTATATGGCAACGAAGCTAATATTCAGAAGGAGGGGTGTATTAACCACATTGCTAAAAGGATTAGCAAAGGCCTTCTCAGTGTTGTAAATGAGAAGAAGAAGAATCATGGCAGCCTGACTGAAAGTGTCATCACCAAGAATATTCCTCATGTGGATGCAATGAAGAAGGCTATTTTTGCCACTTTACGTCATTGTGGGTCAACAGATAGCAATCCCCAACACAGCAATTGTCCTGATGGACCCAATTCACGGTGTTTTTATTATAAGGCCATCGCAATGGGGGAAGAGGTAACGACGAAGACACACTCAAGACCTGATGTCATAACAGAAATAATTCCTCTTTACAAGACTGGCCTCAGATGAATTACTACGAGGAAAACACAAAATGCTAATGAGAGCCTCCATAGTGTGGCGTAAGTGTCCTAAAGAAATCTTTGTATAGAAGAAGAGACTCCTTGTTGCAGTGACAACAGCCATATCAGAATTTAACATCATAAAACATATTACATAAATTACAAATTAAGTAAATACCACCTCGGTACAAATTTGGAGCAAAATTGCTACAGTGACAATTCGCTGTTCTCAAAATATTTAAAAACTTTGCTGAAATATCTGAATTCACATTTATGTCAATGTTCCAATCACCACAGAGTACCATTTGTAAGTTTAAAATGTGTAAAAAGTAATTTATCCAAATTATTATAAAACATATTTAAATCTCCACTAGGTGAACTATATATAGATACCAAAATTATAGTTCTTTGAATTTGATATCAGAACGTTCCTACTTTGAGTGGGAGCGTTGGCACATGAAGGTGAGGGTAAGGAAAGCAAACGAAGCCGAAAAACTCATCCAACGGTTATTCGCCAAATATGGGCAACAGGATCTTGTTCAAGTCTGCTTACTGCTTGCCAACCCTGAGGTCGCTGAATACGTGGAGACTGATTGCTGGGGAGATTTGGGATAGTATTTGGGAATGTCTCTTTGTTCTGTTGAAACTGCTTTGTGCCATATCTATGGAGAAATCTGGGCCGTTGAGCACTGTTTTACACAATTAAGAAACCGAATAAATACAGATCTTCTATACATAACTCTCCCACCAACACTTTTTTGTTTTATGACGTAGTTCAATTATGATGTATTTTCCGTTTTAAATATTGTAACACAGACCTAGACATTTTAGTAAGTAAGTAAGACAAAAACAATCAGTACATTCTCCTTTGTTTTATAGCAGCTATGTCGCAAGATATGTTACATAACTTGTGGGAAGAGATTCCCGATGAGGCGATCGCCCAGGCCACTTCAGAGGTTGAATACATCATTCCTGACAACGAAACTCCCGCGTCTACGGTAGAAGACTGCCAGGAGTCGTCTCCTATGCCCGAGAGGGTAGAGTGTATAGACATCACTCTGCATGACGGTTGGGGCGACGAGCTAAGGAAGCTGGAGTTTCCCATACGATATAGGCAGATACGGGGTCACAATCAGGAACATGTGGATATATCTCACATGCTTCCTTGTGGCAACACATTGCGTGATATGGCTGGAGATGTGGAGCTCCACCCTGAAACCTTCCACCATCAGGCGTGCGACGGTGATCGGCATTTCAATCAGTGCACGGTCCACATAGAAGGTCACTTCGCAATATGGAGTACCCCTTGCGGCAAGGGCTGTCACATATTTGAGAAACTGCAACAAACTGTATCACACCATAGACCCTCACATTTAAAAAAAGTAATATCATAGTGTAACACTATAGTGTGTTTTTAATCATATCTTTCAGACGCGAAGAAAATTCTTCTTCTTCCACGAGCTGTGTTGTAGCCATATGGCAGAATGTAGCTATACGGAACAACCCTCAACAGGAAGTGTTGTTAAATGATTTAAAAAAAAAATGTATAGTTTCCTAAAAAAAAAACATCAACAGCTGTCAGTAACTTTTTTTTTTGTAATCCCTCTCTTGTCATCTGTGTTATATGTCTAGGGATCCTTAACATAATGTTACAGAATTCTCAGTATTTATTTCATAGGAAACTAAGGCGTACAAAGACAGATCTTCCCTGGACTGTTCCAAATTTGCCTTATCATTTAATACAAGCTTGTTGTCAATTATATGTTAAACAAAGAGAATATTTACAATTTTCAGTAATTATAATCCACAAATCATGATTGACGTCGACACAAAGGTGGTTACAGACGAATGTCTCAGACAAAACAAAACTATTCTTACTTATTTAATTGATCTATCTTTTAAAACGGGCATTTTCCCAAACGAGTTGAAAGTTAGTAAAATTATTCTATTTCATAAGAAAAAATGATAAGACTTGTTATTATTATTACAACTATTATTATCTCTAATAGTATTATAATTCTCCTTAATATTGCAGCTCTGAAGCATTAACAGTACCCTACGCAGAGTAAACTGTAAGTAGGTTGTTAAAACAAGGTCGTCCTCTCACGAAAATTCTAATATGGTCTTACTATCATGTCGCAACAAGTTTGAAAATATATAACGTAATTAGGTCGGTAAACAAACTCTTACTCACACGAGATCCTGTTCCGGCAAATAATTCTATATATATTTAAAATGTAGGAACATGTCATAACAAGCTTTTGAAAGTACATTATAAAATTTTACATCTTTGTACGAAATACTGTTCCGGCATCTAGTTCTATTTTCAAACAAGAAGGTTGAGTATGTTCATAGAGGGGGAAACCCGTTACTTAATATCCATATAAAAGGCCTGACAGTTTCCTCTTGAAACATTGTTTCTTCGTTCTGCGAATAGTGAAGACTACCTAGTTGACGTCAGCATCTACATCTGATCTTCTTCTTCTAACATCATTGTCTTTTCTCCTACAACTATCGAGGTAAGTAACACCATGTTTGTTTTAAAATGTAAATAACTTCTTCTCTGTTTTCCTGTTCCTATTAGATTCGATGCTTTACTAGTTTTGTTAACTACTTGTTTGTCCTTCGCTTTGTTCATTATGTTTTACATATATTACAGTTTAATGTTAACATAATTTATATACTAAAAACCTTTTTACTGCTACTTGTTAGTCCTCTGCAATGTTTGTTTTTTTTACATAAACATGTGCTACAGTTTAATGTTAACATAATTTATATAGTAAAAACTTTTTTTCTTGCTTTTCAGATGGCTTCGATGATCCAAAAAGTCAACAATGCAAGTTATGTAGCAAGGTGCGTTTCAATCTCACAGCTAGTCATAGGGCAAACATATAATGTTCTATCAGCCGAATTAAAACACACTAAGTATGGGAACTCTGTGCTGAGGTTCGGTGCAGTTGGACTGCAACTAGTTATCAATCTTAGAGAACCAGGTGAAAATTCAGGACCCAACTATTTTGAATCATGTTTAAAAGAAGTTATAGAACATGCTTTAGTCGAAGCTAGATATCACGATATGATTGGTGTCTCTATTTTTAATGAAGTTAATAGTGTGGACAAACCTATCGGTATCTCTTATAGGCGAAAAGATCAAGTTAGCATGGATGTAATCACTAGCGCTGATGATTGGTGTCTCTATTTTTAACGAAGTTAATAGTGTGGACAAACCTATCGGTATCTCTTATAGGCGAAAAGATCAAGTTAGCATGGATGTAATCACTAGCGCTGATGCAACAACAATACCTTTTGTACCCGAAAGACCTATACCTAATCGGATACCAGAAGATCAGCAACAACACCAACCACCTATACCACATTTCAGATGTGGCTATTCAAATATTGCGGAAAGGCTAGAGGATTGCCACTCCTCAATATTTCACACAATTGAGTGCGATGGCCACAGACATGTGACGACATGTAGGCTTGGTGAATTTAATACAGATTTTGTAGCGTGGGGGACATATTGCCATCGTTTATGCGATATATATTTAAACAGAGGGATATTGGTAAGTTTAAAACATTTTTTTTAAATATTAAAAAAAAATATATATATATATATATACGACTATGTTTTAACTATAATAATTTCTGTTCATATTTCAGCTCAGAAGACAACTGATGTGAGAGCTTCAGATATAGAACGGTTATTTAACATGGAGCATGTCTGTGTTATTTCCGTTTATTTTGAAAAATGTACAAGTTTGAGAAATGGTTGTAGCCCCTAACAAAATCGAACAGGTTAACGTCTCTTTATCAAAATTATGATTCGTAAACTTCGATTTTAGCATTAGCTTTACGGACACTATGAGGCCTGTATCATTTTACCATACTGAATTCGATTTTCGTTATTTGTTTAAATGTATACTTCAAAGTAAACAAGAAAGAAGATAATGGTTCATTAGAACAGTGATCGAACTGATCATTTCTACATTTTACACGTTAATAAGGGTATAAGGTGGTTTTAAAAATATAAACTTCACTAAGTAAAACGCCTGTAAACACAATTAAATATTTTCTTACATTTTTGTTCGTTCATAATTGATTTCACAGTAAGTTACTAACACATTTTATAGATTTTCTATTGAAAACCATTGTCGTCTGTCTATGAACACTAAATTATAACGTGCAAGTGAGCACTCCATATGTATTAAATAATAATATGTTCACAATGTGGATTCTGATAAGAATGGGCTTATGGAAATAGTTATGTATAAACAGACCTCAATTCAATAAGGTCATCATCATTGCACACAACGCAAGAGCTTACGATCTACAGTTTATTCTCGACTTCGCAATTAAGGAAAAGTGGACTCCAGACTTGGTCATGTCTGGATGCAAAATCTTGTGCATGAAGTTTGAACATTTCGTCTTTCTAGACAGTTTAAACTTCATTCCACTTCCTCTACGAAGTTTCCCCAAGACATTCGATTTAACCGATATTGCCAAAGGTTATTACCCGCATTATTTCAATACCCTTGAAAACCTCAATTACGTTGGTCCGCATCCTGACAAATCGGTTTACGGACTTGACACCATGTCTGAGAAAGACCGCGAAGTTTTTCTAGACTGGCATAAGTCTGTCGAAAACGAGTTCAATAACAAAAAAGAATTGGAAGAGTATTGCCGGGCCGATGTTACCGTGTTGAGAGAAGCCTGCAATCTCTTCAAATCCCTCTTTTGGGAAATAGCCAAGATCGACATTTTGCAGAGGCCATTACTATTGCGTCGGCCTGTAATAAAATCTTTCGTAAGACTTTTCTCCAACCTAAAACCATAGGTTTGGTTCCCTCCTGCGGTTATAGGAAAGCAGACAGGCATTAGCGTAAATCTCTGATGTGGCTATCCACGAAGCTAAGGGGAGGAACATTTTCATCCGTCATGCGGGTAACGGACGAGAGGTTCGCCTACCTGAATTCCCTCAATTGAAAGTAGACGGTTTCTGTGAAGAAACACGAGATGTTTTCGAATTTCTCGGTTGTTATTATCATGGATGTCTCTGTAGACCTAAAAGAGACGTACCCTTGATGGATTCTTCCGAATCCCTTGCCGAGAGATACGAAAACACCCTGACCAGATTGGAGAAAATCAGATCATGCGGGTATACTGTTCACGCAATGTGGGAATGTAAATTTGATCTCGTACTCGAGAATTTCCCCGCGTTGAAAGATGACCCTTTGATAGGTGATGCTCCTCTGGTCATGAGAGACTCGGTCTATGGAGGGCGAACAGAAGCCATGCGCCTTTTCCACAAGGTGGACGAGAAGCATTCCGAAAAAATCCTGTACGCAGACATTATGTCGTTATACCCGTATGTCTGCAAATACTTTAAATTTCCTGTAGGACATCCCACTGTTTACGTGGGGGATCAGTGTGCGGATGTCAATCTCATGATGAACAAAGAAGGTGTTATCAAATGCACAGTCCTTCCTCCGCAAATGCTCTACCATCCCGTTTTGCCTTTCAGGTGGGGTGGTAAGCTCTTGTTTCCCCTTTGCCGTTCCTGCGCTACTACTTTGGAGCAAGGGACCTGCACTCACGTTAACGAGGAAGAGCGGGTTCTCACCGGCACCTAGATTGTGGACGAGGTGAGATTAGCTGTTCAGAACCGTTATGAAAGTCCACGAATTTCTAGAGTACAAAACTACAATGTACTCTCGTGAAACCCGTGAGGGTGGTTTGTTCGTGGACTATATTAACCTGTTCCTTAAAATCAAAACAGAGTCCTATAATATTCTCATGTAATGTCCAACACAGACAATAATCTGTGGTTCATGAATGCATATTATATATATATATATCCATTCTGACCAAAACTTAATAGCGATTTGTAGAGTAGTTGACTTCCTGTAAGTTACTTAATGGTCAGGTAGATGAACTAAAGATGGACAAATTATTCCTTATATCTTGCATAAGATTTAATCGTACCCTAGGCTGCAAACATTTCTGAATATTTAGACTATAGCTAGCATCGCTCCGGACATATGACACCTGTGAACTTCAGGAAATGTTTCCTTGATATGCACAGGTCAATTACTTCATTAGTTCCGTATATTAACTGTAATCGATATCCATAACAGAGGTTTATAACCTTTGCATCATATTTTTGCCTACATCCTTATGATACAATTTAATGGTTTTTTCGTAAGGTGAGTATTATGTTATTCTTCTTGTGTATGTGTGAGTTGTTACCCGAGGACATATCTATTTTTGATTGCAAGTACAACCTGTAAATTATTCATGAGCATTGTGTGCACCACTATACTATTAATAATAATCTGACGCATCAACAATAGTTCTAGCTGTCCCTCGCGAAGGACCTATGCATGAACGAGAACAAGAGGTTCCTGAACATAGACCTCCACCCTACATGCTACAGGAGATAGTCCAAGATCCCAGGCCACCACCACCACGCTACATACCCCAAGAGTTACTTGTAGATCATAGGCCTCCCCCATACATCCCTCAGTTCAAATGTGGCTTTTCTAATACTGAGGAAAGATTGGAAGATTGTCACAGATCGATTTTTCACTCGATCGACTGCAACGGTTTCAGACATGAGACAATTTGCATGCGAGGAGACGGGAATAATGATTTTATAACATGGGGGAGGTACTTTCAATTTTAAAAAGTGGTTAAATGTAGTAATTGCAACAGCCTAATAAAAGAAATTTCGTCCAGTCGTTGTATGACCCATCATGATACCACAAGAGCCTCATTTGAAGTGAACCGCAGAATGATGGACACTTTTTTAGATATCTGTAAGGGGTATGCTAGCATGCATAAATATTGTATGGGGATGGGCATGGCATGTATATTAGCAAATTAGCCAGTGACAACAGTAAGTAGGTTAGTACTGAGGTTCTTAGAAAAGCACACACCATCATCAGAGGCCATCATTAGAAAAGGATCAACCTATTGACATAACGGTTTCATATGGTGGCCTATTGTCACTCTTCCCTTTATGGCATTGGGATTGTTGTAGATATTATGACTGGCTTAGTAGTGGACTACGAAATACTCTCCAAATACTGCTCACTATGCAATCAGAATGAGAGAAAAATGTTGTGCGACCAGTACGCAGTGTGGTAAGAGGGGCATACAACAAGTGGTGATTGCGAAACTGATTTTGATGCCTCTTCCAATGCTATGGAGACAGCAGCAGCAGAAATACTATGGAAAAGCTCCATCGACTTTGCCAATTTGAGATATACCACTATGCTGTCAGATGGGGACGCGAAAACTTACAGCCACCTTCAAAATTTGAAAGTATATGGCAACGAAGCTAATATTCAGAAGGAGGGGTGTACTAACCACATTGCTAAAAGGATTAGAAAAGGCCTTCTCAGTGTTGTAAATGTGAAGAAGAAGAATCATGGCAGCCTGACTGAAAGTGTCATCACCAAGAATATTCCTGATGTGGATGCAATGAAGAAGGCTCTTTTTGCCACTTTACGCCATTGTGGGTCAACAGATAGCAATCCCCAACACAGCAATTGTCCTGATGGACCCAATTCACGGTGTTTTTATTATAAGGCCATCGCAATGGGGGAAGAGGTAACGACGAAGACACACTCAAGACCTGATGTCATAACAGAAATAATTCCTCTTTACCAAAGACTGGCCTCAGATGAATTACTACGAGGAAAACACAAAATGCTAATGAGAGCCTCCATAGTGTGGCGTAAGTGTCCTAAAGAAATCTTTGTATCGAAGAAGAGACTCCTTGTTGCAGTGACAACAGCCATATCAGAATTTAACATCATAAAACATATTACATAAATTACAAATTAAGTAAATACCACCTCTGTACAAATTTGGAGCAAAATTGCTACAGTGACAATTCGCTGTTCTCAAAATATTTAAAAACTTTGCTGAAATATCTGAATTCACATTTATGTCAATGTTCCAGAGAGTACCATTTGTAAATTTAAAATGTGTAAAAAGTAATTTATCCAAATTATTATAAAACATATTTATATCTCCACTAGGTGACCTATATATAGATACCAAAATTATAGTTCTTTGAATTTGATATCAGAACGTTCCTACTTTGAGTGGGAGCGTTGGCACATGAAGGTGAGGGTAAGGAAAGCAAACGAAGCCGAAAAACTCATCCAACGGTTATTCGCCAAATATGGGCAACAGGATCTTGTTCAAGTCTGCTTACTGCTTGCCAACCCTGAGGTCGCTGAATGCGTGGAGACTGATTGCTGGGGAGATTTGGGAGAGTATTTGGGAATGTCTCTTTGTTCTGTTGAAACTGCTTTGTGCCATACCTATGGAGAAATCTGGGCCGTTGAGCACTGTTTTACACAATTAACAAACCGAATAAATACAGATCTTCTATACATAACTCTCCCACCAACACTTTTTTGTTTTATGACGTAGTTCAATTATGATGTATTTCCGTTTTAAATATTGTAACACAGACCTAGACATTTTAGTAAGTAAGTAAGTAAGTAAGTAAGTAAGTAAGTAAGACAAAAACAATCAGTACATTCTCCTTTGTTTTATAGCAGCTATGTCGCAAGATATGTTACATAACTTGTGGGAAGAGATTCCCGGTGAGGCGATCGCCCAGGCCACTTCGGAGGTTGAATACATCATTCCTGACAACGAAACTCCCCCGTCTACGGTAGAAGACTGCCAGGAGTCGTCTCCTATGCCCGAGAGGGTAGAGTGTATAGACATCACTCTGCATGACGGTTGGGGCGACGAGCTAAGGAAGCTGGAGTTTCCCATACAATATAGGCAGATACGGGGTCACAACCAGGAACATGTGGATATATATCACATGCTTCCTTGTGGCAACACATTGCGTGATATGGCTGGAGATGTGGAGCTCCACCCTGAAACCTTCCACCATCAGGCGTGCGACGGTGATCGGCATTTCAATCAGTGCACGGTCCACATAGAAGGTCACTTCGCAATATGGAGTACCCCTTGCGGCAAGGGCTGGCACATATTTGAGAAACTGCAACAAACTGTATCACACCATAGACCCTCACATTAAAAAAAAGTAATATCATAGTGTAACACTATAGTGTGTTTTTAATCATATCTTTCAGACGCGAAGAAAATTCTTCTTCTTCCACGAGCTGTGTTGTAGCCATATGGCAGAATGTAGCTATACGGAACAACCCTCAACAGGAAGTGTTGTTAAATGTTAAAAAAAAGTATAGTTTCCTAAAAAAAACATCAACAGCTGTCAGTAACTTTTTTTTTTTTGTAATCCCTCTCTTGTCATCTGTGTTATATGTCTAGGGATCCTTAACATAATGTTACAGAAATCTCAGTATTTATTTCATAGGAAACTAAGGCGCATAAAGACAGAACTTCCCGGGTCTGTTCCAAATTTGCCTTATCATTTAATACAAGCTTGTTGTCAATTATATGTTAAACAAAGAGAATATTTACAATTTTCAGTAATTATAATCCACAAATCATGATTGACGTCGACACAAAGGTGGTTACAGACGAATGTCACAGACAAAAAAAACTATTCTTACTTATTTAATTGATCTATCTTTTAAAACGGGCATTTTTCCAAACGAGTTGAAAGTTAGTAAAATTATTCTATTTCATAAGAAAAAATGATAAGACTTGTTATTATTATTACAACTATTATTATCTCTAATAGTATCATAATTCTCCTTAATATTGCAGCTCTGAAGCATTAACAGTACCCTACGCAGAGTAAACTGTAAGTAGGTTGTTAAAACAAGGTCGTCCTCTCACGAAAATTCTAATATGGTCTTACGATCATGTCGCAACAAGTTTGAAAATATATAACGTAATTAGGTCGGTAAACAAACTCTTACTCACACGAGATTCTGTTCCAGCAAATAATTCTATATATATATATATATTTAAAATGTAGGAACATGTCATAACAAGCTTTTGAAAGTACATTATAAAATTTTACATCTTTGTACGAAATCCTGTTCCGGCATCTAGTTCTATTTTCAAAACAAGAAGGTTGAGTATGTTCATAGAGGGGGAAACCCGTTACTTAATATCCATATAAAAGGCCTGACAGTTTCCTCTTGAAACATTGTTTCTTCGTTCTGCGAATAGTGAAGACTACCTAGTTGACGTCAGCATCTACATCTGATCTTCTTCTTCTAACATCATTGTCTTTTCTCCTACAACTATCGAGGTAAGTAACACCATGTTTGTTTTAAAATGTAAATAACTTCTTCTCTGTTTTCCTGTTTCTATTAGATTCGATGCTTTACTAGTTTTGTTAACTACTTGTTTGTCCTCCGCTTTGCTCATTATGTTTTACATATATTACAGTTTAATGTTAACATAATTTATATACTAAAAACCTTTTTACTGCTACTTGTTAGTCCTCTGCAATGTTTGTTTTTTTTACATAAACATGTGCTACAGTTTAATGTTAACATAATTTATATAGTAAAAACTTTTTTTTCTTGCTTTTCAGATGGCTTCGATGATCCAAAAAGTCAACAATGCAAGTTATGTAGCAAGGTGCGTTTCAATCTCACAGCTAGTCATAGGGCAAACATATAATGTTCTATCAGCCGAATTAAAACACACTAAGTATGGGAACTCTGTGCTGAGGTTCGGTGCAGTTGGACTGCAACTAGTTATCAATCTTAGAGAACCAGGTGAAAATTCAGGACCCAACTATTTTGAATCATGTTTAAAAGAAGTTATAGAACATGCTTTAGTCGAAGCTAGATATCACGATATGATTGGTGTCTCTATTTTTAACGAAGTTAATAGTGTGGACAAACCTATCGGTATCTCTTATAGGCGAAAAGATCAAGTTAGCATGGATGTAATCACTAGCGCTGATGCAACAACAATACCTTTTGTACCCGAAAGACCTATACCTAATCGGATACCAGAAGATCAGCAACAACACCAACCACCTATACCACATTTCAGATGTGGCTATTCAAATATTGCGGAAAGGCTAGAGGATTGCCACTCCTCAATATTTCACACAATTGAGTGCGATGGCCACAGACATGTGACGACATGTAGGCTTGGTGAATTTAATACAGATTTTGTAGCGTGGGGGACATATTGCCATCGTTTATGCAATATATATTTAAACAGAGGGATATTGGTAAGTTTAAAACATTTTTTTTTAAATATAAAAAAAATATATATATATATATATATACGACTATGTTTTAACTATAATAATTTCTGTTCATATTTCAGCTCAGAAGACAACTGATGTGAGAGCTTCAGATATAGAACGGTTATTTAACATGGAGCATGTCTGTGTTATTTCCGTTTATTTTGAAAAATGTACAAGTTTGAGAAATGGTTGTAGCCCCTAACAAAATCGAACAGGTTAACGTCTCTTTATCAAAATTATGATTCGTAAACTTCGATTTTAGCATTAGCTTTACGGACACTATGAGGCCTGTATCATTTTACCATACTGAATTCGATTTTCGTTATTTGTTTAAATGTATACTTCAAAGTAAACAAGAAAGAAGATAATGGTTCATTAGAACAGTGATCGAACTGATCATTTCTACATTTTACACGTTAATAAGGGTATAAGGTGGTTTTAAAAATATAAACTTCACTAAGTAAAACGCCTGTAAACACAATTAAATATTTTCTTACATTTTTGTTCGTTCATAATTGATTTCACAGTAAGTTACTAACACATTTTATAGATTTTCTATTGAAAACCATTGTCGTCTGTCTATGAACACTAAATTATAACGTGCAAGTGAGCACTCCATATGTATTAAATAATAATATGTTCACAATGTGGATTCTGATAAGAATGGGCTTATGGAAATAGTTATGTATAAACAGACCTCAATTCAATAAGGTCATCATCATTGCACACAACGCAAGAGCTTACGATCTACAGTTTATTCTCGACTTCGCAATTAAGGAAAAGTGGACTCCAGACTTGGTCATGTCTGGATGCAAAATCTTGTGCATGAAGTTTGAACATTTCGTCTTTCTAGACAGTTTAAACTTCATTCCACTTCCTCTACGAAGTTTCCCCAAGACATTCGATTTAACCGATATTGCCAAAGGTTATTACCCGCATTATTTCAATACCCTTGAAAACCTCAATTACGTTGGTCCGCATCCTGACAAATCGGTTTACGGACTTGACACCATGTCTGAGAAAGACCGCGAAGTTTTTCTTGACTGGCATAAGTCTGTCGAAAACGAGTTCAATAACAAAAAAGAATTGGAAGAGTATTGCCGGGCCGATGTTACCGTGTTGAGAGAAGCCTGCAATCTCTTCAAATCCCTCTTTTGGGAAATAGCCAAGATCGACATTTTGCAGAGGCCATTACTATTGCGTCGGCCTGTAATAAAATCTTTCGTAAGACTTTTCTCCAACCTAAAACCATAGGTTTGGTTCCCTCCTGCGGTTATAGGAAAGCAGACAGGCATTAGCGTAAATCTCTGATGTGGCTATCCACGAAGCTAAG
Source organism: Ectobius pallidus (assembly GCA_964059195.1). NCBI lineage: Eukaryota > Metazoa > Arthropoda > Insecta > Blattodea > Ectobiidae > Ectobius > Ectobius pallidus. The sequence goes on from CAXKWD010000006.1 coordinate 7,449,262, forward strand.
GGGAGGAACATTTTCATCCGTCATGCGGGTAACGGACGAGAGGTTCGCCTACCTGAATTCCCTCAATTGAAAGTAGACGGTTTCTGTGAAGAAACACGAGATGTTTTCGAATTTCTCGGTTGTTATTATCATGGATGTCTCTGTAGACCTAAAAGAGACGTACCCTTGATGGATTCTTCCGAATCCCTTGCCGAGAGATACGAAAACACCCTGACCAGATTGGAGAAAATCAGATCATGCGGGTATACTGTTCACGCAATGTGGGAATGTAAATTTGATCTCGTACTCGAGAATTTCCCCGCGTTGAAAGATGACCCTTTGATAGGTGATGCTCCTCTGGTCATGAGAGACTCGGTCTATGGAGGGCGAACAGAAGCCATGCGCCTTTTCCACAAGGTGGACGAGAAGCATTCCGAAAAAATCCTGTACGCAGACATTATGTCGTTATACCCGTATGTCTGCAAATACTTTAAATTTCCTGTAGGACATCCCACTGTTTACGTGGGGGATCAGTGTGCGGATGTCAATCTCATGATGAACAAAGAAGGTGTTATCAAATGCACAGTCCTTCCTCCGCAAATGCTCTACCATCCCGTTTTGCCTTTCAGGTGGGGTGGTAAGCTCTTGTTTCCCCTTTGCCGTTCCTGCGCTACTACTTTGGAGCAAGGGACCTGCACTCACGTTAACGAGGAAGAGCGGGTTCTCACCGGCACCTAGATTGTGGACGAGGTGAGATTAGCTGTTCAGAACCGTTATGAAAGTCCACGAATTTCTAGAGTACAAAACTACAATGTACTCTCGTGAAACCCGTGAGGGTGGTTTGTTCGTGGACTATATTAACCTGTTCCTTAAAATCAAAACAGAGTCCTATAATATTCTCATGTAATGTCCAACACAGACAATAATCTGTGGTTCATGAATGCATATTATATATATATATATATCCATTCTGACCAAAACTTAATAGCGATTTGTAGAGTAGTTGACTTCCTGTAAGTTACTTAATGGTCAGGTAGATGAACTAAAGATGGACAAATTATTCCTTATATCTTGCATAAGATTTAATCGTACCCTAGGCTGCAAACATTTCTGAATATTTAGACTATAGCTAGCATCGCTCCGGACATATGACACCTGTGAACTTCAGGAAATGTTTCCTTGATATGCACAGGTCAATTACTTCATTAGTTCCGTATATTAACTGTAATCGATATCCATAACAGAGGTTTATAACCTTTGCATCATATTTTTGCCTACATCCTTATGATACAATTTAATGGTTTTTTCGTAAGGTGAGTATTATGTTATTCTTCTTGTGTATGTGTGAGTTGTTACCCGAGGACATATCTATTTTTGATTGCAAGTACAACCTGTAAATTATTCATGAGCATTGTGTGCACCACTATACTATTAATAATAATCTGACGCATCAACAATAGTTCTAGCTGTCCCTCGCGAAGGACCTATGCATGAACGAGAACAAGAGGTTCCTGAACATAGACCTCCACCCTACATGCTACAGGAGATAGTCCAAGATCCCAGGCCACCACCACCACGCTACATACCCCAAGAGTTACTTGTAGATCATAGGCCTCCCCCATACATCCCTCAGTTCAAATGTGGCTTTTCTAATACTGAGGAAAGATTGGAAGATTGTCACAGATCGATTTTTCACTCGATCGACTGCAACGGTTTCAGACATGAGACAATTTGCATGCGAGGAGACGGGAATAATGATTTTATAACATGGGGGAGGTACTTTCAATTTTAAAAAGTGGTTAAATGTAGTAATTGCAACAGCCTAATAAAAGAAATTTCGTCCAGTCCTTGTATGACCCATCATGATACCACAAGAGCCTCATTTGAAGTGAACCGCAGAATGATGGACACTTTTTTAGATATCTGTAAGGGGTATGCTAGCATGCATAAATATTGTATGGGGATGGGCATGGCATGTATATTAGCAAATTAGCCAGTGACAACAGTAAGTAGGTTAGTACTGAGGTTCTTAGAAAAGCACACACCATCATCAGAGGCCATCATTAGAAAAGGATCAACCTATTGACATAACGGTTTCATATGGTGGCCCATTGTCACTCTTCCCTTTATGGCATTGGGATTGTTGTAGATATTATGACTGGCTTAGTAGTGGACTACGAAATACTCTCCAAATACTGCTCACTATGCAATCAGAATGAGAGAAAAATGTTGTGCGACCAGTACGCAGTGTGGTAAGAGGGGCATACAACAAGTGGTGATTGCGAAACTGATTTTGATGCCTCTTCCAATGCTATGGAGACAGCAGCAGCAGAAATACTATGGAAAAGCTCCATCGACTTTGCCAATTTGAGATATACCACTATGCTGTCAGATGGGGACGCGAAAACTTTCAGCCACCTTCAAAATTTGAAAGTATATGGCAACGAAGCTAATATTCAGAAGGAGGGGTGTATTAACCACATTGCTAAAAGGATTAGCAAAGGCCTTCTCAGTGTTGTAAATGAGAAGAAGAAGAATCATGGCAGCCTGACTGAAAGTGTCATCACCAAGAATATTCCTCATGTGGATGCAATGAAGAAGGCTATTTTTGCCACTTTACGTCATTGTGGGTCAACAGATAGCAATCCCCAACACAGCAATTGTCCTGATGGACCCAATTCACGGTGTTTTTATTATAAGGCCATCGCAATGGGGGAAGAGGTAACGACGAAGACACACTCAAGACCTGATGTCATAACAGAAATAATTCCTCTTTACAAGACTGGCCTCAGATGAATTACTACGAGGAAAACACAAAATGCTAATGAGAGCCTCCATAGTGTGGCGTAAGTGTCCTAAAGAAATCTTTGTATAGAAGAAGAGACTCCTTGTTGCAGTGACAACAGCCATATCAGAATTTAACATCATAAAACATATTACATAAATTACAAATTAAGTAAATACCACCTCGGTACAAATTTGGAGCAAAATTGCTACAGTGACAATTCGCTGTTCTCAAAATATTTAAAAACTTTGCTGAAATATCTGAATTCACATTTATGTCAATGTTCCAATCACCACAGAGTACCATTTGTAAGTTTAAAATGTGTAAAAAGTAATTTATCCAAATTATTATAAAACATATTTAAATCTCCACTAGGTGAACTATATATAGATACCAAAATTATAGTTCTTTGAATTTGATATCAGAACGTTCCTACTTTGAGTGGGAGCGTTGGCACATGAAGGTGAGGGTAAGGAAAGCAAACGAAGCCGAAAAACTCATCCAACGGTTATTCGCCAAATATGGGCAACAGGATCTTGTTCAAGTCTGCTTACTGCTTGCCAACCCTGAGGTCGCTGAATACGTGGAGACTGATTGCTGGGGAGATTTGGGATAGTATTTGGGAATGTCTCTTTGTTCTGTTGAAACTGCTTTGTGCCATATCTATGGAGAAATCTGGGCCGTTGAGCACTGTTTTACACAATTAAGAAACCGAATAAATACAGATCTTCTATACATAACTCTCCCACCAACACTTTTTTGTTTTATGACGTAGTTCAATTATGATGTATTTTCCGTTTTAAATATTGTAACACAGACCTAGACATTTTAGTAAGTAAGTAAGACAAAAACAATCAGTACATTCTCCTTTGTTTTATAGCAGCTATGTCGCAAGATATGTTACATAACTTGTGGGAAGAGATTCCCGATGAGGCGATCGCCCAGGCCACTTCAGAGGTTGAATACATCATTCCTGACAACGAAACTCCCGCGTCTACGGTAGAAGACTGCCAGGAGTCGTCTCCTATGCCCGAGAGGGTAGAGTGTATAGACATCACTCTGCATGACGGTTGGGGCGACGAGCTAAGGAAGCTGGAGTTTCCCATACGATATAGGCAGATACGGGGTCACAATCAGGAACATGTGGATATATCTCACATGCTTCCTTGTGGCAACACATTGCGTGATATGGCTGGAGATGTGGAGCTCCACCCTGAAACCTTCCACCATCAGGCGTGCGACGGTGATCGGCATTTCAATCAGTGCACGGTCCACATAGAAGGTCACTTCGCAATATGGAGTACCCCTTGCGGCAAGGGCTGTCACATATTTGAGAAACTGCAACAAACTGTATCACACCATAGACCCTCACATTTAAAAAAAGTAATATCATAGTGTAACACTATAGTGTGTTTTTAATCATATCTTTCAGACGCGAAGAAAATTCTTCTTCTTCCACGAGCTGTGTTGTAGCCATATGGCAGAATGTAGCTATACGGAACAACCCTCAACAGGAAGTGTTGTTAAATGATTTAAAAAAAAAATGTATAGTTTCCTAAAAAAAAAACATCAACAGCTGTCAGTAACTTTTTTTTTTGTAATCCCTCTCTTGTCATCTGTGTTATATGTCTAGGGATCCTTAACATAATGTTACAGAATTCTCAGTATTTATTTCATAGGAAACTAAGGCGTACAAAGACAGATCTTCCCTGGACTGTTCCAAATTTGCCTTATCATTTAATACAAGCTTGTTGTCAATTATATGTTAAACAAAGAGAATATTTACAATTTTCAGTAATTATAATCCACAAATCATGATTGACGTCGACACAAAGGTGGTTACAGACGAATGTCTCAGACAAAACAAAACTATTCTTACTTATTTAATTGATCTATCTTTTAAAACGGGCATTTTCCCAAACGAGTTGAAAGTTAGTAAAATTATTCTATTTCATAAGAAAAAATGATAAGACTTGTTATTATTATTACAACTATTATTATCTCTAATAGTATTATAATTCTCCTTAATATTGCAGCTCTGAAGCATTAACAGTACCCTACGCAGAGTAAACTGTAAGTAGGTTGTTAAAACAAGGTCGTCCTCTCACGAAAATTCTAATATGGTCTTACTATCATGTCGCAACAAGTTTGAAAATATATAACGTAATTAGGTCGGTAAACAAACTCTTACTCACACGAGATCCTGTTCCGGCAAATAATTCTATATATATATATATATATATATATATATATATATATATATATATATATATATATATTTATATATTTAAAATGTAGGAACATGTCATAACAAGCTTTTGAAAGTACATTATAAAATTTTACATCTTTGTACGAAATCCTGTTCCGGCATCTAGTTCTATTTTCAAACAAGAAGGTTGAGTATGTTCATAGAGGGGGAAACCCGTTACTTAATATCCATATAAAAGGCCTGACAGTTTCCTCTTGAAACATTGTTTCTTCGTTCTGCGAATAGTGAAGACTACCTAGTTGACGTCAGCATCTACATCTGATCTTCTTCTTCTAACATCATTGTCTTTTCTCCTACAACTATCGAGGTAAGTAACACCATGTTTGTTTTAAAATGTAAATAACTTCTTCTCTGTTTTCCTGTTCCTATTAGATTCGATGCTTTACTAGTTTTGTTAACTACTTGTTTGTCCTCCGCTTTGTTCATTATGTTTTACATATATTACAGTTTAATGTTAACATAATTTATATACTAAAAACCTTTTTACTGCTACTTGTTAGTCCTCTGCAATGTTTGTTTTTTTTACATAAACATGTGCTACAGTTTAATGTTAACATAATTTATATAGTAAAAACTTTTTTTCTTGCTTTTCAGATGGCTTCGATGATCCAAAAAGTCAACAATGCAAGTTATGTAGCAAGGTGCGTTTCAATCTCACAGCTAGTCATAGGGCAAACATATAATGTTCTATCAGCCGAATTAAAACACACTAAGTATGGGAACTCTGTGCTGAGGTTCGGTGCAGTTGGACTGCAACTAGTTATCAATCTTAGAGAACCAGGTGAAAATTCAGGACCCAACTATTTTGAATCATGTTTAAAAGAAGTTATAGAACATGCTTTAGTCGAAGCTAGATATCACGATATGATTGGTGTCTCTATTTTTAATGAAGTTAATAGTGTGGACAAACCTATCGGTATCTCTTATAGGCGAAAAGATCAAGTTAGCATGGATGTAATCACTAGCGCTGATGATTGGTGTCTCTATTTTTAACGAAGTTAATAGTGTGGACAAACCTATCGGTATCTCTTATAGGCGAAAAGATCAAGTTAGCATGGATGTAATCACTAGCGCTGATGCAACAACAATACCTTTTGTACCCGAAAGACCTATACCTAATCGGATACCAGAAGATCAGCAACAACACCAACCACCTATACCACATTTCAGATGTGGCTATTCAAATATTGCGGAAAGGCTAGAGGATTGCCACTCCTCAATATTTCACACAATTGAGTGCGATGGCCACAGACATGTGACGACATGTAGGCTTGGTGAATTTAATACAGATTTTGTAGCGTGGGGGACATATTGCCATCGTTTATGCGATATATATTTAAACAGAGGGATATTGGTAAGTTTAAAACATTTTTTTTAAATATTAAAAAAAAATATATATATATATATACGACTATGTTTTAACTATAATAATTTCTGTTCATATTTCAGCTCAGAAGACAACTGATGTGAGAGCTTCAGATATAGAACGGTTATTTAACATGGAGCATGTCTGTGTTATTTCCGTTTATTTTGAAAAATGTACAAGTTTGAGAAATGGTTGTAGCCCCTAACAAAATCGAACAGGTTAACGTCTCTTTATCAAAATTATGATTCGTAAACTTCGATTTTAGCATTAGCTTTACGGACACTATGAGGCCTGTATCATTTTACCATACTGAATTCGATTTTCGTTATTTGTTTAAATGTATACTTCAAAGTAAACAAGAAAGAAGATAATGGTTCATTAGAACAGTGATCGAACTGATCATTTCTACATTTTACACGTTAATAAGGGTATAAGGTGGTTTTAAAAATATAAACTTCACTAAGTAAAACGCCTGTAAACACAATTAAATATTTTCTTACATTTTTGTTCGTTCATAATTGATTTCACAGTAAGTTACTAACACATTTTATAGATTTTCTATTGAAAACCATTGTCGTCTGTCTATGAACACTAAATTATAACGTGCAAGTGAGCACTCCATATGTATTAAATAATAATATGTTCACAATGTGGATTCTGATAAGAATGGGCTTATGGAAATAGTTATGTATAAACAGACCTCAATTCAATAAGGTCATCATCATTGCACACAACGCAAGAGCTTACGATCTACAGTTTATTCTCGACTTCGCAATTAAGGAAAAGTGGACTCCAGACTTGGTCATGTCTGGATGCAAAATCTTGTGCATGAAGTTTGAACATTTCGTCTTTCTAGACAGTTTAAACTTCATTCCACTTCCTCTACGAAGTTTCCCCAAGACATTCGATTTAACCGATATTGCCAAAGGTTATTACCCGCATTATTTCAATACCCTTGAAAACCTCAATTACGTTGGTCCGCATCCTGACAAATCGGTTTACGGACTTGACACCATGTCTGAGAAAGACCGCGAAGTTTTTCTAGACTGGCATAAGTCTGTCGAAAACGAGTTCAATAACAAAAAAGAATTGGAAGAGTATTGCCGGGCCGATGTTACCGTGTTGAGAGAAGCCTGCAATCTCTTCAAATCCCTCTTTTGGGAAATAGCCAAGATCGACATTTTGCAGAGGCCATTACTATTGCGTCGGCCTGTAATAAAATCTTTCGTAAGACTTTTCTCCAACCTAAAACCATAGGTTTGGTTCCCTCCTGCGGTTATAGGAAAGCAGACAGGCATTAGCGTAAATCTCTGATGTGGCTATCCACGAAGCTAAGGGGAGGAACATTTTCATCCGTCATGCGGGTAACGGACGAGAGGTTCGCCTACCTGAATTCCCTCAATTGAAAGTAGACGGTTTCTGTGAAGAAACACGAGATGTTTTCGAATTTCTCGGTTGTTATTATCATGGATGTCTCTGTAGACCTAAAAGAGACGTACCCTTGATGGATTCTTCCGAATCCCTTGCCGAGAGATACGAAAACACCCTGACCAGATTGGAGAAAATCAGATCATGCGGGTATACTGTTCACGCAATGTGGGAATGTAAATTTGATCTCGTACTCGAGAATTTCCCCGCGTTGAAAGATGACCCTTTGATAGGTGATGCTCCTCTGGTCATGAGAGACTCGGTCTATGGAGGGCGAACAGAAGCCATGCGCCTTTTCCACAAGGTGGACGAGAAGCATTCCGAAAAAATCCTGTACGCAGACATTATGTCGTTATACCCGTATGTCTGCAAATACTTTAAATTTCCTGTAGGACATCCCACTGTTTACGTGGGGGATCAGTGTGCGGATGTCAATCTCATGATGAACAAAGAAGGTGTTATCAAATGCACAGTCCTTCCTCCGCAAATGCTCTACCATCCCGTTTTGCCTTTCAGGTGGGGTGGTAAGCTCTTGTTTCCCCTTTGCCGTTCCTGCGCTACTACTTTGGAGCAAGGGACCTGCACTCACGTTAACGAGGAAGAGCGGGTTCTCACCGGCACCTAGATTGTGGACGAGGTGAGATTAGCTGTTCAGAACCGTTATGAAAGTCCACGAATTTCTAGAGTACAAAACTACAATGTACTCTCGTGAAACCCGTGAGGGTGGTTTGTTCGTGGACTATATTAACCTGTTCCTTAAAATCAAAACAGAGTCCTATAATATTCTCATGTAATGTCCAACACAGACAATAATCTGTGGTTCATGAATGCATATTATATATATATATATCCATTCTGACCAAAACTTAATAGCGATTTGTAGAGTAGTTGACTTCCTGTAAGTTACTTAATGGTCAGGTAGATGAACTAAAGATGGACAAATTATTCCTTATATCTTGCATAAGATTTAATCGTACCCTAGGCTGCAAACATTTCTGAATATTTAGACTATAGCTAGCATCGCTCCGGACATATGACACCTGTGAACTTCAGGAAATGTTTCCTTGATATGCACAGGTCAATTACTTCATTAGTTCCGTATATTAACTGTAATCGATATCCATAACAGAGGTTTATAACCTTTGCATCATATTTTTGCCTACATCCTTATGATACAATTTAATGGTTTTTTCGTAAGGTGAGTATTATGTTATTCTTCTTGTGTATGTGTGAGTTGTTACCCGAGGACATATCTATTTTTGATTGCAAGTACAACCTGTAAATTATTCATGAGCATTGTGTGCACCACTATACTATTAATAATAATCTGACGCATCAACAATAGTTCTAGCTGTCCCTCGCGAAGGACCTATGCATGAACGAGAACAAGAGGTTCCTGAACATAGACCTCCACCCTACATGCTACAGGAGATAGTCCAAGATCCCAGGCCACCACCACCACGCTACATACCCCAAGAGTTACTTGTAGATCATAGGCCTCCCCCATACATCCCTCAATTCAAATGTGGCTTTTCTAATACTGAGGAAAGATTGGAAGATTGTCACAGATCGATTTTTCACTCGATCGACTGCAACGGTTTCACACATGAGACAATTTGCATGCGAGGAGACGGGAATAATGATTTTATAACATGGGGGAGGTACTGTAACGTCCTATGTGACATGTACTTAAACAAGGGGATAGTGGTAAGTTCTAATGTATATCTATATATATGTATGTATTCTTACAACGTTCTGTAACGAACATCGTACGTCACGTAGTGTTGTACTGTGAAATCTACATACCGAAATTACTAAATAATCCTTTCTGTTCATATTTCAGGTCCGAAGACAAATGGGGAATAATGTTCCGCAGTAGACCTTAACCTGTAATTATGGATGCTGTACAACACCTTAACCTGTAGTAATTATATTACAACTCAAACATATAAGATGACCTATTATTTCCTACAAAGGAACATTAACATTAAACAAAAAAGAATGATTTTTTAGTTTCGGTATGCTATTTGACATTAGAAACCAGTGTCTATTTGCCTTTCTTTGAATCTATGAAAACAGTGCCGTCGTACCATGCCTGTGCATACCATTTCACTTCCCGCATTATAACTAATGAAATCCTTCTTATGTAATAAATCACTAGTTGACAGTATAATTTAGTTAATAGTGTAGATATTAAATTAAAATCTGAGTAAAGACTACATATTTTCTAATTTTTCTCTTTCAGTCACAAAACGAGCAAATTTTCGTAATATTTTATAGAGTCTATTTGTTTTTAGCTGTATTTTTACATATGAATTATAATTTCGTCTGTAATATTGGCCTGTTCAATGTGTCTGTTGTAGGCTAGTCTATATTTAATTAATAAACTAAACTCAGAGAGGAGCAAGAATATAAATAAGTGTGTAATTGCATAATCAAACATATATGATTTCTTTAACCGGTAACTTTTAAATTACGATACATTTAAGTCAAATATTAATTTAAACTAATGATTTTGTTGTAAATTATTTTACAGCATTTGTGAATCCTACACACAGGTTTGCTGTAGTTCCAGCTAGAAGTGTATCCTATTATAGGGTTGTAATAGAAAAAGAGGCATAAGTTTTTAAAAATCCGTACTTACGGACACTATGAGGCCTGTATCATTTTACCATACTGAATTCGTTTTTCGTTGTTTGTTTAAATGTATATTTCTAAGTAAACAGGAAATCTTAATTTTAGTTAAAACTTAACTTAGCCTGTGCCTACTCAATTAAACACTACATTTTGAAGATAAAACCATAGGCTTTAACTCTGCCAGGCAAATATATCGTTATTATTATTATTATACTGTTTTGTAAATAAGCCCTGTAGTCTACTTTTGAACATAACTGTTTTATATAATTATGATTATATTCACGATTTCGTTGAAGAGGTTGTTGTTCTGGCGCAATAAGCCAATACTCTTCATAAATTTAAGATGTTGAAAGCAGGAAGAGAAATTATTTAACATTGACCAAGACACTATGGACCTGTATCATTTTACCATACTGAATTCGATTTTCGTTATTTGTTTAAATGTATACTTCAAAGTAAACAAGAAAGAAGATAATGGTTCATTAGAACAGTGATCGAACTGATCATTTCTACATTTTACACTTTAATAAGGGTGGTTTTAAAAATATATAAACTTCACTAAGTAATACGCCTGTAAACACAATTAAATATTTTCTTACATTTTTTTAGTTCATAATTGATTTCACAGTAAGTTACTAACACATTTTATAGATTTTCTATTGAAAACCATTGTCGTCTGTCTATGAACACTAAATTATAACGTGCAAGTGAGCACTCCATATGTATTAAATAATAATATGTTCACAATGTGGATTCTGATAGAATGTGCTTATGGAAATAGTTATGTAAGAAATTTTTAAAACCCATGGAATATTATTTTCGTAGACATGCTATTTCTCCCATTGAAGTATGTTATTTATTATTATTATTATTATTATTATTATTATTATTATTATTATTATTATTATTATTAATATTACCATTATAATTAGAGTTGAGGAGTTAGGCGTTTTAGTTAAAACAGTAGATAGCATTAAAACCTACTATGCATGGTTTACATTTTTCACGGAACATTCTAACAAATCAACACAGTTATTTCTCAACAAGTCATAGACTGCTCTTTGAAGTTTTCTACCTTACGTATTCTTTTTTTTCTGTATTTTTGTATAAGCAAGACCTTCAGGCATCTCGACCAGAACACACAAAGTGTCAGTAGTGCAAAATCTTGCGTTCGAGTGGCATACTTTTTTCTATAACTGATCCAATGACATCCAAACTTATTTGATCATCTACGACTGAACGAAAACCCTGTAGGTTTGTCCTTGTTATTCGACGGACAAAAACATGTTAATTGGATTAAATTATTATGATCCTGAGACTTTCAGAATGCGAATGCAAGACGTTACTATCTCGATCACCCCTTTATGTTTACAGAAATAATTATTATTTCTAAACTTTCAGAACCCTACGTCAACACAGTTGATGTAGATGATGACTTTCGAAAAGGAGCCATACCTACCTTCCGGTATCTGGCGGGTCCTTTTCCAGATAATACATGACTACATAATTATCACACGGCAGATAGTTCAACGTCGTCAATCACATTAGCTTTCGTACTTAAACACTACCTTTATTGAACTGCCGATCGTATATCATCATAGGGCACACGCTACCATGGACTCTGGAGACGTGTGAAGGACGTGATACTAGACACTAAATGATTACTTGATACTCAACTCCCTAATCTTACAATAATGATTTTAACTGTTCTACTTTCTCCCTACACTCCTTGGCAATTCACTCTTAATGATCCTTAATCTATTTAAATTAACATTTCATCACAGATTACTATCCCTTATTTGAAAACTCCCGACTAAGTTCTATTGTTTGAAACTTAATAATCTGGTACAGATTCTGGTGGTTATCGTTAAGTCATCAGTGGTTCCGCTTGCAGCAGCAGGTGACTCGTCCCTGCTCCAAGGCCCGTGAGGGAATTCCTTCACTGTCGATTAGAACACCTAGCGAACGAGTTTAGGAAGAATGACCTCATTCAAAAGGCATAATGTAAGTCAGTTTTTCGATAATTTTGCATCATTGTATGAACAATGCAAATTCAATTGCCAAGTCGTCTGCAATATAGACGAAACAGGAGTAACCACTGTCCAGCAACCAAGCAAAATCATTGTCATGAAAGGCGTCAAGAAAGTAGGAGCTGCCACATCCGGTGAACGAGGAACCTTGGTTACTGTTGTGTATGCTGTTAGTGCCAGTGGAAACAGTGTCCCACCATTACTAATATTTCCTAGGAAATATTAAAAACCACATTTTGTAGCAGATTGCCCTCCTGGGTGCATAGGATCTGCAAACCCAAGTGGTTGGGTAACCAACGAAGAATTGCTAATGTTCATGGAACGCTATGTTAAGCGCGTGAGATGTTCTAAAGATCACCCAGTTCTTGTCGTCCTGGATAATCATGCATCTGAATGATAGCAAATGCCAAGAGAGGTAAAGACTAAAAAAGCCAACAGTAACATCTTCGGTGGAGTAATTTAATTATAGGTTAGAGTACCCAACTAACAGAAATAATCCAGTTTCCCCAGTAAATCGAGTGCTCAAAGCATTGAGATGTGCTACAGAAGGATTCCATATTTTAACTGGTGATGCTGAGAAAGTGCATAGAACAACTGCACTGTGAATCATACACAATGTGTCTTTGAGTAACCGTTATATAAGGTTTCCAATGGCACATGCGGAACAGAGGGAAGTGAAGGAAGGTTTCTCCAGAGTCAATGGTTTTCCGGGGGTTCTAGGTGTCATTGACTGCACCCACATAGGAATTAAATTCCCTGGAGGTGACAATGCAGAAATATTTCGAAACAAAACAGGATACTTTTCTAGCAATAAGACAATAAGCGATCACAATTTGTTGATAAGAGAAATTGTAGCAAGATGGCTGGCTCTGCGCATGATAGCATCAATTTTAGACACTGTAAGAAAAGGGCTCAGTATCACAAAGGTGTAATTAGAAATGGTTTCTTGCTGGGATATTGAGGTTATGCTTGCCAGCCATACCTACGGACTCCTCTTCTGAATCCACAAACTCAGGCTGAAAGAACATATAACCTTGCACATGCAAGAACAAGTAAGACAGTATGGAGTGTGGAAAAGGCGAAGTCCTCTGGTCTTCGCTGCAACCTACAAAATGCATTCACGATCAATGTAGCTACCGCTGCTCTTCACAACTTTTTTCAACCTTAGCACTGTGTCTTCCTGGCCAGATGACGCAATGTTTCCGGAGTATCCGAGGTTTGAGAGGCTCTGCCTTCAATCGGCAGCAGCACCACAACAGCTTGGGTCATACTTGCACAATCAAAGTTCCAAGAATGAAACCTTGAGGACACCTTTAACTAACCCAGAAACTGTGAACAGCATAATGTTTCTTGGCAGCGCAATCGGATTGATTCCTGCCACCTTGACAAATGAATGGTTCGGGTGAACAGTTAACGGTTTGTTTTGCACTGCCTGTTTTTTCGTTGGATGGCTGCTCACTGCTTTCAGTAGTCCTAACTCCTATAGCATGTTGATGTGTGCACGTTTCATACTTGGCTGCGGAAACAGTATATTTGGGCCTGTATTTGTAGCCAAAAAGAGTGGAGGAATGCTCAGCGTCCTCAAGCCACAGTTTTTATCATTTTACTCGCTGGAACCTCTCAGTGTATAAATAACACAGTTGCAGTAAACGCCTTAAGAACATTCGAAACGAAGCAAACTTCAGTAGCTTTCAAGAATATGCAAACTTCAGTACCTAGTTTGCTTGGTACCCCATAGCATTATCCGCCACTGAAACGAGACATGCGATATTGTTTGACCAGGCCACCATTATACACAAAGAAGACAGCTGGTGGCCTAGAATAAAAGAAGCCTGGGAAATTGCCAGGCACCCCAACAACATAAATGGGGAAACAATTCGGCCTGGAGTGCTCTTTTTACTATATAGGCCATTTGTCATACGACCAAAAATGCGTCTGAAGACCTCATGTTCACTGGCACAGGGGGTGGGCCAGAGTGAAAGTTCACTGGGGACGACCGATTAGTCTTTGCGATACTGGGCGAGGATAGCCCTAATATCCAAGGGCTCGGTATCGCTCGGCGACCTGTGGGAAGAACATCATCCCACAACTAGTGACTGCCTGTTTTGGTGCAGAGTGAGGTGGTAGTGCTCCTGCCATTGTGTCTGCTGATGCAGTTGCGGCACCAAGTCCCTCGCAGGTCACGGAGGTGTACTTGCAGATGTCAGGCTGGTAAGTAATTTTTTGAATTCATGTTAACTTTATGCATGTCTTGGGGATACTGTGAAGATATGTTATTATTATTATATGTGTGTGTCTGAAAACATAATAATTACAAATATACTTAATATTAATCTTGTTGCAATATTATCTTCCTTCCGCAGATCGTATGGATCAATATTGGGATGGGGTCCCCGACGAGGTAATAGCACAGGCGTTAGAAGGGGAAGAAGAAGATAAAGAACCTCCTTCTACATAGTCCAATATAGAAGAAGAAAAGCTGATCACTATACACGACGGATGGGGGACGCAGTTAAGGACAATGTTATTCCCCATACGTTATGAAACCATCTATGGTCCAAATCAAGTGCACACAGAATCGTCCCCGATCCTGCCCTGTGGCAACACGCTGCGTGGGATGGTGGGGGACCAACATGCCCACAGTGATATATATATATCATAAAAAGGGGCACCTCTGAATGTGGAGCGAGAAGTGCAAAAGGAAGTGTAAACTATTCTTTCCACTGCAGCTAGCTGTAAGTATTATCATCACAGACCTCCGTATAATTTAATATCGTAACTTGTTGGTTATAGTGTGTTGTTTATGTGTGTTTCAGACTTGTAGGACATTCTTCCATAACCTGTGGTGTGGACAAGGGGAAAGATGTGCCAATCCGGACCACCATGTCTTGGGGATGCTGTGAAGATATGTGAACTGAGAGGAAAATCGTGAAGAAGTTGACACTCATACAACCTATATGCCTACTGGTTACTCGCAGGAGTCGCCAGGTGGTCATGGCATTTTGTTAAGTGGGAAGCTTTGCGGAGAATCATTCTCATCGTGAAACAGTGTAGGAAACTTGTAGACTCTGGTATTATTTTTTGTATACATTATGGATCTCATGGTGATTAATGAGAATACCGGTATAATGAAATAGTATTCATATGCTTAATTAAATACATTCCTATACACATTAAATATGCTAATGCAAAATATATTTAAATTTAATTCATGTAGATATACCTCTGTATTATTTATGCTTTTCAGGGTGGGTGGTTTTACTATCAGTCATATTATTGGAGTTGGTTTTAAAATTAATAATATTTCACTTCTTTCCTATGATTTCAGGAACCAGAAAACGCCGACAACCAATTGAACATGAAGAGGACTTAGAAGGAGAGAAAAAAATTGAGGACATCTGCAAATCGATCTCCTCCGGCTGCACATAAAATACCATAAGAAATTGCTGGGGAGGTCGATAGCGATTAAAATTATAAAATTGTATGATGAAATTAGCATTACTGTTTCATTTCTAAGATTTCACTCTCTAAAAATTCATCTGTTGTTTAGAAAGCCTTGCTTTTAAACCAAGCTGATAAGACATTATATACTTTTTTCTTTTCTAAATTTCTGATGTCAGGTGCTATTTTATTAAAGAAAATTATTAGTTGATAGCAGTGATTTTTTAGTCGGCTGCGGTGGTCCAGAGGTAGCGTGCCCGCCTCTAGATGCGAAGGTCGCTGGATCAAACCCGGCCGATCAATTGGTTTTTTAGGACATAAATCCTGGGCACGGAGTCTTCCGGGAGGGACTTTAAGCTGGGGTGCCTGTGTCGTAGATTTACTGCACATAAAAGAACTCCAAGCCTAAATTAGAGCCTCTCGACAAAATTTCTCTAAAAATGTCTTCCCAACCACAACGAGAGCATCATGGGAGTAAGTTGCTGAAGATGGCCGCTCCACACGATTGAATGCGCTCCAACAGGTAACAAAATACCACAGTAGTGAGTTCCAGTGTAAAAGCTTTATGCTCTATATAAATAATTAACATTAACATCACTACAGAATGGACAAAACTCAAGAACTTCTGAAATTGTTACACCTCTACTAATGAACCTGTAGCTTCTACACCAACTACAACTGAAAAGACTTTGTGCAAGTAACTTTCATACAGCCATAGTAATAGACAGTACTGAGATCTCATCTCAAGACCGTAGCTCTCAAGTACGCATTCTCATCTTGAGATGGGGACAGAGTAATAGTCCCGTTTCAAGCTCTTCTCAGCTGATAATTTACTCACGTGATACGAGATCCGGTACTCAGGTGATACACGATCTGATGCGCTGTTTTTCTATACACCTTGAGCAAGCATGACGAGAGGTCGAGAATAGGCGGCGGTAAGCGTGCTTTACAACCAATACCGACAGATGGCTTTACAATATGCATGTGCTTTTGTTTACTTCTTTGTTCTTGTGTCTTGCGATGAAATGAACCAGAAAAAGAAACATTTCACCGAGCTTGAGAAGACCCTTCTTAAAGCCATAATGGGGGAATATAAGCATGTGCTGGAAAATAAAAAACTGATGGCTGCAGCGTGGCAAGAAAGAAAGAAACTTGGGAGAAGGTGGTAGCCCAGTTCAACCGTTCGCCGTCTATTAACAAGCAGGTAAGCATGCCTAAATCTTTCCGCCTTTGTGATAATTTCTGGGCATACTGCATGAGAGGGATACATGTAATATTTTCCCCACAAGTTTTCAATGTATACCTTCTTGGGACATGATATGGTTAGGGCCTATCTGTTTTCTTTAGTTAGGTTAGGATAGCATAAGATGTACATTAGAGGTTACATTGGCTTAACTATCATGTTATTAAAAATTCTGGCAGTATTCACAGATACCATGCATCGCATCTCATCTCATGTATAAGCCCCGACTTGATAGATTGCATGTCAGTAAATATTTACTTTGTAGGCTAATCAGTAACATTGCTCCTATTTGAGGTAAAGTGTAAACGCCTTCTGTTTCTAGGCTACAAGCAAACAATTGCAGCGACTGTGGCTGAATTTGAACGTTGAAATCGAACGTTGTGATCGAACATCAAAACAACCAGATATCAACATCGCCAAAGTCTCGATCAGCAAAACGACCATTAGAAATAGAACCTACGTCATCAAAACGTGCAAAGATAGGGATTGGAAAGGGGAAATATATGCAACATGGAGACGATTTACTTGGTGGTGCTCTTTCTGTGTTTGTAACACCGTTGGAAAACGGTTTCAATGATACTAATATTGAGAAAGATACGGTGATTGTACATTTTTACTTCTCTGACACAAAAGAATTACTGTCACGTAATATAACAGGGAGCAGACAAATCGTGAACATTTTCACTTACTGTATGAGATCTTTGCGACCTGCCGCAGACGTACATTTTGTGAATGATAACATTATTGTTGTATTTACAAACAAATCACTAAATGAAAGCGTCGAATCCTATAACCTTGACGAAACTACATGGACTCTAAGATTCGTTGGTTTCAAAACACACACATACCCCTTTCAATTTATCACTTTCAATGATAAATTTGTAAAAAAAATCTCAGTTCGGTTATTACAATTCTACAAGAAACAAATGCACAACAAACACCTCTCGTTTATATTTAATGAAGAAAAACAAACATACACATTAAATTTATCACGCATTACAAACATCAAAATGGGCAAGTGAGAAGGTGAAACAGAGAAATTGGAAACCTCTTCAGATCCAGTGTCATTTATTATTTTCAAAAATAAATAACACACAAACATCATATTATGTAAAATGTGTACTTATTAATGTATTGCAGTTGTGTTACGTTTGTGTTGAAATGAATGTTAAAGAAAGGCAAAAGAGGATGGCAACTGGTGGTGCCCCCCCCTGCTGATGCCAAAATCGACGCAGAGATAATGACACTGACGCCTCACCTAATGGTAGAGGTTGAAGGCGTGATTGACAGTGACACTGGCGTCATTGTGATGGGTAAGATGTGTACATACAAAATTAAAGGCATTTGTTATAAAATAAGTTGAATGTAAAATTATTCTGTAGTAAGTCAGGACTCAGGCCTATCAAAAAGTAGTTAATAATTTTCCAAGTTGTAGTAATATAATATGTAAAAGTATGCCTACGTACAAGTATGTAAATTTAGGGCTAACTTGTACCTTCAGAAAATGTGCAAGCATTATTATTATTATTACTCAGATTCTGAATAGACAATATTTAATCATACATCCTCCACCCAAAATGTATGGCATAAAATTAACTTCATTATTACTACCAAAATGTATTGCATGCTTCTTTTATGTTGTGTAATGCCTTAATGTTGTATTATGAATGTCACCGATTTTTGCTTGTCACGTGATAATTGTGAGTGACAAATGGTCAAGTATGGTATCAAGAGGGCTCTGGAAGGAAGGACTATGGAGCCCAAGGGGGTTAGTGGAGAAGTTTTTGAATGGAGCCAGTTGATGGGAGGACGTGACAGAGAAAGGGCGCTGGAAGGAGGGACAGAAGTTGGTAAAGTGGATTCCAAAGTGGATAGGTATATGGTAATCTGGTGTGTTTTTATCCTGTGGAAAGAAATGGAGAAACTCTCTGTCAAGAAGAGAATGTAGAGCTTACATTGTGCCTGGACGGAGTACAGATTGGATATCTGTCCTAGAAGTTTCGAGAAGTGACTTTTTTTTTGTGGGATCCGATGTAAAGAGCATGAAGTCTATTTTTGTGTTGAATATGTTAAATATGCAGTAAATTTGCTGTTGTTTAAACTTGTCAGTGAGGAACAAATTAGAAAGAAATCTAAAAGTACCTGAGATTGGACAGACTGTCAAAGGAGAGCCATCGGTAGAGCATGAGACTCTTAATCTCAGGGTCGTGGGTTCGGGCCCCACTTTGGGTGCCAATCGTTTGCCACGTGCTTCCTTAAGTGATGTAAAGAGCATGAAAAGCAGAAGCAGTTAAGGCAAGAATCCAGTCTACAAGAGTGTCGGGACTAAAGACAGAGCAAACATGGAAGCCACAGCAGATACTGGAAAAGGATGGAAGGTGTTGGAAGTGTATTATTATTGTTGTTATTATTATTATTTTAGAGAATGGACTACTGTAATAATAATAATAACAGGCAAGAAGCAGAAGAAGTTGAACGATGTGTATCAGTACGGTATGTAAATCTCTCTCTCTCTGGAGGTTTTTTTTAAGATCTGACGCATCAACAATAGTTCTAGCTGTCCCTCGCGAAGGACCTATGCATGAACGAGAACAAGAGGTTCCTGAACATAGACCTCCACCCTACATGCTACAGGAGATAGTTCAAGATCCCAGGCCACCACCACCACGCTACATGCCCCAAGAGTTAGTTGTAGATCATAGGCCTCCCCCATACAGTCCCCAGTTCAAATGTGGCTTTTCTAATACTGTGGAAAGATTGGAAGATTGTCACAGCTCGATTTTTCACTCGATCGAACGCAACGGTTTCAGACATGAGACAATTTGCATGCGAGGAGACGGGAATAATGATTTTATAACATGGGGGAGGTACTGTAACGTCCTATGTGACATGTACTTAAACAAAGGGATAGTGGTAAGTTCTAATGTATATCTATATATATATGTATTCTTACAACGTTCTGTAACGAACATCGTACGTCACATAGTGTTGTACTGTGAAATCTACATACCGAAATTACTATATAATCCTTTCTGTTCAAATTCAAATTCTTTATTCTCCATAAATATACAACAGTACATGTGGATTCGTCAGTATTGTCTTACAAATAAAGTATACAATAAAGAATGAAGTGTTCAGTTCCATAAAATATGTTAAAATATGTTAAGAAAACCAATAGGCAACACATAGTGACTCAGAATTATACTCAAAACAATTAGTACAAATATTCATTTATACTATACAGGACCTTATTTATCAGATATTCTTTTAATCTCTTCTTATAAAGATTTCCATTACAGTGCTTTATGTAATTTGGAAGCTTATTGTAAAAGGTAATTCCTATATTGTGTGGATCTTTGTCAATTGATTTAATTTTATGAGTCTGTAAATGCAAGTTTCCTTTATACCTTGTTACATATGTATGTATATCCTCATTTTTCTTAAATTTATTCATATTAGATTTAATAAATATTAATATCTTGTACACATACAGTGAATATACAGTAAAGTATTTTTTTGTTCTAAAGATTTCCCGACAACTTTCCATTTTATTCATTTTATAGATTATTCTGAGACATTTCTTTTGCAAGATCAATACCCTATTTAGACAAGTGGATCCACATGAGCCCCAAAGTTCAATACCATACCCCAGGTGTGGAAGTACAAGACCATTATAGGCAATTCTTAAAACATGTTGGTCAACATAATGAGCTAAATTTAAAATTACATATATTCCTTTGGCTATCTTTTTACATACTGAGTCAACATGAGTTTCCCACGTCAAGTACTTGTCCATAAATATTCCAAGAAAAAAATGAGAGTTGTTTTCTTTTACATCTCCCTCATCAAATTTTAGTTTAAATACTTCTTCATTTGTGGTTTTCTTTAATTCAAATTGTAACGCTGTTTAAATTTACCGCGATCCCATCCCCTCCGTCTACGCTCTCTGATTTAAGTAGTGTATGATTTCGCCGCTGCATACCGAGGCGAAGTGGTGACCAAGTTTCCTACCGTCTGCCAGACTGTGTTAGGCATCTGCCTAGTTTGTTTGGGAGCGGCGAGGATGGGTCAGCCTCTTCAGTGTGAGTAGCGATATCGTCACTATTTATTCTTCAAAACTATTCTAAGTGCCTTCAGCACATCATGCCACAATTCGTATTTAATATAACTTACGCAGGAAAGGACAATGAATATACCTATTATCAGGGTTAGCTTAAATTAGTGTCCTTACATTTATGGACTTTATGGATAAGGAACAAATCTTTGTATTAAGTTAGTTTATTGCGTGGTATTATAAATTGTATCATGTGGAAATTAGTCCTGCATCAGATTAGTGACCTTGTAGGGTTCCATGCTTGTAGTTCATGATGGTGTAAGATCAGGAAAAAGAAATTATTACATACATTCGGATATATATATATATTTTGCGGAAAATTGTCTGATGTTTCGCTGCTGGAATCATTGTGCTATTGCCATTTCAT
Source organism: Ectobius pallidus (assembly GCA_964059195.1). Classification (NCBI taxonomy): domain Eukaryota; kingdom Metazoa; phylum Arthropoda; class Insecta; order Blattodea; family Ectobiidae; genus Ectobius; species Ectobius pallidus. The sequence goes on from CAXKWD010000006.1 coordinate 7,470,921, forward strand.
AGATGTTTGTTTAAAAGAATTTCTTTAGTGGGCGTATCGTCGCCACTTGCTTAGCCCGTTGCATCTTGGGTAGAACTTGTCACGTAATTGCTGTCCCAGATGATATATTTATAGAAGTCATTAACTTGGGCTTCCATTTCTTTCAAGTTTCATGTTAAATGTCACAATGTCATATGAATAAATTAATCGAGCCTGTATTCTGTAGCAGACGTTAACGTCATTCAGACAACTAACAAAGACATCACAGCCATAAGCAAAGTAGTATACAAGAAATAAGTAAAATACAGAAAAGTCACAATAATGAAGAACTACAGCATATCCATATCTTAAAAGATGCAGGAAATAATAAGGAATTAAAATATGTTAACCATATTTTAATCCAATAAATACTACAAAAGTTATTAATTTAATAAACATTTCCTTTGTCTATTTCGCGGGAGATTTTACCCATCGATAAGAACTCATAGTCAAACGAACTTTATGGGATAAACCCAATGAATCATCAATTCCCCGCCGCTGCAATAATCATGTACAGCACTACCCGTATTAGACTGACGTCAGTGAGAGCCAATCACAGTAGAGATAGCATCACTGACGACAGTAGAGGGGTGCTGCATTTGTAATGAAGAGTACTATATCGGCTGGAGTGGGAGAGAAGCTGCTAGTGTATATAACGCGTAGCGCGTGCTTCACACGGTCTTATATACTTATATACTTACAACGCTTACGGTCGTACACGTCGTGCAGGCTACTCAGCAATGGACGCTGGTAATTCGGACCATGCTCGCCGAGTATTTCTAAGCGCATGGCGCAAATAAATATACAGCCTAGAAGGAAACCCAGGATCACCCACGGACATCATGGTTAATAACCTTTAACTAATATCAGGTTGGTAAATTCTAGTGTGTTCTAACCAGAATAGGCGCGTTTATACCAGGCCTTAAATATCAGTAGAACTTCTCTCTCCAACCCAAGCTCCATAGTAATATACTTTTATAACAGATCACCATTGTAAACAATAGTAATAAATGCTGACTAATTAATCCCCTGAAGATAAAGTTTCTCATTTGCTCTACCATAGAAATCCTTCGCCACCCCAGATAGTCATTTCAGGAACACAGCAGCCAGAGAGATCTGGCAACGCAGCACTGTACGAGGAAGAACATAAGGTAAAATGGCTTCCCTCACTTCACTTAGATGTACAACAACGAACCTCTTCCAATATCCTACGAAACCCCTTTCAATGTGGCACCCAACCCTTACAATTCCGCATAGCATTTCATGTTCTGTTAATTTGGCTTGAAAATTGTTTGATTATAAAGCCAGTTACATTTGTTTTGCAAGCACATTCCAGTAATTATACTAGCACTATTTTCAGACATTAGAATTATGTATAGTGATTTAGGCCTTGATGTGAATTATAATACACGCACTGGTAGGGCTTAGTTATTTTTATAATCTGTTCTGGTTCATATAGTTCACTGTGCGTAACGTCATTTCAGGCTTCAGGCCAAAATATATTTGTAGCACCTATTCACAGTTATGTGGAAGAAATGGTAGGGTTCAAAGTTTGTCATTTTAGGTCATGCCTGAGATTATTTGCATATTTATGGAAATGAGCTTTCTTTCAATATATATTCATAGATATCAAGTAGTTTGCCTTTTCTAGCATTTCATAGTAGATCTCAATTATTAAATTACCGATTTATTACAAGGTAGTTTGATCGTCCCATGCATATTACTGTTAAAATATAAGGTTAGTTTCAGGTATTTCTTCCTTTTCACTATTAAATATAAAAAAAAACTATTCTGTTAATATCTGCACCCATAGTTTGCTCAAATTTATCTAGGCTATTCTTATAGGCTACATTGCGTGTAGCTTGCTTGTTATAGTCAGTGAACCTTTAGTACTCTACATTATGTTATAACCCCATATTTGTATTCATCCTTCTGGCAATGTGCAGGCTTATCTCTTAGCCTACATTTTGGTCTAGTTGTTTGCTAGTGCTTTACATAAATATTCCCCTAATCTTATATTCCACTTTCAAAGATAAAACCTCATTAGGTTCTTGCATCGATAATTATTTTACGAATGTTCATTCTTCCCGCTGGATGGCATCGGTTATTCCTACGACCATCTCAGACCATTATATAGTGACAGCTTCAATGTCCCTGGAGTGTAATCCTCCCTCCGAATCTGTGCGGAATAAAAACAATGTAAATCCTATCGTTATTAGAAAATTCAACCAAGACAGTAATATCCAATTTTACGACTTAGTCAGATCTACTAACTGGATAGAGATTTATATTATACAAGATATTAACTTAAAGTTTATATTTTTTCTCAACATACTGTTGACATACGTGAACTCTTGCTTTCCTTTGGCTACAATAAGGAACGCCAATAAAGTAAATATGAAGTGGTATACAGATGAGTTAAAGCTTATGAAAAATAAGTGTATGAAGTATTACTATTTGGGGAAGACCACTGGCCTATCTTACTATTGGGAACGCTACAAGACCATGATGAACCTATATAATGGACACTTGAAAACGGCCAAGCGTACATTTAACGATACCCTAATAGGTGAGACCTGTGATAAACCTAGAAAAATGTGGAAGATAATCAATAGCTTGTGCTCAGTGAACTGTGTATCTCGGGACATTTCTGACAATTCAACTATGAACGCTGAAACATTTAATAACCACTTTGTAGATAATATCTCTGAGCTTGTGTCTAAAATTGAGGTTAGTAAGAAGAACGTTGAACAGTACTTGGATAATACTCCTGTGAATCCTAACGTTTTTCAATTCTGTCAAGTGAAGGTGGAAAATGTGTTTGCAGCCATCAACTCAATGAATAACAGTGGCAGTCTGGATATATTCAATTTAAACTCCTCGATTTTTAAACTTTCTAGTGATCACTTGTGTGAAGTACTTACTCATTTAATAAACTATTCCATCACTAAAAGCATATTTCCGGACAGGTTAAAAGTGTCAAAAATTATCCCTATTCATAAAAAAGGGGAAAAGTCCAATCCTGACAACTATAGGCCTATAGCTCTGGTGCCCGTGTTATCTAAAATAATTGAAAGATTACTAGCGGATCAGATTAGTACATATCTTGAAGAAAAGGGTCTACTAGCAAGTGAGCAGTATGGTTTTCGTAAAAATAGATCAACCATTGATGCTGTAAATATGTACATTCAAGACACTCTGGATGCAATGGAAAGCCAACAACATGTATGTGCAAAGTTTTTTGATTTATCGAGAGCTTTCGACACAGTCTCTCACGAGATACTATTGTGTAAATTAAAACAGCTAGGCTTCAGCGAGGGTGCTGTCAAACTCTTAAAATCATACTTATCGAATAGATCTCAAGCAGTATATTATAACGGCAATCTTTCTGGCTTCAGATTAACTCAATTCGGGGTCCCACAGGGGTCTATTCTGGGGCCTCTACTTTTCATCATATATGTGAACGATCTCCCCAAGAATGTTAGCGGAGACGGAGTTTCTTGCTATATGTATGCTGATGACATCTGTATGAACTTCAAAACTAGTGGGTTAAATAACGAACTGTTAATTGGTGAAAAAGTGGATGTACTAAGTGATTGGTGTAAAGCCAATAAGCTAGCACTAAATTTAGATAAAACTCAGGATTTAGTTATTACCTATGCCAATACAGAAAGGGCAAAACCACCCGTCAAATTCATAGGTATGTGGATACAAGATAATTTAAAATGGAATTCGCACATTGATCGTATAACACCTAAAATTGCACAAGGCGTCTTTATGATAAGAAGACTTAAGAAGATGGTGTCGCTTGAAGTTTTACTGAAAGTGTATTACAGTTATGTTCACAGTCACTTACTGTATGGAACCATGCTATGGGCTAACTGTGCGAATGCTAATGCAGTGTTTGTGCTTCAGAAGAGGGCTGTGCGCGGTATGGTTGGAGTAGCTCCTCACACCCACTGCAAACCCTATTTTATTAAAATGGCGATCCTGCCCTTGATATGTATATATATTTATCAGTGTCTAATTTATACCAAAGGTAACAGTAATCTCTTTTTAACAAATAGAGACACCCATAATTATGAAAATAGAAATAGTCACAAGTTGAAACCATATTTTTGCTCCTATAGTAGGTCACAAGCGGGATGTAAATATACTGCAATTAAATTATTTAATCACTTACCCGCTGAGGTGCAAGAGATGGAGGAAGTCAAATTCAAAAGAACTATAAAGAGATTTTTATTGCAACATTGTTTTTATAGTATAGATGAATATCTGCAGACTCCTTGGAACACATGACTGTAAAGTCACCTGACTTTTCCAACACAATTGTACAATTGTCTATGGAATAAAATTATTATTATTATTATTATTATTATTATTATTATTATTATTATTATTTGTTTATTCAGATGGTCATATCTGATTAAAAATTTTGGGTGCAGTCAAATTTAATTACATTCTGCTTCTGGATTTTTCTCATAGTTTTCCTTCCATTATTCTAAATTCTGTAGTGCTAATTATTTATAAATGATTTGTGACTTGAATTAGCTCTTTGACATTCTAAATATTCTGAATTATTATACCTGCTATTGAAACTTAGGTATGCTTAATCATAATTTTCACTCTGTTCTTCCTTATGCCAATTATACATAAACTGTGCTTTGGAGATTAGGTGATTTGAGATTCTAGAATTATTCTAGTCCTGATTGGAGTCACATTTTGTCTATGCTAATTTAAGAATTATACATTGGTGTCTTGTATGCTCTTGTGACTTGGAGTAATTTCTTAATTAATCAGATATTTCACTCATCCAATTATGAAATACTAGTCATTTAGAGTCAATGTTTATTTATTCAACAATACTTTATATTGTACATTATTGTTAAATTATATATATTAAATCTTTATTCTTGGGATTTTGGGATTTATGCTGAACTGCTATTGCCCGTTGCTCTCAACCTGTTTTGGAGATAACATCTTCGGCCTTTCTGGGAATTGTCTTCACGCTCTTCCAGCATTTCAAGAGAGATAATTTCATTGAGTTTTTGATAGGTCTGTAAATAAAAGATAGTCTTTATTTCAAATATATATATATGATATGGCATCTTCTTTCTAGTTCATACAGTTACTTATTTTATTTAAATATAGCAACATTAATATTAACTTAAATAAATAATTTCTAAACAGAGTTAAACTATAATAATACTAATTAAATCATACATTCTAAATAAAAGTGTTGCAAAATTTAATGCAGCCTGTTTTCCTTGCATTGCAAATTAAATTTATCGATCGAAAATATGAAAATAGTTGGTTGGCTGTATCAGTAGCACTATTAATTAATTGAGCATCTGTTTTGTTCCAACAAATAGCGGTACTATCATCCGCATATGTAATAATTTTACTATCTACAGGATTTATGACATCATTTATGTATGCAATGAAAAGAAAGGGGCCTAGTACCGACCCTTGCGGTACACCGCTTGTCACATCCCCTATACTAGAGGTTACAAATTTGAGTTCGTTATTTCGTTTGTGGGGTATTTCAGTGTACTGTACTCTTTTTGTTAGATATGATTCAATTAAATCTTTTGCTATTCCTCTAACCCCATACCTCTCCAATTTATCAATTAATGTCTTATGCTGCACACAATCAAATGCCTTGGATAAGTCAAGATAAAGACCTGTTACTTTGTTTTTTTCTTCTAGCCTTTTTAGTATCTCATGGACCAAATCTATAGCAGCAGTTATTGTTGATTTACCAGACTGTAATCCATGTTGGTTAGGATTGAAGATATTATTAATTTGAAAAAACTTATTAATTCTATTTAGAATTATTTTTTCGAAAAGTTTGCCAAAGGTCGATGTGAGTGTTATTGGTCTATAATTTTGCACATTACTTTTTTCTCCTTTTTTAAAGACTGGTCTTACAATACTTAATTTTAAACATTCAGGAAATACACCACTATTCATAGACACATTAATTAAATAAGTCAATATATTAACTACTCCTTCCTTAATTTGTTTTAAAAGTGTTGATGAAATTCCATCCCAGCCACTGGAGGTTTTATGTTTTAGTTCATTTATTTCTTTGATTATTTCTGTACTATAATTTAGTTCATATTTCAGGTCCGAAGACAAATGGGGAATAATGTTCCGCAGTAAACCTTAACCTGTAATTATGGATGTTGTACAACACCTTAACCTGTAGTAATTATATTACAACTCGAACATATAAGATTACCTATTATTTCCTACAAAGGAACATTAACATTAAACAAGAAAGAATGATTTTTTTAGTTTCGGTATGCTATTTGACATTAGAAACCAGTGTCTATTTGCCTTTCTTTGAACCTATGAAAACAGTGCCGTTGTAACATGCCTGTGCATACCATTTCACTTCCCGCATTATAACTAATGCAATCCTTCTTATGTAATAAAACACTAGTTGACAGTATAATTTAGTTAATAGTGTAGATATTAAATTAAAATCTGAGTAAAGACTACATATTTTATAATTTTTCTCTTTCAGTCACAAAACGAGAAAATTTTCGTAATATTTTATAGAGTCTATTTGTTTTTAGCTGTATTTTTACATATGAATTAGAATTTCGTCTGTAATATTGGCCTGTTCAATGTGTCTGTTGTAGGCTAGTCTATATTTAATTAATAAACTAAACTCAGAGAGGAGCAAGAATATAAATAAGTGTGTAATTGCATAATCAAACATATATGATTTCTTTAACCGGTAACTTTTAAATTACGATATATTTAAGTCAAATATTAATTTAACCTAATGATTTTGTTGTAAATTATTTTACAGCATTTGTGAATCCTACACACAGGTTTGCTGTACTTCCAGCTAGAAGTGTATCCTATTATAGGGTTGTAATAGAAAAAGAGGCATAAGTTTTTTAAAAATTCGTACTTACCCCTCCGAACGAATATGCATATAGAACCTGATGAAAAATTACCTTCTTCCCCATATGACACTTGAGAAACTTGTAATTCTAAATATCTCTTTCCAATATCATCTTTTCCAATCTTGTCATCCTCCTTTGTCTTCACATTGTGTTCACCTCAAGTCTCCAACAGTTTTTTTTTTTTTTTTGAAAATCAAAGAATTTCATATCTCATTCATTACAGATGTGCAACTCTAATTTTATGAAGAAGAAAAAAAGGATATGACCTTTGATTGCTGTTATGACTTACATCATGCTTCAAGAATATGACTGATTGTGTATTTCTATTTCTATTAGTTCCGTCTATAACGGTTTTTCAAGATCCTTATTGTTAATGATGAGAGAAGCCGGATGTTGTGGAAAAAAAAATACATGTGTTGTGACCACCATAATGATGAGCTGTAACCACTATTCCGGATATAACTGTTCCGTGATACCTATGATGAATAGGAATTACCTTTAGACGGCCTACATTTTGGTTAGCTATTAATGGTTTGTATGTACCGGCTTATTGTACTATAATAATAATATTTCTTGTGAAAATTAAATAAATAAGGTAAAGTTAAATGATGATTTATTTTACCCATGAAAACACTCCTATCCAAAAATCAGATGTAAGGCAAATATAGATGCACTTGGTGTACATTGCAAGATCGTAAGATTATTCTGCGGGTTCATACATTGAGAACTGGTTTCATAAGAGGTCTTGTAATTAACATTATTTATAAAAAAAAACAATATTCAGTGAAGTATAACAGCTACAACCTTGAAATTTAAAAGGTTTTGTACATACATCGTAACAGGTGAATGTACAAATTTTGAATTAAATCGCTTCGCTAGAAAAAAAGTTTTGCTATACATTATTTTATTCCAGTTGTGATTCATACATATAAAGCTTGCTCAAATTCTACCGAAGTAATCATTGAACAAAATATAGATTGTTATCAAGAAAATGTGTTACAGATTCAGCCTGTTGGTAACGGCCTGCTGGTAACGATTAGTTAGCAAGCAAGCAGGATCTTCCTGCATGCCGAAAATGTTATAACGTCTGTGCTCAGTGTAACATTGCAATGCATTACAACTTACCGATTTTTTATAACTCAAACAGACAAAAACATATCGCTTTACATTTAACTATGATGTTAATAATTTGGAGCTCCTCTATTTAGTAAGCAATGTCTTTGTTTTATAGAAATTTGAATAATAATAATAATAATAATAATAATAAACATGTTAAGGAATAGCGCGGGGACGTAGACTAATGCGCTGCATACATATTGGGAGTTTGCCTACCAAACATAGAATTCAACATTTAAAAAAAAGTAGTCGCTGTATTCGTAAAGGGAGTTGCTTAACAGTTTTGGCGCTGCATACATAAGGGGAGCTGGCCTACCAGACATAGAATTCAAAATTTAAAAAGTAGTCGATGTATTCGTAAAGGGAGTTGGTTAACAGTTTTGGCGCTGCATACATAAAAGAAGTTGGCCTACCATACACAAAATTCAGAATTTAAAACGTATCCTCTGTATTCGTAAAGGGAGTTGGTTAACGGTTTTGGCGCAGCATACATAAAAGAAGTTGGCCTACCATACATAGAATTCAGAATTTAAAAAGTATCCGCTGTATTCGTAAAGGGAGTTGGTTAACAGTTTTGGCGCTGCATACATAATGTGAGTTGGCCTACCATACACAGAATTCATAATTTAAAAAACAGTCGCCACATTCGTAAAAGGAATTGTTTAACAGTTTTGGCGCTGCATACATAATGTGAGTTGGCCTACCATACATAGAATTCAATAAAGTAATAACAGAATAATAAAATATATCCTCCCTATCCACCATATTGTGTCTTTCTAGAATTTCCACCAAATTTGAAAAAGACATATTTCATATATCCCGCCTTACCCCACCATATTGAAGCTTCCGCCATTTTGAGGCTTCCTCTATTTCTGTATTTTCATTTATCCCGCTAAATTTAAAATAAAATTTCGACTTAGATCACTCTTGCATTTAATGTTCAATTTCGACTTAACTCATTCTTCCATTTAGAAATTTTGAATCTGGCGCTAGCAACCATTTTTTTTAAATCCGCCATCTTGGATGACGTCATTACCCCCACCACTTTTGACAGTTATTTGACCTTGACCTAGTTAGCAATTGACCTTGACCTACCTGACTAAAAAGGGACTGATACCACTAACGTTTGATTTACAGCTGGAACCTCGACAGACCTTACCACAGTTTAAATGCGGTCACTCGAATGTAGAAGAACGTATCGAGGATTGTCACTCCTCCATCCATCACATAATAGAATGTGATGGTCGAATACACAAAACGACCTGCATGTATGGAACCGTAGATACCCACTTCATATCGTGGGGTACCTACTGTCATAAGGGATGTGATCTCTACCTAAGCAGAGCAATAGAGGCAATTCATTAAGGTAAGTAAAATTCTAATGTAATCGTTAGGAAAAAAAGAAATAATATATATATATATATATATGATTAATGAAAAATAGAATAAAATTCTCTACTTCTAAATTGTAAACATAAATAAAATAAAAATGAAATAAAGTTTTACATAACCGAGTTTTTCTTTGAATTTGAAGAAATAACAATACATATTCCTATAATCTTGTTATTTTTTAAGTATTAATGTACGAGAACCTTTAACATAATGCCATATTAACAATGATCTTATGATATCATTACACATAAGATACGAATCTCATTGTTTACTCTGAGGAAGACATCATAATCAGATTGCAGAATATTGTCTTGAAATTTCAAAAATGAGATTAACATATTATTAACTGAGGACTGCCCGTATTCATATATATATATATATATATATATATATATATACACAGGGTGTCCATAAAAGAACTCCGGGGTTTTAAAAATTCATATACTATTAACTATAGAAGATAGCAAAAAGTAGTTAATTTCTCCGAAACGAGTAGCTCATCAAGTTTTACTCATACCAATTGGGAATGTTTTCATCAACAGTTGGTAGCGCTGCGGAGCATTGACCTTGAAACAACGTAATAATCAGTGCCGTCTGGAATTCCTCGCTATGGCGACACCGCAACAAAAGGCTCAATGCGTTATTTGGCTTATAGGAACTAATTCTGTTGTTATGGTACAAAGAAACTTTCGACATAATTATGGTGTTGACCCGCCTACGGACAAAACAATTCGCCAATGGTTAAGTGCTTTCAAGGAAACAGGAAGTGTTTTAAAGCAAAAGTCGCCGGGTAAGCCGCGTGTGTCACAAGAGAATGTGGACAGAATCAGAACTTCATGCCTTCGAAGAAATCGTTGAAGACGTAGACGATGAAGATAGCTGTTTACAGACTTAACAAAACGAATAAATAACTAGTCTTTTATACACATCTCCCCACCACCATAACCCTTTCATAATGTTATTTTCCATTTTAGAAGGATGTAACCTTGACGTAAATACTACTTAGGAGAAAACAACTCATTAGGACACAACATATGAGCTAGCTACTAACCATTTAAAAATAACATTACGAAATAAACTACAGTAAAACCTCTCTATAACGACCATCGCTGGTTCCACGGAAAAATGGTCTTTAAGAGGGGTGGTCTCTTAATAGGGGGAATGCATTTTTATGTCTTGAAACTGAAAATACAATAGAATAAATACGGTACAATACAAACGGTGCATTATGCAAGTTAACACACAGTTGATTATTACTTACTTTTACAGTATAACGGGGTAATGTTTTCCAGGAAAAGAAAGACACGTCTATTTTCGCTACATTACATTTTGCTATTAGGGCAACGAAAGGAACTCGACCGGCACGCTTCTTAGAATCGAGAATTTCAGAAACCCCCACATGTCCACTGAATAAACGTTTTCATAAGAAATAGAATTACCCCTCCGAGTCACTGCCATCATGTAGATTATAAAGGCATGAATTCTTAAGGGTATTGAAACAAGCAGGTAAGAGGTACGAGATTGGAATGTGTCCTGTTGAAGCCGCGGTACTTGTACGCTGTCTACTGTAAGGTATTTCCCAGAAGGCGAAGAGGAAAACAGCCCAAAAGCATTGTTCAACCATATTCTCATTTCTGTTCATTCACTCTTGTAAAAGCACTGTATTGAAAATTGAAGAGACATCTTGCAGTATTTCTGTTCAAATGCTGATTAATGCCTACCATTTGAGTAAATATTTTTTATGATTTTGGTCGTTATAGAGGAGTTTAACGTAAATGAAACTCTGGTCGTTGGTCGGGGAGAGGGGTGGTCGTTTAATAGGGGTAAAAATAACATTGGCCTTATGGGTTTTACTATCGGTTCCTAGAAAAATTGGTCTTTAAAGGAGGTGGTCGCTAAAGAGGGGTGGTCTTTAAGACAGGTTTTACTGTACTATAAATAGCTTAGCCCGTGGTTCCCCCCTTTCAGTTTTACACCTTTGTTGTTACCGAGAGGTGAGTGGTAATGCGTTAAAAAACGCATACAGTCAAGTGCTAATTATTTCCGTTACATTCATGTGTTGTATTTTTCCATTACAGATTCAGTCATATTTGAGTGTTGAAAGCCCTTTCTGTATCAATAATAGTAATAATAATAATAATAATAGTAATAATAATAATAATAATAATAATAAAAATGAAAGATACCTCGGATGAATCGGAGCATCTGAAAATACCCAAGACTAAGTTCAGACTCAAGACAGGACGAATAAACTACATAGCAATGCACAATATAAATTCCATTAGACAACCAGGGAAACTCAAAATTTTGACAGACGAAATGGATTGTAAAGAAATTCTAATAACAGGACTTCAAGAAATGAGAAACACTGATCAGGAACCAATAGAATCGCAAGGATACAGAATTTACAAGGGAATACCAGGGAAAAGAGTAATGAAACAATGTCCACAATTCGGAACAGGTTTTATAGTCAATCTCAAAATAATTGAATCTGTAATAGAATTCAAAGCACAATCTCCCAGGCTCTCAACACTAACTGTAAAAGCTGCAAATAGAATATACACAATAATAAATGCTCATGCCCCAACTAATGATAAAAACAATAAGAAGGAACTAAGAGAAGAGGTAGATGGATTTTGGGAGCTGTTAGATCAGACAACAACAAACATAAATAAAAATTACACCAACATTTTAATTGGAGACTTTAATGCCCAGTTAGGAAGGGAAAGGAGATGTAGGGATGTAATAGGGAAATGGCCAGCACAAAAAAGAACAAACTAGTGGAATTCTGCAGGAATCATAACATGATCTCAAAGTCTTCATACTTCAAGAGAAGACCAAATAAACTCAAAACTTGGAAAAAAGGCGAATGGCAACTGGATCATGTTTGTATGGATAAAAATTACCACAGGGAAATCTACAATGTAAAAGTCCTCAGAGGAACAGATACTGGATCAGATCACTACATGATAAAAATAAAAATTAAATTCACCCCATGGACAAAAAAGAAATCCCAACCCAAAAATAAGAGAACCTACGACCCTCATAAACTGATAAATAATAAGGAATATGAAGAACGAAGTAGGAATATTAAAATAACAGATGATCTAGAGGAAATAATTCCCCAATTGAAACAAATAGCTGAACAAGTAGCCCCAATAAATCCAAGGAAAAAACACCCATGGTGGAACGAGGAATGTGATAGAACGGTGGAGGATAGACATCAAGCCTGGTTAAGATATCAGAACCAAAGAACAGAAGAATCAAACTCTGAACTCACAAAACAAAGGAAAATAACCCAAACAATAATAAGAATTGTCAAACGCCAATATCAAAAGGATATACTTCTAATGATAGAAACAAATAGTGAGAAAACAAACTCAAGAGATTACTACAAAATATTTAGTAGACAACTACAAAGATATGAACCTACAACCTTAATGTTAAAAGATAAAAATAATGAGATGGCGCATAGTAATAGTAAAAATACAGAAATTTTAGCAGAAACATTTAACAAATTACTAAACTGTGAATACCCCTCAGAACTTCTTGAAATAAACACTGAAACCCATGTTAAAACACCAGCAGAAAACATAAACCCACCCACAATCCATGAAGTCTACAAAGCCTTGAAAGAACTTAAAAACTAAAAAGCAGGTGGAGAAGACCAAACATTTGCAGAACTTTGGAAATATGCAGCAGAACCAGTAAAGATATCATTACATCAATGCATTGTGAAAATATGGAACACAGAAAAACTACCAGAACAGACTACAGCTATAATACATCCATTACACAAGAAAGGAGAAAAATCAAATCCAGACAACTATAGAGGAATTTCCCTTTTGGATGTCACATATAAAGTTTTATCAAGGATTCTGTATGGTCGCTGCAAAGATCAACTTGAATTGGAAATTGGAGAATACCAAGGAGGATTTAGGCCTTGGAGAAGCTGCCCAGAACAGATAATCACCTTAAAACTAGTAATGGAGTATTACAAAAGAAGACAAAAACAACAAGTTATAACCTTTGTAGACTTCAAAAAAGCCCACGATTGTATTCACAGGTCTTCAATGTTGAAGATACTAAGGAATTTTGGAATTCATCCCAAATTAATAAAATTGATACAATTGACTCTAACGAACACCAAATCTAAAGTAAAATTTAGAGGAGAAATATCGGAACCGTTTATGATAAAAACAGGGCTAAGACAAGGAGATGGTCTATCACCATTACTTTTCAACTGCGCTCTAGAGTATGTGATGAGGGAATGGTACAAAGAAAATCCTAAAAACATACGAATTGGAACCAAAAAGGATGGAATAAACTTAAATTGCTTGGGATTCGCAGACGACTTAGCGTTACTAGCTAATAACATTCATGAAGCCAGAAATCAAATAGCTAGCCTACAAAATATATCACAAAAAATAGGACTTCAGATATCATTTGAAAAAACCGAGATAATGGTAACAGACCCACTAGTAACCAATCACATAACAATAAATAACAAGAAAATAAAATTAGTAGAGCAATTTAAATACCTAGGAGAAATTATAACACATAACTTGGACGAGAAACCTGCATGGCAAGCGAGGACTAATAAAATGATAAAAGCTCAAAAATTAACATGGTCTACATACAATAAAAAATGTCTATCGATCCAAACAAAATTAAAACATTACAAGACGGTGGTTCAACCAGAGGTGACATATGGAAGCGAAACTCTTTTTAAAATCACCCAGAAAAATAGAATAGACAAAATCCTGAAAGTAGAGAGAAGAATAGCTAGAACATGCATAAATAAAAAATACCAAAAAGATGGACAGTGGCGGATAATACCAAATGAAATGGTGTACAGAGAACTAGAACCTATCACAGATACTATACGGAAGAAAAGGATCTCTTTTTTTGGTCACATTATGAGGACACCAGAAACTCGACTGACAAGAAAAATTATAGAGAAACTCTGGAATATGAAGCAACAAGTAGGATGGATTACAGAAATTAGAGAGGATATGACAGAATTAGAAATAACTTTGGATGACTTGAAAAACAAAACAGGAAATTCAAGGAAACTTAAAAATATTAAAATAAGATTTAAGCCAAAAATAGACAGACGCCAGACAATAAAGACGGTATTTACAGATGAAGAGCGACAGAGAAGATCGGAAAGCATGAAAAACTACTGGGCAAATCGGAAAGGAAGACCGAGAAATGATTGACTGAAGTGGTCCAATGAGGCCGTAAAAGCAGAAGAAGAAGAATAATAATAATGTCAGCCCCTATTTCCTCTGATTCTGAGAGCGAAACGGATAGTGTTACACTACCTGAATCAACACCGGAGATTTATACAGTCTCTAGTTCTGATTCAGATGATGCAATAGAGACCGTGACGCTGTCAGACTCGGAGGACGACGTAGTTGTTGAATCTGATGATGAGCTAGCTGCAAGCGAGGAAGAGCTGGATAGGATTTCTGTCAATGAGGGGGAGGGTACTTCTTCGAATTCGGAGAATCGACCCTCCCCATTGTTTACAGTTGTCGAGAGTACTCGTAAAGAGCACAAATGGTTCAACTCTGCCGGGTTACAACTAGTGGTCCGACTCAAAGAACCATCTGAAAATGCAGAACCAAACTTTTTGAAACGGCCCTTATGGCTGTTATCGACCATGCGTTAGTCGATACGAGAGACCATGATATGGTAGGGATCTCGATTTTCAATAAGGAAAATGAGGTCGATAAGCCTATTGGTATCTCCTTTAGGCGTAAAGATCAATTCAGTGTAGATGTGATTTCAGGCGTCGTAAATAAAGTATGCCACCGACTGCTTGCGTGTGGTTCTGGACATTGTCCATATGCCAAACGGAAACGGGGGACACAGCGACGGCACACCTATGAAGGGGCGTACGGTTGGTGTACAGACATAATAATAATAATAATAATAATAATAATAATAATAACAACAACAATATAGAAATGCATGTATGTTCTAAAGTTTCTTCTCAAACCTTTTGTACTTCCATTTTACTTACGATCCAAAAAAAAAACCTACAATCGCTGTGTTGTGAGATTATTGACTTCTAAGGCGAGATCGCACCTATTAAACAGTTAACAATACAGCGGTTAGAATTATGTGCTTGCAGTTTGAAGAATGTAATGTTACATTCTGGTGTGTTTCTATACTTTATAATATTTATCGCAAATACACATCCCACATAGATTATTATTCAGAAATAATAATAATAATAATAATAATAATGCATGTATTTTCTAATTCCTCTTCTCAAACCTATGGTACTTCCATTTTATACACATCTCCGCGGGCTGTTATTGTACTGAATACGAGAAGGTGACCCAAAATATCTATTATTTACATCAAGAACACTTTCACTGGATGCTTCAATTATACAGCAAGACATTATTAAATGATACTTTGTTATTGTGTTCTCATATATATATATTCAACATTAAAGTGTAAAATCGTGAAACATACACCACAAATAACTAATCTAGGTCATAACCTCGGGTAAAATCCGTGCGCTGATTATATATATATATATATATATATATATATATATATATATATATATATATATATATATATATATATATTTTATAGTAATTACGCGTTAAAGTGTAAAGTTCATGGCATATATATATAATAACGTGATAGTTATAAGATATTACAATACCATTTCGTTCCCATCCTTAGATAATACTACGGATCTATGGGAGGAGATAGAGGATGAGGTGCTCCTACAAGTTCCCACAGGGGAGGAATTCGTAATAGAGGTCGACCCTGAATATGTACTACCGCGAGAAGAAGAAGAGGCCTCGCAAGAACTTCTGAGAGAAATAGGGCTCCCTTCAGGGGAGGGATACAACGTACAGATTGAAAAAAAACTCTCTTCATCATTACCACAAGCGTACGAGTGGGAGCCTACCGAATACAGAATAGTATTGTCTCCTTGTGAGGAACCTTTACTACCAGCGCCCGAGCCTGGTGAAGTTAGATCAATTACGCTTCACAACGCGAGGGGTGATCGCAAGGAAGACCTAGAATTCGCTGTCGTCTATAGGATCATTACAGGCTCCAATCAACAACACATAGAACGGACACCTGTACTGCCCTGTGGACATAACCTACGGGACAAGGCCGATGACGCGCACACACATGAAGACGCGCACCATCACCAGCTGTGTGATGGGGTTCAGCATCTCCATCGTTGCCCCATAGCGTTTAAGGGTCGCTTCGATCTCTGGAGCGAGGAGTGCACGAGAGACTGTAGATTGTTCTCTTCACTCCTAAAAACCGTAAGTATTAATCCCTTACCATTTAATTATAACAGGACATGATGTTTATACTCCCTTACCATTTAATTATGATAGCAGGACATGATGTTTATACTATGAGTGTGTGTGTGTGTTTCAGGCTCGACGAGCTTTCTTTTGCGAAGCCATATCCTCGCGGGGAAGGAATGCACCACCAGCAGCAAACCGAACCCCACCACCCTCCATTACCATCGATTAATTATACATGTCTAGGTTTAGTGTTACAAGTTAAAAGCACCGTAGAGGAGTACACCTTGGAATTCTGTATTTAACAATAAAACAATAGTTTCCTTTTTTTTGTTATCTATACACAAGATGTACGAGTTTTCAGTTAGCGAACAAGGCAATCTTATACTCCATAACATTGCTGTGGTTAGATACAACTAGACCCTACCCATCATTATATTCCTTCATCTCACAATCAAATTAGAAATAGTAATACAGGTTGAACGTTCGAAGATGAGGAAGAAGAATGGAAGGAAGGAAGAGGTAACTTACTACTACTACTACTACTACTACTAATAATAATAATAATAATAATAATAATAATAATAATGCCTGTAATTACCTGTACTTTTTTTCATAGACTATAATAATGAAAGAAATGTAACAATGTTATCTTTTCTCTGTAGCTCTCTCTCTCTCTTTATGGTTCTCATGTTTGTCTTAAACGCTGAGGATTCTAATGTTAAGAACACTAGCAGGATTTTAACAGGTTATAATAAAAATATTACAATTTTATTTTTTATTTTTATTTTTAGAAAATGAACCCTGTTATCGATCTGACACAAGAAGAAGCTGAAGCTAGATGTCAGTCAGTAAGGTATGTGACACGTGCACACACACACACACACTTATATATATATATCCTACATATTATTATTATTATTATTATTACTATTATTATTACCATCCTTAATATTTCAGCTCGGAAGCATCGACTGTAAGAGTCCCTGCGGTGAACCAGGAACTTCTTGATTTTCTTGAAAATATTCCTGATATACGCCTACGACCTCTTCAAACCCCGCCCCCGCAGTTCCCTTGCGGTCTGTCAAACTGTGAAGGGAGGGTAGTAGACAAGCATTCCTCTATTTTCCATACCATTACATGTAATGGTCTTGTTCACAGTACAAGGTGTATATACCCTACGGCCCAATACCAATTTCTGTCGTGGGGTAGAGAATGTCACCGAAGCTGTGACATTTTTCTAAGCAACGTTATCGAGGTAAGCATTTTATGTTTTTTTTGTTTCTTTATTCTTTAAAGCTGTATATGTTTTATTTTAAATGTTCATTCGTTTATCTTTATAAAACATATTTTCACTTCGTAATTTAAAATTTTAAAGAAACGCAGTAGTTAAGGAAAAAAATAAATACATTTTAAAAGGACTAAATTATAGGGTTACATTATTCAAAGTCGTATAAAGTTCATGACTTCCAAAAATAAAAGCGATCAGTAATTAAGTTAGCCTAATAACATTAATAATAATAATAGTTTTTTCAACATCACCATAAGAATAAATACTTGAAACTTTTTTTTAATTAAAAAATAGTTTTTCGACTTACTATTGTTGTAAATTCGTAATATATTATTATTATTTTTACCATCTTTTTTGTCGAAAATTAGTTTAATATATCCTATTATATGTTTTTCTGTATGCTTTTCAGCTTAGAAGACAGGAGGCACAATGGGATCTACGCCAGTGAAGGATTTTTTTCTGTATAGGCTACTCCTTTATACTCCTTTTGTTTAACTATTATTGTTTCTTGTGAAAATAAACTTGTAATTCTCGTGTAATGTATATGTATGTGTATATTTTATTTTCATCTGAAGATATCACATCCTACATAGAGTTATGCATATAGCTCCTATGTCCGTATTTTTTATTAAGGAGTAATAAACCAAATAAAAAATGAATGTACGCTTATACGGAAATCTGTAAGGAATATAATCCTTTTTGAGCTATAACAATTCAGACATCTACCCTTAGTAAAAAAGAAATCGCTGATGCAGTAATATATTGTGTTCTTCTCTTAAAGTATTTTTGTTGTAAAAATGAAGGATACACATCGCCCAAAGGAAATTTGATTAATACACTCACGTGAGTTGTCTCATGATCTAGGCTAATACTATTGTAGTATAAGGGGAAAATTATTTATGTAATTTGTGAATAATTAATTGTCAGTTTGTTCAAGGAACTTTTTTAAAAAAATGTTTTCTCTTAATGTAAATTGTTCTCGTAGTTATTTTGTTAATCTACTAACAAACTACACTACACTAGGGTTAATGTCTGATATTGTCTGTTCGTTAAGAACGGTAAATTCTAGTGTATTTCGTTCAGTTTTACAGCTTTGTTGTTACAGAGAGGTGAGTGGCAATGTGTGTTAAAAACGAATACAGTCAAGTGCTAATTATTTCCGTTACATTCATGTGTTACGTTCTTTATACTGTTACATGCATTTAATGTTTTCTCTAATTGTTACAGATTCAGTCTTTTGTATTTTTATTAGAGAGTTGAATATCATTATATATATATATATTACTACTAATAATAATAATAATAATAATAATAATAATAATGTCCGCCCCTGTTTATAATATTTCATCGGATTCTGAAAACGAGTTCGATACTATTACGTTAGATGATTCCGAACCAGAGGTTTATACAATTTCTTGTTCGGAATCAGATAACGCAATGGAAACTGTGACGTTATCAGATTCCGACGACGCAAATGAATCTGATGAAGAACTAGTTTCTAGCGAGGAAGAGTTGGATATGATGTCTGACAATGAGGGGGAGGGTATTTCTTCAATTTCGGAGAATCGACCCTCCCAACTGTTTACAGTTATCGAGAGTACTCGTAAAGAGTACAAAAGGTTCAACTCTGCCGGCTTGCAGCTAGTGGTCCGACTCAAAGAACCATCTGAAGATGCAGGACCCAACCCCTTTGAGACGGCTCTTAAAGCCGTTATAGACCATGCCCTAGTCGATACGAGAGACCATGACATGGTAGGGATCTCGATTTTCAATGAGGAAAACGAGGTCGATTGGTATCTCCTTTAGGCGTAAAGATCAGATCAGTGTAGATGTGATTTCAGGCGTCGTAAGCAAAGTATGCCAGTTGAACGCTCGGTTCAATGCCACCGACCGTTTGCGTTTGGTTCTGGACATTGTCCGTATGCCTAACGGGAACGGGGGACGTGGCAACGGTATACCTATGAAGGGGCGTACGACTGGTGTACTTGCCCATTTGAAGAGAAGTGTAGTCTTCGTACAGGCAGTCGTGAACTGTTTAGCATTTGCAATAATCATCGCTATTGCTCGAGTTAGCGATCGTAAAAAGTATAAATCGTACATAGATCACAACATGACAAGCAAAAAACTCAAGGCTGAAGTGGACGATCTGATCAGAAACTCTGGTGTCGATCTCTCGCGAGGTGGAGGTATCCCTGAGCTGGAGAAGATTCAGCCTCACATTAAGGATAGATACAGACTTGTAGTTTACAGCGGCTTTAATCTCGATTCTGTACTGTACGACGGCGGTAATGTGGGGAAAGAAATCCTTTATTTACTCTATGACCGAGACACCCTCCATTACCATACCATAACAAACTTGACCACTGCAATGGCTAAACGATTCGTTTGTCCAGGTTGTCTTAAAGGCTTCACTAGAGGTGCGGTACACTCCTGTCATTACGTCTGCTTCTGTTGCCGAACGGTGCCTCCTTGCGATCCTAGCAAGAAGGCGGTGAAGTGTGCTGATTGTCGTAGAGAATTTCGCGGACCGGGATGTTTCGATAATCATAAGCGTACCAAGGTTCAAGGGCGCACTGTATGCATGGCTATGCAGAACTGTCTAAACTGTGGCAAGTTTACGACATTTCAGCGGAAACATGAATGTTTCAAAATTTTTTGTGCCGTATGTAAAAGTAATCAAGCAGAGACAGGACATGAATGTTACATGGCACCGCTGAAAGAAACTAAGCGTTCACAGAGCGTTCTGTATGTGATATACGACGTAGAAACAACACAGAATACCCGTATCAAAGACAATACCTTTCTTCACGTCCCCAATCTGATTTGTGCACAGCAGTCTTGTTCTCTTTGCGAGACATCGCAAGACGAAGAGTGCGCCAGATGCGGGCAAAGCAGTCATTCTTTCTGGGAAGATCCCGTCCGTGGATTCATGGACTATCTGAGAATGGAAAGACCGTTCGATAGGATCATTGTTATTGCTCACAATGCTCGAGCGTTCGATCTACAATTCATTCTCGACTACGCTATTAGGCAACAGTGGACTCCCGACTTGATTATGTCTGGATGCAAGATCCTTTGCATGAAGATGCACCATCTAACTTTTCTGGATAGCTTGAACTTCATTCCGCTGCCTCTGAATAGTTTCCCCAAGACCTTCGACCTTAAAGACGTTGTTAAGGGCTACTTTCCACATTTGTGGAATACGGCACAGAACCTCAACAGTATTCTCCCACATCACCCGAACCAAGATCTTTACGGGGCGGACACCATGTCTGAGAAAGATAGAGAAGCTTTCAAGACCTGGTTCGAGACCGTTAAAGATCTGCCGTTCAATACCCGTGTAGAACTTGAAAGGTATTGCCAGGCTGATGTTACTGTACTGAGAGAAGCCTGCACTCTCTTTAAAAATATGTTCAAACAAATTGCCAATATAGATATTTTCCTAGAGTCTATTACTATTGCATCGGCCTGTAACAGAATATTTAGACAGCTATTCCTTAAATCTGAGACCATTGGCATTGCTCCCTCCTGTGGCTATAGAAAGGCAGACAAGCATTCTAAAAAATCGTTGATGTGGCTTATCCACGAAGCCAAGGAGAGGAACGTATTTATACATCATGCAGGTAACGGACGCGAGGTACGGCTTCCCGAACTTCCCCAATGGAAGGTGGACGGTTTCTGTGAAGAAACAGGAGAGGTTTACGAATTTCTCGGCTGTTAATATCATGGCTGTCTCTGTCAACCAAACCGAGATGTACCTATGATGGATTCTTCAGAATCCCATGCCGAGAGGTACGAAAACACCATGGGCCGACTGGACAAGATCCGATCAAAGGGTTATACCGTCCACGTGATGTGGGAATGCAAGTTCGATGTTATTCTCGAACAGTTCCCCGCACTGAGAGACGACCCCTTGGTCTGTGGTGTCCCGTTGGTCCTTAGGGACTCTGTCTACGGAGGACCTACAGAAGCCATGCGGCTTTATCGTAAGGCGGATGAGATGAAAGAAGAGAAAATCCTATACAGCGATATAATGTCCCTATATCCATCCGTCTGTAAGTACAACAAGTTTCCTATCGGTCACCCCACTGTTCACGTTTCTCTCCAGTAATACTTACATTTTCACAGTCATCATGATGAAACCGCTATCTATTTTATACTACATGGCTAAAAGGCATGAGAAATATGTTATGTTCTGAAGATGTTTGTTGTTGTGATCTGTTTTTATTTTCTCCGTAAAGACTGTTACGTCATGGATTTCTCTAAAAGGTCATTGTTACAACATTCTGTAACCACTAATAGTTACATTTCACACTCATGATGAAAGCGCTTCTTCTACTTATTTTAAATAATAAATGTACAGGTTTATCTATAGTGTTTCACATAGGGCTTTAATCAATGAAAGAACATAATTATGTTCGTGGTAGTAATACTTTCTACATATCAATAGTACTATACACTCTTTAATCACAAGTTGTGCAAAATAATTTAGTTTTCGTATTAACGTGAGTGCAGAAGTAGTAAGTTTCTCCTAACATTTCCAAATTAGTTAGGTACAGTTAGTAATATTTTCAACTTTTAGATAATATTATACAGATTGTTTATCCACAAGCCAGTTGTAAACGACTGAAGTGTACAAAGAAAACATTTTCGAATTACTACATTACCTGTTCAAGGAACAAAACATTATGTTACAGACAACTCTTTTAGATAATATTATACAGATTGTTTATCCACAAGCCATGAGTTGTAACCGACTGAAGTGTACAAAGAAAACATTTTCGAATTACTACATTACCTGTTCAAGGAACAAAACATTATGTTACAGACAACTCTTTTAGATAATATTATACAGATTGTTTATCCACAAGCCATGAGTTGTAAACGACTGAAGTGTACAAAGAAAACATTTTCGAATTACTACATTACCTGTTGAACAAAAGATTATGTTACAGACAACTCTTTTAGATAATATTATACAGATTGTTTATCCACAAGCCATGAGTTGTAAACGACTGAAGTGTACAAAGAAAACATTTTCGAATTACCACATTACCTGTTCAAGGAACAAAACATTATGTTACAGAGAACTAAAAAAACTTTAGAAAAAAATGTGATGATGATAATAATAATAATAATAATAATAATATAATAATAATTATCTGATGGCGCACTCCGGTACAGTTTACATCACAGCTAGTTACGTTTAACCACATATTTCGTTTGATAATATTTTCAGGTGTATTCATAGTCTGTGTGAACTGTAAAATACTAGTGCCGTTCTATTTTACCTGACTAAGGACAATGCCAACCACCTTCTGATCACAACTATAAATGAGAAAGTTTACTGTTGAATATAAATAGGTAACATCTTTAGTTTTAACTTCATTATAACCATGCAACAATTGTTAATTAATTTGAAAAAAATGTCTGTCTACCTTGTACACTACACCTGCTATGAAACTAACTTATTTATACAAGTCATGGATGAAAACAAACAAAGCGTACCTTTTCATACTGTATAAAGCACAACTTGTGATTGAAAAGGTACAACTTTATTCAGATGTAGAAAATATTAGTGCCTTCTCAACACAACGTGTGATAAAAAACTTTACAATATTATTAAATGTACCAAATTAATTTTGAAAATGTCTACCTTGTACACTTCCATCGTTATGAAACTAACTTATTTATACAAGTCACGGATGAAAACCGACAAAGCGTACCTTTTCATACTGTATAAAACACCACTTGTGATTGAAAATATACAACTTTATTCAGATGTAGAAAATATTAGTGCTTTCACAACACAACTTGTGATTAAAAACTCTATAATATTATTTAAATGTAGAAATTTTTACTAACATGTCTACCTTGTACACTTCAGTCGTTATGAAACTAACTTATTTATACAAGTCATGGATGAAAACAGACAAAGCGTACCTTTTCATACTGTATAAAAGACAACTTGTGATTGAAAAGGTACAACTTTATTCAGATGTAGAAAATATTAGTGCCTTCTCAACACAACGTGTGATAAAAAACTTTACAATATTATTAAATGTACCAAATTAATTTTGAAAATGTCTACCTTGTACACTTCCATCGTTATGAAACTAACTTATTTATACAAGTCACGGATGAAAACCGACAAAGCGTACCTTTTCATACTGTATAAAACACAACTGGTGATTGAAAATGTACAACTTTATTCAGATATAGAAAATATTAGTGCTTTCACAGCACAACTTGTGATTAAAAAACTCAAGCGTGTCTTTTCGTAGTGTATAAAACACAACTTGTGATTGAAAACGTACAATTGTATTCAGATGTCAGAAATAATAATGTTATAACAACACAACATGTCCTAGATTAATTGAAAATGGCACACATGTACACTTCACTTGCTATGAAAACTAAAATAATTATACAACTCACGGTTGAAAACTTACAATGCGTGGCTTTCATCTGTATAAAACACAACTTGTTATTAAAATCGTCATGAAAACTATAATATTTATACAAGAACTGTATAAAACACAACTTGTGATTGAAAACGTACAATTGTATTCAGATGTTGTAAATAATAATGTTATTACAACCCAACATGTGCCAAATTACTTTGAAAATGTCATACATTTACACTTCACTTGTTATGAAAACTAAAATATTTATACAACTCACGGCTGAAAACTTACAATGCTTGGCTTTTTCAGCTGTATAAAACACAACTTGTGATTAAAATCGCTATGAAAACTATAATATTTATACAAGAATTGACAAAGCGTGTCTTTTCATACTGTATAAAACAACTTGAGATTCAAAACGTACAATTGTATTCAGATGTTGTAAATAAAAATGTTATTACAACCCAATATGTGGTTTATACAACTAATGATTGAAAACTAACAATGCGTGCCTCTTCATACTGTATAAACACACAACTTGGAATTGAAAATGTACAATTTTATTTTATAACGAGAAACTACAGAAAACAGATGGCTCAGATACACTTAAAGCGTGAACACAACTTAGAGTGTAAGATTTATTATATCACAGCTTTGGTTAGGCTATGTTAGGTTAGGAAAGGTTAGGTTAGGGTATGTTCACAGCTTTGTTTAGGTTAGTATAGGTTAAGAAATGTTAGGTTACGGTATGTTAGCTTACGGTATGTTAGGTTATCTCGGAGGAAAGAAAAAACTCGTCACATAACCCAACTTATAGTGTACGATTTATTATATCACCGGCTTGGTTAGGTTAGGTTAGGAAAGGTTAGGTTATGTTACGGTATGTTTGGTTAGGTTAGGAAAGGTTAGGTTAGTTAGGATCACCGCTTTGGTTAGGTTAGGTTAGGTTAGGTTACGGCATGTCAGGTTAGGTTAGGTTACGGCATGTCAGGTTAGGTTAGGTTACGGCATGTCAGGTTAGGTTAGGTTACGGCATGTCAGGTTAGGTTAGGTTACGGCATGTTAGGTTAGGTTAGGAAAGGTTAGGTTAGGTTACGGTATGTTAGGTTAGGTTATCTAGGTTGAGGAAATTAAAAACTCGTCGCGCGCGACGAGTTTTTCTTCAATTTCCTCCGAGATAACCTAACCTCTCCTAACATGCCGTAACCCCTCTACCCCCTGTACCGCCAGTGTTTTATAACATCAGAATACACAACGAACGGGGAGACGAAATGGCTAGAGTACAGTTTGCCGTAGTTCGTAAACATATAGTAGGGCACATCCACGAGGACCAGGCGTTGCTTCTTCCGTGTGGACATTTCACTAAAGAGACGGCTACGGAGACTAACTACGATCACATCAACGTCCAGCACCAAGAGGCCTGCGATGGGGTGCGCCACCTCACACGTTGCTTAATAGTGAAGCCAGGGCACTTCGGCGCGTGGAGTGAGGAATGCGACAAGGATTGCTTCCTGTTCCGAAGGCTCCAAAATTTTGTAAGTATTTACTCTATCGACCTATACAATTTAATTATATCATAACGTGAATCTTATAAACCGTCATTTTATGTGATTCCAGATCAAAGAGACCTTCTTCCACAGTGGTCGTTGTGAGGAGGGGGCCGGATGTCAAGACCCTGGGCACGTCGCTAATTTAAACATTTTAAAAATGTAAATATAACAAATAAATTATCTAGCGTTTAATAAACCTGTTTCGGCTACAAATAATCCAGTAATAGACATCAGGACATTTATATTTTCGCAGTCCTTACGTTGAAAACGATTCTACTTATTTTTAAATAACAATAGATGTACATTTTGTAAGAGATCCGAGTTCTGTTCTCGATGTGTGTCATAGTTCTGTATTTAGTTTATCAAGGTCTTTATTGCCGTAACTAATAAAACACACCTCATATATTGAATGGTGTAACCTATTAAGATATGAATAATACTAAATCCTACCGTATTGTTATGTGTAAAAGGATAATTTGATCACATTATTATATCAGATGCTGTACATCGTACTTTCTGGTAGTTAAATATAAGAGAATATAGTTTCAAATGTGGAAATCATAAACCTTTTGGATTTTGGTTGTCCTAGGTTAAAACGTCTTCCTACACTTACACAAACATGTAGCTTTCACACTTTCAGTACAGCGATGGGTGCGTATCAGAATGTAATTAGTTTACGATCATGGATGATGAAAAACATGTTTAGCTTTCTGTATAAATAGGACAAAATGTAAATAAAGAGATTCTTTTGTTATGTTGAAAAAAAACGGTGGGTCTAACTATCCTATTATTATCCTACGTTTTGCAAAATGTCCTTATCCTACTACCTTACTAGCATGAAACAGATTTTTTTATATGCAATGAGTGTAGTTCACTAAACAAAATGGTGTTCCTAACATAGTGTCCTACTTTAATTTAAGTATCCTGTATTCTTCTTCTTCTTATTACTATTATTATTACTTACAAAGATCCTGTAATAAAAAAAAATATTCTCCCGTTTTAGTTAATAATAATAGTAATAATAATATTATTACACAGTCTAGGTAGGAGTGTTTGCTTTTAATATTCCAGAATTTAGAGCAGTGGTAAATAAAGTATTATTATTATTATTATTATTATTATTATTATTATTATTACTGAGAACCTTTATCCTGAACCAACTATCATGAAACATAGATTTTTTATTACATATGCAATGAGTGTAGCTATTATTAGTATTACTTACAAAGATCACGTAATAAAAAAAAACTATTACAGTTGAACTGTCCCGTTTTAATTAATAATAGTAATAACTAATCATAATATTATTATACAGTTTAGGTAGGAGTGTTTGCTTTTAATATTCTTGAATTTATAGTGGTAAACAAATTATTATTATTATTATTATTATTATTAATATTAGTATTATTATTATTATTATTATTATTATTATTATTGAGAACCTTTGTCGTGATCCTACTATCATGAAACATAGATTGTTTTTTCTTCTACATATGCATTGAGTGTGTTTTGATTTTAATATTCTTGAATTTAGAGCACGGGTAAGCAGAGTGGTGCACAATTCCGGAATTATTATTAATTATTGTCCCGCTATAATTAATAATAATAACCGAATAGAATAAACACAATGTAAGTATGAGTCATGTTGTTATTATTATTATTATTATTATTATTACGGCACAGGTAGACGAAATGACGATGAATATTCCTATGTTGTACACAGTTTAGGAAAATATCAGTATTAATGTTGGTTAGAGCATCGGCACGGGGAGCCGAAGACCCTGGTTTAAATCCAAGCTAAGGCATTGAATTTTTCATTCTTACTTCACGTGTCTATCTTAGCCTACACACCGCCAGTGTGAAAGAATTATCATTCTAATATCAGTATAATAATATTATTATTATTATAAGGCTATGTAGATTGGTATTTGAGATATTATTATTATTATTATTATTATTATTATTATTATTATTAACATTAATCCTAAAACACTGACCTAAGTCATTAAATCACTAACTAATACAAAATACTATTTTTTCATCCTTTCAATTATTCGATCATGCGCTCTGCCGCCATGTTGTACGTAATTGTTATCATAGGTCTTTGTTTAAGTAACTAATGACGTAAGTATAGCTCCTATTTGCATAACAACGACTCTATGCCTACAAATTTTCTACCAAAGGGCCTAAAATGGTATATGACGTATGTGTGAATGAATCAGAGAATAGCATAGTCCAAAAAGGCGTAACATCATTGTTTGAAACGATTCCCATGTCTTCACAAACATCCCCTTGGTTCAAAAGGCTTAATAAAAGACGTCGGGATGAATCGCGAACCTTTTTCATATTCCTGACATAGTCATTTCACTTAGATGATAACACTACTAACACTAAAACTTATCATGATGCAGAAGAAGAAAATGTTATGTAAGTATAATCTTGTTTATTTATTATTATTATTATTATAAACTCGAACATGGGCTTAGTAATTCTGTATCGCAGCGTCTTTGCTGCAGTAACTATTTCCAACGTGTTGTTTGGGTCCTATTTGCATTCTTCCAGAGGGGTTGACTAAATGTCCTAAACGTTTCTTAGGTCCAGAGGGCGTATTTATACAGGTCGCTATGAATAGGGAACACCGTAGTGTAAATGTGCGTATCTTCAAAACTAGCACAATACCGACTCTTTGGTCCTAAGGGGCGTATGGGATCTTAGGAATAAAAAGTATGAGTCCTCAAAGAATACAATGACGTCCAACAGGCATGAGGTAATATGAGAGATTTCATTTTCGTTCTGCTATTTACAGGCCTACCTTAATATTTTCTCAATCAGATGTCGAGATGTATCGCAAAAATAGTTTACTCTTTGTTCTATTCTATTCCCGTATAGAGAAAGTGTTTGTTTCTCCATCAGAGGGAGAGATCCGGGTATCTTTAATTCCAGTCTCTATGTTAAAATGCATTTCCTAACTTATTTATTAATATGTATCATCTTTAATGCCCTTATGGGTTCTCTTACCTCTCTATGAATACGGAATAGGATATTATAACAGACGCGTACTATTTACATAATGCAACTCTGTGCATTTTTCTTCCTGAGGGTTGACTAAATGTTGGAGGGCGTAATTACAGGGTCGTTACGAATAGGGAACACCATAGTGTAAAAATGTGCGTATCTTCCTTGTACAATGACGACTCTTTGGTCCTAAGGCCGTAATTACATGGGTCCTTATGTCGACGAAAGAGTATCGTATTATCAAAGAGGAGTGTTTAACGAATACCATGACGACGACTCCTTGGTTCTAAAGACATAGCTTTTGCATTCAGCTCCCCACTCTCGCAGTAACGCTCCCGGATTGCGCAGCACCTTTATTACGATTGGGGCTTAACTACATGTCCTGGAGCATACATCATACCGTAGGACGAATAGGCACATCGCGCGCTTTCAAACGACATCCATGACATTAGGGCACAACTCACGCGTCGCTTTTGCATTCCGCTCCCGGATCAAAAGGCGTTACTCAAAGGGTTTTTTAGATAGGGGCTTAACTACATGTCGTGGAGACATGGGAACACCATAGGGTGGAAGGGCGCATCGCACGCTTTCAAACAATACCCATAACGTCATGTTCCAAAGGGCACAACTCAGGCGTCGGGGTGGCGTCGACTTGGATCGCTTTTGCATTCAGCTCCCTAGTACACTCTTGCAGTACCGCTCCCTGATTGCGCAACTATTACGATTGGGGCTTAACTACACGTCCTGGAGATATGCGACCACCATAGGACGGAAGGGCACATCGCACGCTTTCATACGATACCCATGACGTCATTTGCCAAAAGGGCACAACTAGGGCGTCGGGGGCGGCGTCGGAGACGTCGGAACACCATAGGACGAAAGGGCACATCGCGCTCTTTCATACGACACCCATGACTTCACGGCGTCGCCGGTCCAAAGGGCACAACTCAGGCGTCGGGGGCGGCGTCGGAATCCGCCATTTTACTTTATCCCTCCCTTCATACTACTAACAATGTACCTCATCCTTTCAATAAGACATCAGGAAAAGCGGGGCTAAAATGGAAGACGCTATTTTTAAAAAAAAGACACGCAGAACTCAGTTTGAGAAAACCTCAAAATTTATCAATGGCTAGAATCCAAGGCTTCACAAAAGAAAGTGTTGCTAAGTTTTTCACTATCCTAAAACCCGAGCTCGAAAAAGTGAACTTCGATCAGACAAGGGTTTATAACGTTGATGAAACCGGCATATCCGTAGTTCAACACAAGGCAACTAGAATTGTGACAGCCAAGGGGAAAAAGAATGTCCATAGGCTGAGTTCAGCAGAAAGAGGGGCCACGATAACTGCTGTTACCTGTATGTCCGCAGCCGGCCAGTACAAACCTCCGTTGCTGATATTCCCTCAGAGAAGGTGGAAACAAGAGCTTCTTGATGGTGCACCTCCAGGTTCCATAGGTGGGGTTAGTGATTCAGGTTGGATTACGGGTCCCTTGTTCAGTAAGTGGCTGGAGAACTTCATCTCCATTGTAAGGCCATCAAAGGATACTCCTGTGGTTCTCATTTTGGACGGGCACTATTCCCACACCCGAAACATCGAGGTTATCGACAGGCCTCAGGACACTGGCATTTCCATCGTGTGTCTTCCTCCCCACTCCACAGATAGGATGCAGCCTCTAGATGTAGCCTTCATGTTCCCTTTGAAGACATACTATGCACAAGCCATCGAAAGCTGGTTGAATAATCACCCAGGCCGCATAGTACGAAAGCTCCAAGTAGCTTCCCTTTTTGGAGAGGCTTATATGAAAGCTGCAACAATGGAGACAGCTGTGAAAGGTTTCAGGAAGTCAGGAATTCTTCCATTTCAGCCACATATCTTTCCAGACGAAGATTTCATCTCCCACAGACAGCAAAACAACCGCCAAGAGGAAACCAAAGCTCACTCGAACTCTGCTGTTGTGAGCCCAAAAGAGCTGCTTCTGGTGGTACACCGGTGCTCGTCTACGCCGTGGAAACACCTGAGATGGAAAGGCCTGTCTTAACTGGACCAACTACCTAATTATTATTATTATTATAACTATTATTATCTCTGTATAGAATAGAGTAGAATAATGAAAGAAATGTAACACTTAGGTATTAAACCATTCATTGTCTTTATTTAGAGTTTTCATAAATTTGATTCACGAAAACCTGATAAATGCCGTGTTAAATATTTTTTTTAATTTTTTTTTATTTTTTATTTTTAGAAAAATGAATAATGTTGAACTTGTAGACCTTACAACGGAAGACCGGGAGACTAGAAAGCAGTCCGTAAGGTATGTAACACACACACACATTATTATTATTATTATTTCAGAAAATGGAAAATGTAAACGGTATGGAAGAGGAAGCCTTGAGATGTCATTCTATAAGGTATGTATGATTTTACGTTAAGGAATTTCTTTCTTTTCTTCATCTTCTACCAAACTTAATGTGCTCTTTCTTTTCTTCATCTTCTACCTAGCTTAATGTGCAGAACTGAATGTATACAGTTAATTTCTTATTACAAAATCCTGTCATTAAAATTTATTTCAATATTGTTTTCAACTTATTATTATTTTTTTCTTTTTTAAGTCTGATGTGTCGACACTTGATTTTCATCAGGAACCTCGACAGGTCATTCCCCAATTTTACTGTGGTTATTCAAACATGGAAAAGTTGATCGAGGATTGTCACTCTTCGAAATATCACTATCACATTATAGAGTGTGATGGGCGTGTGCACAAAATGACATGCATCCATGGAGCGCCTGGCACCCACTTTGTTCAATGGGGAACGTTTTGTCACAGAGGGTGTGACCTGTATATGCTTACAGGGGTAAATCATTTGACAGCTAAAAAAGTGTTTGAACTTTTAAAAGTATTATTGTAAGGGAAGATTTATCCTATTGCAATATTAACAGTGAACTTAGGATATTACACACATAACATATGAACCTCCTTGTTTACTCTAAGAAAAAAAATCATAATCAGCGTGCAGAATATTGTCTTGAAAAATCAAAAAGGGGGTTAAACTATTAACTGAAAGCTGTCCTTATTCAGTTTTTGATCATGTCTGCAAATAAAAAATAAAAAAATAAATAAAAAAAAAACTTTAAGATTTTATCGAGTCTGTTTTTCTTAGACATACGACGCGGTATTTTCAAAACATCTCTCTCTCTCTTTCTCTCTCTCTCTCAGTAACTTTTGATATGTACCATCCCTTTTTTCAAGTTTAAACAATCTTCACATACCTAATCGTTTTTCAACACTATAACAATGTGAGAAGAGGACATTTTTCCTAAATATATACTAATTATATCCATTTCTATACATATTTCAGCTCAGAAGACAACATCTCTTACAACAACAAGAAAGAAGATAAGGGGGTCATATATTTTTTTTCTATATTTTGTATAAACATGACCTTCAGACACCTCGACCAGAACATGTAAAGTGTTGACTGGCATACTTTTTTCTATAACTGAACCATTAACATCCAAACTTATTTGATCCTTACGTCTGAACGAAAACCCCGTAGGTTTGTCCCTGCTATTCGACGCTTTGAATATTGTAATCCCTGCCATATAGGAATCTTCGGCATCTCTTAAGGCATAATTATTACATCTACCATATTTTTTATTAAAAATGTTCCACATCATTGCTATCTCCAGGTTCGATGAGTTTAACTACCAACTGAACTCTAGCCGCATTGAATCTTTTATAGTCTTTACGAATCGATTGAAGTAACGTAAACGAATTGTACACAAACGACTTTTCTGACTACACATTCTGATAGACCTATATAATAAGAACTCGTTTTGAAAATACGGAACATAAAAGGATGAACCATCTCCACAAAATGAAGGAGGAAGGAGTCGACATCTACGGGAGGTACCGTCTCCACGAAAATAAGGAGCGATGCTGAGACAGAACTCTACGAAACGAAAGAGGAAGGAGTCGACTTTTACTGGAGGTACCATCTCCATGAAATGAAAGGGGAGGGAGTCAACAACAGGGATGCTGAGACAGTAAAAATATTGCGGACAGCAGTAAAGAGAGAGGGAGAAATAAAAAACGATTTAGTCATGGAAGAACTGGTCTCAGAAAGGGTGAAAATGGAAACTCCTAACGAGAGCTGGGATGACAAAGATTTAATTCCCTTAGCAAGGTTGATCCTAGAAGGAAGTGTCAGAAGGGTCAAAACTGAAACTCCTGACATGACCTGGGATGAAGAGGATTTAATTCCCTTAGCGAGGTTGATCCTACCGGGAAGTGTCAAAGGAGAGGTTTTGAACCCCTCCTTGTTAACCTTCGATGCAGAGAACCGTATCCGTTTGGCTCGCCTAAGAGGGCAATTTCCCATGTTCGATGATAAGGTAAATACAACCCTAAAAGATAATCATAAGATAAGTATTTTAAATTATATCAGAAATAGGGTGTCTCAGAATAATTACATTGTGTATGATCTGCCATAGGTTAAACATACTACGGTTAGGATTAATTACCCATGTTTTAGATGCAACACGAAATTGTCATTTTTTCGCAGAATGTTACATTTTTTACAGCATACATAGGGAGACATTTGGGTTCTTTAAACTGTCGTGACAATACAAACAGAGCACGTTTCACAAATGTATATATAATATTAGGAATGTTGTTTTCTCTAGGTTATTCATGAACAATGGCCTTGTCTTTTCAAGACATTCGTCCCTCTTGTGTGGAGACTTACAGGATGAAGCATGCTGATTTTGTTTGTTCTGTACATGGATTACAATGCAACCAAGCTGCATGCATTAATTTGGCTAACGTAATGTATTAATGTACTATGGCATTCTTGCATGATTGAGACCTAAATCATATTTCGTTATAATTTTACTATACGAGTACGTGATAACAAAGTCTATTAAACATATCATGATCATAACAGTTATGTATTATCAACACTGTGCTTCGCTCACTTTCGCTAAGATCGTAATTATAGCTTTGAAGTCAAATCTAAGACAGAATTAGATCTAATGTCTTGTAACGCACCACATAACTAACATCTCCAGGTTATTTAAAACTAGAAAAATGTCAAGTTCTGTACTTGTACTTGTATTAGTTTGAAAGTAAATGTTTTTACATACTATCATTGTGAAAGAGAATTTTTAGTACACGTTCGCTAAATCATCTGATTGTAGGAACGGTAACCCACATAAAAATGTTTTTAACAGCCTAGGTCTCTAAAAGGCATACAACTGCATTCAAAAATCATAGGCCTTGTCCAATTTACATTAAATTTAACATGGCATAAAGCATATATTTGGTCCTAAATAACAAACTTAAACCAATACGTCTTATTTTATCCCAGAAACTTAAAATTCCTTATCAAACATCCCAGACTATTGAAACTCATGTAAATGTTTCACTACGTAGGAAAATTATACCCTTAAGTGTACTCCAGCAGAACATCTTAAGTACTAGCCTGAAGAAAACTATGCCCGCCAGAACATCTCAAGTAACTGTATGATAACTTATACCAACAATCTAGTTACCGGCAAAACAACTTAAGAACCATTCCAGCAAGTAATAATCAGTTTCAAGAAACAACGCTGATGTATAAGTAACTCCGCTCCTCCCAGCTGCATACTGACAAAATTTTATTCAGTTTGGCTTAATAAATATTAAGCAAAACGTGTTTTGCTCCTCCTGAAAAAAAAAAATGTAAATGGCTCTTAAGATGTTCTGCCTTTCACCCATCGAATGTAATGTTCAGTCAAATAAGCAATACAACCTTGCACACGACTAAAATAAATAATGCTAAATGGAATCCAGAAGGCGCGCGATGTCCGCAAAGCGAACCAAACCATTGTTACGTCACATTACATGTTATAATTAGAAATAACTCTAATTTACTACATAGTATTATTACTGATTCTTACTGTGATTGATTTTGACTGAAACAAGGAGATTTTAAGCACCCTATTAGCATTAATTATAAAAATAATAAATTATCTTAAGCGCCAACGTTCAGAATTAGTCCCGGAAGAATTATCTTAAGAGCCAAACATTTTATCTTATGCGCCACTTTGGGCTGGCACTTACGATAAAAATGCGGGAACAACTCGTTCTTTAAGCTGTTTTGCCGGGCATTAAAATAATTACTTGGTTCTTAAGATAAAATACACCAGCATTTTTCTCCCGCCACAGAAGGAGTTCATGCAAGATCTTTTACCAGGACGTAAAACACAGTTGCCTCTTTCTATTCATGTTAAAAAGTCAATTTTAGAAAAAGTGGCGGTTAAGATGTTTTGCCTTTCACCCATCGATGGTGGAAGTGTTCACAGACAGAAGTGTTAGATATTGGTAAAACACGCAGGTAAATGCATAGGTTATGGAATATATTAGATTAATAAGACAGCAATAAAAGTTAGCAGTTTATTATATTTCATAGCAGATACACCACACAGGATATTGATGAAGAAATCAAGCCGCCTGTTCGGCACCAGGATATATCAATATAGAAGAATACACATGAAAGTCACGGGTTTTCACGGAGCTTTCCACTCATGACTTTATACGTAATTTTGTCAGTGATATCGCTTTGTAAGGGAAATCAGACTCCTATTTAAACTCAGTCAGATTCTCCCTTATCATCAATGTGACGTACAACGCTTCAAGAAGACACTACGCCCTTGGTCCGGCTATGACGCATTTTAGTCGTAAGAAGAGATTCCATGGTTCACATACCATAAGATAAGTACAGTAATTATACATATTACTTACATTTTTTGAAGTCTGATTTACCACAAGCAAGATCACAATAGGCGCTGTGCAATGCCACGGCTGTAGTAATTCAGTACAATAAACTATTATAATTGTGTAGAATAAGTGCTGTTGAAACGTACATTAGTATGCACTACCTGAGAATCCACTCCCAAGTATAACAGGAAGGCCACCGCTCGACTTCTTGTGTAGTAGGAAAACAACCGCTCGATTTCCTAAGGAGTCCTGTATTGTATGGAGAACGGGATACAACATAGGAACCCAAAAACTGGTGTCAGATGTGTTGGGTGTGTGTTAACACTTACCTAAGTGTCAATTAAGGGTTCAGGTGACAACAGCAACTTAGCACAATTACGAGGAGACGATAGAGCAGCTGTACCAGGTGATCCAAGAGATCGCAAAAGAGGCCAGAGTGGTGCTAGAGAGATAGCAGCCGCAACAGGTGGTCCAGGAGACCGTAACCAGGGCCAGAGCAGTACCAGAGGAGAGGGCAGACGCAACAGGTGGTCCAGGAGACCGCGAAAAGAGGAGTGGTGCCAGAGAGAGCAGCCGCAACAGGTGGTCCAGGAGGCCACAAGGAAGTCAGCGTGGTGCCAGAGAGAGCAGCCGCGACCGGTGGTCCAGGTGACCGCACGAGGACGGAGTTGGTGGACAACCCAGAAAGCAGTCGTCGACAAGTGGTCCGAGGGACCGCAAACGAGGGCAGAGCCGGGGGAGTGCCAGAGGACGCATCTATCCAGAAGTGGTCCGGGAGACCGCTACCGAGATCAGCGCCAGGGGAAGCAGCCCGGGACGGAGAACGACAAGAAGAGGGAACCAACCAACAATAGAGAAGCTTCTAACCAGGTAAACAGTTCCAAGTAATAAGTGAAGTGTTAGAAATCGAAGGTTAGAAAGCGAAAGTGAATAGTTTCCATATTACCCCGAGTGTAGTAAGCTAGGGAGTGATAGGAAAAGAAAAGAAAAGAAAAAAAAAGAAGCATGAATATTAGGTCGTAACTAATAGCAAAAACGAAGAGAGACAGCAACAGTAGTTTTATTATATTAATTATAGTAATAATAGTGTTGTAAAAATGTCTGTAGAAAGTACTAATGAGGAATACGTTAGTGTAGCCGAAGCTTTGAAACTTGTTCCACAATTTAGCGGAAATAAGAAAGATATAATAACATTTATAGGAAATGTAGATACGGCTTTCAGCTCAATAGACCCAAGGAAGGAGGGAACACTATTTAAATTTGTTTTAACACGCATTAGTGGGGAGCCCAGATTAGCCATAACGCATAGAAATCTTTATAAGTGGGAAGAAGTTAAGACCTATTTAAAGAATGCATACACTGAACGTAGGACTCTAGATTATCATGCAAAAGAGTTATTCGCCGCAGGGCAAGGACGGAATGAATCTGTCACGAATTGGATTCAGAAAATCCAAAGGTTAGGGTCAGAATTTAGAGAGGCAGCCTTGCAGGATTGCAAGAAGGACGAGGTGAATGGTATTTTACGGCTGTGCGAACGGCTAAGAAATATCAGGTTTGTTCAAGGGTTATATGCCGACCGTATACAAACCATAGTTCGAAGTAGGAACTACAGTGAGTTTGATAAAATGGCAGAATTAGCACTAGAAGAGGAATCCGCATTGTTTGCCAACAACGGAAAGTCTGGATCGATGGGTTCGAAGCCCGGGACCACAGACAAGTGTACCAATTGTGGGAAGTTAGGACACGTTGAAGCTAGGTGCTATTTAAAGAAAAGAGAAGTAAAAGTCAATCAGGTTATTGATGATGGAAAAACAAGGAAAGATTTCACTTGTTATAACTGTGGAAAAAAAGGCCACATAGCTAGATATTGTAAAAGTCCGAGGAACGCGTACTCTCGCAATGGGGGATCACGCTATGAGGGACAACGCAATGAGGGTCAAGCAGTTAGAAATTCTGCGAGCGATAATATGATAGAAATTTCGGGAAATGAACCGAGGACGGAGCCAGAACTGAATACGGACGGTCAAGATTATTATGTAGGTTGCATTAGTAACACAGGCAACGAGTTCATTGAGTTAAAATTGGATATCGGACGAAAGGAAAAGTTATTATTTCTCTTAGATACAGGAGCTGATGTAAGCTTATTGAAACAGTCATCCGTTATGAATGGAACGCAAATAGATAAGAGTAAAAGCGTAACCTTAAAGGCATTTCAAGGTTCAACCAGCCAAACACTAGGAGTTGTGAATGGAAATTTAAAGATAAGAAATCAGCCGATTCCATGCAGCTTTCAAGTAATGGGAAAGGAATTTAATCATCACTGCGACGGAATTCTAGGCCGTGAATTACTGAAGAAAATGAAGGTAGAAATATCTTACGGTACTAATCAGATCAAAATGCTAGGACAGACAGTGAAACTAGTAGGAAAAGATAAATTTGAGAATAGCAGTTATGAGACAACAGAAAAAGATGTAAGAAAAATTAGACTACCAGGAAGAGTAGAACAGGTAGTTAAGTTACCCGTAAACAATGAACTAGGATTGAGTATGGGAATGATAGAAAAACAGGAATTACAGTCAGGTGTATATTTGGCAGCTTCATTGAGTCAAGTAAAAGAAGGACAGGTAATAACTAGTATTCTGAATATTAATTAGGAAGACGTGGAAATAAATGTCCCATTAGTAAAATTAGAAGCAGTAAGCTTAGAGCAGGGAAACGAAACAGCATCGCAAGAAGTTAATGCATGTTCCTCACAACAGAAAGTTTCGAAAACTTTCAAGAATAGAACGCAGGAAGTTCTAAAAGTATTAAGATTAGATCATCTTAATAAAGAGGAGAGAGATTCGGTGGAAAAATGTTGTAAAGATTATAGCGACATATTCCATTTGCCATCAGAGAAGTTAACGAGTACTAATGCTGTACAGTATTCAATCGATTTAAAACCAGGCGAAGAAGAACCAGTAAATGTTAGACCATACAGATTACCGGAAGCTCAAAGACAAGAAGTCAATAGGCAGGTAGAAAAAATGGTGAAAGATGGAATCATACGCGAGAGTATGAGTCCTTGGAATTTTCCAGTCCTCGTAGTAGAAAAAAAGATGGATGCTAGTGGAGTAAAAAAGTATAGAATTGTAATCGACTACCGCTTGCTAAACGAAAAAATAGTAGGGCAAACTTACCCATTGCCAGACATT
Organism: Ectobius pallidus; assembly: GCA_964059195.1. Classification (NCBI taxonomy): domain Eukaryota; kingdom Metazoa; phylum Arthropoda; class Insecta; order Blattodea; family Ectobiidae; genus Ectobius; species Ectobius pallidus. The sequence continues at coordinate 7,509,881 of CAXKWD010000006.1, forward strand.
AATGAGATATTGGATCAGCTAGGACAGTCGAAATACTTCACATGCCTCGACTTAGCTATGGGATATCATCAAATTGAAGTAAAGGAAGAGGATAGGGAGAAATTAGGGTTCAGCACAAAAGATGGGCACTGGGAATTTTGCAGATTACCTTTCGGACTCAAGACAGCCCCCCCTGTATTCCAAAAAATGATGTCAGCAGTATTAAGTGGATTAACACATTCCAGGTGTTATATATTCCTTGATGACGTAGTCATTCATGCTAGATCGCTAGCAGATCACGACACGAAAGTGAGAGAAGTATTTAGTAGATTCAGGAAGTACAATCTGAAATTGCAACCTGATAAATGCGAATTCTTGAGAAAAGAAGTAAATTACCTAGGACATGTAATATCTGAACTGGGAGTGCAACCAGATCCGAAAAAGATTGAGTGTGTAGAAAAGTTTCCTACACCAAGAACGCCGAAGCAAGTAAAAAGTTTCTTGGGACTAGCTAGCTATTATAGGAGATTTGTACCAGGATTTAGTCAGATAGCAGCCCCCATGAATAAGTTGTTAAGAAAAGATGTCAAATTCGAATGGCAGGAAGAACAAGAACACGCATTCCAGCGGTTAAAACAGATCTTAGTAACTAGACCATTGCTACAATACCCAAATTTCGAGGTGGAATTTAACCTTACCACAGATGCTTCAGATTTTGGGCTAGGAGGAGTACTATCGCAGGGAGAAATAGGTAAAGATAGGCCTATTGCCTATGCGAGTAATAGTTTGAACCAGGCAGAAAGAAATTCTTATACAACTACCGAGAAGGAGTTAGCCGCAATAGTGTGGGCAGTCAAATATTTTCGCCCATATCTATACGGAAGAAAATTCAAGATTTTCTCTGACCATAAGCCACTAGTGTGGCTAATGAATGTCAAAGATCCGGGAAGTAGACTAATGAGATGTAGGATAAAGCTAGAGGAGTACGATTATGAAATTGTTTACAAGAAGGGATCTACTATAACCCATGCAGATTCGCTTTCAAGAATAGGGCCACTAGCACAAGATGATATTATTGGTGAAACCGAGAGAACCGCGTTTGGTGAGGACAGGCGTGAGCCCGTGAAAGAACTCGATGAAGAAAGCAGAAAATAGTACTCTATGAAAACCATGATTCGCCGCTAGGAGGACATAGGGGTATGAATAGAACATATGAGGCCATTAAGAGTAGGTATCACTGGCCAAATATGAAACGGGATATAGAAGAGTACGTAAAAAAATGTAGAAGTTGTCAGGTTAATAAATTGACCACACCAAATAAGAAGGTACCCATGGAGATAACCACAACAGCAAAAAGTCCATTTGAAAAATGCGCACTAGATATTGTAGGCCCAATAACAGAGACAGAGACAGGAAATAAATACATCCTGACATTTCAAGACGAGCTTACCAAGTATCTAGTAGGGATACCGATAAGAACGCAAGATGCAGAAACTGTAGCACAGAAATTCGTGTCTGAAATAGTGTTAAAATACGGAGCGCCATGTAAATTGCTTTCAGACAGAGGCAGTCAGTTCCTTAGGGAACTATTTAAAAATGTGTGTAAAGTACTAAAAATCAGAAAGATACAAACCACAGCGTATCACCCAGAGTCGAACGGAGCTCTAGAAAGAAGCCATCGTGTGTTAGCAGAATATTTAAGGCATTACATAATGGAAGACCAGACGAATTGGGATAGATGGATAGGATATGCTACGTTTGTGTACAACACTTCCGTACACAAAAGTATAGGGTTCACACCATTTAAATTGCTATATGGCAGAAAAGCTAATATTCCTTCAGCATTGACAGGGACACCTGAGAGGCAGTACTCATACGACGATTACGCGAATGAAGTAAAGTCTAGATTGCAAACGGCACATGAAATTGCACGAAAGAAACTAGTTCGCAGTAAAGAACGTAGCAAGGAATACTACGATAAAACGGCTGAAATGAAAATATTCCAGCCCGGAGATAAAGTATTGCTATATGATGAGTCTGTTAGGAGAGGCAGATCTAAGAAGCTTTGTTCTCAGTGGATCGGTCCCTATGACTTGATTCAAGTTGATAGGGTAAACGCTATCATAAAGAAAGGAAGGAAAAAGCAAAAAGTTCATTTAAATCGTTTGAAACCATTTTATTAAAGAAAATGAGTAGTGTAAATAAAGTACTAAGCCAAGGAGAACTAAATGAAAACTGTTACTTTCAGGAGCAGAAATGGAAGGAAATATGAACAAGATAATAGTAATTATTCTGGGAATACTGGCAACCGTAAAATTGGAATTTCCAAACGAGTCGGGCTATGCAGTGGAAAAATATGAGGACACCCACGGACTCTATTTCGAGAATATGGGTAATGTAAAACTCTTCAATGCTCAGTGGAAAGTGATAGTATACATAGATCTCAAGGACTTAGACAATGAAATCAATTCTGTAAAAAACTATATAAAACATACTAGACCTTTATGCGAATTGCAGACTGTCAGGAATTTATCAGATTGTTTAACTTTTGATAGATACACAAGAATTACCTTATCTAGTATAATGAGAAAAAGGGAATTATTTAATGATATTATAGGAAGTAAGAATAAGCACAATAAGGGAAATAGAATTAGGAGGGGAGCCTTTAATTTTATAGGTGCAGTCAGTAAAGTGTTATTCGGCACCCTCGATTCAGGGGACGCAAATTTTTATAATGAACAGATAAAGCATTTTGAAAGTAATGAAGAGAGTCTAACGCATCTCATGAGAGAGCAAGTTTCAATAGTTAAAGCCACCCTCACTACCGTCAATGGTACTTTGAATGATTTAACACAGAATAACATCGAAATAAAAAAGGGACTTGTACAACTACAAGAGGCAGTGAAAATCCTGCAGAATGAAGGTCATAAAAACATTCAATTAGTAGAAAATCAGTTGATAGTGCAAGGGCACATTCACTCTATTAAATTTGCATTAACAGAGATACAGGAGAATTTAGATGTTTTAATTAATGGAGTTATAACAACTCAGAACGGAATTCTCCACCCCCAAATAATTCCTCCTGCAAGAGTAATAAACACCTTGGAAAAGGATTCTAAATACTTTCCAAAAGACACAGCAGTACCTTTCACTCTAACAAGGGAATCTACCCCTTTATTGAGTAAAGTAGCAAATTTAAATGCATATGTAAACAAAGGAATCTTAGGTTTTGTGATAACAATTCCATTAGTTAGTAGAGGTACGTATGATATATATAAACTTATACCGTTACCAATTCCAGTAATGAACAGTGATAAATATCTTTACATTGACAATGACCGAGAATTGTTGGTCATTGATAACAACAGACAATATTATTATATGGCAAGTTTAAGTGATTTAAGCAAGTGTAAGACATTAGATAACAACTGTTACGTGTGTAAACAGAAGCAACCCTTGTTATCTGCGCACGGTCAAACTAACTGTGCAGTAAATTTATTATTATTAAGAACACAATCTATTCAAACCTGTGAGAAGAGAATGTTAATCATTAAAGAGGTATTGTGGTTCCAATTATACAATAATGAATGGTTATATGTCACGCCCCACAAGGCGAGTATTACAATAGTTTGCACTAACAAGGAACCTAAAAATGTAATTTTAGCAGGTATAGGTAAATTAACTTTAAATAATAATTGCAAAGGTTTCAGCTCTGAAGCTGTATTAACAGCGGAAACATTAGTTAACATTAATTCAACTATAAAGAATACTGATGTTCTTTCAGATATTGTCATTGAATATAATACCAAGGAAGATTTACAAACCACACTAAATTGGAGTGATATTAATGTAGATTTGCAATTAAAGCCTGTAATAACAAATGCAGATGAATTGAAAGCTGCAAGTTATCGATTATCAGAGCTCGATTCACTATTAAAACAGCAAGAATGGAAAAATAAGCATGAATCAACACATCAAGCTTATTCGGCCATTGTGTATGTTATCCTAATAGTGATATTTGTATATAGTACATACAAGGTGTATAGGTGTATAAATAATCAAACCAGACGTACTCAATCATGCTTAAGGGCTATTACCCATAGATCCATCAGAGTAACCACTAGAAATCAGAATAGTCAACATGATAGTACAGAAAGTAATGACAATACGCCCATGGAAAGAATTCCATTGGCGGATGTAGCCATTAACGAGCCAGAATCAAGTAATAACAGCGATCACATCAGACGATCTGCTTGCATTCAAGCTAAAACTTGTTTCTGACACGTTCAATTGAAGTGTAAATTGAACGTCTTTTTTGGCAGGGAGGTGTTGGATATTGGTAAAACACGCAGGTAAATGCATAGGTTATGGAATATATTAGATTAATAAGACAGCAATAAAAGTTAGCAGTTTATTATATTTCATAGCAGATACACCACACAGGATATTGATGAAGAAATCAAGCCGCCTGTTCGGCACCAGGATATATCAATATAGAAGAATACACATGAAAGTCACGGGTTTTCACGGAGCTTTCCACTCATGACTTTATACGTAATTTTGTCAGTGATATCGCTTTGTAAGGGAAATCAGACTCCTATTTAAACTCAGTCAGATTCTCCCTTATCATCAATGTGACGTACAACGCTTCAAGAAGACACTACGCCCTTGGTCCGGCTATGACGCATTTTAGTCGTAAGAAGAGATTCCATGGTTCACATACCATAAGATAAGTACAGTAATTATACATATTACTTACATTTTTTGAAGTCTGATTTACCACAAGCAAGATCACAATAGGCGCTGTGCAATGCCACGGCTGTAGTAATTCAGTACAATAAACTATTATAATTGTGTAGAATAAGTGCTGTTGAAACGTACATTAGTATGCACTACCTGAGAATCCACTCCCAAGTATAACAGGAAGGCCACCGCTCGACTTCTTGTGTAGTAGGAAAACAACCGCTCGATTTCCTAAGGAGTCCTGTACTGTATGGAGAACGGGATACAACAGTGTGTTAAAACATAGTGAAAAAAAAAATCGTTAAAATTTACAGTTAAGATATTTTTTTTCCATAATGTGTTTTTAAGTAATTCCTTCTTCATCCATTTGATAATCATAAACGTTAGGGACCCTTCCCTAAAGATTTTTATTCTAGTTCTAAATAAGAACAAGTTCGATTCTTTGTATTAAAACATAGTTTTAAATTTCGTTAAATTTTACACTATAATTCAAGACATTCAATTAATTTCATAGGGTTCTGCTAATACGTTTTCACAGACTTTGTAATTCGAGACATTCGTTTGAACTCTGTGAAATTTAAATCTAGTTCTAGATAAGAACAAGTTCAACTTGTTGTGTTAAAACATAGTGAAAAAAAAATCGTTAAATTTAAAGTTAAGATTTTTTTTTTCATAATGTGATTTTAAGTAATTCCCTTAACAGGTTGGCTATTAAGATAGCTGACATGAAATAGAAGTTTGAATTAAAAACTTACATTCTCTGAACACTGTATTGCGTTAAGCTTCAACTATTACACAATTTTAATTTCCAATGATTCTCTTGTAGTTTTACAGGTATCAGCCTAATTTCGTTTTCTCATTTTAGAAGTAAAAACATCTATCTGTTGAGAACGCAGGAGGACTTTAAAATGATGTGTTAAACATTTAAAAAAAAAATTAATTTTAATTTTAATTTTAATTTCTTATTTTTTTTATTTTTTTTTTTATTTTTTTATTTTAGAAAATGAGATCTACCAATCTAGAATCAGAGGAATCGGTCCCTATTGTTATAGATTTAACAATAGACGAACCTCTTCCCATTGTTATAGACTTGACATCAGACGAAGAGGAAGCCAGACCTTTATCGGTAAGGTAAGTAACACACACACACACACACATTTATTTTTATTAATATCGTCCTTAATATTTCAGTTCTGAAACAACTACTGTCAGGGTATCGGAAAATCTGACACATCCAACGCAGTTCCCCTGTGGATATTCCGATTATCAGTGGGCAGTACTTCTACATTCCGACATTTTTCATCACAATACCTGTGATGGGAGGTCACACACCACGGTGTGTAAGTACCCCCATGGTGAATATAATTATATATCTTGGAACAGAAACTGTGGCCCAAATTGTGAGATTTTTCGCAACGTGGTTGACGAGGTAAACATTTTATTCTTTAAATCAGTATATGTTTTTTTTTTTGTTTTAAATGATCAAGCATTTATCTTTATAAATATGTATTTTCACTTCTGTTCACATTCCTAATATTTTTTCACATTCCTAATCATTTTTTTTTTTTATAGATTATTCATGGTTTTATAATATATGTTGTTCATTAATATACATTTCTGTATGTGTTTCAGTTCACAAGACTTCTGAATCAATTCGAACCATGGTAAATCATTTTTACAGAAAATGGACAAGGTATAGGAAAACTAGGATTTCAACAAACAATTTCTGTTCTTTAAAAGATGTTAATAACTGGATGATACCCTGTTTAGTAAGCAATGTCTTTGTTTAAAAGAAAATTTTGAATAATAAAACTTGTTAACGAATAGTGAGGGAGCGTAAGCTAATGCGCTAAATATATAAAGAGAATTACCCTACCAAACATAGGATTTAAAAAAAAAAGTAAGCGCTGCAATCGTAAAGAGAGATAGACGCTTAAGAGTTTTTTGTTGACAAACATTAATTTAATCCTACCATTAAAATAATAAAATCACACTTATGTATCTATTATGAACGATAGATCTTTTTTTATTAAAAACACCATGCAGTATTAAAATCAATCATATGTATCTATTATGTGTGATAGATCTTTTTTTTTATTAAAAACATCATGCAGAATGGAAAGTCCATTAGAAAATATCCTATAAAGTTTGAGTTATTCTATACCCCTCTTTAAATTACATTGGGGCAAGGTATTTGAAACATGGATTTCAACAAACATTTTCTGTTCATTCAAAAGTTCTATAAATACGTGTTTTTACTGTACAGGAAACTTAACCTGTAGGAAATATGATCATTAAAACAAATTGTAATTTCTTAAAATTAAAATACAATGAACAGGGTATTTGAAAACTCGTCTTTCAACAAACATTTTCTATTCTTTAAAAGGTTCTATAAATACATGTTTTTTTTTTTGCTGTACTGGTAGCTACAGTTGAAACTAGGATTTCAACAAACATTTTCTATTCTTTAAAAAGTTCTATAAATACATGTTTTTGCTGTACTGGTAGCTTAACATGTTGGAGATATGAATGTTAAAACAAAATGTGATTTTTTAAAAAAAATAAAATACCTTGGACAAGGTATTTGAAACTAGGATTTCAGCAAACAATTTCTGTTCTTTAAAAAGATTCTATAAATACATGTTTTTGCTGTACTGAACAATGATGAGTTTCTATCATGACAAGTGCTATAACATTTGCGCTCGCTGTAACATTAAAAACTTGTCGATTTTATAACTCTAAAACAGGTAAAAAAAAAAATATATAGCCTTATACTTAACGAGGATGTTAATAACTGGAAGATACCCTGTTTAGTAAGTAATGTCTTTGTTTAAAAGAAAATTTTGAATAATAAAACTTGTTAACGAATAGTGAGGGAGCGTAAGCTAATGCACTAAATATATAAAGAGAATTACCCTACCAAACATAGGATTTTTAAAAAAAAGTAAGCGCTGCAATCGTAAAGAGAGATAGACGCTTAAGAGTTTTTTTTTTGATGCTACATACATAATGGTAGTTGCCTTACCATACACAGAATTCAGAATTTAAAAAGCAGTCGTCTCCTTCGTGAAAGGAATTGTTTCACAGTTTTTATGGCGTTGCATACATAAGGTGAGTTGGGTTACCATACACGGACAAACTTAAGAGGTAATTAAAAAAAAAAGCGAGCAATACTTGTAACGATACAGAATTGTTCAGATTTCTTATAAGACTAGCAGAAGTAGCTTTTATAGAATAAAGGAATGGTTTTGTTTGGATTTTTATTAACAGCGATATTTCAAGAGATAAAACCATCGATAGTTTACAGCTGTTGTCCCCGGTTTCGCTAGTCATTACTAATTGACTCCAGGATTTTTAAGAAATTTACACTGGAACTTTATTTAAAATGTTTGTGTTTCAGAGCTATGAAAATTGTAAAAATAAAATTAGAATATTTGTTCATTGTGTTCATTTCACTTAGACCTTATATAATAAAGAAAAGGTTTTCCTAATTTTGTAACACATACTTAACATCTCATATGCTATTTAAAACTAGAATCTGACGAGTTCTGTACTTGTATTAGTATGAAAAAAAAATTGTTTTTATATAAAATATTTTTACGAAGTGTTGAATCATAGTTAAACATATTCTGAAGTTCGTGATCATCACTAGAATATTAGAAAAAATATCATGTCCGATTGACTTTCATGTATTGCTTTTCGAACAATCTTAAACACTTTGTTTTTCAACTTTCAAAAGTCTTCACATTCTCAATCACTTTTTTCTGCAGTATAACAAAGTAGTGATAAAGCATTCGGAATTCCTAAATACATTCTATTTATATGTATATTTTGTACATATTTCAGCTTAGAATACAGCTTCAGGCACAACAGCGACGATAAAACTTCTTAGAACATAAACTAATAGTGTTCGAAAAAACAAATGCAAAAGATTTGCTCTTCACAGAAAAGTTATGTGATCATTTTAAAACTGAAATGAGAACATTCATTTAAGCTAGGGACTGAAAACGTCTGGTGTTAACGAGGTCTACAGGAAGACATTACAAGTCAAGGCATGTGGATTAAAAAAAAGAAACTGTATAATATTATTTAAATGTTGAAAATATTCTAACTTGCACCTAGTTATTTTGGAAATGTATTCTTTCTACACAACTGCCTTCTAGTAGACAAATCTGAAAGTAATGACTGTTAACTAGTGCGATTTAGTAAACATTTATGAAAGCACAAGATTGAATAACATGACTCACTGAGATAAACTGAATATTATACGAGACAACGTTTTGAATTTTGAATTTAACGGTAGTCGCCATCTTATAGCATGGTACACAACTGTCATCTAGTAGATAATTCTGAAAGTAATGACCAGGGCCCGGATTCTGATGACCTAAAATTGTTTGAAAAATGACCTATAAAATGACCCTAAATTTCAAAGAAAATGACCTAATAATTATAAAAAATGACCTAAAAATTGATATTTTATTTATAAAAAATTGTTATTGTACACACAAAGTTATACACTGATTTGTACATACGTAATTGTAAAAACTGTAAATAACTGTAATGTTGTGAATGTTCTTTTCTCACGGAAATTAATACTGGCTCTAAGGCGCTGGCGAGTCAAAATTCGGCATTTCCTTTTGTGGTCTGCTGGATTATATTGTTAGTTTACTTGAGGGTAAATAGTAGTTTGCACTCTCATATCCAAGCAGGTGGCAGACTCTGGTGCCAAGTCAATCTAATAACAATAGTAATATAATACAACATTTTTGCGTTTCTTTGATTCTCATGACAACACTTAACGCCAAAATTTTCCTTTTTGCATTAAACAAACAACACTTCAAAACAGCACCGCTAGCGAAGAAAAAAGTTAATACACTTAATGTAAATGCATGAAAATGACTTTAAAAGGAAGCAAATGACACGAAAATGACAAAATAATGACCTAAAATTGAAATAAATGCCCTAAAAATCTGAAATTGCATAAAATGACAAAAAAATGACCTAATAAAAATGTATTTCTATAATCTAGAGGCCATGATTAGGATTTATCTAAAAGTTGGCAATGTCTATGCAGCATCAATAAAAAGATGACATGTCATTAGAATCCGGGCCCTGGTAATGACTGTTAACTAGCGCTATCTAGTAGACAATTATGAAAGCACAAGATTGAATAACATGACGGCACTGAGAAAAACTGAATATTATATGAGACAATGTTTTGAATTTTGAATTTACCGCTAGCCGCCATCTTATAGCACGGTACACAACTGCCATCTAGTAGATAATTCTGAAAGTAATGACTGTTAACTAGCGCTATCTAGTAGACAATTATGAAAGCACAAGATTGAATAACATGACGTCACTGAATTTTATATGAGACAATGTTAGCAGGTGGAACATAGGTTGTCACCGTGGTCACGCGGTTAAACACAGATACCCAGTAATCACAGCTTGACTGGTTCGAGTCCACCCCTGAGACAAGATTTTATTAAATAAATATAAATATAAAATCAACATGCATAAGAACGCAATATAATGATGACGTCATATGGAGGTCCTGGGATAGCGACTACAACTGTCAAAAGGTCATAACGTTTGCGGGATAAAAAAAGTTCAAAGTGTAGGGACTTCATATGGGATAGCCAAAGGACCCAACTGCAAACGTTCCGAAAATAAAATAAAACCTCGCGTAAGAGTGCGTCCATGGCGTCTATGGCATAAGGGCGTAACAACATCAATTAAAGCCCTTGCGTAAGAGTGGGTGTCCAGACGTCCATGGCATAAGACCGTAACTAATTGGTAAAAGGCTTGCATAAGAGGGGGGATCCAGGCGTCCATGACATTGGTAAAAAACCTTGCGTAAGAGTGCATATCAAGACGTCTTGGCCTAAGGGCATAACAACATTGGGGCGGGGGGCGGCGTCTGGAAGGTGTCTGGAAGAGGCGTCGACCGGGCTGCTGGGACCGCGTCGCGGGAGGCGTCGGGGCCTCACATAACTTCCTCTTCAAAAGGTGGTACAAAGGGCGGGATTTAAAAGGGGGCATATACTACTGGCACTTTATAATATTCTAAAATTAACAATGTATTCGGTGTTGACTCCAAGACAATTGAAAATGAAATCATTGACTGCACATCAGAATATGTTCAAGACCAAGAAATTCACAACACTGACTTTTTGCAGTCGAAGTGGATGACAGCACTGATTCTATTATAGCGAGGAATGTTAATTCTGAAGGAATTATTGTTGAACATTCATGATGTCAGTGTTGATAGATCCTCTGTTGAATCTCGTGGATCGGATTTTATCAGAATTTGATATAGTCATATTTGTGAAAGCAGATTAAATAAGTTATATTCTACAGGAAATAGTGTTGTGCAATAATAACGCAAGCGAGTTGAGCAAGTGGATGAATCTTCGTAACGAATTATACGGGGAATTACTTAAGAAGTCGGTTGACTGAGCAGCCAGCTAGATTTAAATTGCTTGATTACTTGTGCGAACCCCGAATGTGAATTTCAGCCAATGAAAAACTACTCACATCAGGGAGTTTGACATCTGCCCTCTGAATCAACACGAGAAGCATTGCAAAGCTGTTAATTTATTTAATCATTCGGCCAGACCAAAGCTCACAAGACGACATGCGAATCTGGTACAACGATGCCTACTAGTTTTCTACATTATATTTGGAAGAAGAACGAGTTTACTTTCTGTGCTGTTCCCATGTCAACATCCATATATATAATTCAGTATAGCACAATTATTGGATTCCGCACGCAAAGAAAGTTTATATTGTACACTTGCGTTTAATGTATTTTCAAACACCCTGTTCCAGCATTTGGTATGGCTTTTGTTATGTAACCGTTCCCCCCCCCCCCCCTTAGCTAGTTGCTTGAGCAAGTACGGCCTAGAGATTGCGAGCTGTTGTGATTAGGCAGTCGTCTTTCAGTCTGAATGGTGTTCGGCTGAATAGGCCTATATATTGGACGGAGGAGTCGAGGTGTATAGATATTTTCTGCATACTTCTGTACCCTGGGTGAGTACTTGAATTTTCCTTCTTAGTAATTGTAGATTAATTCCATTTTGCTAGGATACTATGCATTGAGGCAAATTTACCGAACTACTGACCAAGAAACTTGCTAATTACTGTACGTAATATAAATACTATCTTTACAAATGCTCAGATATGTAAAGTATATATGTAATACTAACTTCAGATAGTTGAGCAGTATCGTATTTGTAATAATATACTTAATATTTATGGTCAGTAGGCCTACTATGAATTCATGTTTCAAAGTCAGGAAAACTATACCAGATCCCTCATATGACGATAGAAGCATTAAGCCATGGTAAGTAATGATTGTAAATGCACCATATTGAGTTTTTTTTACAATACGTAACTTATTCATTATTAGAAGTTTGCTAACTTAACCTTTGAGCTGGGTTTACTGGCTAACGAACAGATCTTACATTTGTATATGTGCAAGTTATTGTTTCTTATTCATGATGTTAATTCAATAAAAAATTGTTATGATTGTTCGAAAATATTGTTCTAATTTCATATTGAATATAACAGTTAATTTCAATGGGTCTAGGGCCTTTTTCCTTCAGTACTTCCACAATATTTACGATCTTTAGAATCTACTTCTACACAATTAGAGACGCTCTGGACTCCTGTCTCATAGAAGTTTCTTTTTCATATTTAAAAGAATAGAGCTAGAGCATTTCAAACAGTGAATATAGAAGAAAGCTACATAATTATTCACTCCGGACCATAAGACGCACCTTGATTTCAGGGTGGAAATTTAAAGGAAAAGAAATTTAATGTGATTCTAAATAAAAGAATATTAAAGGGAACAATACATCTCATTGAATAAACCAATTATAACCTTGTACTGAACTGATTTCTCATGACAGACTGAAAATAATTTTACACTCTCTATCCCTCAATTCAGCATATGTAATTGTAACAAGGCTGTTTAGAGGACATTTTCCTTCATTTAAACCACCCGGCGGAGACAACTCCTTTCGTATAAAAGAACTCAAAATTCCTTTCTTTTCGCATTCTATACCTGGTTTTCAGCTACCCTTATTTTACGATTGTGACAGGTGCACTGATGCACAGTTGTGCCAAAATGTATAACTATCTTATCGTTACAACACCTTTTTAACTATGGTATTCCGGCAATATTTACGAAAATTTAATTTCTTTAGTGTACTTCGAACCATTAGATGCACCCAACTTTCGAAGTTCTGTTTTCAAGGTAAAAAAGTGCGTCTTATGGTCCGTAAAATACGGTAATTATACACAAAGGTACGAAGCTTGTATTTCCTATATTTTTATCCTGTAGCGTGGTAGAAATTATTACTAATTGTAATTATTACTTATTTCAAGTTGAATGTTTAGATAAAATTGCTGTATAAAACATCTGATTATTATTATTATTATTATATCATTTTCAAAGCTACGAACAAAAGTATTCATAATATTGAAGAATTTATTGGTGCATGAACAATAAACCACAACCTGAGTTATCTCTTGACACATCATCAAAAGTAAGTAAAGCACCTGATAAGAAAAACCCTGAGAATCATCAAAAGTTAACTTCTGTGAATTAATCGTATTATAACCAAGCCAACCAGTATCAAATTTAGCTACGATGCTGTGCTATGATGGGGCAAGTATAATGGCAGGTCACTTAAATGGTCTTCAAAAGAAAATCAAGGGCAAAGCACCTCAGTCTGATTTTGTACATTGTTTAGCTCATCGGTAAAACTTAGTGTTGCAGCGAAGTTTAGAAATCATTTCTAAATGCCGCATATTTTTCGCAAGTGTCAGTGGGATTCCTGCATTTTTCCACCACTTATAATATATTCACTTTCAGCTAGACGCAGCACGAACTAGATGGTGCTCCAACTCAAAATTACTGAACTTAAAACAAGTGTTTGAGACAATCATGAATGATAAGCAGGGCCCGGATTTCAAGGTTTTAACCTATTTTTCCTCAGCTTCCTAACAAATGCAACGATCGTGTGGGTTAGGTTTGAAAATTACTTGCTCGAATATCGTGCGTATTTCTTGCTTCACACCGGACTGCAACTATCGTGCGGGCTTTGCTTTTGGTGTTTCAACTGGTTTTAGTTCTCCAAGTATCCCACAGAGGCATCTGACACGACTTCTTGGATAGCATGGCCATGGTCAGAAAATACGCTGCAAGTAAGTCTCATTTTTTACTTCAGATTTCAAATTTCTAAATATTCAGTATTTATAATTGTCTTTTAATGTTTTCAATATATAACTGATGGCATTATAATATTTATCTTTGCATATTGACACTTTCATTAGCCATGAGAATCACACCAGCAGGATTGTGCTGGTCAGGTGTTTGGTTAGTTTGTGAGGTTATGTGTACTTGTTATGGTCTTCAATTCAATATTCATGTGTTCTAGGACCTCTCACTGAGGAAGAGATCTTAAAACTCTTAGAAAATTCAGATTTAGAGGGATTTTCATCTGATGAGGATGATCCACTGGTTGATCCTAGTCAGTCACAAGTTCCTATACTTGAATCATCAGATGATGACCAGATAGAAGGAGATAATGATGTCAGCCTACAAGAAACTACTCATCCTTCTTCTAAGAGAAAGCTGATTTGGAAACAGAAAGAGTTTGAAGAAAAAACTCATCTTCCACCTTTAGGTTTCCAAACTTTACATGTGAATATTTTTATTTTTATTTTGATTAATCCTTCATTTTCACATGTTTATTTTTTCTTGTTCATTTTTAAATAGAATATTAAGTGGAGTATTTTGTTTGTTTCAGAATGTTACTGTAAGATCACCACTTTAGTATCATCAAGAATATTTTGGCAATTCTTTTTTCGAAAATGCTGCTGAGAAAACAATTATGTATGCAATTGCTAACACTGGAAAAGAGTTAAATACAACTCCTGAAGAGCTCAAAACATATTCGCTATCCCCGGCTTACAATGTACTGGCAGAAAGCACCAAACAGGAGAAAAATAGAGATGGAATATGTAGGCCTACTACAAAATTCTCTACCTACAGGATTTCATGGTCCATTATCTGATGCCAGAGCACCTAAGTGGAACGAATCTAGAGCAAGACTGAAAAGTTGCAGCATTAAGAAAGCAGGTGTCAAGATTAAAAAAAACCATATCCGCCGTTCGACCCTCCAACGCTCTTGTGAAACAAGAAAATGCTGAGTACAAACAAAGATACAGTGCCATGCTAGAAAGTAATTTTATTTCAAGTCAGTTAAAATTACAGAAGAAGAGAAGAAGGGGACGTAGGTATACTGGCTACGATAAGAGTTTTGCACGTATCTCCAGGGGCTTACAGATTTGCCAGGAGAGACTTCGTTTCGGAGGTAATGAAGTGACTTGGAAGTTTGTGTTGGTATCAATGAGAATATTATAGAAATTTTAAAACTCAAAAGCCATACCATGCCTATGGAGGACACAACTTTCTATAGTTCTAGATGAAATCTCTTTGAAAGAGGGGATGACGTACAACACAATGGGAGATTTTTTTGAAGGTCTACCTGATTTAGGGAAGGATTTGTCAAGGAAACAAAATGATTGCATACAATTTGCAAATCAAGCTTTAGGTGTCATGATAAGCGGTATAAAATGTAATTATAAATAAGTTGAACGTGAAGCTATTTTGTTTGATGCATAAGTCTGTGAGCTTATTGTACTCCTCAATTTCTTTGGGTGTGGTTCCATTTAATGACAGCCATTGTTTTATTAATTTTGGTAATTTTTCAGTAGGGATACTCGTGAATAATGAACTTACATCAAAAGATACTAGAATATCATCCTCCTCCACCCGGGTTTCTTTGATTTTCTCCACTAATTCTAACGAGTTTTGTATGCTCAAGGAATCATATTTCTCAAATTTTTGAAATTTATCGACTAACCATTTTGCTAATTTATAAGTTGGTGCATCAATGTTATTAATAATAGGTCGCATACTGTCGTCTTTTTTTATGGATTTTAGGTAGGCAGAACAATTTAGGAAGTTTTGGATTTGGTACTACTAATTTCCTTTTTTCACTGTTTGAAATTATGCTGCTCCCTTTTATTGTCTTGAGAGTTTCATCTGTGAGCTTTTTCAAAGGGTATTTTGTTAATTTTTCATATTGTGGATTTTGCAGAAGTTTGTTTGTTATATTTACGTAGTCATCTTGATCCATAATTACTGTTTTGTTACCTTTGTCAGCTTTTAAATAATACACGGGTTTCTGGTTCAATTCAGTGATGTTTTGTTTGAAAACTGTGGTCTTATGATTAGGCTTCAGAGGGATTTGTTCCAAAATTTTGATGCATTTTGATTGTGCTACAATCTTTTCATTGTCTTTGAAATAGAACAAAATGGATGTCTACCGTAGTAGTATGGTACAAGATCTGGCCCCCGCGTGAGGGGAAATGGGGTGGGGGGTGATTTCACAATAGTGGTGGGGGGTTAGGCAATGGAGGGGAAGGGGGCGGGGTCGACGCCTCTTCCTGTGACGTCACGGGAAGCGATTCCGAGTAATGTACTTGTGCCCTTTCACCCAGTGCCATTCCCGTTTCAATCCGACGCCTCGTTAAGGAGTTAGGTCCTATGAACCGCTATTCCCGTTACGCAACAGGCTCTACACTTAGGCCCTTTGATCCGGGTTGGTTTATGTCGTCATGGTACTCATTCGAACCGTGTACTTGTGCCTTTTAAGCCTGTGCTATTTTCGGAGACCCAAATGTATTTCTGCCCTTTGAACCATGTGGCACTACATCCCAAGACGGGACACGGCCTATCACTTTGGCGGCGGCTAACGCCGAATTCTAAGCCTGTGCTATTTTCGGAGTCCCAAATTGTATTCCTGCCCTTTGAACCAGGTGGCGCTACATCCCAAGACGGGACATGGCCTATCAATATGGCGGGGGGCTAGCGCTGAATTCAAAGTCGCACTCTTACGACTGTATTTCTGCCCTTAGAACCAGGCTGACGCTACATCCCAAGACGGGACATGGCCTATCAATATGGCGGGGAGCTAGCGCTGAATTCAAAGTCGCACTCTTACGACTGTATTTCTGCCCTTAGAACCAGGCTGACGCTACATCCCAAGACGGGACATGGCCTATCACTATGGCGGGTGGCTAGCGCTGAATTCAAAGTCGCACTCTTACGACTGTATTTCTGCCCTTATAACCAGGCTGACGCTACATCCCAAGACGGGACCTGGCCTATCACTATGGTGGGGGGCTAGCGCTGAATTCAAAGTCGCACTCTTAAGACGTCAACACTCTATCCCTGTTAATTTTATATTTACTTAATAAAAACTGGCTTAAGGCAATACTTTCACATTTTGCCAACTAGATGGTAGCTCTGTAACACATAAGATGGCGACCTCCCGCGAACTTCAAAATGCAAAAAGGGCAAGAGTGTGCTAAGACCCCCAATTATATGTAAAAGTTAGCTCTGTCTATAGTTACAACCTGTGACGTTGGAAATAGAAAATGTAGTTGCTGCAATAAGGACATGTGATAAACTATAAGGCCCTCTTATTCTTACCGATGCGAAATTATTATTTAATCAACAAGATTCGTTTTCACAATAGCAGTGTCTAATAGTGGAAAAAACTTTCTCGCCCCTTAGCCCTAGGCTAAACTACAACATTGTTCTAATATTGAAACATTTTAAAAGCATTTCATCATTAGGGTCTATAGAGAGATTTGTTCAAGGTTACAACCAATCCTATGTTGTAAAGTCATTAAACATCGGAACAGAAATACTTAGGTCCTATTCTTACCGATGCGAAATTATTATTTAAACAACAAGATTCGTTTCATCATTCCAGTGTATAATAGTGGAAAATTTTCACGGTCTATCCCCCAAGGCGAAATTACAGCAATGTTCTAATACGGAAATAACTCCCTTTACAACACTTTCAAGTTTAAAACTAAATAATGAAAAACACGTCTTCAAGGTTTTGTTTAAGTATAAATAGAGGTGAAATGTAAAAGTGTTCATCATCTCTAGCCTGTGTCACAGAAAGTGTAGTGTATTCTCCAGTGCCTTCGAGACGAATTAATTAGAGGTAAGTACAAGAAAATTACATTATCATTCATAACAAGATTCCTGAAAAGCATAATTAATTATCTATACAGGGAAATATTATAAGGCTATGAAAACCAATTCACCTTTTCCCTTTAGTTAATGACGATAATAGAATACATGTACAGTTAAGTGCTTCGAGCGATGGTTCTATGCTACATACCATCTCACGTCAACGATTGTATGTTTTGATAAGAATATTACACTCGGAAATTCATTCGCATTAACAAATATAGTATATCCGTTTATAAAATAAATTTCGAGTTAGTACATGATAACTAATCAAAATATAAATTAATTCTAACGTCCTCAGCTCGTAGCCCCTTGATTGAATAAAGCAAGTGTATTTAAAAAGCAAAGCATTGAATTTTAAACTCTATACAGTAGATTTTAAATTTCATATGGAACGCGAAGGTTCATTGCAGTGGTAACCTGAGTCCGCCATTCAACCTTATTCTGTTAACTAACTATATAGCCTTATATTATTACTGATATTTTCCTCAAATGTGTACAGCGTGGGAATATCATCATCATTCTGTCTAATGGTGGTGAAAATCAGGAATAATAGTAATACTAGACTGTGTAATAATATTCAGCTCTACTGTTAGCTCCGTGTTTTATAATATTTCAATTAGCGAAACTACATAACCTTATATAATAATAATACTTACTTACTCAATGGTAACAGAAAATTCCTAAGCAAGCTAAAGGAATGTTAACTATTTTAAGGAACCCGAAGGTTCATTGCCGCGCTTACCTGAGCCTGCCCTTCAACCTTATTCTCTTACCGAAAACTACTTACTTACTTACAATGTATTTAAAATACACTTATTCTGATCTTGTTTGTAACATAATCGTATGAGTCACATTTTATAAAGCAGATAATTTAGTTAGTTACATCCCTTCCCTATATATAAGACTGAATGGGTCGCTTTGTTCACAGTTTATCACAGAACTTCTATCCGTAAGGAGCTAAAAAACTGTAAGCCCTCAGTTGCAGGTGAAAAAAAAAGGTGAGTCTATATTACTTTATTCATTTTTATAAAGTTAAAATCAAAGTTTTCCTTCATAACCTATTTGCTGTACACTTTTAAAACAACATTACATTCACTCATTAATTTTCTCCTTGTTATAGGTTTTATCAGCAATCAAAACGTTCTTTAGTAGTGTTGTAAGACAATGTCTATCCCTTGTATCGATATTTGCTCGTCATCAGACTCTGATAGCGAAATGGATACCTTTACACTGTCCGATTCTGAATCTAACGTGTACACAGTCCAGGATAGCGAACCTAGGACCTACACGGTTCAAGATTCACCGACAGGGACTGTTACACTTTCGGATTCCGAATATGGAAACCCTGCAGATGTGTACACGATCTCTGATAGCGAGCCTGAGATAGATACGCAACCAGAGACTGGTACACTTCGCGGAAATGGTGTAGGTAACATTACGTTACGGGAGTCTGACGATGCCGTTGACGATAATGATGTAAATCTATCTGCGCCCAGCACGTCGAATAATACAAGGGGAAATGTAAGAGACCCACCACCTCCTACATTTCATCTTGTAGAGAGTGCACGTAAAGAGTACTCTAGGTTCGATGCTGTTGGGTTGCAGATGATTATCAACCTAACTGAACCATCAGGTGATGTAGAATCAGATCATTTCGAGAGGTGTTTGAAAGATGCCATCGACTATGCTTTAGTAGAGGCTAATGACTGGGATTTCTTTGGCGTGTCCATCTACAATGAAGTCAATCAGATGGACAAACCGATAGGTCTGAGTTTTAGGAGAAAAGATCAATTTAACATTGAGGTACTGAAAAACGTCGTCAGTAAAGTATGTCAATCTAACGCCAACTTCCGTGTTACCGACCGTTTGCGTTTAGTAGTCGACATTGTTCATCTACCTAACGGAAACGGTATTGGGACTGGTATCAAGACGAAGGGTCGTAAGATTGACTTACTGGCCCATTTGAAGCAAAGTGTTATTAAGATAAAAACATTAATGAACTGTTTGGCATTCGCTGTAGTGATTGCAATCGCTAAGGTGGAAGAAGACCCTGATTTTCGTCTTTACCTTAAGCGTAATATGACTAACAACCGTATCAAAGCAAAAGTTGCCGCATTTATTAAAGATTCAGGCGTTGATCTCAGTAGAGGAGGGGGACTCCCTGAGCTTGCTGTGATTCAAAATTACATCAAAGATAAGTATAGGCTAGTGGTTTATAGTGGTTTTAAGCTCGCTAAGATGTTATTCGACGGTAACAACGGACAGGACAAGAAAAAACTGTATCTCTTATACGATCCCGAGACTAGACATTATCATACTATAACAAACTTAAGGTCAGCTATGGCTGTTAGATACATCTGTGAGGGGTGTAATAAAGGGTTTCAAGTAGAAGCGAAACATTCCTGTGATTATGTTTGTTCTATGTGTAGATCGATACCGCCCTGTATCGATAAAGGACTATCCTTACTATGCAATGTATGTGATAGAACCTTTAAAGGTCAGGAGTGTTTCGATAAGCATAGAAGCAATCTGATCGAAAGACGTCCTGTCTGCATGGCTCTTCAAAAGTGTAAAGAGTGTAAAATGCTTAAAACACTTTGGAAAATTCATGAATGTTACAAGTCTTTCTGTCAGTATTGTAAAAAGCAGCAACCAACGGGACATCAGTGTTACATGGCCAAGTTGACGAATAAAGATGACGCTAAGAAGTCTTCTTCCTCAACTAAAGACAACACTTTAATGGTCTATTATGATATCGAGTCGACCCAGGACACCAGACTCGAGGGCAATACGTTTCTTCACGTACCGAACCTATTATGTGTTGAACAATCTTGTTCTACGTGTGAGTCATCCAAGGATGATGTGTGTGCTAGATGTGGACCACGTAAACATTCTTTCTGGGAAGATCCGATCCGTGGTTTCATGAATATCTAAGAATGAACAGACCTCAGTTTGAGAAACTCATTATTATAGCTCATAACGCCCGGTCTTACGACCTACAGTTCGTTCTTGACTTTGCTATTAAGGCCGGATGGGTTCCTGACGTTGTTATGTCCGGATGCAAGATACTTTGCCTAAAGTTTGAACACTTGGTCTTTCTAGACAGCTTAAACTTTATCCCACTACCTTTGCGAAGTTTCCCCAAAACTTTCGGTCTGGCTGACGTGGCCAAAGGTTATCACCCTCATCTATTCAATACGATCGCTAACCTCGATTACGTTGGTCCACATCCTGGTATCGAATTTTACGGATCGGAGACCATGTCTAAGGAAGGTCGCGAGGTCTTTCTAGAATGGTTCGAGACCGTAAAAAACGATGAAGCATACGATAATCGCGCAGAGCTCCTAAAGTATTGCCAAATGGATGTCACAGTCTTGAGAGAAGCCTGCACTAAGACTTTTCAAGGAAATAGCGGATTTCGATATCTTTGAAGAATCGATCACTATTGCGAGTGCTTGCAATCGCATCTTCAGAAGACTTTTTCTCAAAGAGAACACAATAGGTCTGGTCCCTCCCTGCGGTTACCGTAAAGCAGACAGGCACTCTAGGAAATCCCTCATGGCTTATCCACGAAGCCAGGGAGAGGGGAATATTCATCCATCACGCTGGTAATGGAAGAAGTTCGCCTGCCCGAGCTTCCAAACTGGAAGGTGGACGGTTTCTGTGATGAAACACGAGAAGTGTTTGAATTCCTCGGCTGTTATTATCACGGCTGTCTCTGCAGACCCAACAGAGATGTACCCGTGATGGATTCGTCTTCTGAATCCCTGTCCGTGCGATATGAAAACACCATGGCCAGATTGAAAGCTATCCGAGATTGTGGGTATACTGTACATGTTATGTGGGAATGTGAGTTTAATGAGGTGCTCGAGAAATTCCCACACCTGCGCAATGACCCCCTTGTCGGAGACTCTCCTCTGGTCTTGAGAGACTCGGTTTACGGCGGGCGAACTGAAACCATGCGCCTCTACCATAAAGCGGAAGAGCAGCAGAAAATCCTCTATGCAGACGTTATGTCTCTATACCCATACGTCTGCAAATATCTTAAATTTCCAATAGGGCATCCCACTGTTCATGTAGGGGATCAGTGTTTGGATGTCGATGCCATGATGAAGAAGGAAGGAGTCATTAGATGTACCGTCCTGCTTCCGCAACAGCTTTACCATCCCGTATTGCCTTACAGGTGGGGTGGTAAGCTCTTGTTTCCCCTTTGCCGTTCCTGCGCTGCTACTATGGAGCAAGGGACCTGCACTCATGATGAGGAAGAGAGAGTACTCACAGGTACTTGGATTGTGGATGAGGTGAGACTGGCAGTAGAGAAAGGGTATACTGTTCAGAAAGTCCACGAATTCTTAGAGTATGAGGTTACCACCTACTCTAAAAGTTCTCGTCAAGGAGGACTGTTCGCAGACTATATCGACCTGTTCCTTAAAATAAAGACAGAGTCCAGCGGATACCCTAGCAAGGTTGTGACAGCAGAACAGAAAAAAGAATATATCGATCTGGTCTACGAGAGAGAAGGCATTAAGTTAGACCCTACCCAGATCGTGAAGAACGCTGGTAAGAGGGCCATTAGCAAGCTTTGTCTCAATTCTTTTTGGGGGAAATTTTGTGAAGATCCCAACAGGGCAAAGACGAAGCTTGTTAATGACTCTCTAGAGTTGGTTACCCTCCTCACGACTCCAGGTATAGAAGTGAAACGGCTCCTTTTCGCCAGTGATGAAGTCGTGTGGATTAATTATATCCCCATAGAAGAGGAACAGGTCCCACTCCCACACACTAGCGTTGTACATGGGGCTTATGTAACAACTGGTGGACGCATGACCCTTTACAAATACCTCGATCAGCTGGATCGAAGAGCCATATATTGCGACACAGACAGTGTGATTTACACTCAGACTGACAAAGACGACTACATCGTTCCCATTTCAGACTTTCTAGGCGACATGACGGACGAGCTTACAGACTATGGACCTGGCGCTTACATCTCAGAGTTTGCTAGCGGAGGACCCAAGAACTATGGATATAAAGTTTCTATCGATGAAAACACCACAAAAACTGTATATAAGGTCAGAGGTATCACTTTGAACTACGATACTTTGAAAGTGGTTAACTTTGACACCATCAAGAGTATGGTTTTAGGCGGTGATCACAGTGCAACAGTATCTGTGAGAACCGAGAGGAAGATTAAAAGAAAGCCCGGCCCGACTTTAGTGTCAGAGCCTGAGGATAAAATGTACCGTCTCTGCTTCAGAAAAAGGCGTAGAGTTAGCGGTGGGTTCGACTCCCACCCTTACGGGTATAAATAAGGACGAGGAGACAGTACCGTGTCAGTATGGACTCGTCCTCGTCACAAGAATGTTTTGCAGTGAAGAAGTTGTTGATCAATAGAACCCTTATTCATCATACTAGAGAAGAATTGGCTGAGTTATCCCCGGATCTTTTAGCTTCTTGTGCAGCTCAAAGTATTTATCTAGTTTACGATAAACTCCCTCAAAGTGTGCAACGTAGTGAAATAGTTAAAGAGTGTCTTAGATGTGATAAACATTACCCTGTTCACGAATGCTGGGATGGACCTTTGCCTATGATAAGAGACTGTTATGGTTGTCGTAAAGTTTGAAGACCCTTTCACTTTAATTGTCTCAGGTCCAAGTTTTTGTGGTAAAACTACTTTCACTATAAAACTGATCAACAACTTGAAACATCTATCTAGCGTAGGTAAATACAGCAGAATTTTGTGGTGTTTCGGTGAAACTAATGCCATTCCTCCGTCTAGCAAATTCAATACCCCTGTGACGTATCATAAAGGTCTTCCAGACTTTAAAGAGAAATAAGACTGTAGTAAACCTGTTTTAATAGTTTTAGACGATTTACTCGACAAAGCTTACTCTAACGAAGTATCTTCAATATTCACAAAAGGTTGTCATCATCGTAATATATCTGTGATTTTAATCACTCAGAACCTTTTTCATCAATCTTCGCATAGTAGAGATATTTCTCTGAATACAGAGTACATGGTCTTGTTTAGAAACCTGAGAGATAAAAATCAGATTACTTTTCTTGCTCGACAGGTGTACCCTGAGAATTGGAGAGCGTTTTACAAAGCTTTTCAAAACGCAACGAAGAAGGCTCATGGTTATATGTTAATAGATTTTTGTCAAAGAACTAACGATTTGATTAGATTCCGAACTAGTATCTTTCCGTCCGAAGTTACAAAGGTTTACGTGCCTGTAAAGCATGAAACGGATAAAATCTCATTACCATACCTTACAAGTTCTTAAAAAGGCTTCACCCGAGTTGAGAAGTTTTATTTTAAAGAGCGGTAGCCAAGAGTTGATACTTGCTATAATAGAGTGTGCTCTGAACGTTTTGAACGGTCACTGTAAACTTCATTCGTGTTCTAAACGTAAATTGAACAAACACAAAGAATCTTTGAGACATCTTGTTGATAGAAAAGTATCTCTGTCTACGAAAAAGAAAACTTTAGTTCAGAAAGGAGGATTCTTAATTCCCCTCTTGTCTGCTGTATTGTCGGGAATCAGTTCTTTAACGTAATGTTACAGAAAATGATGTTATTGAGCATAAAAGAGTATAAAAGTTTAAAACGTGGTGCTGATGATTCAAACTCGTCAGTTTCTAGAGATCCTTACAAAGACTGGATTACAATACGTGAAAAACAAGATCCCATCTCCGCTAAGAGACAGAAAAGAATATTGGAAGAATCTAGTAAAAGGGATGTTTCACCCGAGAAAACTTCAACACTTGAGAAAACTCCTACACCTGAGCCCGTAGATGTAAAACCTAATGTTATAGGAGATCTTGCAGGTAAATACCTGTCTGCTTATATAAACACTCCAAAGATTGTAGATACTGAGTTTGGAATCTATAAGGATAAAGAATCGGGAGAGTATATGATAGGTAATTCTAAAATACAAATAGATCACAACACTTTAAACATTATAGGAAGTACAACACAACTGTAGGTCTATGGGAACTTCTTACTAGGAAGAAAGTAGACTTAAAACAAGTAAGTGATGACGACCTTGACATGTACAAAGACATTTTAATATCGACCAACGGACACTTACATAATAACGAGCTTAAGGGGAGGTTGTAAGCACATTTGATCAAAAATGTGGATTTTCGGTTTATTGTATATTTCAATTGAATTAAGTATAATTTACATGTTACATAGTCGTTTTGTGCTATAAGGGCCATAATGGCGTAGTAAATCTGGCATACGTTACCGGCTGAGTGCCGGGCACAATAATGAAAGTCCATTCATACGTTGCCGGCTGTCAGACGGGACCAATTCCTTTTCCTTTTAGTTCTAGGTTTCCCTGAGTAGATGGCGCAATATGCTATGTACAAATTTACAGCTGAATATACTGTATTTTTTAAAATGTTTTTCACGGAAGTCAGCTTAGCATATGCTTTCATATCTACCGACTGAATGTTGCAAAAAATTGTTATCTTACACAAAAAACAATAATTTCCCAAATATATATTCATAAAAATTAGATATTTCTTGTTTTGCATATCCCTCGCTTGTACTGTGCGCAACAGTGATCTAACTATATAATGCAGTTCGGAGAGAACTTATCTCAACCTTAGCATTGTGGCATCCTGGCCAGATGACGCAATGTTCCCGGAGTATCCGGGGTTCGAGAGGCTCTGGATGCCTGTGGAACTGAGGTGGGGGGGCCCAGGTAAAATAATCGGTGGTTGGCAAGCCTGGAAGATGACGGGGCATGAAGGAGCCTCTCGAATAACAAGGTATTTTGCTCTTTTCTATAGTTAAAAAAAAACGTATCCATTAAATTTTAGCATGTACAGAAACGTATGGCCTCACGCCTTAGAAAATCGAGAAAAAAATTCAGTGGGAACCGTCTTGAAGCCACTCACACGGCAACGAAGGCCCACTGAGAAGGAGCTGCAATTGTACTATGGACAAGGTTTTAGCACTAATACAGATGTAGGTACTAATACAGATAGCTTGGAAAATATGAAGAGAGCAGTGTGGGCTACATTCTTCCATAGGGTTTCATCCGACATACAAGTTTTGTCCTGAATATGCACTTCGAGCACATTATGGTACATTTTATCTTTAACGTACTTTTTCTCTCGTTTTGTTTTTTGTGCACATTTGTTCCTTTTTCTCGGGAGTTATTAAGAGTAGAGATCTGATTTTTGTTCCAGTTACTAAAACTACATTAATACAGAAACGGTGGTTTTTTAATGCATTTATCTTCAATGGTAAGAAATTTATATCATTTTTAATTAATAAAACCGAATGGAAAAATTCAATTTTCCAAAAAAAGTTATAACATATTTGTTTACAAACATATTCCTTTTAAAAAACCAACGTTTAAAGACAAGATACAGATCTAAAAGTCTACCAAATTTTGTTTCAATTGATCAAATGGTTTTTGAGAAAAAGGAACATGAACATCAATAATTTAACATGGCAGAGATACAGCTTACAACCTCCCCTTAAAACCTCTAGAACCAATAAGTATAAACTAGTCATTTCTAAATTATTTCCAACGAAAAGATGGAGTTCTTATAATCAGAGAAGATGAACAGATTACATGACCTCTATTACAATCCTGGAGAACCTACGGGTTTTTCCACTGCTAGTAAACTTTCGCAAGCTTCTACCATTACAGATAAGAATATAGAGGAATGGTTGATTGCACAAGATGTTTACAGTTTACATAAACCTATTAGGAGAAAGTTTCCAAGAAATCCTTATTCGGTAAACAACATTTACGACATGTTCGAACTTGATCTAGCCGATATGCAAAACATTTCGCAACATAATGACAACATACGCTATCTATTTGTAGCTATTGACGTGTTTTCCAAATATGCCTGGGTTGTTCCTCTAAAATCTAAGAGAGGTACCGAAGTGAAAAATGCATTCAAGTCAGTGCTGGAGAAAACTATTAGAAATCCTATCGTAGTGAGAACAGATAAAGGTAAAGAGTTTCTAAACAAAACGTTTCAAGACTTTTTAAAGAAAGAGAATATACAGTATCGCGTTTCCAACAACCCTGATGTTAAATGTTCGATAGTTGAACGTTTCAATCGCACTTTAAAAACTAAAATGTACAAATATTTTACTTTCAAGAACAGTTACAAGTATTTTGACGTGTTGGATAGATTTGTGGGAGGATACAACGATTCCGTACATAGCAGTACAGGAATGGCTCCTGGAAAAGTTACCGACAAGAATGTCCTGAAAATATGGAAACGTATGAGAAACAAACAGCTTCGTGTGAAACCTAGACCTGTACGCTTCAATGTGGGGCAGACTGTTAGAATAGGTAAAGAGAAGATGAAATTCGATAAGGGATTCGAACAAAACTATTCCACGGAAATATTCAGAATCGTTAAAGTAATCAAGCATTCGCCTCAACCTGTATACGAACTCGAAGATCTTAGGAACACTCCTATTTTGGGTCAGTTTTATAGTTATGAAATCACGCCTGTAACCATAAACAAAGACACTGCTTACAAAATAGATAAAATTCTACGAACACGTAAGGTAGGAGGCAGTAAAGAACATCTCGTACGGTGGAGAGGTTATGGTCCAGACTTTGATTCTTGGGTTAACGATAAAGATTTAGTATGATGAACGAAGATTTTTATATCACTCTACTCAGTGATGCCTCATACAAAACTTTTCCTGCCAATACTCTAGCTAGTTTTCAAGTGCAGTTGGCACAGAGCATAAAGCTGGAGAGGAATCAGTGGGATGTAGGCCTGTGCGAAGTTAGTTACTCTCAGGGGAATGTATCGGAAACGGGACCTACGAAAACCAATCCTTCGAAAACAAATACAAGTAGGAAAGAACTTGTTTTTATATATTGTAATATAATACAATCACAACTTGTGGGAGATGCGTACGTGAAATGTCTTAGAATCATTCAGTTTCCTTTAACTACAGCAACTCATGTCTTTCCTACAGTTTATTATGTTCCTGTCGAATCATCCGAATTTCAAGTGATAAGTATAGAATTAACAACAAAACTAGGAGAATTGGCAGACATAACGGCTAGCACTAAACCAACTATGCTTGTTTTACATTTTAAAAAGAGAAGACATCTTTTTTCGGGTGCTAAAGCATTAGGTCGTGAAAGTCTCTCGGCTGGTGCAAATATCTTATCTGATATAGTATCTAGGACGAAAGGTGAAAAAGTGAAGGACATTGTCGCTAACAGAGTAAACGAGTCAACTATGAAACTTGTGAACAAAATTCAGGGTAAAGGTAGAAAAAGGAAACGTTCATCAAAAATGAAGACGAAAACTGAAATAAGAGATATATTTAGTGGTGTAAAGAGAAGAAAGTAGTCAGTAGTGTCGAGATGCTTGCCCTAACAAAGTCAGAGTTCGACATCTTCGATAAAGCTCCTATTCAGGCAGCAGTGTTGGGGAATGTTACCACATTATGTAAACCTATTACTCCAGTCGATCAGAATGTTCTCGAATTCATAGTTCCTGCAGATAACGATCACTATATTGATTTAAACGTACAGGTCAAGGTGGAAGGACAATTCGTTAAAAACGATGGGAAAGAGTTAACCGATACCGATAAGGTTACAGGAGTAAACAATCTCCTTCATTCGCTCTTTGAGCAGTGTAGCGTTTCTTTAAATGGAACACCCATTACATCATCTGAGAACTTGTATAATTACAGGTCGTATTTTGAAACACTCTTTGCATATGGAGAGGATGCCTCAAAAACTCATCTGACTAACTCGTTTTGGTATCTAGATAAAGCTATCGAAGGTTTAACAGATCCTAAAGAGGTTGAACTAAACGGAACATTAGGGGCAAACGCTAAAAACACCGGTTGGGTTGAAAGATATGAAAAGTCAAAGAAATCAAAAACAATAGTCATGATTGGTAAACTTCATGGTGATATTTTCAATCTATCGATACTTTTATTGCCAGGCGTAAACATGCAGATACGTCTTACAAAATCAAAGAGAGAGTTTTATCTTTTAGGTATGGACAATGATTCTAAAGTTTTCTTTAAGTTCCTCGATGTAGGTCTGTATGTGAGGAAAATCAAACCTTCTCCTAGTATTCTGTTAGCACATGTTAAGACATTGGAAAAAGGTCATAATGCCCACTACCCCATCACGAGAGTGGATTTGAAAACAATCACGTTTAGTTCGGGATCTAGATCGATTTCTATCGATAATGCTTACATTGGTACTCTACCCAAAAGACTCCTCTTTTCAATGGTGAAAAATTCGGCTTTCTCAGGCTCAGTGAATTCCAACCCCTACGAGTTTCATCATTTTGCTTTGAATTCGTTTGCCATGTATATAAATGGACAACAGATTCCTTCAGAAGGGTTAAACATTTCTACAGATCATGAAAAGACTACAACACTAGCTTATGATACTCTTTTTAAAGGTTCAGGGATCCATCACAGCAATAGCGGTATGCAAATCACTCACGACATGTATATAAATGGGTTCTTTATGTTAATGAATGATCTAACTCCTGACGCCTCTGCTTCGCATGGTCATAAGAGTTTACCTAATAACGGTAACATTAGAATAGAAGCCAAATTCGACTCAGAATTAACACAAGCTGTTACATGTATTCTCTATTCGGAATACGATAACAGCATTGAAATTACTAAAGACAGGAAAGTAATGACAGATTATTAAGAGAGATGAATACCACTCAAATAAACCATACACTTCGTAATGTTCACACTTTTGATGGAGCTTATCCTAGCGATCTACTTCCTTATAGAGTAACAAACAAACCTAAAGCTTACATCATTAATCTAGACCCTCATTGTTCACCTGGTTCACATTGGGTTGCCGTGTTTTTTAAAAATCAGCATTTTGCCTATTACTTTGATTCTTTCGGACTACCACCTCTCATTCCTGGGATAACTAAATTTATTTGTCAAAATTCTATAAACTGGTCATACAACACTCAAAGACTGCAAGGACTGACAACCTCTGTCTGCGGACAGTATACCTGTCTGTTCACCTACTACATGGATAGAGGATGGACCATGCAAGAGTTTGTGAATCTCTTCAACACGACAACAAGTCCTGATAGAGAAGTTGTACATCTCTTCCATAAAGCCTTGGGATCGTTGTGTGGAACGAAGAGAGGAGGAGGCCAAAGATGTTTTCCAGAACATGCGCGTTGTGAGTATTTAGCAATTGGGTTTATTATTAGATTAGAAAGTAGGTTACACATATGTTATGACCTTTACTCTGTTTTTTCAGAACAAAGCAGATCAATTTCGTCAGCATAGCTCAGTTTCGCTGCAGTGCCTGGAACGATAGGTCCTCCTCCTAGAACATTCGTGATGTCTTCATCAGAGATGGGCAAGAGCAAGACCAAATGTAAAAAGGTATGTATCGATAATATTCATTACTCTAACGAATGTATTGTATTGTTTTGTTTCAGGTTTCATCATTAAGCTCTGTATAAAATTAGATTTCTTACGAGTATTGTTTGTTTTGTTTGTTTCAGGTTTCGTCATCAGGCTCTGTAAAGAAACAGAAGATGATCGACAAGGTGGTGAAGGAAGCTCTGACAACAACGACGACGTTAAGAGTTGCTCCTTCTGTAATAGCACGCAGAACCTATTTCCTCAACGCCAGAAAGGACCGGTACATCAGTTTTGGATTCTACTCCATTATGAACTATACTGGGTGTGCCGAGCTGGGAAATTCTAGCGGTGCTTGCCTTATATTATCGCCCTACCTCCTGTCTTCGTTTTTATTGCATTTACCTAAAATGTGTGAAAATATGTGTTACTCTAAACCATACATGTTTCGAGAAGACTCTTTCAAATTACAGACTTGTAAAGACTTGAAAGAGTGTATGATACATTACGATACTGCTCGTATCGTTCTACGTAATGATGACATTACATATCTAGTGATGAACTCTAACATAATAAATGACATTATGACTAAATATGTTCTCATGCAAAGTGAAGTGTTTAACTATATAGACAATAGACAAAGTGTTCCTGCAAGTTGGGAAAATCTATCATTATTGGACATGGTTAGTGATGAAATAAATCATCCAGCTCTACTACTGTAAAACCGTCTACTTGTACATGTTATTTCATAGGAGCGTGACAAACTTAGGGCTACATAATAATAATGTTGTGACGTTCTGAAATGAAAAGTTAACCTTGACCGTTTTCCTAATCCCTACATAGTCATTTCACTTAGATGATAGTAGTACTAACACTAGCAGTACGAAGAAGAAGAAAGTGTTGCAGCATAGGAGACAAAGAAGAAGAAGAAAGTTATGTAAGTATAAACTTAATTATTTATTCTTACCTAGTCCTTTTTGGGAAATCATCATCTTTAACATAGGGCCTTATAGTTTATCACAGGTCCTTATTACAGCAACTACATTTTCTATTTCCAACGTCACAGGTTGTAACTATAGACAGAGCTAACTTTTACATATAATTGGGGGTCTTAGCACACTCTTGCCCTTTTTGCATTTTGAAGTTCGCGGGAGGTCGCCATCTTATAATGTGTTACAGAGCTACCATCTAGTTGGCAAAATGTGAAAGTATTGCCTTAAGCCAGTTTTTATTAAGTAGATATAAAATTAACAGGGATAGAGTGTTGACGTCTTAAGAGTGCGACTTTGAATTCAGCGCTAGCCCCCGCCAGTGATAGGCCAGGTCCCGTCTTGGGATGTAGCGTCAGCCTGGTTATAAGGGCAGAAATACAGTCGTAAGAGTGCGACTTTGAATTCAGCGCTAGCCCCCCGCCATAGTGATAGGCCATGTCCCGTCTTGGGATGTAGCGTCAGCCTGGTTCTAAGGGCAGAAATACAGTCGTAAGAGTGCGACTTTGAATTCAGCGCTAGCTCCCCGCCATATTGATAGGCCATGTCCCGTCTTGGGATGTAGCGTCAGCCTGGTTCTAAGGGCAGAAATACAGTCGTAAGAGTGCGACTTTGAATTCAGCGCTAGCCCCCCGCCATATTGATAGGCCATGTCCCGTCTTGGGATGTAGCGCCACCTGGTTCAAAGGGCAGGAATACAATTTGGGACTCCGAAAATAGCACAGGCTTAGAATTCGGCGTTAGCCGCCGCCAAAGTGATAGGCCGTGTCCCGTCTTGGGATGTAGTACCACATGGTTCAAAGGGCAGAAATACATTTGGGTCTCCGAAAATAGCACAGGCTTAAAAGGCACAAGTACACGGTTCGAATGAGTACCATGACGACATAAACCAACCCGGATCAAAGGGCCTAAGTGTAGAGCCTGTTGCGTAACGGGAATAGCGGTTCATAGGACCTAACTCCTAAACGAGGCGTCGGATTGAAACGGGAATGGCACTGGGTGAAAGGGCACAAGTACATTACTCGGAATCGCTTCCCGTGACGTCACAGGAAGAGGCGTCGACCCCGCCCCCTTCCCCTCCATTGCGTAACCCCCCACCACTATTGTGAAATCACCCCCCACCCCATTTCCCCTCACGCGGGGGCCAGATCTTGTACCATACTACTTACCGTTTTTAGACTAAAAAATTATGAGGAATCAAAACAA
This sequence comes from Ectobius pallidus, assembly GCA_964059195.1. Lineage (NCBI taxonomy): Eukaryota > Metazoa > Arthropoda > Insecta > Blattodea > Ectobiidae > Ectobius > Ectobius pallidus. Next base: position 7,542,306 of record CAXKWD010000006.1, read on the forward strand.
ATTGGAGTTTGGAATCTACCGAAAACCGACACATGTTGATAATTACATCAAATATAACAAATTCAATCCAAAACCACACGAATTTGCAGTTTTCAATAGCTTAACACATAGATTGACCCACAGTAGTATGAAGGGGCGTATAAACTAAAATGGCGGATTCCGACGCCGCCCCCGACGCCTGAGTTGTGCCCTTTGTACCGGCGAAGCCATGACGTCATGGGTGTCGTTTGAAAGCGTGCGATGCGCCCTTTCACCCTATGGTGTTCCCATGTCTTCAGGACATGTACGAGGGGTATTCCGAAAGTAAGTTTCGTCAATGTATGGCAGGAGCGGCGTGTTCACCAGGGGAACCAAACAAACGCCAGACGAATCCCCACCCGTGGGTGGTTCCACGACGGAAGTGGCGTCAGCGGAGGAGGCATGACGCAGGCGCACTGCGCCGTAGAAGAGCGAGTCGCAGCAGACTGGCGTGCCCGCGGGTATTAGTGTACCGCTCACGATGGCACGAGAGATTTGGCGCCACTGCCATGTACCGCTATCTCCCCTCTTTCAAACGAGCCATTGCTGCAGCCGCCGAACCTTTTATTGTACGAGATAGAGCTGTTTGAAATTGATCTCCCGATTTCCGTCCCCGCAAAGTGCGGCCTCCACGAACCCATCTCGCACAAACCTTATGGAACATCAATTTGTCACTCAAAATGGTCTGTATGGAACCTTTAGTAATGTCAGGAAGCTGAGGTGGAGCAGGCTGTGCGCCAATTCCTTGCATCGCAGGGCACCGAGTTTTACCACAGTGGGTTCTTCAAACTGATTGCATGCTACGACAAATGTCTCAATGTCGCTGGCGACTATGTCGAAAAATAGTGCACGGTGTATAGGTCATGCTGATATGCTGTATTGCTTTTGGGTCAATAAAGTGTTCGTGTGACAAACTGACGAAACTTACTTTCGGAATACCCCTCGTAGTTAAGCCCCAATCTAAAAAAAAACCCTTTGAGTAACGCCTTTTGATCCGGGAGCGGTACTGCAAGAGTGGGAGTGGAATGCAAAAGCGATTCAAGTCGACGCCACCCGACGCCATAGTTGTGCCCTGACGTCATGGGTGTCGTTCGAAAGAACGCGATGTGCCCTTTCGTCCTGTGGTATGCCCTATGCTCCAGGACATGTAGTTAAGCCCCAATCGTAATAAAGGTGCTGCGCAATCCGGGAGCGGTACTGCGAGAGTGGGGAGCTGAATGCAAAAGCGATACAAGTCGATGTGCCTTTAGGACCAAGGAGTCGTCGTCATGGTATTCGTTAAACACTCCTCTTTGTTAATACGATACTCTTTAGTCATAAGGACCCATGTAATTACGGCCCTAGGACCAAAGAGTCGTCATTGTATTCTTTTAACAAGGAAGATACGCACATTTGTACACTATGGTGTTCCCTATTCATAGCGACCCCTTGTAATTACGGCCTTTAGGACCAAAGAGTCTTCTAACATTTAGTCAGCCCCTCGGAAGAAAAAATGTGATTGCACAGAGTTGTGTTATGCAAATAGGACCTAAACAACACGTTGGAAATAGTTACTGCAAAAGGGGGTAATAACGAAAAGACGATACACATTAATAAATAAATTGAATTGTCTTTAACATACAGGCGGGAAATACATAGATGTTAGAGAAAACAAACACTTTCTCTCCCTCGCAGAAATAGCATGTTATCTTGAAAAACAATCTTTACTTGCCACACATACATAACACGATGGTAGGAATAAACATATTCTCGATAGAGAAAGTAATAAGGTCAGCTCATTTCCGTCTCGCAATGGGATGATAAATTAAAATACTTAAATATACAAGTGTATGCAGATAGGACCTTTCCTCCTTTAGATTTTCGGAGGGTGTAACACGAAGAGATGTGACAACTTTCCTTTACATTAATAAATAGAACGACGTGGGTATAGTATTTTACAAGTTAAGGTTTACGAAACAGAAGAAGAAAAAAAACTGTATACGCATATAAGACCAATGTGCGGAGGAGGATACAAAAAAAGAAATAATAATAATATTCGCTCGTTATAAGTACCGATTACACTACCCGCTGTTTGTAGATACTCTGTCTCGGACACGTGAATTCGGAATGAAAATTCGATGCCACAGTCAGGATATTCAGCTACCCCGTGCCAATGCTCCAGCCAATTGAGCTACCATAGCATAGTGCTTGTACAACACAGAATAAA